>OY728137.1:930631569-933131569 GCA_963277665.1 Viscum album
GTGTGACCCTCTAGGATTCTTTCTCGTTGTCATTTGGCGGGCTTTCCAAAAGTCCAAGAGTACTATCTTAGAACGGGTTAAGGCACCCAAGAGAAAGAACGTAAAGTCACAAAAATCACATCCACATATGAACGCTCAATTTGCAATATAATCCCTTTGTTGAAATATCTCATCAAGCAGGTTTCATGATCATGTCATCAACATTTATGCTTGATACTTCGTTCCATGACTACCAGAAATAAACTCGTTGTTACACCATGGAAATGGAATTTCGCGTGATGGTTCTATTTCAATCAATGTGATGAGATATCAACTTCCATAAATAGAAGGGACAAATCCTTCCTCGACTTATCCATTAATAACATACCACTCAAGACACACCAAATGTACCCTACTTCCCACCAAATGTATGCATGACTATTTTCATTAGTAAATCAAATTGCGTAAGTCATGACATGTATTAATGATAATCTTAAAGTCTAAGGATCATTACACATGCTCGCAGATAGAATTATCTAATGACACCAAAACATGCAGAATTCATACTAGCAGGTCTGTTCTAATAATCTTCTATCTTGGAGATTACCAAGTGCAAACTTCATGAGAGGAAGTCTCATCTACTTACGAGTACTCACACCTGATAGTCTGCATGCTATATGTCCCATCATAGCATGTCATCCAATTGCCGAACTGTATTTAATAATATTGTTATAGCATTTCAAGGTTCTCATCATAGCGGGTAACTACCATGACCTTATCAATGAAACAAGTAATCTAGGACATTTCTACATCATGGTCATGCAAAACAATGAACAATATGTAATAATACATTAAATATCAATGTAATCAATGTAAAACCAGTTGGTTCTAGGACAACAACTCTTACAAACTCCCAATTGGACTAGTGCCAACTGCCTATAACTTTCAGTGTGCTAGACCTCACATGATGATCATGTTTTTGCTGAGTCAAGGATTTATTCAAGGGGTCCACCACATTGTATTCTGTGGAAATACTACTCATTGAAATGTCACCTATCTGAGAAAAATCCCTCAAGAGATGATACATCCAAATTATGTGATTCGTCTGCTGATGTGACCTTGGATCTTTTTTGAGAGACACCTCTGTATTATTATCACAGTACAATGTGATGAGATCGTTACTTATAGGTATCATATCTAGCTCCTAGATGAATCTTCGCATCCAAACTACTTCTTTAGCATCCTTAGAAGCTGTGATATACTCAAAATCTACTGTAGAATCTATGACCACACTATTCTTTTAGCTATTCCAGCTCACCTCACCTCCATTTAAAGTTAAGATGTATCCCGTTTACGACTTCATTTCATTTTGATTAGTCTGGAAACTAGAATCTGCATATCCTATGATGACTAGTTTTTCATATCCTCCATAAACAAGGAGCATATCCTTAGTACGCCTTAGATACTTTAGGATAGTCTTGAATCCCATTCAATGGCAGTCAGCTGGGTCAAATTGACATCTCCCTACTGCACTAAATGACTCAAAGACATTCATCCTAGTACATAGAATGGAATACATGACTGACCCAATCCCTGATGCGTACTATGTATTTTCCATTATCATTCTTTCCTAATGTGTCTGAGGACACATTTTCTTGGAAAGATGAATTCCATGTGACACTGGCAACAATCCCCTCTTGGATTGTTCCATACTGAATCTCTTTAGTATCTTATCAATGTATGTACTTTGAATTAGTTTTAAAAATATCATGGATCTTTCATGATGTATCCTGATCCCATGAATATATGATGCCTCACCCAAGTGTTTTAATGGAGAATAATTTATTCAACCATGACTTAAGATAATATAAGACTGGCATCTCGTTGCCAATGAGTAATATGTTGTCAACATATACTATTAGGAAAACTAATGCACTCCCACTAAACCATTTGTAGACACAAGGCTCACATTAATTTTTGATAAAACTAAATTCTTTTATGGATTCATCCAAATGAATGTTCCTTGAATTTGATGCTTTCTTTAATCCATAAATGGATTTCTGCAACTTGCATACCTTATTGGCATCCTTTGAAGTCACAAACTATTCAGGTTGTGTCATGTAGACATCTTTCTGAAGGTTCCCATTAAGGAATTCTATTTTGAGTTCCATTTTCCAAATCTCATAGTCATTGTAAGATATAATAGTAAGTACAATTTTGATGGATTTCAGCATTGGAACTGGTGGGAAGGTTTTATCGTAGTCAATTCCATGACGCTATTAAAACATTTTTCAACCAGTCATGCCTTATACGTATTGACTTTTCCTTCCATGTCCAGTTTCTTCTTGAATACCCATTTGCAACCAACATGATTTACATCAACTGGTGGATCTTCCAAAATCTAGACTTGGTTTTGGTACAAGGAATCTATTTCATAATTCATGAATTCTTTCTACTTGGCAACGTTTGTGTCACTTACTGCTTCATTTTAGGTTATAGGATCATTATTATCAACTAATGATGAGTCACCATCTAGGTTATAACAATTATGTTCAAATAATTATATTTTAATCGAGTATCATGTTTTGTTTAAATCCTATGTTACATGAATGAAAATATATCAAATAGAATGAATTTACTTAAAAATAAAAATATATTAGAGTCACTAGATGTTATATTCTATTCTAATATTGTTTTTTCTTGTCATACTTGCAATCTAATGAGATGTTCTTCTTTTAAAATCACGGGGTGTTATATTCTACCCCTTTAAATAAATTGAAAATTTAGAATTTAATCATGATGTTTTTAAATAAGGGCTTGAAATTTCAAAATATCCTTGTTGTAAATGAATATATAAAAAAGGGTTAATAAACTATTCAATTCCTAATAGATAAATGGATGTTTTAAGGTCAACCAAGATAACACATTACCGGGTATCCAAGTAAGAAAGCATTAGTGTGGAATGAAAACATGGACATGGAAGAGAATAATAAATTGAAAGGATTAATAATGTGTGATACATATAATTGATTATAATAAATTGAATGATAAGAAGAATGTTAAGGACCAGATAAACCCTAAATATTTAATGATTTAAAAGACCATTTGACTCATCATATATGAAGTTAATATAATAATGTTGTTGTTTCAAGATTATTTTCCAAAAGTGGAGGAATTATTTTACTGGATATAAATATAAGGAAATATTATTACTTGATATAAGTATATTTTAGAAGTATATGTTCATCCATCGGTCGTGCTTCAATAAATTTCCACATTATCTCTTCCTTTAGGAAATGAATATACCAAATGGGTTTTTATGAATGAAGCACTAAAATTAACTTTCAACAGGTCATAAGATCCATTTATTATTGATAAGTCATTATTATGATATTTTCAAAAACTAAAATGATTAGCATGAGTTATCCAAAAAGAAAAAAATTATAACTTCATATATTCAATAAATAGTTATCCCTATTCCTTTTAAAAAATATATCGTACCAAATTGAACGTATAAAAATATCGAAGGGATTCCAGTAATCAACATAACATTATATTCCCTAGAAAACATAAAGTGGGTCTTAATGTGACATTATTAATATGTGAATACCTTGATTAGCATTATAAAATAATGAAATCATGAATACTTCCCAATTTTTTTTAATTATTACATAAATAATATCTAAAATTATAAAATTTATTCCATAATTATAAAACTATAGGAAATTCAAAAAAAAAAATTTTAAACAGTAAAATCACTAACCAATTTCAAGGTCACCAATACTATCTCATAAACACATATTTATCATTTTTATCTCAATATAGCTCTTGTATTATGGGTTATATTCCCTTAGTCAAGTGTTTCAAAGAAGTTAATCCTCTCACTAAATCACTTATATTTTTCATTAGTACCATTCAAAATATGTCTTCAAATATCTATTGAAGAAATAAAAAATTTCAATATTTAAATAAAAATATCAATGATAAAATAATTCTGCAACATAATTCTTGAATCCAAGTATACATGCAATTTAATCATTCCACATCTTCTATAGAAATATAATTATCTTAACATTGACCCCTTTGTTCATTCCATGGAATATTCCCTTGATGCTTCAGAAATTTGTTTTTTGGTGCCCTAAAAATTTAATATTGAATAAAAAAACATTAGAGGTTTATTTGATAAACTTAAATTCCCATTATTTCATAATATTATCTATACACATGAATAAATCTATCATTCCCTTTAAGAATGTACAAGGGTGTTTCTTTCAACAATGATCACATGTAAGAAAATCATTCTTTCACTTATTCTATTTTTCTAACTTCTTATCTAAAACCCTATTTTTCTGTTGCATCCCTTCTTATCCATAATACTTCTATAATTATTTCTCTATATTTATTTCACATGATACTTTATCGTCATATGATGATAATTTTTGATAGAATAGTTCCCTACAAGAAATTTTATATAACCCATCAATGAAAAAGAAAATCATTCACTTTGGATTACATACATAGTATGAAGAATTTTTTGATAATCTTTTAATGTTGGATTCATAATTAGAAAATTTTTCATATTCCTATTATCTTATAAACATGAGTTTTATGTCTATATCCATCATTCCTCATGATAAAAATACATTCCCCAGAAGAGTACACTAAAATCATTCCATTCCATGTTTTTTATTTCTTTTCCATCCCATATGTTTTGAATTATTTAACACTATTTATATAAATCCCTGAATAGATGCATAATAGATACTAAAACATTCTACATTTCTTTTATTCATAATGTTTGAAATATATCCTCTATAGATATTATCCATAACTCAACTAAAAATGGATTTGTGTTCTAATTAAATTATGGTGGGTTTTTATGCATAATGCAGTCTAACATTGTTGCACTGTATAGTGGATCAATAGGAAACACCATATTGAAAATTTTATTTTCATAACTAGAGTTATCCTCCCCAATATGGTTATAATTTGATCATATTCAACTACAACTTTATCTCTAGCTTCATTATATTTATTTGGAGGAAAATATATATATATGGTATATGAATTGATTCGATTGTCATTCCTTCCTCTATGTTATATTTATAAACAATTAAACATAGTAAATTAGGTCAAAAAATTATGAAACATAATGTATAATAAAAAAAACTAGATATACTATAATCATAAATTGATAAAATTATTCATGGATAATCTCATTATAATAAATATGGTTCCTTTTGGAATGTTTTCAAATACTAAAACTATTTTAATGTAATTAATAATAGTTTATAATGAAATATTGATTAAAACAAGAATATCCAATTGGATTGTAAAACCAGGAGGCTATTAAAGCTCATTTTGTGTACCAGGTAATTCTCAGGTTAAGCCCGATGTGATTTATTTGGGGTTAACACTACTCTGTACATCTCTTACCGAACCATGTCCAGTAGTAGTATCCTGGTAAGGATTTATTTCTAGGAAAAATCTCATAAAACCTCCCTATAAAAACCCTAATATTTTCTTCTATAGAAATTCTCAATGAATATATTAGGATAATTATCAATTATATATATATTTTAAATATGTTTCCAATGTTTTATACAAAAATTCATATGATACTAGCTTTAAATACCCTGACTATTGTAGCCCTCTATAGGTTGTGAATTTATTACATTTTAATAAGACACGTGGAATCATATCCTATGGACCAAATAGTTTTTTAGTATTAGTAAACTATATACATACTAAAATATTAAAATTCAATTGAAAACATAAAGTAAAATATAGTATTTTATTTCTATACACCATTATTCAACTTATCAAATCCCTACATATTAATCATAAAACACTTCCTAACATCATTGGGAATGTAAAACCTAAAAAAGGCATGAGCTATAACACTCAGTAAGACAATGTACAGTGTAAGATACCATGAATTCATAATTCATAATCAATTTAGAATAGTAAATAACCATAACACAAGGAATTTAAGAAATAATGTGGGCATAATATGAAAGAAATAAATGATGATAAAATAATTCTACATAAATAATTTCATGAGAAAGACACATAAAAATGGATATTCTAAATAATGGAATAATAATACATAATATCAATAAATATATAATAATTAGGGCATAGATAATTACATACACCACATACATACCATCAATTCCTTATTCTAAGAAATATTACATAACTGGGTAAGGCTTTATCCAAAAAACCAAGCTAGTTTTTTCTCATGAGACCGACTTAAGCATCAAGGGGATATATCATGCCCTACCTATCACATAATAAGTCCAAGACATTACTCATATCCATGGGATGAATCATAATCAAAATAAAAATCCTTATTTAATAATAGTCATATAAAATTTTAATACTTTCGACAATAAAAAACCATAAAACATTCAGAGTTATATGAATAATGTTATCAAAATAATACATCTCTAGTAAAAATGATCATAAAATATATTGTGAAATAACAATGATGGTATCATAAAAACATATTACTAGGGGATTATAATTAAAATGAAGGTTTTTTTGTCCTTGATGAATAAAAATACAATGAAAATATACATTAAAATATTTTTGAGTAAAATAACCTTTTCACTCTAAAAAAACCTTTTAAAACAAAATTATAACAAAACATTTTGAAAACATTTTTATTCAAAAATAAACTTTTAAATTATAAAGGAATATTTAAAACATTTATGGGTCATGATTTTCATAAATTCAATTCATTACGTACACATTAAAACAAATATTCTTCTAATTTTTATTGGTTAAAGTGAAACAAGCGTTGTTTTGGAAATAACATGAAGATTCCTTTCAAAGTTTTTTTAAAATTTAAAAATTAGTTAAAATTGTATTTAATAAATCATTTTAATTTTTTTAATAGAAATGAAGATATTTTTAAAATATATGATTTCAGATGAAATAGGGATTTTCAGCCAATGTGAGAAATGATGTAAGATTTTATAAATTTATTTTCAATTATTTTAATTACCAAATAGAGGAATGAAGTACTATTATATGAAAACGTCAAAAATAAATAAATTAAAATTAAAATAAATTTATTTTTTATACAATTTTCCAAAAATTTACATTAATGGAAATTCATGTATAAAAAATCTTGATTAAAATGATATTGAAACTTAAATCTTTTAAAAATTGGTAATTTTTGAATCATAATCCCCATTAAAGGAATAAAATTAAATTAAACATTAAATACCATGAATATAAGTAGATTAATTATTAAAAATATCAAAATATTCATTATATACACCACAAAAAATTAGTAAGCCGTGAATATGGCATATATCTCACACAAGTAAAAGTGGTATGACAATGCCTTACCTAAGAATTGATTCCCCCCATAAATTTCTATACCTCATATATAATAAATATATATATATATAAATTATAAATGTATTATTGAACCATAATAATATATTTTATACTATATATGATTTATTTATAGTATTTTATTACACATAGATTAACAAATATATGGTAAAATCACCCTTTCATGTGATATGTGCATCATATTTCAGGAATGTTTTCATTGAGTAATTTCATTACATTTAATTTGATCATGGTTAAATAATATAAAGAATATAAATATAGATTTATATATCCTTTTATTTATTATATATGTATTTATAGTAATCATTCAACGCCTGAGACAGAAAATGGATAACATTATTCATCATGATGCTAGATCGTATGTACAGAGGAACTCTATTTTCATTTTTTCTTGAAAGATGGAATGAAATGAAGGTGAAATATATTTCACTATTTTTAAAGTAATTAAGATTTATTAAATATCACATATATTAAATAAATTTATCATTATTACCTTAAATGTATGTTGATAGTGAGAATTGAGCGACATTGCTTCATGTGGTGGTAGTCCGCCTTATACACGAGCAACATTATTGTATACCACATAGAATGGTAGGTAAGAAGGTATATATGATATAAAAATTAAATATGTATAATTATGTTTCTAATATAATATATATTCATTTAATCTATCCTCATTTCCATCTTTGTAAAATTGATATGGGAAAACCCATAACCTCGGTTCGTGAGCTGGTAGTCCACCGTACACAGGAGTGACGTTATTATTTTCCAACATTTTAGAAGAAAATAATTTAGATGTGATAATATAATTCAATAATTATTTTAATTCCATAGATATTTTATAAATATGTTAAAAACATAAATATTTCCAAACATGTATGGTGGTGATAGAAAATGAATTACATCAGTTCATGAGATAATGGTTCACCATACACAAGATCAATAGTTTTGTTCCCCATTTTTTTAAGATGAGATGTATATAGGTCATTCCCTAACATGATAAAATATTAATATATGTGATATTTTGGGGCCATTATATTATAATAGATAAATATAATTTTAAATCAGTGTTAGAAGAAACAAATCAAATATGAACCTTTAAGAATTATACATCTTCATTGGAGAACCCATTTAGGTTTATCCCTAAAGCCTTAATAGAAATTGTTTTTGATCATAAAAGACCCATAAGATGTGGTTATGAATTTATTAGATATAATTGGTTTTGAATTATAAAAAACCAATAGATTTGATACTGTTAAGATGATAAGAGAGTGGTCAACCTTTTTAAGAGGGGTAGAGGACACACTTGGAATATTTGAAAGGAAAAAGTGTTAACAACATAATTCTCATGCCAATAGAGTCCAAAATGATTCATTATAGGAATTTATAGGTTAAAAGGTCTATATATGGTCATAAAATTGGTTTCGGACAGTTTCAGACCATTCATAACAAAAATCTACCTATTTTAATCCCAAATAAACCCATTTTTTACCTTCACCATGGTAATTAATTTTTAATAATTTTACTATTTATTATGATAAAAAACTAGCTTAAAATTATTAGAAAAAACAAATTATTATTATTATAAACAAGGATTATATTTTAATAAACTTAATTCACATATGTGGTAGAATCTAATTTTTAATTAAACCTACAGATGCGTCGAAAAATTATTTTTCTAAAGAAAATATCTCAAAAGTTTTAATTTTTTTATATTATAAGTCAACATGAATTTTATCCTAAAGTTTTAATATCGATTAATATAAAAAAATTTAAACTAATTTTACATTAAATAATATTTAATATATAATTTTACATTGTAAATTATTTAAATGTAATGGAAAGTTTTATAAAAATCAGCAATTTCACTTTTCATCAAAAAATTAATATTTTCAGAAAATTATCAAATATTCCACACAGGTTTATTTTGACCTGTGGATTTAAAAATTTGTGTTTATTTTTTGAAACAAATTTTATAAAAATGGAAAATATTTAATTAAAAATTATGTGTGTAATGCGCGAGTATACCATATTTTAGAAAAATAAAGGTTTTCATAAAATAATTTTTTTAATTTAAATGGTTGTGGTTTTATTTTTAATAGAACTATTGGCATTGAATTTAGTTTATACACATGTGAAAACTATAATATTAATAATATAACTATTACTATTCGTATGATCCAATGTAACATCATGGTTATAACTGTTAAGATTAAAAAATAACATTTTAATAGAGTATCATATATCATTTAATCCAATTTTTGCATACATCACAAGATATCAAGGAGATTGAATTTATTTAAAATGAAATATATAATAAAGTCTTAGGGAACTACATTATCTTCAAAGGTTTGTGTTTTGTGTTATATATACTCTCTAATGTGATATTCCTCTTTTAAAATCTTTGGGTGATACAAAAATAATTATAATGAGAAAGGAGATAATAGAAATATTTTAAATATCTTTTTATTTAAATAGGGTTTTACTATTAATTTAATTTATAAATAAAATTTAAAATTTTATTCCTAAAATAATATAATGTTTATCTTTTATTTTAAAATATATGTAATTTCATTTTTATTTGTTGTGATGTGTGACACTATCTTTTCAATAACATATTAATTTAAAGGATAACGTTTTCGAAAATATTAGGCTGTTACACACTATCCACCTTAACAAAATTAAATAATTTTAATTATAATTTCTCTCACCATTTAAAATTTGTGAGATTTTTCTAATGATATGACCACAAGTGTCTTAGTATGATATATAACCTAAGAAGAGTTTGAATTAGTGTATGAATGTATTATATAATGAAAACACTTTTCACTCAAATTCACACTACACTAATAGATCTTGAACTATTGACCATAAGTGTCACTTGTTTTAATCTTCTTTAATATATTGATCTGATGCAATTACGCATTAGAAAACCTTATCACATGATATTAATTAAGGTCACTGGACCCACTTTTGTGGTGAATACATATATTAAAAAAGATACAATGTCTCAATGAACTGAATAACTAAAAACCCTCCTGTATTAAATTAGGTTACATTAGGTCACTTCTGTATATGGTCACTGCACATAAAATTTTAATGATAACTCACTCGTCCAAGGGGAAACTCCCATAAAATTACTCCCATCACTCATAGATCTAGACTGAATCCCCTTTATATAGTTTATGGAAATTTAGTTCTTTTAACTAGTATCGAATGCATGATTTTACCATGTATATTTGGGTTATATTGATATATTCTATTGCTATTCATAGTATGCGAACACCTCCTATGTAGAAAAATTTATTGAAGAATTAAATTGAAACTATTCCTTCTAGTGAAGTGCCTAAAATTCATATTTTCATCGCTATTTCAAAACAAAATTGTATTCTATCCAACCTATCCTCTGTAATTTACTTCTTCTTATCTTGTAAATCATATCATCAACATTATATAGGTTTATTCTTCTCTACATGAAATTTTTCAACATATCCTACAATATCACTATTTTTTTTATTTAGTCAATCAATCAATTTAAAATAGAGGGATCCTCAACTATTAAATTGGATACCAGTTGACATATTATAGCTTTTTAAAAAATCCCGTAATTCTCTCATTAACTTCCACTAAACTCCATTATTTTAGTCAAATTATTATTTTACTGAGGGACCATATTCTTTGTCTTTGTAGCATGTAATTAATTAATTCAATACAATTGAATTATTTATGAGATTGTCCTATCATTTTTTTCATATATAATGGTCTAAAATATTGATACATGATTTTTGAAACTATAACAAACAGTTCCAAAATCTTCTTAGTTTGAAATTCTAAATTTGGCACATATCCGACATAAACGACCACTAATACTCCATGCTCTATGACACCATGATGAGAAAAATTCAATATTTATGAAAAAAATTATTCAAAACACCTATATCTATAGAATTCGGCCACTATTCCTTTCACTATAAAATTAATATTTCTTCTTATAATGATCGTAAAAAAAACCTACACCATGGATTGCACCATGCTCATTTTGGGCTCATTATTTCTCAGAGGGGGACATTCAATTAAAAACACTTAGTTAAAATTAAAATATTAATCACCACAAAGTGGATTCATTCTGTTGACTACATCCTTAATCATATTCCAAAACCCATATTTTTGTAATGTATATTCTACATAGTTTCTCTTGAACTCCACTATGGGAACCCCTACAATGTGGTCAATTCTATAATGTCCATTTAGGGAATTCTCAACACAAAACATCGTATGTAATATGGTTCCTTAATCTATGACACCCATATCACTTATTCATCTATAATCTTGACTATGTAGTCTTCTTATCAAATGATTCACACTTCCAAAAAGCTTCCAGATATCATTTTATTTTCATGGAAAATGAATGCCCCACAACAACCCTCATCTTTATCAAAAAATATAATAGAAATCAATTAAAATTATTTTGAATTATTCTAAAAGAGTAAGATATGGGGTATTCTTTATCCATAATATATTAACGTCAATAAATCCAATATATACACCTTATATGTATAACAATATCCCCTTTGGAATTTAATGAAAATATCCAATATCATTTCCTATTTTTTCCTCCACTTAATGAAAATAAAATACTAGGGGTTCAAAGTTGAGCATCTGTTTCTTATTGATTTATACCCCCTTCATGTATATGGTTCTCCAATTTTAGGTCATTCCCCCTTAAAATGTGATCAACTAATTCCTCTTGTTTATTTAAATTGTATCTTCCCCTATATATATGTGAAGTAAATATAACTAATCATAACTCCTCCATTGTGTTTATAATATATTAGTGGTTTACTCACGTGTTTCAAAGATCCTTATGTTGATAGGGGAGGCTTATTCTATTCTTCACTATCACCCCCATTGAAAATCAACTTCATCATTTTTCCTAGATAACTTGTTTAGGAACCATTTATAAGTATGTAGGAATATTCAGGAAATTTTCAAGGTAAACCTTCTGACTTTAGAATCTACTCTTCTCAAAATTTCTACACAATAACCATTTTAGTGTAATTTTATATAAATATTAATTCATTGAATTTAAAATATATTTATTCAGACATAAAAAATTTTCCAAGCCAGTTGATCATAGGATATTTATAGAAAACAATATTCTATACTAACCTTTATAATTTTATCCATGATAACCATTAATTCAAATAAACCATTGACAACCTTAAATTTGTTATTTTTCATTCAAAATATGACCTCCATCACTTTTACAACAAACAATTAGAGGAAAATTCTTTAAATCTCATATGTTCTAATATATAAATATTGAATAATATTCTCATACCAATTCATAATTCAAAATCAGTATTCATATTATAAGTTATAACAACCTTAACATTCATGAAAAAAGACACCCCTAAATCTTCAACTCATTACACCAATTGTTTGTCTCATGTTTTAGAGAACACTTGTGGGAATAAATCTTTCATATTAGTATATATTTTTTATATTATTTATAAATAAATATGACAATAAATTTCAGAAATATATATATATATATATAAACATTAAATTCATTAAATATAATATTTATCTCTTATCTTTTCCTAATCATCATAAAAAACCATAGAATATTTGGTTTGATACCAATTTTTATATCTAAATTCATAATTAAACAAAAAAACCCTCAGATATAGATTTAACACTTTCTGTTAAAGCATGAAAATCCTTATCCATGTGGTTTTTAACATGATAAATTATCTTCTTGTATAAATCATAAGTCTTGATAACAAATAAATTATGAAACCCAAATGATTCATTATTTTTCATGAAATTAAATACTTTAATAGATTTAAAATCTACTCTTACTTAATGATATTTTGATAATTCCTACCCCATGGTTTTTTCATCCCCTAATTTTTTTCAACACTTCAAATAATTTAGAAAAATTTTAATTATATAGGGAGAGTGGTTTCTAAAACATCATCATACCGAGGAGTGGGGTAGGTTAGGATGAACCAAACCATCATATTAAATCATTACATTTCACTTTTATAGATTAATTGAAAGTAATTCCATCAAATAATCAATCTCATCATCTTCATCATATATTTTCTCTATCCACATCAATCTTTTCTCCAATTTATCTTCCATGTGTAATGTCATAAAAAAAATTCCTTATTAGATGAAATAAATATTTCTCCTTGGATTTATATTTTTTTCAATTGTGGAATTTTTCAAAACTATGCACATAACATTTTCTATTTCACTGTTACCAAATCTTCCTTATGTATTCATTTTTCATAAACAGAATATTTTTCAATGATTTAATTAATCCCTTTTAGTTGGAATTGTGATACCACTTATGAATGATTGTTTATTGATGGCCATGAGTTCCATCATAGACTCCAACTTCTTACATGATAGATTCTCCTTTTTTTCTTCTATATTTCTTACATCTAATAGAATTATTAGATTTTTATTTCATGTTTTTCTTCATTTCTTTTGATAGATTTATTGTTGGTAAACTGATCATTTTTCTCAATGAACATTTTCTAGACCCATTCTTGTTCTCCGATACATTGCACAAATTTCTCAACATAACATAACTTTTACATGGACGAAATTTATCTTTGTATATCAATCAAGTGGAGAACCTAATTATTTCATCTTTTTAATTAGATGAATTATTCTAACTGTAGTAACTTTCCAAGATATTTTTGTTATAAAAAATAACACATCTATCGTGGTAATCATATTTCATTTATTAATTCCTATAATAATGTGATGAAATAACATGAGTTCTTCATTCAGTTTCAGGATTTTGGGATTCAAAACATATTATCATGATGGTCCCATGTCTTTCAAAAATACATCATATTGGTTCCACAATAATATTTGGATCCGATATACCTGATTTTTCATGCAAATCCTATTTTCTTCCAAATTTATGATATTTATACCATTTTTTTGTTAAAGAATTATTTATGTGGTTATTAATCTTATCATTTTTTTCTTTTATCGACTCCTTATGTTCTATAATCTTTTCAATATTTTCCTTAATTTTTTAATCTATTTTTCTCAAACAAAAAGAGCTATGAAATATTCTTTTAATTATCTACTGAAGTTGTGTTTTGAGAGGAATGATTTTTTTATTTCAACTCTTTATCCATAACAAAATTATTTCAAATATAAAATTAATTATTGTCACAAACCCTCTCTCAATAGGTACCCCTTCTTGGATGACAATGAAGGAAGAGAGACAATGAACCCCTTAGTCCCACCTTAAGTAGTCCCTAGACTAGTGACTAGTCCCAAGGGTATAAAATATCATATATTGAAGTAATTATTGTCAAGAATGAACATATAATTGTGATATATATTAAATAACCATCATGGAACACCATAAAATATAATATAAATGAAAAAAACAACCCCACAATATATGAATGAAATTAAATAACTAAAAATTAAACACTCCAATTGAATACCTAAAGACAAATCGTATGATAGTGACATTGAAAAAGCTCCAATTTCCAACCTTATAATGTCTTGAATTGCACCTGATGTCCGTATTGAAACATAAAAAATAGTTCTGCATATGTACTGTGATCATATCATGTATACTAAATATGATCATACCCACAAAATCTCATGAACACATGAAAAGATCATGATAATACACCATTGAGAAAACAAGAAAAATCAACAATATGCTAAAAAAGTAATATATCCATTCCTAACCCCATAATCGCAGACTCACCAAATAAAACATCCAATTTAGTATTATATAGTTAAATTAAGAAAGGTAAAAGGAAACCCGCAACCACATCCCGACATATTTACTAATCTATTTCCTTATACTCAAACATCATTTGATCCTATCCCATCCATAAATATCACAACAAATATCAGCCATATTTGATGTGGTTCGGGATACAATCCTATATACCACATCCTCACATGGCCTAGAATCCTTTTATTGAATGAGAAACTGTATGAACATCACAACCTCGTCACATAAAAACGTATCTTATATAGAGAAATATGGTAATATGAATGTGAATGAAATCAACCTCATCCCCTCATCCAATGACATATGACTCCTAACAAACATCACATCCTCATCATCACTAGGATGTCTCTAACAACAACCCAACATCATAACTGTGGCTTAAGGAATAGTGGGGAAGTGGGGGTATCCATAAATCCATTTCACCACCATCCTGGATGTTTGCGGAATCACCAGTAACCTAAAAATTTTGGGAGTTGGTAAAATTATCAAACTATAGAAAATAGGGTATATAAATAACATCAAACTCCTTATAGAAAGAATACATATCAACCCATACCATGGGATTATAGCTAGATCCTCAATATAGTGCACCATTATTTTTTCACATATTATAAAAAAATATTTATCATAAATATCCATTAATTACAATAGTGTGATTGGAGGCCTAGTGTATTTGGAATACTAGCTACATAAAAAATAAAAAGATACCAAAACATAACAACAGTATGTTTAATCTCCGTAGTTTTATCCTAAATGTCATATAGATCCTAAAACATCATAGGATAACATGAGGAATACATAAAAAAGGGTTGACCTAAATATCATAGTAAGGAATTAAACATGATAAAGAAACATAATGTGTGGGTCAATGTTATAACATGTTATCAGAAAGGATAAGGATGACGAGTAATCACAAGGGATTATAACATACAAAACATGGTATCATCGTATCATAGAAGCCTAGGAAATTTTATGTAACCATATCAATTGATATAAACTTGAGTTAAGGCTAACTAGATAGAAAATATCACATGGTTGAAAAAGTCCCAGAATTGATTAGTTTTACTCCAGAATACCATAAATAATATCTCATTAATTAAAATATTTACCTAATTAATTGAAGTGATATTTGATAGAACCTATCATAACATGAAAATAATTATATGTTCCACACAAGTAAATCAATCTCAATGTATAAATATAATAATAACACATGGAATGAAATGTGTTACATTTGAGAAAGGAAATATTGTCCTGTATTACCTCATCTAAGGAAGGGATAATAATATAGGAATATATTTGGGATATATATATACATAATTTTTATCATTAAATATTATAAAATAGATATAATTATTGATTTATAAATTTAATAGTCGTAATCCAATGAAAATTGTAGTTTAGAGATATCCCTTCCTCAAGTTCTATTTATTGCATATGTTCTTTATCATCCTAAACAGTAAAATATTTTAAATATTTAATTTCATAATTTTTATAATTTTATTATTCCAATTATTTTTTATTAACATTTTATATTTATTTACTTAATCAATTAATTTTATGTTAGACATTGTAATTATATTTTGTTCATATGTCAAAAATGACATTGAAATGTTCACTATCGAAACAATGTAATCATTTCATCATCTTAAGAATAATTATATTTAAATAATTACCATTTTGATAAATAAATTAAAATTTTGAAACCAAAGAAGAAATATGGTTATGAAAAATAAATTACATTATAATCTTGGAGATGTTAAGACATACGTAGGCATGAGTGACATTTCAATTTTTCAAATATCATTATGGTAGAATTGAGGTATTTTTTATATTTATAGGATGAAAATAATATCATATATACTATATAATTTCATGGAATCTTATTGTATAGATAATCCATGTGATGTGGTGATAAATAATGAATCACATTGCATCATTGAGGTGGTAGTCAAGATGCACAGATAAATGACATTATCATTTTTCTATTAATGGAGATTTAAGAAAGTGACATATATATTATATTTTCATAATGATAAATAATTAAATAATATAATATATATATAAATATAAATTAAATTCTTTTGGAACATGAAATCATCCAAAATATATTACTTTTAACTTTTATTTATATATCTACCTTGAGTTTTCCACTATTTTCATAAGCATTATGTCTATATTGTATAAGAGTTTGAGGAATCTATTTAATCAATAAAAATTAAAAATGTACTACAACTATGAATTTTTTTCATTATAATAAAAATAATCATTAATATTTCATCACTATTTATTATTATAGATATGTTACAAATACAACATATTTAATTAAAATGTAGTGACATTTTGTATTTTTCTTTACTTAAATTATTATATAGGTCACTTTCATGGGAAAATTTCCCAAAAATAATTTAATTTATATAATATGGTTATAATGGGAGAAATATATTCATATAATAAATTTGAAAATTGGTGGCCATTTCACTTAGTTTTAAACTAGTTTGATCTGATTTTCCCTTTTGCAGTATTGAATTTTTTAGTTTTAACAGTTAATTATGGCCCAAAAATTAAATTGAACATATTATCTAGTATTATTTATATATATTGAAAATATAAAATAAATTTTATAAAAATATATTCAAATAATTGGTATAATTAAATTTAAAATAGAACCCACAAAATGTTTCAAAAAGTGGGGATTCCAAGAAATATAATTTTCAAGCATATGATGAATTAATATTAATTGTATGATTATTTATCATTATCATATGAATTTAAATTCACACATATTAATATATGGTCAATATATTTCATTAAAATAATACCTTTTTATTTTTTGTTTTAATTTATAACATGGGGAAACATTATACAATAATAATTTTTTTAGGGAAATGGATTTTAAGAATAAAAACAAACTTATACTAAAATATGGTATAAAGTTGATTCAAATGTAATTAATTTTATTAAATATATATAAATAAAACATATGCGACATTGAAATAAAATCCAAATAATAATTCAAATTTTAAATTACTTATAAAATTGGAAATAATTACTATTTTATAATAATGGTAATGTTCACTATTCAATATGAAGTTAATATTTTTAGAAATGTATCAAAATATAACCATTATATTATTTAGATATGATGATTTCAAAAATGATATCAATTTTATCAAATAAAATTTCTAAATGTTCAAAAATAAATTATAATATTTTATCATAATAATTAATGTGAACCATTTTACAGAATACACATTTTTTATAAATAAAATGTCTTTACTAATTTATATTGATTATTTACTTTGAATTTATAAACACATTTCTATTGACTAAGAAATTTAAATAAATTTCATGAATTGGTTAATTTTATTCAACCCCACCAATTAAATGGATATGTTATAATGGTCATATATAAATACTAATATTTATTGGTTTATTTAGGATTGGTGTTTCATGCCGTATATGTTAACAAAATGTTATTTTTCTTTTAAAATATCAATGTGTTACCTTATACCCATAATTAATAAATTTAATTATTCAATTTAAAACTTGATAATTCTAATAAATGGTTTACCATATGAATATACCTTTATTTATGTCCTATTTTGTATGAAGGTTTAACAAAACTTCCTCATTATAAGTTAGAAAGGGAAGTAAAAAAAGGACATCTAGAATAATATATAACATGGTTTTAATGTAGGATAACATTAGTGGGATGTGAAATATTGATATGTTGGAAATTATTAATTAAAAAATAATTTTGGATAATGACATAGATCATGTTTAGTAGAATTTGAATGATCATGAGAATTTTTATGACCATGAAGCCATAATTCTATGATGGGTGAAAAGACCATAAATTAATAGGAAATGATTGTAATATGATAAATTTTTTGATTCAATATCGTTTTCCTATAGGTGTGAAATTATGTTATCATCTAGAATTGAACATAAGTAAATATACATACTTCATATATTTATATTCCATAATCACAATTTCAACCTTTGGGTGTGATTCTATCAAAATTAACATCATCCCTTACTCTAAGGAATGAATATCCAATATGAATTTTTTATGATTGATGATGTGAAATAATATTTTCAAGGTTCTTATGATTTGTATAATAATAATAATATACTGATCATGTATTTAAATATAAACAAAATATGAAATTTTTACCATAATGGATGATTTTAATAAATATTTATAAACACTCATATGAAAAAATCATACATTTTACGTCAAAATTTAAACTGAAGGTTCAATAGAGATTTTTTATAAAAATAAATAACCCTACTTTCCTGAATATCCTCGAATTACAAAAATGTATTTTTGTTTTTCCCAAATAACCATTAATGTTAAATCACACATTAGACTCAACATTTAAATATACATTTATCCATTGAATCATTTTGGAAAATATCTTCAGCCAACTGAAAATACTAAAAATTCAAAAATATTTGATCCTAGAATACTTTTAACAGAGATTGCATAATATTTATCCATAATATCATTTATGAAAAAAAATTAAAAACTATCTACAACATAATGTTGGCCAAGGGTAGGCACTGAACCCTTGTCGCACTTCATATTTCAATTCAGGTCCTACAATATTTTCAGATATGACGAGTTTTCATCTCACATTAGGGTTTAAATTTTTACAAACACATATTAATATACTTCCAATAATGTTCCCAAAAATATGGTGATGATTCCAAGAATAATATTAATAATCAAATTATATTTTATCCCCAAAATAATTCTATATAACTCATTTTTTCACAATTTCATCTAATATTAATGTATTATTATTACCTTAACATCAATGGTCAAATTAATGAAAAGTTTTTTAAATAACCATAACCTTTAATAAAAAAAATATAAATGAATTATACCTCAAAAAACAGAAACATCAACTAGATTAAGTGTTGTATTCCCTAAAATGTATCACAAAAATTCCTTAATAAGTATAAACTATGATCACATAAAACATCAAAATGTGTATCTTCACCTTTAAACTTCTGATTTAACATAGACTCATTAAACAAAAGAAACTTTCAGTTTTTCAAATATCACAATGGAATATCATATATTTACATGTGTTTTATTTTCCAATTCATCATGATGGTTAATAGAGAATATGTTAATTATACCAAGAATATCCCTCAGGAGTGTCAAACTAGGTACCTAGTAATAGTACAACCATGAATAATCAGACTGATAGTTTAGTTATAATAAATTAACACTTTTTTAGGTAATTACCACTAGTTGAATCTGTTCCAAAACAACTTCCAATTGTAGTATCTAGAAATGGATGTATTGATAGGAAACCCACATAATCTCTTCCATACAAAATCATTATACTTTATTAATATACTTATAATTATACCCATAGTTTTTAATAAAGATCAACAATATTATTCCCAAAAAATATGCAGACCATGTTCTGAGAAAATATATAGTGACCCGATCCTTTTCATGTATTATTATATAATATTTAACAAAAACTTCCAATAATTAATACCCGGATATGATGAGGATTACTGTCTTTATAGAACAATGTACATAAAAAATCAACATAAAATAAAACATAAAATCATTATTTTTACTCACCTAAGTAATCTCATAAATTTCTCTGACCTATAAAAAGCATGATTATACAACATGATGAATAAATTAAAGAAAAGGTTGAGATAAAAAAATAATTAAGGGGAAAATATGTTATGGAAACATAAAATGTGAGTCGAAGGTATATCAAAATATCATAAATAATACGGATCATGATTATTCACATGGGTGTATAACAAAAAGAACATGGTATCATATGATCATAAAAACCTAATAAATGTAGAAAAAACTTATAAAATCACTTAAACATGATTTAAGGAAAAATTACTTTATAATATGACATGATAGAAAAAGTCCTATAATGGATAAGGTTCACTCCATAGTCCCATACATACTTTACCATGAGGTAAAATCCTTACCCTGTTAATTAGAGTTATATCTAGTTGCACCCATCATAACGTGTACATTATTATGCATTCCATAAGAGAAAATCAATATTATGTCACAAACATAAAGATATAGAATAGAAGGAAATGGGTTTCATTTGAGAAAATAATGTATGTATTTTATTACCCCATAAATGGAAGAGGGAATAACGAAGGTATATATGATATATATATATATATATATATATAATTGAGAATAATTCTATATAAATAACAACAGATTGAGAGAGGTATTAGTACAAAATTAAAAATACATAAAAATAGAATATTTTGATTTTTAATATATATTTATATTTCATACAGGTGATGTGTCGATGAAAAATGAATCATATCACCTAGAAGAGGTGTTAGTCCACACATTCTAACTTATGGAATTCTCATTTCTTAGTGAATGTAATGATAAAAAATAAATGAAATATTATATTTTGAGAATGATTAATATGTAAATATTATAATATATATATATACATTAAAGTGATCACTAAAACCTTCCAAAAGATAATGCGATGGATAATGAATTACATTGGTCCATGAGGTGGTAATCGTCCGTACACACGAACGATGAGATTGTTCCACATTTTATGGAAGGGGATATAAATATATTGTCTTATATTGACATAAAAATATAAAAGTGTATAGGATATATATACGTTATTATATCTTCATATTGGGATAATATTTAATTTATTTAGAACAATAAAGGAAACAAAAACACTTGACAAGGAAATATACAATTTCTTTTGAAAACATATTTAGTTTTAAACCAAAATATTCAATTAGATAATTTTTTGATAAATCCATGGAATATAAGAAATGGTTAGTGATTTGTGAAATTTATTTGAATATTAATTTATTAACCTGAATGATATTGAATGTGGATAGCGGAGGAGAAGAGGTGTCTATTTTTATGTTGGATAGATGGCATATTAGAAATTTTCTTAGAAGAACCCAAATGGACTGGAGGCCTTATTTTTATTTATGTTATGGATAATACCCCTTTTAAGGGTTGAAGGGGAACCCTTACCTAACCCATAGGACCAAGAAACAAGTCCCATACACAACCCAATGCATGGACTTAATGGCCCAAGACCTCACACACTTGAACTAGACTCCCCAAGAATATGTATCATGAAGGCTCCAAGATCCCCACCTCACATGGTTGATCAACTAGAATTTCCACGTGCAGAGTTGCACAGTTCCTGGTCCCAATGGTAGTTACCTTAACCTTACCTTTTTGTCAAACCCCTCTAGGAAACCTGTTTAAAAAATATCCACAGTAATTCTATTTTCAAAAAGATTGGTATATAAATTTTTAACAAAGATAACAATGGGTTCATAAATAGAAATCGTATAAAAGTTTAGAATATTTATAATCCAAAATTTCCATTTTCATGTTAATACGATTTCTTAATAATTTAGGAAGATATTATTTAATATAAAATATCATTAATTTAATTTAGAAAATATTCATTTAATTTGGATTTAATAACCTAAAGTAAAAAATTAATTTTGAATATTATATATAAAACAAAAAATAATTCAAAATTATTATGTAAAAATCATTTTAGAAACATAAATAATACCAAATAAATTAATTTTAATGTCCTTAAAGTTAATTAACTTGAATATTTTACTAATTTGACAAGTGTGTTAGTAGCGTAGTATAAGAGTTTAAGGTATCAATATAATAACTAAAAATTAAAAATTATTTTACATCATGAAAATTATATTTTTATACTAAAAACAATTCTTAATATTTATTCGTATCTTATTTTTATCCTTATGTGAACATAAAAGAGATATTTAATGGAAAAAGATAGAAATTTTGTGTTTTTGTTAACTTAAATTGTTATAAGAAAATTTAATGGAACAATTTACATTAAATAATTGAATATAGAAATTAAGGTTATATGGGTTGAAATAAATGAATACAATAATAATTAATTTTAAAAATGGGGGCCTAATAAAATAATTTTAAACAATGTTATCCCAAAATATCCATTTACTATGGTGAATATTTTCACTATTTTTAATATTCATTTTGGAAAAAAATATAATTGACATTATTAAATAATATTAATATTTATGAATAAAAATATAGAATAAATTTAACGAAATTAATTTCAAATAGTTGGTATAATTTAATATAAAAAATAACCTGTAAAATGCATCATAAAACTGTTTTTCAAGAAATGTATTTTTTAAGCATACAATGAGTTTATATAAAATATTTGACTTGTAATAATTATTGTAATAATAAAAAATCATATTTATAAATATATAATCTAATAATATCATAAAATATGTCCTGTAGAGGGTTCATTTAATTAATTAGATGGGGAATCATTATTGACTTAAAAATGGTTTTCATAAAAATGTGTTTAAATAAAAAAACATATATTAAAATCAGGTATAAAAAAGAATCAAATGTAATTAATTAAATTAAATATTATTAAAAATACTTATTTCACATTTAAATAAATTTTAAATAATACCTATAAGTTCAAATTACATTATTTAATGAAAATAAATTATAGTTTAACAAAAATATGTGTTTTTGTTATTCACTAAATAACTAATATTTTCTATAAAATATCGAAGTCTCATAACAATGTAATTTTGATATCATAATTTAAAATACGATACAAATTTTATCAATTAAAATTTCTAAAATTTAATATAATAATAATAGTAATACATTCCCACAAAAGGAGATAAAAACCATTTTGAAGAAATCATATTTTTGATTAATGAAATGAATTTTCTAAAAAATTGATAGATTATTTTTTAAGAATTAATCAAAACATTGTTATTGAGTAATTATTTTATATTAATTTCTTAAATTAGGTCATTCTATTAATACACCCAAATTTATCTGCTAGGTTATAACAGTTATACTAAAATAATGATATCTCATGGATCATTTAGGCTCAATGTTTTCTATCATATACACTATCGAGCATAATGTTATTATATTAAAATATAACGTGTTATAGTAAATATATCACTTAATATCACCAAAACTTCTTAGAACCTCTACCATTGTCTGATTCCATCTCTAATATATCACACCACACAACCAACACACATTATCACACATTACAATTAGAAGTTTTACCATTTCAATAATAATAGAATTTACCCTAATTCTCATTTACTAAAACATTTTATTTCACATTAACACAACCCAGTCATTTATCATAAAATTCATTTAAACAATTTATCATATAGAAATTTCATCCCAAGATTATTTAAATCCAATCCATGATATTTATTTTTGAGTATTTAAAATTCATTCCATGGTTAACTGGTAAAATAACACAACCACACCACACCACACTACATCTCATCCTCCCCACATAAAACAGTGCCAAATCACAACATATACCATGGAACCACCATAACCCAAACATATCATGAAAATAACTACATGAAAACAATCTCATATATCAATCATTTTACACTATCCCTCATCTAATTACATGACTAAAAAACCACACCATGATTTCACCACATTCCTCCTCAAAATTGGCCACCACCATCACCAATAAAATCCCCACAAGGTCAGAATTATTAAAACAAAATAACATAGAATGAAAATTAACACATTTTAGTACATTCCAACTCTCATATCTTTTACAATTTCACTTTGATGGATTTTAAAACATTAAATTTTCAATAGAATGGGTACTAATACACAATTCAGGATTTCGATGTGAAATTATTTCATTTTCCATATATTAATTCTTATCCATTTATTCATGGTGAGTGTGACACCCCAAACCCACACTTTTGAGTTATTTTGCATAAAAAAATAATTTACATAATGAATCTGAAACCACCTATAAAATTCATAGACATAACTATCCCATAATTTCCTGATATAATGAAAATATTTCACTAGATACATAATCAATTTAAGGCCCAGATATTTAGAGAATTATGATAAAATATAAAACAAAAATCCATCATCATTCCCAACCAATTCATATATTTCATCTATATAATAGACTACATAATCTCTGATGAGTCTTCAATATCTCTCATAAATTATACACACAATCTATGATGATTTTCATATCAAGAGTAATAATTATATTTATAACCCAGGGAAATGGAAATATAAAAATTGCTGAGATCAAACACTAAGTAAGGTAAAACATACAACTGATCTAATCCTAGTATATACATGGCATAAATATTATGGTCAGAATAAACAAAAAACATAAAACAATATTCAAATAGAAATGAGAGCATGCCATCTCCATTATAAAAACTAAAAACATGGATATAAATATTACTAATCTAATACCAATGGAATGAATATTTCTATACATCACAAACATATTTCCAAGGACTTTTTTTAAGACACTATCTTATTATTGGGAGAGGTGTACACTAAACACAAACATGTATTGTCTAATGAGAACTATCGATTCATTTAGGGGTATAAAATCCCATGCAACATTAGTAACATTTTAAGTATAATGCCTTTATCATAAAAGTTAAGAAGACTTCTCATACCATTCAATATGGAACCACTTATTGAATAGAACATGACTATCATTATAATTGAAGATATATAATATCAATACATAATCAACATGCGTTTGCTATCAATAGTCATAACGAATATAAATCTTTCAACACACATCCATAAAAGAGATAACATGGTCATATACCATCCATAGAAAGTAGTTAAGGACACTATTGTGGGTGATAGTTGACAGAATGGACTAGTGAGGTGGATGAACTGATTAAAAAAATGGATTTGGTTTTATGGCCTTTAGAAAATTTTTGTATTTATATGTTGGGGTCATCAAGACATTTCTATAGGAATATGTTCCCCTCATCTTGTATGGAAATTTAATTTGAAATAAATGTCATGACCTACACCAATGGAGCTCCAGCTTCAACTACACCATGCCCACCTCCACAGGCTTGGGGATGGCAAAAACCTCCAAAAGGAGTAACAAATATGGGATACCTATGCCTAATGTACTCTTACACACACACACACACACCAAACCATCTTTATTTATAGGTTCAAAATAATAATAATAAAAGAGGTAAAATATATCGTAAAAAACAGACATGTAAAACCTCTAGGAATTAAAATAATATGAAACTATAATGTGAAATGTCAAAAAGGAAAAAAATACAAATCAAACTTGAAAAAAATCAAAACATGAAAATAATTGGAAAGTAAATTGTCATAGAGGTCATATGTAAATATATATTCTCCAACAACCATAGGTGGTCAAATGTATCGGGATTCCCTATACTCCTCTGTAATCACCATCGAACTATTCATCCTCTATATAAGACACGACACATCTGAGAAGATCCAATGTATGGGTGAGTATATTAATATCTAGCAGGAAACTCCAAAAGATGATGATGGAGTAGTAAGATACAAAATAGAAATATATATCTCAACACAAATAAAGAGAGAAAAAATACAATCACATCGATATAGATATATTTATATTCTCATCAAAATATACACAAATGAAAGAGAATAGTGATCCCCATTTCACATCCTATCCCCCAAAAAAAGTGATGGTAGTTTCAAAAGGTCGATCAATGATTTCTAACATCTCGTATGTCTTTCCATATAAGTAACTGTGTACAAGAACCACATCTCACAACTCTTGCACAGAGTCAATGGGGAATCCTCTCTAAGAAGATGACCCACAACCTAGTTCACCTTGGGGTTCCCCTCAGTGAAAGAAGGACCCACACCCTGTACTATAGGGGATAAAACTAATTAGATAGAGGACATGTTACTTAATTACATAGGGGTTAACATTGAGTGTAAATAGGACCTGTGACCAAATTACATAAGATAGTACCACTTGGTTTAAGGAGGACCAGTGCACTAATTCAACAGTGAGATTAAACTTAGTAGATAGAGGACCTACTCCCCAGTCCATCAGGGGTGTAACATTAACTAGAAGAAGAATCTCAACCTAATTCCATGGTGGGGGTACCAATTATTAGATAAAATACCTACACTCTAATTCCATATGGGGTACCACTCAATGGATATAGGACCCGTACCATAATTCCATAGGGTGTACCACTCAGTGTAAGGTGGAACCACCCCTAATGCTAGAGTGTGTACTAGTCAGTGTAAATACAGACCACAACATAATTATGTAGGGGATAATAATTGGTAGATAGAAGACCCACACCCTAGTCCGTAAGGGGGTACCACTTATTAGATAGTGGACCTGATCTCAAAATCCATAGAGTCATACCACTCAGTATATAGATGGCCAGCACCCAAACTCCATCGTGGGTATAACTCTAATAATCCTACGTGATCATAGCCATCTTCGAGAACCGCTAATTAATAATGACACTTTAAACACCACATATCATATGCAAAAATCCACTCTGAAGAGCACTATAATGTTCCCCCTAGAACAACACTTTGGATAGGATTTCCACTTGTCAAAATCCAGGTCCAAACGAGGGAGATTTGAGAGGTATGCGATTCCTCAAAAAATATGTAGGGGTACACAGTGTGTATGGTGGCCCAAATTTAATGTGGT
This sequence comes from Viscum album, assembly GCA_963277665.1. Classification (NCBI taxonomy): domain Eukaryota; kingdom Viridiplantae; phylum Streptophyta; class Magnoliopsida; order Santalales; family Viscaceae; genus Viscum; species Viscum album. The sequence continues at coordinate 930,659,287 of OY728137.1, forward strand.
CCCATTGCACTGGTTGGATGTGTCCCTAATGGTATATAATTAACTAGACATATAGCGAAATATGGCATGCCTCATCCACCCTGGTGATGCCTCTGTCTCTGGTCATTTAGGCCTATCTTTTGTCATACCGATATAATCTAGTACATCACATGTCCCCCCATATGGGATTCCTCCTATTTCCATTAGGTCTTATCCATTTACTATGGTTGGATTCTTGTACACGACCTGTAATTATCCATGCATGTGTCCATGTACACCTGGAGTACATGTTGGGTTTCTAGCACCGAGTCACATAGTGTGTGGGTGTCCCACATGTCATGTGATATTTAACTCACCTGAAAGCCTAGATTCTATAGCCAGAGGCTATATGTTTTATTTTATTTGGAATATATGATGTGTAGTTGAGTTTTCTGGTGAATTATGGATCTTATTTTAGAATTCCAGATCCACACCTATAACATCAAATCCCACCTCCAGGACAATCGAAAACAAATGGGAAGACTATTTTACAATTTATTTACCATGGTAAGTTGAGAAAATGGATTTATATTGATCTATATGAATCCCACATGACCCCACCTTGTGGTTTCATGCCTTCAGTCGTATCATGTCACCTCACCAGTGTTTCAATCCTTGGACGATTCGCCCACATCCCTCAAATAATCCCAATTCTTCCAATGATCTTTTATCTGTTCATCACACATGAATCTATAGTTTGTCCTGGGTTTCAATCAGGCTTGATCCTACCTGAATATTTCAAACCACGGACCACTTCCAAATCAAATAGGACAAAAACAATGGGTGGGGGAAGAAGAAAAAAAAAACAAAGGTGTAACAATAATTTTCCAATAATTCTTGTCCAACCAATATGAATTGGGATATCTATTTTCAGAAACATGGAATATTACAGATTTAGTCAATAATCAATTTAAATCCAATACATAAGAACACAGAATGGTTATATTTAATATAGATCAAGATATTAATTTTATCATGATCAATATATTTAATAAATTGGAGAATAATATAAAAATTGATGAGTCCTACCTCAATCCATGTAATTATTTTAGTGATAAGATGATATCCAACAAAGAATAGAAGTTGTTATGTTCACCGTGTGTTGATTTTCCTGGATCCAGATTATTTTCATCATCCAATTTTGATTCACCACTAACAGGGTGAAAGTAACTCCTCTCAATGATCCCACTGTTATGAGTATTACCCTATAGATCTTCCATATCATGGAATTTGTAGAGGAGTATAGTTATTAAGTGTTTAATTATATAAAAAATTTATTTTATTTTTTTTCCTATTAAATGCACCTTAAAAATGTCTATATTTCCTAAAAACCTTCACCAAATAATGTTATATTACACCTAGGGTGAAGCACACTTTCCATACTCAAATATGGTCTCATTTTTTTAATCTAAGAATCTATTTATCATTTATTACATTTTTTTCTAGAAATCATGTGTTCATGATAGATAATATAATTTATATTGTTATAAATTTAATTTGGGGCACACCGGGCCTCAAAAGTGTGTACTATGTCCGTGAAAAACTCTAAAAATATTTACAGATATATTTAAACGACTTAAAATGAAAAAAATATCTATTTATTATTCTCCACATCAAACTTTTCATACAAAAAAATAAAAAACTAAACAAAAAACATGGGATACCGATACCACATCTAGATCTACCACTCCCAATAGCTCTCATGCAAGCTCAGATGCTACCACAACACATGAACCAATGAGATGGTCCATCTATTTAGTTTCCTCTATTTACAATCTTTAATAAACACTTGGATATCTAAAAAAGTGGTTCCATCCCCAATGTTATGTTTTCCCTTTTCAATAACACTTGTGAAGTCATTCATATATCTCCTCTCCAGTGATAGCTGAAAGATGTCGTGCACTTGCTCCAACTGTGGGGCTAAGGCGAGTTAGAAAAAATAAAATACAAACCTCTTGAAGATCTAAAATGACTCGATGAACCTATAGGATATATTTTCTCCATAACCAAATCTCTATAATCCTCATCACAGAGTGGATCTGAGGAAATATGTGGTCTCCCTACTCAAACTAAAAGGGAATATGATGTCTATGTGAATAAGAATTTTTCCATTTCAGAGCTATCTAATTTTTCATTCGGATAGCTTGGACCTTATCCTTCATCGACTACACAATCTCTATAACAAAAAGAGATTCCTCACTGATCCGAATCTAGCATAGGGGTGACCTACACAATCTCCCATAGAGGGGATGAAGTGGTTCCATTCCAATAGTAGAGTGGTAACTATTGTTTTACGCAAACTCTACCAATGGAATGTTATCCTACAAGATTTAGCCATTATCTAAAATGAAATCCCTTATCATATCCTCTAGAACCTGGATAGTTCACTATGTCTGTCCATTTTATTGGGGGTAGAAGGCTTTAATCACCCTCATCTTTGGGCTAAATGTCTTTTGCAGGCCTCTCCACAACTATGATGAGAACTACACATCACAGTCAATGATAATAGTTAAGGGCCCCATGAAGGTGTAAAATCTCTCGTATATACAAAAATCCCCAAAATATCCATTTAAATCTAATACATAATGAAAAATAAGTGCACTAACTTCATGAGTTTCTCAGCTATAACCTAGATGACATCATTTCCTCTCGTTATCCACGAGATCCATATCACAATTTCCATGGATATGCCATCTCATTTACACAATTAGATAATAAGGGATTTAATAAAATCTATTAGATAACAATACTTAAATTTCACCTCTAGATAGATGAGGCACCAAGAGATAAAACTAGCCATGATTTATCTCATACAAACACACATAAACTTACTCTAAAGGTTTCTGTACATCATCCCCACACTGGTATTTACATCCATTGGAGATGTGTCGAACTCTCTAATCAACTCAGAGCACATAATGACTCATACCACTATCAATCCATGGAAATGTATGGCATGATTCCCACCATCAGAAAATATATTTTCATGAATCTATTAAGGATAACTGATCATGAAATACTGGACAATCATTTTCTCCCAAGTGGGACACTATCACACACCGAATGAGCTCAGGTGTCATCCCCATCAATTTAAGAAAATATGCGCCCTCCTACCTTCCTAGGGTCAACTGTAAGGAAGTAAAATTCTTAGATGCCTCATGCCCCAAACAAGTAAGGGATATCTTGCTAAGGGAATCATCCACCCCATTTCACATCCATGGATTTTAGACAATATTAAATTTAAAATCCTAAAAGGAACTCGAAAATATTTCTTTGCCTTAGGTTTAAATATCTCTCTACATAAATGAATAGTTGAGGCTATAATGGTCTACGTAAACATGGATGATCCCTCCAAGAAGATAGTTCCTCTACATCCTTAGGTTGGGTACAATATTTTACAGCTCCAGGTCATGAGTCATGTAGTTCTTCTTGTTGAGTTTCAACTTCCTTCACCCATATGCGATAACTACCTATCTCTATTCCAACACACAATCCTTCATATCTCCGAAGGCATCAAAATATAGTAGGTATTACCTGCCATCATCTAATAGTCACAAAATAGAAATAACCATCATCCTCAGTCTCAAATTCTCAACATACATCTTGCAATAGAATTCTATGTAAATTAATTCCCATTTCTGGTCAGTACATTTAATGGGGTTGCACTCCTAGAGATGTTTTCCAAAAACAACCTATAGTACACCTCTATACCTTGAAAACTCATTACCTCTGACACGATCTTCGGTGGATCCCCTGAAATCACTACATTGATCTTCATCATGTCTACAATGAGGCCATGATCATAAATTAAATGCCCTAGGAAGTGATACTCATGGATCAAGAAACTATAACATTGAGAGAATACCCTAATGGTGATTCTCTTAAATAAAATCAAGGACCATTCTCTAGTGCTATGCATGCCCTCCACTAACACAGAGTATATGAGTATGTTGTCAATGAAGAAAACAAAAAATTAGTCCACTTAAAGCTAGAAAATCTGGTTCATTAAATCAATAAACACAAAGGGGTCCTTTCTCACACCAAAAGGTATCACTAGAAAGTTATAGTTCTATAGGGACATAATAAATCTATTTTCATAATATTAGCCTCGTGAACATTAAAATAGTGGTGTATAGATTAGACATAGATCTATAAGTACCTACTCATGCCACATAACTGATCAAAGAGACTGTCAATCCTCAAAAACAATTTCTTTTACTTTATCGTGGCTTCATTCAGGAAATGATAATCCACACAAATCCATAATCTCCCATTTTCATTTTTCACGAATAAGATAGATTCTTACTATATGGACACGCTGGATCTGATAAAACCATTCTCTAAAAGACCCTCTAACTGTAACTTTATCTATTATAGATCATTAGGGGACATATGATATTCCATATAAGATATCAGAGTTGTCTTGATATGAAATTCAATAAAAAACTAATTCTATCACCTCAACGGTTGTCCTAGAATATCCTCGTGGAATCTGATTATAAAGTTAGGTATGAATGAATGAGTACTGATGCCTGAAGGGCCTACAACACTACGACATAAAATTTCAAACTAATGGATGATGTAATCCATCCTTCTCTAAAAACACACACTTCCCTCCATCACATCTATCTCAATCACAAAGATGGATATCACCACATCACTATAAAGGAATCTGACTCATATTTGGTGAAATTGAATCCAGGCTCAGACCATAGAAAACCAATACATACTCATGATGATGTCATGGGGTCCCATAATGATGACCCAAAGCACCCATGAGAGCCTATTTTCACTAATATATATCTCTCACTATTGGAAAAAACACACATAGAATAAGCTTTCCTTGTAGGAACCTCAAGACAAAACTACTGGGTTGAAGCATCAATATGGAGCTCTAGCTATCGCACTTGGAGTAAAGACATGAAGGAATTAATCACAAAATTTTCTATTCATACAATATAAAGTATAGAATTATAAAATTTAGTAATTTTATTTATCTCGTGTGCCACTGGGTCATATACATCAACCGACTGCAACTATCTTCAGCCCTGACCACCAGCCCCCTGAGCCTAACGTGGGAATCCGGGTGGCGGTGGGGGAATGATATCATAAAATCATCCTCCAACCATAGATCCTCTTACTAAATATCGACCTAATTATATTCCATATCTTCCTCCCTAACCTTGGTGATCCCTGATCAGGGCGTTTCCTTTTTATTGGCGGCCTATAATCTATCTAATTGCATTTTTAGCATTTATGGGAAGGAAATAATGTTCCCTATGATCTTCCAATTACTTGAATAACACTACCCTCTCTAGGATTCCATGGACCTCTACATGGTCTATTTTCCACATGATGACAAGCCATATTCTTTTGATGGGGAGGTCTCCTGTAACAAGATCGTATTTCCTGGAATCTGCTAGCTATTGTGGAAAAATAAATCCAAGAATTCCCTCTTCCATATATAGCTTCCTGGAGTCCCTCTAAAATAAATCTCTCCATCCCTACATATAAACACAACACCCTAACATTTTTGGGATTCACTAGGCTACTCCATTTTAATATATATCTATGTGAGGACCCTACCCAAACCCAAATTCCCATAAGAATCCATCCCGAATCATATCAAGGGAGTACCACTTAAGGTCTCTTAACCTCGTAATATACTCATACACTATCAAAACTCCCTGATGTAACTCCATATTCTCTAGAATCAGAATTGATCAAAATAATGATGGGTAGTACTCCTCAAAAAATATCCATCGGAAGATAGGCCATGGGAGTTTTGACTCATCATGAATCTTTATGACTAGACATCTCATGCTCCCAGATACTCCATTGAAATTTTTATCATCAAAAATATAATCACGGTCAGTCGGTGTTTGTATAAGACTAAATACATGAATCATTGAACCTATAAAATTGTTTACTGCATGGGGATATGGATCATCAAGGAACCTCAGTGGTCTGTGTCAGAGGAACTTGAAAATTGAGATAATACTGCACACATCCTCAACGTGTACTATTGGCATGATCTACTTATCAATAGTTGGGGGTAATTCAACTTATCGACATTGAGGAAGAACCTCATTTTATTTCCCCTAAATTGAGATATCATCACCCATCATATCATAATCATGATCAATATTCAGTAACCCTAATTCCTGTCATTGTGGAGACATCCTAAAAATTTTAATCATGTTGCACCATGGTTAGATGAGAATACATGTAAAAAGGGCAGATGAATCTAGAAATAAAATTAATAAGATCAATATTTATTGATTCATTTACCAGTAATATATGCATCCAATTTCATGGAATTCTTAGTTGATAAGAAGGTAGTGAAGGCAATTATGAATCGATATATATGTCACTACACCAATATTGGGTTCCCTGGACTCAAATCCACACTCAATAAATTTTGACACTATTTACCTATATACCAACCAAATACTTAAATAAGTATTAGTCTAAACACCATCCCAATTGATTAACTTCTCTAATAAAAATCATTCATAACTTGGACCAATGGGGAATGATCCACTACTACCCTGTTTCCACCACCATAGGATAGGGGATGATGATAAGCGCCAAAAGAAATAACTAATATTGGAGGAATTTTAATAATGTACATGTATGCTCACACACACCCATATAGATGAAGAAGTGGAGTGGAATAATAATAATATATGAAACATGATGAATTAAAAACATGAATATAAAAAATATTAGGAGTATAAGTGTCTAACAATGTAAATTGGAAAGTAAAAAGGAAAAATTACATATCCAACCAGAATGATGTCCCAACCTCACAATAAATGGAATATAAATTATGAGAGATTTATACTCTGAATATCCATGATCTGACAAAGGTATGTCATTAGGTTCACCAAGTATCCATATTCTCCCTTGTAATCACCTCCGATGTATCCATCATCAACATAAAACACAATACGTGTGGGATCATCCCAAGTAGGGGTGAGTATATATATACCATGTAAGACACCCTAACATATGAAGTTGGAGAAGTAAGTGATATGATAAGAGTAGACAACTGCAACCAATGAAAGAGTAAAAAAAATCCATTGACAGAGACACAAATATTTATATAGTCAATAAATGAATCCCAATAGAGGTAGAAAGGGGATATTCATCTCACATCCCAATCTAAAAAATAGTGTCCTCAGTTCCAAAAGGTCCATCAACAATTTCAAACTTCTCATATGTAGGTCCACAGAAGTAACTATGTAGAGGGGAAACACCTGAGCACTACTACTCATAGTCAATGTGGTATCATCTCAATCTATAAGACCCCCTCCTTAGTGCATCAGGGAGGTAAAACACAACTCAAGTAGGACCTACACCCTATCCGATAGTGGGTACCACTCAGTAGGAGGACCCATACCCTAATTCCAATGGGGGGGGGGAACCAATAAGTGTAAATAGGACCCACAAATTAACACCATAGTAAGGGGGTACCACTCCATGTATGAAGTACCCCCTCTATGATGCCATAAGGGGGTCCACTCGGTAGATAGCAGAACCACACCCCAGTCTGTGAGGGGGTTCCACTTAGTAGATAGTGGACCAATACCCTAATGTTGTATGGGGGTACAACTCAGTAGATGGATAACCATCACCCAAACTCTATAGTGGGGTACCACTCAGTAGATAGATGAGTCACATATTAACATCATAGGGGGTATAACTCAGTTTAAGTACATCCTATAACTGATTTCCATAGGGGGTAAAACTCGATGATTGGGGGACACACACCCAAATTCCATTGGGGGTACCAATCAATAGATTGAGGACCCACGCCTAATATGTTAGGGGAACCAATTCATAGATAGATGACCTGTACCCTAATTACATAGGTATTACCAAACAGTAGGAAAAGGATATGCAACCTAACACCGTAGGGGAAAATTTTATTTATCCTCTTTAATCACTGTCAACGCCGAGAACCACATCAAGACCCATCACACTCATGGAATATTGTTTACTATATAGAAGGCCAATATAAAGGACACTGTCACATTATATGTGAAAAAACAATCAGGAAATGATACTCACTAGCCAAAATAAGTGTCCAAAAAAGGATATATATAGGAGGTAAAATGTTCCTAAAAATAAAAATCGGGGTACACAACATGTATGGGGACACATATGGAATGTGGTCTCATTCTGATGATTCATTATTTCCTTGATAGTACATGACTAATTACACATGTATCCCTATACGGAATGTATAAGGATTAAATTAATTTCTTTATCGAAACCCTATTTTTTTAAATTACTATTACATCAATTTAAAGATAAATAATATAATAGTTTTCAAAAACAAGGACCCGAAGTTATAGTTTTTGGGGAAAATTAGGACCATGCATATCATTTAGATAATGAAAGATAAATATTATTTAGTTTCTTCTTCTATATGTTCTTTGTGGCCCCCATGTATGAGTTAGAATAGGTAATCACATTAGGATGTACACCAAACAAAGGGGTGAGCTAAAAGCCTAGTAAGAGGATAGATAAAAACATGAATCAATATAACATTGTAGAGAATAATCATTATCATCATAAAATATTCATGGGATCATCATCATAAACATTAGATGAAAAATTACATAATGGATGGAATGCTTCAATGTATAAAAATGAAACATCATCTCTTAGTGGTTAAATACCACATATGGTTGGGAAGAAAGATAGAATCATGTTTATGCATAAAATATGTGCATAATCATCACATCATCATTGTGGAAAAATCTAGTATCAGGTTCATGCATATTTCACCTTATCTCATGAGATATAACAAATTACCCAATGCATTGGATCACTATATAATTCTAGGAATACCTGTCATATCACAAAATTTATAAAATCATGATTCCCACATAGAACATATACCAATTGTAGAGATAAAATAAACCTTGGAAAAGGAATGGGATTCATTTAATACATTCATGAATAAAATTTTGGGATTTTGAAATAAGAAAGGGAAAAACACATTGTCTATTAGATTCATCATTCATGAGTGAGGAATAAATACCTAAAGAGGTGTCAAAATGTGTATTGGAAAGAAGAGTTCTTTTGGAAAATATTTGTATTTTTCAAAAAAACAAATTAAAAACATGTATATAACAAAAAGAATTTGTATGAACAATGATATTATATTTTAGGAATATTAAATTAACATCCACACTAAAATTTGGCATGAAATATGAAAACCCCAATGAACGGAAATTAGGTTCGAGAATCACCTTACCTTATGTTTTAATTATTTCTTCAGATTAATATTAGTTATAATACAATTAGATTCATTAATTATCAAATAAAAACATATTTTTCATGTATTTTATGCACTATAATTTTAATATTTTTTATGGCCATTTAATGAGTTATAGAGTTCAATTTCATCATTCAGGATTGTTCGTTTTCTTGATTTTCATTACTGGTTCACATTTACATATGTACGGAAGATCATGTAAAATGAGGATAATTATCAATAATTTAAATTATATGATATTAATTAACTTACATACATTTAAATAGTCTTTTATTTTTTTACATATTTTATAATTATTAATTATATAAATCATTATTGAAAATAATTTATATTTTTTTGGTGGTTTTAGATCCTCAAAAACTAGTTTTGATTTATTATTTAGTATTACATACATATGTTAGATAAGGAAGATAAAAAAAGTTTATAATATATATTTTACAATCTGTTTCAACCATTATAATGGTTTTATGACCATCCTTGAAGGTGGTAATGTAAAATGAATACTTATCATCCTCGAAGACAACAAATCAATACCTCATGGAATATGTTATCATTTTTAGAATAAAAGGAAGAGGAGAATATGTTTTATGATAAATTATTACATTAACATAATAAAATATAATTACATATAATATACTTGAGTTATCATTATACTTATATATGTAAATGTGGGGAGAGAATATGAATAAAAATTTCCATGAAAAGAAATGAAATGATAAATTAAGAGGATTTTATCTCTTGAAATTATTCTCCTTGAGAACCTCCTTATGAGAAATGAGTTTTCTAAATTTTTGAGACCAAATGCTATTGTACATCAAATAGATTCTTGGGAAGAGTGTATGAATAATTTGTTTAAGAATCAAATTATAGAAGGTGGGAGGAGAAGACATGGTGAGGTGTTGTATATATAGGGGAAGAGAGGTGTGTTTTGATTATTTTATTTAATAGATTAATATATTGGAAGAATAATATCAATATTATTGAATATTATGACTATATATATAGATATATATTAAATAATGAATTATATTATGAGATTATAGTTCTTTCATCAGTAATTACTCAACAAATAGTCAATTTTACTTATAATGTTATATACCATAAATTACTATACTTCACTATTGACAAAAAATTAAACTATTTTATAAAAATCCAATAAATTGACCCTAACCATTTTCCAACATGTGGAATTAAAAAATTAACTCAATTTTAATAATTTTTTTCTAAATATGATAACTTCAATTTTTAATTAAAATCATCATTTATTAAAAAAACCTTAATTAAAATTATAACTGATTTTATGATGATTTGAAAAATTAATTAAAGAATAAAAAAATTATATTACAATAACAAGATAGTAAAAAAAATAATCTTTATATATATTAATAAAAATAAATATTTTTTAAAATAATTATAAGAATTATAAAATTTTAGGTAAACTTTTTTTGACCAAAAAAATACCTATAGTTAATTTATCATTTTTAAAACATCTATTTACTTATAATATGATATAATTATATCACATTTTAATTTATAAGATGGATAGATTTTATTAATAATTTTATGAGTGAGGTTACTATTTTATTTTTCAGATTATTATTCCTAATGGTCATGTTACTATTTTAGGGTTCAAGTATTTATTCCATCAATATATGTTCATTAGTTGATTTTCATATCACTTATTTAATTATTTATTTATGGGAGAAATGTTTTATTGGTATCTCTATAATATTTATTTTATATATAAAATACAAAATAATTATTTGAAGGGAAAAAATTCCATTGATAATGGTTTTGGTCATTACATTCTTCCCCCATTGCTTCATATGGTTCCCATGTTTTCTATTCGTACTTTTGGTTATTCCATAATACTTTGACTATGGGATTATTCTTATTGCATATAATATTATCTCCATAGTCCATGATCTTCACTGTCTACTCCTCATGAGAGAGATCATTTTCCATCTATACCACAATTGGATTCAACGCATATGAGGGATATGGTATGTAATTTAAAAAGATGGATATGGGAAATACATTGTGTAATTGAGAAATAGTTGTATTATGTTTTATTTAATAGTCCAAAGCTCTGACATGATCAAGAATCTCATAGGGGGTGATGTACATGGGACATAGCTTCCCCTTCCCCAAAAATCTCATGATCCTATTCTATAGAGATATGAAGATAAATACCATGTCCCCAACCCTAGACTCTAGGTCTCATCGAAGATTTTTAGAATATCTCTTCTATCATTTTTGGGAAACCTTGATGTGTTGTTTAATATTTTTCCCCTTTTTTACCATTTCTTTGACCGTTTCAGGTCTTAGTAGCATACGTTCTCTGATTTTATCCCAGCATGTCAGGTTTCAACATGTTTTCCAATAAAGGGACTCATGTGATTCCATTTGGACGCTTCAGTGGAAACTATTGTTGTTTGAGAACATGGATATAGGTAGATGTTGTTATTATCCTACATTTAATTCCATATATCATTCTCCCAACATGTCTTCTAGTGTATGAATAGTCAGCTCATATTTTCCATATGTGTGATGATGTTAAGCTGTACTATAGTTTAGGTATGTGTTCAGATCACATTGGATAATTTTCAAGAGCATGGAGGTGTATGACTAATCTCAATTAGATTCAATTTATAGTGGTCCTCATTTCATCCATACCACAACTATGATATATACTTGTTCTAGTAGATCAAGTGTGAAATCCTTTACAATTTCGATAAAGTGAGCTATATTTGTAAGATGATCCAAAACAACCCATATATAATTATTTACTCTAGATGTATTTATAATTATAGTGAAAAGGTACATAATGACTTTTTCATCATTTATATTATGGTATGAATAAGGGTTTCATTATCCCCATATACTTTTTTCATTCAACCATAACTTTCTAACATGCCAGGAACTTTGAGGTACATTCTGTGATCTCCTTCATCATATTTTCTAACCAATATTTCTCTTAGTGATCTAGAAACTTTTTTTTCTCCTTAAGTTAATAAAAAAGGTTGATCTATGTGCATTATTCTGAATCAATTTCATTATATTTGTATTTGAAGGTTAAGATAGTTGTGACATAATCATATTACTCCTTCCCAATCAATTTTTAACTCTGATTATTTCCCTTTTTAAATGGTTCTATCATCTTCTAATTTTCCAAATTATTTATTTTAGAATCCTTTATTTTTTCATTAGGGGTGGTTGAGAAATTATTTCTGAATGGATTGGTGATTTTTTTACTTAATTATTCCCTTGTATGTCATTTGAAAATATATGATGATTGGATCCTTATCATTTCTTATAATTCATAATATGGTAGGATACTTTCTACATAGAACAACATCCACTTTATTTTCCTCACTAGGATGATAGTGGATTGAGAATTCATAATCCTTGATGATATCTAACCATATTCATTTGGTCACATGAATATCTTTTTGTGAGAATATATATTGTAGGCTCTTATAATCAGAATATATGTCACACTTCTCCCCATAGAGATAACACCTCTATATTTTCATTGCAATTATCACAACTGAAAACTAAAGATCATGTGTGGGATATTTTTTCTCAAGAATTATTAACTTCCATTAGGTGTAGGATAAAAAATTATAATTTTTATTTAGTTATCTGCATATTCCATTCTTTGAAGCTTCGTTTTATACCACAAAGAGTTCCCCACTTGTGGGAATAGTGAGTACTGGTGTAATGATTATCCAATTTCTCATCTCTTTGAAGTAGTATTCACATTTACTGGTCTTCATAAACTTCAATACCTTTAATGTATTCTTGTTTAGTAGTTTTGAAAATTTTGAGAAGTTCCTCACAAATCACCAACAATACCTACCTAGACCATGGATACTATGGATCTTTGTTACAGATGTTAGCATGAGCCACTCTTTGATCACCTTTGTCATGTAAGGTTCCATAGATATTCCATTACTGGTGATAACATTCCCCAATAATGATACATTCCCTATATATTACACATATTTAATGTACTTTTTGGTAGTTTTATCTAGTATCATTGACTTTTTCCTAATATTCAAATTCTCGTCAAGATATCCCTTCCACATTGAGTATATTAAAATATCAATTATAAAAACAACATTTTTTGTGTTTATTTATAAAGACTCTATTCATTAAGCCCATGAATATTTATGGAGAATTAGTGATTCTGGAGGAAATTACTATGAACTAAATGTATCAATACCTTTATCAAAAGGTAGCCTTGACATTCCCTTCCTTCTTCACCTTTAATTGGTGATACCCCGACCGAAGGTCCACATTAGAGAAGTAATTGATACCATATAGTTGATCAAAAAATTAATCTATCTATGGAAATAGATACTTGTAATTTATATTGAATTTGTTGATCTCATGATAATCAATGCCGAGGAGCATTGATCCATCCTTCTTTATGTTGAAGAGGACAGGTGCACCCCATGGTGAAGAACATGGGAGTGTTAAACCCTTGACAAGATTCTATTGTAACTCATTCATCATTTCCTCAAACCTAGTGGTGACCATTCTATAAATTTTTGCTGATATATATATATATCTAAAAATATGTTCAATTGATAACTCAACCACTTGATCAGATGGAAGACCATACAATTCTTTGGGGAACATGTTATTGTAGTTCCACACAATGGGCGTGTCTTCGAGTGTGACTCTCTCCATTATCTCAATATTTTTGAGCAATATTTGATTTCCAACAAAGAAATAATATCCACAATTGAGATGATAAATCTGAGATATATGAATCCTCCTCCATACAATTTCAAGGAATTAGAGGATGCCTTGAGATTTGAATAGTATCCTCCCTTTCCAGCTAGTTGATGTTGGATTTGTATAATGATAACTAATCTATTTTCAATGTAGCATCAAACTCCACCAAAGAAGATATGAAAATATTGGATGGGAGGTTTATTATACAAAAATTAACCATGGAGGAGTTATATATATTGGATGCCATTATTTTCCAGTTCTTATTCTCAAATATAACACAACCTCTATATTTTGAGGTGGTGTTTGAATAGTTAAACTGAACATGAAAGATATAAATGAATGGGTAGAACCAGAATCAAATAGTATGTTTTCTATTATTAATCGAATAACCCGCACATCAGTCACCACATAATTCTATGGATCCTCCTCAATAGTACTAATGGAATACAATATGCCTTTCTCGTTTGGATTTGATGGAGGAAGATGTTGTTTACCCTTAAGGAGTTGAGGTTTAGAGCACTGTCTTGCATAGTACCCTTACTCCCTATATTTTAAACATTGAATCTTGGGTGATTCTATCCTTTCCTCCACCACATTGTCATACATCCTCCTGTATCATTGACATTCATTATCTTGGTGGAATTCTCTCCTACACTTTAATCATTTCACCATCCCTTTTAGGTAATTTCCATGATGCTTCTTCTCACATTTTTTACATGTGAGTGGTTGAATTTTCATTCGACCTTTATCATTAGATCCTCCAGATTGAAAATCCATCTATTTCTTTCTTATCTATATCAGTTTTGGACCATTCTCCAAAATCCATCTCAAATTTGCGGTCACATTGAACATCTTCTTCATACGTCCAAAGTATCAAATTTCTAGAGCATTTCAAAGGTGCAATTTTAAAACACTAAATAATCTATCAATTTTGATATCATTGATGATTACAAAACTAGAGGCATAACTTGCATGCCTTTTGAAAGTTTCATTGGAATCCATGAAATAAAAACTATATATTTTGAACCAGGCCTGTAAATTCTATATCTATTATTTTCCAAAGATTTTGAGGGAAAATGTTTTTAAACAATATTTTCGTAATGTCTTCCCACTCCTTCTCTTAAATTTCATCCATTGGATTATTGTTCTTAATCGATGCCAACAATTTTTCGGCCTCTCAATCTATTTGATATATGTCTAGAGACATATTCTTTGATATAGAATAATAAATTACAAAAAAGATCTTCTCCAGTGAGTTGAACCACTATTCCATGACTTGTGGAATAGAAGATCCACTAAACGTCGATAGTCATTTCCGTATAGAAGAACAGATAGAAAATTGATCCCACTTAGGGGAAGGTGGGAATTCCACATTATTCATGTTATTATTCATATCATGAGATAGTTGGGTAAGAATCACCATGTAAATATTAACTCCACCTCGCAAGGCATTGGGTACACTACTACAAAACTAGAAGTTAGTAGTGCTGTAATTTATCAGTGCTAGAAAAAAACACTGATATATGAAATATTTATCAGCGCTAATGGAAGAGGTGATAAATTTAACACTTTATCAGTGCATAAATTTTAGTGCCAATAAAGTCTACCCTTTATCAGTGCTATATTTTTAATGAACATAAAAGAGTCTTTTATCAGCTCCTTTTAGCCCTCATAAAGTTCTAAATAAGTAAAATGAACTAATTAAATAACTAAAAATAAAAAATCTGATTATTAAAAAAATATTAATTTTTAATTAAATAATTATTGATATAAATGAATAAATTGATTATATTATATATAATTTATAACTACAAATAAATATTATGTATTATATATATATATATATGAAAAATAAAAAATTAAAAAAAATTAAAAAATAAGTAAATTGGGAAAATATTAAAAAATTTATTAATTAGATGATTATTTATAATGTTAATAAATAGAATATATTAAATATATATATATATATATAAATGTATATAAATATTATTTACATATTACAAAATATTTATGCACTATATTTAATGAATAACGATTTGTAATTAGAAATTAATATGGCTTAAAAATATTAACTAATTCCATAGAGTAATCGAATTATAATTGAATATCATTTGATTTATCAAATTAACATAGATCAAATGTGTGTCATATTGATTTCACATATACGTAATAAATGAATTTTTATATATACAATGTACACACACAAAACATGTATATTTTTTCAATATTACTAAAGTATTTTTATTTTTAATTTATTCAATTTCACTCATTTTTAACACACATGAACTTAAAATTAGATATTCATTAAGAATGAAAAAAAATATCTGTAAAAAAATATTTATAAAAAAATATTTATAAAAAAATATTTATAAAAAAATATTTATAAAAAAATATTTATAATAAAATTTACAGACTATATTAATAAATTTTATATATTTAAAATTATAAATAAATAATTTTTTTAAATGTATTAATAAAATTATAAAATTATAATTATATATTTTTTAATAAATAAAAATAATTAATTATATATATATATATATTACTAAATTTATAATAAACTTACATAGATAATGAATATATTTACTATATTTATATTTATATAACATATATATATATAATGATATAAATAGCCATTATTAAAAATATTTACATAATTAAAAATAAATAATTATATACTTTAATAATGATAAAATTATAAAAAATATATTTAAATAAGGAATATATTTACTATATTTATATTTATATATATTGTTTGATTATATATATATTTGATATTTTTTTATTTATAACTATAATTTTAAATCCTTTATCAACGCTTAAGTAATAAGTGATGAAAAAAGAAATCTTTATCAGTGATTTTTTAGCACTGATAATGATAGTCTTTATTTTCCCTCTTTTAGTTAAAATAAAGAGCAACCTTTATATGTGCATAAATAATAATTGTTGATAAATGTGTTCCGATATAATTAAGAAAACCTAACATCTTGCGAACCATTCGAGGGTGATTCTCATTCATTATCCCCTTCCTCTAACCCCAATTCTCTTCCACTATTCCCTCAATCGCTTCACCCTAAGGTCCCATATCTATTCAATGGAGTTCTGAATCATTCAATGTCAGCCTCAAAGTACAACACGACATCGACTATTGTTAATCTAACTTTGATTATGTGGTTTAACCATTGTCACCCTTTAGTGGGATCCTTTTATAATATAATGTTTGAATGATGGGGGTTGTAATATCACGCAATGGTAGGTCTTCTCAATAAAAGGATCATCAGGATTTAGTTTTCTTCAGAGGAGGATCTCGTCAGGCTTGGTCTAGTGCCCCCCCCCCCCGTAGCTGCAACACCTTCTGATTCTATCTCATGAGGTGCTCATATAACTTCCATATAAAACATGACATTCCAACCACAGATTTTTGGGATAGTTTCCCCAATCTCCCTTTACCTTTTCAAAATCTAGTAATTATATGCATTCTATGGAATCTTGTTGGTATATATTTATGTTCTAATAGTAGAACCCTGTCAGTTTCTCACCTTGTTTCTCCTTGCATTTCTATTGAAGCTGATGTCTCATGAGTGCCTATAGAATATATTTGGTTTACATTGGGGGAATAATTTTGATGCAAGATGGTTTTTTGGTTGGAATCATGGGTAGAGTTCTACAGTTCCTGTAAGAAATTGGGTCATTCTACATATTTTTTATGCGAGGGAGTAATAAAAGTTGACAATAATAGGTTAGGGTTTTTGGAGATAATGGTAAATGCTTCTAGCCTGGTTTTGGTGAAGGGATGATGGGGAATAGTTAGTTGGACGTTTCTACTAACCCATGCAATGAAAATGTTGTCCAATGTGAGTCCAAAGGGGGTGCATCTCCTCATTGAATGGACGTTATCCAATTATATATATTGGAATTTTTTAGGTATTCATCATTTTAGGGTGCTATATATAATTTTAGGTATATATGTACATTTAATTTATTATATATCAATCTATACATAAATATCAAATAAATTATTGTCAATTCATGTTACTTTAAAAATAATAACACAAGGTAACTATATATATATTGGATATAATTTAACTATCCAAAATTTACATAATTATTTTCTATACACAATTACTTAAAATAATAACTATTTATGATTAATATAATTTAAATATTATTATTAATAGTATTTTATTTAGTATCATTAGAAAACATAGTATTATATATATATATAAATATATATATTAAATAATATATTGCACATTTAAATAAATATAAATATAATAAATAGTATTCTTACATATAAATATATTTATATAAAACTACTAATAATATACATATATATATATAATATTTATGAAGATTCACTTTATTTGTCTTTGTATCCAATGACGAGTGACCTCCATTTTATAGTTTTTTATGATGGAAGGAATCATCCCCATTTAGGTTAATTACATATCAAGGTAAGAGTGAATTAAGTACACACCTCTGTCGACATATTTTTCTAATCATATATAACCCTAGGATTTTATAATTAAATAAAAACTATTAAAAAAAGACTTGTTTGATTGAAAAAATAATAATCAAATCCTGAACTAATTATTGTTTTAAAATTTTATTCAGATCTTTATGGATCATTTTGTGGATAAAAATGAATTTAATTCATCATTAAATCTTCATCTATGTAAAATAATATAAATAAATTTTAGAAAAAAACACTCATCACCTGAAGTTACACTATAGCAACCCAAGACCCCAAGGTTGTGAAACACTACAGTTGCGTATTCTAATTCTTCGGTCTCCACCCCTCAAATTATTTTCCTCCCTTTACTCTGTAATTTCTATGGTTGTGTGGATAGTTTATATAGATGGTGTTGGTGGAATTGGAGGCATTAAGTTAATAACTAGTTTCAATGGTGTAATTCTCACAAATGGGTGACATTTCCCCTTTTAGAGAACAAAATGATGTACAATTGTCATACTCATCTGTTTCATCTCCCGAACAATTATGATTTAATTTTTTTGTAGTGAGAATCATCTTTCATATCATGTCGAAAAGAACCTATGTTGCTTGTACTACTATAAGAATTAGTCATCCCATGAATGCTTAATTCATAATGTATTTCAAACAACATAGGTGCATGTCAATAAGAGATGAATATCGTGCGTCCAACAACAAAATGTAATGATAACTATTTGGGAGATGAGCTTATGAGGATGACAATTAAACCTAATGATGATATCTAAAGGGGGAAATTACTCCCATTTTTGAGAATTACCCCATTGAAACTAGTTATTAACTCGACACCTACATTTCCACCAATTCCTTTCAAATCGAAGATCCCCACAACCATATAAATGATAAAGTGAAGGGTGGGAAATAAATAGAGAGGGTAGATACTGAAGAATTAGAATATAAAAATACTGTGTTGCGTAGCCAATGGGTCTTTGGTTTATACAGTGTAATTTTAGCAGATGGGTTTATGATACTGAGATTAATTTATCTGATTTAATATGGAGGAAGAGTTAATGATGAATTACTTTAATTTTTTTCCCCAAATTTATCCATTGGGATTAAAATAAAACATGAATGAAATAATTTTTGAATGATTTTTTAATGCTTCTTCAATAAAACATAGATTTTTAATAGGATTTCTTTTATTAAAAATATTATATGGTTATAGATGATTGGAAAAAGGGGTTTATGGAGGAGTGTACTTTTCTCACACATACCTCGATATGCAATAAACCTGAACGGGGTTCATGCATTTCACCTTTAAAAAATATAAAATGGATGTCACTCATCATTATATATATATATAAAGTGAATCCACCTAAATATTATATAGATATATATGTGTTATATTAGTAACTTTATTTTAATATTATTATACATATCTGTGTCTATGTTTGCACATATTACTTATCATATTTTTATTTATTTAAATATAAAAAATATTATTTTATATATATTACACTTTTATCTTATGAAATAAAAGAATTATATTAGTAATAGATTCTAAATTATATTAATTATAAATAATTATTATTATTGGTAATTGTGTCCATTATTAGTTTAAAATTGATATTTTAGTTCAAAAAATTCCACTAATAGAATACAAAGAAAAAAGCACTCGGATTTTCATGACAATTTATTAAATTTATTTATAAGGGATTTTTGAGATGTAGGAATCAATCTCACATCAAACTGATACATGATGTGATCGGTATAGGTGAAAGTGCATGTTTCAAGTTTAAAAAGAATTTTTTTTGTAAAAAATACAAGTGACATTGTCAAATATAAGAAAAACATTCAAATTGTTTTGAAACTATAGGATAACTATCCATAGGTTAGTTGATATGTGTAGGAATTAGCCTCACCTCAACCTGATGAATGGTGTGACCTATATGACTCCAACTGTATCATTTTATTGAAAATTGACATTAATTTTAGTAAAAATGGAAAGTCACCTAATCAAATCCTATAAAACAATTCCATATTTTTGTGATAATTTATGATAATGATCCATATATCCTTTTTGACCTGTAGATATCAAGGGTACCTCAATATGATGCACGGTGTGACGGGTATGACCCCAACGACATCTTTTTATTTAAAATGACATCAATTTTAGTAAAAAAGAACAAATGACTAACTAAAAATATGATATAATGCACTAATATTGTTTTGAAACTTTAGTTAAATGATATATGTGTCATTTTGGATGTTCAGAAATAAACCACACCTCAATATGACACATTGTGTGCCTAGTATCACTCACTGGGTCTGTTATCAATTTATAATTGAGAATTCAGTTCAAAAATTTTACTCACTGAAAATGAAGAAAATGTGCTCGGATTGAATTTATAATTTATAACGTCAATTAATAAGTATCTTTTTATATGTTGGAATTAGTTTCACATCAAACTGATACACGATGATATTGGTATAGTTTAAAGGGTGTTTTTCAAGTTTAAATTGACATTTTAGTTAAAAACAATAGACATACTCAAAACTAATAAAAATCTTTAGTCCTATGTTCATACTTTAGTAAAAAGATCTATAAGCCATTTGAGATGTCTAGGAATCATCCACACCTCATTGTAGTACATGGTGTGACTATTATGACTCCATGTGCGTCTTTTTATTTAAAATTGACATCAATTTTAGTAAAAGGACAACACACCTACTCAAAACCAAGAACAAGTATTCATATTGATTTACTACAATAGGATTATGATCCATATATAATTTTTGATTTGTAGGAATTAGAATAATATCAATCTAATGAACTATGTGATGAGTATGACTCCAAGTGAATAATTTTATTTAAAAATGTAATCAATTTTAATGAAAAGGACAACTAAATTACTAAAAATAGAGAAAACAATTTTAGATTATTGTGATAATTTATGGAAACAATTCAAACAACATTTTTGACATATAGGAATTATCCAAACTGTAATTCAACACATGGTGTTCTCAAGTATGACTCAATGTCTCTTTTATCAGTTTAAAATTGAATGTTTAGTTTAAAAAATGATACTTAATGAAAATAATGAAAACACACTGGAATTTTCCAAAAAAAATTAATACTTAAATTAATATTCCCTTTGTGATGTGTAGGAATTCTTCTCACATCAAACTGATACATGATGTGATCAGTATAGGATGAAAAGTTTTTTTCCAGTTTAAAATTAAATTTTAGTAAAACAAACACGTGACATACTCAAAATTGAGAAAACAAATTCGGATTTTTTAAATACATTATTAAATTTATCCATAAGTCATTTGAGATGTGTAAGAGTCATCTCACCTTAATTTGTGGCACTATGTGACTAGTATGACTCTATGTGTGTCTTTTTATTCAAAATTGACATCAATTTTAGTAAAAATGACAAATACCCCACTCAAAAAGAATTTTTTTTGAATGTTTTGATACATCAGAACAATGATACATAAGTCATTTGTAACATGATGGAATCAACCAGACCTCAATAAAATTCATGATGTGACTGTTATCACTCCAAGTTTGTCATTTTATTTAAAAATTACATCAAATTTAATAAAATGGATGACTAAACTACAAAAAAACAATAAAACACATTCAAATTGTTTTGATACTTTTATGGAATGATCAATAAGTCGTTTTTGAATTTTACAAATCAATCGCACCTCAATCTGATGCACAGTGTGCCGAGTATGGCTTAATGTGACCGTTATCAGTTTAAAATCGACAGTTTAGCTCAAAAAATGACACTCACTACAACCGATGCATTTTTTATCAGATTTAATTAATAATTTATGAAATTGATTACTATGTAATTTTTGACATGTTGGTATCAGTCTCACATCAAACCGATACATGATGATATCTGTATGCATTAAAGTGCATGTATACAGTTTAAAATGACATTTTAGTAAAAAATACAGGAGACTTACTAAAAATAAAGTAAACATATTCATATAGTTTTGATACATTATTAAAAAGATCCATAAATAATTTGGGATGTGTAAGAATTAGTTGCACCTCGATCTGACACATGGTGTGACTGATATGACTCAAATTTCTTTTTTATTTAAAATTGACATCAATATTAGTAAAAATAACCTCTCACCTACTGGAAACTGAAAAAATCACAATAGTATTTTATTGATACATTATAAAAACAATCCAAAAAACATTTGTGACCTATATGAAACATATTCACCTAAATCTGATGCATGATGTGACCGGTATAACTCCACGTGCATCTTATTTTTTAAAATTACATCTATTATAATAAAAAGTAAAACTATCATACTCAAAAAATGAGAAAACACTATCATATTGTTTATATAATTTAGAGAAACCATCCATATGTAATTTTTGAAGTGTAGGAGTCTTCCACACCTCAATCTGACACATGGTGTGCATGATGTGACTCAATGTGTCCATTATCAGTTTAAAATCGACAGTTTAGTTCAAAAAATGTCACTTAATGAAAATTGAGAAAACACACTAATATTTCTTTATAATTTACGAAATTGATTAATAAGTCATTTGTGATCTGTAGGAAGAGGTCTCACATCATGTTGATACATGATGTGATTGGTATGAATCCAAGTGCGTGTTTCTAGTTTATAATGTCATTTTAGTGAAAACCACATCTGACATGATAAAAACTAAGTAAACACATTCATATTGGATTAACACATTATGAAAAATATAAAAAATCCATTTGGGATATGTAATTACTATTTTCACCTCAATCTGATGCACAATGTGACAGTTATGATCCATGTGAACCTTTTCATTAAAAATTGACATCAATTTTAATAAAAAATACAAATCACATACCCACAACCATGAAAATGCACTTGGATTTCTTTTATATACTAGGAAAATGATCCAAAAATAACATTTGATGCGTAGAAATTATCCAAACCTCAATCAGATGCATGTTGTGACTAGTATGACTCTAAGTGCATTTTTTTATTTAAAAATGACAACTATTTTAATAAAAAGTAAAATTGGACTTCTCAAAACAAATAAATTACATTCACATTGTTTTGATACATTAGGTAAATGATCCATATTTTATTTTTGATGTATATGAATCAGCCAGACCTCAATCTTAAGCATGGTGTGTCCGATATGACATAATGTGTCTATTATCAATTCAAAATTGCCTGTTTAGTTCAAAAAATTCTAGTCACTTAGAATTGAGAAAACAGTATAGGGTTTTTATGATAATTTAGGACATTTATTCATAACTCATTTTTGACATGTTAGAATAAATATCACATCAAACCAATACACTATGTGATCAGTTTGTGTCAAAGTTCATGTTTCTAGTTTAAAATTACATTTTAGTAAAAAAGGCATGTGACGTAATCAAAACTAAGTAAACACACTCAGTGTTGTTTTGATACATTATTAAAACAATCCATAAGAAATTTGGGACATGTAACAATTAGTTTCTCCTCATTCCAATTTACATCATGACTGATATAACTTCAAGTTAATATTTTTATTTAAAATTGACATCAATTTTAGTAAAAAGGAAAACTCACCCCTCAAAAGTAAGAAAACACATTCAGATTGTTTTTATACTTTAGGAAAATGTTCTATATGTAATTTGTGACATGTATGAATCAAATTAAACACAATATGACGCACATTGTGACCAGAATAAATCCATGTGCATATTTTTATGTATAAATGACATCAATTTTAATAAAAATGAAAAACAAGCTATTAAAAACCATGAAAAAACATTAATATTGTTTTGATACTTTAGGGAAACGAACCATAAGTTATTTTTGATTTGTAGGAATAATCCACACCCCAATCTAACAAATGGTGTGACTAGTACAACTCAATGTATCTATTATGAGATTAATGTCAACAGTTTATTTCAAAAAACATCAGTCACTGAAAACCAAGAAAACACGCAACGATTTTATTGATAATTTAGTATATTGATTCATAATTCACTTATGGTGTGTAAGAACTGGTCTCATATCAATCTGATACATGATTTGATTGGTTTGCATTAAAGTTCATGTTTTATGTTTAAAATTACATTTTAGTAAAAAAGACACATGACATACCAAAAACAGATTAAAAACATTTTGATTGTTTATATACCTTATGAAAATGATCTATAAGCCTTTTGGGACATGTAAGAATTAGATAAACCTCAATATGACACACGGTGTGGCCGATATGACTCAAATTTAATCTTTTCATTTAAAATTAACATCAATTTTAGTAAAAAAACTCACTTACTCAAAATTGAGGAATAACATTAAGTTTGTTTTGATAATTTAGGAAAAAATATATATGTCATTTTTGTAATGTAGGAATCATCTTCTCCTAAATTGATACACGATGTGTCTGTTATGACTCAATGTGTCCGTTACCAATTTTAAATCATCATTTTAATTCAAAAAGTATTACTCCCTGAAAACTATTAAAATAAACTCGGATTGACTTTATAATTTATTATAAAAACTCATAAGTAATTTGTGACATGTATGAATTATTATCACATAAAACTGACACATGATACGACCGGTATCAGTCAGAGTGCAGGTTTCCAATTTAAATTGAAAATTTAGTGAAAAAGATAATAGATGTACTCAAAACCAATAAAACAAATTTGAATTGTTTTGATACTTTAGGAAAATGATCCATATGTAATATGGAATGTATATTAAGTAGTTGTTCCTCAATCCGATGCATGGTAGGACTAATATGACTCTTTGTACATTTTTTCAATATATAAGTATCTTTTTTTGTTTAAAACATGCTTCATATCACCAAAACTGTGAAAATGAGCCTAGATTGTTTTATATTAATTAAAAATCTATATTTAATAATTATTTTGTTTATTTTTAGGTGTTTTTTATTCTAAGGTGTGCTATAATAGTATAATTCAGTTCCCACCTTTATGAGTTCTTTTATAAGCACTGATAAATAAGTCCTTTATGAGCTCTACGAGAAGCGCTAATATATAGTCCTTTGTCAACAAATTTAAATGCTCTTAAAATGGGGTCCTTTATCAAATCTTATAAAATTAAAGATAAATTAGACCTTTATTAGCACTTTTGTTAGCATTGATAATAGACTAGGGCTTTCAACCTCGCTCTAGTAGTCAGTACTTTTTCGCATTGATGAAGGCCCCCTTTAGCACGGTTAAAGTCCTATTTTGTAGTAGTGGAATGTTATTATGGTAATCACTTCATTTTCTATTTAATGAGTGATTGGAATTGTTTATCATAGTTCCAAACATTTTTTAAAATAGAATTATTTTGAATAAAACATAAGTCAACAATTCATAAATAAACAATTTATTCCATTGTGCAATTTACAGTAAAGTCATATACTATGAGATCCCTATGTTTATAATTTTTATAAAAAAATTATTCTTTAGAGGTTTCTTATTTAGAGTCTCATAATAAAGATTTTTGGAATAATATTTTCTAATCCTAATTCCAAAATTTAATAAACTATGCTCTAATACAAACTATAGCAACCCTCATTTTTATTATATTACTATTACATCATTTTAAATATATAAAATATAATTGTGTTACAAATATAGGAACCATATGTTTAATTTCTTGTTATGATAATGAGTTTATGTATCATTTAAACAATAAAACATAAAATTATTTATTTCTCTTTTGGATTTATTCTTATTGGCTCTCATGTACTCTTTAGTATAATTAATCACCTGGGGATATACACAAAGAAAGGGGTGAGCTAAAATCCCAATAAGAGGATAGATAATAACATGAATCAATATAACATGGGTGAGAATATCAATACCATCATTAAATAATCATGTTATCATCATCATAATCATGAGAGGAAGCATTAGATAAATATATAGAATGTGGCAATTCATAAAAATAAAATATCATGTCTTAGTGGTCAAATACCACACATAGTTGTGAAAAACTAGCATCATTTTAATGGAAAAAATATGGATACAATATTAGAATAATAATTTTGAACCAAGATATCATTATTTTGATGCATTTTTTACCTTATCTCACATGATACATCAAATTAACCAATGAATTTGAGTGCTATATAATTCTGGGCGCAAATGTTACATCATAGTATTTACATAATCATTCTTACTAAATAAAATATTTATTAATCATAGAAAAAAATATCCCATGGAATAGGAATGGATTTCATTTAATAAATTCCAAAAAAAATTTAATTCAAAAATGAGAAATGGAAAAATGATTTTTTAGCATCATCATTCTTGAGTGAAGAAAAAACAACTCAAGAGAAATAAAAAATATGTCTTAGAAAGAGGAGTTCTTTTAGAAAATGATTTTATTTTCCATAAAACATTGTTGTAAAAATTTATTTCCTTTAAAATGAAATGTATGAATAATATAATTATATTTTATGAGTTTTAAATAAACATCCTCACTAAAATTTAGAATGAAAGTGGAATAACCCAAAGAAAATAAATTTGATACGAGAATCACCTTACTTTATATCTCAATTATTTATTTACTTTAATATCCGAGATAAAAAAGAGAGTCTTTAATTAAAAATTAAATAACCCATTTTACATGTATTGGATTCAGTTTAATTTTACTAATTACATTTATGGCCCTTTTAATGAGTTAAAGAGTTCAATTTCATCATTCGTGACTATTCATTTTCATAGTTTTCATGATTAGTCCAAATTTATATATGTATAGAAGAACACATAAGATGAGAATAATTGTCCTAAATTGAAATTATATGTTATTAATTAACATCTATAATATTTGGTGGTATTATATATTATTTTTAACATATTTTATTGTTAATCAATAGATAAAATGTTAGGTATAATCATTTAGATTAAATTGGTTGTTTTTTTTATCCGGAACTAGTTTTGTTTTATAAATTATAGTTATGTATATAATTTAGTTCTAGAAAAAAATAAAAAAAATTAATTTTATTATCTTTTTCAACCATTAAAATGGTATTATGACATAATTTAATGTTGGTAACGGAAAATTAAAACTTGTCATCCTCAAAGGTGATAAGTCATCACCTCATATATGATGTTTTCAGTTTTACAATAAAATTGAGGGGAGAGGAGGTTTTATGATGTACTATTACATTAAAATAATAAAAATTACATTATATATAAGATATTGGAGTTATAATTCCTCATGTATAAGTGGATGTGAAGAGATTATAATAAAAGAGATAAACTTGAAATGAAAATAAAATAAAATGAAAGTTAATTTTACCTCTTGAACATCATCTTCATGAGAACATCCATAGAGAAATTGTTTTTGGTCTTTTTATGAGATCATGTCATCTTGGATGTGGGAAGGGGGATTAAGAAGAGGATTGTGAAAATTTTGGGCAAGATTCAAATCATGTAATTTTTGTGGAGAAGAGGTGGTGGGGGATATTTATAGGTTAGGAGAGGGGTGTTTTTGATTATTTTATTAATTAGTTTATTATTTTGGCCTAAAACTATAAATAGTATTGAACATTATAACTAAATATTTTAAACAATGAATGATTGTTCTATATCATGGTTATTAAAATAGATGTCACTCAATAAATAGTGAATTTAATGTATAATGAAAAATATAGTAAATTACCATTTCTCCATGTTCATAAAAATTCAAGTATTTTAGAAAAATGAAAATAATTTACCATAACATCTTTTCAACCTATATATATATATATAAATGAAGTCAATTTTATGAAAATAATTTTATAAATATGATAAAATAATTTTTAACTTAAATAATATTTTATTAAAAGAATACAAATTTTAAAATTATAACAGATGTTCTAACAGTTGGAAAAATTAATTATTGACCCATAAAATTATATTATAATGATAAGAAAACAACATATTAATTTTATAATAAATAATATGAAAACAATTTTAAATTTAAATTTTTATATTAATTATAAAATTTTAAAAAAACAAATATGTTTTAAAAAATATATACCAATATTTAATTTATTATTTTTAAGATATATATTTGCATGTACTATGATATAATTATTAAACATTCTCATTTATAGGATGGATAAATTTTATTTATACATTCATGGGTGAGGTTATTATTATATTGGATAGATTATTATTCTTAATGGTCATGTTACTATTTTAATGGTCCTGTTATTGTTCCATCAGTTATGTTCCTTAATTTCTATGAATACTAATTATTTCATTCATTATTTGTGAGAACAAATTTTTTATTTGGATACAAATGTTATGTATGGGTTTTATACCATATAACATAATATAATAATGGAAAGAATTCATTTGATAATGGTTTGTGTCATTATAGCCTTAATAATATACGGTCCCACCCGTGCCCCAAGCCATTTTTATGTACCTTTTCCCAAGCCTTTGTACTCTGGTACAAAGTGTTTCATCCCACATAGGGTTCTTGCCCAGTCCTTCGGGCTGTATTGATGTACTATTATAGTGTGCCAGTACATGATATATACATTTTTGTTCATATGTCTGCATACTATTGGAGTATATACTGCATCTCTAACACAATGTCACATGACATGTGGGGTGTCCCACATGACATGTGATATTTAACTCACCCCTAACTAATGTTATCATAGCCATGGGGCTACATACCATATGTTATTTGAAATACATTGCATGTAGTAGAGTTTTTCAAAGAATTTGAGATCTACGTTTTGTGTTCCAGATCCATGTCCACTATATTGAATCTCACATATGGGCCACCTAAAATCAAAAGGGAGGCCTCTGTTCACTATTTTCAGTCATTCGATAGCTATAAAATTGATTTTCATTGATCCACCAAGATCTCACATGAGGTCACCTCTTATTGTCACCCCTCTAGACATATGAAATCAACTCATTGGTATTTTTATCCTCATTGGAATCACAAGAATCCTTTAAATAATCCCAAACATTCCTCTTATCATTAATCCATTCATCGATCAAGAATCTGTTTGGAATCCGGGGGTCTGATCGGGCTCGATCCTACCCAACAATGTTGAACCATAGTCTTATTTTCCAAATGGTGATGAAAGTGAATAATGGGAGGGAAAACTTACAAAAAAATGGGTAATAATGTTTATATATGTTTTTTAATCAATTATATGAATTGGGATTCCATGTGTGAGAATCATGGAATATCAGTGATTTATTCAATAATCAATTGAAAACTAAAACATAGGAACATTGAATGGGTGTCATTAATGTAGATCATGATATGGATTTTACCATGCTCAATATATATAATATATCATGGAATAATCCAAAAACTAAAATTCCTTACCTCAATTTGGATATTCATCGATGAAGAATACACTCGCATGCAAAACAAATATGACTTTGCATTCATTAAGCCTTGATTTTTCTACATTTGGAGTTTTATCGTCACCTAATATTGATTCACAAATGAGATGGTGGAAGGAAGTCCTCTCAATGATTATAGTGTTATAAAAATAACCTTGGCTATATACCATAATAGAGAATTTATGTAGGATGTTATTTTGAGGTGTTTAAATAATAATATAAATTTAATTATTCATTTTAATTTAAAGGTCCTTCTAATAGTCGCTATATCCGAAACACACACACCAAACAATTTTGGGTTTTTATTAGGGGAATCATCACATTATGGACACATCACTGACTTTTATTTTCTATTTGAGAATTAATTTAAGTGTAATCTAATTTTAATTATGAAATCATTCCTACTTGACATAAAATAAATAAAATATATTTATACAATTATTTTTGGGGACATAGGGTCTCATAATCACATGATGTCTTAGAACATAGATCCTAAAATATTTATAGATATAATCAAAAGTTATAAAATAGGGAAATGGTCTTTACAACGTATTACCATAAAATTTTTAGTATTATCAGTAATTTAATAGGGGGATCCCTCTACATATAAAAAAAGGAGTTGTAACATAAAAATAAGCATTGTATACTTTTCTACAATAATACATATTAGAATAAAAAAAATATGTAATGATAATAATTTATCTATATTAATAAAACTATTTTCTATCTATATTAACATCATCAAATATAAATTATGTAAAAAAATAATGTTCACACAGTATAGAGAAATGAGTATACATCAAGTCAATACAAGAATAAATTGATCATAAACCATCTAAAGAAAAAAGGTGGATAGTTTCAAAACAAGAAAACCCCATTATAAAAAAAATAAACCTATAAAGAAACCAACATAAATGAAAAAATAAATTAAAAGGAATTCTCCAATTAGTATCATAAATGAATGGATTAAAAATTTAATTGTTTGATATCACATGTTCAATACCAAAAATGTCAATATATATATACGTGTGCTTGTGTGTGTGTGTGTTAGAGTAAAAATCATGAAACATAAACCCCAATATGGAATATCCATTTGGAAAATAAAAATTTAAATGTAAATTATATCCTAAAATTGATTTTTAATTTTTTTTAACATTGACATAAAACAAAAATTTACTTGTTCATTTCAAATGTATCATATGAAAAGTTCAAGTGAAAGAATTTCAATAAAAATAATTTATTTTAAAAAACCCCCAATAATAGATTCGTAAAAAGACATAAATGTTATTTTAAAGAGATTATGGGTTGAAGAAATAACATATAAAGGTGAAAAGATAAAAAACCCTTATTATTATTTTTAAATACCTTTTTTAATACTCACATTGTAAGAAGAGTAACAAAATTTTCCTTTTATTCAAAAAATTATTTTAAAAAATAGGATTATATAATACCATATAATAAAATATTATATATAGAGAACCCATGTATAGAATAAATATGTTCATGATGAAAAGTTATAACTCAAGAAAGGATACTTAAGTTATCAATATCCCTTATGGGAAACATACTCCATGGGGTAAGAATCATTTTAAAAGTGATTGTTGGGGAAAAAATGTAAACAAAGATATTGTACCAATTAATAAAATAAAAGTGAATAATGTTACTAACTTATAAGAAATAATTTAAAGTTAATTATAAAAACAAAATGAACAAAAAAGAATTTACTAAAAACTATTACGTCTTCGGTAGCAATTGAGTCCAAAGAAATTTAAAGAAAATAACATTATTTATATACCTTAGTCTTGATTTATTCTACAATTGAACCAAGTTTTCAGAATACTTAAATTATTCATCTTAAATACACACCCAAAAATTTACATGACTATAACCACTTATAATATTATTTTATAATCATTGTCTACATATAATAATCAGTTAGTTTGTACATATTTTCAACACCGAGGGTAAGTAATCTCTATTGCATTTTGTATTCTTAATACAAGGATCATAATTAAAATATAATTAAATGATCTATTATAAAATTTATATGATATTTATAACATTATAATTTCATTCTATAGTAGTTTTGGTTTCAAACCCTGATGATTAAAATGACGATGATCTCATTTAAGTTATTCTCAATGAATGAAATGTGTATTTCAAATTATGGAGTTAAATGATTGTATAAAATTACCCCAACCAAAATGAAAACATTATATATATAAATATTATATTATAATAGTAAATAATTTCACATTTTAATCCATGATATAAATGTATAGTATTTTTTATTTATGTTTTCAAACTTACCAAAACATGATCCTACAATTATTAATTGATGATTATGATGTTATTTTTTTTAAATTAATTATACATGAAACATAAGGATATTATTTAGTGATTATTACTGTGATATATTATAATTTTAAGGAATTATAAGAATATATAATGTTTATGAAAATATTATAAATTATGAATATAAATATTTTCATCTTAGTAATATTATATAAGATAGTCAATCAAACCATGAGCACTTATTTATAATATTAATTATATAATTCCAAAATAATATTTATAGAATATAAATCATGATATATATAACAAAAATATTTTGAAATCCTTTTTTCATAACCATCCATGAAAAGTGGTGATGAAAAAAACGTGTCATTCATGGAGGTGGTAGTATGCACATGGGCATGAAAAAAATTATCATTTCTTTGATTGAATTATAGGGGAATAGATAATGTGTTGTTCCAGATAATGGATATCCAAAAATTCAAGAGGGGGATGGATTGAGTTCCTAAAATTGTCATTACTTTAAACCACCCTCTTTTAGTAATGCGATTTATAATAGTTTCCTTAATAAAAATATGATGTGGAAATATAAATGATTAATGGATTGTGATTGAACATAATATATTTATTGTAGTTCTATGAATATAAATCCCCCAGTCCACTCAAAAAGTACTCTAATCCATGATATTGGTGATTTTATCTATGATATAACATTTTCTAGGGGCTCCTAGTTGAGTACAAGAATTTATAACTTGTTAAAAAGGTACGAGAGATTTAACTGGGATCTCTTTTTACAAGACCTGTCCATTAAATTAACACAATAAATAATAATTAATATAAAAAAATAAATATTAATGAACATTAATGAAATATTTTGCGCTCAAATGTATGGGGAAATAGATTGTAGATGAAGACATGTCCTGAAAGATGATAATATTTAAATCATAGATCTATATTTTCTTTTTTTGCAACTGATAGACTCGAAAGCACTATATGTGATACTTTTATATGATCTGATATATATACATGAATTAATTATTACCATTATTACTTTATGTGTGTATGTATTTTTATATTATGCACACATTCACATTCAATATCTTACTCTACCAGTTATATCTCTTATTTGGGTTAGAACTTAAGAACTAAAGTTAGTCACAAAGGTCAGGTTGATAAACAATTGAAAATATGATAAAATAGTTTATCAATGGTATGGTTTAATTATTTACAAATATAGAATAGGATTACACAATGATGTTGTAAGGGATATTATTCTTTGGATTAGAAATGATTTTTTTTAAAAATCGTTATTTCCTTAAATGGAAAATCTTTTTTATGATCTGATCAGAATAATTAATTTATTTTTCAAGAGATTGTGAATGTAATCATGAAAATATATATAATATCTAATTCTTTATAAGATATCTAGATGATAGTTCTATTCTCATAAGATAACTCTCTTGGAGGATTTGTAACATAAAACCAATACTTGACTTATATTGTGGATAATGTAAAATGAATTCAATTCCGTGTATGAAAATTTCTTAGTGTAACATAAAATTTTCAATAATGTGTTATTATCATGCCTGTAAGATAATAATTTGATAATAACTATTAAATAAGATAATTTTTCTTATAATTATACTATGTCTCAAATATTGGATTTTTAAATGTGGTAGAAAGTCCATTCTATTTATTCGATATATTTTTACCTAGTAACGTAAATTTTCAACAAAGATTTTTATGATTCTTAGATGAAAAAATATAATCATTAAATTATTTTATTCCCCTAAGATAAAATGATCTGAAATATATTGAATATTCTACCTATCATAACATAATAATATAAATATATTCATCAGAAGATAAATTTCATATAAAATAAATATATTCTAAAACACTTCTAATAAACATATTAGAATAAAATTTGGGATTCTATGAATCATCAAAACATATAAAAACTGAGATATGTTAGAACAATATAAGTCCATAAAAATTATGGTTATAAGAAAAATAAAATAGAATTTATGTATTATAGATATAATAATGTAAATATATATGGGCAGAATGGGTTATGATTAGATAGAGCCTCTAGGTAATTCCCACCATATTCCCCCTTCTCTCCAGGCCTTCGCTCTCCCCTCATGATGGGGTTTTTCCCATGGCTGATGCTCCCTCTCCCTTGTTTCCCCCTCGCGGTGAGAGGTCTTTTACTGGTGTTATTCATCTTCTCTCCTTCAAATATCCATTATCTCCTTCTAGATCTTGTTCTCTATGAACTTCTCTCTTGGTACTATTAATATCATGAACAAGCCCTATCTTGGCTTGTATCGATGCATCCCCAATGATTTGGGATTATGATGGTGGTGGATTCCAATGAGCATCCTCATCTCATTTCTTAGTTCTGTGGGTTTTGAAAATCTATCGGAACCAATATAATTTTGGTCAATCTCGATGGATTCCTTTCTCCTACTTTTCCATGTGCTTTCCCTTTTTTAGTTGTAGTCTTTCTCTTTTGTCTTCATCCTGTTTGGTTCTCTTTGGTTACGGTTGGCTCGGTAGTGGATTTGATGGCTGGGATCGGTGGTTATGGTGATGGTAGGAGCTCTCTGTCATGGAATTTGTCCTCTCCTTTATCATCTCTTGCTCTAGGATTCCACTGCCCTTCTCCCAGCCTGACTCATGCGGTGGTTTCTAAGGGGTCTTGGGTTGTTAAATTAGACCGGTTATCGGCATTGCAGGAGGTGACTCTTGTGGTGCCTTCCTCTCTTTCCATTATTTATCTCTGGGCGTTTTATTCTTCTTATGTGTGATTCTACTTCTACTGTTAGTGCTTCAGATGTCCTTTGAGCTCCAATTATGGCGTATATACGGTGGCAATGGAGGTGTGGTCGACATTGGTGAGATACTGGTCACAATGGTTAGGCTTTGTACTACTAGGTGTCGCGTCGACTAAGGAGGTAATAATGGAAATTTGAATTTCAAAATTTGAAATTCAAATTTACAAAGTTGTTCTCACGGATGGTTTTTGGAAAGGGTGACAATGATTAGGGCATGATGAAGGGTTGGTCTTTTGCTACTTTTTTCTGAATCTGGGTATTGTGCATTTTGTTTGTTGAAATTCTTGTTTTTGAAGTATGGAATGTTGTTGTAGTTGAATTTTTAATTGTGTGGTTACCTCTAACTCAAAAAGTGGATTTTGGAAAATTAAAAAATAGATTTGGATAGGGTTTTAAGTAAGGTAGATGGTAATGATAAAGAATATGTGTAAAAGGCAAAGTGAAACTAATGTTGTGAATTTTGATATTCTCATGAAGTATCAGTTTAAAAAGGAGGACATGGGGAACATTTTGAGGTTTTTTTCCTCCAAAAGTGTATTTTGTTTCCATAAGAAGTAGATTATGTAATGTTTTACAGTAATTTTAAACTATATTCATGGCTTGATGAGAAATTAATCTTCTCTTATAGAAGGAAATTAGGGACCAATATTTAGAAAAAAAAGTCAGGTATGGGAGAAAAATAGAATTTCTTGGGGATTATTTGAGATCAGTGGAGAAATGGATGGAGATAGGTATAAGTATGAATTTATTACCAAATAATGTTTTTCAGAAGGTGTATGTGACCTTCAGTTAATAAAATTTTGCGATACCACATTTACCCATATTACCATTATTAATCTTGATTAGAAATTAACCACGATACATAGTTTATTAATAAAAATATAAGATAAAACTTATTACCAAATTTCAATGTTATGAATATAAATTTGGGAGACATTTAATCTATGTAAATTTCTAAATAATAGCAAACTAACTTTTAAATTAGAATATATGGTAGAGGAATGCTATTTTTTGTAGAAAAATGTATTCTTATATAAATAATGTTTTCCCTTATTATTTTCTATTATATATTTATTTAGTGAGTATTTATATATTTTTATGTGTCTAAAAATAATATTATAGTCATATGTTGATGTATATTTATTTGGATAATAATTATTCAACTCTTACAAAAGTAATTATTGGAAAATAACAATTTTTCTTTTACCATATTAAATAATATCTATCCTAAGTAATATATTTTCAATGAATAATAATAATATTGGAATATTTAAATAATTTTTACCTATTTATTCAAAATATAAATTCAATTTTATCAAATTAAATTAATATTTATAGGTGAAATTAATTTTTACATTTATGCACTTAAGGCAATTTTTTTAGAAAAATCCAAAAAAACAATCTTAATTTTTTTATATGATATATGCAAAAAATAATGTTCATTATCAAATATTACAATTTTAAATTTTATAAATGTAACTTTTAACTAATAATGTGAGATATAATCAAAACTTCTTTTTAAAAGAAATGTGATTTTTAGAATAGTATAAATTCATATTCATATTCACAGTTATTTTTTTAATTATGTTATTATTAACCAATTATTCATATCAAATATATCTTATCATAATTAATCTGAATTTTATTGCATTGGAAATGTATATCATTTAAAACATCAATTTATTGTAATATAATTTTCTAGATAAGAATGATCGTATTAGGTAGTTTATATAAAATAATTGAATTTCATTAATATTAATAGTAGACTTTATTTTATTTATGAATATATTTCATAATGTGATTTATTATATTAATTAATGTTAATCTGATATCTATGTTCTAAAAAACATAATTAATATTTATATTTTTATCTAAATCTGTTACGATTAACTTTTAATTTTGTGTTGCATGTGGAGTAAGAAATCCAACAGATTGAATTATTTAAAGGAAGTCATATTTTAAAATATATGGGTGTTACATTCTCCCTTCTTAGATACATTTCATCCTCAGAATTTTAATTTTTATTCATTAATGAAATTAGGTGTGGTATTCTAAACATATCCAGCACTCGAAGTATAACCTCTTATATTATATTTACTATAATCTTTTAGGCTATGTCAAGTTACTGATTTGTACTCGAACAATATTAGTCATTCTTATAATGATATATCTTGGTATGTATGTAGCATAATAATATATTATCTATAATTAACCTGTCAAAAACAATTTTATTCTCCAAGACATTAATCCATAATGCGAATAAATATTATTCTGAAACATTACTCTATATTTATACCACAAATATATTAATCACATGTTCATAAAATAAGAATCTAATAAATATATATCATAATCCAAATAATTAGATAAAAAATACCAAAAACATCCATAATTGTAATTAATCCTTTGGATATTGATAATATGTTGCATACATTTTCTAAATCACAAATAAATTTTTATCTAGAAATAAAACTTATATTAAACATACAACATATCTATCTCTCAAACATGTGTTTTTCAATTGTATTGTCTAAAAATATGACCATGCATAAAATTATTTATCATGATTAGTGATATAATTTTAATATCTAATTTTAATCCATTGGTGAAAAACTACTAAAGCACGATTCTTTTATACTCCACAAAATCCACAATAACATCTAGAATATATGAAAATACAATATTAAATGTAATTTAAATTATTAAAATATCTTTGTTTTTAAAGATTTAATTTATTTTAAAAAATCGATATCACTACTATAGGTAAGACTAGTAAACTAATACATTCTATCATAAAAGAGATATACTAAAATTCATAAATATTTATGTATGATCCCTTATTCTCTTATAAGGCATATTGGTTTTTAGGTACATACATTTCTCAACACCATCTTCATGTTCCTATCTCAACAATATTATAAAAAAAATAAATTTATGATGATATCAAAAATATGAATATGAAAACAAAATATATGAATATGTATTCCCTTATGAATCCTTTTTATTTATCATATAAATCTTTAAGATAAACATATGTGTCACCTTGTTCAATCCCTGGTTATCTATAGTAATTTAAAATTAGGTTCTATAACATAATAAGTTAATGTCATAATCA
Organism: Viscum album; assembly: GCA_963277665.1. Taxonomy (NCBI): domain Eukaryota; kingdom Viridiplantae; phylum Streptophyta; class Magnoliopsida; order Santalales; family Viscaceae; genus Viscum; species Viscum album. The sequence goes on from OY728137.1 coordinate 930,697,409, forward strand.
ATATATTTATAATTGTTCATTATAGAAAACATGAATAAACCATATCATATCTCCATAGAGTTTCAAATTTGGTGCGTATTATGGCCTCTTTATTGGAAACCATGTGACATTCGGGCTGGAACAAATTTCACCTATTTAGGGTGATTACCCTTAGGTAATTGTTTTTCCAAAGCCTTCATCCACATATAGTATCCAAATAGGGATATAATTTCATAGAGAAATATATAATATGTATTTAACCAAAACATTAGTATACTATCATATTCCTATAATTATCCATCGTAATTATCCCTTGAGTTTTCCCTAATGTTCTCTTATCATAATTCCAATATAAAATGTTCATTATTAACTTGACATTAAATCATATATTATCCCAAAGTGTTATCTATACCGACGAAATTATGATCAATCAGAAATTATCTACCATTAAATTATCCTTACTAAACATTATAATCTCCAAAATTATCTGAACCCTACTCTAATACCAATTGTAACACCCCAAACCCTCACTCCTAAGACTGATTTTATAAACACATACTTTAAATATTGTCATCTATAAAAAATATATAACTCACAGATATAACTATACTATATTTACAATAATTGTATAAGATATTACATTATTAAATTCCCAATTCCTTTTAAGAATACATATTTTGATATTTTTTTATAAATTCTTAAAAACCCATGACTTTCTCAACTACTAGATATTTTTTACACTATATAATAAACTACATAATCCAAAATTAGACATCAACATTTCCTATAAATTATCCGAAAAAAGATATATACTATTAGGGAATCATATATATTACATTTCATTACAACATAAAGAAATCAAAACATAAGAAGGGGTTAGATCAATAATTCAATAAGGGAAAACATAAAATAGAAGTAATCCTAGGATAAATGTGGAATAAATATCATGGAATGTATAAGTAAAACACATAAATAATTATTCAACTAAAATAGAGAGCCTGGTATATCAAAAAAATAATAATTAAAACATGAATATCAATAATATTTATCTCATATAGATGAATTTAATAATACCAGTTAACATAATCATGCTTTCAATGTGTTGTTTTAAGAAACAATCCTATTATGGGGATATGAATACACTGAAACCCAAACCATTTTTTCTCATTATACTTTTAGATCCATCAATGGGTTATATAATTTGAGTCCCCACCTGTTACTTGTTTAAGACCAATTCAATCACCATAAGGTTCAACAATTTTTTATATAATTCTAAGGAACCTATTACAGAATAATGCAGATTTATCCATATAATTAATGATATAGAATGTAAATACGAAAGCAACCATTTTTAGTATTAAATAACCATCAAGAATAAAAAAACTAGTCCCAATATCAATAAAAGGTATAACATAGTCATAACCCATATATAGAAACATCATGTATTAATAAAATCAATAGTTTACTTTACAATAATCATTAATACTGGAATGAAAGCATACATAATTCCAATACATTTTCCCATGGGAATGTAAAAATGATAACTTGTGTTAAAATTATAAAATCAAAAGTATGTAAAAATGTGATGTTTATACTTTATATAACAATGAGTATATGACTAATTTAATATTATAATAATAGGATATTTATCCACATAGATTTAACCCAAGTGTAGTAAAAAGAGGATAATAAGATGTTTTAATTAATGAAAATCATCCTTACAAAAATATTTCATTGAATGTTATCCCAAAATAAGGGATCAAGAATCAACTAGTTTGATACCATGAGATAAATCCCCAAAATTAATATATATATATATATATTATGATTAATTATGAAATATAAGCCCAAATACTATTAATCCTTTTTAAAATAAAAATTTAACAGTAAATAAATACATAAAATATCTTATAGTAAAAAAATTTAACATTTATTTAAAATATAAATTTACATGTCACTTTGAAAGTTAAATTTTTAAAATTCTACATAATTTTTTTAAAAACTTTTATATTTAAAAATAATCAAAAATAATGGATCGTTGAAAATTTATAATTTTTATCATGAGGAAATGGGGATTGAAAAACCAATCCTATGAAAGTGAATAAAAAACCCTTCTTATTAGATTCAAAATAAATTTTTTTATAACTAACATTTTAGGAAGAGTAAAAGAAAATTACACTGTATTAAAACATTATTTTCTCAATGGGTATTATACAATACCTTTTAATTAAATTTTTGGTTTTGAAAACCCAACAATAGAATAATGTTGTTTATGATGAAACAATATAACTCATGGTAATGAGACTTATGTTATCAATATCCCTTATAGACAACATACTCTTTTAGCCATTAATCAATTGAAAAGGGAATTATGAATTAAAAATGTAATAAATAATATAATACCACATAATAAAATCAGTAGTAAAAATGTACCCATCTTATATGAAATAAGTTCAAGTGAAGAATCATAACTCAAGGAATTAAAATTGAGTTACTGAAAAATCCTATGATTGGGAAACATTTGATTAAAAGTCATTTGATGAAAATAAACTGATTTGGATTTTTTTATCCAAAAAAATAAAAGAAAACAATTTATAAAACATTCATGGGATATTAAATGAATATAATAACATGAAATGTACGAATGGTTAATAACATGTAACATCTCCCAAATACTCCTATTTTATACCAAGGATACTAGGTTTTTTTAGAAACACATTAATCAAATCCCCTAGAAAGATATTGCATGTAAATAAACATCATTGAAATTATCAAAAGATAATTCACGATATTATATCTAAAATTGGTAGAATATAAACCAAATAAATTAAATTAGGAATATAATACCAAAAATGAATCAATGAGATAAATTTGAGATAAAATATCCAACATTGATCATGATTCATTCGATAATTACACAAAACATACAGAATAATTAAATTATTTTTTTAAATACATATCTAAAGAAGCTTTTTTAATATATAAACATTTATATATTGGATAATAAGATTTTATAATGACTATAAGGTGATAGAAATACATATAAATATGAGAAATATGATCAAGGGATTCTAGGTATAAGAAGACATAGTTGATTCCAATGATTGTGATTCAGGGATTTCATCATTGAGAAAGACAAAAATTACAATTTGTTTTAAATTATGGATATGTTAAGTCAATGATATTAAATTAATTTACACTGAAGGTTAATTTGTAAATTTTTTAATGTTTGTATAATCTTCACATTATAACTTTCTAATGTTTCATTTAACTTGTTTTTAGACGTTTTTATATTCCACTGAACATTTTAATAATTTTCTATTGTCTATTGTAACTGTAGAATCATTAACCAATATTACCTTAAAATACAATTAACGTGAAATTGATATTGATAACAATTATATACATTCTGACATGGAATATTATTTATCATAATGAAATAATATTTTACCTCATTTTGAAGAAGTCTCTCGATTTAGAAAAATATGAGAAATTCAAAATTAAAAAATTACTGAAAAACATTATTCTTTTAAAGCTAAAATTACTTACAAAAACTAAATATTATCTATAATCACTACTAATATTTCAAAAATTTCAGAATAATTATAAATAACTAATTTTGAGTGAAAATATATTTCTAAATATCCTGAAACTTTTAATCTTAAAAAAATTAGTCTATCAAATGTTATAAAAAAACATTTTTCATGTACATTTTCAATTAAGGTTACATTTTTTTATTAAATAAATTTTGAAATATCTAGTTTAGAAAAGTATATTATCAAAATTTTATTCTAGAAAATAAAAAATTGATAAGATTTATAAATAAATTAATCATTATAGTTAGGTTTTAATATTAGTTTTCACTATTAAGAAATATATTTTCCAAAATTTATATTTTAATACAAAAGTTCCCCATTTCACAAAAAATTTCAGTGTGGTGGACTTGAATAAAAATAATGTCCTCTAAATTGATTCAATAAAACAGGTTTTAATAAATATTACTTTTATAAGGAATTGAAAACTATTCAATATTATAAATTTTGATAGATGTGGAATCCAATAATATTATTTCCTAAAAATAATGAACCTAAGATGGTTTGGGTATTGAAATACTAATATTTTTTTTCAGAAAATAAGTAGTGTCCCAAAAAAAATAATGGCACCTGGATAATAGTTTTTCAAAGAATATGAATAGAACCAATGAATTCAACATTAATATTATCAAAATGAATGGTGATAAAGATACCTTTGGTGATAATTCTCAAGGATAAATTATCAGAAAAGGTAAAATTGTTCTTTATTAGTAAATCCATAAAATTGATTTTTTTAATTTTTCTGTATGTATTAACAATGAAATTGTTATAATAATCCAATTATGTGATAAGGGATATATTGTGAAATTCAGGAATGATAATTTTACTATTCATATTTCAAAAGATGAATTAATTCTTTCCACTAGTCACCATGAGAATATCTAAATACACAACATAGAAGATAATTGGAGAAATTATCTAAATTTAATTTGTTCAATGGATGGAAAATACTGGCTATGGAATAGAATATTCAGACATTACAATGTTATAAATATCACTAAACTATCTAAAAAAAGAATATTTAATGATCTACTAGAACATAATATTGGTACATAAAAAGTTTGTGATCATTGTCAATTTTGAAAGTAATATATGTCTAGTTTTAATTCTATTAGTGAAGTATCATCTTCTTGTTATTTATAGTTAGTTCACATGGACATATATGGTCACAAAAAACTATATTTTTCAGTTTAAAATGTATTCTATATATTTTAGATGATGTATAAACTAGATATACATGGTTCTATTTTTAAACAAATAACTATGAATCGTTTTTATTATTTATAAATTATTTAGCCCAAGTTAAAAATGAGGAAAATATATATTTGATAACTATTTATAGGTATCAAGGTGGAAAACTTATAAATTTTTATTTTGACATTTTTTTGAGTAAAAATTTCATAACAAATCAAATTTAATCACCTAGAACTCCACAAAAGTGTTGTTTAATGATAAACTAGAATTCTTCAAGACATTCCAAGAACCATTCTGAGTGAATACCAAATTTAAAAAAAATTGGATAAAAAGTTAATAATACCTTATATACTACAAATTGAGTTTTAATAAGACAATTTATTAATAAAACTCCTTATGAGTTGTGGATTGGAAGAAAAGAATAACTTTTTACGTTAGTGTTTTTGGATTCAATGTGTTCGTTTTTAATACTAATGATAGTATAAATAAATTTTCACCAAACCCACATGAAGGAATGTATTTAGGTTATTATATAAATAGTCATGATTATACAATTTTCAATAAAAACCATTATTGTTTAGGAAATAGTTCATGTTAAATTTTATGAAACTAATCCATTTTATTTCAAATAACCTCAACCTAATTCTTCAGGTTCTATTTGAAAAATTTATTTTCAAACAATTTTGGAATGTTTATCTCATGAGAGAAAAACTTTATAATATGTTCCTGTAGTTATAACTCATAAATATTTTCAACATTTAGTTGAATAATTTTTGTATAAACCGATTAAGATCGATCTATCCTTAGGAATCATCACAATGATAACATCAATTATGAAGTAGATATACTTATTAAAACTATAAGTTCTTTATAAAATAATGATGAAAATTTTATATTTTTATCATAATTCGATCCTATAACCTTAGTGTATGATTTTATGTGTTGAATATTGCATAAATTCTATACAATAAGAAATCTGTGAATGTGAGAGGAATAAAATTTAGACTTCGGTTGAACTACCTTATGATAATTATATAATTGGGGTAAAATGGGGTTTACATAAAATGAGTGATGAAAAATAAATTATAGTAAGAAATAGAGATATACTTGTTTCTAATGGTTATAATCAACAAGAGGGAATAAATTATCAATAAAAATATGTTCTCATATCAGTACACGAAGTTATTTATTTTCCTTCATCAAATACAGTATTGGATAATTTCAAAAAGGTTCAAATGGATGTGATGTGTTCTTTAATTATCATAAATTTATAAGTGGTTATTTATTTAGAATAATCCACTAGATTCAAAAATAAAAAAATCTCCAGATTTTATTAAAAAATAGTAAGTCACTTTAAGGACATAAACATTCCCTAAGATCTTGTTATGATAGATAAATTGTATTTTTGTTATAAAAAAATTTCTTTTATGGAGATGTGGATCCAACACTTTTTGGGGAGAAGAATCTACAAAAGTAATCATATTTTTGTATTCTTGTGTGCAAGATATCACAATAATCCAACAATCCCATATTATGAAATTAAAAAAAATTCATTATCTTAAGTAAACTATGGATATTGGATTATTATACTTTTTTGTATATTATTTTTAATTAAATATATTTTTGATGCTTACAATGGTTGATATAAATTGGATAGAAAAATATCTTTCATAAAATTCCATTTTTTAGAATAAGCCTTAGTTTCATAGTATTTTATGAAATAATATACTATATTAGATGCCACTACTGATGACTAATATGTGTTAGGTGGACATTTTGGTGCTTGGGTATTTTATATACAACACACACTCACTCAGATTAGCATGAGTTTCAATAAAACTTTTATTTTGTGTGATAACATAAGTGAATTTCATTATGAAAAAACCCAGCACATCTCTTATGATAAAAACATATATCTATAAGACACCATGTCATTTATGATCACATATAAAAAAGATATATTATTTTACAATTTCGTTGAACACAAGAAAACCTTACTGATATTTTTAAAAAACCTAGTAGTTCTATAATCTTTGGAGATATTAAATAGAAGTTATGAATGATCAATACTAAATGATTATTAATATATAATTATTATTTAGTAATATAATTACATTAATGAAATCCATTTAAAATTGGGAGTACGTGTGTCTAGTTTCTTTTGAAAACTTTATTTTTTTTATAAAAAATATCTTAAACACATCCGCTTAACTAAACACAGTAGTTTTTTTCTAATTTTTTTTTGTGTTTCTAAAAATATTAGATTTACTAAATACAAGATGAACAATATAATGGGAAAATGTTCCCATATATAGTTACAATTACACTCAAACAAGGAAATTTTTATTGTCTTTAATTCATTTGTATGTTATGGTTTTAAACATCCTTTAATGATAGTATTAAAAAAATTTCAGGAAAACATTTGAAATCAATAAAAGTTTCATAAATACCACGTATTGTTATGAGATATTATTTAAATCAATTTAATGTTAATTTTTGACTTTCAGATCATATAATGGATTTAATCTAATCTTTCAGGTCATTGAAAGTATAATCTTCACCCCAATACAGTAAATATATTAGTGGGGGACCACACCACATATCCTTTTCTCTTACAAATGATAACAGTCAACCCTCACATTCTTTTTTAGTCTGACGTTTTTCATTTTTTTTATAATTACCTCTTCTTAGACTGATTAATATATGAAAAATTTATCCTTCCAAAGATATTCCTAACACCAAAGATTTGAAAGAGTTTTTTATTGAGAAAAATTGGTGTATAATAATGATTCTTTCCTAAATGATATTATCACATATCAGGGTTGGGAAAATAATTTCATAGAAATGGAAGACTTCAATATTCATTATCTAGAAATAATAATATAATTGTACTCTTTATTTGAGTTTAGTGTGGATGATTATTTAGATATATAAAAATCTAATAATTTTAATGAGAGTTATAAGTTGAATATTTAATAGGATTCTGATATTGTATAAGTTTCATTGGATGGGGATTCATATCTTGTAACCCATAAGATTCAAAAAAAACTATGAGTTTTTGAGAAAACTAATTCTAAAACAATGTTGTTTTCATTTTTTGAGAAGGAAAATAATGTTTACCTTCTTAAAAAAGATTCAAGATTTGTTGTATTGTGGATTTAATGTCTCATAATTCTAAGGAATTGAGACAGATATACCTTAAATTAATTAGAAATCATTATTTTTTTATTTTCTAATGAATATGAGGAAAATAATATTATTAATTTTTTTTCTTTTCAATCAATTCAATTAATAAATGTGAAATACAATTAGCAAATATATAGTTTTCATGTTCTATAAAAAAAGTTAGTAAATATGTGAACTTAATGAAGATAAAATATAATTCATTTTCAAATGTAGGGATTTTTATTTTATAAGTGAAGAAACAAAATTAAAAAATGAATTTAGTATTAATTCCAAATATGAAAAAATTTATAAGAAAATTAGGAAAGGTAGCATTCAGTGCCGAGGTACTTTAGTTAATAGAAAATGGTTATGAAAGGAGAAAAACTAGTTCATCACCCCATACCGAAAAGGAAAACCAAATCATTTTTTGATTAAATTTATCACGAGTTTAAGAATAGAAAATATTAATATAATGTTATTGATCCCATAATCAGACTCTATAAAGTAGAGTCCTTAAATCTAGAATACAAAAACTGAGGTTGTTTTGAAAGAATAAAAGAAAACAACAAAATAGATGAAAATATTTAATGAGAAAAAAGATGTAAAATTTTTGATGATGTTTTTTGAACAAGGATACGGTTGTTATAAAAATATTATATAGTTAGGAAAATGAGTTCATTTGGTTTCCCATTTATATGTTATTCAACCAATTATTCAGTTCATTCTATATGTTGTTTAACCAAATATTTATAAACTTGAATTTTTTAGAACATAGAATGTTCTAGAACAATTGAGAATGGAAATGGAAAAGATTCATGGGTTAAAAAATGTATTTTGAACAAGTTCAAGATGTTTTTTGAAAAGTTTAAAGAATCATCGAAAAGGTAGATTTTAGAAGTCATGAAATGTTTTAAAAATAATTAGATAAATTTTTGAATGTGGAATCTAGTGAAACATTATAATACAAACTATAAGAAAAAAATTCTTTAGGATAATACTCCTTTAGTAGTCATTCAGAGAAATATGTTGACTTGGTAGTTTCTATGATCGAAAAATTTAAGGAAAAAGAAATTGAAAATTTTTATTTTAAAAAAGATGTATTAGAAAAAGTTTGTTCTAAAAAAATGATGATGTATTGGATGCTTTTAATACTAGAAAAGGGAAAGACAAATTTAATGAAGATAAATTAGTTATTTTATCTTAAAGAGGACATGTATTAAATGTATCATCAGACTAAACTGATTATCAACCTACTAAATTTGATCAATGAGTTGAAGTAAAATTTCCCTATTTCAATGAATCATTGAAAATATTAGTGGATGAAATTTATTTCTTAACAATTATAGAATCACGATGAAAACATATTCATGGGAGGATGAATTATTTATAAAAATCAAATTCTTTAAATTAGTTAGTTGATACAGTTCTTTATAATGAAGTATAATTTATGTCTTCTAAAAATAATTTAAAATATAAACGGAAATGTTTTAAAGAAAGATTAATATGGTTGACGGGTACTGAAACATATTCTAATATTCATTATGATAATGTTGAAATTGTTAAGATTAAATCTCTAGATATTGCTGATTATTTTCAGATGTTATCTTCTGATGTTGAATAAAATATTGAACTAGTTGAATAGTTCAATTGTTTATTAGAGTCTCATGATCAATATGTCTCCAAAATGATGAGAAAAATTAATTTCTTGATGAAGAAGTTCAGAAGTTTAATTTTTACAATATAGAGATCAAATCTATTAAACAAGTGGTTAAAAAATTAAATAAAGAGTTTATATGTTTTAAGTTGTGTAAGAGAGTCATTACATGATGGGGTAAAATAATATCTGAGATGAATCATGAAGGGTTTATGAATATTAATGTGATATTGGATAATCTATAGAAAAAAGTAAATTTTTATGAAATATTAATGTCAAAACCAAAATGCTTTATGAATATTAGTTTGAATGAATTATTCTCCACTTATTTTTTTTGAAAGTTTTTCTAATTTTATTTAGTTGAATTTCTTTTATAAATTAAAGGATAAATTTTTATTTAAATTCTGTTATTTCAAATAATTTTTTTATTAACATTTTTATCTATTTTCTACCTCCAATATTTATTTCTAAAAATCAAAAAGGAGGAGATATAATTTAGAGGATATGTTATTTGTGGAGGTCTTATTTGGGGGAGAAATTAATTGGGGAGAAATTTTTTTGGGGAGAAGAATTGTTTGGAGAAACTTTTTGGGGAAGAATATTTTTTTAATGAAGTTATTTCAGAGAATACTTATTTTGGATAGATGTTTTCAAAAGGGAAGTTATTGATTAGATTTTATTTTTTTCAGATATTTTTTATTTAAAATTTTTTATGTTATCTTACCCTTACAGTAATAGCTTTTTAATCCAGATTGAGTTATAAATATACGAAGAGAGAATAAAGTTAATTTGAGAATAATTATTAAATGAATAATGGGTTTGTAAAATTTTCAATGTTATTAATTTTTCAATTAAGTGTTGTGTTTTTTTATTTTAAAAATTAGGGTGCATATTGAGTCGAATGCTTTATATTCTACACATTAAATTGTTAGTAATGAAAATCACAACGCACTCTTAAAACTATGTTTTAATAACATTATACATTCTAATTCATTTATTTTTTTAGAGAAATATTTTCCCTTACAGATGAAGAAATAGTGTATACCAACAAATATATAATTACCATAATTACTAATGTCTAATCTAAACGATTGAATAGAGTTTGATCCATCGGACTAAAGCAGATCTTGTCCATAGGATTGACAAATTTCTAGTCCATCAAAGTCAAAAAACTATATTATTATGGAGTAAAAAAATCATTTCCCACATATATACATAATTATATTCCATCATAATAACAAAAGTGAAGACTCTAAGATTGAGAAAATTTTAGTCTATCAGTGTCAGGATATTTAGTCTATCTAGATGAAAATATTTATTCTATTTATGTGACTATATTTAGTCTATCAGTGCGATCATATTTTTAATTAGTGTGATAGATATTGATTTATCGGTCTAGCTATGTTTATTTATTTTTGATCCATATGATTAAAACCAATTTATTCCAATGAAATAAGAAATATTATAACTGGATTGTTAAAATAATGTATATTAGAAAAACTATTTCTTATAACATTGAAATGGTTCTATCAAAACAATATCTTATGAAGATTTTTATACTAAGATGTTAATATGGGGCTCATTTGAGGCTTTTGATACCAACTGCAAGAATCATAGAAACAACACCCTTAGATTTGTGAAAATTAATAGAGGTACATTAGAGGATGTGGTAGTTAATGGTTTTGAGAACTAAATAGTTTTGAGTTTTTCTCTATTATAACCTATCATTACATTCACTTTGTATTATTTTAGGGAGTCACCACTCTATGTAATGAAATAAAGGATTATAAATTCCATTTTACATTTTTTTCAACTATATTTAGTTTCTCATGAAGGCTTATATCAAGGGATTCCGAGGATATAAAGGAGGCTGGATCCAATACAGTTGATTGAGGGGTTCAAAGGATTGAATGACATAGTATGGATACCATAATAGCATATGACCCTCAGCCCAGTTGGTGGGGACTCTCTAGGTGCATCCAAGAGACCTGAGATCAAATCCAGGTGGAGGAATATTTCCGGGGGTACTGTAGCAGTACTGTAGCAGGTACTGTTTGGTACTTTAGCAGCCAGAACTATTCATCCATCCGGGCCTTCGGGACACTGTTTGGTCCTTGTGTCCTTCAAGGATTTCAGGCCACCCAATTCCTTCAGTCCAATTGATTATGAAGGCCTTCGGGCCACTTTAAGGCCTTAGGGCCACCCCAAGGCCTTCGGGACACATGAATGCATGCCCCAGACACACTACAAAAAAAGGAGTAGCCCTAGAAGAGGATTCAGAGCAGGTGCACTCACCAGAGCAGAGCCTAATGGATTATCTAAATGAGAGGGTATGGCTATGCCATCGGTATCAGCCTATGCATGCACATGAAGCCTAGCCAGACGGTCATGCAAAGGTGGAGAGCTAATATCAAGATGCAGATGCTGGGGAGGGGTAGTTCTTTGTAGATAGTCTGGTTGAATTCCCTATGACCTTCGGGTCATGTAATCTCTTAAGCCTACGAGCCATGTAATCTCTAAGCCTATGGGCCTTGTAATGGTTCCCCCTCATCCCTTGAAAGGAGGGTTATCAAAAAATCAATAAAAATGATGGCCTTCGAGCCATTCAGGTATGGATACCATAATACAAGGTTATTTAAATACTTTACATTGAAGGTTAAGCTGTTATTTTTTATGTTATAACGTTTCTATTAGTTTTTATTTAAAAAATTGTAAAGATTAATTTTAATAATTTTAGAAGTTATAATATTGTGATGTGAATTTTAATATAATGATTATTTTAATAGATTGCTCTACACTCTAATTTAATGAACACCCTTGGAGTCCTATATGGTTACTATGATCATTGGATGATAACCAAGACCGATAAAAATAATGAAGAGTTTTGGTAATTTAATTATTGTAATTTCTTAAAGAATAATTATCTCCCCTATTTATACATTATTAATATTTTTATCCAATAAAATACACCTAATTTTGAATCATCATATACATATATAAAAATTAGTCAGTTTTTAACAATTTTAAACGTTGGGTTAAAGTAATCATTATCAAAATGAACTAGAATCTTAAAAATAGTATTTCTATTCAATTTTCTAAAAGTTTCATCAATAAAAGATAACTAAATATATTTGAATATATGTTATATGATATATAGATATTTATAATTTCATTCCACTATTTTTTTTGTTTCAAACCATGATGATCAAATCAAAGATGATCATGTTTTATTGATTCTTAATGAACGAAAGGTGTTTTCAAAATTAATGAATTAAATAATTATATAAACATATCAAAATAATTAACAGTACGTTATGTACATATTTCTATCAAATTATACCAGAATATGGGTTATCATGTCCATTAATGATATAAATGCATATTGTTGTTTATTTGGGTTGTTAAATAGAACAAAAAATGAACCAAACATGATTAATGAATGATTATGAGGTGATTTTATATTAATATCATTATTTATGAATCATAATGATATTATATAGTTTTTATTAATGTGATATATTAAAATTGGAAATAATTATAAGAAAAATTTATTTATAACAAAACATTACAAAGTATGAATTAAACTATTTTAGCCATAGTATGTTTTTTAGTATGGTTAATGTCACTATAATATCTTATTTATAATATTAATTATATAATAACACTATTATTTTTAATGAATATAAATAATTACATAAAAAAATACATATCCTCCGATATGATTTCAAGAATCATAATATTAAAGTGGTGATGAAAAAGAAAACACATCATTTATAGAGGCGGTAGTCCAAACATGCACATGAAAAGAATTTTCTTTTTTTATAGAGTGAGAAGAGAATAGATATTGGTTAAAATATAAATATAATAACATTTTAGTATATTATTTTTATTTTTTATTTATATACCTATTGTTAGAATGGGGTTATATGAGGGTTAAATTGAAGGGCAATGAATAAATGTAAAATGGTAACTGCTACTTACAATGATAATTTGGATGTTCTCTTGATTTATATTTTGAAAAAGAGGACTTGAATCTCTTTGTTGAGTATATGAGATAAAAATTGAGTGGAGGGGGTTAATAAATTATACAGTAGATATAATGTTATTTAAATGTTTAAATATATTTGATTCTTGAAGTTGGATGGTGTGTGCTCATTTTATTTGTTAAAAAGAAGGATAAGTCTTCAGAAAAAAATGTTATTTAAGGGGTAAGAATAGAATTTCATCAGAGTCAATAGATTTATTTACATAAATATTATCCAATAGAGGTCATTATTTCATTAACATATAAAATGTTTTTCCTTATATTTTATGTGACAATTTAATTATTAATAAGTTGATATACCACTATTACTAAATTTAGCTTTATAAATAATGAATAGAAATTAACCTTGGTAATTATTTTATAACGAAAAATATAAGATGAAATATATTAAAAAGTTTAGAGATAATGAATAAATTTTTTGATCCATTTAGCATAATTTAATATTTAAATATGAGAATAATAACTTGTAAATTAGAACATTCAATATAAGAAATACTTGATTTATAGACAATTTTATTTTTTAATTTGGTTTTTTCTAATTAGTTCAAATTAATTCTTAATTTAATAAGTTTTTATATATTTTTTATGATTTTAAAAATCATATTAGACTAATATATTATAGTATATTACTCTAATATATTTAGATAAATATGATACCATCTTCTAAAATTAATCCCTTGAATTTTTTTAATTTTACCTTGGTAATTAATTTTATCTTAAGTAATTCTTTTTGAATAAATAAAAATAAAATTAGAATATATATAATAAAGAAATATTGATTATAAGTATATATTATATTTTATCAAAATATAATTAACATGTGTATAGGAAATTAATTTTTTAGGTTTGTATGAATAGAACCCATTTTTTTAATACTAATAAAAAATATTGTTTAGATTATATGAATATTCTTACTAATAACAATAATATTTATTTTTTCAAATTATGTTTCTTCTATTTTTAAAAACTATATTTTAAATTAAAAGGTGATATATAATGAAAAAATCTATCATATCAAGATAGTTTTTTTAATACTGGCCATTGTCATGGATATTTTCTATAATTACTAATTAGAAAACTGTTAAAAAATTATTCATATATAATATATTTTATCACCATTAGTGAAAATTTTAATGAAATAGAAATGATTATCACATATTTTTTTATTGAAAAATATATTTCTATACAACAAGTGATCATTTTAGTAAATTTTGGTAAACTAATTTAATTTCATTTGTAATAAAAGTCGCATTTATTTTAATTATACATATATTTATTAAAGTGGTTTCTTTCTATTAATTCCAACTAAATCAATAATTATATTCAAATGATCATACTTTATTTATTTTTTTATCTAAATTTATTGTAGTTTAATTTTAGTTTGATGTTTGATGTGGAGAAATCTATTATGTGCATTGACTTATTTAAAGGAATTAATATACCAAATTATCAAGGTGTAATAGTGATCATAATCAAACAATATCAACTGGGTTCTTATAATTCATAACAATCACAACATAAAAAAGGCTCTATCAAATCTTATTTTTATAAAGGAAACAATGAATGATTATTCTTTAATCAATGTTGAAAAATAAATATTATCAAGACATAATTCCCAAAACATTAATTTTTAGATTAAGATAATTAATTATCACATTATGTAAACCCATACCATCCATTCAATTATAAAAAAGATCTTGAAACTTCTATAGATTCACATGAAAGAACAATAAAATTATGATTTCCTACTAAGAAAATAAATATAAATCTTGATGTATAGAAAAAAGAGGAAAGTGAAGATGATGTCGACACGAAGTATCCTAGGAAGAAAGGTTATGGGTTATAGTAGAAGACTCTAAATTTTTCGGTTTGTTCTGACTAGGGGAAAAATGAAAATACTCAGAGAGAGGAAATCTATTGAATTTAGTACACTAGATATAGTTTGTAAAATATCATTTACATATTAAAGAAGTGAACATTCCTTTTTTTTTTGTATATTAAATTTCATATCATTAATATCATGTGGAATTACCCATTTAAAATCACTTATCATGGTAATTAAATGATACACATAAGTGAATAATTAATAAGTTTATGATAGTTAAATTTTACCTTAAATTCATTAATTTAAACTAATAACATTTTTCAAATCATGATAGAAAATATTTATTTATAAGAATGGAAGAAATTTGGTGAAATTTTGAACCATACATGAACGAATAGACCTTGAGAAGGGATAGATCATGAAAAAAAACTATAAATTGTAATAATAAAATTATTGTCTATGAGAAAAAACTGGTCGATAAGAAGAACATGCCATTGACCTTATGAATTAATGAATTTACCATGAGAAAAAATGATCGATGATGAGAATAAATGATCAAATATTTCAATTCATGGATCTAATGTGAGGAAAAACTAATCAATTGTCATATGAAACTGATTAACCATGAGAAAAAATCATCGATCATGGGGAATAATTGACCGATTAAGAGATTAATATGATCAAATATGAGAAAAAACAAATTGAACATTAGAGTAAACCATCAACCATGAATAATAATGAATTTAAAATGATTAAAAATTGATCTAAAAAGAGAATAATATATTTCATGTGTGAAGGAATAGATCGAATGCTAGAATAAACTAGTCGACAATGTCAATAAACTTGTAATATTTTTGATAAGGAAGGAGAAAACACCCCCCTTGTAACCTCTAAGCCTTAGGAAATCAAAATGAAACGTTTTTTGGAACATGGGAAGTTACATCAGACAAATATCAAATAGTTATTGTCCTCATGAATCATTAAATAATATGGAATGAAAAGGGATAGGGAATCTGAAAAATCACCCACAAGATAGCCTTGAATGATATTATTGTGACTAAAAAACCACAAAACATAGGAGGAACAATACACATAACCATGAGAAATCATCACCAACCAGGGGAGTTTAATATAATATAATTTACAAGTTTAAACAAACCATTTATATAAATAAAAATAATAAAAAAATAATCGCTATAAATATAAACTATAAAAAAATTGAGGTATTGAGAAAAGATAAGGGAATCCCACTACCAAATACACTCCTCAACACCATATTTCCTCTAAATCACATGAACCATGGGGTAAAGACTCCAATGTAACACATTCTCCCAAATATCTTGGATCTACAATGGAATATCAATAAATATTAAATCATCGTAAATTTCCAAATCTCCCCTATAAATTAAATGATTCTTATCATGAAGAAAAAATTGTTGGTGGGATATATGGAAGACATTGTAAACTCTATCATTCCATGGTGGGATCACCCACTAATAAAATACCTTTCTATTATGATCGAAATCCTTCAATTTCCAAATGACCCTTTGAGAAATATTGATCCCTTTTCCAAACATCCATTATCATCAATATATGGAACCCTTCAAGAACACATTGTGTCTGACCTCAAACTATAGGGGCCTCCACTTATGATCTATATAGGCATTTTGGTGGTTTTTTACCACATTACATTTCACTCGAGACACCTATATATTCAATGATATACTTTGTACCACATTAAGACCAATGACTGATAAATCCATATATTATGTCTAGCATAATAAATAACTACATGAATAACTTTAAAATAATTTTAACTATGACATATAGACAGAAAAGTGATAAATAATTTTATATACAAACTCCGCCAATGGTAGGTAGGAAACTCACATTCTTACAAAGTCTAAAATACAATCCCATACCATATTCTTTGATTTTTATATTGTTTGATCTACATTTCCATCTATCTTGTTAAGAAATTAGTTCTAATGGATAAATAAAATCCAAAAAAAGTTTTGTCCAATCTATAATCATAAGTTAAAATAAGTGTTTTTATTAAATACAACAGTCATCTATACCCATTAGAGACTCAAAACCTTATCGATGAACCACCATTCTAGATTATCCTTAATTCCCAACCCTTACATATCTATAAAGTTGGACAATTGCATTAGTCAATACACGATCACATAAACATCACCAGATCCTCCCAAGGACCAGGGTAACCCAATGATGAAATCCATTGAAATTTCTTCTCATTTATATTAAGGGAAATAAAAGGGATTTAAAAAACATCATGGAATATTTTTCTCTACATTCAAATTATATATAACAAGACACCGCACCTCAAAATCCACCTCTGAATGATTCATCCAAGGCCACCAATGCTACCTCCTCATTCCCTGACTGAACATATAAGCACCTAGATGTACCAATAATGATGATACATGAAAATTATAGAGCACATACTCTTTCGAATCTAGTTTAACAAAAAACCTCATCTTGAACAACATCTAATTCTGACATTCCTCCAAATAGCCCTCTGGAGAATCATAATGGATAACATGATCTTGTATTTCAACAACATAGGAGTCTACCGACCGAGACTAATACACCTAACACATAAAATATGATTCCATAATTATCTGGTAAAGAAAACTAAAATCACTATCATCTTATGTGACAATATGCATCACCTAATCTTATTCTACCTCTTTAAAAGATTCATTGGTTCTTGGGAAACATCTAATGGAGAATTTCTAATCAATGAATTAGTCACAATGTTTCCTTTCTAAAATTTGTTATTAATATCAAGTCCATTATCATTGTGATACTCCATCTACCTTCATTACTATAGATCTTGATTTCATTGAGATGATGAATATTTTTGGGCATTTATGATTTGTGAATGCCACAATATAATCACTAATGAAGAAACATTACCACATCATCAGGAAAAACCCACTACTTCTAACTATAGTTAATTGGTGTCTTGGTTATTCTAAGGAGGATGAATCTTACTTGAACTATAAGAGATCGCCTACCTTTGATAGATCAAGAGAAATCCCACACCATGATGGGAAGAATTAAAAGTTACATTGAGCATCGCTCCTACTTGGGAAACCAATTACTAGATAATTGATCAAAATTTTCTTCTGGTAGTCAAACGATGTCTTGCATTGATTTTTCCTGATGAAAGACAATTTATTCCTGGTCAAAATGTTTAAATAAGATGAAACATGAGAGGATTAAGAAACAAAATCTCAATAATGGTATATAATATTAATGAATATAAAATCATCTACCATATTCATAGGGTCATGATAATAAAAAACTGCCTAACCTGATAATGTGTTTATGAAAACTCTTTGATAATACACCGCATTCCCCAAGAAATCCACTTTCTACACACAAAATTTTCACTTTTAAAACATTCGATATAGTTGGTGATGTTGTAATACACTACTAAAAACACTAAATTATCTACAAGATCCTCTTATGAATTCAACTAAATAATTATTTCATCCACAATCATAACAAAAAATTTGGTCTAGGATCTCACATAACATTCAGTACTTGAGTCAATAAACATTATTTGAATGATTTTGATGCCAAAAAAATAGGCACAAACTCTATGTTCCCATATCCTTATCATATTTCAGTACTTAGTATATCCACATTTTTTATCCTCAAATAAGGATATCAACCTGCATATTGATCTTAAAAAACTATATGGCCCCATTTTAGTAATATTAGTGTCCATCTATCCTCTCAAGAGGGTAATCGTTCCTCACTATTACCTGATTCATCCTCCGATAGACTATGAAAGAACTCAAGAAAACTGTTTGATGTGTTGGAAAACATTATTTGAGCACCCCAAGGGGACACACTGGGTCAGATGGAACAGTTCAACATCAAATAATCAACATTGAGACTAAACATCCCCAACACCAAGAGTGCCATCAAAAAAGGATCCATCAAAATCGAAGACACACTTTATAGTAACACTATCAAAAACATAATGTCACTACAATGTGGTATAATCATAACATTATCACAGAAAACATCAATAATCTTCTGGATGTCCATAGGAAAATCAACCACCTTAGTTTCCACTACTATCTCTCTAATAGATAAAAAAAGGGGTTCTAATCACCTACCACCCATTTGATCACCCAACTCACTAAAAAAACTACTCTCTGGCCTTCCATGCTAGAGAAAAAAATAATAATACAAAATAAATCTAAAAATCCTTATATGGAAACAAAAAATACATTCCATGGATAAAATTTTATGGGGATATCATTAACATGAATATTTCCCCCACCAATAGATGTTGTTTCATAATTAGTTGAATTCTCAGGGATACATCAAACAAAACATCCCAACCTCCAAATATTGTGGAAAATTCTAGGAGAACTATAATCATCTCCACCTGTAGTCCTAATTCATTGAATATGGTTGGAGTAAAGAAGATTAATGAAGCTCCAATATCAAACTTGTAAAAACATGTTTATAAGAAAAAATGATATCAACTCAAGAATCCTCTTCCCTCTTTAGTACCAGACCACCATAGTGTGAATATTCCATTGACCAGCTCCAATTATTCATTATAACATACCCCCATGGTCAAAATTGGGTTTTCATCTCTATGTATGAAGAACATTGTGAGGTTAATCGCCACTAGCTCCATCACCCCTCTATTAAGGGAACATATGCAGGACCTATCATTAATGTGGTTTTAAGGAGGGGATTATATATCCTAATGAAACCGAACTCCTCTCGAATTTTCAAACTGATCTTGATATTAAACAAAACCCTCGAAGACATAGAACATGAACAAGAATCCCTTGAATGATTCTTGAGAGCTACTAACCTGGAAAAAGTTTGAAGTAAGATGTTGTGATTTGCTACCTTATAGATGGAAACTCAGTCATCTTATGATTCATGATCCAATGCTTGAAGATCAACTCATTGGGATTCCCTACTGGACAAATTCTTGGAGAGATCCTGTCTAAGAGAGAACATTCTCATTCAATGTCACTTTCATCTACACTACTATGTATGTTTGATGCACGAATGGGACAACCAGATCTCTGGTCACCAGGTATAATGCCGCCAGCAGACAACATGCTATAGAATTATTATCTGAAAAGAGGTTTGGAATGAATGAAAAAATGATTGTAATCCTAATCTCGAGTTGTCACATTCATAGGATCCCTAACTAAAGAAAGAGTCATTCTTGCCTCTTTTCTTCCTTCATTGTTGTTGGTAATAAATCCAAACAATATTTAACGACCCATGTAATATATATATATATATATTAATGTTTTCAATTTCTGAAAAATATAATGGTTATTGTTAAAACTATTTTTTGTCACACACATATATATATTAATAATATTAGTATTTATTATAATATATAATAAGTAATTAATAATGAATCATATTACATCACTCTAGGAATGTTTATATAATGTATAAGATAATTATTTGAACATATAAATAATTTTAAAATTTAGTGTTAAAAATAAAATCATTATTTAAAGTGTTTCAATTAAAAATTATTTCTTTTAATATATTTTAAAAAAATTTGTCTTATATTTATATTAATAATAAAATAAAACTATTTAACATACTCAAATGATTAATTGTGAATTTAGTGTATTATGATATAAATATGTATTACCTAATAGTGATACAACCCAAATGTATTAAGGAATATATATATAGTAAAATTATTATCACATTCAATTATTTAATTAATAATAATGGTATAATCTAATAGTAATTAATTATTTATAGTGGTAAATAAATGTTATATAATATTTATATGACATAAATTTAAAAAAATGTATCAAAATTTAATTTAATAGAAATATATATTTATGTTAAGAATTTATTCTTGTAATAATTTTTATAGAAGAAATTTAAAACTAATTTAATAATAATTTTAAGGTAAAAAACAAATATATTAAAATATAAATAAATATATATTTATGTGAGGATTATAGAAAAGTGTATAAATGTTTTAAAAATTATGGTCATTAAAAAAGGTGTTACTAGTAAATAATAAATTTCCAAAAACTAGTTATAATATTATTAATATAAATATATATATATATATGTACACACACACAAACACACACACATATATATATATTAGTGTGTGTATATATATATGATTATAATAATAAATGTAGTCGTTATATAAAAAACATAATAATTAAATTATAATTTGAAAATATATTCAATGAAGTATTAAAAAAGTAACACTCACACACACATACAGATATACATAATAATTTAAAGAAGAAAAAAATTTGGGAGGGGTTATCATCTTACTTTGTAGACACCTGACGCTACAAGTGACCATTTCCTCCAACCATCATCCGAAACTCTACAAAAATCATCTATGCTCTCCTACTCAATAAATCATAAAATGATCTAGTCACACATATTCAAATATTCACTTCCACTATATCATTATCTCCCACAATCAACACAACCTCGTCACCACGTCATGTGATCCATATTTTCTGTATTTTTGTTCTTTCAAGAACACTCATTTTAAGGTGAAATAATCATCGAAAATCATCATTTTATGAGGAAAATGTGTCAAAAATTATCGTTTTGAAAAAAAAATTTATGGTCATTAAATTTTAAAAATCATTTATTTACAATTTATAGTCAATGGGTTTTTAAAATATTCATTTTAATTGTGAAGTTTTTTAATTAAAAATACTAAAATTTATATATATTTTTTAATGTCGGATATCTTTGGAAACAAATTTCAATTCATGGGTATTAGTTTTTTTAAAATTATATTATAACCATTCATTAATAAAATTTTATCTAAATCTCATGCATATTTAAGAAATTTTTTCATAATCAAAAAAAATTTAGTTTCCTAGAGTTTATCGATTAAAATATATAAATATATATATATATATATAAGATAATTTTTATAAATATATTTATGGAAAATTTTTTGAAAATAAAGTTTTCATTGGATAATAAAGTGAAAATCTAGTAATCTATAATACATTTTATTAAAATATTGCAAAATGGAATTGTTAACAATTAAGAACATGGATTTAACTAAATCCCCAAGGAACTTTGTCCACCATGTGATGGTTAGTCCCTCTCTAGATGTCAATTTTCTACGCCAAATCATGAATTTTTTTTAGATATTTTAGTGTATTTTTATTTAAAAATAATTCTATTCATTGATATATAAATATTTTTAAGTATTTAATAATTGTTAGAAATTACATTTTTAGAATAATATCATGGTTTTAAAAATTATATCTTTTAATGATTTATTTTTTTATTATTTTAAAAATATTTCAAAAAATGTTCATGAAATGTATTTTTTGAGGAAAATTTTTTGGAATTCAATATCAGATGTGACATTATTTTTTTATGAAAAATTTTAATAAGTTTTTTTTTATTTTTTTGAGGAAAAATATTTTTAATGATGTTTCTTGGAGTTTTAAAACAATGGGTGGAATGAATTTTCAAATACATTATTTATCCTTTCTCTCACCCCATGCTTTAATGTTATTTCCATAGGGAGAATGAGTTGGATTTACTCTTGAAATAGGTATTGATTATGTAAATTAGGCAAATTGGAGGTGGATTACTATCTAAATAATTTATATTATGAATGTTTAGGATTCATAATTTTATTAATCTTCACACCTCAAAGATTAATATTAATATATGGGTTGTATTTTTTTTAACAGTGTTAAAATTTTCATTTAGAAAAAAAATATATAGTTTTATTGCACCAAAGCCTAGAGTTTTATTATGTGCCATCACAATTAGTATTATAGAGAAAATATAGGGATGTTCTGAAATTTGGATGAAATTATTTAAGAATAATATAAGAGTTCAAATTTTATTTTGAAGGGATTAGATGTTAGAAAATTAGTTCAATTATAGACCATACAATATAAAGTATAATCCAATAATAATTTTCGATTTTTAGTATGTTGGATTCAGAAACCAGTCCTATGTTTTTATAAATGAAAAAATATTACTTTTTTAATTTAATAAAAGTTTCTAAATTAATTATTATTATTAATAACATTATTATTATTATTATTTAGTCAAACCTTATGTGAAGTTAACTTAAAAAAATATGCCAACAGTATGCTTAGATAAAAAGTAAAAACTTATGATAGAAAATAAAAATTATCAGGACATAATTTATTTATAGATAAAGAATTTATGAATCTAATTTATATATATTTATTTATATATATATTAATGTGTGTAATTTGGAAAAGGTATTATGGTTATAATGAAAATATAAATTTTTGTAGTGCAAATTTATATTTTTACAACATAAGAATTTATTTTATGAGGTTTTATGTAGTTAATAATATAATATATGTCTATAAAATTATTATATATAATTTTATATATTTTATACGTTAATAATATTAACCAAGAAATTTTTTTAAAATATATTATTAAAAATAAAATTACATTTAATATGTTCTCATTTCAAAATTATTACTCTAACAATATTTTAATAAATAATGGGTCTTAGTATAGTCATTCATAAAATTAAACTATTAAATATATACTAATGAATAATGGTTAATTTAGTGTTTTATGATATAAAAATATAAATACACATAATAATTCAAATTAAATATAAAAATAAATAAATAATAGGATAATTATAATGGAAAAAATAAGTAATGAATGATAATATTATAATTTAATAGTAAAACATTGTTCATAGGGGTAAATACTTATTATGATAAATTTATTTGAAATAAAATTATTGTAACAATTATAAGACAAGTAAAGTTAGTAGAATTATATTCTTATGACAATGATCCAAAGTATTAATATTTTGTTCAGTGGCAATTTAACACTAATTTAATAAAAATATTAATATTAATAAACTAATATATGTATATATAAATATATTGATACATATATACATACATACATTTATATATATATATATATTTAATCACATATTAATATATATATTCCATATGGATATTATAGTTAAATATATAATTTTTTTAAAAAATCTTCTAATAATTAGGTTGTTGGTAGTAATCTTTTTTATTTTATAAAAAATGTTGGTGTTAAAGCCTAATTTTCATTAAAACAAAGGACGCTATTTATCTCGGTAGATGAGTCCCATTCCATTTCTCATAGGCCCAATGGGCATTAATGCCCATTAGACAACCTTGATGTTATATCTATGGATAATACATCTATAGTTCTTGGCCTGCTATGTTGTCTCCGTTCAAAAATATCACTGTTCTTATAGTAACCTGTTCCCAATGAATTTTGACTCCCTATTTTTGAGATATTATTAGAAGGTGCTTACCACTAATCCAAACCCCAACTACATGCGTAGTAAAAAATATATTTTCAATAACTAGTTATAATTGTAGAGTATGTTTACATTAATAATAGATAAAAATTATATTAGACATTTAAAAAAACATGTAATTGATATATATAAATACAAAAATGAGTTTTGGAAAAAAAATAAAAAAATAAACAAAAATAAAAACATAAAAAATGATGGGGGGTTTCCATATTCCTCATTGTATGCCTAAAATGTACACTTCCCACTACCTCCCACTACCTCCCACTACCATCCTTACTATCTAACCTCTCTGCCTTTTCCTCCTGCTCAACACTACATCAAAGAATACATTCACATACATTCAATTATTTTCTCGAATTATATCAAATTCTTCCCAGATCAATGATTCTTTTCCACTACCACAACCACCATTTTGGTTCCACCATACCAAACCTACGTTGAATGATCCCTAATGATCTATCAATCCTTCTCATTATCCTCCTCGGCCACCATCATCAACCTCACAATCACTATGTTCCTTCCTTATAGTCATCTTCAACCTCAAAATCACCATTTTATAGTATTTTATAAATTTGTATTATGTTAATTTAATAAATTATATCCATATATGCTTCAATTAAATGGTAAACAAAATCTTCGATCCTGAGTATTGTGGACTACTACCTTGCAAACTGTTATGACTCATTTTCCATCACCACCCTTGAAGGCTATATATAGAAATAGATTTAATAAATTTATATTATATTTATGAAATTAGTATACTTATGTAAGTATAATATCATATATACCTTCTTAATTTCCATTTTTGTGGGAATACATTAACATCACTCATGTGTACTGAGGACTACAACCTCACAAAGCGATGCTATTCATTTTTCACATACGATTTACATAGAAAGTATTAATTATACTTTTAATTATTGTATTTGGTAATAATGACCTAATCATAATTATATAAATATATATTTACATCTAAATTATTACCTTCCAATCCATTGAAAAACAATAACGTTTCTCATGCATACATGTGGACTACCGTCTACAGGCCTCAATGTGAAATGTTTTCCATTTTATTTTTACATGAATGATAATAAGGATATAATTTGATTATATAAATGATATATATATATATATATAACATAATAATTATTCTGTATTGGTTAATTAATACTTATTTTCTTTTTGTTCCATCCATCGAGAAAATGGAATCAATGTACACGCGTACGTATGACGTACCATCTCCAGGTACTGTAAAATGACATTCCGATCGTTAAATTTAATGGATTAATATAATTACACATATAATGAATACATATTATATTTATATCATATTTTAAATTCTGAAAATGTTTTAACCAATATGAAATAAGAGGAAACAAAAATACTAAATCAATACAAACATGAAAAACAACATCGTTATTACCCAAAACATTGTTTTAACAAGGAATGGTGAATAAATAACCACAAAAGGACATAAGTAAATATTATATGGTATTATTTTTATATTTATGATTATCTAAATGATATATAATTTTCATATATTAAGTAAAAATTAGTTTTGATCGTATAGAGATGAAATTTTACCTAGGGTAAGGGTTTCTCATCTCACTTATACTTTTGTGGGATATATGCCACATTGATAACTTATTCCTTTATGTGGTGTATATACTTACCAATTTTAAGTTTAATATTATTAATATATTTATCTTATTGGTTTTTAAAAGTTCACTTGGTTGTATTTATTTCACAAGGGTTATGATTCAAAAGTTACCAATGAAGTAAGGGTTAACTACACAATATCATCATTACTAGGGATTGTTTATGTTTAAGTCTCCCTTGGTGGAAATATTTGGTATTTATGTGTTTAACTAAATTAGTTTCAATATAATGTAGTTATTAATGAATTGTGTATTTAATAATACCATTTTCCCTCTATTTAATACAAAAAAATTATTAAGAAATTGTTTTTAAGAAATACTGAAGTTATTTTCTTTTTCAGTAGATGATTTTTTTTCCTAAACAATGTTTTCTAAAAAGGGTTTAAATTTTTTTTTCACATTCCAAATATGATTGATTTAAAAAAAATAACATTTTTTAATTTTTGATAAATAATTTTGAAGGCAATCTTATTTTCCTTCTCTAATTATAGTTCGTTTGGCTTTCACTAAAAATGTGAATGAAATTATTATTTTAATATGTATGACATGAGTGTAATTTCCCACAATCATGACCACTCTATATATTAATTCATTCATTATAGGTTTCATAATTTATTTTCAATGAATGGTAATTTAATTTTTTTTTGGTAAACTATTATTTTTAAATGTTTATTTTTATTGTAAAAAGGTTATTTCCCTCATGATTGTTTTAATGATATCTATTTGGAATTTATATTCAGAAAAATATCAAATAAACCTACTATAAATATATTTCATTGGTAATCTGTGGTAATCATATCATGCTTATTATTTCACAAGATGGTTTATATTCAGCTTGGGTGGGGATGTACTATTTAATTTGCATTCACCCTATAACTATAGGTGGTTAATTATCATGTTTATTAATTATTGTAAATATTCCCATTTCATAAATTATTTTTTCCATATTATGTTCTATTGTGATTATGTTTCACCCATTTTACAAGGAGATTGAATGTGACTTTTTATGTTATATGTGGGCCCAAAAAATTCATAGACCCTTAATGAATCACTAGGTCTAATTATACAAATAAACTGGCCTAATTAAATTGGTTTTCACAAATAACTTTAAACTATTTTTTGAAAGGTCATAAAAAATGATTAAAATGGTTGAAATTATGAATTACCTCTTTATGATATTAGTTATTGATGTTAAATGGGATTATTTTATTGGTTATAATATCCTTGGTTATTTTTCAAGTGCATGAGATTATTTGTATGCAATAATTTGTTCATTATTTATTACTATCATATTATTATTATTAATGTTTTAGTTTTTGATTAAATTGAATGTGTTTATGTTGTTCACCTTTTTGTATTGATTATGACTTATGCGTTCATGATAGATTCCACCTTACGGAAAGCATTACCCTGCATTAGAGCTCATCCCTTTCTTATGTTTACATTACCCAACATGCCAGAAATTTGATTTTGGTTAATAACTAGAATAATGGCAGATGAAATAAATACAACCTTAAAGAATATATATATTTTAGTTTTATGTTTTAAAATGTATATGAAATTAAGGCATGGATATAGTTTACCAAGACTACTAAACTTTTTGTTCCATTGAGATGTAATTTACTATATCTAGTAAAAATGTAATAATGTGACTACATACTCTAGGATACCATGGTTGAGGTCTTTAAATAAAAATTTCATCAAAATAGTAAATAAATAAGGCTTGGTGTAAAATATGGATTTTCAAAAAATAAAAAATTTAGTGAAATGACTCTATACTATGTAACCATGATACATAAGCCTTTTTGTTCAATAATATAGAATTTTATCCAAGTGCATGATCACTTAGTTATGGTAACCTGGAAATAATTCATGCGGTAGCATGGTATAATCACTTATTAATTACTCATTTTCCAATATTATTTGAGGTCACATAAGATATACTCATATGAATAATTGATTTGTTTTAAATATATATATACTGATGTAGTTACATAAAATATGCTTTATGTTTCTTTTATTTGTAATGATCACTTCATAAAATCACATCATGAAGTTGATAAAAACACATCATACGACAACATCGAAATAAGTCATGTGGTTACCTGAAAAAATATCATCCAGTAAATTCATCAAATAACACGTGATAACATCCTAATATATACTTTTTAAAATTTTAAAAATATATTTCGGTAGGTTTAATATCATTAACAATAATTTGAAGATTAATTTAAACCATTTAAATAATTGTTAAAATCATGAAGTAAATTTTTTAAATTTATTATTTAATGTAGTAAAATGGATATTCCTCATATTAAAATCAACATATAGATAAGATTTAATGCATGAATAAAGGTAAAACATAATTTCGTAATAATTCTTAATGGTAAAAATAAATTAATGCATTTTTGTAAGGTAATAATGTAAATTACACTAAACATATAAAGGTATGTTCTCTTGGACACATATAATTTATTTATGGACTTTTCCAAGGGTTACTCACGTTTTTTCAGGATATATAATGGCAATCTAAATTTTTTAAATTCTGCATAATGGTAATCCACATTTTGATTAGGATACATAAAGGTAATATGATTTTTTTGGATCTTGTGTAAGAGTAATGAGAACCTCGCATAGTAGTATCCTAATACATGCATAAGGGTAGAATGAGTTTTTCAATACTTGTGTAAGGGTAGCTAATACATGTGTAAGGGTAATAGAAAATGTAGGCAACTTTCATAAGAGTACCCTAATAATTTATTAAAGGTGACCTGCTATTTCAATGTATTACATAAGGGTATCTTAGATCTCATGTAGTTTTATTTCATATATTATAAATCTCATATACGTATAGGAAGAGGACTTATGTAATGGTAATGTACAAATTAAGGTACTTACATAAAAGGTACAAAAATCTCGTTAAAGGGTAATTCAATTATTTTTATGGTTAAATAAAAATTATATAGTCCTTATTGTTGTAGAATTTTTTTAAGAATTAATAAAGAACATGAAATATATCTAACAAAAAAATAAAATAAATTCTGAATAAAAAATAAAATTAATAAAATAAAAAATATTTGAAAATTAAATATTTATTTATTTTCAATAAATTATTTTACATGAATATATTTCCAATTTAACAGAACAAGAATACAAATAATATAAAACTAAAAACATCAAAACTAAAAACAACCCCTATTTTTTAAATTATAATATTTTTTCAAAACACAAAATTTTATCTACCTTAATGAAATTTATTATAATGGAATAATATATTGTTATGAATAAAAATATCCCTCCCTAAAATAATAAATATTATTTTAATTATAATAGGAACTTCTCATTCATATAATATAAAATTATGGGTTGACATAATAATAGGAAAGGGATAACTCCACCATAATTAATAATTCTACAACATAAACATATCATCCTTTAAACACATAAATATAATATTTAAATAAATTAATATTTGATCAACAGTAGTTTAAAAAAAATTCTCAAACCACCCAGAATCAAATGATTTAGTAATGATATCTTTGTGATGATTTTCTTCTTGAAAGAATTTTTAAATTATATCACCTTTATTAACCTAATACTTTATAAAATGAAATCTAATATCATTATGTTTTTTTTATAAAATGATTTAACATATTTTTTTTTGAAATATAATATGTATTGTCACAATATATATGAATTTTCTTTAATAAAAATTGAAATGAAAAATTGTTTGTTTTATTCAAAGAAATTGAGCATGAAATTTTCCATAGCAATGTAATCATCATATGATATAGAAACTATAAATGAATTTTTTTTGGAACTCCATGATATAATGAATTTATCGAGTTAGTGACATATATATTGTGTTTTTCCCTATAATTTTTACATCCTCAAAACATAGAGTCAAAATATTGAAGAAAATTGAAACAATTCAGATTGTAATAAAATAAAAAAGATTTAATAGTCCATATAAAATATTAGATTATAAATATAAATAAATATAAATAAATTTATTTTGTATTATACTGATGTCTTTCTTACATAAATGAAAAAACACAATTTCAGACCTTGATATTGTTAAATAAACTCTTAATCTTATCATTCCACTATATATTTTCACCTTGTCATATTTTCCTAATTTATCCACTTCTTGTTGAGAAATAGTTCTCATTTCGATTTTCATAGTATTTTTGGAATCAAGATGATATATATTACCTAAAATATAATCATATTTTCTATGATTGAGAACATATCCATTTTTTTCTAAAATTTTATGACTAACATGGAATCTTAATTCACCCATTAAACTCATTTAAAATTAATTTGACATTAATTTTAAAAAATAATTACTAAGAATATTATATGTATATAAATATAATATATCATCATTATTTATTTTTACAAACAAAATATCTTTATAAACATTCGATATAAATAATTATTGGTCAAATCTTCTTTTTTGAAAATAATTTTTTGTAAATATATAGTTCATCCAATGTAAAAATATCATGGAGCATTCTTTAGATCATGAAAAAATTATATATATTGAGAAAATTATTTGGGAGAGGGGGCTCTCCACTTTGGTGGAGAGTTCTGATGCCCTTTAGGGTTTCAAACCCTGGGGTGTTTGTTCTTGATTCTTTAGTGAGTTTGTTTACAGTGTGTTTCTAGAACCTCTATTGGTAGTTTCTTCAAATCTGTTCAAGATCTGTTACCGGTGTTCGGGTGCATAGGGTTTTGGAATCTCGGGAATTGGATGGATCTGGTCACATCCAGATCTGTATTGGGTTCATAGAGGCATGGGCATCAGGATCTATCAGGGTAGGCTCTTTGTCGACGAGGGATGATGTCAGTGGGGTGTGAGTTATTGTGTGTGAGAAGTCCGACGAGTGGTGGACGGATCTGGTTCATCCAAATCTGTCGCAGTCCTAGCAGCACGTGTGACAAAAAATTTCACAGCCTCTTCGACGGTTATAAATGGAAGCAGAATAGGTTCAAAGGGAAATGGACTGTGAGAAGGGATGATGCATGACGAGGCAATGGCTTTATGGTCGACAGTTTATGTTGGACCCTTGATAGAGATAGGATATCGGTCCGGATATGGTAGTGTTTTTTGGCACTGATGGTCTAGTTGGTGGGGGCCTCCAGATTCAGGATGGTTCATGCCGGGTGAGAGGATTGACACTACCAGTGATTCTTTTGGGGGTCACGGTGTTGTGTCCTTCTACGATGCTACGGGTGGGGGTCTTAGGTCAACAGGTTGTCGGTCTAACAGCCATGATGTGGTTAGACTGAGTCCTTCTACATTTCAGACTTGATCTTGTAATAGGTTTTTCCCAATGGGCCTTCAGCATTCCCTTTTTTGTAAAGGATTTATCCATTAGGTTTTCAGTCCATTGTATCTTAATGATTAATTTCCTAGGTGTTCAAGTTTCTATTTGGTTTCCCTTTTCCCAAAAACGTTTTTTGTCTATTTTTTTAATTAAAGTGATCGACGCAAACATTCCTAGTATATTGGGAAAATGATTTGGAATTTCTTTATTTTTGAATCATAATGGTAGATCAGAATATTCTTATTCAGAAATTAGACCATTTAGAAATAAAATTTATAAATCTATATGAAATAATATAAAATTTTGTGAATTAGAAAAATATTATCATATTTGAATGTCTTATATTATTGAAAGTTTTGAAAATTAGTCTTCAAAATAAACACCTTCTTGTAATAAATATCATTTAGAATAAATTATTTCCAAATTAACTATCATATTATGAGGTTCATCAATTTTATTTCAATTAATCCATTTGGTTCTAATTGACTATTTATTATTAGGAAACTCAACCAAAATCGATAAATTATTCATTTCAAAATGGTAATGTTCATAATGATTAATTTTAATAATTCAATGATTATTTATCAGTAATACAAAAAAATCAGAAAAAATTTAATAATTATAACAAAAA
Source organism: Viscum album (assembly GCA_963277665.1). Lineage (NCBI taxonomy): Eukaryota > Viridiplantae > Streptophyta > Magnoliopsida > Santalales > Viscaceae > Viscum > Viscum album. The sequence continues at coordinate 930,729,856 of OY728137.1, forward strand.
AACAAAATTGTTTTTAAATTCCTCATTCTAGATTAAATATTTCAAATTAAATCATCTTATGATTAATATCTAAGTATTTTCTAAATCATAGGATCATTTTAATAAGAAATTTTATCCCCCCAACTAATACATTAACAATTTCAATTTTATCTTCCCCAAAATCCATCTATTTCAATTATTCATTAAGATTATTAGAATTTTCATTTTGGTTTTCATTATTTTCAATGAACATTACAAGAAATAAATTTCAAGGACATGGTTCTATTGTTATAAAATCAACATGATTTAATATTATTTGAATATCTATTCATCACATTTAGCATCAAAATTTTCGAAATTAAAATTAGTATTATAAATATAATCAATGAAATAAAAAACATTTCAGTGACCAATGATGATTACCTTTTCTTTAAATATTTCATAAATTTTTTTATTTAGGATTGGCCATATTTAAACTAAATTTATGATATATCAAGTAGTATTAATGGATTCAACCCAAAAATATTTTAGTAAATAAAATTTATTTTTCATAGTTCATTCCATTTCTTGAATTATTTTTTTCTTTTAATAACAACACTTATTGTGGTGTTATAGGGGTCAAAAATTAATGGAAGTGTCCATTATCATCACAAAATGATTCCAAATCAGTTTTAAAAAAGTATCTTTCATTATCAATTGAAATTGGTATTATTAAGTGAAATTTTTTATTTGTAATCTATTTACAAAAATAAATAATCTTAGTTAGGGTTTCCCAATTATTATATATCAAATGAGTTCGAGTTAATTTCTTAAAAACATCTAAATTTAAAAAGAAATATTTCATTCTACAAAAACAAGTGGTTCACATGGTTATAAGAAATCATTAGTGACTAGTTTTGAACATATTTTTCTATTAACATTTTTAATGAATCAAAATGTTTCTTTCTAATCATACCATTTATACAAGAATCAATCATAATATACTTAATTGATTTGAATTTTTGATGTTTCATTACTTTTCCATGTACTTCCAATTTATACAATTATCGATGGTGATCATTTACCTAACTTATGATCCAATGAATTAGATTTTCCATATCATTTAAACACTTTATATTTTATAGGGTTAGTTATAAAATATCATGTGTAATTATTTTTCTATTAGTATAAAATAGAAGAGTATTATCATTATAAAAAAGACATTAATTATTATTAATCTTCACAATAATTCCACCATCACAAATCTATAAGAAAATAGTTTTATTTCATTTCAACCCCTCAAAATAAAACACTTTACAAAATATAATATATTTGGATATTCATACTTGTAAAAAACCACATACCTTTTATTTAGAGTTTTCAAAGAATGTGATAGTTTTTCAATCACATGAATTAGAAGAGAAAAGTTTAGAAATATCACTAGTTATCTTATGCGAACATCCTCTATATAAATTCAATATCTCTTTAAAACAATTTAAACATATTTATTATAGCACATATTTACTATATAGTTGTTTTTTTACCCAAGATATTTTGGTTCTAACTGTATCAATGATAAAAAATTTAAGAACCCATGCTAATTTATGACATATGTTATTGATTAATCTAGAAGATATATTCGTAGAAATTAAATTATTAGTGTGGCCTAATGACAGAGTACATATTGAGGAACATGTTTTTGAATAATTTCATTTCAAATTAAATATAAACCATGTAACACTTAAGAAATTACCTATATTTATATTACCAAATGTTGATATATACTCCATTGGAATCAGAATATCATTACCAAATCCATTTATATCTTTATTAGGATTTTTTATAGACATTATCTTATCAAAATTATCATCACCTTAAACACGAATAGATATGGTTTTTTTAATCATGTAATTTAATTTTTAATATGTTTATTTACAATTTTAATACCTCCCATGTTATTACAGTTCATCCAACTTGAACATGATCCATTATTTTTTATTATCATATTTTTATGTTTGATCTTGTTAATTTTATTTTCCATTTCATCTTAATCATCAAAAACTAACAAAAGTTTTCTATCATTATCATCATCATTTTTTTAAATGATCGATATCATTCTTTCATTATCATTTTTGAGATTTATCTACTCTAATCCTCTAACATTTTTCTCTCCTACATTTCATAAAGAAAAAAATTCATATTTTCATGTTATTATTTTATTTTCATATATTTCTATTATCAATTACTTATATATTATAGAACATATGAAATAATCCTTTTAAAAATTATAATTTTTTCTATTAATTGTATATATTCAGTTTCAATATAAGACTCATAACCTATACAAGAATAGAAATAAGTTATTATCTCATTCATTGTTTATTTTTTTCATGAATTTATTATTCAATTATTTTTCATTATTATAATCATCACTCCTTGATTTGGTCTCCCCTATGAAACTTCATGTATCATGATATTCATCTCTCAACTCATTCTCATAAAAATTTGCTTTCCCTTCTTGATTCAATTTTTGAAAATCTTATTTGATATGTACCATTTTACTTAAATCATGGAAAACTAATTCTGAAATTTTTTATTTAATACTATTATGTCTTTTATTTTCCTTTCTATAAACATTTTTATGTTCTCATTAGGGACTCTTCTTTTGACTTCAATCTATTTTCATGTATTTATCAATGAATTTTGTAAAATTTACAATTTCAGCATTCTTGCATTACTAAAACTCAAAATCGGAGGAATTAAAAGAAAAATTTATATAATATTTTAATGTTATAAATTTCATTTTTTCATATTATTAAACATTATAATTCTTTAAATCTATATCATATTGAAGAAGGGATCCTATCAATTGAATAACTAGATACTTAGTGAAATCCATTATTTCTTCAATCCCAACCTTATACGAGTGATAAGTGTTTCATAGTTCCAAATATATTATAAAGATATGGACATCTTTAATCATTGTTCCACCATGTAAAAACATTATTTTTATAGTTTTTCTATTTTTTTATACATCTTGTTGATTATTTCTTTGTCATTCAATCTAAATTTCTTAAACTCAGACATGTAAATACCCAACTTGGTTCAATACAATCTTTTGGTTCCTTATTGAGTTATTTATAAATTCATAAAAATTTTAGATGTAGTTTTCAATAACTAACTATGAATGCATATATTTTTACTTAATGAAAAATAGTGTTAATTCATAATGTTGTAGTTCGGAATTCATTTTGAAGCATAACTTTTAGCCAGAGTTTCAAAATCATCCTTATAAAATTTATAACATTTGAACAAGATAGAAAAATTAGAACCAATACTATTTTACAAATACCTATATTTAATCTATATAGTAAACATAATCACTTACATTGATATGAGGAGGTCTGATGAGAATCAATAAATTAGAATTATGATTCTGAATAAAAAATATGTGGGTCTTTCCTTAGACTCTTAAGCCTAAGTTAATGGATAATGTTGAAATATAATTAAATAGTAATAAATAAGAAAATAATTGAAAGTCATGACCATGTGATACAAAATTTTGGGTCCTAGTGAGATATAAAGACATACTAGAGAGGGTGTGTATAGAATCCTGAAAAGATGCAATCCATGATCTGATGCTAAAAACATAATGTTTACATTTATAGATTTGAAACTTTTAAACATGACTCGGTTATAAACATATAAACATAAAATATAAAAATGAAATATTATATCATATACATACCAGAGGACTGTTCAGGTTTAATGTTTCAGAGAATTAAGAAAAATTATTACACACCAATATCTTTAGATTAAAATGAGTATTTTCCACAATAAAATACTTTTATTATTCAACATTACGTATCTGAAATCACCTATAAAATTACTCACACATGAAATATTTCTATAAATAAATCATTTAAATATACTCCTTATACCATGGTGAAATATAATATAACAATGGTTGAGCTCAATCACCTATAAAGGATAAAAATTATAAATTTAACATTGAATTTCATTAATTAAATTAAGATGTGAATAAGAGTATAATAACACTATCAAACTGCATGAGCATGAAATAAGAAAAACCATACCCATAAAAACATATTTTGTTATACTTGTGACAATGAATAATTATTTACAAAGGAATGAGTCAATGAATCAATAATTTGGTTCCCTACGATGTTAATATTGATCATGGTAAATAATAAAAAATTATAGAATGTGTAGTGAGAATGAGTTGGTATCTTAGGATATTTAAATCACCAACCATTTTAGAAATAAAATGATCCCTATTAAATCAATATGATATGCATCCTTGATTAATTATCTCTTTATTTCCTTTAATAATAAGGAACATTACCCAATACATTGGAGAGCTATATCGGTGATACTCATCATATAAGTTTTATCGGGATCACCCATTCTTATAATCCATATCGAGATCACCCTTTTATATAAGCTGTATTGGGATCACCCATTTATATAATATGTATCAGCCATACCCATTAAAACAATTTTTATCTTTATCTCCTAATTATATAAGACATATTGGTCTCACCTTTTTGTATTAGCTGTATCAAGCTAACTCATTCAAATGAGGTGTATTAGTCTCACCTATTCATATATGTTGTATCATTCTCAACATTCAATATTAAACATTTCCAAATACTATTGCTGAATAATAGAATTAAAATATTATATATTTTTAAAATGATATCCTTAAAAACAATAATCTTTTATCTATAGTATGATTAACATGTTAAAAAGAAAAGGTTTTCATGAAAATATCCTAAAAATTAATATAAAAAATCTATAGAAACAAGATTGATGGTATAATAAGAACATAATATTATAAAATCATATGAATCATTACAGAGTTTTAACATAGATTAAACTATATTTTGAATAACTTTAAAAACACTTCATTGAAATCATTTCAAAATACTCATTTCAATTGGTATATTTGAAAACCAAAATAAAAAAAATTGATAAAATATTTTATTTCAAAATAATCATGGAAAATTGTAAGTTATAAAAAAATAAAATAAAATTTAGGAAATAGAAAAATCAAATTCATATGTATAAGCACAAAGAAAACATTATTTTCATAGTTTTGTAAAAATTAAAAAATTAATTTTCAGAAAAACTATTAGAAAGCTTCATTTTTCAAACAATTAAAAAAAATTAAATGGTTGTCAAGGTAATTTTTTTAGAACTTTTCACTTTGAGTTAAGATATTAAATATATTTTTTAAATTTGTGGATAAGGGAGAAATAGATCATTAATTTTAGAGAAAAATTATCTGAATTTTTTTTAAAAACATTTTCTCGAACATTTAATGTACTAATGAGAGAAACATGGTACTAATTCATGAAAATTCTAGGTATAACTAGAGGAGAATAAAAAATATGTTTCTATGGAAAATTTGATAATATTATTCCACAAAGGATCTATGAACATAATTGTTTTTAATAAAATGGATATTGTAAAATAAAACTTTTACCACTTTGGTAAGTTTCAATTAAAATTAATTGAGAAAATTATTTTGATATAGAAATTTAAATCATATAAATTTTATAAAGTATTATATAAAAATTAATTCATGAGGTATTAAGTAAAAAATATAAGCAAATCATGGTTCACAATACGATCCATGTCTCAAAAAATGTGATTGAGGAAAATAAAAACATTACAACGATCATAACTTTTGAAGTGATAATTATTCCAAGGTGTGATAATGTTTACATAAGTAATTATATAGAAAAAAATTATTATTACATAACTACATAGTTGATATATTAATTCACACAAAATCATGGCATAATAGAGTTAATTATGTTGATGTATAACCCAATGTCTAGAGATTGGGTTAAAAAACCATTTACCAGCTTATAATATTCATGTAAAATTACATTAGATGATATAATTTGATTTCATCTTAAAAAACATTAATTATGAATTATTAATATTATATAATGTAAAGGGGATATTTATTCATTATATAAAGGCAATTAGGTGCATAATTTTATAATATAATTCAATGAATGGAAATTAAGATAAAACCAATATCTCAAGTCCATAATTTCCATATATTCACCTTAAATATTATCAAATAAATATTTTATTTATTTACATTCCTAAAATAAATTGATATTCTACTCATTTATCAATAAACTAATCTATTTATTTATTTCAAAAAGCTATTTATTTACTTAATTTCTTAATTGTATGCTTGGTATCTTTTTTATCTTTGGTTCATAATTTTAAAACGAATTTTGTATGATGACTGTAGTCAAAATATTCATCATTCCATAATATCTAGAAAAATAATAAGGGAAAAATTATCAAATTTATTCCTTAATTTTACTTCTATAACCAAAAATTAAATATAATTATGAAAATTAAATTACATTATAATCTTGGAGATTGTAGGAGTTACATATTCATGATTAATATTTCCGTTTTCAAAGATGATTAAAGGAAGAATGTAAATATTAATTTACCTACTCAAAATTATTTTTATTTCATATATATCAAATTATGTTTTTATGTAATTTATATATCACCCTGGTGATAAGACAATTAAAAAAGAATCACATTTCTTCATAGATGAGGTATTCTAGAAGTATTCATAAAGGATGTAATCATCTTTAAATTAAGTAATGATAGAAAACATGTGATACCTAATTATTAGATAATTATAATTATGTCCTTAATATCATATATATACCTTAATTCTATTATTATAACCATCCATGCAAGTTGGTGATGGAAAATTGAAACACAGTGCAAGGTGAATGTGGAAGCCCACATGTATTCATAAATGGTATTTTCATTCCCCATATGATATAATTGGTTATGATAATGGTTTAAAAATATCAATAATAACCTTTTAGTGTATATATATGAGTAAGTGATGTTATTATATTATAATATTTTAGTAAAATATTATGGAGGTAGAAGATGAAGTAAATTGAAAGGGGTTGGTTTGGATGAGTGCCTCTTACTCAGTAGATATAATTTTGATAAAATCTTAAGGACCCAAGGAATATTATTTTTAGAATACAAGGATAACGAACTAACCCATCAAGACCCACATGGACAGTGGAAGATCGAGCCATAACAACCCCAATACCACATTCAATAGGGTATGGGATGGTGATATGTACCAAGAATGCATAACTAAAATGGGTTGTCTTTACCAAATTTACTTGTTCGCATTCAACCAATGATATTCAGGAATAAGTGTAAGAGAATGATAATAAAAGTAAAAAACTAGAATAAAATAATCCACATAATAACTTTGATGGAATAAAAAACAGAATGATTGTTTAATTGGAAATGTAATAGGAAAAATACATTCCCAAACCATAAAGATTTCCCAACCTAAAAATAACTAGAAATCCAAAATGTTGAGAGATCCCAACTTATGATGTCCATAACCGATCACAGTATGAATAAAATGTATCTTTGTGTCAATATTATCTTCCGTAATAACTGTTGATTTGTTCGTGATCTGAATAAGACATGAAACATTTGAGAAAATATCATATAGGGGTTTATATATATAATCTTATTCAGATGACCGAAAAACTAAATGGGATTTATATAGAGTAATGAAAATAATCACCTCATTCCAAAGAAAAAAGGAAATTAAAACTAATACATTCAAATATATATATGCCCAAAAAAGAAAACGAGATGAGAGAGAAAGGGGACCTCCATCTCAAATCCCAACCAAAGTGGATGAGTAATCGTGTAGCTGATGTATTCCTTCAAGGATGCACAATATAAAACATAGTAACATATAAATATGTGTGGAGTCCCCCCTCCTTACCACTATTCTCAATATATAATGGACCCACACTCTATGGAGGACCTACACCCCATCAGAGATAAAAGATGAGGGGGTACCCCTGCGTAGAAAGAGGATCTGCACCATGGATAGGGGAGTTTAGTCTATATTGAACTAAATAGCATGTGGTACTCATGATCTGGTGTTATAAGGTAGTTTTATCACCCTAGATAGATAATCCACAACATGAATAGGGTTTTACCGTCTCTACCTGACTCTTGAGTATGGGGGACCAGGGCTCTGGTGTGACACAAGAGAAATTTCCCCATATATAGAGGACCCACCTACTGAATAGGGGGGTACCGTCTCTTGAAGACAATGGAGTTTTGGTGAACCACAAAATTATGATACCTAAGAGGAATGTTCTCATAGATATAGAGATTACACCCTAAATAGTAGAGTACCATTTCAATATGAATTCTCTATGATGCCCTTCCTCATTACTGCCATCATGAATTGAAACCTAAGAGGACTTAATTCTAAAAATATCTATCATCACAAAATCTGATCCACAATGAAGGCCAAAATAATGGTCTATATAAGTTAAAACTAAGGATAAGCTACTCGTAGGACAATATCAAAGTTCTAATGAATGAGTTTTGAGAGGTAGAATATTCATATGACATTAGTGCGGTTCACATGACATGGGGGATCACACCACTGCTTGTAACTGTTCTCCCTAGACATGGATTTGGAATCACTATCTCTTTACATGGTTTTTCCTCTAGGATACATAGTGTGTATGACCACTAGAGATCCTATCCATGCATCTCATCACATTCAGTGAATTCTCTCACGTTCTCATGTACTTATACAGAATGTGTTCATCCACACAGGACCATGGGCATGTGTGGTTGGAAAGTGACATGGCCACATGGGTAGGTCCAACCAATATGTAGGGCCACCATTACAATGTTTCATATATAACATCACCTAAAACCCTGGCATGACAGCCAGTGTACGATACATCATATGTTCTTCTAGACTGCACACATTGTAGTCAGATTTTTCTCATGTAGAACAACCTCGTATTCATGAGTCTCTAGACCCTCAATGAATGATAATACATCCACTATCTAACTATATCGAATATATGGAAACCACATCATTCTATAAATTAAATTACTCCAATGTCCATACATTAGAATATGATTATTTTCTTGATGTTCTAAATGCCTCCCGTCGCTTATAGCTCCTCATGTAACTACTCTTCGCTACTCCAGGTTCAATATCCATGATGAATTTCCAGAAAAACCCCCGATGAATAAAAAAATAATTGATCTATTCCTTTTTACCACATCAATCTTAAATTCACGGATCTTATCACACTCAAACGCACTCTAGAAAATGTAACATCTAATGATATTAAATGGAAACATTATGTCTGATAGAACATGATATATGCCAAATCATGCTTGAAAAACTAAATATCATTATTTAACTATGACTATTATAACCTAGAAATTAAATTGGTAGAAATTAGTTGAATTAATGAAATTATGAAATATTTTATTTTCTTACACATTATTAATCAATTAGATAATTCTTTCTATGTAATTACTATATTTTTAGTAAAGTCATTTTATTTATAAAAAAATATTTTATTTAAAAATAATTTTTATTTAATTTTATGTAAAAACAATATACATAATTTATAAAAAATTTATAAATTTTATTTAAAAATATTATCTTCATTTCTGAAGTCATAACATCAAAGTTTTCATACAGTGAAGTTTTGAGAATTTTCAGAAAAGTTTTTCATTCAATGGATAATGATAAATACTTATATTTATTGAAAATTTAATTTCATTATAGATGTTAAAAATATATTTTTGATTAGTTAAATTTTTTTATTATTTATATTTTATCGAAAATAATCCAATTTTTTATATGGAATTTATTATTGAATTTAGTATAAAAATCATTTAATATTTTAAAAGGGTATTTTTCAGAAAAACCATTTTTCATTGCGTATTGAGAGATTAAATTTAAATTAAAATCTGAATATTATGGGTTTTGAAAATTTGAAAATAAATTACCTATTAGAAATCAATATTTAGAAATTTATAAAATAGGTCCATTTTATTTTTTGTCATTATGAATATTAACTTTAGTTATTATTTTTACCACGATAAAGGGTATATTTGGTAAGTAAGGGTAAAAATTAAATGATAAATACTAGAAAATGAATTTGAAACATGCTCCATTTTTTTGGATTAGTTATTTTTGACCATAAGAATCCAATTATCTAATTTATAACCTTCTTGAGTCACTTCTGTGTTATTATTAAATATATAATATTTTTTAAGGAAAAGTCAAAGATGGCATACTCTTTTTTTTAATAACTATAATATTTCTAATATATAGTAATTAAAAATAAATGTTTGACTATAATTATTCATTTATAATAGAGAATATTTATCTTCATCATGGTAATATATTTATATTTTTTAGTTATTATGTAATTACCATAAATATTTGCAGAATGTTGATGAAATAATTATTTTATTAATGAGAATATCAAATAAATGGTATTAAAAATATTTAAAAAAAATTTATTTGATATAATTAATGTGATAATATAATATCCTAAATAAATTCCAAATTATATTAATTTATCAATAAATTTTTTTATTATATTTTTTGGTATTGACTTTTTTAATAATCTATACAGAGAATAGTGTCAAAATTTTCAGTAATGAAATGATAAATAAAAAATATTTTTTGAAATAATATACCATTTATAGAAATTGAAAATTTATATATATTATATATTTATATGGATTAAAATTTCTCCATTATTGATTTATTGTTATTTTTTTAATTTTATAGTAAATATATTAACCCACAATCTGTAAAGATACATGTTTTCACGGTAAGAGTTATAGAGGTCAAATAGGGGTTAAAACCAACGGATAAGGGAATAAATATAGTCAAAACATAACAAAATTTTATTTAATGAGGGGATATAGACCCTAAATAATCATATTCTAGAAATTGATAATTTTTGATCCATTTATAATCGAAAAAATATTTATATTAAATTAATATTTTGAGAAATTCCAAAAGTGCCCATCCACTCTCCTATAAATGGGAACCTCGTCTTCTCAATCTATGACACTTGAAACAAATTTTGTGTTCAGAAAATCCATAAAAATATAAATTCATTAAATCCCTCTAAAAATTATGTAGGTTTTATTTTAGGCATAACACCATCCTTGGTGGTATTAAGATGTTAAGTAATGAATGATTTAAAAAGAAGATATATAGTTTTTAATTAAGTGTTCATGTCTTCTTTCTTCTTACAAATAATTGAAATATTATTAATCCTTGTTGAAATAATATATCTACTATAATTCTTATACTATTATTTTAATATGTTAATATCATCACCTAAATCAATCTATACTTCCATCAAATGGGAAAACAAGTTATAGTTTGTGTGTACGGTATACTTCTGCCCCGTGAATTGATGAAATTTTTTCCCATCACCATATATAAAGACATGTTATTGTAATGGAATTAATATTTATATATGATATTCATGAAATATTTATCCTTAAGAGAAGATAATATATCATTTATATTCATGAAATTATATGCACAAAAACATGTTAACATCGTTCGTGCGTACATGTGAATTACAACATCCACAAAGTGATGTGATTCATTTTTCATCACAAAATCCCATAGATGAGACGTATGTAGATTAATATGATTAATATGATAATAATTTTATTATTATCATTATAAAAATAAAAATATATAATTAAATTCCTTCAATAATGATCATTGAAAAATGAAAACGTTATTCATGTGTAAGTACTGTCTAATATCTCCATGATTGTAATATAATTCATTTTCATGTCCATATTTAATGGATGTATTTAATATTATATTTTTTATAAAAATTATATTTATATAATTATAATAATTACATATATTATGGATGGATTATTACTTTTTCTATATACATCATTCAAAAGTCATTTTAGACTCATGTATGGAATATTGTCAAAACATCAAAAATAAATTTAAATAAATAATTAATTGTTATAATGTAGAATTACGTAGTATAAAATGAATAATAAAATGAAAAACTGAATCATCAAGGTAAATAGTTGACATAATTTTATTATTTAAGATGAAAAAGTACATATGTGAGAAATCATACTCGAGGTAAAGGAAATTCCTTAGAGGAATCATCTTTGAAAATTAATTTTTACAAAAGTAAAAAATAATGTTCTTCAAACTATATGAAATGAGTGGATATTCCTTCCATCAAGTTGATTTAATGATTCAATAGCCTTTTTATAATATTAAATCTTCTTTCCAATGATTTTTTTAATTTATTATGAGTGTAGTGTTTTGATTTTAATATTAATTTACAAAAGAAAACAGTATTTTGATATAAAAAAATGATATTTTTAAAAAACAATTGTTATGATAATATTTTATTCTAGAAAAATCCATTTTCACTTTATTATGGAAATTTGCGTATAAAAATTTATTATTTAAAAGGAAATAATATTTTTTTATTCTAAAGTGTTTAGAAATAGTTTTTCATAGTTATTATAATGAAAAGAAAAAGCATAAAAATGATTTTTTAATTATGTAGTACATGAGCATTAAACTTTGGGTAGTGTGGATATAGTTAGATAATACCATTACAGATTAACATGGAATGGAATATATAGTTTTGGTTAATCCCATTACATCTTAACATTGGGTTTCCTAGATAGATCTGGGTAAACTTGTTACACCTCAACATGGGTTGTCCTAGATAGCACAGGGTAAGCCCATAATAGCTTAAAAGAGCAGTGTGCCTGGATAACACTCCAACACATTGGGTAAAATGACATGTATTCTAATGATAGAATTAAGGAGTTACCGAAGGGGTTCTCCCATGTATTTAATTGGTCTCCATTAATTTTTTTAGTGGGTTTTAAATGGTATTATAAATTTAATGGTATATCTTTTCAAAAAAGGGTTTTAATTTATTCCTATGGGTTTTAATGATTTTATATGAGGAAAAATTCTTTCTGTTTTTCATTGGAAAATGGTTATTTGATTCACTAATTGAACATTAATTTTTTTTCATGTTTCTCACTAGACTAATTATTTTCATTTATTTTCGGTCCCTTACAAAGATTTTTCCCTCATCCCAAGTCATAAATTTTTTTTCACATGGTTAAATGATTATTTGGGAGAAAAATGAGAACAATATGAAAATTTTGATCGTATTTTATTGGGAGAAATGAATATTTATTTTAGAATGTTTTTGGAAAAAATGGATACTAAGTAAAATTTCCCACTTCTAATGTATCATTTTACCTGGTAAGAGATTATCTTAATTAAATAAAACTCCAATCTAAACTGATATTTGGGAAATGAAAGTGATTTTTAGTTTCCAAATATCTATAACAGGTTATTTTTACATCAGTATCCTTACCATTGGTATCAAACAAGGGTTTAGAAAAAAATATAGTTTAGGATATTCTTTTATATGTTATGGATATCATCCTAGGTTTGTAATTTTTATGTTGTTCATATGTTCATTGTCATAAAAACACATTTTGGGGATTTAACTTTTAAATTTGTATGTTAATAATGTTATTTTCACGGAAATTTATTTTTGAAGTTATTCTGGTTTATTACATTTTGGGATGAAAATTTTATGGCACGAGGTACACTTTGTGGTTAATATATCTTATGTTATTTTGGTGATGTTTATCACATTTATATAATTATTATAAATACTCTATTAATATTTTTTTTTGAAAAACATCAACCCACCGATCATGTTACAACTTTTTTTGTCCATTAAAATCATGAAAATTGAACCCACAACTGAAGGGTGATAAGGGTGAATCACCTACCACAAGCCAATGTGAATTCTTGGATTTAATGAACTTTTTTATTTTTTAAAATATCGGATGTGTAATGTTTATGTTAATTTTTGGAACATTTGTTTTATAAAATTAATAACCATTGGATTGGAAAATGATTTGTGGATTAAGTGATTAATGTTATTGATTAAGATGTTCACTATTTTGAGGAAACAATAAATTATGGTAAATAGATTATTAATAGGAATAAATGTTGAATTGTATTTTGGAGTCAAATATGATTTTATTATGGACTTATGATGATTTTGGATATTTTTTTGAAATGGTTAGAATATCATGGAGATTATTGGATTTTGGAAATTAAATTTTTTGTTATGAGATTATACGATTAAATAATGTCACGTGAAGGAATATGTTCTCAAATACAATGGGTTTTTGGGTGTCAATGTTAGTCATGAATTGTTTATAGGAAGGTTAGTTATTTTTTGAATGATATATGTTGAATATTGGGTGCTACTATTGAAATTTTGAGATTAAAATAGTTTTACATCATATTAATGTTTATTTTTTTTTGATAATTTTATAATATTTTACTAACAATTTTTGTTTTTGGAAAAGTTTAAAGACATCATAAATAGATCATTAGTTTGTGGATTTAGTGATTCTTAGTATTTGATTGTACTGATTTAGGCATGAAAAATTCATCCCTAATACTCATAATTTAGAGAAAAAGATGAGTATATTATCGAAATTGATTAAAGGATGAAAATATTCTTTTGATGTATATATATCACCCTATTTTATTAATATTTATGGTAAAATTATTCATCATCTATACAAAGAGAATATTTAATTGAAAAATTTAAATACAAATGTTATCTATTTTCTTTTTTTATAGAGAAATCAACGGACATTTTAAATTTTCATATATATTTTTCATTTTTCAATGTTAAACTTTATCATGACTATGTTCACTATCACTCTTCATGAGAACATGATAGTTAGTTTCCTCTTCTATGTCAATGTATTCCAACATCAAATCCTTGTATGTGCTATCCAAAATTACATACTTACTTCCCCTATATTCCTATAATGTGAATTTTTTATTAATCCCTTTTAGAATGGGTAATTTAAAAAGGTCTTATGAAATGTAAAACCATAGATACCAAGAAAAAATAACTAATTTCGAGGATGAACAGAAAATCCTTGATTAATAATAAGAACTCTTAAAAGGTATCTTCGTCCTCCTTATCCCACTCCCCCTAGTCGATTACATGTAAGGGGTCGTGGACATATCTTCTTAGTTGTGACTTGTGCAAGGAATATTGTACATGGTTAAATTGTGGTGGTAGGGAAATGTGGTGAACCACCTCACAAACCCTACATAGTATCATGGAAGGGATAAGAAACCATATAGTTCACATTCCACACAATGAAAATATATGCAACCCATGCATATTTGATACATTTATAAAATCATAGAATCTCTCATAGAACTATATAATCCTTCCCTAACGGTCTATAGAAGACCTATAATGGCTATAAGTAATCTTAATTCTCTCTAGAATGATTTTACCTTCTCTTATGTTTCTCACACCAAATCTGGTCCCATGAGTAGCGAATTCCCTGGTTCATTTCAAAAAAGATGTGACTTGATTGGAATTATCTACAAGTCCCTAAATATGTCCATACCAATTATATAATTGTATATGTTTTTGTATGAAATCAATATAATGGGTATGTGATCTTCCCAAATATGGGAAAGTTATAAAATGAAAGACTAAATCATGTCCACCAAATCCTAAATAGTCTTCTCAGTTTGGTTGTTAGTTTGGGGGTGAAATATTATTCTCATGTGAAATTAATTCCCAAAAGAATCTTTTAATATTCCCCATTATCATTATATAAATGAAGTATCATAGTATAAAACGATCATTAATGCAATCTTATGATTCTAAACAATCCACTACCTGTACTAGAATACAAAGACCTCAATTAAAATCTTAATTGATGTTTTTAAGAAGTGGGTTGAGTTGGTGAGTTAGTATAAAATATCCCGGATGAAATAATTTCCTCAAAATGATTGTGGGTGACTCATCATGATTTCTATAGATATTTCATACCACTTTCACTCAAACACCTCAAGTGGTTGATCTAAACACATGGGAACCTTTTACTTGGCCCCCATGTGATGAAAAGTAATGAATATATTAAAAAACACACCAATAAACTTCTTCATTCTCAACCCTCATATTTTAAGGTTAATGTTAAAGTACATATATTCATCACTTGGTTGTAATTCCATAGGGTATGTATAAAACTCCCCCAAAAACATCCTAAATCAATGTCACTTGCACCGTAGTCCTTCCTATAAAAAGGATGACATCCTCCTCACCTTCAAAATATCCACCTGTAGGATGTCTAATAAAAAACTATTCTAGTGAATATTTTATTGATAATAAATGATATAATTTACTCACATTGTGTTAAATAATATTTAATTAGAATGTATTTGGGATTAGATCATTCATTTGAATATTTGATGAAAATTCCAGTTTTACCCTTTTAAAATCAATATATTATTTCAATCATAAATATTTTTATTTGAATTATTTGAACTTAATATTTTATAACTATGTTTCTTACTTCATGGGATACAACTATTATTCAGGACACATGATCAAAAGAATGCATTTGGATGGATTAATTGGGCCATAAAGTCAAAGGTAAGTTGGACACGTCAAAATGAAGAAGCTTCTGTATTTCGGCCATAACTCCTTCATATGGGCTTGGATTGAGTAAACTTTTTGAGAGGAGATATGGAACCCATATTATAACATATTAGAATTATGGAAGGCCGGAGAATTCATGAGTTTTGGTGGTCAAATTGGCGGTGAAAGTTGGAATAAAATATTTGGCCGAGATTCCCCATTCACACTTGAAACCACTTTGAACCTAGCCTCCCCAGCACTCTATAAATTGGTGTTTTTCTCATTTGGTGGGGTTGATATGTGATTTGGAAAGTTTAGGGCATAGGAGAAGTGGATCCACTCCAATTATCCAACCATTTCAATAAGGGTATCTCTTGAAGCAAGGATCCCTTCGACAAAGCCTTCTTCTTCTCCTTCATGTAGTAATGATTTTGTTTGTGTAATAAACTTCTGTGTTCTTATTTTATTTCTTCTCTTTTCTTCTGATTTGTTTAAATTTATTCTTTATTAATCTTCCTCTTTGGGCTGGAACTCAAGAGTAGAAGCGTGATTGGGTTATACCCACTCTAAACCGTTGCAAATGCAATTCGCTTCTACGATGACTACACCGCACATGGAAGAGTAGTAATTTTTAGTAATAAATATACCTCTCAACTTCTTCATTCATTTAATTTGAATAAATGATCTACTATAATTCACTAAACATGATCCATTAATTGAGTTTTTAAATTATAAGAAACTAATTGAGAAATTGAACAATTAACACAAAACGCGCGAGGTCGGGATTTGTGTGAATTCTGAGAGCGCGATCTTAATCGGTAATACAAGACCACATGAGATAAATTTGTAGAGTTCAAATAAAATCCATAAAATCAATTAATCCTCGTTTATAGAGTAGTGATATGCCTTAATTTACCACTGACCATAAGATAATCTTATAACATCAATCAAAGCAGGGTGTTGCGATTGCATGTTCCGATGTTAGCCTAAGGTTAAATTCACATCATCTTTGTGGAAAGGTTAATTCTCAATGGGTTCGGGGGTTAACAAATTATGGGATCATGATTAAGTGAATATTAATTTAAATTATAATGATTAATAAATCATTAAATAGGCATAGTTATATTTATTACTTCTTTTAAATATTGTCTAAAAAACGTCTTCTTGTTGCGTCATTTTAATCGAAATTCATTTCAAAACTAAAAACAAAAAAAAAATATACAATCTTCTTCAAGAAAACTTCTTATATATTCATAAAATATAAAAACCACAATCCTTTAAAGTAGCTTTTTTATTCTATTCTATTTTATTTTTTAGAATACCTTTAATAAGTTATTAAATTCACTTCCTCCTTTGAGAGATGACCTTGGTCAGCCACTCTGCTGCACCTAAGTACCCCAAAATCACACTAATCATTTGAGGGTTCCCGCGATAATGATCTTTCAAATTGGTGTCGTTTCAAGGGAGGCAAGTATTTTATTCAACCATTTAGAGGTATTTTTTTATTTTTTATTTTATTATTTTCTTCACCTCTCTCTTTCATCTTTCCCCTTTCTCAAGTTTTCATTTTTTTCATCCCCTTCTTTTCTTTTTGGACGATCAAATCAAACATCTCATTTTTATTTTATTACGGTACACTTTCTTTCTTTTCATTTTTATTTGATTTATGACATGAAATAATCCCGAATATCTCTTAGATCTTGACCTAGAGATTGAACGTAGCCTTTGGGCTCGAATCAGACATTCTCAGTCTACAAGAAGTTTCAACATTCAACCAGTTGGTGAATTACTCTCTTATGGAAACATTGAAATTGGAATCAATTCAAATTCAAACATAATAGAGGAACCAATGGCTGTAAATAATGGAAATGAAATTAATAGAACCATTCGAGAATTGGGTGCACCGTATATTAACTATCGACCAAATTTTATTGCATACCCGAATCTCGAATCAGACTCCGAGTTAAAATCTGGGTTAATTCACCTTCTTCCAAAATTTCATGGCTTATCTTGTGAGGATCCAAACAAACACCTTAAATAATTTAATGTGGTTTTCTCTACCGTTAAACCAAGAAATGTTTCTGAAGATCAAATCTAATTAAGAGCATTCCCATTCTCACTTGATGGAGATGGGAAAGACTGGATGTATTATTTACAACCCAGAGATGTAACATGTTGGAACGATTTGAAACATCTTTTCTTGCAGAGATTTTTTCCAGCATCGAGGACCACTTCCATTCATAAGGAGATATCAGGGATCAAGCAAGCACAAGGGGAGACAATGTATGAGTATTGGGAGCGATTCAAGAAGTTATGTGCAAGCTTCCCACATCACCAAATCAGTGAGCAACTCCTCATTAAGTACTTATATGAAGGACTCACACCTATGGAGAGAAACATGGTGGATGCCATAACAGGAGGGGCATTTATCGACAAGACTCCAGTAGCTGCACGTACATTGATCGAAAAGATGGCACAAAACTCCCAACAATTTTGCAATCGAGGTACACCACATGACAAGGGAGTAAATCAGGTAAGTCATTATTCTCTTGAAATTCATTTGATTGATACCAAGTTGGACAAATTGACCACTATGGTGAGGCAGATTGCCTTGGCTCAAAAGACATCCCAACCCACTCCTTCAATGAATTTTGGAATTTGCACTGAGACAGCCACCCAACTGACTGTTTCCTACAACTAAAATAGATAGAGGATTGCCCAGTAGTATTCCCAGGGAGACCATTTCAGTAGCAACAACAACCATATCCCCAAAATAAGTTTGATTCATTTTCTCCAACATACAACCAAGGGTGGAAAGATCAACTGGATATGAGGTATGGATCTGGACAACAACAAAGGCCACCCTTTCAAAAAAAAACTTCCATCAGCCTCCGCCTTACCAGTAGGGTTTCCAACAACCCCAAAGGATATTTGAAGCCCAAGCATCAACAAGACAACAACAAGGGAATCCCCCACCTAAGGTAGATTCTAACACTGATGACCTTTTGAAAAAAATTGTTTAATAAAGAGAATGAGCTGAAAATTCAAGGTTCGGAGCTGAGGGAGTTGAAGACTCAAATGAGCCAGATTGCCACCGCCCTCCATGAACTTGTAAGTAAGAATTCTGGAAATATACCTTCCCAACACACTTCATATCCAAAGGGGAATGTTAGTGCCATCACATTGAGAAGTGGGAAGCAAATGAATGATTCATATGCACCTACCATTCCACCGGGATTCACCTCAACTCCAGAGAAGCCGCATTCCATACCAACTGATGAGAAATCCAAGGAGAAAGATAAAGGTATGAAAAAAGATTGATGATGTTCCTCATAAACCCCTTCCTTTTCCAAATAGGGTTGTTCAAACCAAGAAGATGGCTGAAGAAGAAATGAAAAAGGAGGTTTTGGACACATTCAAGCGTGTGGAGATCAACATTCCTCTAATTGAATCCATTAAACAAATTCCAAGGTATGAGAAATTCTTAAAAGAACATTGTACCAATCGAAGAGGGCTCAAGGGAAATTAGAGGATCAACCTTGAAAGGAATGTATCAACACTCATTACACCAACTCTTGAAATGCCAACAATGTGAAAGGATCCCGGGACATTAACCATCC
The DNA here is from genome assembly GCA_963277665.1 of Viscum album. Classification (NCBI taxonomy): domain Eukaryota; kingdom Viridiplantae; phylum Streptophyta; class Magnoliopsida; order Santalales; family Viscaceae; genus Viscum; species Viscum album. The sequence continues at coordinate 930,749,855 of OY728137.1, forward strand.
CATGTACCATAGGGGAGTTTCACTTCTCTGATGCTCTTTGTGATTTAGGAGATTCAATAAATGTGATGCCTCACTTTGTATTCTCTTCCTTGCAGGTTGGTGAGTTGGAACCAACAAGAGTAGTGGTGCAGTTAGAAAATAGAGCTACGACATATCCAGCGGGAGTTCTTGAGGATGTACTTGTCCGGGTAAGAGACATGATCTTTCTAGCAGATTTCTACATGATTAACACAGAGGACAATTAGGTAAGTTCTCATCCCCCATTATCTTTGGTAGACCCTTCCTCAAAACTGCAAAAACTATCATAAATGTCAATGGGGGTACACTTTCCATGGAGTTTGGATATGAAGTTGTGATATTTAATGTTATGGATTCCATGAATTACCCCTAAGAGGATCATTCTGCATTTGTTATCTCCCACTTTGAACCACCAAGTAAAAACCCCATGGAATTTGATTGTACTATTCTTAGTGAGATTATGAGTATTGGTTCTAGTTTGATATCTAAGAGTACTTCCACACCTATTTCTAATGAACACGTCTCTCTTAGATTTGATTTTGAAATGGAATCATATTCTGATTTTGATCATGTGAACTCTAGTTATGACATGGCTGTTAAGTATGCTGATGGATTTGATTCTTTATTCTCTGATTTTGATTATGTATATTTTGATACTGATGATCTTTGTGCACATATTTCAATTCCTTCTATGTCTCCATCCATACACCACCCCCTACACTGGAACTCAATCCATTACCTAAAAATCTCAAATACTCATACTTGTTAAGTGGTGAGAAATTACCTGTTATCATTGCTAATAATCTCCCTATTGAACATGAAGAAAAACTTTTGAATATTTTGAGGGAGAACATCATGCCAATCGGGTGGACCTTGGATGACACTTCATGTATTATCCCCTCCATTTTCATGCATAGGATTCTTTTGGAGGATGGGGATAAACCGGTGAGGAAACCACAAAGGAGACTCAATCCAACACTTTTGGAGGTTGTTAAAAGATAAGTTGAAAAATTGCTCGAGGAAGGTATAATCTATCCCATTTCAGATTCTCAGTGGGTAAGTCCAATTCAGGTTGTGCCTAAGAAAATTGGTGTTACTGTTGTTAAAAACGAGAAAGATGAGTTAGTTCCAATGAGGGTAAAAAATAGTTTGTGTGTGTATTGATTATTGGAAAATAAATCATTCCACTCGCAAAGACCATTTCCCCATCCCGTTTATTGATCAGATGCTTGAGAGAGTAGCTAGGAAGACACACTATTGTTTCTTGGATGGATTTTCGAGATATTTTAAGGTTCCTATAGCTCCGGAGGATCAGGAGAAGACTAAATTCACCTGTCCCTTTGGCACATTTTCCTACCAAAGGATGCCATTTGGACAATGCAACGCCCCAGGTACCTTCCAGAGATGCATGGTGAGTATTTTTTCTGATTCTATTTAGAATTTCATGGAGGTCTTTATGGTTGATTTTACAGTGTATGGGTCTTCATTTGATGAATGTATAATTAGTTTGGGAATGGTGTTGAATCATTGTATTGAGAAGAATCTGGTCCTGAACTTTGAAAAGTGTCATTTCATGGTAGAGCATGGAATTGTCTTAGGGCATGTAGGTTCTAAACATGGGATAAAGGTTGATAGATCAAAGGTATATATTGTTTAATCCTTACCATATCCTTCATGTGTGTGTGATGTTAGATCTTTCCTAGGGCATGCAGGATTTTATCAGCGCTTCATCAAATATTTTAGTAATATTGCTCTTCCTATGTCAAGATTACTTCAAAAGGAATCTGATTTTGTATTTGATGTTTCTTGAAGGAATTCATTTGATGAGCTAAAACAACGCCTGACCACACCACCTATCATACAACCCCCATGGTGGGAGATTTCTTTTGAGATTATGTGTGACGCCTCCGACTTCGCAGTTGGAGCTGTCTTATCTCAGAGGGTGGAAGGATGTTCACAAGTGATTTCCTATGCATCATGGACATTGGATTCAGCCCAATAAAACTAAAATACCATATAAAAGGAGTTTATTGTTGTCATATTTTCTTTAGATAAATTCTGTTCATATTTATTGGGCTCTAATGTAGTTGTTTTTTCTGCCCATGTAGCTTTGAGGTACCTCCTAAAGAAGCCAGATGCAAAGCCACGACTTATCTGTTGGATGCTCCGTCTTCAGGAATTTGATATTGAGCTAAAGTACAATAAGGGATCAGATAATTTGGTGGCAGAACACATGATTAGACTTACTCACACACCAGAGGGTGACACCTTGGGCTAGGTACCACTTCGGGACACTTTCCCCGATGATCATCTCTATACCATCTTAGGTACGCATCCTTGGTATGCTGATTTTTTTAATTACATTGTTTCCTATGAAATCCCAGCAAATTTAAAGAAGCATAAAGTCCAAAAAATAAATATTGAGTATAGGTATTATGTGTGGGATGATCCTTACCTCTGGTGCATGTGTAGTGACCACATTATTAGGAGTTGTGTTCCCGATCATGAGTTTGAGTCTGTTTTGCATTTCTGTCACACTTGCTTGTGGTGGACACTTTGGACCCCAACGGATAGCTAGGAAGGTTTTGGACTCTGGATTATATTGGACTAGCTTATTCCATGATTCCCATGTGTTTTGTAAGTCATGCTATCGTTGCCAACACACTAGGATCATTTCTAGGAGACATGAGATGCCCCAAAACCATACTAGTCTGTGAGATTTTTGATGTATGGGGCATTGATTTTATGGGTCCTTTTCCTAGTTCATTTGGATTTTGGTATATTTTGGTTTTTGTTGATTATGTGAGTAAATGGTTGGAGGCCAAGGCCACCAGGACTGACGATTCTCATGTTGTAGTAGATTTTGTCAAGGCTCAAATTTTCTGCAGGTTTGGAGAACCAAAGGCCATCATCAGTGACCAAGGGACAGACTTTTGAAATATGAATTTTGCTTCCCTCCTTCAAAAGTATGGAGTGCCACACAAAACATCAACACCATACCACCCCTAAATAAATGGCCAGGCTGAGGTTTGAAATCGTGAGTTGAAACAAATATTGGAGAAAACCATGCAACCGAATAGGAAGGATTGGAGCAAGCGCTTGGATGATGCATTGTGGGATTATAAGACAGCATAGAAGACACCCATTGGTATGTCCCCATTTCAGATTGTTTTTGGGAAAGCATGTCATCTCCCAGTGGAAGTCGAGCATCGGTCATATTGGGCTATAAAGAAATGCAACATAGAATTAGCCCAAGCTAGAATTCAAAGGAAGTGGAAAATTCAAGAGGATGAGGAGATTTGACTGTCATCATATGAGAACTAAAGGCTCTACAAGGAAAGATCAAAAGTATCTAATGATAGAATGATCCAACAAAGGGAGTTTCATGTTGGTTAGAAAGTCCTTCTTTATAGATCACGACTGAAGGTGATGCATGGTAAGTTGTGTTCCAGATGGTTAGGTCCTTATATTGTATCGAATATTTTTCCTTATGGTGCAGTGGAGATAACAAAAGAGGACACTAAAAGGAGCTTTACATTCAATGGGAAACGTTTGAAGAGATACATTTAGGGACTTCCTACTAATGCAGTGGATTTTATCACACTGCATGACCCCATTATCACTTGAGCACATCAGGCTGTTCCTAACCCTTTTACTTTTATATTATTTGTCCTATTTAAAAAATTCTACATTTCATGTGCATATATCATCTCATGGGTTCACATTGAGGACAATGCAATATTTTAAGTGTGGGGGCGGTATCATTTTAGTTTAGTAATTTCAATTGTTTTCCTGTTTAAAAAGTAAGAAAAAATGAAAAAAAAATTGTCTGTTTTTCAAATTTCGTGCGTTTATTTTTCAATTTTATTTGTGTTTTTGAAATTTTTGAGCTGAAATGATTCTCATCACAATTTTAAAATGCATATCAATGAGTGAAATAATTTATCCCATGAAACTGAGCTTAAATTAATGCTAAAAATGACTTTGTTTCAAGATCAAATATTTAGTAATTTCATGAAATGTACATTGAATTTTGAATCCCATACCACATCTCACTGTCTTTATATTTAAAACCACATTTTTGTGAGGATTATAAACCATTATTCTCATATTCTTTACATTCACCTCACTTATTGAGAGAACCAAACCATGCTTTATTTAACATAAATTTGATCTATTCTTGTCAAAACATGAGGGTTTGAGGTACTTATGTTTAAATGATTGACGAAATTTGTTTGGTATTAAAGCCCCTATTTCAAAGAATATATTTTTATAATGGCCTAACTTGATCATTTAATCCTTTTAGACATTATAATCTATGCAAAGCCTATCAGGATAGCCACATTACAAGCCAATTTTCCCAAACTAACCAACTCTTGAAGTGAAATTGCATAATCTAGTTGAGATTAAGTGTGGGGGAATATATCTTGTGTTGTGCTACCACGTTCTATGATAATTTGGGTGGAAAATAAAATTATTAAGAGATGTTTTTGCGGCTGATGAAAATCATTATATTGAATGTTTTTCATTTTCTGGATCATTCATGACAAGTGAAGTTGTGCCTTTTCTGGAGCTTCTAATTGAGGTGGAAAGTCGTGCCTATCTGGAGCTTTCAAGAAAATAATGTCTGAGAAGATTGACATTTTTTATGCTGAAATGATGAATGGTGTAAAATTTTCATGACTTTTCATGATGAAGAGTCTGAATTGATACTATGGGGATTGAGGAGAAGACCATATTTAAGTGAAAATTAGATTAATGCAATTTTGCTTCAAAAAAAGTCAAGACCTCCTCATTCACCCTAAGAGTTTTTCACATCTAAATCCTACCAATCGAGATCCACAGAGCAACACTTAAAAGTCCTCATGATAAACATATATCCTTGACTCACATTGGGTGGATATGTATGAATTTATCAAGCCTATGGTGACCCTTGTATGAGTTTGGATGAGAAAGACATTGGAAAAAATGATATTTGAGTGATGAGAGAAAATTCAGGCGAGGTAATTGTTTTATGCATGGGAGGATAAATGAATTGGAAATATATTGAATTATATAAGTGGAGAACTTAAAATAAGGTTTTTTTATCAGTCATGATATCTTTTTATTCATGGTGTGGAATTGATGGCTCTCAATGATATGTGTTTTAAAATTTGTTTTGATTTGATATTAATGTTTACTTGATATGAGGTTTTTCTCTGGAGTGAAAAAGCGTAAGTGTGGGGGAGTTGATAAAACACTATTATTGTGAATATTTTATTGATAATAAATGATATAATTTCCTCACATTATGTTAAATATGTTCAATTAGAATGTATTTGGGATTAGATCATTCATTTGAATATTTGATGAAAATTAATGTTTTACCCTTTTAAAATCACTGTAGTATTTAAATCATAAATATTTTTTTTTGAAATAATTGAACCTAATATTTTATAACTACGATATTTACTTCATGTTCTACAGCTTTTATTTAGGACACTTGATCAAAATAATGCATTTGGATTGATTAATTGGGCTATAAATTCAAAGGTGGGCTGGACATGTTAGAATGGAGAAGATTCTGTATTTCGGGCATAACTCCTTCATATGAGCTTGTATTGAGCCCAAAGTTTTAGTGGAGATAGGGGACCCATATCCACACATATTACCCTTCTTTGATTCCGGCCAATTCACGCGTTTTTGGTGGTCAAATGGGAGGTGAAAATTGGCATAAAATATGTGGCCGAGATTCCCCATTCACATTTGAAACCACTTTAAACCTAGCCTCCCCACCACACTATAAATTAATTTTTTTCTCATTTTGTAGGGTTTAGATGTGAATTGGGAAGTTTAGGGAAGAGGAGAAGTGGATACACTCCAATTATCCAAACATTTCAATAAGGGTAGCTCTTGAAGCAAGGATCCCTTCGACAAAGCCTTCTTCTTCTCTTTCATGTTGTAATGATTTTGTTTGTGTAATAAACTTCTTTATTATTATTTTATTTCTTCTCTTTTCTTCTATTTTGTTTAAATTTCTTCTTCATTAATCTTCCTCTTTGGTCTGGAACTCAATAGTAGAAGCGTGATTGGGTTATATCGATTCTAAACCGTTGCAAATGCAAATTGCTTTTACGATGACTACACCGCCCATGGAAGGGTAGTTATTTTTAGTAATCGATATACCTCTCACCTTCTTCATTCATTTATTTTGAATCAATGATCTACTATAATTCACTAAACATGATCCATTAATTTAGTTTTTAAATTATAAGAAACTAAGTGAGCAATTGAACAATTAACACAAAACGCGCGAGGTCGGGATTTGTGTGAATTGTGAGAGCGCGATCTAAATCGGTAATACAAGACCACACTGGATCAATTTGTAGAGTTCAAATACAGTCCCTGAACTCAATTAATCCTCATTTCCAGAGTGGTGATGTGCCTTAATTTACCACTAACGATAAGCTAATCTTATAACATAAATCAAATCAGGGTGTTGCAATTGCATGTTCCGATGTTAGGCTAAGGTTAAATTCACTTCATCTTTGTGGTAAGGTTAATTCTCGTAGGGTTCATGGGTAAACAAATTAAGGGATCATAATTATGTGAATATTAATTTAAATTATAATGATTAATAAATTATTGAATAGGTATAGTTATATTTATTACATCTTTTAAATATTTTCTAAAAAAACATCTTCTTGTTGCGTCATTTTAATCGAAAATCATTTCAAAACAAAAAACAAAAAACAAAACAATCTTCTTCCAGAAAACTTCTTCTAGATTAATAAACTATAAAAAATCACAATTCTTTAAGGTAGTGTTTTTATTCTATTTTATTTTATTTTTTATAATACCTTTAATAAGTTGTTAAATTCACTTCCTCCTTTGAGAGATGACCTTGGTCAGCCACTCTGTTGCACCTAAGTACCCCAAAATCACACTAATCATTTGAGGGCGCCCACAACAGTTCTCATTCAATGTATAATTAATATCTAAATGTATAATGCATCAAAATATATATATCAATGTTGTTCCCCCTAACTCATATATATGTAGTGGGGTAAAACCATCGACATGAGGTAAGTGGTAATATCCCCTTCCACTATGGAAAAATAAAACTATCTTAACTACTCTAACACCTTTCTCAACAACTACGATTAGGATTTCCTACTTGTGGAATTTTTCACCATGTTCCCCTTTTTGGATGTATAGACTATATTCAAGTAATAATAATGGAAGAAATCTTGAAATAACCTTTATCTCAGGTTAATATTATTATTAAAAAATATATACTTAAGAATCTTATTTTTTTAATAGAATATGAGTCGCTCATCCATATGGTAGTGTCACTACTTATTCATGTTAAAGAACCCTATTCTTATCTCTAGATCATGGGTTATAATGTTATTATCATGATTTTTTCACTATTGGGATCCATATGAAATCAATTCCTACCTCTACATTAAAATACATCACATCTGGGCCCCTAAGAGATCATACCACACTATGTACTCAACAACCATCCTCAGAAAATCTCATGATGAGGATACTCATAATCATCTATCAAAAATCCTAAAAAATGTTATTGGATAAATTGTTCTATATGAATAGATTCCCATTTGGATTGAATGTAGTAATGTGTGATGATATCATTGATAAATATGGAATTAATCTTCTACAATAGAATACAAACCCATGAAATATTTTCACCACTTTGACACTATTGAGTGGATCTCATGCTAACACCGCCCCAACCATTGCTGGGAACACTTCCACACCATCTTCCGAGATGAAACGTTCCAAGAATTAGACCACTCTAATACAAAACTAACACTTTGAAATCTTCACATAAATCAAGTTCCCTTAGAGTATGTCTAAGACTATCCTCAATTGTGCCATACTCACTTCCTCAAAAACCAGTTACACTTTGATTTCATCAAGGAATACCACCATGAATCGATCTTTGTTAGGATGAAATATTTAGATAATGAGTCCCTTGAAAAAAACTATGGTTTTTTTCCAACCAAAAGTAATCACCACGTACTCATAGTTATCACTATGACCTCGGAATGTTGTTTTATGTATTTCCTCATCCCAAAATCAGAGTCGATGGTAACATGATATGAATTCAATCATTGAGATCCATCTCACCCCCTTCATCTAGTCAAAGCGATCATCGATCTGAGGTAATGGATACATATTCCTCATGTTCATTAGTATTTGTAAAAAATAGTCTATATAGAACCTAAAATTCTCATTTTAATTTTTAATGAAAAAATCAGGACTTCGAGGATGAAACATTGGGTCTGATAATTTCCTTTATCAATAAATCCTCCCACTACACCATTAGCTCATAAATATGTACGAGGACCATTGGATATGATACTGTTGAAATTGGGTAAACATTTGAATAAAATAATATTTTTATTTTTATCTCTAGGTGGGGAGGTAATCCCATCACTTCAGTATGGATGAAATGTATATATTTCTCTACCATGTCATGAAGTCGAAAAATCATTTAAGTTTCTACTAAATGGGTAATACTATCCATCCACTGAGTAATTATAAATATCTTTATATGTAAGAACCCAATCCTACTCATCATAGGTTCACTTCTCACATATAAACAAAACCTCATCCATTTTACACAAACACACCATATCCTCCTCCAGAAACCATCAATATGTGCATGAACTATGTATTGCTATATAATTCATAGAGTGACATCATAAAATGACATAACTTATTCAATGATATCCCAAATGAATCTATCTCATCCAAAATTCCAGCCAATCTTCCATAATAAGTGTGTGATAACTTATTCCTCTCCATTAGGTGTCACTAAACACAACGGTTGATCCAATGGATCAAATGGGATCAATATGTTTTGAACATGGGATGTATAAGAAAATAGTGGATCATGAAAATGTATATAAGAACTAAAAATTAAGTATAAAATAAATATATTTATCCACTAATCATCCTTGGAGTATATGGGTCAAAGGAAACCACTACCTATAATAGTCATTATCCCTATCCACCAACTCCTTGAACCTAACGAGAACCACATGGGGTTTTTCAGGATAATAGCTAAAAAAATTCTATATCATTCAACTTTAACACATTAACTATGTTAAATAGTTCTCTCATATAATAGTTTTTTCGAACTGGGTGTTCAGTCAACAATTTTTCTCTCAACTATATAGTTGGTCGAACAATCTTAGTAAAAATGTATCTGACTATCACAATAGTAACACTGCCTCTCCCTAAACATAAAAGAACCATATTGAGATCCTTGAACTATGTAAAATCTATCATGAGGCTACCCATTGAAGCATATCTCCCACCTAGAATGTCGTGTTTCTCATCAGATACCCACTACTGATGTCTCAAATCATGCATTGTCACTACAACCACTAACTGACCATGTCTAATCCTCCAAGAATCCCTCCACCATCGAAGCTCACTTGAGAACTATATAGAAAGTATGAATGAAAAGAGGTATCGGGCTAGAATGGATATATCCATAAAAACCCAATATAAAGGTATGTTCTCAAAATAATGTATCATAAACCATATCCATAGAGTCACATGAGGGGTTAGTATACTGTGTGAATACTCTGTCACTTTCATGCTTCCCTGGGGAAGATTCATAATCTCCTTGATGCATATTTCCATCAACATATCTAGATAGAAATTATCTCTAAAAAGATACTCCAAATATATCCATGAAATAATTTTCTCATCTAATGGTGGAGTCCTAGAATCCACCATCTCCATGATGATCCATGGAGAATACTCAATACAAGGGCTACTAACTAGTCGGATGAAGTCTCAATGATGTATAAAACTCATGTAATTATCTCAATCGAATACTTAGATTTATAGGGTTTTGGGTCCTAAAAAACTAAGGGATCACTACTTCTAGATCTCATGAAATTTTATCCTCCTATGTGACACATCTTGTATTATTATAGGTACAAACTACTACTCAATTGTTTGAGTTATTAATACAAAACTAAACGGATATCTGCTCCCTGTGAATAGATCACTATATCAAGGTATTATCACTCGGTGGATCATCCTCATGACCTTGATTAACAATACTATATTGAAATAATAATTGGGGAATTCTAAAAAAATACAATTTGTGTCATGATTAAGAGTATATAAAAGGAGATGACTCATCAAAGACATGGAAACCACAATCCATTCTTATATGATATAGGTAAAACTTTTTTTCCTATCAATAGTTCATATAATTTCTTAGTCAATCAGCTGGATATCAGAGTCCCGGTGAGAATATATGTCAATCTATGCATAAACAATAGATTCCTAGGACTAAGAGTTGAACTATGATATATTTAATACTATTATCCTAATTCCTAAATGAATCACATAGTTAGACAGTTTCTAAACACTAGTCCTTGATGAAACCTATTATGATAACACACTATCATGACTGATCCCATTGGGGCCTGAATGGCTGGTGGAATTCTAAGAGTTACAACCCAATCCCACCTCTACTAGGCCGGAGTATGGAAAAAAGTTCCAAAAAGGTATATCACTCACATGTGAGGATTTAGTTTAAGGTACATATACACATACTGACACATCCAAATACCCATTCAATACATGAAATAAAAATAAAAATCTTAACAAGATTGAATACATTCATCAATATCCCAAAATCAGAGTACAAAAAGGTGATGAAATTAAAAAGGTCCAAATAAAATCCCACCAAAACTGTAAAAGATGTCCAACCAGCTAAAAGGAGGGGATTGGTGTTAAATGAAAATTTTAGTTCAATACAATGTCTATCAATCTTATAATGTTAACTATACTCTTGGTCCACCTAAAACCCTATCACATGTTCTATCTTGTACATAAGAATTGATATGTATTGTATTAGCCTATGCAAGGATATGTATAAGAAAACTCATTAGGAAAACTTGAAATCACCAAACATAATGCATTAATATATTAGACAACTCATTGACACAATGGTATATTATTTTGAATAATATATATATATATATATATATATAATTTTAATAATAACCCAGATATACTCTAGATAGATACTATGTCTCAGTGTAAGTTCAGAACCCCCTTATGGTCCATGATTATGTTCAGGATTATGATATAATTATCATCTTAAAGAACTCAATCCCATATCCTATTAACACATATTTAACACATCCGAGAGGTCATGATCATCAGGATTTACCATGAATAAATATGCAGTAGAACTCAGTATAGATCAATACAAATATAGTGTATCAAACCATGGGATATATAAGACCATAAAAAACCAATTTCAATTCTCCTTCTATGTAGGGGATTACAAACCTTATATATTGGTAATGTTATTTCATAAAAATACACATAGATAAGGCAATAGAATAGTGGATCCCACCGTAGTCCACATAGAGGGATTCCTAAAACTCTATCCAAAACAAATCCCATAGAGGGGGTACATAATATGAAAATTATATGATGCCTCATTATAACCAAATAAGGATGGACATTGGGTACATACTCTATGGAAGGTGTACTATTGTGAAGACAACAAGGGTCTCAAATATCCCTAGAGAATGTGAATGTCATGTATTGCGAGTACATGACATGTATTTCTTTCCAAAAATATTACTATTTTATCCATCCAACACACATGTAATTATTATTGTGCCTATATACTTTAGTAATGTCTATGTACCAATTCATGTCTAGGTACTATTACTATGTTCGAGTATCAGTACATGATCATGTACCTTGGGTATGCCAGTGGAAGTAGTCATCTCTTGGTACTCTCAAAATGTCCAAGTACATTCCTAGTCTAGTGTACTCTATCCTTATCATGTACTTGGCCTTTTTTAGGCCTATATACATCAAAGGTACACTTTGAGTTGCTAGAAACAGGTGACATGCATGTTATAGGAACCATTCATCATGTGATATTTAATTTCCCTAAAAACCATGTATCTACATTCAATGAACTATAGGTCTTATATTATTCAAACTCCAAGCCATGTAGTCTTGATATTTCTATATTTTGAAGGTTCGTCATTCATCTCCCTATAATGCCACCATTTAAAATGTCTAAATTCCAACATACCTTCACATAAGAAATCCTCAACTATCATGATGTGTTAATTGATCACTAAAATACCCAAATGGTCTCTCTTAAATACGATCTAAATGTATAACAATCATTCATAGTCAACAAAAACCTCAATAATTGCATTAATATCAATCATTTAACCAGACAAATGATCTATTTAATTAAATATCAAATGTGAAATGGGAAACTTATGGGTATATTTTGAACCTCCATCCAAATTTGGTTCTTATAATGGTCACACAATGGAAGGTGGAAGAATACCACAAAACAAAACAAGAAGAAAAAACATTGTCCATTTTTTTATTATCACCTTGATTTGTTTCTATTATGATGATATATGAAGACTAATAATAAAATAAAAATAAAATTCATGTTTTTATGAAGATAAAAGAATACCTGTAATCAATGATAGAACACAAAATTAATTTTTAGGGAATGAATTGTCATTTTAAATGGGTGATATAAAAGTAGGATAAAAAATGATAACTCCCTACCTCAAGTTGGATCAATCACTTACAATAAATGGTCTTGTGTCACTAATGTTTGTGATATCCTCATGCTCCATTGGAACATTGATTTACAATCCATGATTTGTCGAAGAATGTCAATGAGATCTCTCCCAATTCCCTTTTCCGAATCCCTTGGGATATGTGGACAACACTATATATTTTCCAATAAAATTGATTGTATAATGAAGGGCTTAGGATTGATCTTAATTTTAACAATTAAATAAATATATTAATTTATTTAATTATCAATTCTTCCATTAAGACTCTCAAGCTGAATTCCTAATGCACACAATGATTGTATCACGTCAAGGTGAAAACCCATATGGAAGAATTAATAATAGTACCAAATATATTATATGAGACATCATTAAGGAGTTATTCCATTATTCAAAAAAATCACAAGTGTGATATATTATATTTAATATCTATATTATATCATTATAGATCCTCCCCAATATCCATAATCCTACACTAACTCAGATTCTGAGCTAAGAAATATTCCCTTAAATATTTCAAAGCATTACAAGGACAAAAGGGTATATACATGGTTATTTCTACCATTACATGTTATATACTGTCATATTTAAAATATTATTTCATTTCATTTCCATTGATAATATAACTAATGTATAGTGATTTGTATGATTAGTATAGGGTTTTAACAAGATCCAAAGGATATAGATATTTGAGGTGATGTCTAAGACCCATAGGTCACACCATATAAAGATCATTTACCAATGATTCTTAGGTAAATGGAAAAACTAGGATTTTACCTTTACAAATCCCACACAGGTATCCAACAAATGAAATATATATAAAACCATTTACTAAATAAGTTCAAAATTATTGAGATCAGTACACATATAATGTTCATCTAACCGCATACAAAAAACCACCACAATTTTATACCATAGCCTTAGGGTTTACACTAATATATTAAGAGGATATGACTCTATACCCTAGTAATATTAAGTTGTATATTTAACTTTTTAACTAACTAATTATTATATTGAAACTATTATTTAATATTTTTTATACACTATTATATAATGAGTATGATAAAAATAAGATTTTGATTTAGAGAAATCAAAATTTTGTTTTTGGGAAATTTGATCTCTCGATTAAGAAAAATATTTTTATTATTTCAAGACTGTATAAAGTAAATCTTGTTTTAATATATTATTCATAGGATATAATTTTTAATTAAATATGAATGATAATATAATCTAATGATTTATAATGTAATATTTATATGTATACAAATATTTTAGTATAAAAAACTAGTATCTTATAGTAAATGTAGATTTTTATTTAAATAAAAAAATACTCATAATAAAGAAATTATTTTGAATAAATTAATTTAATTTTATAAGAACCACAAAATAATCCAAAGTTTGTTTTTTCATAATCTTCTGAGAGAACTAAATTATTGAGTAAAAATTAAATTTGGTATAAATACACAGTGTTCATTATAACATTATAATAACCCAAAACTGATGTAATAAATGATATAAAGAGTATACATGGCCAAAATTATATTTATCCCTTGAAATAATTTTTTTTGAAAACTGTTTGATCAATTTTATAATCCTTTACTGATTCATCAAAAAAATATATTATATTTTAAGATTGTAAAATTAGTTTTTATAAACATGACTCAAATACACATAATTATGCATATTGTATTAAATATTTTAGTTTTTAGACATATAATAAATTTAAAACCAATCATATTTTAATGAAATTATGGGACAAACTATAGGATGGTTTTTTTACTAGTTTCTCTTTTAGTTTCCAAAACCATTGTTTACAATTTAACAAAGAATTCCCCACTATTTTTCTAGAGAACCCCACCAAGGCTCCCATTAATCATCAAAGAAAACCATTATATTAAAAAAGTTATTTTATATTACCTTTATAAATCCCTAAAAATGTGTTCCCATGTTCTTAAGAAGATCCTCTAAACTATTTATAAGCCCCCTCTAATGTAAAGGGATCCTACCCTCTTCATTATTAAATCACCTTTATTTTATTATGCCTTTTTCTATCCAATTTTCATGATGGAATATTTTTAATCATTCATCATATTATCCTTTTGATTTATATGTAATGTGAGACCCCATTTCACTCTAATTAATCCCTTACATAAATATTTATGTAAAAATTTTATTCTCCTGATGTTATCATTCTATTTTACATTCCAATGAATTGTTTAGTGAATACCCAAACGAATTTGTAATCAAATGAATTCACCAAGGTATAACTATTCATCACTTATTTGGGAATTCTACTCATGTAACCCACACTCATTACTTTTGGGGTCATAATTGGTGAATGTTGTTCTTATTCTATATGATCTATGTGGTACAAAAATTCATATACACGAAATGAATGTGATGGATGGGCCCAAAAAATAATATCTTTCCAATGAATTGGGAACAATTTTTACATTATGAGATTCCCTTTATTGTGAAATGGAGGTTATCCTAAGAATACTATGTTATGATGTCTCAAATGCTTGCCTTGAATTATGTTTATGATGAATTATTTTATGTTGTTTCCATATTCCTATGTTACCTTGTAATTTTTATCGTATACAATTCTTCGATATTCATATATATGATTCTTACCCCTTGTATATCACATTGATATGCCTCTCAAGTCACATATAGTGCTTTCATCATTATATTATTTCATTACTCCCTTGCTAGGATTTATAGCTCACCCATTTCTTATGTAAATACTAAGTTATCCCGTTTAGTTTTATAAGATCAATAGATTTTTATTAAATGTCTTGTAGTTTTAAATATTTTCATTATATCCATGTTTACATTATTATTCTTTGTATTCAATTTCTCCAAGTAACATAGCCTCTTGATCTTATGAGATCGTATTAAGTATGTATTTATATAATATATCATGAATTGTTGTGTAATAATTATTAATGTATTCATAGATGGTATAAAGGTAATTTCTAAAATATTTTTGAGGATTAGGATTAGAATAAACTAGTTAAATACTTTGGGATAATAATAAATTAAGGAAAAAAACAGAAAATTTTTGTTCAGTATATTGTAAGTGGTTTCCAAACAATAAAATCCATGTGTGGATACTATAAATGGGTATGGATCTTGAACTGATATACCTAAGGTTAATAACCATAATAATGGTGCATTGGGAATTGACTTAATCACCACTAGGTACATGAAAAAGTATCCATACTACAAACATAGTATGACACTCCCAAGTGATATTCTTTGGAAAATATACTAGATCTTTAGTAAAAAATGTGATTGGAACAAAAATACACATAAAATATTATATAAGGAAATATATCATGGTTAGAATAGATTTAAACATATAAATTCATAGGATAAATAATATTTTCAATTTACGATTTATCCCATTAATGTATATAATATCCCTTTTATATGTCTAATAGTTTGGAAATTTGCATCACTAAATCTTTTTTGGATGAAATAAATGATTTTTACTCGAATAAAATAGTGAATGGTGGGAATATAATACATTCATGAACATAAAATTACCCCTATGACTATGTTTATAGTTATTATTTAATTTCATGTGTGTTTACTATTATTTTTCAATCATGACATCAAAAACATTGAAGTTGGGTTATTAGTGATGCTGAGAAATTGGACAATTATTACAATCCATGAATAAAAAACACCCCAAACATTTTTTTTGGCTAAATCAACACAAAAAACAGATAATAGTCCCTTTATATTAATAAAACTCTTCTATTGGAATTGATTTTATAAGGGCCCAGAATTAAACATTACTTAATATTGAGTTATTACAAGATTACACATTGAGGATCTTTTCAGTTTTAGAGTTTTAGAGAATTAGATCGTAAATCGTGCATTACATTCCATATTTAAACATGTCGGTTACATAAAAGAAAGTATTCTTTTTCCCATCAAAGGAGACATATTTAAAACAAAACATAGATTCTTTTGTGACACTTCCTAGACACTGTCAACACATCATGTACTTTTCCCTTGACCTGTGAAAAACATTTAAAAACTTGGGATGAGCATAAAAATCTCAGTAAGGGATATGAATGTACGAAATGAAAAAATTAGTCCATGTATACATAAGAAATAATGAAATCAAACTTTACTCATAAAACATAATAACATTAACATACCTCATCAAATCATGAATAAATCATAGAAATCATAAGACATTAAGGTAACTTTAAGCATTCATAGCATTCTTACATAGGGAGTAACCATCATGGTTACGTTTGGAATACCCATCACAGTATATTCCCTAAATCTCTTCAGAGAAACCATATCGTTTAACCCCATCGCATTACCCAATGCATTAGAGAGATATATTGGGCTCACCCGCCCTTATTTTATCATGGAACCACCCATCTTCATAAACAATTCCCAAGAACCATAACATAATCGCATCACATAAAACATGAATAAAGGAAACATAACATTTCCACATCTCAATCACAAGATATCAATAAAACACATTGATATAATAAAAACATTATGAAAACCATTTTCAATACCCAAAATAAAAGAAAATTAAAACATGGTATTTATTTTTCATTTTATGAAAATTTATGTCTTGTAGAGGAATCCGAAACTCAAATAATGGTCACGACGGTGGAGAAGTCGTTGTCGCCGCATACGTACGACAAAAACATCCCCTTTTGTCATTTAGTAAAATACTTTATACAAAAAAGATTCCTTTTGAATAAATGTAAAAGTCAAAGGGGTTTATACACCATGTAAAATAAAGTTGTGTATAAAAAAAATATGCCTCAATGAAAGGAGATTGAGATGAAGTCCCTTACCTAGGGTCTGACTTGACTCGATCGTTCTTTAACCTCCTTTAAATCAGGTAACTCCTCTTAGTTTGAACCAAAAGGGTTTTTTGAAGAGCCTTTTGAATAAGGTAAGGCTTCTAGGATGAAGATAGGAATGTGGAGAGAAAAAATGAGTAGAGCTTGGATGATACAATGTCTTTAGAGGTGTGGGTAAGAAGGTAGAGGTGGGGGCCTTTTATAAGAGGGAGGAGGGGCACTCTTGGAATGTCAAGAAATGTTACTTTATATTAAAATGAGTTTAGGATTTTAAAGGTCCCAAATTGATATATTTAGCGGAAATGATGATAAGGGTTTGAAATATACTCATCGGATAGGTTTTTGACAAGTTTATGTCTTAGATTTTACATTATATTTTCATTTTATTTAAGTCGTTCATTAATGAGGTAATTGCTGCATCATCATGGTGTCATAAAAAATTTAATTTATTTAATGTCTAAAATTTATATAAAAATACTATGATGTAGGAAATATTTTCAGCTTTCCAATGAATATTTATAGTCCAAAAGATAAATTATGTAACCAAAATTAAAATTTTTTACTTGGGTGATACATTCTTTTGTTATATTTAACTTTCTTTAAAAATAAAAAGATAAAAAGTCACAATCACAAAAACGTGATTCCGTGGGGTCCCAAAGTTTGGCACAAGGAAACCCATGGTCGGCCATGAAACAACCAATAGCATTAGGACACATGTTGGTGTAATTTTTTATTATTATGATATAATTTTAATACCCTTAACTACCTGATTACTAATTTATCACGATAATTAAAGATAATTACAGTCATTACTATTCATAATGTCCAAAAACAAAAGAGTATTAATTAAAAAATTTGAACCTTCTGATTCCAAATATGGAATCCATTTTACCAAATTCCAAACATATAAATTTCAATTATTAATTTAAAAATAATTCTCGTTGTCAAAACAAATAGCAGTTTTTTTTGAAACAATATCTATGAAAAGTTTAGAACTTGTTTATGCCCAGTTCCAAAGTAAAATTAATTATAATGACCACTATTGGATTAAATGGTAAAAATATATTCTAATTAAACTTTAAAAACAATTAAAAAGATAATCTATCCATATAATTAAATTAGATGAAAAAACACTTTTGATGTAAAATGCAGTATTTTTCACTATTCATTAAAAATGAACATTGTCCAAAAAATACCAAAAATTTATCCAAATTAAATTTCAATATACCAATCATAAATAATAAGTTTATTTTGAAAAATATAGCTAATAAAATTTTCAAAATTATGATTTAAAAATGTTTCTCCATCAAAAGGCGGTAAAACAATCTTTTAAAAATATTAGAGAATTCTAATGTTAAGATTGGATTTATTCTCATTTTAAGTCTTTAAAACACTATCTAATTCATAAATAGACATAGATAAGAATATATATTATTCATTAATTACTTGTGATGTTACATATTGCCTTTCATTTTATTGATATAAAATAAATTTTCAAGGGATGAAAATCACCTTTCATATCACGAATCACCTTCCAATTTTATACAAAAAATGGTGGAGGATGAAGCTTTATTGGTATCAGAATTTCAATCATAGGAATTATTTTATTATGATTAATAATGTATATCCCAAATGATATAGACTAATGAAATATTATCCTTTATGATATTCCCATTGTGAAGGAATACACCAATGTGTTTCTTGAATAATTGAATGCCCTACCTCCTATCTAATAGGTTTAGTTATAAATCCAGCTCATACCCAGATATTTTCTAATGTCCATGAATACATGTTAAATAGAAACTATTGAAAGACACTATTGATCTTTTGGATCCAATGAAGAAACAATATGAGTATTTGTACAAATCTTTATATGCCCATGTTCTTCATCATGGGGAATACTGGTCCATTATTTAATGGAAGAGGATGGGCGAATCCACCTCTAAAATGAATATTGTGAGAATAACTAGATCATGATAAAGAATAAGTTACCTAATCCTTATTTTTACGACCTATTTGATCACCTATGTGGAGAATGAAACTTCTCTAAGGTGTTTCTTCGATTGGTAAATTATATTGTAATATTAATGAAGGAGGATAAACCCAAGATAATTTTTTATAAGTTATGGACACAACATGTTCATATTGATTCCATTTTTACTCACTAATGGTCCAGATATATTAATGGACTAAATTAGTAGAGTCTCCAGGGATTACCTCAAAGAAGATTCTGGTAGTCTTTATAGTGGATTTATTTATATACTCCAAAATAATGGAGGAAAATGTGGATTATATAAATGTTATAGAAAAGTCTTGAAAACGTATAAGGGTATGATGAAAACGTACATGGGTTCGAGGAAACCACTACCCATACCATAATAGAAGTAGGAAAACATAACCTTGTATTTAATAATAGGAATCCCTGATATATTTAATGGAAATAACACAATCTATGTGTTCGTCGATCACCTTACAAAGTTAAAATATTTCATTTTTATCATGGAAAGTTTCTCTCTTTGGAAACACACCATGGTCCACATAAGGGATGTGGTAATATTGGTTGAAGTTTCATAATAAATAGTGTATGATCGAGAATCATGGAGTAACTTATAGTTATGAATAATGATTCAGTAATATTTAGATATATAACTGAGTTTCCATACTATTTATCACCCTGAGATGCATGTTTAGTACAAAAGAATAATCCAAACTCTAAAGGATTTGTTGAGATCATGCTCAATGGATTTCTAAATATATTGGTATCAAAACCTTTATCTACAATAATTATCATATAAAAAAAATTTCTATTATCGAATTAAAATGTAACCTTATCATACATTCTATCACAAGAGGTTTCAGAATTCAGTATGGGTGGATGAAGTTGGAGAGTGGAAGATTATGAGACCTGGTCATATCCAATGTTGATAGATAATGTTCGAACCAATCAATAGCAAAAAAATACACAAAAAGTTGATATATATTCTACACTGATAATAATTGACAAGACACTATTTTTAAGGTCATAGAAAAGGTGTAACTTCATATATTTCCAAGGAAAAATTCACGAGGTTTGGGAAAAATTTAAATAATAGTTTTACAAAACCAACCCCTATGAGATCCATGATCACATAAATTTTTTTTATTGATAGGAAATCCCAACTAAATTATCTCAATTACATTAAATTTTCCATGTAATTATAGTAAAAACTACATTCCAAACTCACACATGCACAAATTATTAGGTTGGAACCCTTGGAGGATGATCTTTCATATGAGGAGCAGCCGGTGAAGATCACAGATTAAATTGATAAAGTTCTTAGATAAAAGACATGTCATCTGGACATAGAGCTCTGAAAACACCATAAGTTTGAAGAAACTACTTGTGAACATGATGTGGAGATAAAAATGAAGAACCCTAATATTTGTTAGTGTATAAAATGAAAATTTTTAGGGTAAAATTTATTAATTTGGAGAAAATGTAATGACCAAATCACTTAAAAATTAAATTACCTTCTGATTGAATAATTTATTTATTATGTAATGTTGTTATAAAAAAAACATGAACGACATTTGTTATTTTAGACCATTATAAATTATATATAGTTAGATTTTAAATATATTAAATCATCAGAACTATTTATAATATAACTATTATATAGTGACCTTTATAATTGGTATAGTTTAATGATAAAAAATAATTGAAATAGATGGATGAAGTGATGTCATCAACTGGTATAACCATACCATAGAAAATTTATTTAACAATGTTTCCAATAGAGATAAAATCAATGAAAGTGTCCAATGACTAAATCCATGTTGAGATCCAAAAACTGAAACATGGGTGAAACTGTTTATGGGAGATGTTCAAGATTATTGGGATCATGACCAAAACATTGTTCCCCAATCCACCCTAATGAAACACAACCATAACAGGTTTTACCATTAAGGATTACACAACTGTAATAAGGGTATATATATCTTTAACATAGTAATATGAATATATTTAATTTATTTTTTAAATAAATACTTTTTATATTTATTCCATTTTTATTATGTATTTACAAATTATTACATAATGAGTTAGATAAAAATTATATTTATACATGATTATAAAAACATATATTTTTGGGAAATGTATATTCTTAATTAAGAAACTATTTGAAAATTTCAAGATTATTTGAAATATATTTTATTTTAATTTTTTTATTAATTTATTTTTATTTAAAATCAAACTGATAATATAATTTATTGATCTCCAATTTAATTCTTATATTAGTCAAAGAGTTTTTAGTATCGTAAAAATAGTATTTTATGTTAGAAATATAATTTTAATTTAATTAAAAAATTCTAACATTTATCAAAAAAATTATATGAAACAAATATTTTTTTTAAATCAGTAAATAAAAATAATCCAATGGCTCCTTTCATACATTTATACAACATTCAAAATTTGTGTCAAAAATTTAATATGTTTTAAATATATAGTTTATATTATGACAAAATAATAGATCAAATTCTAATGTAATAAATGCTATAAAATAAATCTTGGATAAAAATAATGATTCCCAATTAATATAATAATGTTTTTAAAGTTATTTAATTAATATTATAATACATTAATTAATCCATAATATATTTATATTTTATATTTTATGGTTTTAAAAATATTTCTTTATAAACATGACCCAATTTTACATCACTAATTATATTATATTAATAGGTTCATAAATTATCCATATAAAATATTGAACACCCCTCATCTTTGGAATAAGTGGCGGGTAAAAATAATTTTTATTTTTATTTTTTTTATTTTTTTATCATATAGAGTCCAATACCTATGTTTATAAATTATTAAATAATACTCTCTCTTTTTATATAAATATACACTGATCATCCCATTCCAATTCACTAATAAAATTTACCATGAAGTTAATCTATATATACCTCTGTAGTTACCGCCCATTGTTTTCCCATGCTCGTTTGAGGCTCCTCCCAATGTTTTAGAATCTCACTCTCATGGTAAGGGATCCTCTACACTTCAATATTATAGTATATTACTTGTATAATCCCTATTGATTTTCAAATTTTCAGGTTGTAATAGATTTTTACACATCTATATTATCATCCTTATGATTTTTTGGAAATGAGAGAGCCCCGTTAAATCTCACTAAACACTTCTCGGAATCTTTATACACACTCACTATGCAATAAAAAATATCCCATGATTTTACAAGATAAAAATTTATATAGTTAATTATAATCCATATTTTTACTCAATGTTATTTACCACAATGTACCAACCCTTGAGTTATTGTATAATTCCATGTATGTAACCCAGACTCCTTAATTGTTGGGTTACATATAGGGAAACATGTTTATATGGTGTCTGATCAATGTGGCACACAAATTATGAACATGATTAGAATGTGATGGGTGGGACCAAAATTACATAGACCTATAATTCCATAGGTGATGATTTTATCTCTTGATATACCACATGTGGTTCATAAGAGGTTAGCATAAGAAAACTATGTTATAATTAACTGATGGTTAGCCTTGATTTATGATTATTATGTCATGTATCTTCTTTTTCTAAAATTACTCCTTTGTCTTTATTTTTTTCACCATATATCATTATTATATATTCGTTTTTAGGATTCCCACAACATTTATATAACCGTTATATTCTTCTTGATTCACATGTATTACTTTCATCACGTTATGGTTTGATTATTCCTTTACTAGGATTTATAGATCACACCATTCTTATGTACATCCCTAGGAAATCATGTGTAGTTTTATAAGATAAATAATAGATAGGGGTATGATGTGGAGTTTTAAATAAGGTCATTATAAACATTTTTATTTTTATTATTCTACATATATTATGTTCCAAATAAAATAGGCCTCTATTTTTTTGGATTTTATTGAGTATGTTCTTATGAAATAAATCATGAATTGTGGTTTATTAAATATATGGGTTTTCATAGAGAAACATGGTAATAAAACATTAAATTTATATATATAATTATAGGATAATAAAACAAAATATTCTTCATTAATTCAACATCATATGACTTCCTAATAGAACCACAAACATACACAATCTCAAAAAGAATGGAGACGTAACATAAATTCTTGACTGATTTTCTAACACTCAAATCAAAATTCATTGAAATCCTATGTATGATATGGATAATTAAATACTATAATATTTATTAATATATATGTTAAAATCTATTATGAAAATATAATCATAACATAAAATTAAATCAAGGAATAAAATGTGAAACATGTATTACAAAAATGAGATTAACATCATGCAAACCCATGAAATATTAAAAATTATTAAGAGAAAATTAATCCCGTAGAATGTTATGTTAACATATTTAAATCTATATATTATTTTATTATATGTATGTTTAATAAATTTAGAGATCAATTCACCCAATGAATTTATAAAAAAGTCAATCAGGTAGATTTATATCCCAATGATGGAAAATTGAGTTAAAAAGACCCTTACCACTTGGTAACATTCAATCCAAATCCATTTGGAAGAAAAAATAATTATTTTAATTTAAAATAAAATTAATTAATAATTATGAATGTATTAACTTGTAAAAGTTGGATTATATACACCATATGAGATAAAGTAGGTGGATGACATAGATATATTCCTTAATAGAGGACAAATTGAGATCAAATCCCTTCGATCGAGTGTAGACTTTCCTTATATATCCCTTGTATTCAATATAATTTTTTGTCAATTATTTAATTTACTAAAACCCATATACAGGTTTAATCATTTATCATTATAAAATTTATTCCATTTAATTGAATTACATATTTAATTCCATAATTAGTTATGTCCACATCAGGTACTTTGAGGGAATTCAGTTCATAATTTAAGAATGAATTCAAGTTGATAACGGTGGATAATGTTGAAATTATTCAATAATATTCAGAATAATAATTTTGATATCGTTTTTATTTTTAATCATTAATTTATATTTTTAAACCCACCATTAATGATGGTTATGAAAAATTAATTTTTATACAACCATGGAGATAGTATGATGTATGTACGAATGTGTAACATTTCCATTATTTAGATCTCAAGAAATAAAAAAGGAACATATTATTATATATTTATAGAATTATTATTATATCATAAATTTAATATTACCTCTATAAATAATTATATATATCATATATGTGATGCGGTGATGAAGAACTAATCACATCACTACTTGGAGTTGACAATCCACACATATAAATGAGCGACATTATGATTTTTCAATGAATTGGAAGGACTGAAAATTAAAGATATATTGTGTTTAAATAATTATAATTATTTCATTAATACTATATATATATATATGATAAATCCATCATTATAAAAATCCATCAAATATGGTGATTAAAAACAGAATAGATCACTTCTTGGAGGTTGTAGTCCTTGCGTAGGCACATAAGATGTTTTCATTAACCATAAGATATAAAATGGGAAAAACAAGGTTATGACAGTTTAATATTAAAATATTATTTAGGGGTCAAAATTTTTATATTTAAATCATCATTTTTTAAAAATATATGAAGGAGCTAGAAGATGAAATAAATTTATAGTGGTCGGGTAGGATGGTTTTACATTCATTTATAGACCTCATTTGAATCCCTTCTTGTAGACCCATGGAATGTTATTTTAATAATACCAACACATAATATTTATGTATACACATATTTATAGTTGAATTGGGTAGTGTGTTTTTAGTCTAGACGGCTCAAAGTGGTGTTATGAAGAGAATGGAGTGATTTGTTTCTATAGGGGAGGGATAGTGAAATTGTAAAAGGTCATGAAATATTATAATATAATATGTATATAAATTAGGTAAAATGGTTCTAAAATGAAATTTATAAAAATATATGGATTATTGGTTATTAATATTATCACCAATCAAAATTTATATAGGATTAGATATCATTTTAACCCATATCTTTTGTTGTAACCCATTGGTGAACCATTTTTTGTTTTACCCCTGGTGATGAGTTTTTCAATATTAATGGGTTATAATTTTTCATTTAAGGTAATAATTGGATTAAAAATTAAAAATATATAACACTTTAGATTTTTTTTCACAATTTTATAATTTTATAATTTTAATGATTTTTAAATAATGTAATGAATTTAATTTAAAATGAAAATCTATTAATGATATTCTCAGAACTATTCATATAATTTAAATATTAAAGATACATGAATATATTATAATTATAATATAATATATTTTATAATAAATAATACCAAATTTTCATCTATAAATGTTTTTAATCCATTATTCATCCAAAAAAATATATTACATTTTATGTTTTTAATCATTTACTTTATTTTTCTACTACTTGCACAAGCGATGTGTTGGCGTTGAGTAAACATTAAATGTAATTATTTTATTATTAAAAATAAATAAAAAAATGATAAAAAATTATATATATATAATAAATATTTATTACTAATAATAATTTGGTTTTATCTTTTCACAAAATCAAAAAATATTAAAAGCAAGAGAGTTACATGTTTGACGTTATCTATTACTTAAAATATTATAAAGGGAAAAATCAAATATGAGTTTTTAAAAGGTCATATTTATGATTTTTTTATTACTATAGAAGAAATATAATCATCCAATGATGTTATGGAAACAATTTGATTTAATTTTAATACTTATCCCATTATTTTAAACCCTAATTAACAAATTTAACATTTTCCATGGTAACAAAATTTACTATGGTTAATATTCATATTCACCCAAAATTTTATTTGATGTTTTAAATAATTTTAATTATACTATTTCAAAATATATAATAATTTTTTTTAAATTCCATTCACATAATTGTAAAATTTAAATTTAAAATTAATCACAAAAAACAAAATGAAATGTGAATTTCCAGAAAAAAGTCATTTTAAGAAAAATTGTCTATAAACCAAATTCACTTATAATTATGTTTCCAATATCATTTGTAATATTATGATTAAAAAATTTGTACTAATTTTCTTTTAAAATAATCTATAATATAATATGACTTTTTAATTACTTGAAAAGAAAATAAAGAATTAAATAAAAATAAGTATTTTTCACTACTCATAGAAATATATATCTGTGCAAAAAAATCCCAAAATTTCACCAAAATTATATTATGATACGATAATTTAAAAAAGGTTATATATTTTAACAAATACAATCATTTAAATTTATAGATATTTAATTATAATATTTCTCTCTTAAAAAGTGATTAAATTAATTTTTGAACAAAACATATTTATAAAGAACATAATAACTTTACAGAAAATTGAGTTCTTATTATCTATGAATATATCCGGAACATTATGTTGAGTATGAAATATCTTTATATCTTCTATGATTTGTTTAATCCTACTTGTACCCACCAATTTATCATATAGGTTATATTGATCATATTTGAATAATAATATTTCATTGTTCGTTTAAGAACAGTGTTGTGTGTTTTGTATTCTATTGAATGTCATATTATTTTAAAACCTTCAGATATTATATTGAATAGTAAATTTGATTAATATTTAAAATATAAAATTTTTAGTGTAATAAATGGTGTAAATAGTTTAGTGGAATATAAAACTAAGTGAACATAGTATTTTTAAAGTAGTTCTGATCACCAAAGGCCTACTTTACTCTTCAATATTCTCTAATAAGTTTGAAGAATAGTATTATCCAAGAGGAACACTTTTTCTAGGGAGTGATAACCAAATTAAATATGCACATTGTTTTCACTTGGTAATTTAATTAAATTATATACATACCTTTTTCTCACGTAGTAGCATAAACTAATTACATTCTTACATTTCTCACACACGGTAGTAAAAATACAACTAACTTATATTGGAGTCACTAACAACCAATTTTTTTTGGGAGTAACAACGTAATATTCATTTTTAATATGATGAATAACATATGAATACAACTATTGGATGTAAAAAATTTAACCATCTCTAGAGCCACAATCCAAATAGTGATAAGATACATCAATGGAAATTGAAAAGAAATTATGAAAAGTAGTGGGGGGGGGGTGATGATCAATATTGATGAAGGTCAAAAACTTAATTCAATTTAGTATAACATTATTAATTATGATTTACTCCATTATCACACGAATTGAATACTATTAAAAACAAATAATTACTAATTTTAAATTCTCATATCAATATAGTATTGTTATGTCTTTCTTTTAAATAAACATTAGCACTTGGCCAGACTCTCATGATTTTTTTGAGTCACTAATTTGAGGATATTAATTTGTATGAAGTGGAATATGAAATAATATTATTAATATTATTCATGTCAGAATATAATAGAACATAGAATAATTATGTTTTTCTGTAATTTGAATTATTATATCTACTATTAGATAATTCTCATACCCTCTTATTACAGCATTAAATGACTATGAATATCTTCCAAAATTAATGTTAAAGAAAATGTAATTTTTAAAAGGAAATAGAATAATTAAAATAGTTTCAATACAGTTTTAGTTAAACATTTTATCACAATAGGGAGTAAAAAGAGAATACTGTAAAATGTAGATTTTCCAAAAATAAACATAATAATGAATTGACCATGTATCTAGTGACCATGTTTCATAAGCATTGAGGTTGGTTGAAAAATGTTTTGATTGAACCAAATAGTAAATTAATTCTGTTATATCAAAAACAACTCATGTGTTATCTTGTTTAATGTTCAATTTTTATATAATTATGCAGTGAAATGATTGTAGTCACTTGATATATACTCAATTGGTAACTTAATTTGTGGTAAAATTAGATAAAATAACACAATAACACGAAATATATTCATAGTAGGAGTTTTTTGTTATGTTTATTTGATAACAAGTCATGATGAGGTCAATTGATAAGAACTCTTGATGCCTTAAGTTTTAAATAAGTCATATGGTTACATTATAAAATATCCAGAATTAATATAATAAAAAACCATTGAGAAATTTTATATTATATAATGAGATAACATCATATATTATTATATGTTTGGTTCAATATAATTAATAGGAAAATAAAGAATCATTTAAACCATTTAATTTTTTTAAACACATGAAATAAATCAATCTATCCAAAAGAACATGAAAAATAGTAAACTAGAGATTCTCAATATTAAAATCTATGTACTAGTTAGATTTCATGAATTCTTAATGGTAGAAAATAAATTTGAAAAAATGTATAAAAGAAAAAAAATTATTTTTTACATATTTTTTAGTTTTTTAAATTTTATTCAATTACACGGGTAAAGGTATGTTCTCAATGCTTAAAATAGGTCATTTATTGACATCTATAAGGGAAACTAAATTTTTTTCAGTCTATGAAATAGTAATAAGAATTTTTTATTACTGTGTAAGGGTATGTCACATTTTTCCTGGAAATAAAAAGTGTAAAATAAATTTTTATGCCTATATAAGTGTAAAATTAACCTCCTAAAATGGTAAATATATATTTTTATTAGGATAGTATGAGTTTTTTTAATAATATCTTAATGGTAATAAACCCATGTTAAGGGTAACATGAAAATAAAATTACTTATATAATGGTAACCCAATACATGTTTAAGGATAATCCACTATTTATATATCTTTGATGGGGATGTAAAATTTCACATAAGTGTATTCTATATTCATTAATGCTCAAATAATGGTCCAATGAGGACTTATATTAAGGTAATGATAAACTTGAGATACTTATTTAAAGGTATAACAAGATTTTGTAAGGGTACATCAAAGAAACATAAGAGTAAATGAAATATTATATAGTTAATGTTTGTTTATAAATAAACTACATAAAAATAATATCAAAATTAAAATCTATTTAATATAAAAATATAATAATTTGTAAATTACAAAAATAAAATAAATATAATATAATAAAAGATTAAAAATTAAATTATTTTCAACAAATATTCTTAAATAATGGGATCTTAAAATTATCAAAATTATGAAACAATTAAAATAAAACCAATAATATAAAGAGTAAAAAATGGCCTATAAATTTTTATCTCCATTCATTCTAAAGAAATATTAATGTGTCACTCATGAATACTTAAAGACTACCATCTCTCTAATGTGATGTAATTCAATTTTCATTGACTCCACACAAGGTTGGTTTTTAATGTTTAAAAAATGAATAATGATGATATTTATATAATGAATCATATTTCAAAGATGATGATACTATGACCAATGTAAAATAAGAAAATCACTGATCCAAACCATTCATGAAAAATAGAACCATTTACACCAAAATATTGATTTTAATAATGAATTATTCATAAATGATTGAATGGAAATTATGAATGAATCATATATGGTAATATAGTTATGAATATGGTTATGTAATATATTTATAATAATTTTTAGTATATATTAGTCTATATCATGTATGAAGAATGTTGGGAAATGAGGTAAGGGATTATTTTATAATCTCATTTATATTAGGGTTTTTGCGTTTCAATTTAAATTGTGAATAATTAGTTTTTAATTTTTTTATTAAGCCCCATATATTTTCATCTATATTTTTTATTTTTGGTATGTTCATGAATGAGTACCATTTTTGTCACAATAGAACTCAAAAATGATGAAATGACGTTTTTATGAAAAGTCAACATAATCTCTTTACTTTTGGTTAGGAATAGTTCTCTTGATAATTCATGTTCTTCCTAAAACATTTATTTTTGTTATTATCTAATTTAAAATATTTTAAATATTTATTCTTATACAATAACTTACTTTCATTACAATTGATTAAAAAGAAATATTTTAAATTTTTTCTATATGACTCGTATTTCTTTTTTTTTTTAAATAAGAAGAAATTATTTTTAAGCATTTACAACCTGAATTGATTTTCCCACCATTATATCCTTTATTAATCATGAATATTACTATAACTATTTAAATAATTTCAAAATAAAATAAACAACTCATATTTCTAGGATTTTTTAGTTTTTGATGTTACTAAATGATAATGATGCTTTATATTGTTTCCCAAAGAATATTTCTAATTTTTTTATAAATATTATTTTCATCTGTGTTAAAATATATTATAAATTTATATTCATCACAGAGTATATGGTCATTATATAATATCCAAAACAATTTTGGGGATTTATTTTAATGATGATATTTTAATGATGTTTTGTGAAACATTTTTTTCATAGGTTAATTAAATTATGATGGAATGGTAAATCATCATATGTTATTATAGAATATATATTAATGGCTTAAAATTATGTGATGGGGGGACTTTTATATCCCTCTAATTTGTTGAGTGTTTTTTTTATATCTCATGATCTCGAAACATCACATGATAGGTTGTTTGAAGCCAAACATTGTATATGGGTTGTTGTCCTAAGACCAAGTAGGTACATAGGCATTTAGTCCGACAGAAATATGTTATTAATGTAATGGTGACTATAATTGACATATGATTTATTTTTTTACTGGAATAGTGTGTTAACCCAACCCACTAGGGGAATCTATACACTATGATAGTCATGGTAGTTATTATTGATTAAGGAAACATTTTTCAATGATTATGATTATACCAAAAATTAATTCCATAAACAAATTCCTTATACTAATTATATGATACCGTCCATACTTCCTAATTATGTAAAATTCCGTACTCTTTTTAATTATTTATATTATTATGAAAAATTCATATTCCATGAATAATGTTTTATAGATTATAATATCTTAGGCATGATCTCATAATGTATGATAATGTTATCGTTACCTCATATTTATATTAAACTCACCTTTTACCATAAATTGAATTCTACCATGACTTCCCTTAGTGTGAATATTTTATCACCTATTTTTATATTTCATTTCGACAAGTTATAATTAAATTATTTATATTGGTAATGTCCTAAAAGGGTACTCTAACAGGAGAACATTGTGGGATATGATAATGATATTTCATAGAATAATTTGATTATGTATCTTTTAAATGGAGAAACTAATCCTTTACCATTCATGGGAATGTATTATTGTAATATATAATATTTATATAATGAATTTATATTTTTGTATTTTATACATGGGTTTCCTCACATATAATAAATTTTTTGGTGGTCAAAGTAGAAAGAAATTAAAAATATATCGATTGAAACAACAACCTACCCCTTTGATATATTTCATTATAACACTCAATAAAATTTCATAGATTAATAATTTTAATGGAAAATGGCCTATAAAACATGGAAAATATGTTTGGGGTTAATGGAATTTTTTGGGATAAGAGGCCATAGGTGTGAGGATAGTGCAGAGATTATGGGTGATTGAATTGAAGGACTGGTGACACATCAAGACACGGCTGATCCCTCAGGTGGCAAAGAGGACATACAATAGTCTAGGAAATGTGGCTCTAATGAAAACAGTGGAGAGTGGGTGATAATTTTATCTGGGATGAGCTCAAGTCCTGGGAAAGAGTCTCTAAACATTGATATTTTTTCCGAAGGTCAATCCAATCATGTTGAACAGCAAGGCCGAGGCTCGGAGGACACTAACAAGAATCCAACATCTAGAGGTCAAGGATTCGAGCAGCACAAAAGTCCAGATATGACAGTAACCCCGTGAAATGCTGCCCCTGTATGAGGTAAAATCATGGAGGCTGAGGATTCTGGAATAGCACTCCAGGGGAAGTCCTTTTTGTAAGCTGGTACAGATTAACTGCATGGACAATGGAGGCAGGAGGGAGTTAGTGTCTTGGAGACCTTGGACCCAAACACTCCCATTCATAACTCCCATTTCCTTCAGGCTGGGAGAGAGGGGATAAAGAATGGCTTGGAGGTTAAAGCAGGAAAGGCATATTTTTGGTGGATGCTGAGGGCCCCAAAATAAGACACGGGGGTGGAGTTGAAAAACCGTTTTGAAGGTCTGATGGATCAAGAACAGAAAATAACACAGGAGGAAGATCCAGGTGATGATGGGTATAGCCAAGTCTCGACGGACAGTGTGGAAAATTTACAGGGGAAAGGCCCTCAAATCCCAAGAAGGAAGAAGGGGAAAAAGGAAAGCGTGATTCAGGGAAATGTATCATGGTCTAGGGGAAAAAATCCAAGGGACGCAAAGACTTCTCTTACTTTCCTAAACCGATGGAAACCAGGTCGACCAAGAAATATGGCAATAATGAAAATAAAGGCCTACAAGAAAGGGAATGTGGAGACCCAAGCAAAGAACAAAGAGTGATAGAAGAAGAGGTAGGGGGTGTCTAAAGCTCATCCTCCACTCCAAGGAAGAAATGATTGAAAATGTCCTTCGGCCCAACGCCTCAAATGAGGAAATTGTAAGAATTTATGAAATAAGGTTGAATGTTGATGCCATATAGGAGAAAGAAGTGTGTATAGATAAGCAAGACAAAATCATTGCTCGAGGTTCAATAAATGCAAAATCACCTTGGAGGAATTCATTTAGATAAAGGAAAGAATGGTTGCTCACCTTGAAGAACTCATCAAAGGTGATCCAGACACTTAGGTTAGTAATCTGCACTGGGAACTATATAGAGTGTCTAAATCAAAGAACCTTTGTCTTGTGTTTAACCATTTTGTGAGATCTTTTAGTATGTAATGGTTTTTTTTGTAAACCATGGTTTCCCACTTGTCCTTAATGTGGATTTATAATAAAAATTAATATTGGAGTGCATATGTAAAAATATATGTTATGGTTGAAAAATCCATTATCCTTATATTTATAGTCATGCTTTTGTGTAATTTTAAACCTATACCACTTGATTTTAAATTCTAACAAAAATATAAATTTTACCGTGGTGAATAATTATTACCTTCATATAATATTTTAATGGTAAAAAATTAAATTGAACATATCCCCTAATAAATAAATTCTAATTATAAATGTTAAATTCTTTTTAATTTATTTATTTTTTAAAGTAAGAAATACTATTTTTAACATAGTCAAACATAAAAAAGGATTTTTTTATAGAATTTATTTGTAATTATAAAAATACATATTTGGGATAAATATTATGATTAAAATTGAAACATATAAAACCATTTCATTGAGTTATATCCATATCATATATATTATTTAATGTTATCTAATGTTTGGGTTATGACTTGGGATTTTTTTGAAGGTTTTAGAATGTTTTGGAATAATTTTTGGAATATAACATTTTTATAATGGTTTTTAAAAACTATTTTCATGTCTTATAGAAAATGTGGGAGGTTTTTGGGGTTCATTGGTCATGGGAATGGTTGTTGTACAGTTTTAAAAAATAGGGTTTCTAACCATGCGACTTGTAATTATTTAGGATATGGTTTATTAACATGTTTAGTTCATGATATATCATACCATACGACGAGATAAACATTGTATTGAAATTATATTTTTACTGGAATTTTTTTTAAAATACTCATTCCTCTTCCTCAAAACCAGTATCTCAATTCCCTATGTTCTACTACTTAAATTTTACATGATTTTAGATTTCTATAAATGGATTATAATGATTCTTTGAGAGTTAAGTAATGAAAATCAAAGGTTATGAACTTTATAATCCATCTCATCTTGTATCTTTTCAGATCATCTTGAACAAAACCATATATTAGTGTCATTTTACATTGATGTATGGGATCAGAAGTGTTTTGGTCAGTATAAAGACCCATACATTACATACATGGTTATTAATTCAAATTTTAAGCATACTTATTACAACATATAACAAAACCATGAAAGGACCGTATAGGTATAATGTCTTTAGAAACTGGGAAACATAAATAATTGGTTCATAAATCATCTACGTTGTCTCCCATTTATTTCATCATATCTAGAGTCCCTATCTTACTTAATATCCATCTTCATGACCTGGGGAAAATAAAACATACAAAAGGATGAGCTCAAATTCTCAGTAAGGGTAAAAAAAACGAAATATCAAACATATCATATTCGTAAGAACATAACATTTTGAAAATCTTATCCTGGAAAAGAGATCATAACATGGGATAAATCATAAGAGTGAAATGTAATCCCAATAATCATAACTTAAAACATAAAGCTTTGTGTCATACACACATAATAATATAAAATCATTTATTAGTAGTCAAGACTCATTGTCAAGACTATCTCACCAGAGAAATTCCATTTCTGAACCAAGTTCACTCCTTATTTCAGTCCGGTTTCACTGAACAGGTTTAACCTGCCATTCAAGTCATGTCTATCTAATGATATATAAATATTTACGCAATGCATTGGATGTAGATATAGGTCCCACCCATCTCATAATGAAACCATTCTTATGTGTGCCACAAAATCATAAATCATACATCAAAGCATAACCCCTGTAATAAAAATGGGAATCTTAAACATCATTCCATAATAACATAATCCATATAAGATAAAAGGACATCATAAAAATAATTCCATCATAACATAATCAAATCAATGTAAAAATATGGATAGAAACAGAACCATATATTCTCTTAGATGGAAAATAATATTTATAAAACACTTGAACTCCATTCTTGAGGAAAATATCATTTCTAGTTCAAAAACATTTTTACTTTCTTAACATGTCATACAATTTTAAACTAAAATAATTTGATTAAAAATAAACTTGAAAACTTGTAAAGGAAGATTCATTGAAATAATGTTCTATTAATCCATTCAGTTCGTATAGGTTAAAAAACATTCTTCTCGTACTTTGGTCGGAAAAGTCAAAAAGTACCTCATACTAAAAACGAAAAAAGATTCCTTTCATAGCTTTTACTAAAAACTCAAAAATGGGTAAAATTGGATTTAAATTTTTTTTGTTGAATGGAAATAATATTACATATTGAGGAAACATGGATGTGGATGATAAATATTCACCAGTAAATTCTAAAGTATAATCAATCTCGGATAAAAATGAGATGTGAGATTTTCCCTTACCTTAGGTCTGATATGCTTCGTATGAATTCGAACCTCCTGTAATATGGTTTAAATAATGTCAATTGACTTATGACAGAATCATATTCATTGTTATTATATAATATATGGTCATATTTGTATCTTCTTAGTAGTAATATTTTATTGCTACCTGTAATTCGGGTATTTATTGCTTTATGTTCTTATGTGTGTTTTGTCGAAAAAATTATTATTACTCTTTATAGGATATAGATATATCATTTTCATAATGGTATTAGTGTAATATATATCATATTCATTCATTAAATTCATTTATATAATCATTATTCAATGAAGATCATATAGAACGAGTCGCATCACATCGTGGAGACGGTAGGCCGTACGTACGCACGAGCGATGATATCGTTCCCATGATCGTGGAATTATATTGAAGTGTATGTATAATATTTAAGAATCAATAACAAATTAAAATAATCATATATAGTTTCTTATTTTCACCATTATAACCATCCAAGTAAGGTGGTGGTGTAAAACATATTACACCGTGGCGTGGAGACGGTATTGCACACACGATGATTTTGTTTACCGTAGAATGTATAAGAGGTGAAATAGGGTTGTTTCATATTTATAATACCATATCAGTATATTAGGGATACTTATGTTATTACTTCATAATGAAACAACTAAAGAAGAGGGAGTAGAAGAAAAATGTAACTTGAAGAAAATGGTAGAAGGTATTACCTCTTCCTCGAAGTGCCTCCTTTAAACATTCTCTTAGGGAATTAGAGTTGGTCTTTTGAGAAGACCAGTACCTATAGTAGGTTTATAAGGAAGTGAGGAAGTGAAATGGTCAGGGGTTGGCCGATCTTGAAGGCTCAAATTTGTGTGAGGAGGAGAGGGAGGAGGTGCCCTTTTATAAGGGAGGATAGGGGCACCTTTCTAAATATAAGATATATTAGTTTATATTAAATCCCAAACCAACTTAAAAACTTCCAAAATGACTCATATCCAAAGATTAAATTAGATAGGGTTGTAATTTCATCAACCAAAAAAATTTAGACATGTTAGGAATTTATTTTAAACATTATCAACTTGATTTATCTTTATTTATCAATTTATTGTTATTGTGGTAATAATATTATAAATTTTAAATTATTATAAATAATGACATATGTGTTGTGAATTTTCCATAATTTAACACTTTAAGACAGTTTATACCATATAAATTTTAATTTATTATTTTTTAAATATTTCTGTGATTTTTAAACAATTTTATAATATGTTATTTTTAAAAAATAACAATAGTGTCAATTTTGACACTATTCAATTATTTGAATTTAAATAAAATATGTACAGAATATATGTTCGAACTAAAATCTTTAATAGATTTATAAAATGTCATTTGTATATAGAAAATTAGTTGAGAACATTAAATAGTTCATATAATATTTATTTTAATGTTTTTAAAACCATTTATTTGATATTT
This sequence comes from Viscum album, assembly GCA_963277665.1. Classification (NCBI taxonomy): domain Eukaryota; kingdom Viridiplantae; phylum Streptophyta; class Magnoliopsida; order Santalales; family Viscaceae; genus Viscum; species Viscum album. The sequence goes on from OY728137.1 coordinate 930,786,769, forward strand.
TAATTAATAAAATAATTTCAACATCACTATTGTGTCATAATTAATGATAATTATTTAATCCTTAAAAATTCTAAATAAATTTATATGATGTATATAATTCTATTAGATTTCTGGAGACTATTTATATCTGAAGTTTTATGAAGTTTATCACTATATTAATATTATTATACTTATAAACTTTAAGAGAGTGACATATTGTCCATTTCCTTGGTTTTAATAATAATTATATTATTTCATGGTCATAAGTACATGAAATAAATATAATCCGACCCTTATGTGATATGGGTCGACTTTTACTCATCCAATAGGATTTTTGCAGGTGTTATGGTAATTTTATAATCTTATATTTACCCTTAATTACCTGATTTACCTTTTACTATGGTAAATAAAATTTACAGCAGTTACTATTCATAATGCCCAAAAATAAAACGTAGCCTATTAACATAATTTGGACCCATTGATTCAAATATGGAATCCATTTTTTAAAATTCAAAACATATAATTTGCATTAATTAATTTAAAATTAATCCTGTTGTTAAGAAAATGGGTTTTAGAAGTTAAAACATTGCCAAAGTCAGTATTGCGTACTACACACGCTATCGAGGAAGGTCCTGATTGCGTGTAATGAAAGCCAAGTCAGTATTGTGTGTTGTGAAAGATTCCTTCGGTGTTGTGTATAACATAAGACATAAAAAAATATTTCTCATAAAATCTCAGGGTGTTACATTATACCCCCCTTAAAATGATTTTTTCCCTCGAAATTCGTCACTTCATTACAAACAGATGAGGATACCTCTCCCTCATCATATCCTCAAGTTCCCATGTAGCTTCTTCTAATTGGTGGTTCCTCCATAAAACTTTCAACAAGCGAGTGGTCTTGTTCTATAGTACATTTTCGCTATGATCCAGAATCTCTATCAACTGTTCTTCATAAGAAAGATCTTTCTCCAACGGTACAACTTCTGAGCTCAGTACATGTGAAGGATCGGCTATGTACTTTCTCAGGAGAGATACATGGAACAAATCGTGAAATTGAGAGAGATTCAGTGGAAGCACCAATCGGTAAGCTACCATCCCAACATGATCCAGTATTTCGAATGGACCGATATATCTAGGGCTCAACATTCCCTTCTTTCCAAATCTCATTACCCTCTTCCAGGGAGATATTCATAAGAACACTTTATCACCCACTTCAAACTCTAGGCCTTTTCTTCAGTTATCGGCACAGCTTTTTTGTCGAATTTGAGTTTCTCTTATGTGTTGTTGAATAGATTGGACCTTTTCTGCTAGATCATCCACAAGATCAGGTCCTAATAGCTTTCTTTCCCCAACTTCATCCCAGCAAGTTGGAGTTCTACATTTTTTTCCATAGAGGGATTCATAAGGATCCATCTGAATACTGGAGTGAAAGCTATTATTATAAGAAAATTACACCAAATATAGGTGTTGATCCCAACCACATTTGAAATCCATAGATAAAGCTCTCAACATGTCTTCTAGAGTTTGAATTGTCCTCTCAGACTGGCCATCTATCTAAGTATGGTAAGCAGTGCTGAAACTCAACTCTGTATCTAGAATATGTTGAAGGCTTCGCCAGAATTTCGAGGTAATCCTCGGATCCTGATTAGATATAATGAAAAGTGGTACTCCATGAAATCTTACCACTTCCTTTACATATATCCTGGCAAGCTGACCAAGAGAAAAATCTTATCTAATATCAAGGAAGTGTGCAGACTTTATAAGATGATCAACTATGACACAGATAGCATTATTACCTTTGGATGTTTTAGGAAGTCCAGTGACAAAGTCCATAGTGATGTTTTCCCATTTCCATTCAGGTATGGGTAATGGTTGTAACATCCCCTTAGACTTCTGTCTCTCAGATTTAACTTGCTTAAAAACCAAGCATCGAGAGACATATTCCGCAACATCTCTTTTCATTCAATCCCACTAGAAGTACTCTTTCAGGTCCCTATACATCTTCATGCTTCCAGGATGAATAGAGAATGAAGAACTATGAGCCTCATCTAGCATCTCCTTCTTTAATTCTGGAATGGGAGGAACACAAACCCGATTCCTAAACCTTATTATCACATCATAATAAAGGTTGAATTCATGAACATTTTTCACCTTAATTTGTAACTCTACATCTTCTTTCTATTCCACTTTAATCATTACGTGTATAGATGGTTGAACATTCATTTGATAAAGGTAAGATTTTTCCCCTTCCATTATAATTCCAAGATCAATCCTTTGTAAATCTATAAATATTGGATCTTTTGTGATCCTCATCATGGATAATCTAGCATGGTCTTGTGGACTTACTGGATCTACCACCTTGTCTTCTTTCCCAGGGTGATAATGAATTGACCAGTTGTAATCCTTAATCAACTCCAACCATCTTTTTTGACGCATATTTAGCTCTTTTTGAGTGAAAATATACTTCAAACGTTTATGATCAGTATAAATATCACACCTTACAGCATAAATATAATGCCTCCAAATCTTTAATGTAGAGATTACCGCAGCTAACTCAAAATCATGAGTTGGGTAATTTTTTCTCATGGATTTTCAACTGTCGTGAGGCATAATCTATCACCTTATCATTTTGCATGAGAACACACCCCTATCCCTTCTTGGATTCATCACTGTAGATCACAAACCTTTATCCACTGCAAGGTAGTGTGAGCACAGGTCCACTGGATAACATTCTTTTCAACTCCTTGAAATTATCTTCACATTCCTCCGTCTAAACAAACTTAACTCCTTTCCGAGTCAACTTGGTTAGTGGGTTAGATAACCTTGAAAAATCATTCAAAAAACATCGGTAATATCCAGTGAAACCAATAAAACTTTAGATCTCAGTTAATATTGTTGGTCTTGAACATCTTTTGATAACCTCTTTTTTTACTAGATCCACATATATCCCCTCTTTTGAGATTATGTGACCCAAAATGAAACTTTTTGAAGCCAAAATTCACACTTGGTAAATTTGGCACAAAGCTTCTCTTTTATTAGGGTCTTTAATACAATTCTCAAGTGATCTTCATGTTCTTCCTTTCTCTTTGAATAGACAAGAATATCATCTATAAAGACTACCACAAACTGATCAATATAGTCTCTAAAGACTCTATTCATCATATCCATAAAGATTGCAGGGGTATTAGTAAGACCGAATGGAATCACTATAAATTCATAGTGTCCATACCTTGTAAGGAAAGTCGTCTTTGGTATGTCCTCCCTTTTGACCCTTAATTGATGATACCTCGAAAAAAGATCAATCATGGAAAAGTATTGAGCTCCACGTAGTTGGTCAAATAGGTCATCAATGCACGAGAGAGGATATTTTTTCTTGATAGTGATCTTTTTAAGTTCTTGATAATCAATGCAGAGTCTCATTGATCCATCTTTATTCTTAACAAACAGAACAGGTGCTCCCCAAGGTGACACACTAGGGAATATGATTCCTTTATCAAGATTCTCTTGGAGTTGCTTTTTTAATTCCTGTAACTCAATTGGGGCCATTCTATAAGGTGTCTTTGAAATAGGAAAAACACCCGGTATGAGTTCTATTAAAAGCTCAACTTCACGATTTGGTGGAAGATCTGGCAATTCCTCCAGAAAAACATTATCAATCACTCGTACAATGGGCATATTATTAATTATGAGTTTCTCTCCAACCATTTGGAAATTGATATGAGCTTCATATAAAGAAATCCAATCCATGCTAAGAATCACATCAACTTCCACTATAGGAAGGATCACAAGATTTCCAGGAAGCACTTTCCAACAAACTTCAATTGGAGAAGAATTGTAATCTTTTGATGCAACCGTTGTTCCATTAGAAGTTTTTACAGCCAACTCAACATCTAATTGTTGAGGTAATACAGAGATACCCTTATAAAATTCATCAGAAATAAAAGAGTGGGTGGATCCAGAATCAAATAAAACATTTTCTACTTTAGAGTGGATGTTAAGTGTACCTCTCAGCAGCTCGTTGTCGTACTCCACATCGTCGATAGTAATTGCATGTGAATTTCCTTTGTCTTTGGCCTTAAGAGTATGTTGACGTCGATCATCATCATCAACCCTTGGATTTGGGCATTGATGGGCATAATGCCCCATCTCCTTGCACTTGAAAAATTGAAGTGTAGTAGGTGAATTTTGTGTATCCCTTCCATTGTTTGCATCATTGGACATCATCTTCCCATTATTTCGACATTCAATTTTCCCGATGACCATATTTTCAACACTTATAACATTTTCTTGTCCTCTTTAGACAATTTATTCAATATTTATTTCCACACATTGAGCATAAGGGAAAACTCATATTCTTTTCAGTGTGGTCTTTAGATTTTCCATTGAATTCAATTTTTCTCATCTTATAAAACCCATGTGACTGATGGGTTACACCAATCTCCATCTCAACCTTGAGTTCACATCGAAAAATTTCGTCGTAGCTATTGAAGTCCCATATATCTAACGCCCTTAGAAGATTTGGTTTTAAGCCACTAAAGAATCAATCGATCTTACTCTAAGGTTGGATAATAATTCTGGAAGCGTACCTTGCATGTCTTGTAAAATTTTCTTCATAGGTACCAACAGATTCATCATCAGTTTTCTTCAGTTCAAGAAACTCCTTCTCCATCTTTGTTCGAAGAATAAGAGGGAAATACTTATTGAAAAATAAGTTCCTGAACTCATCCCATTCCATGGACTCAAGTTCATCCCTTTGCCTTGTATTCTTAATAAGATTCCCCCATTGATCAGAATCACCTTCCAAATGATATACTGCTAAGATGACTTTATCATGTTTAGAACATTGAAGAACTAAAAATATATTTTTAGTGGTACTGATCCATTGTTCAGCCACTAATGGATCAGAAGACCCGCTGAATGAAGGTGGATGCTGCCTCATGAAGGATTCAACAGAATTGTGCTCCTTTCTTTGCTCGTTCAGAAGTCCTGCATGATTCATAGCTTGAGAAAGTTGTTTGAGCATGGCTACAATATTTTTCATTCCTGCTCCCATAATGTTTGGTTGCTCAAGGGGACAATCATTGCATTTCCCATCACATTCCGCATTAACACGTGTCCTTGGGATTCCAGCTATTGGCTGAAACCAAGAATAATAGTGTGAGCAACACTAATTATAATAGGAAAACCACATAATCAATAATAAAATTTCACACTTAAAGTCTTATCATAGGTTTTTCATATCCATTTCTAAAACACTAAGTTTGTGTTCTATGCTTAGACATATCGATAGGTTTCTTACTAAGGCTTTCACATCCTAGTTTCCAAAGGTTGACCATAACCTCCCTCTGATAACAACTATAATGACCCATACTTTACATACATGGTTATTACTTCAAAATTGAAGCATACTTTTTACAACATATAACAAAACCATGAAACGACCGTATAGGTATTGTTTCTTTAGAAACTGGGAAACATAAACAACTGGTTCATAAATCATCTATGTTGTCTCCCATTTATTACATCATATCTAGAGTCCCTTTTTGGCATATCCTACTTAATATACTTCTTCCTGACCCGGGGAAAAGAAAATATACAAAAGGGTGAGCTCAAATGCTCAGTAAGGGTAAAAAAAGAAATATCTTACATATCATATTCATAAAAACATAACATTTTGAAAATCTTATCCTGCAAAAGAAATCATAACATGGGATAAATCATAGAAGTGAAATGTAATCCCAATAATCATAACATAAAACATGATTCTTTGTGGAATACACACAAAATCATAGAAAATCATTTCTTATTAGTCAAGACTCATTTCCAAGACTATCTTAGCGGACAAAGTCCATTTCTAAACCGAGTTCACTCCTCGTTTCAGTCTTGTTTCGCTGAACTAGTTTAACCTGCCATTCCAGCCATGTCTATCTCATGAGAAATAAATTTTTACCCAATGCATTGGAGGGAGATATAGGTCCCACCATCTCATAATGAAACCATTCTTATTTTTTCCACAAAATAATAAATCATACATCATAGCATAACCCATGTAATAAAAATGGGAATCTTAAACATCAGGCCATCATAACATAATCCATATAAGAAAAAGGACATTATAAATATAATTCCATTATAACATAATCAAATCAATGTAAAAATAGTTATAGAAACAGAACCCTATATTATATTATATGGAAAATAATTTTGATAAAACACTTGAACTCCATTCTTTAGGAAAATATCTTTTCCACTTCAAAAACATTTTTCCTTTCTTAACATGTCATTAAATTTTAAACTAAAATAAGTTGAATAAAAATAAACATGAAAACTTGTAAAGAAAGCTTCATGGAAATAATGTTCTATGAATCCATTCATGCCGTATAAGTTAAAAAAACATTATTCTCATGCTTTGGTCGAAAAAGTCAGAAAGTACCTTGTACTAAAAACGAAAAAAGATTCCTTTCATATTTTTTAATAAAAACTCACCAATGGGTAAAATTGGATTTAATCAATTTTAGGTGGATGGAAATAATATTACATATTGAGGAAACATGTATGTGGATGATAAATATTCACCAGTAAATTATGAATTATAAACAATCTTGGATAAAAATGAGATTTTGAGATTTTTCCTTCACCATAGGTCTGATATGCTTTGTATGAATCCGAACCTCATTTAATATGGATTAAATAATGTAAATTGACTTATTAAAGAGTCATATTCATTGTTGTGATATCATATATGGTCATAGTTTTATATTCTTAGTAGTAATATTTCATTGCTACTTGTTATTCAGGTGTTTATTGCTTTATGTTCTTATGTGTGTTTTGTTGAATAAATTATTATTACTCTTTATAGGATATAGATATATCATTTAAATAATGTTATCAGTGTAATATATATCATATTCATTCATTAAATTCATTTATATAATCATTATTCAATGAAGATCATATAGAACGAGTCGCATCACATCGTGGAGACGGTAGGTCATACGTACGCACGAGCGATGATATCGTTCCCATGATCGTGGAATTGTATTGAAGTGTATGTATAATACTTAAGAATCAATAAAAATTTACAATAATCATATATAGTTATTTATTTTTACCATTATACCCATCCATGTAAGGCGGTGGTGGAAAACATATTACACCACGACGTGGAGACGATATTCCTTACGTACGCACGCGCGGTGATTTTGTTTACCGTAGGATGGATAAGAGGTGAAATTGGGTTGTTTCATATTTATAATAACATATCAGTATACTAGGTATACTGATGTTATTAAGTCATAATGAAACAACTAAATAAGAGGGAGTATAAGAAGAATGGAAATTGAAAAAAATGGTAGAAGGTATTACCTCTTTCTCCAATTGACACCTTTAAGATTTCTCTTTGGGCACTAGAGTTGGACTTTTGAGAATACCAGTACCTCTAGTGGGTTTCTAAAGAAGTGTTGATGTAAAATGGGTAGGGGTTGGCCAAGCTTGAACGCTCAAATTGTTTTGAGGGGGAGAGGGAGGAGGTGCCATTTTATAAGGGAGAAAAGGGGCACCTTTGGAAATTTAAGAAATATTAGTTTATATTAAATCCAAACCCCACATAAAAACTTCCAAAATGACTCATATCTGAATATTAGATGAGATAGGGTTTTAATATCATCAAAAAAAATTTAGACATGTTAGGAATTTATTTTAAACATTATCAACTTGATTTATCCTTATTTATCAATTTAATGTTATATGTGGTAATAATATTTTAAATTTTAAATTATTATACATAAATACATATGTGTTGTGAATTTTACATAAGTTGACACTTTATGACATTTTAGACCATATAAAGTTTAATTTATAATTTTTAAATATTTTTGTCATTTTTAAACAATTTAATAATATGTTATTTTTTTAAAATAACAATATTGTCAATTTTGACACTATTAATTTATTTGAATTTAAATAAAATATATACAGAAGATATGTTCGAAATAAAAGCTTTAATAGATTCATAAAATTTAATATGTATCTAGAAAATTAGTGGATAACATTAAATAGTTCATATAATATTTATTTTTATATTTTTAAACCATTTATTTGATATTTTTATTAATAAAATAATTTCAACATCACTATTGTGTCATAATTAATGATAATTATTTAATCCCTAAAAATTCTAAAAAAATTAATATGATGTATATAATTTTATTATATTTTTTTAGACTATTTATATCTGAAGTTTGATTAATTTTATCACTAAATTAAAATTATTATACTTATAAGATTTAAGAGAGTGACATATTGTCACTTTCCTTGGTTTTAATAATAATTATATTATTTCATGGTCAAATGTACATGAAATAAATATAGTCTGTAGCTTAGGTGATATGAGTCAACTTTTCTTCTTCCAATAGGATTTTGGAAGGTGCTAGGGTAATTTTATAATCTTATATTTACCCTTAATTACCCGATTTACCTTTAACTATGGTAAATAAAATTTACTATATTTATTATTCATAATGCCCAAAAATAAAAAGTATCCTATTAACATAATTTGGTCCCACTTATTCCAAATATGGAATCCATTTTTTAAAATTTAAAACACATAATTTGTAGTAATTAATTTAAAATTAATCCTATTGCTAAGAAAAAGGGTTTTAGAAGTTAAAACATTGCCAATGATTGAAATGTTTTTACCTATGAATTCAATGTGAAATTAATGATAATTACATATATTATATTAAATGATAAAAATATATTCTATTTATACTTTAAAACCATTTAATATTATAATTTAACCATATAAATTATCTCAATGAAAAAAGGTGTTTTTAATCAAAAAATAGCTTATTTTTACTATTCATCAAAATATGAAAGTAATCAGAAAAGTATCAAAAAATTTTCCAAAGTATATTTTTATATCCTTATTCCAAATAAGAATTTTATTTTTTCAAATTGAAATTATAAATATGTAAAAACTATATTTAATGTGGGTGTGCCATCAAAAGGCGGCAAAACTGCATTTTTTGAAAAATAATTATTTTACCAGAAAAATTTATTTTATTCTCTTACCATGTTATATAAAATTTTTAATATGAATAATATTGTAATAAAATTAAAAATTTAGTTAATACTATTCATAACGACTAGTCCATAATAATATATCGTTGTTTAGTGAAACCCCGTATTGCGAACTACACACGTTATCGAGGAAGGTCGCGATTGCGTGTAATGAAAGCCAAGTCAGTACTATGTGTTGTGAAAGATTACTTTGGTGTTGCGTATAACATAAGACATAAAAAAATATTTCTCATAAAATCTCCGGGTGTTACCGTCAGTTTGTTATTGGATTTTATAGAGAAATAGAAGTAACGGGTCTGATCTATGAAATTATTTTAAAAACATTATTTTGACTGGAATTGAGATTTGTGGGTTTACCTTTTTTAAAATTTATTCAAATTAAAAGGATATTTTTTTTCATCAATGACCTCTCTTATATTTTAAAATTATTTCACTGAATTTGAACTATTCTTGTTTTTCCCTTCTTTGTTGCTCATTGAATCTGGGTTGTGGGTGTCATCAATGATGTTTTTAATAAAATAACTCAATTGGAATTATCAATGAAATATTATGGCTGTGATGGTTATTATCATAAATGGGCTGTGTGTGTTCTTTTTTTTTGTGGGATAGATTATGGTTGGAAATAACTTTTTTCAAATTAAGGAAACATGGGTTGGATCATGGTAAGAATTACCACCATAAAACTAGGTCACCAAACGAAGACTTTAAGAAAGTATAACTCACTACACTTGAGTATATGGAGGTCCATGTTATTTAGGTACATGTGTGTGTGTGTGAGAGAAATAATGTTTGGATAATTCTTAATTATAATATATGAATTTATTATAATCTTTAATTGAAAACTAATATTTCATTATTCTAATATAAAGAAATATTTCCATCTTATATATTCAATATTATCAAAAAAATTATATTCTTTTGATATTCTTCCCATATTTTTTAACCATACGATGAAACATATTTTGGGTCTTAGTGGAATGTTGAAAAATTATGTTGGGTGTTTCTTACAAGGTATTATTACTATCAACCTATAAAAGGACTTGGGTGTGATGAAAATGTTTTTCATGATATAAGAAAGAAAAATGTTTCTTACTTCTCTAATTGTGATTCTTGATTCCACTGTTATAGTTAGAAGAAAGAAAGATTGGATTTTTTTCACATATTGGTATGGAGAGGTTCAATTTACAACCCCTAGTTTTAATTAAGCAGCCCATAATTTGTGATTTTTAAGTGTATATTGTATTTGGGGGAAGTTTGGGACTATTTGGAAACCATTTTCAATGGTTTGGGGGATTTTATAGGTTCATTATTTGAGAACAGTTTGTGGAAACTTTTTAACAACGATAATAAACAATGAATAATGAGACATGGGATAATGGGAATCCACACTGGTAGGAGCACGATTTTTCCAAACCATGTGGCCACCTAGGAGAAACCATGCCAAGGGGGGAAATGTTATTGTGAACAATTGGAACATGGTTTTTCTAATAGTGAGAGGCCCTCCTTGAGGTAGTGTATGGTGCATGGTTATCGCACAATTTTCCCTAACCTTGTGAGTAACCACGGACAATTTAAAGACAAGATCCTAAAAAATGGATCTCGGATGAGATTGTATTTTATGACTTTTTTCTCTAAATTGACCCTAACATTTGATTTTTCCTCCCAATATATGTAGAACTAGTCCACATCAAATTGAAATTTATATAGAGGTGTTTCATGGTGATTTGAATCCTAATTACAATGAGGAGTCATAATTTATGGTACTTTACATTGGTTTTCTTAGATCTACTTTCCTCCCTCTATAAGTTTCCTAGATATAGTATGGTGTGGATAAGCTAAAGGTTTTTAATTAGGATCATGGTTATATTTGGATTTGTTGATGATAGTGGATGATATATAAGGCTTGTTATTTTATATTTAATGTGTTTTTGGGTGTTTTCATGTATTTCTTTGTTATCTCCATAATTCATAATGTATGTGGCATCACTCACGGATCATCTTCTTATAAATTTAATGTTTAATTTCAAATTGGTCAAATTTATTAATTTTTTTTGAAATTGTTGTGAAGAGATTGGTAGAAGTCATTTTTAGTGATGGTTTGAGTATTTTATGGATTTTTGGTGACATTTTGTAATTGTGGAAAGTTTATGTGAAATTTACATTATTTTAATGATTTAAAAATTTGAATTTTCATGATTTTTAGTAACTCGTTTAATTGAGACGTTTTCAACAAAATTATTGTTTTATTGAAATGGTTTTTTGGAATGATTTTCAATAAAAGAATAATTTTATTGAAATGGTTTGAGTTGGTTGGTTCTAAATGGTTTTAGAATACATGGGTTGTGTGATTCCAGGACTTCAATGTGACATTGAATTAGGGGTGTGTACCATTAGGATATTACAGGACATGATTATGGATAAAGAGAGATTTTCATTATAGAACAAAGAGATTTCTCACTTTGTTATGAATTAGTGCATGGAAGAGAAACCTCTCATGAGAATGAGACTTCAAGAAAATCATTAATGTGTGGATGTGTTGTGAATCAAGGAATAAGTAGGCCAAAAATGAATGTGAAATGGTATAAATTATTGTTTTGATTCTTTTCCTTGGATGAAGTTTGAGTATGGGAAACTATTTTGTTGTTAAACTATTTGTATTTGATAAAGATTATTTTCACTTTTTTTAAATTGATTTATATAAATGTGAAAATAAGTTATATCCTTGTGGTGTGTGTAGGGATGTAATTTAGGTAGAGCCTAATGAGTTTCATTACCCGCCACTTCTTCAGAACATTGGGGAATTTACAAATATCATTTATCATGACACATGAAAAGGTAAAATATCATTATTATTTTTTGTGCATCATGATCATCGAGGTATTTTGTGGACTTGGACCATAGAAAATGTTACATATTTAGAGCTATGTGGGCTATTTTTGAGTTTTTTATAGATTTCTTCCACTGTGTACCTTGATGTTAGTTGTATTCTATTGCGGTACTCTATTGCAGTTTTATTATGATATTAATGATATTTCCATTAGTTTTTATACATTTTTATCATGCATCATTTATTGGTTTATTTGGTTGTGGCATGTCTGGTTCAATGGTTTTATTTTTTAAAAGAAAAATAATTCCCCAGTTATATTAAAGGCCTCAGCATTTATTTCTAGCCTTTGGTTCCTTAAGGATGTAACCCAAGGAAAATTAATATCCTTTCACCTTCTCAAGCCGATGAGGATGGTATAGGTGTTACAAGTGGAATCATCATGTTCGGTCCTTGACTAAATTGTGCTCATCAGTTCTATCATCCATGGAGTTAATATTCACTCAGGTTTATTCCCTAGGTTTGGATGGTATAAAGAGTAGGATTGTCAAGGCTAAAAATTTAGACCCTAAAAGGATGTAGATAACCTTTTTATGGTAAAATTAAACTTCCCCTAGGGTTGGGTATATAAGTGTTTTAGAGACACATATAGAATTCAAAATATCAATCTCTTGGGTTTGCCCAGGGAGACGAGCATGAAATGAATTTTAGAAATTACATCCCACTAGGAGTACATATTTTATTTTGAGTAATGATATATGTTTTGGGATGTTTTTTTTTATTTTTAAAAAATGTTATAGTTTATTTAAATATATGATTTTAGGAAGTCATGTAATTCATATATTGAAAATTGTATGATTTTAAAAATCATGGAGAAATTTTGAAACATAGTTGATTGTGAAAAGGATATAATTTTGAAAATTAATGTTGTGATTGTATAATGTGATAGAATTTGAAATTTGAAATTTTTTAGTTTTTAGAGAGTGAGACATATTCTATTTTTTGTGTTTATTAAAGATCAAACTTAATAGGTATCTTAGAAACTAACCAAAGGAAACTACTGAGAACATGGTTTCACCTGAGGCCCAAGTGAACCAATAGAAAAATCAGAGTGTTGTCCATGATTTTCAATTTGTGGATAGAGGGAACCAATGGGATGAAAAAAGGATAGTGGATCACTTCATCAAGTTCCATAGGTAGAATCAACCCATCAATCAGGGTGATATAGAATAAGAAAAGGTAGAGGTGTGGCTGAACATGATGAATGAAATCCTTGATTTCCATGGTGCACCAATAGAGGTAAATGTCAATATGAAAACATATATACTATAGTATTTCGCATTCCAATGGTGGGATTTACCATATTAGGATAAATTTGACCACGCCCTTGCGTTTGAGGATTTTGAAGAATTTTTTGAAAAAAATTCAATCCTCATACATTCTGGATCACTAGTATGATGGAATTGTTTAGAATGGAATATGAGTCTCTCATAGTGATAGAGTACATAGAAAAATTCGTGAATTTAGTCTGCTTTTCACATGAAGTTACTACTAGTGTGGCCTTGAAGAAACACATATTTGAATTGGGGCCGAGGCAGTATATTTTCTAAAATATTGTTGTTCTCTATATTATGGATTATACAAATATGGTTAATATAGAAACATTTTTTGGAAGGGATATATCATGAGATACAAGTGGAGGGAGAAATTTGATACCATTAGGAGATGGTCAGAACTCTATTACAAGAGAATGAATAATTTTGACACTATTTAATTCATTGACTATTAAATGTATAAAGATAAAAATTTATCTTCAAAAAAAATATTTTCTTATATTAGTAAGAGGATTGAATCATCTATAAAATTATTTTTATAAATTAATTAACCCAAATTACGCTTATTTAAATATTTTTAAAAACATTTATTTATTATCTCAATTAATATAACAATTATTCCATAACTTTTGTGTAATTATTTAAAATACATAGTTATGGAATAAAAAAAATCAAGTACTATTAATAAGATAAATCATCTTTATTTCATAAGAATACTTATAGTTGAATATATCGTATAGAAAATCCTATATTAAAATAGTTATATTTATTAAAACATGAATGCAACAACTTTTACATCTATTTTAAATAAAATATTATAATTTTCATAATCTCTTTTATATGGATCAAAATGGTCAATAACTCAATCATTGGATAGTTATTTCTGAGATATAGTCAATCAATAAGATTGGGTTAATATTTTTGGTATTTTATATGTTATTATAATTTTAATAAATATTATAATATTGATTTTTCATCAATTAAATTATTTATACATCATTAATGTATAATCCCTTAAGTGTATTATTTATTTCCTAAAAATGACAAATAAAATACCGTTATAAATAAAAACCTTTTATATTTAAAATGATTATTTATAGTATATTTTATCATAAGTTTAACATTATATTAAAAATGATATAGTTATAAATATTTTAGTTAGAAATATTTAATTTTTCTTTAAAAAAATAAGTTAAATTATCTAATCAAATTAAATTGTATTCTTAAGGATATCATTTCTACCCAAGGATGAATTAGATAAAGAAACACTCATCCAACGATACTTGGAAATGTGTTAGTGTAATTTTATAGTATTCATTTTACCCTTAATTACATAATTTACCTTTTACTATATTTATAGAAATTATTAAAGTTACTATTCACAATGCCCAAAAAAGAACATATTTACATAATTTGGACCCATGAATTCCAAATATGGAATACATTTTTAAAAATTCAAAACAAATAGGTTTCATTAATTAATTTAATATTAATCCACTAGTCATAACGGGAAAAAGGTTATTAAAAGTTAAAACATACAAAAGATTGAAATGTTTTTATATTGAAATTAAAGGTAAAATTAATTCCAATGACATAAATTATATTAAATGATAAAAATGAAATAAATTTATACTTTGAAACCAATAAAATATATAAATTAACAATATAAATAAATGTGAAAAAAGTAGTTTTCAATTAAAATGCATTATTTTTTTACTATTCATCAAAACTTGACACTTATCTGAAAACTAAAAAAATTTAAACAAAAGTAACTTGTGAGAATAATAATTAAAATAAGTTGTTTTTTTTCAATAAATATATTAAAAGTGTAAAAAATTGGATTTAGAATGGGTGAACTATAAAAAGACAATAATTTTTTTTAAAGATATTCCTTTTATCCGAATCATTGAATGTGTTCTTATATCATGTCTAGAAAACATATAAGAAGAATTTTAAATATTATAATTAATATATTTCATTTTTATTTAAATAAAAAATCCATATATAGTGATTTTATTATAATATAAATAACTAATTTTCAATTAAATATTTTTTGAGAGAAAAATTTCGTTGTATTTAAAAAGGGTATTATTTTCATTTATAAATAATTTCTCACCATAGAATTAATTATATATACATTAATAAATCATATTATTATAATTAAATTAATATTATTCATTCCTTCTATTTTAATTGCTAGGATATAAGGTAACATAATAATATTTAGTTGTTCTCCTATACCCGGTCTTGCGTGAAATGAAATCTATCAAAAGAACTCGAAATTGTGTATATTAAAAGCCAAGCATCATGTTGAGTATATCATATTATAATAAGTAATTTCATGTAGTGAAATATTTTATTGGTTTAGTGCATAAAACATGACAAAATATATAAAAAAGTTATATCTCATAAAAGTGTTGAGGTGTTACATTTTACCCCTATTAAAATTAATTTCTCCCTCAAAATTATTATGGGTTAGGAAAGGAATAACATATGATTGTTTTATCATTAAATCCAAAAACCTAAAATGTAATTATAAAACTTAATTTTAGAAAATTAAAGTTACAAAAATAATTGTTACTCAAATGAACTCATCAATGGGATTCCACATAAGATTACATTAGTTTAAAGTGAAGACATTGATATGAAATAGAAATATAACTATCAAGTACTAATGGAGACTGATAGAGAACATTGTTAGAAGAGAGTACATAATACAAAATCCATATATGATTCATTATCTAAGGGACCATTTGATTCATCAGATAAGAAGGTACTAGGATAACATTATTGGTTTCAAGGTCGTTTCCCAAATGTTAATGATTTTGTATGAGGAGAAATAATTACCTGATTTCGTTATAATATCCCCACTAGTCATGCTTTGAAAAATTTCCAATTCATCTCATATTTAAAGCAATTATGTGCATTTTTTCATTCTGTAAGTGTTTTTAGATCATGTGACCCATAAATATAATGATAGTTCATTCCATCTATCATTATGAGGGAAAAACATAACACATGTTATCAAATATTCCTAAGTCCGCCTATAGTGAGATAATACTATATTTTAAAAAAAATCTTCCAACATATAATATAAACCTTCCATAAATTAATAACCATAAAATCCTTCTGAAATATGAAAATCCAAAAAATTATAAAGAGGTTAACTATCATTTTTTAACACTTATCCCCCATATATCATAAGGCATATCATATTGGTCACATTCCAAACATGTAAATTTATTCATCTTTCATTCTTATGAAACAAGTTAATAACATAAATTTTAATAAATCTTTTTAGAAAACATGAATTATTTCAAAAAAAATATCTATTTCCATGTACAAAAAATTATATAACTCAATCTATGATATCATGAACCAACTTTTCATCATATCATTTCCAATGAAATTAATACTATCAAATATATCCTTATTTAATTATTCCAACATAATGCACATATCATGTTTTTTCTTCAAAAAATATCTCAATCACATTTCATGGTTACCAATACCATATACTGATTGAAACCCTATATTGGACCAATACATTGATATTTCAACATTCCATAACAACTAAAAGTGATTCTATAACAATTTTACAGGATCCGATTAAATAATTATTCAATCATTCCACCACTTCATGGTAATACATTACATATTTAGTAGTGATCAAATGTGAATTTGCATTATCTATTTTCTTATGTGGTTGTTGATATCGATCATCATTGATAAACCTTGATTTAGGGAATTGGTTATCATAATGCCCATTTTCCTTCACTTGAAACATGAAAGAATGAGAGGTGTATTCTCATCATCCTTTCGTCTATTCACATCATTTACATTTTTTCCATCTTATCGATAGTAAATTTCTCGATAACATTCTTTCCCACATGTGAAAAATTTACTATGACCCTTAATATAGTCCCCACCATTCTGTGTCTTACTCTTTGAGCATTAATAAATATCCATCTTATTTTCATTATGGTTTTGGGATTTTCTGTGGAACTCCATATTTTTATTCCTATCAAATCCATGAGATTGATATATAACACCAAATTCCATTTCAACCTTGATAGAAAAAAGGAAAAATCTCTTCCAAGATACTAAAGTATATTATCTCTAATTCCCTTTAAAGACATGGTTTTAATCCAATGCTGAATTGATCAATATTTTTTCTCAAGAAGAATGATAATCCTAGAAGTGTACCTTACCAGTCATTTAAAATTCACTTGGTAGGTAACAACATATTCATCATCCTTTTTCTTACTATCAAGGAAATCCTTCCCCATATTCATTCCAATAATATGAGGAATTCACTTACCGAAAAATATATTCATAATATCATCCTATTATTTGAATTAAATGTGATATTTCATCCTTGTATTGATGATTAGAGTCCACCACTAGTCCACTTCTGCTTCTAAATGATAAAATGTCAAAAAAATAACTTTTTCATGTTCTGAATAGTATTCGACAATAAACATATTTTCAGTAGAACTGATCCATTGTTTAGAAACAATTGAATAAGAAGACCCACTAAAATAATGTGGATGTTTCTTCATGTATGATTCAACCTAATGTTGTTCCCTTCTATACTCATTTTGTTTTATAGAATGATTCTTATCTTTTGTAAGTATAGAGATATGGTTTTTCATTCTATCCTCAATAAAATTTTGTTATTTAGGAGGATATTAATTTCATTTCCCATTGTATTCTCCATTAATATGTTTCCATCAGGATCCAAACATTTTTAAAAACCCAAAATTATTTTTTTGGGCCACAAAAATCATATTAGGCAAACAACATAATCGGGGGGGGGGGAATAACATTCAATCTCTATAAGCTTAGTTTTAATCCATGGTTACCCATTATCATTACCAAAATTATTGGATTTTAACAAATACATAGACTTATCGTAAGGTAAATCCATAGACATATCCATAGAAATATATATAGAGATTACACTAAAGTATTCTTATCCTACATTCCAAATGAAAACTAAACCATCACTCAGATACAAACACTAACTACCCATTTTTACGTGTATGGGAATTAAATTACATTTATTGAATACTTAATACAATATAAAATATAACACCAAAAGATTGTATTAGTTTAGTGCCTTTGGAATCCTGGAATAGAAACATAATGTATAGTGAAATATCATTATTGTTTCCGACAAAGATCATCCCCTTTGGTACTCTATCCAAAAATATTTCTTCATATCATGGGGAGAATAAAACATAAGAAAGGGAGAGAAAAAATTACAAATAATGGTATGAAAAGGATTTATGAGTCATAACCAAAACATAATGGTATATTATAATGAAAATTATACCATGCATATGAAAGATGATAATCTTGAGTCATAAAATTTATCAATACATAAATAATAAATGAATAAGTTTTACAATGAACATGAATTTTGTAAAAAACATAATTATATGAAATAATTTCCATTATAATAGAAAAATTACATTACTGAACTGAGTATACTCATCATCGCAGACCTTTATTAGTTAAACAGGTTTATATACCATTCCGACCCTATATTACTAAACCGAGTTTACATACACATTCAAGTCTTGTATTTCGCATGGCATATAAATAATTACCAAATGTATTAAAGTGGGAAATAGGTCATAACCATCAAATAATGAAAATTATACATATGTGTTCCATGTAAAAATAAATCAAATTATAACACAATTAATTAAATGTGTTTCATATACATTATTCATTAATAAAATAACCATTTACAAAAAATGGGTCTCTAAAATATAATTCTGTTATAACATAATCCATGAAAATGATATTAATTTCATAAATACCATTTAATAATAAACATAATAATCCTATACATATAATAGGAGTACTATAAATGAAATATATCCCTAATAAATATTTCCATCTTATATGGAAAATAATTTTGACAGAACACTTGAAATTAATTCTTGAGGAAAATATCCTTTTTTCTCTAGGAAAAATATTTATTTTCATAAAATCACATTAACATTTAAAATAAATGAATTTATATAAAAAGAATATCAAAATAATGAAATTTAATATTTAAGTAAATAATGAATTATGAGATCATAAACATATGTTCAGGGTTCATAAGTTAATAGGAAAAAATCTTTTTGTTCTTTTTCTGGATAAATTAAAAAGTACCTCATACCAAAAATGAAAAAATATTCCATTGATATGATATAATCAAAATTACCAAATGGTTAAAAATGAGTTTAAAAAATATTATAAGAATAAAAATGAAATTTTATATTAAATTTGTAAGGAACATGGACATGGATGATAAATATACCCTATTAAATACTTACGTATAAACAATCTCAGACAAAAATGTGATTGGAAAATTTTCCTTTACCGTTGTTATGGGTTTCATGCTATGTATCAAAAACTAATATACAATGGATTAATGAGTGTTATTAACTTATTCAAGAACCATATTTATATTTATTATTTAATATATTATCATTTTATCAATCCTATTGATTATATTTCATTATTACTCTTGATTCAGGTGTTAATTGCTTTATTTTCTTATGCATGTTTTGTCATATCAGTTCTGATTCGCGCACATAAAATATAGTTCTATAATTTCTATAATTATATCAAGGTAATATATATATATATATCATGTTATTCATTATATATATTTTTGGAATCATTGTTGAGTATTGAATAAGGAAAATGAATCACATCATGTCATAGAAACAATAGATTGAGCGTACATATGTGTGATTATATCTTTTTAGTAAAAATTCAAGGAAGTGTATGGTTTGTATATATATGTGTGTGTGTTGTTAAAGAATAAATATCATGTTATAATCACTATATATATCTATTAATTCCATCAATATACCAATTAAAATAATGGGGAGATGCAAAATAGATTACACAACAACATGGAGATGGTAGGCTATATGTATGCATTCTTGGTGATTACATTATTCATATAATGGATTGAATGTGTAATAAGGTTGTTACAAAATCATAATAACATATCATAATATATGTAATACTAAATGTATTATATTATAATAGAAGAAACATAGGAAGGGGATTTAAAAAATGATCTTGACAGAGTCAAAAAAAGAAATTACCTCTCATTTGACGAGATCTATCGAGATGTCATCTTGAATGCACCATAGTTGGACTTTTGAGAAGAAACAGACCTCTATATTGTGTCTTTGTATGTCGAGAAGGAAATTTTTTAGGGGGTAGCTAATATTGAAGGCTGAAAGTGAATTGAATAAGAGAGGGAGGATGTTCCCTTTTATATTTGAGGTGAGGGGCACTTTTTGAATATCCGAAAATGTTAATTTATAATAAAATAAAAAACCATATTAAAACAAACGAATGTCCTATTTTCAAATATTATATTAGATAAGAAAATATTATCAGTGAAAAATAAATTTTTTTCCTGTTTTTTTATCAATTTAAATGATATATTTTTAATTAACACTTAGTTATTCTATTTAATTGTAACTAAGGTAACAAATATTTTAAAATTAAAAGGGTTAAATATTTACTTATTTTATTTAAATTAGAATAAAAATGAATAATTAATAACATTTTTGACCATATCATAATAATTCATAAATTTTTTTTAAAAAAATTCTTAAATAATTTAATGATACAATATTTTTATAAACAATCAATAGTGTCAATTTTGACACTATTCAATTCATTGAATATTAAAAATATAAAGATAATAAGATAACTTTGAATAGAATATTTTATTATATTAATAAGTGGTCAAGTTAATGTATAAAATTAGTTGGATATATTAATTATCCCATATTATGTTTATTTTAATAATTTAATAACATTTATTTGCTATCTCAATTAGTAAATTATTTACAACCTCATTGTTGTGTATATATTTAATTTACATATATGTGAAAAAAAATTAAAAATAAAATATTATGTAAAAGATAAATCCTATATATTTTATAATAATACTTATAGTAAAATTTATATAATGGAAAATGCTTCCTTAAAAAGATTTTATTTTATAAAATAAGAATACGATAACTTTATCATCACATTAATGAAAATATTATAAGTGTCATAATCACTTTTATATCGATAAAATTGTTCAATAAATCTACCCTTGTATGATTATTGTATAGATATACTTGACCAGTAATATTTTTTTCGTGTTTTTGTTTCTTTTAATTGTTATTATCATTTAGATAAAAAAATATTTCAATGATATTTCATCAATTAAATAACTGTTTCATTATCAATGTATAATTTTTTAAGATAATTATTTATTTTCTAAAAATTACAAGTAAATTACCATGAAAAAGAAAAACATTTTAAATTTCAAATTAGTATTTATAGTAGAATTTATCTTCTCTATATCCTTATAATAAAAATGATATAGATTTTAAAATTTGAGTAAGATATATTTTGTTTTTCTTTAAATAAAATAAATTTAATGTCATAATCTCATTGAAGTGGCTTCCAAAGGATAACATTTCTACACAATTATGATTTAGGTAGAAACACACTAATTCAAGGATACATAGAAAACTGTTAGAGAAATTTTATAATATTCTTTTTACCCTCAATTACCTGATTTATATTTTACTATATTAATATCAATTACTAAAGATTTTATTCTTAATTACAAAAAATAAAAGTAAATTATTAATATAATTTGGATCAACTATTATGAATATGGGATCAATTTTTAAACATTTATTGAATAGATGTTTGAGTTATTAATTGTAAATTAATCCTTTTGTCTGAATGAGAAAAAAAATTTAATAATTAAAATATGGAAAAGATTGAAATAATTTTATATTTAATTAAATTTGAAATTAATTTTAATTCCTTAATTTATGTTAAATGAAAAAAATTTAATACAATAATAATTTATACCCATTAAAATATATAATTTAACACTATAAATAAATTTAATAGAGAAGTAGTTTTCAACTAAAATGCATTATTTTTTACTATTCATCAAAATGAGAAGATTATCAGGAATATTTAAAAAATTAAACCAAAGTTAATTGTGATACAAATAAATAAAATAATAATTTAATTTCTTAAAAAATTATATAAAAATTATCAAAAACTATAACTAATATGAGTACACCATCAAAAGGTGGAAGAACTGTATTTTTTAAAAAAGACCAATTTTCTATGAAAAATTGAAATTTCTAATATGATATCTTTAAAAAATATAATATTAATTTTAAAAATTAAATTTAATATATTAAATATATATATTTGTTATAATCCATCAATGGTGATTTTATTATTTTATATACTCACATGTTTTCATTTTTATTGTTTTTTAGAAGAACATTTCCTTTTATTTTTAATGTGTATTATTCCTTTTTTATAATTAATATATAAAAAAAGAATTAATTATATATACATGTGTAAAAAATATTTTAATAATTAATTTAACACTATTTATACCGGCCATTATAAAGGATAGTTTATGAGGTAATATTATAATAGTTGGTTTTTCACTTAAACTCAGTCTTGCGTGAAATGAAATAAATCCAAAGTACTCAAAATTGTATACAACACAATACAAGAATAGTGATACATATAAATCAAGGAAAAAAAGTGTTACATGTAGTGAAATATTCTCTTGGTATAGAGTACAACACAAGACATCCAAGAAATAAAAAAAATCTATCCAAAAACATTAGGGTGTTAAAAATCTGTTTTTTCCATGATAACCATAACTACTAATATAAAGATCCACACATAACATCTTATAAGGTTTTACACTTGATATGTGATAATTTTTGTGTTATTTAGGTTTAATGTAATGATATTGTTCTAAAATATTCTTGGTTTTATAAATTGGGGTTTCACTTAAACAACACAGAGTGTTTATAAATAGAAATATTTTTGCATGTAAATTTATAATCTTGAATTTAGTTTTTTATCCTTTAACATGTAATTTGATTAATGATGACTTTTATTACTTATACACATAACCATTATTACATAGATAATATTTATATATTTAACTATAAACTAATTTTATTTCTTTCCTATGTGCTATAATCTTAATTCTTAAAATTTTCATTAATTATGAACAATTTTCAGTTGTTTAATGGTTTCATAATATATGTTTTAAGTGTGAAACATATTTAAGAATTACCATTACATTCCAACAATTTATGAGTTAATTTTTCTCCATAGTTTAATTATTTATTTGGATTTCTCTATATAAGCATTGGTTATGATTGAAACCACACTAAAACACTTACCATGTTTTATCACTAGTGTAGCCTTGTTGTCCATTATATAACAAGTCAGTTGTATGGTTAGATACTAGTGAAACTCATATTATTAACACAGTTATGACATATTCTAAATATTACTCATCTCTTTATTTTTCAAATGAAAATATTTATTTAGAAGTATTAACATACTATTCTTGATGCTAGTTTACTTAATAGTTTTTTTTACCTTATTTATCATATTTACTTTTGATTTATATTAATTACATATTCACCCGAAGTGGAGTCATGTGTCTATGATAACATATTAATTGATATATTTTTTATCTTTTGTAATATTTATAATGATGTTTTAGTTATATAAATATTAACTTGATTATGCAAACAATTTTGATCTGTTCATAATCATTTTAGAAGCATTATATTATTTTTGTATATATTTTACATATATAAAAAATATTTGGAGTTTGATAAATGATTTGTGATTTCTATTCCATGAATCCTTTTTTTAAAATGCTATGGGATGGAAAATCACACTGAATCTAGTTTACCACTTTACATTACATAGAGGGAGGGTATCTTTTTCTAAGAATTAGTTATAATCACCTCTACATATATGTGTGGGTGTATATGTAAATATGGTCCCTCCAAAACATCTTGAAGAGGGAAATAATGATGAATCTATGATATTGAGTTTAGTTGTGAAGTTGGTATGTTCTAGTATGGACTATCATGATATATTGAGTTATTTATTTTAGTTGTTATTCATCCTTCGACTTTATTTTTGATACTAATTCCATGTTTTATAAATTTATTATTGTATATATTATTAGATTTATATATATATTAATGAGACAAAATCTTTATGCCTAACCCTATTTAATAAACATGGAGTTAAGTCACATCGGTGGTTCCCTACATAGTATGTATACACTCACACATTTTATTGACTCTTTAATGTGCATTCAGCTTCACATGAAACATATAATGTCCAATATGTTCATAAGTAACCATTGGATACATTAATGAGTAACATTGTACTAGTATAGGTTTATGTATGTAGGCTCTATAAAGAGTTAGAGTATGAGACTTTATTTTGTTAAATTATTTCTGATATAATTTCCTTTTCATTAGGTTTATGTTGAGTTCGTATAATAGTGTACGTATATAATTACATGTTACATATAAAATTGTTTTTTGTTTATATATGCAATTATATAAATATATATGGATTTTTCTCTCATTTATATCCCAAGGGTATATGATATTATTTTATTTTCTTAGGGAGAATTCATCCAAAGAATGAGTTATGCTAGTTCATAGGGAGAATCCAATCAGACCTATCTTTGGAATGATTGTTGGTAAATCAATTTTCAATGGTAAACCAAGATGTGAAGTGCATGTCCATGTAATATAGGGATCAAGAAATTTCATTGGAGATAGTGAATGTCCTAATTCATGTATTATTTTTGTATCCTTGTCAATATTGTTACATGATAAATTTTACAAGTGTTTATTCTTATTCACCAATTATTTTAGGTTTGGGTAAAATAGAATTAAATTAGATTATTGTTTATAATAATTATCCCTTGTTTTTTCACACATTATCTCCCATATCTCAAGGATTTAGGTGGATGATGATAAACTATATATTATATCTTTTATAAAAAATATTGTGTTTGGTATTGCTAGATATATAGTTGCATCTATAATATTTTCAGATACCTTTATTTTCTCTAATATCTCAAGGTTATTTGGATAAATTTATTTAATCATTTATATTATGGATTGGTGGAGGAATTTATTACCTCCACCATCCATATTAATGCCTCAATAGTGATATATTAGGTGAGAATATAATTAATGAATGTCAAAAAAATATTATTATTTTCTAAGTTTATTGAACAACATTACTATCCTAGATATATGGAGTGGATGAGATTTAATATCTTATATATAAGTGGAATAACGAGATTATCTTATATCTAGGGTCTTTGTTCTTATTATAGGGATATTATATTGAGAAATTATAACCCAATAACACCCATGTAGTATGCACTCTATAGAGGTCCTTTCTTATTCTTTTATATAGTTTCATATGCATATTATAAAAGTAAAATTTTGTTTTGGTTAAAATGAAAAAAGTGAAATAGGGGTATCCTGAAAATGACTTATCATGGATATCATTTTGATTGTGTGAAACATATAGTGACATTAATGTTTCCACTCATTATTTATTATTGATTCATATAGAATGTATATGTTATTGGTGTTAGTTAATAGCCAAATATTACCATATTGAGTATTATTACATATCTCTATAAAAATACTAATGTGATGAGAACTCTTAGGTACTTTTAGACAAGTGGATACATTAGGAGGATATTTTAAAGGTTATATATAGTGATATATGTCATTTATATTGTCATAGTGTTTTATTAAGAACCTAAATTTCAAGATTAGAATATTCATAATTGAATCAATTTTATATGTAATATTTTTATCCCACGTTTTATATTTTCTCTATATGGTCTTATAATGATATTTTCATATATTTATATATATATTTATGTTTGTATTAGTTTTTATATATCATATTATATTTATGTCATGGTGGATGATGATTTAATATAGAAAATTATACATAATAAATGTAGTTCCTCCAATATTTTTTCTTCGATACCTCATCAAATATATAAATAACATAGTCTATTGACAGAAGGACTACAAATTTCAATTTTTAATATAAAGGGACTTGATAATTAATAGTCATGTGAATATAAAAAATAAATAAATGAATGATAAAAAATTTCTACTTATAAATGGTTATTTTTTAGAAGTGATAGCATAATGTAATTAATAATCTTGATAAAAATAATATTATTTAATTTTAAATGAAATTAATAGTTATTAAAATACATTAAAGAAATATAAGGTTACAGATACCATAAATCATTCGAATTTGAATAAAACTATTATTCAAGGCACTTATCATCTGCAGTTAAGGGTGACTCCTCATTATATATGGTGGTTTAAACAAGTGTGGTGGGTTTACATTATATAAATTTAAATGAAATACATGTCCATAAATAGATTGGTAAAATTATGAATCAATTTTTTTTAATAAATATGAGAAAGGATTTAGAGTATATGGTACTCGACTCAAAAGATTAAGGATATTTTAGTTAATACATTTGTACATTTAAGAGCATGTGATAAAACTATCTATGTAGTAGTGTATCTAAATCATAGACTATAAATAAATGTTTTAAGGATCATTCCCAGTAGAATATTCCTGAATTATAATATTCTCATTCCAATGGTTGAGAGATATTCTATTTGGAATAAAATTATTAGAGACATTAAAGATTAATATATAAATAATTTCAATAAATATACATGAAAATAATTGTAATAATATGTCATTATTTATTTTGGTAAAAATAGATATTAAAACTATATCACTTCTATTATCTTTCTTAAAAATTTACATGATGTAATCAATAAAAATTTCCACAAATGATATAGGAATTGGTGTATAGTAAAATCATATGATAGGAAATTTTATTTGTTTGACTGACCACATGCTGATAATCTACCTTAAAAAGTAAGAGATAGTGAAAGGGATTCAACTAGGAGATATGTACATGTAGAATTTTATGTTTATAACATAATGTTATCCTCAATGTATAATTATCTTAGAAAGAAACTTGTGGTCATATACCATGACACCATGTCATCTCTTCTCCAAAATGTTTCTAAGGAATACCCATGGAAAGAAACTAATGATATTATCGAAACAATTTATACATGCTAAATGTAATATTCTATTATGGGTCAAAATTTTGTAATTATGCTGATAGACTACATTTAATGATTGATATATTTCAGAATGATGTTGAATAAGGATATATCCATATATTTTATTATATAATCCAAATCACCCAACTTCTCTATTTTTATTAAAACACTATAAAATAAACAATATATAAGAATAAATTTAATATATTTATTTGATAAGGTTGTCTAAATTGATTAAAAAATGATACGTAAATATTAATTTCATATGGTAAATTTTTTGAATTGAAATAGAAAAATGATAATGATTAAAGATTCACTAATTTCATATTAACAAAATTCATCTTATAAAGAAAATATATTTGGGAAATCATGAAGAAATAGTCTATGTTCATTATACGTAGAAAGAATCACCACTAGAAAAACAATTATAATGAAATAATTATGAAAAAATAATATGATTAATCATGAGGTATATTTTCCATTGTGTGTAATGTTTTTATTTTCAATTCCTCTGTATTAAAAATAATATTACCGTTAGCCATTTATATACAAATAAAAACACCTTGGATGTTTAAAAAAATATAGGGTTTCATCTATATCATTATGCTAATAATGGATATTGAATTTTTCATTAGATGAGAATATCACATCCTCACATTTCCTACTAGAGAGGTTATTATATTCAAAAACTATTATTATGTATTATATGTTAAAAAAATTATCAATTTTGAGTTCAAACACAATGGAATTAATTTTTTTATTATATGAAATACATGAATAATATTTTAAATATAATTTAATAGGATATGTCATATGTTATAAATCAATAATTAATTTAAAACATATGTTTTAGATATTTCTCATTTTTAGAAATATATTAGATTGAAAAATTATTCTAGAATAAAAAATTTCATTGTTATACAAAAAATGGGTTTTTTGAGTCTTTATGCTAAAGCTCATATGTATTAAAAATAATTTCATAAAATTTTTAAGAATAAGGAATATTTTTATTATTAACGGTGAAAAGGAAAACATTATTAGGAATTAGGGAAAAGGGGTTCATGTAAAATATTTAAAATAGAAGCTAGTGATAAATTCATATAATTCATAACTCTTGGTGTCTTCAATAGATATATATATATATCTAAATAATGGACCAAATGTGGAATCCCATGAATATATACGAGGAATGTAAAAACAATGTATATAATGACTATATTAGAAATATAAAATATCATTTGGTTGTGTTAAATCAATATTATAACAATAAATACTTTATCAAATATTAAATATAGAGTAGTGATTATTCCTAAAATTAAATTTCCTTCTACATATCAATGTGATTGTATTTTTATGTAAGGAATTTCACCTTTCTTATCATGGTGATATTGATGATGAGTATTGAAACTGTTTTTTTCATTTTGTGATATGATTTGAAATTTGTATCATTAATAGTTTCCCATATAATAAATATAATGAAAATGGGAATTTATATGAGTAATAGTAATAATAATTCCATTAAGTCAAAAAAGTTATGGTGTAATTCATTTTTAGGGATAATTCCTTAAAAAAATAATCATTACGAAACACACAGTGTATATCTATGAATTATTGAAGGGTTATAATGAATATTAATTATGAATGTATGATATAAATGTGATAGAAAATTGATATATTATATTCCTATGGAGGGACCACATCACTAATCAGTATAGTGGGATAATGAAGGAATTTTACAAATCCAAACCTTTAGATCCACTAGATGTTAGCATAATATCACATTCTATAAAATCTCATGGAAATGATAGTTCAAATGAATCATATATAGTGTTGGAACCAATAAAATAAAAGAGGGATGATAATATTATCCTTGAGTTTGGTGATATATTATTAATTATGAATAATAAATATTTAACTAAAAATGATGTAGTTAGTGGAAAATTATGTAAAATAGAAGATATATATGAATTTAAAATATGGATTCCATGTACCAAAATATTTTAATGATTTGTTAGTAATTTCAGTGTATATATATCCAGTGGGCTCAAAATGAGTATTCGACAAAGTGGTGTACATGGATGGTAAAGTCAATAACAATAAAGAATGGTTGGTTTTCAAAATGTTTAATATAAGTTAAGATATTAACAATGAAGAAAACATTAAAAAAACAGAGATACTAAAATCCATTTAAATTTAAATTTTCATAAAATAAAACAATTATATTTATATATATATTTTCAGGATCAACATAAATATCAAAGCGTATATTAAAAAACCAATGATTATTTTTCCATGTCTCAATAAGAGGTTATTAAGATTGACATGATTTTTCATTTGAAATATAGTGATAAATATTAGGTAATATATGTTCTTCTTATAGTTAGATAATAAATTGTTGAAAATATATATCCATTAATGAATTAACATTGAATATTATGTTATAGGTAATAATATCTATTAATATTTTTATATGGGATTATTAAAAAAAGTAAATGTACACAAACTAACATGGTATTTAATATAATAGATTGTATAATTCAATATTGAATTGCCGCATTGGATATTTTAGATTTAAGAGCTTTAATTAAGTTAATTAGAAAAGGGGGACCTGAGTTGTTCTCAAATGATAAATGGAAAAAATGGCATTAGAATTAGACCAATGGATTCAGTTTTTACGATAACTGTAGTATCACATGGTGAAGTGTTTAGAAAAAATTCATATTGGAGTAATAATATGTCTTGTTTTTAAGGAAATTGACCCAAGTATTTCAGATTATTTCATGTTAAATTAATTATATGAATTTTCATGGATGAGTTAGAATATCATTAGAGTTTATTTCAAACGCAATGGAATGAAAGGAGGGAGTTTATTCTACATATTAAAAAAAAAATACATGACGGATAATGATCACATAAAAGAAATAATTAATATATCTTACATTATATTTAGTCAATATTTAATAGAAATGGATTTATTTTATGTGATAATGAATCATAATGTTGAATTTTTGGTTGTGTAGTGATGATTTTGATGGTGGAATGTGTCAATATAATGTTAAAACAAAATATGTGGAGTTAATTTGACCTAAGAAATTAATGATTTTTTCTCAAGAGGTGTTATTATATAATTAGAGTAGTTGTTCTAAAATGTGTATCTTGGGGATTTGAATATTCCATAAAGACCAACATGATACAATTAGGTGATTTACTACTTTTGGAATAATTGTTTTCTACACTTTGAATATAAGTTTTACATTGTATTATCTGTTGTAGTGAATAAGTACACAACAAAGAATGTGGAATCAAACAACCATAACTTGGGTGAAATGGTTTTGATACATTATAGTTCTCATGATTTGAAAAGCACCATACCACATGAAATATTCCATGTCACAATGTGTCTATCTATAAGTGTTTATTGGATATTGGGTTACATAAATGTCAAATGTTTCATAAGAAAATATACGAGTCTTTCCATGAAACTATATAAAGATATTCTATGAGACATAGTGATTGGTTTGATTTAGTCTTCAATATCATTTATATTTTAAGATCAGGTTATATATTGTAGAATCACTAATAAAATTCAAGATAAATTTATTAATGAATGGTGAATCCATTGAAGAAATGTTGCGTGAGGAAAAGGGGAGACTCTTGGAGATAAATTATTTAATATAGATGGATTTGATGTTTTTTCTGGGACAAAACAATCGTTCACACCTAGTCTAAATTTATGAGGCACTTGTGGTTTGATAATAAAAGATATTTCAACTTTTTTATGGTTATTATTCACTATGTTATATGTATAAAAGTAAAATATACTTACTCTTATCCTTATTATTTAACTAATAAATTTGAATATCGAGAGTGGGATCATAATATATGCAATCTAATGATTATTTAAAAAATAATAATATCGAGTGAACCTTCTAGAAATATAGTGTTTCCACGTGCTCTATATCATTCTCAATATATCATCATCAAATCATCACAATCAATACCTATTCGAACTTATCATCAATGAAATTTATTTATTTTCTCAAAGTTTGTGTGTTATATATATCTTATTTACCACCTATTAGTGGTGATTTACTCTCTAATGTTCCTTGCAATTGGTATTAGATGATACTTAATATATTTCCATGTATTGTTTATTAATATTTGAGTTTTGATTCATATTATTAAATTTTTTTGTTAAGATCCATGGAGTCAATGAAAATAATCAACAAACATGGGGTCCCCTTATTTGATGGAAAAGGTTCCCATCTATGGTGAAAGTTGATGGATATATATTTTCTATCACTCAAATGGATGTTTTTTTGTTATAATGGAGAATAATTACAATCCTACCAATGTAGGAATTTTTTATATGTTTCATGAATATAATATTGAAAATACCCTAAGATATAACTAAATGAATTACCATAATCACTCTCAATGCAAGAGTTGGAATGGGTTATTAGAATGTATATAATAAACAAAATATGATGGCAACAATATGATAACCATTAAGTATAAAATATGGTAAATGAGTATAAATATTCTTAGAAAAAATTATTGATATCACTATATGGGAAGATGAATTAGTTTAAAATTAATATATATTAATGATATCAGTTGTATGCTAAATTAAAATTTACAGTAAAATTATTAAATAATATAAATTTATAAATATGTTGATGAGAATCACATTGGAAAAATTCATCCTGAAGGATTTATCCCATTAGGATCAATACTTGAATGGGTGGAACATAGAAATGTAAAAACCCCAATCTCAAATCTGTTTAGTGAAGGGAGATCCTTAAAGAGAATAAAATAAAAATAACTGTCAAATTGAAAATTTAGAGATTTTATTAAAAAATAACAAAATTTAGGGACAAAATGAAGTAGTTATAATGTGGCAGATCCTAGGAGAATCCCAATATAAAATTTTATTAAAATCCAATGATTGGGAAATATTTTTGGGATTTTAAATTCAATTTTCTTCTTTGTCATATTTTAAAATGGGAAGAATAATTAATATATTCTCTATACACTACATGTGGGGGATCTCCAGTTATTAGTAAATTAGGTTTTTTCAAGCACTTATGACATAACCAGTACTCCATTTTATTTTTGATTAAAAAATAAGAACTTATCAGCTAGAGTTAAATAAAATTGAACCACATAGATAATAATATTTTATAAAAAATAAATATCAAGACATGTTAACATGTCATGAAATAATGGTATAAGAGAGATAACCTCCCCATTGTAAGATGATAATTCCATAATAATTAAACCATTGTAATAATGAATAATAAATCTTTTGAAAATTATTACAGGAACAACTAATTTGTTTGAATTGATCTTGAGACTCTCTCTAGGCTATTTCCAACACACCTAATGCCCTTGTAACATTATGTTGACCATATACATTTACTATAAAGGACAGGTAATCTGGTTCCTTATAAACTAAAGGCATAAGATATTATTTCATATCTTTTGGATATAATATCCCATAGAAAGGTACATCGATTTTAGATGAATTTTAGTAGGCCATACACCATGATAAGGATCATAATTATGTGTCACTAAAATCATTCATGAACTAGCTGAGATGAAAATACACAATACATGTGATTCTATTGCAAAACCACTATTAGTATGTAATCATAGATAAATTATGGTGTTTATGGTTCTCAAATAATTTATTCCACTATAAGTCCATATTTGTTTAACACGATGGATATTTACCACTACCATTCATTATAAAAGTGTAACAATAAGTCCAATGTGTCATTTTGGTAGTAGAATAATTTCATCGGGGGTTGCATAAATTTATTTTAAACATAAACATTCATTGCGATGGCCTAAATCAAAATTTTTTATGTTAGAAAGTTTAGCTTTGATGGGAGATCCTTGAACCTGATATTTTTTTTCTCTTTTTTCAATGTTATGTGACAAATGAATCACCTTATGATAATTTTGAATATTGGAGGAACCTATAGATGATGGAAATGAGACGAAATGATCAGGATACTCAACCATTTGGATGTTGGAATGAGAGGAACTTTGATCATTATTAAAGGAAAATTTATTTATATTTTGGTATCCCTTTTCATTCTAAAAGATAGTGTCTTAAACTTGAAATCCTGCGATGTTTGAAGGATTTCCATATAAGATTTATTTCTAATATGAAATATAGCTTTTACCAAAAACCATAAATATATCATATTGATGATGTGAGTTGAACCCTAGAGGCTATTCTAGAGACTATAAATCCAAAAAATCATATATTTCCAACTTATTGGTGAGATCCCATTCTTATTTCTAAAAACAATTTCCAATGGGGTTCACCTGATAATGCATCAAAAAATAATTATCTTAGATACACAACATAACTTTCATTGATTCTTCAATGTTTAATTCCTCTATTGTAAGAAAAATATTTCTACATAGACCAGCTGACCCAATTCTTTTTACATTCCTTTTATGATTCCCAGATGAAGCTATTAAAATTTTATAAATTATTCTAATTGAGGACTTGTGAGCCTTCATGATTAATGCCCAAGAATTGGTATAAATGAGAGACCATAATGAACTATACTGATTATTCCATCGAAGAAGATGAGGCAACTATTGATATTTTTAATACTTTTAATGTTTTTGTTTAAAATACCACTAATGTATTGAATATTGATTCATTTGTTTTGATAATGAGAACCCATATAATCAATAGGAATGATTATTTTGTTGATTCAATTATAGTATTATATTATTTTATAATGAATTCATGTAATGTTTTTACAAATATAAAAAGTTCTATTGGCAATATTTATACAAATATCATTAATTTTACAACAAGAATTAATGATTTACTTAAACTATTAAATAATGATTCTTCAACCATTAATAGAGAATAAAATTTCATATAAAAAATTAATTAGTGGTTTATATGAATCCATACTGATATTTATATAGTCGTATCATCCCACTTGAAATAATAAAGTTAGGATTCCTTCTAATAAAATCCTAAGGCAGAAAAAAATTAGATAGGAGCGAAATGATCGTCATGAAAAAGGTTCTGAACCTAGATGATTTATCTAAATCCTTTTCCCATGATAGGGAACATGAACCATGATGATGATTAGAAACACAATAATAGGTTAATATCCCACTCAAATAAGAAAAACTACATGTGGGATCTTAAAATAATTCTCCATACAATTCAATTATATGATAGTCCCAGATCAATTTTCACAATAATTATAGACCTATGAACTCTCCAGTTAAGGTCCTCTATTATTTATTGTTAATGAATTATTGATCCATACATGTTTCAAACTTTTTGATACCCATTTTATTTATTCAATTATTTATGTGTTTAGAGTAGGGTAATCCTTTTTTTGATGATTTTAAAGGGGACATTGAAAGAAAAAAATACACATAAATTTGGGTCAAACATAACTAAATCCACTTTTAATGTTCACCATGGGAATTTAAATAACAATTTTC
Source organism: Viscum album (assembly GCA_963277665.1). Classification (NCBI taxonomy): domain Eukaryota; kingdom Viridiplantae; phylum Streptophyta; class Magnoliopsida; order Santalales; family Viscaceae; genus Viscum; species Viscum album. Next base: position 930,821,526 of record OY728137.1, read on the forward strand.
ACAGTAATATGAATCTAGGGAGTAATTATCCCATAATATAATCTTGAAAAACTTCCATTACATATTTTCATGGATGTATCCACATATTAAAGTGCTATAATATCTTAGGAATCCATCAATCCTCAAGGTGAAATCTGGGTTAAGAATACTTATATCATATATATTATCTAATTCCATACAGATGGATATTTTTGAATTATGGTCCTTCTTCTGAAGTGATATTATAATAAATTCAGTGATGTGATTGTCAAATTAATCTTTTATATAGCCATAAAAAACTATTTATTGAAGAATTTATAGTAAGTTAGATAATATATATCCCATAAGTGGGATGAAAAGTTTAAAATCACTACAATAAATTCCATCCTCTAATATTGAAATTAAATTTCCAAATAAATTCCACTATGTTATGAATTCATGAAAGAAATATATAATTTTATCTCCCTACCTCATCCACATGTATTTAGATTTCACTCTCAATTCTCTCACATATTCAATAATATTATCCTCTAGATAACATGATTTAGGGGTGGGGATCATCACGGTATTATCATACAACAATTCCTAAAACAAACCATCAAGCTGATTTATTTCCAATTAATGGCTTTCAAAGATGATACTAGAGATTAGATATTTTTAACTTTATTAAAGGATTTATTTTCCTAATATTACATATTAATTATGAAGATCTATCTAAGAATGAAATTGAGTGTGATATTTATAATATGGGTGAATCATGATCTTTAAAGAAGTAGCTTCTCTAAAATATCTATAAATAATAAGTTTCGATACGAAACCATCGATCTTTGGATATATAGAAGTAGAAAATAATAGTCAGATAGGGTTTGGGACATGTGGGTAACAATCATACCTGAAAATATGGAGATATATTTCATAATGGTTTGAAACATGTTTAGTGGAAATTAGGTTCTACAATTTCCCCACTTATCGACAAAATATGTGGAACTATTACTAACGAATTCAAGATATTATTGTGATAAATAATTTAGTGATTGTTTTAACTATCTAAATGTGTGTATAATTCCCATACATTATTTTTTTCTGGTAATAGATAGTGTTTGATTCACTTTATATGAACCAAGAATGTGATCTAGGATTAATGAAAGTGACCATTTTAAAAATATCTCATCCCTCACCCACATGAAATTTAGCATATATGATTTAAATAAATAAGGAAGAATAAGATTGAATAACCATTATTTTAAAATGATGAGGGATAAAAATATTAAATATAAATGGTTTTTTATATAGAAAAAAAAATTTTGGTGTCAAAAATACTCTCATGGATTCAGATAGAAAAATTATGTTTTTTTAGAGAACTCTTGAATAGATGACAACCAGTGTTTTGGTTACAAAACAACAAGAAGTGAGATGTTGTTGTGATAGAGAATAGTAGACATATATTCAAATTTTTCTACAAGAAAAGTTCCCATAAAAATAAAAAATATTATAAAAACGAGGATGAGAGTGATGTGAGGTTCCTCAAGTTTCATATTCCTTTACCTTAAATATAAAGATTCCTAATTAAAGAGTTGAACATAGATCAAGTAACCATTCCACAATGTAACATCCCGACCTTAATCAGGTGTAGACCATTTTTACTTTTTTTCAGTATAATTAATTAAGCAACCCAGGGTGCACGCCTGCGCACCTCGCTACGGGTCCCTGGTAGATTTTTATTTAATTTAAATTATTGCATACGTTTCATGAAAAATTTCACGTCGTGATTTCGCATGGTGTTTGTGTTTTAAATAATTAACAAAGGATTTAAATAGAGTAATAAGATATTTAAAGAAGATTTAAAAGAATGCAACAAAGAATAAAAAAAATTCTGAAATAAAATAATGAGCGGGTTATCAGAAAAATGAAAATAATTAAAATGGGGGATTAGAGTTTTTAATTATTTTTATTATTTTTTGTTCCATTCATTTGTTTTATTTTATCTTTTTCTTTTGTTTCCTTTTTCCTTATCTTTAATTTTTCTATTATTTTTCTTTTCTTTTCTTCTTATTTCTTTTCTCTCTTATCTTTTTTTCCTCTCTACTCTCCCTCTCCCACTCATCACGTCGCACCCCTCATTCACGTCACACCAACCAGTAGCCCCTTCGGAAGGCTGATGCTCCTCTGTCTGACGTCTGATTTCATTGTTGTTAGGTGCGCATTAAACATTAGGGAAAGTATAACGTTGCACATTTAGAATCACATGTTTTCTTTGAGTAATATGTGCGTAGTTCATCACGGAATATTTTTACCCTATCTTGGGGTTTTTTCTAAAATACTTTATTTTCATCCGTATTAGGTCAAATCAATGCCCACCGTGGATCTTAAATTCATCTATGAATACAAGGTAGGGTTCCTATTCAATTTTCCTCTATTTTTTTGCGATTTATAAAAATGCACCATTGTGCCGTTCGTCAGTGTCAACCGGCTTTGTGAAATTTTACCCATTTTAATTACATTAATGGTTTTTCTTAATTGTTGCAACCTTAATCATCTGAAATAATTTTTTTTGAATATTTTCAACAAGATCGCACACCCCATTAGGTGTACCGACAGAGTCCTTGTATTTTTTCATTTGCCAGGTTATTTATTTAATTAGTTGTGGGTATTCTACATCCCATTTTTATTATTTTTTAATTAAATGAATAGTTGTTTGAATTTTTGAAAAAAAAGCTGGACACCCCTTTGGAATTTATGACCTGATTGGTGTATCCTTCAATTTGACGATTTTATTTTTTGATTTATTGCATGTGTTTCAAAGCCCCTTTTTTGTAATTAAATTAAATAAATTGTTTCTTGAACATATACTCGAATTGTTTGATCCCTGGAACTTGTTTTACTGAAATTTTTATTATTTAAAAAGTTCGTTATCTGCTGATTTTGATACGATATATATATTTCTTAGAAAGTTGTAATGATGTGCTATTAAATTTATACCTTCTGATGCACAGGTGTTTCTGGTTAGTTTTCAGGATGCGAGTTTATATGTTGATTATGTCATATCAGCTGCTGTGAAAACATTAATTAAATTCAGGGTGGGGAGAAGAGGTGGGTCCCGTATTAAGGGCCATTCTTAGACCCTTTGTTCCTTACTTGTACTATTATGTGCCAGGGGTAGTGTCATTGGCTTTGCCGGACCGAGACTTCCCTGGACTTTCTAATGCTTATGAGTGATACCGATTCCAAAAGGGCCCATCAGGATGGATCTGTTGGCAATGTGGTTAAGCCAGCCTCGAATGATACTCGTCCCATTTTTTCATGATCAGGATAGACTTAGGGTAAATCCATGCCTCGGGCGATACTTGGTCTTTCAAAATATTTCTTTCGATGGGCTCGGTGGCATTGGATAAATTGACGGATGTTCCATAGCGATACCTTAGGGATGGGCTTAGACTCTAAATCTCAACTTGAACCTTAATAATGATGAACTTAAGGTTTATATTATTGCCATTTATGTTTTCTTGAGAATTGATATATCCTTCTGATATGTGAAAGTGCACCTGGTTGACAATGGACTTAGACTAAAATTCCAAGAAAAAGATTGGGGTATACCTCTTTCTTGTTTACCTTTCTTTTCTAGGTTTTATATATATACCTGTTTTTGCATTCTGCTGACAGGTTCCCTTTTAGACTACCAGCTTATGCTGAAGAAGGTGATTAGGCACGGGTTCTTTTTGGGACCCGGGTTGACTTATTTATTTCCTTTCACTTAAAATTAATTATCTGGAATTATTATATAATGGCACACTGCATTTTTATCATTTCACGAAATGGAACGGTTTAGACACCGTGGGTGCCAGCCTACTGGGATATGTATCTCACACCCTGCTCGGGCGTCATTGACACCTGGGTAGATTACATGCTCGTAGGTATTGACAAGGGGAAGCGGGCTGCTTCTGATTTTTGATTTCTCATTACTACTTAGGATGGAGACTGGGGTAGAGGAATGGGCATTTCTCGTGATGAAGTTGCTACTTGGGTCTTTTCTTTGAGTTGACCGTGTGCTTGGGTTCTGTTTTTCCGTACTTTCAGTTTAGACCTACATCATGGCATGGAATCTTTTTTGAGCTTCCTCACTTGGTCATTATTGTTCAGTTGGATTATTTATATTTCCTCTGCTTCAGTTTATTCATTCACATGCTTTCGTTCTTTATTAATTGTTTTTGTTTACTTCCTCTATGATATTATCTCTTAACTATGAGGGAATAGTCTCCCTATGGACCAAAATGGTCCATCGTTGCTAGTCGATAGCCTCTGGAATTTGACAAGATGCGCTTGAGGTTATGTCACCCACCGGTCTGGCCACTATCTTAGAGGTCAGATGGGTCGGGATGTGACAAAGTGGTATCAGAGGTGGTTTTTCCATTTGTCTTACTGTTTAGGTTAGACAGGACACTAGGATATAGGGATTTGGGATGTACTATGTGCTTGGACGTAGCTAACCCTTGTACAAGGGAAAACTCAAATTCATGGGTTGGGATTGTAGTTATTGATTATACGAGTTACTGTTGATATGATTTCACCTTTGGTCACTCACTTGTATTGCGTTGTTATTGTGTTGTCATTGTTGAGATAATGGGTTACCATTGCAGCCTGATGATACAATGGAAATGCATTCCATGAATCATAATAGGAACTATTGGATTTACATGCCATGCATATTTCATTTCCACATCTACTTTCAGTGTGCATTTTCTTGTTTGCATGTGAGTGTTGATGTGCTTAGTGGTATAAATTTTGAATTGATGGTTTGTTGATATAAGGTTGTGTTAGTCTGTTATATGTAGACTGACTCAACCTAGGAGTGGGCTGTAGAACCAGTTTTGTAATCCTTTTTAGTTGTCTCTTCTATATCAAAACCCATCCCTTGAGGCAGGTTGTATTTTTTTTGTCGTTCATAGGAAGGCTTTGCACCTAACCTATTTTTTCACCCTACTTGTTTTTATCACCATCTTTACTCCTTGTCTAAGTTGTGTGTTTGCTGTTTTAGACAAATTCTGCCACATCCTCTTTGTGTTTTGCCTCAGGAGAGTGGGAATTAGAGCATTCCAGAGATGGTGGGTCCTAAACCCCCAATGGTTCATATCATAGAGCCTCATGTGGCACTCCCTCCTGTTGATCTTCTATGGGACCATGGCGCTCAGTTCAAGGATAGTCTCCTCAGGTTTATGCAGTCTTTTCAGAACATCCCCAGACTTGCCCCATCTATGGAAGACCTCAAGCGGGACTTTCTGCAGCAACACCCTCCCACCTTCTTAGGTATTGGCGGCCCTCATGTTGCAGAGTCGTGGATAGAAGCTATAAGAACAATCTTCAACCACCTTGAGACGCTTCCAGAGCGGAGGGTCATGTTTGCAGTCTACATGCTTCGTGAAACTGCCAAAAGTTGGTGGGACATTGTTTCTCAGGCTGAGAAGACCAGTGACATTGCTTGGGTTGATTTCCAAGCCACCTTCTATGATCACTTTTTCCCGATACTATGAGAGATGATCATTCGTGGGAGTTCCTACATCTTCAGCAGGGCTATATGAATGTGTTAGAGTATTCTACTCATTTTATAGAACATCATCATTTTTACCCATCTCTAAATGGAAACGTTCAAACTACTGTGAGGTGTTTTGTGGACGGACTTGAGTACATTGTCTACTTGCAGGTGAACATCTTATGTTTGACCATTGTTACAAAGATTGTGAATCAGGCTATGATCTTAGAGAGAAATGTTAGGGAAGATGAAATAGTGAGCCATGGAAGTTCAGTTCCGAGACAGGGTGATGGCTCTTCTGGTAGCAGGAAACGTCATCTTGAAAGTGAACGTGGGGGAAATACTATCCAAACAACACGTCTTGATATCTCTGTCACATTTTATCAGTGTGGAAGGGATGGTCACAAGAATCCACATTGCACGAGAGATCTGAAGGAGTGACGAGCATGCGGCAGGATGGGTCACCTTTAGAATTTCTTCTATTCCTTCTCTTCGGCATCTAGTGGTCTAGGATCCGAAACTACACCTCTATCGGGTATGGGATCTATGACTCCATAGTAGGCTGTAATTTCTTTTTCCACCAGTTGATCAGGACGAGGAAATATTAGCATTCGTGATCAAGGAAATAAAGTTTCAAACTATCAACGTCAGTAGAGTGGACCTGCTCAGGCCAACCAGGTCACATATTAGGGTCATGGCTTAGGTCCCATGTACGCAGTGAAATGAGCACCAGAGTAGTAGAGTGGAAGACCATAAAAAGTGAGAGGTACTATCCTAGCAGCCTCTACTTTAGTTTCTGCTTCTTTTGATACCAGTTCATCACACTCCTTTATATCTGCTCCGTTTGTTGAAAGTATTGATTTTCCAATTCAGTACCTTTGCGGTGTCATGTCTCTCGACACACCGCTTGGGGTAAGGACAGAGGGTATATGCCAGTACCAAGAGTGTCGCATTGATAAAGGTGGGCACCTCCTTGTTTGTAATTTCTATATCCTCGATATTTCTGGCATTGAAGTAATTCATGGTATGAACTAGCTTTCTCCTTACCATGTCCAAGTGGATTGTTATCTCCGTCGGGTGTCTTTTACATTTCCTGAGGGCGACACATATCTTCACAAAGGAGAATGGGATATTTAGGAAAACCAATATAAGTCTAAATACGCAGGGTTGGGAAGAGTGACAACATAGTTGGCAAGTCTCTTCATGAGCGACCAGGGAACACAGCTAGTTCAATTCCCTCCACTGGGGGTATTTTTTAGGGACATCTTCCTTAATTATTTCTCTGGATTACCTCCAATGAGAAACGTGAATTTCACTATTGAGCTCATTCCAGGTGTGGCACCAGTGTCTATTCCTCCTAATAGGATGGCACCAATAGAGCTAAAAGATCTCAAAAAGCAGCTTGAAGACCTCGAGGATAAGGGTTTCATCAGACCTAGAACATCGCTGTGGGGTTCACCTGTCCTTTTTTCAAGAAGGAAGATGGTACCCTCAGGTTTTGCATGGATTATCGTGGACTCAATCAGCTCATAGTAAATAATTGATATCCATTACCTTGTATAGATGCTATCTTTGACTAGCTCCGAGGAGAAGCCCTTTTCTAAAAGATTGATCTAAGGTTGGGATATCACCAAGTGCATGTGAGAACATCTGACATACCACGTGCGGCTTTCCAAAACAGGTATGACATGTATGAGTATTTAGTTATTTTTTTGGCCTCACGAATGGGCTAGAAATATTCATGGCTCTAATTAACCTGGTTTTTCATCCGTATCTTGATTCCTTTATGTTAGTCTTCATGGATGACATCTTAGTGTATTCACATTCTAGACATGACCATTCAACCCATCTTGAGATCATGTTGAGTACACTGAGAGAGAACCAGATATACACTAATCTTAGTAAATGCCACTTCTGGATTAATAAGGTACACTTATTGGGTCATATTATATCTTAAGTAGGGGTATCAGTTGACCCAAAAAAGGTGAAGGTCGTGGTTTCATGGGAGAATCCCAAGGTTGTCTTCGACATCTGCTGTTTCGTGGGGCTTGATGGATATTATAGGAGATTCATCCATGATTTCTTCTGCCTAGAAGTGCCTCTCAGGTCCTTGAATAAGAAAGGTGTACAGTTCATCTGGTCAGAATCTTGTGAAATGTATTTTCAGAAGTTGAAAGGAAGATTGACCTCAGCCCCGATACTGATTCTTCCTGAACCTGGTAAAATCTATACAGTTTATTGTGATCCTTTAGGAATTGGACTGGGAGCAGTTTTGATGCAGGGTGATCGAGTCGTGGCTTATGGAACCCGCCATATGATACCTCACAAGCAGAACTATCCTACCCATGACATTGAGTTGGTAGTTGTGGTTCATGCTATACGTTGCGGGAGACACTATATTTTGGGTGATTTATTCGTTGTTTACACGGATCATAAAATCTTAAAATATATCTCCACTCAAAAAGACATGAAATTAAGGCAACATAGGTTGGTCGAATACTTGCATTCATTATATTTTGAACTAGCTTATACCCCTGGGAAGGGAAATGTTGTGGTGGAAACTTTAATCCACAAGACACAGACACAGTCTGTGTAGGTATCCAGCAGTGAGTGGAAGATGATGGCCTTGTTTTCAAAGATGCATCTGGAGGTTTAGGTGCATAGTGGACAACCATTTCTAGTAGCTCTTAGAGTGACATCCTCTCTTATAGAGAAATTCTGCAGGCAACAGTTGATTGACCCTGAGGGTCTCATTTTGAGGGAAAGTGTTGTAGGAGAGAACCCACCTCCTGGTTGGGTTATTGATGGTAGTAAAACTATCATTTACCGTGGTCATGTATTTGGTATCATCAGGTATGTGGAAAGAGTTGATGAAGGAATCACACACCTCCATTTGGGTAGTTTACCCTGTGCTTACCATGATGTACAGAGACATGTGTCGACAGTATTTGTGGTGTGGTATGAAAAAGCAGATAGCAGGTTTCATCACTCAGTGTTCCACCTGCCAATAGGTGAAGACAGAGCACCAGTGACCTACATGACTCCTACACCCTCTATCCATTCCTGAATGGAAATGGAATGATATCACCATGGATTTCATTACAGGCTTACCAAGATCTCTTCGAGGTAGCAATGCAGTATGGGTGTTTGTCGACAGGTTGACCAAATTTGTGCACTTCTTGCCTATCCAAGAGACCTTTATGATGGATGATTTGGGAAGGCTGTATATCCTAGAAATTGTGCGACTTCCTGGAGTACCTCATTCTATTGTCTCAAATAGGGATTCTCACTTTACTTTATGGTTCTGGCAAGGGTTTCAAAAAGCACTGGGCTCACAGGTACTTATTAGTACTGTATATCTCCCTCAGTATGATGGGCAGTCTGAGGGGACTATACGAGTGTTAGGGGATATTTTACAGGCATGTGTCCTTGATTTTGGTGGATCCTGGGAGAATAATTTACATATTTTCGAGTTTACCTGTAATAAAAGCTTCCAAGTGAAAATCCAAATGCTCCGTACGAGGCTCTCTATAGTAGACTTTGTCGTTCTCTTTTATGCTGGCTCGAAACTGGTGATGTAGCTCTGTAGGGTCCTTATCTCGTTCAGGAGACTTCTGAGAAACTTCAGCTGATTCAGAATCGTATGACTACCGCTCAGTCAAAGAAAAATCCTTTTACCGATCGTCACCACAAACCTATGGAGTTCGAGGTGGGACATTGAGTCTTTCTGCGTGTTTCTCTGAGGTTGGGTCACAGGCGGACTAGGAGGCATGGGAAGTTATCACAGAGATACGTCGGGCCATTCGAGATAGTGGAGAGAGTTGGGCCAGTAGCCTATTAGTTACTGGTACCTTAGAGGTACCCTTCCATGAACAAAGTTTTCCATGTATCTAAACTTCGACAATATCATCCAGAACCGTCTCATTCTTTTGACCATGACGACATCGAGCATGACGCTGATGCATCCTTTGCAGAGCATTCAATCTGTATCATTGAGCATAGCATGAATGTACTTTGAGGCAAGTTAGTCCCTTTGGTCCGAGTGTTGTGTCAACATGGACGCATTTAGAATGAGACCTGAGAGAGAGAGACCGATGTACGTGCACAATGGCCGAAACTCTTCTCGGGCGACGTTCCACTACCCTCGGAAGGGAAACTCGGGGACGAGTTGTCTTAAAGATGTGAGGTTGTAACGTCCCGACCATAATCAAGTGTAGACCATTTTTACTTTTTTCTATCTAATTAATTAAGTGACCCGGGTCACGCACCTGCACACCTCGCTGTTGGGTCCTGGGAAGATTTTTATTTAATTTAAATAATTGCATACGTTTCATGAAAAATGTCACATCGCGCTTTGGCATAGTTTTTGGGTTTTAAATAATTAATTAAGGATTGGTAAAAAGTAATAAGAGGTTTAAATAAGATTTAAATGAAAAAAAGAAATGATAACAAAATATTCTGAAATAAAATAAAGAGGGGGTTACGGGAAAAATGAAAATAATTAAAATGGGGGATTCCCATTTTTAATTATTTTTAATATTTTCCATTCCATTATTTTGTTTTATTTTATATTTTTATTTTTTTCCTTTTTTTCCTTATCTTTTATTTTTCTATTCTTTTTCTATTTTTTCGTTCTTTTCTCTCTTTTCATTTTTTCCTCTCCTCTCTCCCTCTCTCACTCATCTCGTCACACCCCTCATTCTCCTCGCACCAGCCAACATCCCCTTTAGAAGGCCACTTCTCCTCATTCTGATGTCTGATTTCATCGTTGTAAGGTGTGCAATAAACCTTAGGTAATGGATAATGTTTCTCATTTGGAATAAAGTGTTTTAGTTGAGTAATCTATATGTAGTTTATCGCGGAAGATTTTTATCCTGTTTTGGTGTTTTTCTAAAATCCTTCGTTTTCATCTGTTTTAGGTCAAATCAAAGCCCACTGTGGATCTTAGAGTCATATACAACTTCAAGGTAGTGTGCCTACTCGCTTTCCCTCTATTTCATTGGAATTTATTAAAACTCATTGTTGTGCCGTTAGTTTGTGCCTACCGGCTTTGTGCAATTTTACCCATTTTAATTACTTTAATGGTTTTTCTTAATTTTTTCAGCCTTAATCATCTTAAATAATTTTTTTTGAATTGTTACAGTAATATAGGACACCCATTTGGGTGTTCCGACATAGTCGGTGTATTTTTTCGTTAGACGGGTTATTAATTTAATTAGCTGCAGGTATTGTGAAACCCCTTTTATTGTTTTTAAATTAAATGAATAGTTGTTTGAATTGTTGAAATAATGTTTGACACCCCTTTGGTCATGCCTACATGATCGTTGTATTCTTCCATTAGCCATGTTTTTTGTTTTATTAATTTAATGTGTTGCGAAGCACCTTTATATTGTAATTAAATTAAATAAATATTTTCTTGAACATGAACTTGAATTGTTGGATCATTGGCACTTGTTTTTCTAAACTGTTTATTATTTAAAAAGTTAATTATCCCTTGATGTTCATACGATATGTATATTTCTTTGCAATTTGTTATGATGTGATGTTAAATTTATACCTTATGATGCACTGGTGTTTCTGGTTAGTTTTCAAGCTACAAGTATATATGCTGATTAAGTCATATTTGCTGCTGTGGAAAATTTAATTAAATTTAGGGTGGAGAAAGGAGGCAGGTACTGTATAAAAGGCCATGATTAGACCATCGGTTCTTGACTATTAATCTTATGTGCTGGGGGTGGTGTCATTGGCTTTGCCAGACTGAGACTTCCCCGGACATTCGAAGGCATATGAGTGATTACGGTTCCAAAAGGGTCCATCGGGACAGATCCATTAACAATGTGGCTAAGCCAGCCTCAAATGACACTCAACCCCCTTTTTCAAGATCGGGACTATCTCATGGTAAAGCCATGCCTCGGGCGATACCAGGTCTTTCGATGGATTTCCTTAGATGCGCTCGGTGGCATTGGATAAATTGACGGATGTTATGTAGTGATACCTTCGGGACGGGCTCAGACTCCAACCCTTAACTTGAGCCTCAATAATGATGCACTTAAGGTTTATATTATTTTCATTTGAGTTTTCTTTAGAATTGAGTTATCCTTCTGATATGTGAAAGTGCACCTGGTTGACACTGGACTTAGACCCCATGTCAAAGCACAAGATTGGGGTATAACTATTTCTTATTTATCTTGCCTTTCTCGGTTATATATATATATTTGTTCTTGCATTCTGCGGATAGGTTCTCATTTAGACTACTAGCTTAGGCTGAAGCAGGTGAGTAGGCACGGGTGCCGTTTGGGACCCGGACTGACTGATTTAATTCGTTGCACTTAAAATTAATTATCTAGAATTATTATATAATGGAACACTACATATTTATCATTTGATGAAATGGAAAGTTTTAGACACCATGGGTGCTGGCCTACTGGGATTTCTATCTCACACCCTACTCGGGCATCATTGACACCCGAGTAGATTACATGCTCGAAGTTATTGACAAGGGGAAGTGTGATGCTTCTGATGTTTGATTGTTCCTTACTATTTAGGATGGATACTGGAGAAGTGGACCCAGCCTTGCTCGTGATGTAGTTGTTGTTTGTGTCTTATCTTTTAGTTGACTGTGTGTTTGGGTTCTGTTTTTCCGTATTTTCAGTTTATACCTACATCATGGAATGTCATCTTTTTTGAGCTTCCTCACATGGATATTATTGTTCAGTTGGATTATGTACATTTCTTAGGATGCGGGTTATTCATTCAAATGCTTCCGCTATTTATTAATTGTTCCATTTTATGTCTGCTATGATATTATCTGTTACCTATGAGGGCATAGTCTCCACCACTAACATAATAAGGACCCTTGTTTCTAGTCAGCAGCCTCTGGTGTTCAGGGAGATGTGTTTGAGGTTATGTGACTCACCGGTCTGGCCACCTTCTTAGAGGTGAGTTGGGTCGGGATGTTTCACACAAGATTTAAAAAGATAAAAATGGTGATGGAGTCCCTATTAAATGATTAAAAATTCATTAAATGTGTTTAGATAAGGATACCATGTGAGTATACATACGATTTCAAATATCATACCTTGGAATTTGAAAAATATATCTCAAAATTCAAAAAAAATTATATAGTATAGAACATCATTACCTTAGAAGGAATAATAAGTGGATAATAATGATCAATAAAGAAGATCATATAATAAGACTAAGAAGGATAGTGGTCTAATTGGAGGAAGATTCATTAATGGGTAGGGGAATAGAGGTTGAAAAAAATATTTCATCACAAAAAGATTTCATATCTTGTGAGGAGGAATGTGAATGAGAACATGAAATATATTAGGATCAAGGTAAAATAGACATTATAGAAAAATAAATAAATCCCAAAAATTCCCTGAGGGGAGAAAAAAGTGATAAATAAATAAAAAATAAGTCATAAAGAGAAAATATCTACTTTTATCTTACTGTTGATCTGATGGTATTACTAATGGATAATAGAGGACATGAAAAATATAGAATTTATGATTGATAATGAGTTGTTAAGGAAATATCACGATGAATAAAAAGATAAATATGTTATGAAGATGGATATTATGTTTAAATTAATATTGTATATGTCAATGAAATTATTAAAACAAGAGATATAATTCATGTTTTTACCACTATAAATTTTATTGTTAATAATGAGGAGGTAAAACTATTAACTATAGACTACTATAATTAAATAATTCTTCGATGAAATATAATTTCAGAGAGCACAATAAATCAATTAATAAGGTTGGTGAAATAATTAAAATAATATAGAATATTTATTTCGGTATTATTAAACTAGGATATTATTAAATGAATCTAAGAACAATATTTTAGACACCAAATACTCCAATCCTAGTATTGTTAGCGACGACAATGGAAATAAGAGTGTGATTAAATCAAGAAAAATTAGAACAAACCCATTACTAATATTGGAGGTGGTTCTAGAAATTACAAAATAAATGAAGTGTTAATATAGAATAATATTAACTATAAGTTTATAGAAAAGGATAAGGTGAAATAAATATCTCTTAACCTTTAAAATATTGTAAAACATAAGTACATGTTGAATATAAATTAATCCAAAAAATATGATTTTCAAGAACCACTTTTCTATCCATTAATATTTTTAATACATAGAAGATGTTGGTGTTAGATAGTTAATAGACCAAAAACATACATATTCTACTACATTATCTCATTGTATCAAGTAAAGATATTTTTTGAAGGTGAATCCCATAAAAATCATCTTGTAATGAAAAATTATTCTTAAGGGGGTGAAAAAAATGGCAGCATGTTCTAGATTTCAAAAGTTCAAAATTCATGTTTCATGAAAAAAGGAGTAAAAATATGTTGGGAATAGAATAAATTTCAATTAGGGGTAGAATTATATATATAAAAGTATCAATAATGTTCTTATAAAAATTTAAGAAAGCTAAAATATGAATGATTCAACACACATTTAACATTTAATATGGGAAAAATGGGAAATAAGTATCACAACATAGAGGAAATAAAAACCCAGATACGACATGATTTTGTACTCTCAGATGTGTATGGAATAATAATAATGAATTTATACAATAGAGATAATTACATTATAATTTTTCTATTTTAATCACTTTAATTTCATATATTTTTTATCACAAAAATCTCATTATCTGGTGGGACTTTATCAATTTATGAGGATTTTTATAAATAAAACATGTAATTTAATCAAAATATTTTAATTTGATAATGGTTAAAAATGCATTAATGAAGTTATCAAGGAATATATTGAGAAGCATATGATCAGAAATGAATACGTTTATCTATACATATCAAATGAAAATTTATGTTTCTAGGAATATTAATAGAAGACTTTATAATTGAGATGAATAATTATATTGAAGTGTTATATTTTAAATTATTTTTACAAGGAATCCATAGACATGATTATTTATATTTTTAAGAGGTTATTACATTACACATATTCCATCGGAACATTATATGAGTTGTGGTAGAGGAAAAATTCATTCTCAAATAGGTTAAAAGTGTTCAACAACCAATAATTTAATAGGATGAAGAAAAACATTTGAGAAGGTTTGAAGAAAGAGTATATGAAGTTATATTTCATGGGTATACACTCATTAAATAAATTTAATATTTTTTTTAAAAATAATTCTAAAAATATTTATGAATAATTTTATGTAATTGTGTTGTAAAATCAATGTCCTTATCAAGCATCACTTCCCATTGATGAATTTGAAAATACAGAAGATTCTCAATAACTAGAGATTATTCTAGATAAATTTTTATAGTTTAATAACACTCTGGTTGATTAACAAAAGACTATAAATTTATATGGATCAAGGAAAAGAAATAAAAAGTTTAAAATACATTTATAATTTCTTGATCATGAATATATTCTTGGAATTTTATTCATGGTGTATAAACATGATGAATGAATAGAATGGATAATATTTCTAACTAACTATCATAGGTAAGATAAAGAGTTTTTATGAATACATAAAACAAGCTAAATGGATTTAAATTATAGAATTATAGTTCAACTATATTAACAAAAAAGAAATGTATGAATTGGTTTCACATCCCAAAAAAATTGATAGGAAAACTTGTTTTTTTATGTTGATCGCAATGACGAGTGTGATAAATAATGGAAAAAAATCTTCTTGTTTGTAATGGAAATTATGAAATTATGGTTATTGATTTTAATAATACTTTTGATATAGTCAAAATTATAATATTAAAATTAATATTTCATTTGTTTGTCATCACTGAAATTATAATTTTTTTCCTTGGGGATGCAAATCATATATTTTTAAATTGAAAATATGAGAAAAAAGTATATATTGAAAAACTGAAAGGGTTTGACCTTGATTGTGATTCTTTGAGAGTGTGAAATCAAAATATGGAATTATTTGGGCTCAAATAATTTAAATGATCAAGGTATAAAAAAATTATCATTAACATAATGAGAATACAGTAAATAAAATTATTGGTGGCTTCAAATAATTTTTAAGGAATATGGAATAATTTTTGTTATTATTTGATTGTAGGTCAATGAGATATTTTATATTTTAAATAAATAGGTAACTATTGATATAATTTCTTAATTATTTTCCAAAAAGTTTTTTGATGTTAATGATTTCAAAGATAAAATTTTTATTAGGTTTAAAAAAAATATAACTGATTTTATCAATATCTCATGAGAGTTGTATGATCATTAGTTTTTATAAATGTTTGGAGATCAGGATTCATGTGGGATATAAAATCCTATAACACTTGGTAGTTTGTTTTCCGTGAATTAAAAATTAAAAAATATGAATCAAATAGTGTTTTGAACAATCATTATTACCCCCACACTATTTATTAGAGTTATGGACACACATTTCTTCTTTATTTTTAAATATTGTATAATTCCATTGAAACTAAAAGGAGACACATTTTATTCTAGAAAAAAATGGTTCACAATCTTTATCAAATTTACTCTATTATGGATGGAGGTATGAAAAGAATACATCCTAAATTTATTATTTATAAAAAAATAACATTTGGACGTTGATGTTAGAGATAAAAAGTTGGTTTCTATTGGAATTTTATTATTTTTAGGAAGATATGTGGCATGATAGTATAATAATAGAATAATATCAATACTATATAAACAAATATTGAGTATATTATGGAATAAAAACCCACAAATATAATTATATAAATGATTTATCATCTAAATAACATGAGTGTTGATGTTCCATGCCCTTTATTACCTAGATGTGAGAAATAGAGAGATATCAATTTGTGGAAATTGGGACATGCATGGACCATAGTTTCCATGTAGGAACATGTTCTCCCCTCTCTAGGTCCCAACCCAGTGATTGAATAGATCATTAGAATAATGACAATTCCCACAGTCCAACACATTTTATTTTAGAGGTCATCTTTCATCACTCACACATAACCTATGATGCATCCTTGGAGATCACCAATCCTCATAAACAGTCTAGGATAAACCGACATAATTATGGAGTTACAAATAGATATCCTCCTCATAGTAAAGGTGTAATTTTATGAATTAATTATTATAATTTATCCCTTTTAACCATTAATCCACACCTATGGAGAAAACATTCCTTCTTGAATTCCATATATCTTAACCAAGACAATTCCAATTCACTTTTAGATACATACAAATCTGAAAAGAATATTGAAAATGGGCCCTATAGGCACCCCATATTCCCCAGAAAAACATGTTCTCCCCTCCTTGGGGACCAAATATGTTTTTGAATGGATAATCAGACTAATGAATATCCCCATAGTACATAAATATATTATTTCTAGTGTGATTTTTCCTCAATTAAATACAATGAGAGATACTTCCTAGTATGTCAGCCATCCTAATCACTACACTATACCAAAACTCTTTAACTATGTAGTTATAATCATTTCACCACCAAAAAATATTGATGCACCTTGTTTACAAGGGTATTATTTTTTCCCTTTTATGACATTAACTTCCTTGGGTATTAGTTTCACATTACTTTAGAGTAGAACATCCTTGTTGTGGACCCTATATCTAAACCTAAGAAATTACAATACAATTCTAGAAGAGTACCACTCTAAAATAAATTTAGAAATTTAGACACACATGCACCAAAATTTATTTGGGGAAACATTTTTCCCTCACCAAGACTCACCCACATTCCTTAAAGGATGTTCATACTAATGATTGTTCCCATATTCTAGCACATGATATTTCTATTTTTATTTTCCCTCACTCAAACACAACCTTGGATATATCCCATGTGGACACCCATCTTGATCACTAATCTTAGACAACCTTATTTAACTATATAGTTCAAATATTGTCGACCAACAAAAATAAAGGTGTTCCTTATTGACAAGGGTAGTAACATTTATCACTTTTAAACCTTTATAATAATGGGGTGTAAAAAATATAGTCAAATAATACAATGAAATATTCATTGTAAATGTAAATTTATATCATGTTACACTTCATTAAGGATACAGACGAACCTAGAAACCATTCATTTAATTATTTTTCAAAAAAGGTGAAGGTGATAAGTATCTTGACAATACCACTTGAAAAAGATTACTTCTTGTAAATAAGTGTGTTATTATATGATCATTCTATCCAAAAAACATAATAAATATTATAGTTTATTTTCTTTATTAAATTAATTTTTATTTTTTGAAAAAGGGGGGAAATATAATATTATGGACTTATGAAATGTGGGAGATACTCTGTTTTCTTCTCTATGTGTTCATCATAATGAGTAAGAGTTGAAAAGTCATTCACATTATGTGATATTGAGTTGTTTACAGATGAGGTGCAGAGTAGAACTCATGTGTTGATTTTTCTATTTCCATAAAATAAAAATTGAGTGATTGATGATCGCATTGAATGAGTGGAGATTGTAGAGTTCTTATTAATTGATTTAGCAGTGGATGACATCACAAACCTCTCCACTAGTACCCCTTCTATGATGGAAGTGATGATAGAGATGATCTCGAAATCCCACCTCTAATAGGCCATGATTTGTCCACTATAACTGAGGGTATACAATTCAAACAAATTAGAGTTATTACCCTCAATTTAAAATTGTAATTTTGAGATACAAGATCCACTAGTCAACACAATTTTGTAGATAACTGTGAAATCATCCACGTACAAAATTGTAATTTCATGGAAAACAAAATAATTGATAGTACCAAAACACACTCTATGTTGAAACAATGAAATATAACAAATTTTAAATAAATTTATGATAAAATAACACCCATATCAGTCACCAACTATCTCTTGAGGACCTAAAAAATATAGTACATATATATTGGGTGAGCATACATGAATACTTAGTATGACCCTCTCTATAACCCCTCATTTAAATATGAAAGAATCATGTTAATTAACATTGAAGAGGCATAAAAAACTCAATATCTAAGTAGGTAAAACTATACCCCATCATTTCTAATATCCTCTCATCGAACAATGAATATTAATATGAATATATTTATCAAAATAATATGACAATGGAGGGTACCCCTCATCTACATTCCCACTAGTTAGTCTCACCCACACCCCAAACCAAATTCCTTATTATTAAATCCCTTTATATGTCATCCTACACCCCGTGCACAAATACCTTATCCATGTCCTAAAAAATCCATAACTAAGTGTAAATATAGAATCCACTACATCCACTATATCATTAATTATAATTCAACACATCACAATCTATGTAACTACACATCTGGAAACTATAGTAACCATAGGTGATATACATGTATATGCTTTAAATTTACTCCACTATAGCGTGAACATACATTTATTCAAAAATGAAGTTCTATCAATGCATATATAGAGAGTCAAATTATTCTCTAAAACTTTATAAATTGGATTTTCTGATAAAAATTAGACATCAGAAGGGAGGGTGACGAAGAGAGGGTAGTCATCCATATATTCTCTCATCAGTCATTATGTTTTAAGAAAACCCCAAAAAATAAAAAAAATCAATTTTGAATACACCTCTTGAATCAGTTAGTAGAGTATATAAAATCTGAAAATATAAAGAATAGATTCCTAGATACTCAAACAAAGAGAATCTAGCTATCATTAGACTCACTCCCAACTATCACATCATAAAGAACCCAACTTCCACTACTACGGTATTGGAATAAAAATTTCATGTAATTATACAAAAATCAAGATTAAAAAACCATAATAATTTTCATTTAGTAAACATTTATTTCAAAAAATTCATTTATACCACTAAAAAATATTTTTAAAATATTTTATTTCATCACAAAGAAACATTCCATTAAAATTTGTATTCCCATTTCTATATTTACATTCCCTTCTCTTAGATAATTATTACAACCATATCATGGTTCTTATATAAAATCTATATTTTCCAAATAAAAACCACCTTATGAGTTATTTATAATTCATTTTTCTTTCCATATTCTAGAGAGTCAATGCCATGACCTAAAATAACACATGGAAATAAAATCATGATACATAAGACAACATTAACAAAGAGTTGGAAGTTACAAAAATCACCCATTGAAAACCCATATTCAATGAATAAAATATAATTAAATATGGTAAATACCAACTCTCAACCTAAACCAACCAACTAATGAACAATCAAAATGATTAATATGTAAAAATAATTGTTCTTCTCATAACTCATACTAACCCTTTCAATATCAACCTACTTTTAGTGAATGACGATAAGAAAGAACTTCCATCTACTTGTCCCACACAACACCTACAAAATATATCTAGTACACTATTTCTATAACAAAACAATTTCTAGGATAAAACATTATAAAACATATACAGAACAGAGATCATATATTTTGAATATATAGGTCATGGGGAATTCAATGCCATATTACTAAGTTATAGAAGCCTATAATAAACAAGGATGGTCTTAAAAGAACACAATTAATTTTATTCTAGAAAAAAAATTCATTTCCAACTTTATTTAATATAATCAATAATAGTGGGTTTTATAAATAGAATACCAACATATAGTAACTAAAAATAGCTACAATGAAACATAATCATATGTCAATAAATAATTTATTATTCATATATATTCAACGAATAATGTTAATCAAATTCACATGCCTCAATATTTTTTTTATTGTTTCCCACCATCATTAAATAGTTTAATTTTTTTGAAGAGTTTTACCCATGTTAGTGGAAAAAAATAATCATAGCAGTCAATTTCATATAGTATATAAAATATGATGATACATACAATAATAAAAATTTCCACATGTGTTCAGTGCATCCTTATATATATTTCAATATTTCTCATATATCCATATAACCAACATAATTTTATTGATTTGTCCAATTAAAAATGAATATATGGTATTTTCAACCCACATATTCACATAAATGAAAATAATTCATGAAACCCCTACCTCAATAATACCATATAAACATTCTTTAAGAAAGTGTAAATAAACAGGCACATATCCACAAATCACTCCTCCCATTGTTAATCATGATCCCCCTAGATTTGATACTCCTAGGAATCCACCACTAATAATTAATATAAATCCCATGAAAATTAAAATTAATTTAATTACACATGATGTAAATAGATAATAAAAGTGAATAGAACCAACAAATAAGAAGAAAAATAACCTTTGATTACCAATGAATTCATCTCAAGAATTATATAGTGAAAGACAATAAATAAAATTCAGGATTATCCAAAAGGAATCTTGGAGTTTTCTTGGGTTTTAAAGACAAGGGATAAAATAATATAATTTCAAGGGGGTCCTAAATTTATACATTTATGGTTTTAATAAGACCATGACACAACACCCCAGAGCACATAACATTCCCTAGTGTTTTCTCTAAGCCCCCAATAATAAGGCATGAACACTCCGCAATGTTCCTAGTAAAATTACAACTCTAGAATTCATAATTAAATACCATATAGATATTATAATCATGATATTAGACTACAACATAAACCATACAAAACACTAAAAAGGTTCCCCAAATGGTTGACATAAGGGCCTTGAACACCAGGACTCAACTTACCTACTTATAACATACACTCTAGTGACTCATTATAAGGATGTTATGAGAATCCTAAAAACATAAAATACATTATGCATCCATGATAAAATACAAAAACTAACTCATTGATTGGATAGATGAACTAAAAACATCCACTTAATCCTCCACACCATGAGGACCTTGGCTACTATATAAGGTCAATCTACAAAACTGCACTAGGTAGTGGCCTGAAAGACCACAACAAAGCCTCCTCTTCTAGAAGAAATTTTATCTCAAATTGGACTCCACTCCCCTGAGAATTTTGGTATATATCCACCACTCAAAAATAATATGGAAGGATATGTGAAAACTAGGTTCTTACATCATATACATCACAAAAAAAAATAATCATCCTTAATAATTTAAACCAAACATAAGAATGAAATGAAATTGAAAAAAAAAACACCATACGAGAGGCCACTCATTGATATCAAAATAATGAGAACATAACTACAAAATCATTGGGTCAAGAGGAATAATCACAAAAAAATCCATAATCATATAAATAAACATGGTTTATACATATCAAATAAAAAAGAAAACCTCAAAGAAACCATATTATTGAGTGTCAACATGAGACTCACATTACCAATTAATATCCTCCAAGTCATTATTTTTTCACAATACATGAAATAACAGAATAACATAGCCACACAAAAAAAATCTCATAGTGATATTATATCTCAATAGGATTTTCTTTAATGCTCTCATAATCTTAAAACTCCATCTCACCCAAGTAAATGATGTGGGAATTTTCAGAAAAAAACTACTAAATTAATGAATCGTAAATTGCATCATTAATTAGTTAAAAATGTGGGGGAATTGATAATCAGTATGAAATAACTACAACACATCGAATGTTCTACCAAACAGGGGGGATTTCTTTCTCATATGACCAAAATTCGGTAAGTAATATTAGTTCATAGCTTTTGAAACACATGATCATAAATGTATAAAAATATAGGCCTACACTTTGTATCAACCTAGATATATTTCTATATTTTAGTTCATTCATACTCTAGAGAATCCCATAAATCCTTTATTTCATTCTACACACAAATTTTTATCTTTTGATAGATAACTCTCTAACCTTGGTTAAACACAATGGAGATATGAATGGTCATCCAAAAAATGATTTTAATGGGAATATACCAATGGGTGAGTGATAAAAATTATTATAACTAAAATACTCCAATAGTATTTTTCTCTCCCATGATTCTTTAAATTAATAAATATATGTGGACAAAAATAATTCCAAAGTCTAAATAGACCGCTCTATTTGATCATCCAATTCATGAAACAATTTATTATTATGTGATTATAGAGATCCTAAATAATTTAGGAAACATATCAAAACCCTATAATTAAAATAGGGATCAATATTAGAGGTGATAATATTCAAAAACAAATGAATTACAAACACCTCTTATAGATATTTCTAGGAAAAAAACTTCACTTTGATGGAGTTATTAATCATTTAGAACCTAGATGAGTTCATTATGTGATATGTGATCATCCATAAAGAACAAAAAACTCCATAAACCAAGGAATGAAAGAGAAACTTTACATAAATAATTCCTCAAAATTCAATTTGGGGACATCAAGTTGATGAATCAACCAACTTGGAATATAGTGTTATGCCTTAAACCTATGGAAAAATAAAAATCAAGAGAAAATATACAAAAAATACCTACATGCTTGACCACCAAATATAGATTCGTAAGGATTGTTAAATATTTTCTATATTAGAATATATTTCTAAATGTGAATGGAATAACTCACTGTGAATCACATCGTGAATATAAGACAGAATGAAGATCATACCACAAAACAAAACATAATTCTAGTCATCCTTAGAAAATCCCTTATGAGAATCACCACAAATAACATGATATTTACAAAAAATACCATAGGGAATACCTTTATGGGACACTTCTACCAACTACACCATATAATATATCACAATCATCTAGTAAATATATCCATTAATACTAAATTCTCCCATATCACAATACATCTTTGAAATTTCCTTCATCACTCCCCATTTATCACTATACTCAAACAAAATATCATAGATCTACTTTATGATTCATTCACAATCAATACAATCCCCTTTACATAGTGTATAAAAAATATCAAAGTTGTACTTTATCTAGATATCCATTCAGTATCATTATCAAAAAAAATCCTGGTCAGAGAAGAGATTCCTTAAAATGATGTTGTCTACAAAGTCCATAATGTGATCGCCAATGTGGTAATTCCACAACAACATTATATCAAACACAATTACAACCAGTTCATTATTATGGGTGATCTAGTTACTTTCATGAATCCATAACTACTGAAATCCGTAAAAGAGAACTAATCATTGATGAATTATACCCTTATTAATGGTAATACACAAATAATAAAAATATAATTAAATCATTATGTCATTATCAATAAATTAATGAATAATAGAACCTGTTTGATACTTCAAAAAATACTCATAAATAGCTTGTAGCTATCCAGTCCATGTAAAAACTTGATCTTTTGTGGTCAATGGTATTAATATATCCTCAATTTAAAAGAAATTATTTTTTAATATATATAAATAGCATGAATGACTAATGAAAATGTGAACCTTCACAATATATTTGGTGTCTACCTAATAAATAAAAACCCTAATACTAAATGGATCCAAGAATAATATACGTCAAGACATAAAATTTTATATGAAATATACCACACTGAACTGGAAAATATACATACAAAAATTCCCAAATAGTTGATGATTCCAATGAACAACAAATACAAATAAATTTTTATATGTATGATCCCCAGTATAATTAAAATGAACCAAAATTTAATTAATAAACATCATCATGAAATGATTTGTAAACTCAAGGAACAAAAAATTCATCAATATAATGAACAAATATGAATAGTTTGTTACACTAGATTACATTACAATGATCTCATATGGAACCAAACATGATCTGGATATTTTATTTCTTATTTTTTCATATTTCATAAAATTAAGATGATATCGAGACCCCAAATATATATTTAATAAAAAATTGATCCCATCGTCTAGTAAAATAAATCATAAATATATAGAACAAGATAATGGTTTTTCACCATCACTACAATCAATTATTGATAATCGATACACAGAGGAAAAATAACATCATAAATCTTTAAAAACATAATCAGAGCATCCTACATTGATATAGTAGGCTAAATAAAATAGCAATATAGAATATAATAATATTGATAGATTAATATATGTGATTCTTTCCAAAACCATATCCCTCATTGAGGGGGTATCTCTATTACATTTTTACAAAATATATATTCGAAATATTATACCAAAATGGAAAATAAAATGGGTTTAAACTCAAGGAAATTAAAGAATAGATATTCTATAAAATAATTCAAGGATTGAACATTCATCTAACCCATTTTTGGGACCCATTCAAAAATAAACAAGGCATTTTCTTCATCAACTATATAGAACATTACATTATTTCAATAATAATCACAAATACTATAGATCACATATAGAAAAATCCCTACCAAATATCATATTTTTTGGATATATCTATGAATAGAGAAAATATCCCAAAGACAGATGCTACCCTAACATCAGTTAATAACCTCTTTAAACCTCATATAATATATTCTAAACAAAAAAATAACGTAAAAAATTCCAATTCCACTGGAATCCTCTCTTCAACATGTCATGAAGTATATAATTGGATTGTTTTATTGAATGAGGTCGGGGATCCTGAACCAAAAAAGTATACACAATGGTAGAATATAAATAGATAATAACTTATATAAAATCTAACTCTCCTCACAATAGAATATATGTGGAGTGAATCTAAAAACGTTCGTATCCATATAATATGTATCCTTTATGGTGACTACCTTTATATATGTGATCTAATAACTGTCCATGTGGAAGTGAGGAATCAAATAGCTATTCTCTTCCAATTAAATCCCCTCTTTGAAAATAAAAATCTAGAGGTCATTTGTGAATATTGTATGTTAGAGAATACTACTTCAATGATCGAGCATGAAGAGGGGAAAAATCCATGTTGGCCACATTGTAAGGTTTGGAATTATGGATTCCAATTTTGATGGCATCTAACTAGAAACAAAACCAAAAAAAGTTCACCTAAAGTGGTCTGGGCACTACTAGATTCCGTGAAACATGGAAAATATGACTAGAACCAACTCTCCAATGTAAGAAACTTGATTTGACCAAGAAATTGTGATCATATAGAAATAACTCATCTCCTGAAAGATTCATAAAAACTCCCCTCTTATAAAGATATAGTCATATACAATAATATTTCTATAAAATTTTCCATTGCAACACCTCAACATGTGAAATAAATATTAATAGGTGATATGGAATTGGATATCTGGATACAAATCATCCTCTTACTAGATCACCATATCCTTTTTATCCAGAACAAGTTTTGAAGCATGATATAGATAATTATTATACATGATTATAAACTCTCATATACTGGAATTAAATTTGTGGACAGTAATAATCTGTTATAGACAATCTTCCTTCATAATAAATTAATGATACTCTTCCTAGAATATATTTGAAATATCCTCACAAAAAATGACTAACTCCTTATGATCCTCAAGGAATAATAATAACCATTTACATGAATTCACAAAAATAATAGTGGTAAATAATGAATCCCAAAGCTCCCTCTTAGAAAAAAATTGTATGAAATATCCACCATATAAAATGAAACCATAGTATTAGGATATAAAATTGATCCCTTATAAATCTATATATCCTTATATTTAAACTCTCTAAGAAACTTCCTCTTAGTATTTTAATAACCCTAAAATATAATATTTTATACTAGAACATCATTCCATATATTATCACCATCATCCTAATTATGAATTTGACCTGGATATGTACCTATAAAATAAAAAATTGTTATTGACTACTTAATGAAAAATATGGAATATTTATGTTTAATCAATTTTTTTTCTTCCAAATTTTGATTATATACCCAATTAAAACTTCAATATATAAAATATTGACTAATTATTTTTACATTGGTATGTAACCTAAACACAACTCACCTTAAAACTATAAATAAATTTAAGGTCCTTCCCTCAGATCATTGGGGGGATTAAAGTCTAGTTTTCTCACTAGTCTCTCTTGTTTATATCAAAAATTAACTTTAGTTGATATTGTTTCCCTTTATTCCCAGGTTTCCTCCCCTATACAAGATTCTAAAATATATTTATAATACTTACTATCAGATTCCATAACACATTTTCAAGACCCCATATAGTCCTATCCCGCTAATTCTTGCAGGGAAGATGGGGATGACCCCTAAATCTCACCTTCATCAGCCTCTACATTATAAACCAACACAAAGTGTCTAAAATGAATAGAAATGGTTGTAATTAAATATAATATTTAAATTTATGGATAAGTGATATGGTCCACAAATAACATAATCATTAAGGTAGTGGAAGATCTATTCCAATAAAATTATGTAAATCTATACTAACTAAAACGTAAGAAAATTCCTAAAAACCATGCCTAAAAATCATGAATAAACACCCAAAACTCTTGAAATACTCCATGAGATAGTAAATCCCAATTAAATCATGAAACAACACTGGAAAATATAAAAATATTATATATAAATTGGGGTACATGTATGTAAACATAGTAGGATCCCCTAGAAATTTTCATGAAAATTTGAAAGAAGTATACTAAAGCCCAATGAATAAATAGAAGAAACCAACTCATTACCTACTCAGGTTTGAATATATACCTTAAAAACATGGGGTCAAATACCAATTTACTTATAAAAGTATGTAACTCTTACTAAAATTCATATACATAATATGGCCACCTTTAATCAACTTCTCCTCTAGTTTTTCTCTCCCACACCCCAACACCAAATTCTTATGCTATAATCCTTCCAATAACTCAACCTGTTCCACATACACATATACCTCATCCACATATGAAAATATATTTAACCATGTATAATTTTGAAATCCATTATAGCTCGTGTATAATGAATTTTACCTCATGTTTTCATATCCTAAGAAATAATACTCGTGGAAACAATAATTAACACGAATGGAATACTTGTACATACTATAACTTTTAGCCACTATATCATGACCATACATATAAGGTAAAACTAAAAGACATCAAATAACCAATAGAAAAATAATCTATAATTTAATCCATCACATCCTAGATTCATCTACACATTATTATACATCCTAAGTGAGTGTCATAAAGAGTGAGTAGTCAACCCTCTACTCCCACACTAAACTGGATTTTAAGAGAACACATAGATCATAAAAATATAATCATTATTTTTCCATTTAAATTAGGTGGTGGATAATATTAAGTCACAAATTATAATGAAAAAATATATCACACAATCAAACTAAGGTAAATTACCTATCCATTTATTCAATCCTATCCACGGTCCCATAGGACACTTGATGAATACTATTATAGTCTAATAAATGAGATCCCATATATGCACACAAGAATCATCATTAAACGACATAAATCACTTTAATTTTGTTAAAAACAATTACAACTCATTCCTTAAGACCATTACAAATAAAGGTCTAATGATTCCATATTATCACAATCCATCATGATTTTTTAACTAAAATTTGCATTTCTTGATTTTCAATGTAATAACATGGTGAATTAATCCGAACATTCTTGAGTTTTATTTAAATAATAGCATTACCACCATAAATTGATATAATAATATTTATTTATAACTGATTTAGAATTCCTTAATCTAGATATTCTAGGACAAGAACTGAAATACCATAAGGAAGATCTAATCAATGTTCATTGTAAAACAATAATGGGTAGTTTGATTCAATAACCATCATGGAAACATAAACTAAGTTGAAAAAATAAATATTTATAGGATATAATAACTATAAAATCATACCAACTATCCAATAAATATAAAAATAGATAAATTCGTAAATAAGAAAGTGTGACTATGAATATATGTAATCTACACCAACATTATTCTCGTCACAAAAAATAAGCCATAAAAAATCTCTACTATCTAGTTTTCCCATATATACTTCACATAATATTCCAACCACACATGTTACAAAAAATCATAGTATAGGATAAAAAATGGTAGAGGGAATACATAAAAAGAAAATCATATTTTTAGTACATAAAATAATTGACTAACCAAGGCCATAACACCAAGGCACATAATATTATAATAAACAAACATAATTTCAAAATGTATCTAAAAATTAAATTCTATAAAATAAAAAATTTCACTACTATCATAAATTAACCTACTCATTATAAAAATATTTTATCAAAAAAATTTAAATATAAAATAAAACAATAGCTATCAATCAAACATAAACATACTATATAAAATAATTTCATATCTATATAATTTTATGGATGAGTGGATTTTAAATTCACATGCCTCATTAATTATACTCTTTATCATACAACCAATCAGTATTTAAAAAATTTCAATCATATCACTAATTATAAGGAGAACAAATGATCAGAAAATTCAATTTCCCACTATCTAATAATAATTAATTTTCATTGAACTATAAAATAAAAAATATATGATTACCACATGTTGTTCCAAATATTATTCTTCTGTAGGATTTGAGATTTTTATCTTCATTAGGTAAATTTCACCATTATCAAAATAATATAAATAAAAATAATCCCAAATCTGGAAATAAATTTATGGGAATCCACAAATCCATTATATTGACATGAATATTTATACATTCTTTGAGAAAGAGTGGAGTTATAAGAATATATCACCAAACTTACCCCTTGAAATGACATGTCATCCATAAGGATGCTATTATACATGATTCTATAATCAATACTCAATAAAAATTGAAAATAATAAGAGTAAAAATCCTTAATTTCATGTAAAAATAGAATTTTAGAGAATAAATTCAATATAGAATATGAAAATTGACCCTAGATCACCCACAAATTGACATCAAGAAGCTGGGGGAAGACACCATGTAACATTAATGAATTATTACTAAAAGGGACCCCCGGGTAACTAAGGGTTTGAAAGAAAAAGGTGTAGAAAATTTAATTTTATGATGGATGATAACTCTATATTGTATGAGGTTTTAAAATATTGTTGACATAAAAACCTAAACCATTAAATAAACTATAGGGATTCTGCTAAAACAATTACACAGAAGGTATGACCATGTTGCATTAGTCATAATCAATACCACCCCATAGAATCCATATAAAACCTAATAAATATTCCATTAACATAGTATATAAATAAATAACAACAAAAAAACCATTCCATGGTGGTTATGAAAATAACATATACAAGGTCCTTGACCATCGAGACTTTATGCCATAAGTTATAACCTATGAAGTAAAGACCCCTCAATATCCATAACACAATTATGACCACCATACCAAAACTACATAAAAATTGATAAAACCATCTAATCCTTCACCTCATGGCTCGACACATCAAGGCCTATGGATACACCATAAGGGTACTTTCCAAAACCATGATATATGGAATCCTATAAGACCGGGTCATAAGCCACACTTTTTAGAAAAATTTTATCTAAAACAACACAACTGCTCTCCTATCCTTTTATTTACACCTCAAACCACCCAAATAAATAATATAAGGTATTACTAAAAACCAATACCATTCAAGAGTTATGATTTGTTCTTGATTGAAACATGGTAAAAAAAGAATTGATTATACACCAATGGATGCAGTTCTCCCGCAATCATCACTATTTATTATGGTGACATGTTTAAATGAATGTCATGTTTAATGAAAACATTAATTATTTTATTTAGGTTATCCATCAATTATCTTATGATGATATCATTTTTTATTCATTGGAAAAACGTTAGAGTTTATTAGTAAGTTCATTGCATTTTATTTTAACTTATAAGTAATTAATGAGGTGTGTTTCTACTACACATGAAAACACCCTGATGTGAAGTACAATGACCAGGTAACAATAAAGAAAATTATATATAATTTGAGAATTATTTAATATTTCAAAAATATGAATGTGTTTCAAAATATAATTGGATTAGTTTTTCTTAAATAATGATGATATATAGGGATGATATTAATACGATTTGAGAAGATTTGTCTTGGAGTTAATCCAAAGTGATTGATTCAAATGTGTGACAAATCATGACATAATAAGAGTTCTTTGGTCATACGGTTCTATATGAAAATTCAATTATACCATGATGAATATCATAGAGAAATTGTGTGTCACACTTCTTTGGGAAACAAATGATCTTATAATGAATATAAAATGTTCATATTGAAATGTGGGGTGAAGTGAAGAAGTCCAAGTAATATTAGGAGGATCAATGAAACTAGATCGTTAAATACATTGTTTCTATGGATTTTATTGTTCTGGATATTTATTGTTCACCATGAAATAGTATATTTTTCATACCATAATGAGTTTTATTGTAGGAGATCAACGATTTTTTGGTTCAAAAAATCTTGAATGTTTCACAAAATAGTCTATTTTATTTTCAAAAATAAATTCTCAAATATTTTATAAGATACAAATAGATATTTTGAATTTAGTAATATTTTTTTAGGATATGTGGATTACACCATAGCTATTAATATCATCTCGAATGAAGGATAATATCATAAACATATAGTGAATATCCTAGAGAGAGTCTCTATGATTAAATTTGAAGAACCTATGATATATATCAGACATTGTAATAGTGATTTTATATTATTTTCTCTATAAGAACAAGGTCATACCCATGTATGAATTCTAGAGGCACTTCACATATATAAGCTGACTATTTTTAGCTTTTTTTAAACTCATTTTTCATCCAATAATAGATAGTTGAAGAAAATCATCTTGATATCTTGTTTACTTTTATAATAATAAATTGTCACACTGGTAATATGATTTCAAACATTACCAACCATGTATTGGACTAATGACCATCAGGGTATATGAACCTAAAAAGAATCTTTTGTCCATGTGTGTCTTCTCTCTTAATATATCAATATCAAATCATCTACATGGAAATTTATTCATAGTAAATGGTTATGCGAATCTTCTTGTATTTTATATTTGGGGAATTTGGAGAATTCTGATTCTTTCCCATATCAATGGTGCTTTACTCCCTATAAGGTCTCACAAATTTAGAATTATTTTTTATATAACATGAAAATAATACCACCAAGAGGATGTGTTTAAGACAAAAAAAATATTATTAAAATTAAGTGTAGAACTCTATATTCATAAATTATTGGATCCATTAAATATTCCTTATAGCTGTGAGAAATTTTATATTTCAAATACATAAAAAACAGTGTGAAAATTTTAATCAAATCTAATTTAATTCCATTAAGAATTATGGAAAACTATATAGAAATAGTTCAGAAATTATATGTTACTGGTATATGGAGAGGAGATATATATAGTTATCATGGGGTTACAAATCTATACTTCAGAAGTTCAATTTGATAATGTATCAATGTATTAACAATTAAAAGTGAAATTTAATCTCATTTATGTAAGCGTGACATGACTTGACCTCCCTGGTCTATGAACATGGTCATAAAACCTAGTGAGACAACTCTAATACCTTGATTTCAATACCAACAAACCACACGTTATTAATCAATAGGGTCACATACCAGATTAATGATTATCACAGAAGGATAACCCATATTTTTTATGTGTTATTTATTCTCGCTCACACACACCCTATGAAACTTACTAAGAGATAACCGTTAAAAAATATACACTAGACCAAGCTCACATAACTATGGATTTCTACATAGATTGGATCCTAAAAGAAAATATGCACCATATGGGCATTGATATTAACAATTCAGATTTTATGTGAACTATTTAATTGGTGTTACAATATAAAATTGTAAAGAAAAAAATCCATTTTCATGGACCCCACACCTCAAACAAAGATAGTGACTCGGTAATTCAAGATGATTATTGGATTACAAAACATTTCTTCATTTCCCAAACTCTTCAGTCCATGAACCTAGTCTAATGAACCCATGTTTCTCATATATTACCTTAGATATATTTACAATCACACCATATGAAATTACCCACCAGATTAACATATTAATACTAATGAGTTTCCCAACATGCTAATATAATCTCTTTTATTGTGCTTTTCTACTCTCACTCATACACATGGGGAAACATCCCATGAGTTCACCATTATTGAAACTACACAAGGATAAGATCACTCAATTTTGGAGATCTAGTCTTGTAGGTTCTCAATTATAATAGTGCATCTTATTTACATGTGTATCAATGTTTTTTAATTTTAATATAACATTCCCAAGGGTTTTATAAAGTGGTAACCAATTCTGTAAGGTAAATTATCTTCCTTATTTAAATGGAAATAAAGCAGTAATAATAATATAATCATATATCTCATATCATGGAATGGTATTGATAATGTAAATTACTATCACCAAAAATATTATGATAATGACATCCTGATGAAAGAATCCAGAAATTATAGGTTACGATCTTGGAAAAAGGTTTATATGATAGAGATATTATATCTCGAGGGATATTACTCAACAATTATATATAAAATTTAGAAGAATGTTAATAATAAAAAACAAGATTAATCCTAATTAAAAAATACATAACATAAAATAAGTATGAATTTTTTAATGGGAGATATATATTTGTGGATAAAAATGGTTTTCTCTTGTAAATGCTAGAATGTTTTGAACAAAATATCCCAATAATTAAATATTTTACTTTATGATTACCTTGTGATGAATAAAATGTGATAAACATATGATTTATTATTACTAGGATAGTAAAAAATAATAATTAAACACGTAATTTACAAGGTAATGTATATAAATTAAAAATCATATCAAAATATTAAAAATGAACCAATTTTACTAGAATGTTCATTTTAATCTGAAAATTGAGATTTTAAACAAATTATTGTCCAATTATACACATTAATGAATACTAAAATCCATTATTTTTTTTGTGATTTATATCTACATAAATATATATTAGTGGTATGAAATTAAATAAATAACAATTAATTTTCATTTAAAGTATGATTAGTGGAAGAATATATATTTATCAAATTGACTAGGTATTAGTTCTGTATATAAAAACATGGACATGGTTGTTGATGAAAATTAAATTCAATATCCCTAATCTAATATGTATAAATAATAAAAGCTTGGATACACAATTTTTTCACCCTTAATTATAATATATCGTAGGAATGTGTGATGATTTTCATATTAATATCTATTAAGAGGGTTTATAGATATAAATTATGTTTACCAGCTTAGTGGTGATGATATATTAAGGTTCCCATGACCCACACTCCCAATTACAAAGATAATATTTTTTAATATAAACTATTTTTTGATGCAATTTTAGAAGTACTTATCAAAATTTTAAAAGAATTACAATATATTAAACATTACATATCAAAAATTTTCCCCATATCAAAAGTGTGATGTTTTTGGTCTTTGAAGACACAATGAAAATTATTTGAAAATATTAATGAACATTTATCCACAAATTTACAACACAAAACCCATTCTAAATATTTCATACATAAAAATCATACTCATAAACCTTGGTATTGAATCATGATAAATTTTTGATATTAGATAATCAGTAAGGAAAACATAATAGATAAAAAATGATGGTTTTTAGTTATTAAAATATAAGCACGTGGGTCTGAGGGAATAATCACGATCCTTAATGAAATTTATAAATAACATAAATAAAATTGATAAGATATACTCTCTTTAAAATGAAAAAGCATATAATTTTTTTCATTAAAATCAAATTTTTTGTTATTAATAATAATTATCCATTAGAATAATAATAGACATTCAAATAAAATTTCAAAGAGAAATATGTGATATAAAAAAATTATTGAGAAGAAAAATAAACATTAAATAATTCATTAATAAATTAATGAGCCTTTTAAATCAATTATAAATTTAATAATTATATTTTAAAATCCATATTTTACTGGTTGAAAATATAATAATATTTATTTAGTTTCAAAATTATGAAGTGTTAAAATCAATTTGAAACCCATTTTAAAAAAATATAATGGAACCATATAAATGTATAATACTCAAACTATTAGTGAAATAGTAAATTATTTTTTAGAAAACAATTTCACCATACCAGTTTATGATGAATTTAAATGTATCATTCATAAAACATTTTCCATAAAGAGATGTATGGAATTCTGTAACAATTTTAATTCCATAATAATCCTCAATTATAGTTAATTAAAATTTATATAATATTATTATAATAAATATGTAGTGGATGATAACACTAATGATCATTAAAGGTTAAAGTTTTGAATAATTTATCCCAATTTTTGAAAAACCATATAAAAATGGGTAATACAAAATAGATTTTAAAATATTTGAATGGAAATAATAATTTCATGTGAAATAAAACATAATATGTTTCCCAAATATAAAGGTGAATAACTTTTTTGGAAAATCTGAAATATAGACATAGTGGAGAAACCATTTTTGAGGATGATGAATGCGAATCTGAAAAACAAAATAATTATAGATAAATAAACTCAACATGGTAAAATCATTGAAATTTCAAGTAACATTCCTCAATATAATTAGAGAATATAAAATCAAAAACACTCTTATGGTGTGATACATCTTTATTGGAATAATAAATTACACGAAAAATCATTGTATCTCAATGTAATGGTATTGTATTAATATTGATCCTTATGATAAGGTAATGTATGAATAAAAATAACTTTAGAGGGATTCAAGGAAATGAACATTAATATATAATTAATTACAAAAATCTCTTATAATTAAAGGAAATATGGAAGATAATACAATATATATAAAAAATAATGATGCACAACATCAAACATGTGCCATTGAATTAAAAATATAGATAAATAAACCTTAACTGAATTCCTAAATTCCACAAAAGTGATTTACCCTGTAGTATTAAAATAAATACCTTAATTACAAATAGAAAAACAAATTCTTGCTTATAAGACATTATATCATTATTTATAATATTTTATTAATAATATATTAATTAGATATATTTTATTTTCATCATCATATGTTATTACCTTCGATTGCTTTTTTATTACTAGTTTTATAAAGTGATGATAATTATTATTTATTGATTAAAATGTTATCATTTTGATATAATTAAATTGAAAAATATATATATTCCATCTGTTATATAAAGTTAAATTTTTATCAAATAAATTATGTATTTTTAATGTAAAGAGTTGACATTTTTAGCGAGCTTATTTTTATAGTTACAATGGATGTAGGATGTATATTAATAACAAGTTAAATATAAATGTAACCATTAAATAATCATAATAAAATAGTATCTGATCATTAATTTCAAATAAAACTAGTATTTAAAATTCTATGATCATACAAGATATAAATTTATGGTGTTGATATTGTGGGTTATTAAAACGACCTAATCAAGAAGAAGATACAATCTTACGATGAGTGTGGCAAAGAAAGTGATTATTTTTGGAATGATATATTTATCATAAAAATATAATTAAATTATTTTAATTTAATTTAGTTTATTATCATTATTTTAATAAATTATGATACATAGGAAATATTATAGTGAAAAATGCATTATGTCACATTCGTAGAGGTGGATATCCGTATGTACGCACGAGTGAATTATTATTTTTTGACTAATTTAAAGTAGGCATGTAATGATTTTAATTTAATAATATTTATAATGTTAAAAATATCATATTATTCAATGAATTAAAAATTTATAACCATCCTTGTAATATATATATGAAAAAAAGGAACGTGTCACTTATGGAGGTGTTAAATCATATGTAACAAAAGAATTTATCTTCTCAATGTAAAATTTGAGGGTTTATAATGATTAATCCATAATAATAATAAAATTTTAGTACATTAACAATATTTATATAATTATAATATAATGGATAATGTTTTCTAAATAGGAGGAAAATTAATGATAATAATTCAAATAGAACGGGAGAAACTGTGACCTTTTACATTGCTCCATGGAAAAAGCCTTTTCTGAAAAGGATTAAGGAGTTTAGAGGTGATATGTTGAGAGAAATTACATATATAAATGATTTATGTGTTTTGGGGTGTTATTTGGGAAGATTTTGGTTGAATCTATGTGGATTGTTCTGTCAAGAGAAGTGGGGTGATGGTCGATCCTTTTATAAGGGAGAGGAGTGATTTTTTTAATATAAAAATGGTATGGTTAGTATTCAGATGAAAAATAGATACAATTATGGATTGAAGTAAGCATAAGGTTTATAAATCCAAAAAAATAAATTTTAAAACGTGTTTTAAACTTCTTTTAATTCCTTTTAAACATTGATTTTCATATTTTACCATTTTTCTATTTAACTATGGAAACCGTTTCTTTATATAAGTATTTTAATTTTGATGCCAAAAAATAAAATAGAAAGACATAATTTGTAACAATTGATTCAAAATTATAGATATATTTTTTTATGTAAAATTATTATGAGTAATAAAGATCAATTTGAACAATAGCTTATGTGAAGAGAAAAAAGCTTATTTTTTGAAAAGGTTTAGTTATAATCATAAAATTTATGTGCAGGACAAAATTATTGATGTTTTTGATTTTCAAGGTATAAAATGGTATATTATATAATGAAAATTTATGCATCTTTTATATAATTTTGAAACATAATAATATGAAAATAATATTTAATTAAAATAAAAGGCAAAATAGAGTATCTTATTGTAAAATATTATATATTATACTTGAAAAAGGTTAAATAAAAACATAATAGTTCTATAAAATATATATTTTTACTCCTAAAATAAATTCTTTTTTCTTAAAATAATTTTAATAAGCTTTTTATGTACTTCTAAATCATTTCTGTAGTGATAACCGCAACAATTTTAGTAAAAA
Source organism: Viscum album (assembly GCA_963277665.1). Taxonomy (NCBI): domain Eukaryota; kingdom Viridiplantae; phylum Streptophyta; class Magnoliopsida; order Santalales; family Viscaceae; genus Viscum; species Viscum album. Next base: position 930,858,689 of record OY728137.1, read on the forward strand.
CTATATTTGTTCTACTCATAAAAAATTAATTATTTTTTATAAATCACAAAAATTAACAAGAAGCTAATTTTGGAATTATAATGCCAAAAATTAATTTCAATTAAAAAATTGAATTTTATTAATTAATAAATTTATCATTTAAATGGAAATATAATATTTAAAGGGGAATTAATTTTATTTTAAAAATGACCTTTTAAAAATTGAATTGTTCTTAGTAATATTTTATATATATTTATAAATTATTATAATATTTTTATATACTATATATATATTATTTTTGAACAATTTTTAACTAATATAACATGAATTATTTTAGTTCAGTGTTTCATGTGAAATAATATATCAAAAACAGTTTTAATTTAGTGAAAAATATATTCCCAAATCGTAGGGTCTGACATTCATTCAACCATAAAATGATCAGGTCCCCATGGTTTTAATTATCTCATAATAATTAAAATTCTAAATTGTATATAATTAATGGTCATAACTCACAATATATCTATTAATGGCATACAAACCATTCCATCTTATGTAAGACTATTTAACATATCTTTACCCTTAACATAATAATATATTAAAATTTTAAACCATTTATTCAATATTTTCCACTATAGATATGTATTAAGTGTTTACAGAGTCATACCGACAAAAAAATTCATTTTTATTAATTGTTCACCAACCAAATATTAAAACAAAAATGAATATGATAATATCAAATAAACTCTATTGAAAAGATCATAGGAATATTGAAAATAATTCATAATACAACTTATCTAATGATCCCTTCATTTAAAATTATAAAAATATTAGATCAATTATGTCATGTTCGGTTTACCCTATATGTGTCTCTTTTTATCCCTGGTTATCCATGATTATTTTAAAATTAGGTTATCCAATAGTAATTGGTACATATTATATTCTAAAGAACCATTTAAATCATTTATAATGGTATTTAAAGTGAATGAGAATTTAAAAACAATATCCCCTTAGAGTGTCATGCTAGGTCTGTAGTACGAGACCCAATGATAATGAAATGTGTAAAGACCAATTTGATACTGAACCAACCATTCTATGATGATTTCCAATAGGGTAATCTTTACTACATCCATATAAAAATTATAGTATCAATATATGGATGTAATTTCTAGGAAACCCCAATATATATATATATATTAACAAGATATAAAGTCATTTTCCTGTTCTTAAAATTATAATTATGGGTTTTAAAAAATTTAACTCATCCTAATTCCCAAAAATACTATAGTAGTCCCAATAAATAATTAAAACCCTTCTCATATGCCAACTGAGGCACTATAGATCCCATCTACCATGCATGATGAAAAAAACATTCTTTAAAAACTAGAATTGATATAATATGTGATGAAACTATCACTATTTCAGAAATTTACCTTATTTTAAAAATTAATTTCAATGATAGGGTATATACCAAGAAATTCAATTTTTAGTTTCCTTGAGTACTATTGACATAATGAATGTATTTTAAACAACCTTGAACTTTTAATCAAAAATAAAAAAATGATAAAAAAAATTACATAAATCTCATATATAATACTAATATTCATAACCTATGTAATATAAACAAAATAAATGTGAGGGGTTATATTATCAATAATGGAAACATTAAAGACAACTAATGATGATCACATGTTAGAAAAAGTTAAGAATGTGTGTGTGGGAGCACAATCATGATCCAAAAACTTTGCACTAGGAAAACATAACCAGATAAATAATTTAGAATAGTAAATGATAGAAAATAATATAATAATATAAAAAAGTAATAAATTCGGTATAAATTAAAATATAGTCATCTTAAAATAGTTAATCATCCATCCAAATTTGATTCCCAAATTGGATCATGTGTCACTAAAATTTTCTATGGTGGATTAGTCTTTATATATCCCTTTCCCTAGGTGGATTAGGCCTCACTCGCTTATTTTCCATGGAGGATCCTGATTCAGAATGTTTTCCCCTTAGTGTATTGAGCATCAAAACTTGATTCCAATTATATATTGATATATTAAGCTTTATCCAACTCATTAGAGAGATTTAATGAACCCACCTATCACTATTTTATAAAATAGAAATATATCTTTGGGGTTTAAAATAAAAAATCCATAAATAGATTAAAATGGAACCACCCATCTATTATATATACATATATGTTCCATAATATCAAAATAAAATTATTTTTTTTTAATCAAAACATATTTAAAACAACAAAAATTGATGGTTGTTCTAATAAACTTTCCTAAAAAATACATAATACATTTAGGAAAAGATGCTGGAGGATGGATTAAAAACAATACTAGTTTAAAATAAGGATATTTAAGGATGTCTAAGAATATGATAAATAACCTTTTAAGTTTATTTGATAAATTAGTTGACAAAAAGAGTTGAAATAATCCGTTTCTGAGAGGCTTGAAAAATCATTAAAATGTATCACTAAAAATGTAATATATTGAGAATAATTAAAATTATCCTTTAAATTTAAAAAGGTAATTAATAAATAAGATTACTAAATAATATTCATTAAAAAAATCATTGATATAAAATATAAAAAATTTGGAGTTCTTTCTCAAAAACTAATACTTTTAAAATACCTTAAAAAATCCAGAATTCTTTTTCAAAATCAGGATTTTAATTTATGAAAATTTATGAATTATTTATTAAAAAGTTCAAGAGTTAAAATAATTTATAGAACCACTTAAAAACAAGAAATGGAATCTTTAAAAATTAGAATACCCATAATGTGAGATAAATAATGAATGGGTTTTTATAAAATGTTTTTATCATACTAGTAAAATATGAATTAATAGATCTCATTCAAAATTAATTTTATAAAGCGTGTAGTGAATTTTTTAGAAAAAATAAAATTATATAATGGATAATAAATAATTTTTCATTTAAAATTATATAAATATTTCGATACAGAATGGAGAGTTGAAGATAAAATCCACCACAATGAAAGGAAATCCTTTTGAAAATATTTAAAAACGTTATATAAAACCCATATTATGAAAATGGATAATAGAACTTATTTATAAATATTGGTGAATGGGAATATTATCATCACATGATAAAATAAAATAAAAATTATTTTTCATATTATATAAGAGAACATTTGTATGAAGGGGAAATATATACGTGGAGGAGAAAATATCCTTAATGGGGATGATAATTATTCTATGGAATGATATACTTTATGAGAAATAAATTCCTCAAGGTAAAATATTTTAATGTTAATTATACTTCACAACTTATATTAATTTAAAGTAAAATGAAATAAATTATTAGGTTTGATGAAATCATTCATGGAATAAATTAGTTCTATAAGAAGAATTATAACTCAATGAAAGGGTATTTATTTAATGAGCACCCTTAAGACAATTGTAATATCAAAATCAAAATAACATAATTGGGATTCCTTGAAATGGATTTTAATGTTACTTGAAAATAAAGATATAAATTATAATTAAATTTGAATTTTTATTAGATGCACTATATCAAAGGAACTATTCTCTAAAACATCAAACATGTCCAATGTAATTGAAAATAGATACAAATAACCCATACCTTAATTATTGAATTCCACGAGATAGAATTAACCTCATATATATATAAATAAACATCTTAATAACCTATATAAAAAACCATATCCATACCTAAATTTTTTAATAGTCATTATTTATAAAAATTTATTACAAATGTATTATTTATTTTTATATTATTTACATATTGAGATGTTATTAGCTTTAATTGATTGTTTTGTGCTAGTTTTATAATGGTGGAGTTGATTATTATTTATAAATTCAAATTTAATTTTTAAAGATCATTACTTGTGATATATTATAAGCTTATTTATTATTTATAAATTTATATATTCAACATATAATGATTTCTCATATGGCATGTAAATGTGAGATTCATAATGAGATTATTCAAATTATTGTGATGAATAATGAGAGGTATGTGAATTATATGTCAAATATTAATATATCATTTTCATAACCATATAAAAATGTTTTATCATTATTTTCAAATAATATTAGTATTTATATTTCCATATTTATTCATTAAATAAATTTTATAGTGTTGTTAATATAGGAAATTAATCCAACCTAAACTATAATAAGTAACATTCATAGGGTGAGTATGGTTATGAAATTGGTATTTTTGGATTAATATCATCATCATATAAGTATCATGATATTACTTTTTTTAAATAAGTAAACTATATTTTCATATAGTTTAATTTAAAAATAATTGACTGAAAAATGATGTGGGTCTCATTTATAGAACCGATATTCCGAATATATTCACAATAAACATATTGATTTTCCATTAAAAGAGATTAAGGTAGTCAAAAATTTATAATTTTTAATATAAATATTTTTATAAATAACATATTAATTTACTGGTAAATATTTTATAACCATAATTCTAAAGATATTTGAAGAAATGGGTCACTTACCTTATGGATTCTGTAGTCCACATGTAATAGAAACAACAATTCAGTTTTTCTGAGTAAGATAGAAATGATTTTTAATCATTATTCAATCGTCATAATAACAGTTTATTACAATAATAGTTATTAATTATAATATAATGGGTAAAATAAAAATTAAACAGGGTGAATAAGATATAAAAAATGAAATATAAATGGGTAATTATGAATTTTTTCTTACACCTAGAAAAAATAAATTAAAAAAGAATACGGAATTTAGAGGTAAAATTACTATATGGAAATAATCTATTGGAAATTACTAGGATTTAAAGTGTTTGATTTTGGTTTATAGGTCTAATTTAAGTGGATTTGGGTGTGAAGAGAAGTGATGCAATGGGGGTCATTTTAGAAGGGAGAGAAGTGGAATTTTATATATATATAAAATGTAAATCCACTATTAAAATGTAAAATGGATCCCTTAATAGGGAATAACTAGGTAAGTGAAGGTTAAATCAGAAACGCATGAAATTAAAAAATAATTTTTAACAGGTCTTAAAGTTTTCTACAATTAGATATGAAACTTTTAAATTTTTTTGGTTTTTTCCATGGTAACTAGTAATTCCTAAGGTAATTTAAATTTTATGAAAAAAATAAAATAAATCATATTAAATAATTTATTCGTATTGATTTGAAATTTTAATTTTTTTAGTTGTTTTTTTTTCAATTTGAAAGAAAAATTAATTTTAACATTAGTGTTTCTAATGCGTAAAAATGTATTTTTTTAAAAGTGTATTTTTAATCAGGGAATTTATTTGTAGGATAAAATTATATGTGGTTTTTATTTTCATGTTATAAATTATTCTATTATTAAACAAATGAAATTAATTTTTCATTATTAAAAAATTAAACAAAATAATATTTAATTAAAAGAATAGAAAAAACAGTTTATTTTATTGGAAAAATATTACATATTATGTTGAACATATGGTTTATACATTCATAATAGTATATATATATATATTTATTTATTCTTATTATATATATATATATTTGAGATAAAAATAAATTAACTATTTTTACAATATACGTACTTGTTGATATATTGTTAAACACCCTAGTTGTAGTAAGAACTGAATTTTTATTTCATTTCATGACATGTTAGAGTGTTACTTGTGAGTGATGAAATATTTAGGAAATGTATGATAAGTTACCTAATTATTTAGTGTATAAAAGTATATTTTTTAGTTTTTAAAACTCTTCAAGGAATATTAAAATTTTGAAGTAGTTTAACATGGATATAAAACAAATTTATAGACCCTTTAATATGATATGGTGTCATTTGATTAATTCTTTTTCTCACCAATTCATTCACTGAACCATAGAGTCTGAGATAACTTTGATGAAAAAGTCTTTGCTGATTCCACATAATGAATCAATCAAATTTATAAACACAATTATATTGGAATCGTAAATAAATTTATTATCTCATGATTGAACAAAATGGTAATATAAATAAAAAACATGAGATTTTGTACATGTGTGGATGATCTATATGTGTTCTAATTTGGATCCTTTAATCTTTGATGATATGAAGAAGAGTGATGAATGTTTGGATTATGTCATAGAATAATGGTATCATTATTTTTTATTAAACTTAATTTATACCATCTTAATCCTATTGTGTGTTTTTAATTATATATTTTTCGGAATAGTGATTTCAAATTCCTCCACTATTATCCGATTACTTCACTATATTTTTTAAATTTATTAACTTATAAAAGGTTTTACAATTTAACCTTATAAAAACCATATAACCATATAAACATAAGTCATCATAAAAGCTATTGGGTACCTACACCTACCACATAATTTTGTTTGTATTAGTTTACATACATGAGTGTGTACTACATTCTATAGTCCACTAGTTATCTCACACATTAAACTATAATTTTATTTTGTAATTTTACTTAATAAACATGATCTATATTTGTCACAATATTCATAATAAAATAATTTCAATAATATATATCCATAGAATCCTTAAATATATTTCTAAATTACATGACCATGTTCAAATTACCAAATATAAGTGGTGTGGGAAAGAAATTTATAGTCCTTGGTATCTTGAATGTTATATATTATATTATATATATTTAATTTATAAACAATTAACTATATTTAGAATTGTAGTGACCTGAAACCAGAAATCTTGGAGGATGTTTCTTCTATTAAATTAATTGGAATATGAAACATGTAAATCAAGTCACAAAAGACCTAATTAAATATTAGTATTCGTAAAGAAGATAAATACATGAGCCATACAATAAAATTGAATGCATTAATTGCAACATAATTTTTTTACAAATTGAATCAAGGATAATAAATTTATTCCATCTAAAATATCCTTTCTTATCTTTATTATATCATGGATTCTAGGGGAAAGGAAACATAATACAGGTGAGAATAAATGATCATTAAAGATTAATTTAATGGAAGGAATAATGATTCAATTAGAATAATCAAGTGTAATTTTAAATAATAGGAAATATATTCCATTCAAATAACTATATATGAAAAAACAAATATGGGTAGTAAAGAAACTTAATGACATCCAATTTAATATATTCTAAAAAAATGAAATATTTCCATAGATATGTCGATGCAAGGTCTCATAGATAATAATAACGAATTTAAAATGAAAAACATTCTTAATTATTGGATTCCATATTTCCTATGAATATTATAACTTTACTATAGATATGGTTTAAAATGTGCTAGGTAAAAACCCATTAGCATAGGTAAACCAACTAATTATATCCCACAAGACTACCAAGACATCAAAAAGATTACATTAACGTGTCCTCAAACCTGTTGATATGTCATTTTCTTGTATCTAACGCATATGAATTTTATTAACTGGTCCCCAAAAATTATAGTGCATGTAAAAATAATTTAAATAAACAAAGTTCCTTATACAATATTTAACATGATTAAAGGGTAATGATTTATCGATATTTTTATAGTAAACCAAGAAATTATATGTGTAAACATCGTACATAAAAATGGTATACTTTTTAGGAAATATACATATCCACAATTAATGATATGGATAATTAGGGGAAATTCAATGTCCAATTATTATATGAAAATGATTACTTCAAGGGTACAAACAAAGGAAATCTAGGATGTCAATTTGAATACTATCCTTGGAAAAATCATCATAAACCATTAAGAGAAATAATAAGGATGGTATCAATACAAAATATCCATAGTAGAGTAAAAATTAAAGTATTTTTGTCATTGATAAATAAAAGATGAACATTAAAATCATTATTGAAGAAAATATCCCTTTTTATTTTGAAAACCATATTAAAAATCTCTTTCATTTATAATAACTTTTAAAAAAACCATTTCTTTTAAAACTATCATTTTTATCATAAAATGGGATCTTTAAAAAATGATGTCTTGTAAATCCATACAAGTTGTACGATGTAAAATGAAAATTCTATTTACATGGAAAAAGGTTAGAAAATTGCCTTGATTAAAAAGTGATAAGAATATTCCTTTGAAAAATTGATAAAAGATAAAGGGTCAAAATATATTGAATCAATCATTTTTTAATGGTTAAAAAATTTCTGATTTTTTTCGAATATAGTGTTTTTAGTAGAAAAAATGTTCTAAAATTAAAAATACTAATAAAATTGAGTTATCTTAAAAAACATTTTCTAAAAATAATGAGTACTAAAGAGTGAAAAAATAGTAACAATACATGACAAAGGACCTGAATAAAAAAAGGAGAAGAAAAAGAAAGGCATTGTTAAATAATAGTCATATAATTTCATTTAATAGAAATACCATTGAAAGTTCAATAAAATTATTCTTGAGGGATTTTATCTTCAATCATTCCAAAGTTCAACATACCGTGTTAAGAAATTTTAAATCACAATTATCATGGAGGAATAACATTAAAGATTATTTTAAATACAATAATTTTTAATGGATAAATAATATAATATATAAAATGGTGCAGTAGATACAATAGAAAAAATATATAAGTGGTGAATGTGACATTTATCTCATGAATGTAAAATGTGAGTTGAAAATACATTACCTCACATCCGATTTGTCTCGCGTGTCTGTATATTCCAGAATAAAAAATTTATATTGATTATTTAATTTATTTATAAATTTTTAATGTTTATCGTATCTTTTATTTCTCTTATGAATATGTTTTATACAACTAATTTATCAATTATGTTTACGTTGAGTGTTTTTCTCAAATTTGATTTATGTGTTAAGAAAAACATTTGTAGGAAATCTATGGTGAACGGGGTCATTATTTAACATATAAAGAATAATTAACAAGAAATTATTATCATATTTATACATTAATTATAATTTTAAAATCAATAATTAAATATGGTTAGAAAAATGAACAAACATTACCATCATGGAGATGATAGGCCGTACATACGCATTTGTAATGTTCCCATTTTTCAATGATTGATATGAAAAGTTGGTAAGTAAAAATATAAATATAGAATGATAATTATATAATATATACTATTTTATTTTATCATATATACTCATATATATAATTATTTTCATGTAAAATGAATGACATCGTGTCGAGGAGGTATTGGTCCACATGTACATGAACGACGACATCCCTTTTTAATGTGTGAAATTGGTAATAAAAGAAATTATATATATTATATTCCCTAAAAGTTAATTATTTATTCAATATCATAGATATTTTTTGTATGTATCATATTTTTAATTATAATAACCCTTTATAAATTCCATTTATCATGGGACTGGATCACATTGCTCGTTGGATGTGATAGTCCACACTTTCTCAAATGATGTAATCATATTTACACAAAATCGAAATAACAATGGAATTTTTATAAAATAATAATTGAATCATAAAGGAATTATATATATGATATATATAACATATTAATATATTTTCCATCATAATTCCAAAACATCCACCGTGGTAAATGAAAAATAATCTACTTAGTTTTCTAAGAAGGTAGTTCACCTTACACATAAACAGAATGTTCGTTACTGATTAGATGGAAGTATGTGTATGTTTAGGTAGAAAATGTAAAAAAACAACATAGTATGTTCAGTATAATTTTTCATTTATATATTCAAGTAATGATAAGTGTTATGGGGTGGAGGATGGAAATAAAAACAAATAGCTTAAGGAGTGATGTCACCTCTTCTTTGGGTAACTCTTTTTGGATTGCAACTAAGCGCTTCCTTGGATTGATATAGTCCAAAAAAATTGGATTCTTGTATGAGTGAATGTATGTTTATTAGATATTTTGGAAGAAATTTTCCACACTAATTTTTTTTTGAGTGTTGTTAGGATGTGGGGGGAGATGATTAATTTTAATGGCGGAGGATGAGTGGCACTCTTGTATATTTTGGAAAAGAAAATTATATGACCGTTTTTACCATGGATAGTGGATGAAACAAAGGGAAAATTAGATCCAAGGGAGTATAGGGTAGAAATATTTCAAAAAAATTACATTTGGGAAATTTTACTCATCATTTTTTCCTTTAATATTAAGGTTTAGTCCCATATTAAGCTTAATTTCACCTTAATCATTGTAATTAATTTTAATTACATTCACTAATATTTTTTGTAAAAAAAAAGTTAAAAATTTTAGTCATCAATTTTTTTATTCCACATATTAAATCCATTTTTATGAATTTCAAACACATAAGTGGTAGAAAATAATTTAAATTTAATCCTACCTATGGGTGACAATGCGGGTTTTGAAAGAAAAAACATCGAGTGGTTTGTTATGTTTTTATACATAATTGTAAAGTGGAAATGATTCCAATAACCAAGAATAGGTCAAATGAATATTTTTTTACATAATTATACTTTAATAGATATTTAAAATATAATTTAAACTTATAAATAAATGGTATAAAAAATATGTTTGATTTAAAATTATATATTATCACTATTCATTAAAAATGAAATTTTACAGAAAAATACAAATAATTCGCTCAAACCATGTTTATATAATTTGATTTTAGATATAAAGATTATTTAGACATATTAAATTTATTAAATAACCAAAATATTTATTTACAATGTGTCCTCCCTTAAAGGGTGTATATGTTCATTAATAAAAATATATGTTTCTATGAAAAATGTTACATTTTTCCCTTATTAAGCTTATGAAATCCACTATATGTATATAAAAATATTATATTGTTTATATAATAAATATACTAATATAATATCACTTAATAATTGAAACTAATGAACATTATGAGATTTGAAGTATTTTTTATCACAAAAAAAATTTAGTATAAAAATATTATTTCTATAATAAATTTATTCTTATATTCATTTCTAATTAATTACTGACCAATGAAATCATGTTCTATTTTCTCTAACCCATAGATTTACATTATTTATTTAATCTTATTGATAATTTCTAGTTTATATTAAATAATATAATTCTAATAATATATTATTATTTGGTAAAACATAGTATTTCATTTAACGTAAGCAGTTGAATAAGCTCATTGTTGAGCTTGTAACATGCTAACTCAATGTCACAATCTTTGTAATAGAAAAATTATATTTATTTTTTAAAAATAATTAATATATTAAATAATTTTTAGGATACTTTATTCCCTTATGCTCTTTTTGTTTAATGTCATACATCCAATCGAATACAATGGTCATACATTAGATTTTCTAGGCATTAAATTCTTCCCAAATTAATTAAATTGAGTCCTCATAATTAAATTTAATATTGATGACCAATTGTTTTATATTTCCTATGTTTGAAATTTGTGATCGTGGGATGGGTTTGTATGAAATACTTGATAAAAGATATATTGGAAACTAAATATTTAAAATGGACTAACATGTAATTAGGTCTTTATGTAGGAGAACATTAGTGGAAATTAGAGATAAAAATTTGAAGAAAAACATCTATTTTTATAGGGAGTTATTGAGGAAATCAATCATAAAAAAGTGAATTATCAATGGAATGTTGTGGGACTCAAAAAATAAATCTTCGACCATTTAGAAGAAAATTTTCTCAACAAAAATGAAAGTAGTAGGGATTTATTTTTATCATTTTTATAGTGTTGAGTGACTAATTAACTACCTATGAATATAGGAAAATACACTCACATAACATGTATCTATCAACACAATTTCTATCATTTGTCTGGGATATTATTAGATTCTAATTCATCAATTAATTAATGAAATGGATATGTAAAACTTAACTTTTGATGCATGAAGAACTAAAATAGACATTAAATAGATCGCATGGCCCAAAAAAATAGTGAAAATGTAATGTCCCAAAATTTCTGTATAAATTTGTTTTGAACATTTTTTTAAGGTACATTTAGTAAATGTGTTATTGGTATTTTCAATCTTTTGAGACGGTGCTTGGATTAAAAATATGAGGGCACCATTGAATCAGAACGAAGGGATTCACCTAGAAATGAATTAAACTTGGCCGGAAAGGGGTGATCAGAAAAGTTATTTTTTGGAATTTTTTATAAAATGAATAAAATAATTTTGAAGAATTAATTTATTTTTATTTTTCACAGTTGATTGGCGGGTGATGACGTTGTGGAGTGGTGATGAGGCACCGATGATGCACATTAATTAACCTCATTAATTACTTGTTAACTCGCAGAACAACGATGCTTTACTGACGTTTAACAGTGATGCTATTTCTAAAATAAAACTGCGTAGAAACGCAACATCGCACTATAATGGAAACATTAATACACACCACTATTTATAGATCAACTCGCTTGGGAAATAAGGATTAAAAATTTGGAGGATTCTCTGGTGAACCTCTTACAGACTTCCTCCCCAGCGAAGAATGACAAATGCCAGAATAACTTAATTATCTTCAATTCCTATCAATGATCGGAGCTGGAAAGTGTTGTCGATGTCTTAATTCCTCGAGGGCGAACACCAAGACATCAGATATCATAAGATTTATGGGTTTTTTATTTGATGTTCTTCCCCGTCCTTTTCAAAAACTGATTAACATGGATCAACACATGAAGATGTTGATCTGTGATTCGTGAATTATGTGGGAGGTTGTTTTATTAATGGAGTTATTTTTATTCTGGGTCCAAATCTTGGCATTGGATGATTGAACAGAAACTCCCCTGAACCTCCCCCAACTTTAAACCTCTAACGTGAAGGCCCTTGGTTAACATGACCAATGCCTGAGCGCCTCCGCGTGTCAGTTCTTGGTGGTCGTACCATCGAAATGATGGAAAGGTGGGATTGGGGTCCTCACGGCGATGACGGAGCTCCCCGAAGGCCATAGATGTCGACAGCTTAAAGAATAGTCCAACAGAGTGCATTTGGTGGCCCATGAAATGCCCTGTCAGCATGTCGGCACCGATAGCAGCGACGGACAACCTCACCGACCATGTGGAGGAGGATGCATGCACTAGTGGGCTGCATTGACTAGGAAGCCACGACTCATCAGCTGCAGCTTTGCGCTAGAGTACGCAGTGCCAGACAAGGTACTTTGTGGAGGGAATAACTATGCTCAGGCCATCCATAAGTCTGGAGAAGCCGCATTCCATCGACTGTAGCTACTGGAAGGACCATGTGCCTATGGGTCCAAGGGGTGTTCGATACGACTTCCAGGCTGCGTCCCTGCTGGTCGGCACCACCAGCCACACTGCACAGATGGTCCACAACTAGCGGGTCGAGCCCCCAGCAGTCCGGACCCACGCTGGCATGCCAGACCTACACCAAGAGGTCTGAACCTGCACTGGTGGGTCAAACCCATTCCCCCTACAGGCTGGAACGGACTAGACCATGTCATAGGGATACCAGGCGGACTAGACCCTCGGCCAGCTGGGACAGGTCTGGAGAGGCCTATTGGGCTTTTCCAACAAGCCAGGTCAGACTAAACTGACCTCGAATCCCACCTGGTTGGTTCGAATCCATCTAAATTAACCGGGGTATATGGAACCTACTGAGTTGGGTTGTTCGGGTCAGATCGGGCCCCATCGCAACCGGCCCCAAGGTTACTAAAATGCATGTATCATGCAAACCTCGAATCCAAGTGATTATCTGTTTATGGCATTGGGACCCTCTCGATGAGGAGAATAGTTTTACATGATATATAGTTACATTCGTGGATATTTAGTTGTGAAAAATTTCTTAAGGAATTGTTCTCCGGAGCTAGGTATGTAAAGAACCCTGTGACTGGATAATACCTAAAGACTGTTGATTTTTTGGCCTAGTGGGATGTACCTCTCTATGACTTTACAATCCCATGTTTGGAAGCACCTCTCTATGACTATTCAAGCCCACAGTACGTTATTAGGAGGAGTACCTCATATGTCCATGACTAGTGAGAAGCACCTCTTTGTGACTTTGCAGGACCATGTTACACGATGGGGAGGAGTACCTAAGCAGTACAAGGATAGTGGGAAGCACTTCTTAGTGACATTCCAGGCCAACTATACTCACTAGAGGAGGAGTTATATAGTAGCTGAGGTGGTTGAAGATGTGAATGATGATGCTACAGTTACTACCCTATAATACACATAGTGTGAGTTGTCTTGTGTTTCATGCTTTACATTAAGGAATTGTTGTGTGGTCTTTCCTTTTTGTTTTGGGGTCCTTACTGAGTACTGTGTTACTCACCCGTTCACAGTATTTTCCCTCACATGTTGTTTCTGGTGCAGATGACTAAAATTTTGAGTGAGGTTCTTAGGAAGACGGGACTGAAAAACTCTACGATGGTTGACATGGTGGCTTAGGACCAGGTGGGGCCTAGTAGGATGGGGCAAACATGACATACTACATCGGATTCTAGTGGTGTTATTACTCTCACGATCAGGTGGGGTTTTCTGTGGATGGCTATCAGAGTTCCCTTTTTTGTTTTTCTATTTTCATTTCTTTGATGGGTTGGTATTCTGGACCACTTACATTCAGATTTACTTGCACTTAGCTTTGTTTAAGTGGTTTATTTTTCACTCTTTCTGTGTGTTGGGATGTGGTCGGGCGTGTGTGTTTACTAGTACTTAGGAAAATGCATCCCACTTGCAGTTTAATGCCTTCGGCACAAGTCTCCATCCCTTGGACTTCAGGAGGCTGGCTTGGGGTAGTCACGACACATGCACCGAGGGATGGGTTTTGACAAAGTGGTATCAAAGGGTGGTTGGTCCTACAAGAAAGATCGGGAGACTTTTTTTTCTTTTGGGGAAACAATGTTTAGTGTTGCGAGATTGATTTTCAAATTCGATGAGTCAAGTGTGGGTGCGGAATACAACGTATCCATACACCATGACATTGAATTCTATTTCAACTCAACACATGAAAACAATAGTTGCATAAGTGTCTATTTATTATGATTAAGAGTCAGATCACTATGTATAAACTTCCAACAACGGTACATCTTGACTTATCTCTTGATGCCTCAACATGGATGAACAGAAAGGATCCTAATAAAAAGTGGTGAGGATAGTCCATCTAGAGACGATGCGTCTATTCAGGGACCAGTGCTACATATAACCCCCCCGGGTGGTATACCGGTGTTACCACCACCAGTTGATTAGAACCATTCCCACCTGCAGTGGTTTATGTGGATTAATCTATCCAGACCGATTCATGGATGACTATTTTGGAACTTAGAAATGAGGCACATGGTTCAAATATCTGTCACAGGCATCTGAGGCAATAATCACCTTAGATGCAGGGTCACCAGGACCTACCGATTGCAGGTGTGCAAAGTAAGTCGTGAACCAAAGGGTTCATAAGAGGGAACGTTCTTGTTTTCTGAAGGTAAGTCTTTGACATGATTATCATAAAAAGGGACATCTCGAGCGATATTGTCCCGCCATTCATGTTGCAGGGTAGGATAGGAGAGAGTTACAGACTATTAGGGCTTATGACCCCAAAACTATAGGGATGAATCAATGTACCATGCGTGTCTTTCTACATTAGATGTAGTATTGAAAACCACTTGTAAAAGTGATTTCCTTTCATGCCACTTCTTCTTGTTTGATACCTAGAGGTTATAGTTTGGACCTTTTAATTGACCGTCACCTTTAGAGACACATACTGGAGGATCCCCATTGACTGCACGCTGGTGCCGATAATGTGACTTGACTATTGGAGGTGAGAGTATTGGTTGGGATCTCTTGGTAGTAGCATCGAGGATTTACGATGACATTCATGGTATGGACTAGTACCTTTCATTCCAGGATTGACTATATTAGTGAAAGTATGTGGTTCATCAGCAGAGATAGAACTAGATTTCCCATTATCAGCAGAGGGGAAACCCTTGCATATCTTGACAGACTCAAGCATAAGAGGGTATAGCCAAATCCTATTCAGTTGTCCTGTTCAACCCTCAGTGCAGTGAATCTAATGAGTCCTCAAGTCCCATAGTGATAGTAGATTTTAAGGATGTCTCCTGTGAAGATGGTTGATGATTACCTCTATGTTGAGAGTTAAAATTCTTCCTTGATTCGTACCCTAGGACAACACTGCTATCCACACTGGCATATCAAATGGCTCCTGTAGTGCATTGATGATTGAGGGAACAGTTGGAGGACATTGTAAGGGAGTAGCTGCATGTAGTGAAGGAGTATGAACCAAGGGATCCATAAATTATTCTAGGTATAGTTTGTGTCAACTAATGGTCATCGTATTAATAGACACAGGTGATAATAATTCCATGTTTTGGTGAATATTGTTCAAGACCTAGAGTTTCCAGTTAAACAATTTACTTGATCCTTACATCTATAGATAACTATGGGAGGAGACTCAATAATCAAACAAATGTCGATGGTGTGATATGAACTTTGAGGTGAGAGTTTTGGTTGGAACCACTTGGTTGAAACATTGAGGCCTTACAATGTTAATTGGGGTATGGAATGGTCATCCACTTTTCATGCTCATATTGACAATTTTATGCAAAAAGGATGCGGTATATCTCTAGAGTTGGGATGACGGTTTCCTTGGTCAGTGAAAAAGGAACACCATGTATCACAATATAAAATCATCCATAGGAGGGTGTAGCCGATCAATCTTGAGTTTCCCATCCGTAACTTCCTGGAAGAAGGTGATTTGAGTTTCACTTCCCAATAGTAGTGGTGGAATGCAGGAACATCCTTTCAAAAGATATTTCCAAGATTACCTCCCTGAAGTGGGAGGTACTTCTGTATCATTATACGCCCCAAGATAGCACTGATATCAGTATCAGTATATTAAATGGATTTCGTAGAGCTTCATAATCAGGTGGCATAGGTGGGGGACATACAGATAAAGGGATTAGTATGTCCCTGTGTTTGAGGTTATGTGTGGATTACCAGCACCATAACCATGCGGCCTTGGAGAGAGAGTACGCACTACCAAAGGGTTGATGGGTACATCAATATGTTAAATTTGGTAGTCTTTCATGTGGATGGAAAGATTCCAGTAGGATTTTCAGAAGTTGAGACAACGACGATGGTTATAGTTCCTCCATGACTATGACCATGAGGTAGTATATACTTTTAGGAAGGGGGATGTGGTGGCAAAAATGCTCAGCAAAAGTTCCAGTTTATAGCTCTTATGTGTGGTGACAAAGCAGCTAGCCGAGATTATGATATCCTTCATGAATGATGTTAGAGTATCTTACCTCAAGTATGTTACTATCACTACCCCACTCCTTCAGCAAGTTAGGTTGGCACAACTTGTGGATATTGACTGCAAGGCTCGATGTGCTCAGATATCCTCAAGATAGGATCCTAATGGGTTATCGATAGGTGGGGAGCACATCATCCTTTTAAAAGGGTGCATGATGCTACCAATGACAGTACAAGATGAGGAATTTAAGTAATTCCATACATCCCCTTTGGCAGTACATCTTGGTGTGGAGAAGATATACCAGGACCTCCAATGTTAGTATTATTGGCCAGGGATGATGAAAGCAGTGGAAGAGTTCGTTTCATGATGCCTAACTTGTCATTAAATTAGAGCTCATAATTATATTCTGGCACACTTGAGAACAGATTTTAACTCCTATAATATGGTCATATGGAGAATATGATACAAAACATAGAGGACATGGTTCACACTTTTTTCCTTGATTTCGGTCATAGTTGGGAGGACCGCCAACCACTGGTGGAGTTTGCGTACAATAATAGGCATCACTCTATTGTTGTCATGGCACCATTTGAGGCCTTATACAGGAGACCACACAGATCACCTCTATGCTATAAATAACTAGGGGAGTCAGCACTTATGTGTCTATAGTTGGTACGGGCTACCACTGAGTAGGTTCAGATCATCATGGAGAGGATGAGGACTACATAGAGTAGGTAGGATTCATATGCCGACAGAAGAAAAGTACACTTGGAGTTAGACTAGGGAGACCATATTTTCAATCGAGTCTCACCCTGATGGGGATTGTGTAGATTTGGTAAAAATGAAAAGTTATCTCAAAGGTTTGTTAGACCTTTTCAGTTTCATTATGAAGTTGCTGGGGTGGCTTACCACATAGCTCTTCCCCCATAGATGCACCGGGTGCACTGTGTGTATTTCAGATGTCACAGATGAGGAGGTATGTGTATGATTTATCGAACATCATCTACTAGGGAGAGATATACATTGATGATGGGGTGATGTTTATGGTGTTCCTGGAGGAGATAGAAGATTGACATGAGTAGGTCCTTCATGGAATTTTAATTCCATTGGTATGCATTCGGGGAAAATATGGCTATCTCCATGAGAGCACAATGAAGTGATAGGATCAAATTCATGCTCAGTACCCCCACATGATTGATTTTCCTTTGTTTTGGCTTTCTGGGACTTAAATACCTAAGTTGGGGAGAATATAATCTCCTGAAATTTCCGTATATAGTTTTTTCCGACCTTTTTTTAAGGTATGTTCAGTAAACATGTGGGCAGGATTATCGATATTTTGAACCAGTTATCAGATTAAATATCTAAGGGCACCATTAAATTCAAAATGCTTTGATTTTATAATAAATGAATTAACTTTGTCTATCATGGTCCATACGGGAAATTTATTTTTCGTACTTTTTAGGAAAAATAAAAATATAAAAGATATTATTTTTCTTTTCTTTCTCATATTTGTGTTACGAATGATGATGTTATGTGGTAGTGATGGGGAAGCAATGACACACATTAATGAGGCTTATTAATGGATCATTATCTCACAACGTAACGACACTTAATGATGCCAAATAGAGACTCTATTTCATAAATAAAATAGTGTAGTGATGCGACATAACATCATAATGGAAATGATGTGACGTGTTCCTATTTATAGTTCGATGAACTTGAGAAATAAGGATTACAATTTTGATGAATTATCTAAAGAACCTCTAATGGACTTCCACCTAAGCAAATAATGACGAACGTCGGCGAAATTTCATCAGCATCGATGCCTTTTGAAGATCAGAGATGAGAAGCGACGTCGACCTCTTAATCCCTCGAGGAAGAATGCCGAGGCATGAGATGCCATAAGAGGTATGGGTTTTTTATTTGATGTTCTTACCCATCCTTTTCTAAAAATGACGAACATAGATAAACACACAAACATGTTGATCCATGATTCGTGCATTATGTGGAAGGGTGTATTATTCATGGGGTTATTTTTATTCGGTGTCCAAATCATGGAATGTAATGATTGAAAGGAAACTCCCCTGAACCTCCCCAAGCTTTAAACCTCTAATGTGGTGGTCCCAGACCGACACGAACAAGTCACGAGTGACTCCACAATTGCGTTCTTGCTGGTCGTACCCTCAAAATGACAAAAAGGCAGGTTTGGATCATTGCGGTGAAGAGGGAATTCCCTAGAGGCCACAAACGAAAACGTCTTGAAGAACAGACCCCCAGAGTGCATCTGGTGGCCATTTAAACTCCCTCCTGGTGCACCGCCGCTGGCGGCGACAGGTGCAGCGGCCTGCCTCACCAGCTGCGTAGAGGAAGCGTCCTGCACCGATGGGCTGCGTTGACCGGGAAGTCGTGGGTCGCTAGTTTCAGCGACATGCTGGAGGAAGAGAAGCTAGGAGGGGTGCAACATAGAGGGACGGCCCAGATTTGGTCCGTCCGGATGGATTACAAAGTTGCGGCTGGTGGAAGGGCCTCATGCCTGCATGACCATGGGAGCCGAAGGCGGCAGCCCGACCGCATCCGGGCTGGTCCGCAACATTGGCTGCAAGGCGCAAATGGTCCCGAGAAATCTAGTCGAGCTGCCAGTGGGCCGAAACCACGTAGGTGGGCCGAACCCCCACCAAATGGCCAGACCCGTTCGCCCATCGGGTTGCACCATACAAGACTGGGTTGTTGGATCACCTGGCTGGCTGGACCCTCGACTAACTCTCTAAGGTCTAGTAAGGCCAAAGGGCCTGGCCCAATAGCTAGAAAAGACCACACTAACCACGACCTGCACCAGGTCAGGTTGAGTTCATATAAATGTACCAGGGTATGTGGGACTCTGGGCCGGGTGGGATAGTTCGGTCTGAACGGGCCAAACCGGGACTCATCGTAACCAGTCCCCTAGATATTAAAACCCCCTATCGTTCAAACCTCGCATCCTCCGTTTTCAGAATTGGGACACTCTCAATGAGGAGGATCTTTTGGCATGATCTATGGAGACTTTTATGGAAGTTTAGATGCGACAAAGGTCTTGAGAAATGGTTCCCCCAGGTGCGCTACTTACAGACCCCTACGACTGGCTGACACTTAATGACTTCTAACTTTTGGCCTTGTGGGAAGCACCTCTCTATGACATTGTAGACCCATGGTGGAAATAACATCTCTGTGATTTTCTAGGCCCACGATACCTGATTAGGAGGAGTACCTCAGTTTTCCACGGCTAGAGGTAAGAACCTATCTCCGACTTTTCAAGCCCACAGTACTCAATGGTAAGGAGTATGAAAGAAGTCCAAGGATAGTGGGAAGAACCTCTTGATGACTTGAAAGGCCCACTGTACTTGCTAGAAGTGGATTCCTCTAACATCCAAGGTGTTCAACGAGGTGATTGATGATACTACTATTACTACCCTAGAATATACCTTATGTGAGTTTTTTTTGTGTTTTGTCTTTTACCTTGAGGAATTTTTGTGGGGTCTTTCCTTTTTGTTTTAGGGTCCCTACTGAAAACTGTGTTACTGACCACTACATGGGATTTTACTGCACGTTTTGTTTCTGGTGTAGATGACCGATGTTTCAACAGATGTGCTCAAAGATACAGGACTGATGAACACTACGATGGTGGACTTGGTTACCAAGGACCAGGTGGGCCCCGGTAGGTCTGGATGGACATGACATAATACTTTGATGTCCAGTAGTTCATTAATCTCACAATCTGGTGGGGTTTTTTTAAGATAGCTATCAGAGTTCCGTTTTTGTGTTTTTCTGTTTTTAGTTCATTTTTGGGTTTGTATTCTAGCCCACTTACTTTCAGATGTATATGCACTCAACTTTGTTTTATTTATTTTCATTTTACCACTTTCTGTGTGCTGAGATGTGGTTGGGTGTGTGTGTCTATAGAGGTACTCAAGAAAATTCTTCCTACATGATGTTTTATGCCTTTGGCGCTAGTCACCATCCACTGGCCTTCGGGAGGCGGGCTTGGGGTAGTCACGACACGAGCCATGTTGGATGGGTTGTGACAGAAAAGTCTAACAATTTTTATCATACTATTCTACAAATTCGTCATGGTTAATACATTAGTCCCAAACTAATAAAAAGTTATACTATTGGTTAATCATTAAAATTTATCATCAAAATTTTCAACTAAAAACAATAACACTTTAACCAAGACAGTGTGTAGATCAGTGGTTGGTGGGAAAGCCTTATCGTCCTTTGTTCATTGGTTCAAGACCAACGGCTATTCCAGACATGATTGTTTGTCACCTGATATACAAGTTCTTTTTTTTTTGCATCTATAATAATATAAATTCCAAAACAAAAATTATAGACATCCTTAAAATAAGTTTAATCACTAAATAGACTTTTAACTGAGGTATTAATTACCACCTAAATACATAAATAATTATTCATCTATTTCTAAATAGGATATTTCTATGAATAGGTTTTATCCATAATAAAAATTTTAGGATTTCTAAACAATGACACATTATCATCAATCAAAAATACGTTAGGATTAACCTATTTTATCCCTTATCAAAACAATTAATAGCAGATTTTAAAGAGAATGACAATTATCCTATACATATCCCCTAGTAGTGTCAATCTGGGTGTTAAGTAAAGCCCATTTTCGTGAACCAGGTTACAAAATGTCAAGACAAACACACCATTTTAGAGTTGTTACTCTCAGGTAAATATGTGCCCAAACAAAGCCACTTGCAGTATCCATAAATGGATTTATATATATTATCACCCATATAATCTCTAACTTTATGAAATTCCTGTTTTTTCTTTTTTACTTTTCCTCAAATTAATCCATAGGGAAATGTTCTCGGACCTATGTCCTCATTAATCGAGTTCTCAGGTTTTCTATTAACGTGTGATGAAAGGAACTGTAGTGACCTGACACCAAAAACCCTAGAACCGGTGTCTGAAATCAATGACCTTTACATGAGATATAATTAAATCACATCTTAAAGAACCAAAGATTTTAGTAGTCTTAGTAAACTAGATACATTCATGAGTATTACAATATAACTGAGTAAACTAATTATAACTAATTCTTTTTCTAAATAAATTCATGGATAATAATATTATTCCATATAGAATATCCTTAAATATCTTCCGTATATCATGGATTCCTAGGTAAAGGAATCATATTACGGGAGATCTAAAATTCTCAGTAATGGTAATGTATAATGGAATAAATAATTAATTAATTATAATAATAATGTGGTAAGATAAATAAATGGAAACACATTCCATTCAAATAGATGGAGATGGAAAAATAAATATGGTATGGTAAGAAACTGAAACAAATGCCTTTTAATCAGTGAACTAAAAATTAAATTTGTCTATAGATATATCAAGAAAAGATGTCATGGATAATAATAATTTAATCAAAATGAAGAAAATTTTTAATTATAGGAGATCATGTTTCCCAATAACATGATACCTTTACCATAAACACATTTTAATGTACTGGGTAAAAGACATTTGCTTAGGATAACCAATTGGTTTCCTCCCATGACAATGTTAATGCATTGAGGGGATTGCAATAACTGGTACCAAACTCGTATAATTTATAATAACCACTATCCAACCCAAAATAAAATCATTAACCAGTCCCATAGTCATAGAGTTCATGTCTAAATCATTTAAATAAACAAATTGCATTATCAACTATCCATAATAATTATATAATATAGATTTATCAATATGTCCCATGTCACTCATATAATTGTGGATGTAATCACCATTTTTTAATATAATATATGGTTTATAAATTAAGCATATCTATGATAAATTATATAGATAATTATGGGAAAGTAAATTTCCAATGATCAAAGGAAATTGAATACTTCAAGGGGACCAAAAAAGAAAATAAAGGAAGTGAATGTGAATACAACCTGTGGAAAAATCAATAATAACCCGTTCATAATAATAATATGGACGTTATCAGTACAATATATCCCATGTTTATAAAAATATAATGTTTTGTTTTCATTAATCAATAGTAGAAAAACATTAAAATATTTCATGAGAAAAATATTCTTTTAATATTCAAAACCATTTTGAAAATCCTTTTCATTTAAAATCACTTTAAATAAATCATTTTATTTAAAAATAATCCTAAAAAACATGAAAATGAATAATTAAAAAAATTATGTTATGTATATCCTCACATGATGTATGAGGTAAAAATTTCATTTTACATGCTAAAAAGGTTGCAAGAATTCCTCATTTATAAAGTGAGATGATTCCATTAAAATCATTGGTAACAGAAAAAAATGTAAATATATATATAACAAATAATATGGAAATGGTAAAAATAATTTTGATTTTTTTTGAAAAAAGGGGTTTTAGAAGAAAATAGTTTCTCTGAATAAATAGATAAAATAAATTGGGTTTTCTTAAGAAAAAGATTTCTAAAAAATTTGCAGTACCAAAGAGTGGGAAAATTTTAATAATACATGAAAAGGGTGATGAATAATCCATGGATTATAAATTTTTAGGGTTTATTAAAAAAAATTCATATAATTTTCCATAATTTAAATACCATTTAATGATCATTAAATTATTTTTGAACAAAATAATCATTAAAAATTCGATAATGTACTATTAAACAAGAATTTTATGTCATAAGTCAAATGGAGGAATAAAATTAAATGAATGTTTTAAATACCAATAATATTATAGTATTAATGATATAAAATATGAAAAGTTAAATTATATACAACACATAAAATAAGTATTGAACTTGACATTTATCTCATGGATGAAAATATTGAGATGAAAATCCCTTGAATTACGTCTAATTTGTCTCATGTGTAATTATATTATGGAGTAAAAAAACTATGTTAAATAATTAATTTATTGAGAAATTTTTTTATGTTTCTCATAAGATTTATTTCACTTGTAACTATGTTTTATAAAAATACTTATTCAATTATGTTTACATCAGGTCTTTTGACCCAATTCGGTTTATGTGTCAAAATAAACATTTGAACGATAAAAATGGTCCAAGGGGTGATTATATAACATCTAAAAACTATTAAAATGAAATAATAATAATATTTATACAGAAATTATACTTCTAAAACAAATTATTAAATATGGTTATGAAAAATGAATCAACATTACCATCATGGAGACAGTAGGTCGTACGTTCACATGAGTAACATTCCCATTTTTCAATGATCATTATGGAATGAAGATAAGTAACACTATAACATCCAGAGTGATCATTATTTCATAAATACCATGTTATTTTATCATATATACTTATATATATAATTATATTCATGTAAAATTAATCACACTGTGTCGTGGTTGTGGTAGTTCCCACAACCACAAATAATGTTATAAGTTTTTAATATATAAAAAGGTCAATAAAGAATATGATATATATTTTATTTATAAAAATTAAATTATGTATTAAATATCATATATATATATATATATGTTTTTCGTGTCTCGTATGTTTAATAGTAATTATCATTTATACATTCCACGTGTCATGTGAATGAATTGTACCTCTTTTAAGAGGTGGTATTCCACACATCTACAAACGATAGTATCATATTTAAAAAAGAAGGAAAAAACAAAGGATTTTTTTGTAAAAAAATAAATAACCATAAAAATTAAATATATCATATATATCATCTATAAATAATGTTTCCTTCATAATTAGCAAACATTAAAGGTGGTAAAGGAAAAGTAAACAACTTCGTTTAGTGAGGCTGTAGTTTTCCAAACAAATAAACGGGGTTTTCATTACCCATTATATAGAAATGTGTGTATGTGTGGGCCTAAACCATAGCATGAAAACATCATAGTATATTTAGGATATTTTTTTCATTTTATAATCATGTAATAATAATATTTGATGGAGTGGAGGATTGAAAATAAAGCTAAAGAGCTTAAGGAAAGATGTTACCTCTTCTTTGGGTAACTCCTTTTGGTTTGAATCAAATGGATTCCTTAGATGGGAATGAACCCAAGATTAGGCCTCAAGGATTATGGGAGGTATTTCTAGGAGATATATAGGTAGATCATGGTCGACCCAAAGTGATTGAGATTCGTGAGGAAATGGGATGAGAGGAGTCCTTTTTATTGTTGAGGATGAGTGGCTCTCCTGTAAATATTGGAAAGGGGAATTACCCCAATGTTTTCCCATAGAAATTTGATCCAATAATGTTAAAAAATTGATCACAAGGAGTATAGGTTATAAATATTTTGATAAAATGGATTTTAAATAAGTTTATAGGGCATTTTGGCCCCTTAGTTTAAGGTTTCCTCTCATGTTCTGTTTAATTTCACATTAATCATTGTAAATATTTGTAATTACTTTCAGTAATATTCGGGTAAAAATGTATGTTAAACTTATTATACATTATAAATTATTGTTATTTTAAATACGAAATCCATTTTTCTAAATTTCAATAACAAAATTGATTGAAATTAATAAAAATTTAATACCACAGATGGGATGACAATGCATGTTTTTTAAAAAATAACATCCAAAATTTTGCTATGTTTTCCTACTAAATTCCAAACTCAAATTTATTGCTATGAAATAAATTTTATTGATTCATAAAAATATCATATTATTAAACATTAGAAACAATTTAATTTTTAATTTTTAATTATAAATAAATGAAATAAAAAATATGTTTTCAATTAAAATTCAACATTTTTCACAATTTGTTAAAGAATAAAATATCATAGAAAAATACATAAAATTAACCCTAAAAACATTTATGATTAATTTTTAAAGATTAATCTCATTTTTAAATATTGGATTTATAAAAGTATAAAAAAATTGGATTCAAAATAGGTTATCTAATAAATGGCTGTAAATGTGCCTTAATAAAAATATAGGTTTTAATGGGAAATATTAGGGTTGTTCTTATCACATGCTTATCAAATATATTAAATGAATATAATAAATATTATATGGATTATATAATAAATAAATTTTATTAATATAACTCAATAGTTGGAATTAATTTAATTTATTAGGTAAAAATATCTCCGTGATTATAAAAATTGTTTACATAAAAATATTCTTTTTTATATTAAATAAGTTCTTATATTGATTTCTAATAAATGAGTAACCATTAAATTCATTTTATATTTTTTAAGCCCAAATATTTTCATTTTTTATTTAATTTTATTCATAATGGATTGTTTTTATTTAATAATAATTTTTTAATAATAATTTTATTGTAAATATAACTCATGTTTGTAACGTAATCCATAAAGAATCTCATTGTTGCGTAAGTCGGAGAAACAATTTTTGTCGTTTTCACTAAAATATATAAATAATATTGAATTTATTTAAAATAATAAATATATTATACTTTACTGAGATATTATATTCCCTTATGTGGTTAGATTTTTATGTCAAACATGTTATTCAATATAATGTTCATACTTTAGATTTTGGGGCATTAAAAAATTTCCATTAAATTATCATTTGAATTTATTAAATACTTCTTTTCATAATAATAAATAAATAAAATATTTCCAAGATAATATATCGAAATAAAATTTTTATTTATGGATATAAAATAGTAAAATAATTCAAATTATATAATTATTCCACTAGGAAAATATTAATTATATGTTCACACTATTAATATAATAATATGTATCTATTTAAACCATACAGGTTCACTTATCTCTCAGAAATTATCTTATATTTTAATGTCTATTAAAATCAATAAAATAATGTGATCCACACCCAATAACTAATAATCATAAGAAAAAATAGATAATTGGAAATATATAACATTCTAATTTTTATACATAGATTTATACTCCCTCTAAAAATGTAAGACTAGATGATAATATTTTAATTGATATAGGATACAAATAATATGATTCAAAAGGATGTTCATAATTAATTCTATTATTTATAGAAATATATATTAATATATAGAGTATCTTATTATTTAAAAATTAATAAGGACTTTTATTGAACGTAGTCTATCTTAAATGACTCCCCTATATATCTTCTATATAGGTGTTCCATTATTCATATTTTCGTGGATTTTGATACAATTTTTTGTATTCATATAAAAATAATCTATTTACATTTACCATCATGTTAATATTATCACATATGATTCTTGGATAGTTAGGTAGAAAATTCATTATCTAAATTCCTAATATGAATTTCCCAATATCCACTACTATTTTAACCTATCAACTAGTGTTGTTCAATTAAGTGAAATCCAAATCCAGTAATGGTACAATGTTAGATAAATATTAGGAATAACCATAAAATCGATGTGTTATATTATTTAATATACATGCAACAAAATTTGGTATGAACCTATTGATTTGGATGTTTAAGGAATCTAAATGTGTATAGTTGAAAGGAATGAAACACTTAGTATTTTAATATGTAATTCATAGTCCCAAGAATTATATATATTTGTATATTATGTATATAATTTCATATAATTTAGTCCATATATGTAATATCCTCTGTTTTTCAGATAATAATTAATTTTCATTAAATCCAATTTCTTATAACTTGATTCATATACTCGATTTATAAAAAAAATAGATCCATTTAATGGAAAATTTAAATAAAAAACAAAAAATTAAAAATAATACATTTATTTATTCAAATATCATATTTCGTTTACTATAGGTCTAAAAATTCTATATTTACAATAATATGTAATCACAATAAGCAAAAATAGTGATTAGCCAAGATACTAACATAATTGTATCTTTCTTTATTAAGATCATCATTGAGGAGAACTCCATATATCATACTGATATAGAGAATTAATATTAGAATTAATATATTACCATTTTAAAAAAAATATATTAAAATAAAATTTATAGGTATTTAAATGAGAAATGTAGATATGGCCATTATGTGCAATGTTATCGAGAAGATATATCCATTCAGTGGGGATATCATAGAGGATCATTTGAATAATTTATATGATATGGAAGATGAAATAATTTAATTGAATAATATTTTTGTCTGTTATATTTAATTATTTTTAATTATGGGTGTTTTTATGATAATTAACATATTTATGTAATCATATTTAAATATTTTTATTAAATTCTATTTTATTTTAACATGTTAATTAATAATAGGGTTAATACAAGTAGCTATATTTAAATGTAA
This sequence comes from Viscum album, assembly GCA_963277665.1. Taxonomy (NCBI): domain Eukaryota; kingdom Viridiplantae; phylum Streptophyta; class Magnoliopsida; order Santalales; family Viscaceae; genus Viscum; species Viscum album. The sequence continues at coordinate 930,886,970 of OY728137.1, forward strand.
ATGAATTATTAATATGGAATATATTTTCATTTAATAATATGTAAATATAAATTTTCCCTATAATATTTATAAATTTTTAATAATTTTAAAACCTTAGGTATATTGCATTATTTTTATAGTGTTATAAGAAATATTCTTAACTAATTATTAATTTGAATTATTGATAGTTAATGATAAATATATTAATATAATACTGATTGAGAAGTATATATATTAAAATCCTTAAAATATTAATTTAATTTGAATATGTTAACGATAATAATTAATAATCACATTATATTGATGAAATAATTCATTTCATTAAACGATTATTTATATGGATAATAAAATAAATAACAAAACACATTTTCTATCTGGGTTAAAAAATAAATTAATATATATATATATATAATTTTCTGAAATTCATGTAAGGAAAATAAATCTCTTATAACCATTAATCAAATTATGTGTTTTCTTTTTCAACACTTGTGTATCTCAAAGGGTCATACTGTTAAATTTAACTACATGAATAATATTGGGCAAAATATTTAATTTGTTTTCAACCATGTTTCTATTTTGTGTTTGGTGAGTTGATAGATTGAATTTGTGATTCTTAATAAATTGTTATAGATTAATTTTATGTTATTGTATATACATCGTGAACAATTCTACAGGTAAAATTTGATGATTAGTAATTCTTTTGTCCTATCAAAGACTTATGTCAGTGGTGACACATTATTTCCAATAATTGAAAGCCATAAAATATTTTGTAATTTCATGAGAAATTAAAACAAGGCCACATAAAATGTATTTAAATTTTGTTTTAATAATGTTTGAGGATATGTAGATAAGGAAGATGATTGGTTTTTTTGTTTGCATTTGACTTTATATGTTTGAATTTAGTCTAAAAAGTGTTAGGAAAAAAATATCCATTCAAGCCAACTATGGAACCAACACTATCCCACACAAGTGGGAGGAGAAGCGTAAACTTATGGGAGGGGAGGACCATAGGGTCCAAATAGAAGTTGAATGAGTGGGACTTAATTAGGCATAATTGGATTCATAATATGGAGAATATATAGATGTGATGATATGCTAGTGGGCCAATGTCGACGTGGTGTAGCCTATGAGGTAGTGTGTTGTGTGCTGTGGGTGAAAATCCCCCACAACATTGGAATGAATTAATAGTAGCACAAAAAAAATTTAGTAGAGTGATAATGATCCAAGAATTGATGCATGATTAATATCATAATAGCTATTATTCCTTATTTTAAATATATACAGATAAAATTACATCCACATAATGAATTCCATCTAAGCTATTAGATATCCATGGAAAGACATATTCTTCTTCCAGCTTCTGTGGAGAGTTATACATCAATGTTAATTCTTACAAAGTGTATCATACTAGATCTTAATTCTATTAAATGGTGCCCCAAACCAAAATTGATAAATGGACTCACATGTATCACCCAGAAGGCTTGAGGTTGTTGTCATAAAACAAGGGCCATAGGTGTGTCTGTGGGGAGACTATTCCCTCTTACTAGAGGGTAACAATTCAGTAGGAAACATATATATGAATAGAGGAAGTTATATAACAACGAATAAGAATTAGGAATAAGAACTAAGAGAACTAGGCCAGAAACCCTCAGTAGCAGAAGCATAATATTACTGAAGATGAATATATATATATATATAGTTTCAAAAGTAATATCATATACAATGATAATCATGCCCTATGTCTAAAAATAATCCAAGATATTTATACATCAAGTTGTATAAAAAATGAACCAAAATAAAAAATAGACCAATAATAAATTTCCATAGATAGTGTCACGAGCCTAATCTCGGTTCACTTCTCCCCATCTCTTAAGAATGGATCAAATTCACGCATTGAACTGTAAGTTATTTCCCTGATCCATAACTATATCCATATAGTCAATATGGGTACCCAAGGAAGACATGAAAATGGTGTAAGATACAATCCCTCTAGGTCCCCAAAAAAGTTGTCTATAGAAAGTCCCAGAAGTAAAAAAATAAGCCAATGGGGAGGGAAAAATACAATAGGCATGGAAGTATTGAATGTAATGCTCTAAAGTAAAATGTAACCATTCATGTGATACTATATAGATATACAAGGATCCATTAAAAAAAGTATCAATCTCTTATAATAACAAAACAATATGAAAAATGGATGTAACCACCATAGAGATGTTGTATATACAATATATATCATAACACCTACAACCATGACATATAACATGTATCTCATATCAACCATAGCTGAGTCGTATAATCAAGAATATCAAAGTTTCCATGACCATGTTGTATATCCATAAATTCCAGAACTCATGTGGTTGGATCCAATGTATATTGGACCATGATATCCTCACTGAGTCCTAGGAGTATATTGATTTAAGATCAGTTAGACATGGTTTGGAGTTCAAGGAGCAAGTCAATTGACCATTTCCTCTATAATCCAAAACATGTTAGATCCATGGACTAGCAAGGCTGAAGAGATCCCATTGAATAAATTGGAATTTTGAAATCACATACATGGAATCCAATACCTCTATCAAGAGCCATGTAGAAATAGAAAAGGTATTTAAAGTAATCATTCATCATTTTTTCATTTTTCAATATAGAAGCATACAATTTCTAAAAGTGTAACCTCTCATATTAAATTTCTCATTCAAATAATTTTTTTGATTTTCCCCCACATATCATCTCACCTTTAATCAGTTAAAAAATAAAAAACATGTATCACATGGAATAGGAGGTATAACAACACCTAATAAATTAATTTAGTTCAATTCATTTATACATAAGTTTCCTCTATTAAGGAAAGTTCTAATAAACATGCCATTTGTGGTATATCTAGGGGTAATATCAAAGGCACACCCCATGGGTGACCTTGTTGGATAAAAAACCTCCAAAAATTCTGAAGGAACTAGTTGGAATCCAAAAAGATTCCAATATATTCAATTTAAACATTCTATTAATTTTGTAGAGATATTAGAATGTATGGTATGCATCCAAATGAAAAAAATCATTATAATATGTCAAACCACACTAGAATTGTATAAAAAACTTATTATTTCTCTGATGTAGAGTTATTATCCATTATCACCTCCTAATTCAATTCAGATCTAGAGGAAAATTTATAATGGAAAAAACCAGAATATAATACAAATTATCACGCACTAAAATAAATTGGTTGATATAAATATTATTGAATAATTAAAGAAAAGGAATGGAGTAATCTATTGCATGAATCTATTGAGAACGACAATGCTTGATTTTATGTTTTATTGGAATAAATATGGAAAATCATAACATTAGTCTTTAAAATCCCCCTAATGGGAGAAAATGGGAGGGATATATATTTGGAGAAAAAAGAGATATGGGATTTAAAGTTATAAACCAGTAAGGAAAATAATGAAATTTTCCTCAAAATACTAGGTCACATGTTTTGGCAGCATAGTTAGCGAAACATAACACCAATTGTGCACCCTATATGCAGATAAGGGGGGATCTAAATGTTCACTACACATGTTTTGACTAATCATGTAAAAACCATGCATTTAAAATATACAAAAAAGTAATAGGTTCCCCACATGATCATGCACCTCAATCAGCATAGCTTCCTCAAACCATGAAGGGTCATCCCGATCTCTTACCCAATCACTTACGATTAGAACTAACCATATGTCTTATCCCACATGGTTTCTAATAACCACGTGGAACACCTTATTTTATAAAAAATTTATAGTTTTGAGTTCTGACCAAGCACTATGCACGTCATATACCCCCATTACCTCAATGGGTATTCACATTAGGCTGTAATCATTAATTTAAACCAAAATTAAAAATATAATTAGATTTTACAAAAAACCTAGGATATTATGATCTTCTCCCTAAAATAAATTCATACACAAATTTACCTCTTAAGGGTGGTCATGATCTGTCTAATAATTATGTGCCCTAATGATCACTTACAACACCGTAGTCATCACATGTATCCTCTTATAATTGATTGTTCTTCTAAAGTACACAAAATAGTGGAATTTACAATCCTTAGGGAGACTTCATGGTCCTTTCATAATTAGGTAAATTATATAACAACATAAAATATAGGGTATAATATATTTATTGAAAATATCTTTAACATACTCAAAATAGTCACTCAAACATAAAAATAAATGGGATAACCTAGATACATAAATAAGAAAAGTGTGAACTATAATTACTAGAAAAGGAATAAGCATGGAATATGTGATACATTTTATAAAATAGGAATATCATTAAGGAATTAAATGAACAGGAATTATCCTGCATGATATACCATGAATATCATAACTTGGGAAATGTTGAAACAACATAAAATAATGAAGTATAAACATAGGTGAAGGATAAACATGTCAATACATCATGGTGGAAAAAGTAACATAAATGAATGATATTCACTAATTATACCAATGTGACAAATCATGATAGTGAACATTACCCAATGGATTGGAGTTCTATCTGGATACACCCGTCATATTCATTTCACTATCATGCTTATGTTTTCAAAATGGATCATACAAAATAGATTCATTCATCATTATAATTTGTTAAAAAATAAAGGACTTGGGAATAGATACATGTATATCCCCAATAAATATGTATATATTTATAATTTTGAAAACCACTTATAGAAAAATGGGAATCTTATTCAGGACAAAATGGTTTTGGCATGGAAAATCATGGGGAAATTTCGGCATCAAAATGATGTTACATAAAAATTCATAAAAGGTATTGATGAGATATAAAAGGGTATCTCATCATTTGGAAATAAATTAGAATGTATGGTGGAAATGTAATAAAATATACCATCCTAACGAAATGAATATAAAAGATATATTGTAAATAAGATACATGAATAAAGATGGGAAAAGAAAAGATCCGTTATGAAATTTTTGTACGGAAACTGGTATACATAAAGGATCAAGGGAGGAATAACGAGGGTTGAAAGGGGGATATAATAATTTATAAATTATGTGTAAAATAAGGGCAATACATAAGAAAATATCACAAAAAATTAAATTGAAATTTATAGACTTAAAATAAATGGAGTTCTTTAATATAAATGACAAGAGAGAAGCCCCTTATGAAATTTTGGCGTAGTAAGGACTTATGTGAAGTTTTAAATGATATAGAATAAATTATTGAATATTTTAATAACATGAATTGTATACTAGGGGATGTTTCTAAATAAATTAAATCATAAAAAATTGCAATTAATAAGGAAAATTCCAAAGAAATATCTTGATTTGAGAGATGGAGAGGAAGGTTCCTCACTTGACTATGTAACTTCATGATCAGGGAAAGGGCTTCATGAGAGCATTAGGGAACCTTTGTAGGATTCTACAGATTATAGATAAGAGTATGTTCATGCTTAAAAGAGTTTTAGTGAATGGAAATTATATAATGGGAGGGTTTATATAGGAAAATGTGGATTTCTTTATTACTTTGGTTTTGGACTTTACATAATTAAATATCCAAAACCACAAATCACACTAGGGTTTTCAACATGGTTTTTGAAAAAAGGAGGTTTTTATCATTATTTAACAAGGAAAAAATTTGTATTAGTAAAATAATTCATTTTCTTATCTGGACGTGAATAACGCTCTTAAAGGAAGTATTTTAATTCATTAAAATATCTTATTAATCATCACAAATTCATAATGGATTTAAAAATTTAATCAAATAACCTTAAAATAAATTTTTTTAAATGTAAAAAATATATTTTTTCATGGATCCAATTTATACTAATTATTACATCACTTTTATTTTATTATGATGTCATGATATAGAATGTATATTTATACAGTATTGAATTTTTACCCCAAAATTTGACTATCTTAAAAAAAGTTTGAAAAAATATCAATTGGTTAAGTTTGATGTTTTAAATCCAAAAAAAATATTAATTTAATCTATTTTTTTCTAAATATGTGAATTTTAACTTTTAAAATAAAATCATCATTTATTATGAAGGTTCGTGTTTTTAGACAGTATCCCTTTTTAAGCCCTTAGAGATAATTACATTCTACTTCATAAAAAATATATGATCATTTATATTTAATAAAAATTATTTAATAATAATATCTCATTAAAATATTAATTATTTTTAGAACCTATTAATTTATAAATTGATTAATTTAATTTTAATGATTGAAAAAAATACGATTTACATTTTATTGAATAAAAATCATTTATAATGGAACAATAATTGGTTGAAAATATATTCATTGTTCTATAAAAAATAATGAACAGACTCATAACTTGGGTCATGATCTTAATGAGCTTTAACATCTCCCATCAATGGTTCATATCATGCAGATGTTTTTGGATCTCATATTGGGATTAGTCAAGGTAAAATCCCAAAAATTACATTACCCTCAGAAGCTCAGATAAATGGGCTTCATAGTGTATGATCCTTTTAGTTGACGCAAGAAAATCCATCATTTGGGTCATTTAGATTCATTAAAACCCTATATTTATACTAATCACATGATCACTATTCAATAAATATATTTATAAAATGCGTTGATTCTTAACAGAAAATTAACACCAATATAATATAATTAAACTAAGTAAGTCCATGTGTTTTCTATAACCATATTAAAAAAATAATACATTTAATGAAATAAAATGGTAATTTTTTATTTATAAAATTTTGGGTTATTACATATACCCTCTAATAAGTTTATGTTCCCAAAAATGAAAACCGTTGTGGAAAAAAAATCATAATTTTAAATTTTTCATATAGTATCTCCAACCTTAGGGTCATTAGTTCAAATATATAGTTATCTTTTCCCTTAGTTTTTCTTCAAATATATAATAATCTCATTTTTAAAGACAACCAAAAAATGATTAAGGAAATATCTAAGGACTATAATCATTAAATCCGTTAAGATATAATAAGAATTAGTAATACTAAATGAAATCACTATGTATTAATAGTTTTTTTACATTATAATGAACACTTTATTAGAAAATCATATTTCATGACCCTTAATTATCTAAATCTATAATGAATGTTAAAAGTATTGAGCTCCAGGATGTTGATCAAATTGATAATCAATATATGGTATATGATTCATTTTTATGATCATGATATTATTAAACACATGATAATTACTAAAGCATCACATCGATCCATCTTTATTATTAACAAAAAGGATCGGTTAACCACCTAGTGACTCACTTGTCAAAATGAATCCAATTTTATGGTTTTCATGGAGTATATTTTTCAATTCATTCCCCTAATTCAAGGATATTATATAGTATATCATTAAAATAGGTGTCGTTACGTTTATGTGATTTATTGAGAACTCAACATTACATTTTGGTGGAAGGATAGTAAAATCTTATTGAAAGAAACCAAAAATCTCCCACATAATAGGTATATCAATGCTGTTGATTTTTTTCCTAAAAAATTGATATAAAATTTCCTTGTTAATTATAATAAAACCCTATACAATTGATTTTATTTTCATTGGATCTTCATGTTTATTATCATATTGAATGAAAGAAAATAACATGGTTTGAAATGTCAATCCTTACTTCAGTTCAGTTGAAATTAATGTGGGATTTATGTAGAGAAAGGTAATACATTCCATTGATAAGATTAAATTCAGAGAGATGAATAATGAAATGATTTCCAATAAGAAAATTCTCACAAAAATCAACTATTTTGGACTCATTTACATGAGATGGAATAATCATTCAATTTTGTATTTTTACTACTAATTCTACATCTAATAATTTTGGTGGAATCTTGATAACCATATCAAATTCTGTATTTATAAATGAATGGGTAGATACATATTCATTTAAGTAATTAATAGTCATATAGTTGATAGTATGTGTACCTCATACCATGTTTTTTATTTCACCCCTCATTATAAATATTGATCACATTTGATTTCCCCTTTTCTCTAGGCATATGAATTTCCTAAAATCAATCATCATCAGGAGCCTTTATATTTGGGAAATGTTTAGAATAATTTCCATACTAATTTCATTTTAACCAATGTAGTCTGGGTGGAACATTCTATGGATAATTCCCTATATTTACATCATTATATAACTTATCCCCCTAACATTAAAATTCAATTTCTCAATGACCTATCATTCGACACTTGATAAAATTACTAATACCCTTAGGATAATTTACTATATGATTCATTCATCACATTGGGAATAAAATAATCCTCATATTTTTCTCTCCATGGTTTCTAGAGATTCATTTTAACTCCATATTTTATATCTTTAAAAAACAATGACATTTATGGTTATTTATGATATTAATTTTTACCTTTAGATATCCTAAAATGATTTATTATTACATATTTTTGTACCTTATGGATAATTCCCTTCAAAGTATTTGTTTTAACGTAGTCATGCGTTTATCAATCATACTTTCATGTAGGATGATAATTCTAGAATAATTCATCACAGGTCTCATAAAATATTACTCAATGGCCCAAATTGACTCATCATCCTTTTGATTTATCCCAAGTAATTACTTCTCCATGATCGAATAAAGAACAAGAGGGATGTTCTTATTGAAAATTAATATCTCAAAATATCCCACCTATATGGAGTAAATTTTAACACGTTCCCTTATAATGTCGATGAGATTCCACCATTCATATTTTTATTCTTCCAAATGATAAAAATCCATGATGGATTTTTCTTGTTCCAAACACGGGATAATGGAAAATTTCATTTAAGAAGTAATGATCCATTACATAGAAACTAGAGGATTAGAGAAACCATTGAATGAAGGTTGGTGTTTCCTAATTAAGTACTCAAAAAATCTTTGTTCATCATTTTCTGGTTTAGATGTCCAAAAATATTCATGGATTTATAAACTTGTTTGAACATAACAATGAGATTATTAATTCTAAATACCATAACTTTTGGGTGATCGGGAGGAAAGTCATTTAATTTTTCATCACACCCAACATTAAAATGGTTCCTTTGGGTTCACTCCATTTACTATATTTAAAAGAATAGTGTCAGTAATAATAATAATCATAATGGGGACCAAATTATCATGAAAAATTTAATATAGGATGTCTAACTCATGAAACATTCTTTTTAATCTATGAATCCTTAGGCTTAAGACATGCCATTCATAATCATTATCTATTTAAATCCTTAATAATGGTTATTAAAGTGTTTGTGAATATCAGAACCATATCCCCCTACAGTTTAAAACTATGTGTGAAAAAAGGACCACTCTCAGACACCTGGTGATGATCTAGTCCAGCTAAATACACCATTTTCAGAAATATTACAGCTAGGTACCATTATCATAGATCCATATGCAATTATAGTGTCCTAATAATTATTTAATTTTTCGGAATGATCTTTATCTCTCCTTTTATAAAATCCAAATATTTTTTCATATACATTGACTCATCCTTAGACATATCTTTAGGTGTATCACTGGAAAGACCCTTAAAAATAACCCTCGGTATGTCCCAAATTTATTTACACCCTTGTTTCAAAATGTTAACTAAAACATACTATGATACCAACTACAATGACCCAAGTTACGTATACATAAATATTATGTCTGAAAATATGAATATTCATTACATAACAAAATGATCCAAACCACTATCATTATGTAACAGTGTATTTAGAACATTGAACTTCAAAAATAAATTCCATAAATGATCTATTTCATCTCCCACAATGTTCTTCATAACAATCACCATTTGTAAAAATATTTTACATATTACATTTTATCATAACCTTGGGAAATAAAACATAACCAAAGATACAATTAGATTATAAGTAAGGGTAAAAAAGAGAGACGTCAATATAACATGAGCATACAAATATGAGTACATGATAAAAACTATTGAAAAACATAACATGAATATCATAGATAATTTATTTTTTGACAATGAATGCAATATTTAACATCATATGGGATGAATGATAATGGATTCAATGAACATGAATAATTAGGACATAACAACGGCATAATACATATATTTTGTTAATAAAAAAATATAGAAATTCATTTCCTTATTATTTCAATGATAATTTCAAATAATATCACAGTTGAAAGGGTTCAAACTCTAAAAAATTATAGTAGTCGTGGTTCAATCCAAATACTATCATAATGGACATAGTCTATTAATTAACGATATTCACTCTCCATTATAGTTATGTATATCTTAAGAGATATTAATCATTACCCAATGTATTAGATGGATATATAGCTTCCACCAATTACATAACTAAAATTATATATATTATTTCAACAAGATCCTAAAACACTCTCATATCATAACCCATTAAATAAAATGGATTTCATAAACCTTTCATTATATGATAACCTTTGGAAAGAATATAGGTTTCATAATAATTTCATAATTTCATCAATCATAACCCATAGAATAAGAAGTGGGTTTCATATGCACATTTTTATCATTAAAATAAACCATTTATAGAAATAATGACAATTATATCATATTAATTTGTTTCTAGTAAATAGAAATCAATAGCAATGTATGTTATCATAGTTGGAAAATTATTTTGAAATGAAAATCAATTTGAACATATCTTGATGAATATCTGATTTATTTGATAATAAACTAATATAAAATTAAAAATTCAAGAAATGATTTTTTTAAAAAAATCATTTAAAATAAACATGAAAATATATAATGTAATATTAAAATAAAATAATGTTCATCAGGTTAGGAAATTATATCCATGTCATAAAAGATAAAATAAATATTGTTTTCATAATTTTAGTGACAGAAAATAGTGAATTTTTTGGAAAATTATATAAGCATCCCATTAATTTTTTTTATAAAAATTCAAACATAGAAAATAGTTTATTTAATAAATCATTCAGAAATGTAAAATTAAATTTGTAATTTTTTTTATAAATCCTAGTTTAGGATAAATAATGGGGTTTCGACTCAAGAGATGAAGAGAGCTAATTATTCATTATGATTATTCAATTATTGGGTATATAATGTGTCAAAAATATTGGGAAAACATTTATTCACATGACAGAATTAAAGGATAGTAAATTCATGAGGTTCTTGAGTGATGGAACATAATATTTCATCATCTTAAATACAATCATAGATAATCATTACAAATGATGAGATTGTATCATAAAACACTTACCACATCAAAAACATTCAATCATAAGCCAAACTAAGGAATGTTATTAAATGAATCTTAAAATTAAAATTATAATAAATTAACTAATTATATTACTTGACAATGGGGTAATTTATAGACCTTATAGATGTCTTTTTGTGTATAACAAAACTTATTCCCCAAGGAATGCAATTTGAGACAAAAATCTATTACCACTTGGCAATCCTTTGATTTTTATGCCAAAATAAAGAATCACATTAAATGAAACATTAAATATCATTAAAATAAGGATATTAATTATATAAAATTTATAGATTGTGGTATATACCCCCCCAAACAATATCTGAGTGGTTATTTTGTTATAAATATCTAATAAATAATAATGAGACTAGACATCCCTTACCTTACGTATCAACTTCTTTCATACATGACTAAAAATACTATATAATAAATATAATATTCATATAAATCAATTACAGAAACATTATTTTTGATATCATAACATATATGATTTACTTATGACCTTTTATTACCCATTTCTTATCAATTCATAGATAAAATATCATTTTGTATAATAAACAATTTGATTGAAATTTATGTTCTGATTTGATATTTTTAATCCTATTAAATTGGTCATGGTTCCATTATCTCCAAAATTATATCAAATATATAAATATCATATATATTATTTATATATATTTATAACAATCCATAACGTTTAGATATATAAAACAAAAAAACAATTCATGGAGATAGTAGACCATACATATAAGTGAAATAAGATTCTCATTTCATAATGGGTTTAATGAGATAAAGGCATGTAATATTTTAACATTTTTGAATTATATTTATCTAATATATATCACATGTAATCATTAAACCCATCCCTACCAACTTATATGTAATTAATGAATAAATAAAATAGCTTGATGAGTCAGTAGTCTACAGACACACGAGTGACATTATCGAATTTTCAAATAACAGAAGGAATGAAGATATATGAGACCTAAAAATTATATAAGTATTATAATATTTATATATAATATATTAAAAACTAATAATAAATTATTTACAACTATGAGAGGTGTTTGTGGAAAATTAATAACATCGGTTCACTAGGTTATGTATCTCCAAACCCAAAAAATAATGTTTTCGTATCTCATACATTGGAAGTAGATGTACTTTTAGGACATTACATTAATGTAAAAACATCTAATTTTATGAAATATATGTATATTGTTACATAAACATGGTTTAATAATAGTTTACGGAGGTTTAAGAATAAATAATATAAAATTATTGGTTATGGACATTACCTCTTCATTAGACAACTTTAGAATTGCCCAAAAATCTATCATAGGATGGATTTATGAAAAAAACTATTCATTCATGGGTGATAGGGGAAAATTATGGAATATATTTTGGTAGGTAATTACCAAACTATTGGGTTTTTTCATGTATAAAGTGTAGATGATAATAGGTGGTCATTTTTAAGTGAGGTGAGTGGAAAAATGAAATTTTTATAAAGAAAAGGTTGTACCCAAATTTTACACATACCAAAAGAATTAAAAATATAACATTACAAAAACATGGAATTAATATGGTCAATTTTTTTATATATAATTTGTTTTTATATGTATTGGGTAATTTCAAAAACACATTTTTTAGATCAACCCATTATAATCCAATTTTTACATTAACCATGGTAAATAATGTTTACTATTTTATCAAATTTTTCGGAAAAAATTATGTCAGCCATATTTGATAATATAAATTATTTTTATTATAAATATGGAATAAATTTTTTTTAATTCCATTCATCCAAGTGGAATTTTTTAATTTTATAGTAAACCTACAAACATGATGAAAAAATGGATTTTTAAGGACAAAATGTTAAAAAGATTAAAATGGTTTAATATAAAAATTAAAAATGAAATTTTGTGCAGCAAACTAAATTAGATTAATTGATATATAGTTGAATTTTTTTTACTTTAAAACCCATTTTATATCATTATAAAACCATATAAAGTATTTTAATGAAAATATAGTTTTCAATAAAAACATTGTTTTTATGTATTCTTTAAAAGTAACCTTTTTCTAAAAATACAAAAAATGAACACTAATATAATGGTGAACTATTTATTTAAACAATAATATTAATTTTATCAAGTTTATTGTTTATCTTTCAAAAATTAAGTTTAATATTTTCTACAAAAATAAATTTCAAACATTTTTAGAAATTAATAAGTTCCAAACACAGCTCGGTTTTAATGAAAATTATTTATATTTAATAAATATTATTTTTTATATAATATAGTATACATTTTATTCTGATATTATGTAACAATATTGATATCTTTATGTATAATTGGTATGTTATAAATTCCACATTTAAATAATAATATTAATAAAACATTTTTTTGAAACTCAATATCACGTGTAAAGAGTGTTAAACTCGATATACTGTATAATGAAAGATAACTATGAAATTTAATTTATTAGAAAAATAATTATTTATAAAAACTAGGGTGTTAAAATTTTGATATGGGATATTTATGTACATGTCAAATAAGATAAAAAACATTCCTTCTACACTGTTGTGAAAGGATAATAGGTGCATCGTTCATAAAATGAAAAGAAGTTTACTTTACATTTTTTAAATGAAAAAAAGGGTTGATAATTAATTTTTCAAATAATTTTTATAATTTAATTTTTCTTCAATTATTTTTAAAAATATTGAAGTTGATGAAAAATTATTTTGAAATGTAGAGATAAATGGATCCTTTTTTCTTTAAATTTTTTTATTAAACACTATATATAGGAAAAAATGAAAATAGTAATACTATATAAAAATTGCATGAATAAATAGATGAGATTATAATTGGTTAGGTTTATGAGAAAAATATCAAAAAATTTCCGTAGGATATATATAAAAAAAATTCTCAAATAAAAATGAGATTTTGAAAAAAACACTTGAAACATTGGTAACTTTTGAATTTTCTGCAGCAAGAAAGAAATAAAATAAAAATTAAATGACATAAAATATTATTAGACATTAAATATCATGATTCTATAGTTATCCATGATATTAAATATAAATTATTAATTACATACATCTTAAAAGAGAAATAATTTGTGAATAAAACATACATCTCATGAAATTAAAATTGAGATGAGAAACCAATATGTTAGGTCTGATTTTTTTTCATAGGTGTCTGTATATCACATATAATAATTAAATAAATTATATATCTCATTTTAAAAAATATCAAAAATATAATATACCATATATTATTTACATATAGAATTGTGTGACCCATTTATTAAAAATTATTTGATAAATTTTCTATTTTAGATGATAATTGCCCCATATTTCATGATTGTTTTTGTTCGGTAGATTCTGTTAATGTAAAATGATAATTTTTATATCATATAAATAATATTAATTGGGATATAAATATAATTTATATTTATTACATTTGTATTTATACTAGACCATAAAGAATAAAGATGAGAAAAGAGATATTATCTTCATGGAGATGGTAGATCGCATGTACACATGGCCACTATTTTCATTTTTTCATCAAATGAAACATAAATATGAGAAAGAATGTACCATAATGTAGAATAATTATATCAAATATTTATTATATATTTAATAAAAATATACTTATTCCCACCCATTTCAAATTATAATGAAAAAACATTTCACATCGTTATATGGAGAAGGTAGTCGACAAGTATGCACAAGTGACATTATTTTTTATAATATATTCAAATGATAGATGGTTTATTTGATATTATAATTCCATAAGTATATTAATTTCATAAATATAAAATTAATATTTTTTATCCATCATTATATAACATTGTGAGAGGCAGGGATGGAAAAAATTTACATTGGTTCGTGAGGTGGTAGTCCTTCATACACACAATAGACTATTTCGTATTCCATTTAATGGAAAGGGATATGGAAATAGGTTAAGAAATATTCATATTGATATATCCGTATATATTAGATACTTGTGATAATAGATTACCATAGTTAGAGAATATTGAAAATTTTTATAAGAATGAGTAAAACAAGAAAAATTGGTTAGGAACATTACCTCTTATTCATGAAACCTCTTTAGGTGTATACCAAAAGCATTCATAGATTGGATTGATTATAGAAATCATCCATTGGAATTTTTAAAAATATGTAACAAATGAATTTTGAAAGGTATTTTTCAATGAATAATAATTTGGTATTGTCAATATGAGAGGAGATTTACGGGCCTTTTATATGTGGGGGAGAGGAGACACATGGGTTTTTTGAGATGAAAGAGTGATAGCCACATTTCTAAAATGTCATAAGGCTAAAAATGTCTCATTATCAAAACTTGAATTATAAAAGGTAAAAAAATGGGTATAAAATAGAAATTATCAAATTTTATATGAAATTTATACCACAATCATTTTATTTTAACCTCTGGTAAACTTTTTTTAATTTTTAATGACATTAATAAATTATTTCTATATTTAGTATTAACTATAAAAAATATTATTTTTAAATGTTATATAATTTTATTTATGATGATTCCAAATATTTAGTCCTTTTTTAAAAATTATAATTTAATAAATTGAAAATTTTATATTAAAATTAAACCCTCTTATGCAAGAAAAAAGTGATTTCCAAAAAAGAAAATTCTCATAAGAATAGAAATTTTAATTACAAAAAATAATAAATAACATTATTCCAATAAATTAAATTTCATAGAATAAGATATAATTTTTATAATATTAAATTTAAACAAATAAATAATAATTTAACTTTTAAAATTGTTAAATGAAAATAAAATTTACAACGAAAACCTTTATATTTCCCTATTCCCTAAAAATAAAGATTTTTAAAAAGATCAAAAAAATTCTAAGATAGTTTTGAAATGATTATTAAAAAGGATAATTCCATTTTCAAAAATAAATTTTTAAAAAGTGGAAATTATTTAAATTAATGTATGTGAAAAAATGTGACGACACTACATTTTAGAAAAATAATGTTTTTCAGAAAACATTACCTTTTCATAAAAATCATTCTTATTTTAACTCAATTCAATACATAACTATTGAATAAATTTTTTACATGTTTCCACCATATAATATTGACATGTTAAATAATTGTATTCATACTCACCATTTTAACAGCTATGTTTTAATTATATAATTTATTATGTATCATTTAGACTTGGGGTAGTTTGTATATAAAGATATAAAAGAGAAGAAATTTAAGGAATTATATTTTGTAGTTAATTTAAGCTTGTTGTGGAATGTAACATATTCTATCAAACACATTTTATTCTCATAAAATATCTGTGTGTTAAAATTAATCTTTGGATTGAGATTTTATATTCACATACATTGAATCATTTTAATATTATCACAATTATTTTAGTTTTAGTATTTGATTAAAATAGAATCACAAGGATATAGCGGAGAAAGGAATTTATCCATAACCTGTTATGTCCTATGAATTAATAATGTAGAATGCATATATTTTTCAAAGGGATATTATATTCTTATTGTGATAGAAAAGTTTAATTATCTTATCTTACCAAAGGTAGTGAAGTGGATAACATAATATATATATATATATATGATAACTATATAAATTTTTCATTTTGGATTGATATTAATTGATGGTATTTTTGTATATTCTAAATGTTATGGTGGTTATGTGAAGTATCTAAAGATTTTTGTATAGTTTTTGTACATTAATGGTTTTAAAGTATATATTATATGGAATCAATAACATTGAAAATAGATTTTAGGAAAATGTTATATTTTGAAGGGTAACTATTGAGAAAAATTATTGAATTATGGATAAATCATTTGGTTAACATAATCTTGATGTTGATTAAATAATGTGTTGGTTGATTAGGTGAAAATTAAGTTAGATAGTACTTGAAATTAATATTGATTTATTGATAAAGTAATCCATTATATTGTATAGGTGATGATGGTCTTATTTTCGGGACTATCATATATATATATATGGACTAGTTTATTATATTTTGAATTACTTTTTCAAAACATTATTATTAAATATATAGTTTTTTAATAATATGTTATTTCTCTATGGGTTTATGACATGGTTACTTTGGTAGTTTTTGGAAATTTATACACTAAAGACTACTTTATTAATAAATAAACAATCATTATTTTTTTAGAAAAGATATGTATATTGAACTAACATATCATAGTAAGGTAGATTTCACATTTGATGTTATATCTAGAATAGTAAATATGTTAATAACACCCTATCATAATTTCATTAGTGGATAATAATTAAATTTCTGAGGAAACATTTTATTTAAGGGGGTATAATGTAAAAAACATTATATTTTGGTCCCTTTAAAATATATTATATGTTTTATGACCAAATCTATATTTTATTACAAGCATTAATCAAAGAAATTTTTATATGATTTTTTTATTAAAACTATCATATCTTGAATATGATAAACAATTAAAAACTATTACCCTTAGAAGATTATATTTCAATATGTTTTATTTTTGAAAAAGTGTATCATTAAAATTTATTTCCATTATAATTTATATTTTCAGTTAAAATATGAATTAAAACAATTTAAGAATTTATTTTGTTAAAATAATAATCATTATTTAATTTCTCATGTAAAATTTATATAAAATGAGCTTCTTCTAAAATAATAGGTTCTTAGGAGAATAATGAGAATTAATAACATTTATAATACTGTGAGTTTTATATTGATTATATGTTTTTAATACTTTTATATATAAGAAATATATAATTATAAGAAAATTAATACAGAAGAAAGATCTACATTCAATTTATGAAATCCAGGATTATAATTTATGAAAATAAAGTAATATTTTTTGAAAACTATTTTGATTATATTATTTCATTAATTATATTTATGAATGGTGAAATTAGGTTTTTATTTTTTATAATTGGAAAATAAATTCAATAATAATAATAATCTTCATATTATTATAATTATTAACATTTATAAATTTTTCCATACTTAAATTTCAAGCATAAAAATAATCTTTTTCCAGAAATGAGTTTTTTTTTGGATTATATACATTAATGTTTAAAATAATTTTACTATATTTAAAATATTAATTTTATAAAATATAAAAAAAATCTAAATAACTATGGACTTATTATTTGAAAACAAAATTTTGATTTTTAGGAATGAAAATTAAATTACAACGGTTAATGATAATTACCACATAAATGGTGAAAATGTTACTTTTAAATAGTTTTAATGAAAGACTGTTCTTTTTATATAATAAATTGTAGTAATATAATTTAAATAATGATAAAATATTTTTTAAAACATATATATAATTAGATTAAAAATTATTTAATGATTAATCAATACTAAATAACATTAATGACACATAATATCGAACACAACCTTTTTCTGATAGAAAACATTTTCCTATGTATAATCATTTATAAATTAAAGTGTAATTTTCTCATGTTTATAAATATAATTTGGATAAAAAGAGGTTAATTTATGGTTAACCACATTATAGTTATTTATGTGTGTTTTCCTTTTATATTTAATACTATATATAATTAAGTAGGTAAAAACTAGTAATCATAGTAAAAAATAATTTGTCTAAATGGGAAAAATAAAAAATATAATCCTTAAATCAGTCTTATAATGTCTCAAAATTAAGGTACGGAAGGAATTTCCACATTATATTTTTTAACAATCAATATATTTTCATAATTGATCTATTTAACCTTCAATAGTATCTTAGCATTATTTAAAATGATGACTATTTCCAAAAGTGTCATTTTCAAAACAAATAAAAGCGTTCCACTTCCTCCCTTTTAATGTTTCAAACCACCTTTGAATTCTTATTAATACTATTCCATTATTCTAATATTATAACCTAATACCACTTTATATATCTCCTTGTCTCTCTATTTTATCCAATGCCCCTAAATTTCAAAGAGTATTCCACGGAAAGATCAAGTCTTTATCATACGTATTATCTCATTCTTTATATTGTATTCAAAATCTTGATAATCCAAATTTCATATCAAAAATATAATATGATGAATTAAGTGTAATTATTATACTTATATGTTTATTTATTTATTGTATAACCATTATTAATTCAATTTCAACCACATATAAAAATAAATCAATTCCTATTGTGCGTGTATATGGAAAACCACCTCCATGATGAACCATTTTTCCTTATCATCTAAATTTTAAATTTTCTATTTATACAACATAAATAATGTTCAAAATAACACAAAAAAAATTATATAATTATGAATAACTTTTAATTAAATTATTTTAAAAGAATTTCCTCTTAACCATTATCCTCCATCATATTATTTTGGGTCAAAGACTAGGTTTGTTTAAAAAATGACCATAACAATGCTATAAAATTATTTCATGAGATAACATGGTATCTTAAGTACTAATATTATTATATTTTAAAAATCATTTAAACACTTTTTTTGGTATAGTTATGTTTATATTAGTTATTTAACTCATTAATAATATATCATCATCATTTTCTAATATCACTAAAATATGTCGGAATTGATTCAATTTTCATGATAACATAAATAAAATTTATAAAAAGATAAATAGATTATTATTGTATTTGGGGTTTGTATTTGGGGTAAGAATCATGCATTATTACATGAAATATTGGGGTTCACAACCCATTGGGCACATGTATTTTATTATTGATGTAGTGATACTATAATAGCAGGGGTATTGTAGCAACAATGGGTACTGTAGCGGTGATAGGACACTCTAGCAGCAACAAGGTACTATAGCAGCGGTGGGTACTATAGCAGTGCGGGTACTATAGCAGTAATATTCACATAATGGGCCTTGGGCCAAAAATTTGATCCTACAGTCCATGTAATTGGTTGCATTTCTACTAGGCCTTCGGGCTATATAATGGGTCTCCTTCTACCCAGTTAAAAGAGGTCTTTGCTTTTCTTTAATAATAAAATGAGGCTTCGGCCCCAACATTTAAAAAAAAGATAAATCGTGAGAAAGAACATATTAAATTAAATATATAAGATTATTTTTTCTATGAATGTATATACTAATCTTATATAGAACCTTTGATGTTAAGCAAATTTACAGAAATAATAATCAAAATGGTAAGGGTTTCATCTAAAAAATTAGAACTTTGAGACACATTTTCATTTATCAACCTACCAAAATTTAAATATCATGTATAATTCAAATTAGAAATATAATATTAACGGATACAAATATTCATTGTATTTTGGATTTAATTTTAAACATTATCTCTTTTAAGGGGTTCTTATCAGAATATTTCTTAAGCCCTTTGTGTTTTTCTTCTAAATTTCTCTACATTAAAATTTGTTTTAATATTATGCATCAGCTTTTTATCTGTATCAATTATATATGTACTAAGAGTTTATTTTCTCACACGATGATTTTATTCATGTAATTTTCGAATCCATTATATTTTATATATTTAAATGACATTTCATATATAGACTACTAAAGTAGTATGGGTTTGGATAACTTAATTTCCATTCAATGAGTTTTACACCTCAAAATTTAACCCAATCAAAAAATATGTGGTTCTAATAATCCCAATGATGACATAATTTTATATGTCCACTATATATTTTAGGTTATAATTTTTCTATCCATGTCTTTTTCTATGAGGAATTCATTAATAAATTACAAAATTGAAAAGAATAAATCATTCTTTTCTATTGAACCAATCATTAAAAGTCTATATTTTACCCTTCCACGAGAAGTATTATTATTATTTGAAAATATATTATTTTTTATCATACTATCAAAAAATTCCACAATATTATTTTTTTAAATGTTTGACCAACAAATAATTTGATATGGGATTCGAAAAAAGTATCATTTTTTTGATATAAAAGGATTTTTTTTCTAAGTTCTTATATTTAATCTACAATACTAGATTTTATTATATATGAAAATTATTTATTCAGGATTCATAGAATACATAAATAATGTTTTATAATTCACTTATATTCATTGAGAAAAAACTATTTGTAGTATGAAATTTTTATTCATTTATAAAATAAATTTACAACACTTTTAGAGATATAATTTTCATAACATTTTACATCAATTTTATTCTCTCTATTAGAGAATAAATATTTTTAAAATAATACTTTTAAATAATGTGATTGAAAAAATTTATTTTCCTAAATAATATAAAAATAAATTATTCATGAAATATATATTGGTCTTGAAATAATAATGTTTTAAATATTTGACATCTAATATACTAGCATTCTTTAAATGATTTACTATATTGGATTTTTGTTATAGGATTAACATTATATGATCTCTTATAATGTATTTCATTTGATATAAAGGTTTTTTATATATGTTGATTAGATTTTTGACTCTTTTTTCAAAGATACCATTTGATTATGTAATTAAACACATTTTATCAATGGGTTATTTTATTATGTGATTTTTATTTTTATACGGCACAAATGTGTATGCATTCTGAGATATTTTGGAAATATAAATATTTATAATGAATTATCTATGTGATTATATCTCATGATTTAGAAATTTAATATGATTAGGTTAGTAGAAGGATTGGTTAACTAAGAGTGAGTGTGGTGGAATTTAGAAATACATAGAATTTAATGTTTGAACAGCTTGGTGTGTATCTATGTTAAAAAATATAATAAATCATATCTATTTAATTTTACATTTTTATCCCCAATTTTCCATGAAGCATGTTTTATAGATCGTGTTTATTTATTATTATATGGTAATGGTTTAGTCACTTGATGTTGTATGGCTATAATTTTTTATTACTGAAAAAAATTATGTTCTATTTTTATTTGGGAATGATTTTTTTGTATAATAATTAGATATATTTTCTCATAATTTGATCAATTTAAATCCTTGATTGTTATCACTTATGTTTACCCTTATTAATCATATGTTATCACCCATTTCATTTGTTTCCATTTCAACATGATACATTAAAAATTAATATGTATGATATTTATAGAAGGTTTTCATATTAGACAAAGGTGATAGAATTTTTGAATTTTATTTCATATGATGTTTCTATCATCGTGGAATAAAAACATTTACTAGATAAAATTAATGTGAGTTCTTTTGTTAATATTTTTTATTATTTATATACAAATCTAATGAACAATGGTCTGTGAAATATATCTTAATTAAATATTTTATGTAAAATATTAATTTATTGATGAGTAGTTGTGGTCAGTTATATCAATTTGGGAAAAATAATAAAATAAAAAAACATTGTGAAAAAAATCATTCTTTCCTAACTATGAGAGAAAACGTGTTATGTCCGCACAGACAAAATAGGCAAACCCATCATGCCCATGATTATGTGAATGAAATCATTATTTCCACACACTAATTTCTCATGAGATATAATATTAGTGTAATTCATTGAATGGATATATAGTACCACACTCATCATTATAAATACCTATGTGTGCCATATAAAAACAATTATCATATCATAATAAATCCAAATAAAATGAATGGGTTTATCAAAGGTTCTAAAAAAATAACTTAACCTAAATTTAGCGAGACCAATTATATAAAAAAATAATATTAAAAAAGGAATAATATTATAATAACATATTTAAAAAGATCCAAACAATACTTCATCAGATAAAATTACTAATACAAAATAGATGTCAGAATTAAAAAGTTTTCAAAATCCTTTGAAACATTGTTAAAAAACATGTAAACATTTCATTCAAAAATATTATATTTGGGGAGGAAAACAATAATTTTGAAAAAAATAGTATAAAGGGTTCAAAATAAAAAATATTTTTAAATAATAAATAATTAAAATAAACTAATAAATCGGTAATATTAAAAAAATTAAATACATTTATTATGATTTTAATGGTGTTTTAGTGAAAACAAATATCATTAAAAAGACTAATAATCATTGTTTTTTAAAAAATATATGTGGGGAAATATAATTTTCCATTAAAAAATTTTGGTTTATTACTATGGAAAGGATAAAATTAGTGGGATGTAATAAAATGGATGATGGGATTAATTTATTAAATGGAATGGGGGTTATTTGTAATGAAAAATACATTTTAATGAAACAATGATGTCATCAAGAAATAAGTCCTTGGATTGTAATATTATTTCCCCGATAATATTTAGTTAATACATTCAAAATTATTAGAATATATAATAGATTAATTTTTTAGGATAATTAATTAAGAAGTGTGGTGATGAATAGAGGAAAATATTTTAGATAAAAAACTATTTTCCGTGGTGTTTTTAAATCTCATTACACCTGTAAATATAATCCAAAAATATTTAAATTTACATTAGTAGATATATAATCAAGAACCATATTCATCAATAATTTATTTTCTAATGTAAATTTATTATTATTTTTAATTATATTTAATTTATTTTCTCGGACATATGTTACTCAAGGCTAGTCTATTAATTTCTTCATTAAACACTTAGTTTTTTTAACCATGGTAAAAGTCAATGGTAATGTAAAATAACAACACAATCTCCAAAATTTTGGGAATTTATATCCATTATTAGTCAATTAGAAAAATAAGTAGATATCCATAAATATTATTTGAAAAATATAACAACATTAATAAATCTAAATTTATGAACCAATTTAGGTGGATAAAATTATCGAAGACCATTCCTTACTATTGACACAAATATTATTCTTAATATTATACTTTGAGAGTAGTGATGGTGAAAAATATAACACATATATAATGGAATGGCCTACTATTGGTTACATCCAAAATTTTCTATAAAATACCCCATAATTCCAAATGACTTGGAACATACCCAAAATTTTTGGAATCCAAACAAGGAAGGAAATTAGTACCAAAAAATAAAATCATAATGAAACATGCATTGTATTTATATTTAATTTAAATAGACAATTCACTAAATATAATGAATCATGGGTGATCAAATTATATGTATTTGTAGTGGTGATACATTACATTATATCTTTCCTTTCTCGAATAATGTCTTTTATTAGATTTTTTTTCCATGAATAGTTGAGTGACATTATTGAAAAATGATGTGTTCATAGAGAACTAACCGTTTTTTCTAACGTAAAAGGATAAAACCTCATCCCCCTTTCTCCAAAATTTCCAAATATTTAAGTCAACCAACTCACTTTATTATTCTCTTAGAAACACCCTACAGAAGAAAATAAAGTATTTTTCCCACAAAAATAAAAATGTATGGAGTCATATGGAGCTACATAATAGAGATATTAATATGGGAGGACATACATACAATGAAAACATTACTATTATTTTCACTTCTACATGCCCAAGTCCCCTCAATCAAATATGGTCTGATATCACATGCAATGTTACCCTAAAAATTGTTTTTACACTAAAGTAATATCAATTTTATAATTTACTAAAAATTATTTATATAAATGGAAGCATCACCATTTGTTTGTGTAGAAAACATCCACTTTGATTATGTATGGGAGATGACGTAGCCTTACCCTGTGAAATATTGATGTGGGTATAGATTGCACCATGGATTTACATGGAAAATTTTCATGGAATGGATACAACATTGTATGGGGTTTCTATGTCATGGTGTGGATTTTTATACCCTTATACATTGTAGTCCTGGTGTGTTGTGGCACGCCCATCGTTTTTTAGACATAATGACCCAAACATGATTTTAAATTCCATACTCCCTCATTTGAACCACTAACCGAAACCATTAGATTTTATGAGGTTATTAAGTGGTAATTTGGATCCTATACTTGTCTTTTCTCAGATCTAATCATAATTGGTTCCATTTGACCTATATTATGTATCTTATAAATTTTCTTATCCTTGATACCATTATTTCTTTAATATTCATAGAGATTTGTAAATTCAAATGGTATTAATTGATTGGATCCTATTTTTTATGGATCATAAATCTTGATATTTCTCCATAATGTTCTCCACTTCATCTATCCATAGTGTGTTACTAATTTGGGTTTTTTTTATCATTTTATGATAGAATTAAAGGTATAGTTTTGTAAGGATTTTCCATACAGTATATTTCAATGGAATGAGATTTTTGAGATAAAACATATTTATAATGAGTTTGAATTTTATATATATAAAATATGGCTTGAAATGATTTGATGTTGATTATTAAGAAAAATGGATTAAAATTAATGGGTTCCTTTGATATGGGTTAATATTAAATAAACCATTGTTTTCATTGTGAAATTGAAATGTAATGTTGAACATGTAATTTAGAATTTGAAATATGATTAATAATTTTTTTAATTTATTGAATTTACCATTTATTGATTTATTTATTAATTTAAAGAACATGTGATCCGCGATATTCAGTTCTGAAACAACGGGACTCGAGTCGTTAATACCCCCATCCCACCTCCATTGGCCTAGTTCCAGTGATAGGTGTCAATAGTCATAACATATATAAGAGGTGTTTTCCTAATGTACTTGTAATCACACAGTTTACCATAACAATAAAATAGTGAATAAGAATAATAATAAAAAAATGAAATATCTAGAATTTATCCATGTTTGTGAAAACCTATTGGGTTTAACTGGTTATAAAATTGGAAACTTATTATAAATATGGAAAGTAAATTCCATAACAAAATGATGTCCCAACCAGACATAACTAGAAAATATAAGTTCCAAGAGAACCCAACTCCTGATCTCCAAGATTCAACCATCGTACTCAGATTTATACACCAGGTAGCCCTAAGATCCACTAAAAAAATACCAGTCATTCCATATTCTGTATAAGACACAACATGTGAGGGAAAATCTGATGTGAGGTTGATTATATACATACACATTTGGAAACCCTAAAAGAATAAGGGGATATGTAAAATACGTGATATGAATATAAGTTCTATAACTCAAACCAATGAAAAATAACATAAATCTGAAAATAAGAAAACAGACATTGCCAATGTCCAGTATAGTCAAGGGGACACATTATACAAGAATAGAACCCCTTCAATAGTGTATTAGGGGGGTTCCACTCAGTATAAGGAGGATCCACACCGTATTATATAGGGGAATAACTATGTAGATAGATGACTAACTCTATAATACCATAGGGGGTAGAACTTATTAGATAGAGAACGTACACCCAAATTACAAATGGGGTACCAATAAGTTGTTAGAGGACCCTAAAACTAATACTATAGGGGGATCCAATCAATGTATGGAAGAACTTCACCAAACCACATAGGTGTAAAAACTCTGTAAATAGATAAATTGTGCCCTGATTCGGCTAGGGGTACCACTCAATGGATTGATAGATGATCAATTTACTAATTCTGTAGGGGCTACTCCTCATTTTAAGGGGGACCCACACCCTTTTCGATACGGAATAATACGCCGTAAATAGAGTATTGGAACCCTGATCCATCTTGGGTACCACTCTGTGTAAATATATATGAATTGCACCCTAATTCCATGGGAAGTGGGGGTTACCACTAAATTTGAAGGACCTGAACACTTTTAGATATGGGGTAATACTCTATAAATATATATAGGACTCATAACCTAGTCCATTTGGGTGCGGGGGTACCATTCTAATGACCTCGCATGATCACTGTTGTTGTTGAGCGATGCCAAAAGAGTCACAAAGTCTCTAAAATCTTACATTGTATCTTGTAATCCACTATGAGGGGATGACATCAAAATCTATGAAGAAAAATGTAATGATATGATACACACGGGAAAAAATACAAGTGAAAATGAAGAAGATACAAAAGGTAAAAGGATCCTCTAAAATTATAAGGAGTAAACTGTGTATTAAGGGCCCACACAACATGTGGCCCAACTTCTATACCTAGTTGTTTCCCTGATGGTACATGGCTCACAAACTATGTAACACTATATATTGTGTAGTTTGACAACATAGTATACTATAGACACAATGTTTCAAGCTAGTGCCTCTGAAATTGTCGTTGTAACTCTTCTCATGATCGTGTACATTAGAAAATGATGTGTTTATCCACATATGGTTCATCTAGTGTCCCTAACCATGCCTTTGTATCTTTGCACACAATTTCTTCTTGCACATTATTATTCCCTTATACTTTGGGATTACACATCAATCAACCATCACTAGGTCACACGATGTGTGGGGGTCCCACATAGTGTTTCATTTTATAAACACATAAAACCCTAGACGCCATAACCATGGGACTACATATGATTATTTCTTTAGAATAAATGTTGTTTATTTGGGTTTTAACTAAGACTCAAATCCATTTCGTGGATCCTTGTTCTTGTTTTTTTCTATCAGACCTTACATTTGAGCAACTCGAAATCTATGAAACTTGATCTATTTGTTAATTTTGGTACTTAGATGATTGAAGATCGGGCCTCTAGCTCTTACTGCAGGAACCCACATGCTCCATCATCACCTCATGCATGCCCGTTATCACATCAATATCTGATTTCTATCATGAATAAAGAGAGTAAACACATAATAACCAAAAATCATTTAATTCCACCCCTGATTAATTATTCTATTTTTCCAACATGAATCTACAATCCATAAGAGGGTCTAATCACTCTCAGTCCTTCCTAATAATACTGAATAATTACCTCAGGGTCTAATGATGACTAACACAAAGAATTATGGTAGTATGAAAAAATTGATTTTCAATGATCATTTCCCAAATATTCTTGGCCAAACGATACATATTTAGGTTGGTGGGGTGAGAAAACTGAATAAAAAAAATTAAACTAGTACACAAGGGAATGAAATAGCATAAATAGAATTGATATCAACAATGAATTCTTAACATTATCAATAAATATAATCATTAGGGGTATTAAACCCTAAATTAATATTCTTTACCTAGTTTTGGAACAACTATCATTAAAATCATGGTCAACACTGAATGATAGGAGTCATTTCATTTACAACATGTCGATCTGCCTAGACCAGGAGTCTTATAGTTTTTTGATTCTGATTCACCAATGAAGGGTGGAAGGAATCTCCCAATAATACTTGTATTTGTGTGAAAAAACACTTAGAATTGTTATAAAAACAACTTTTATTGAATTTTTTTTATGTTAATCTAATTTAACGTATAAAATTATTTATTTAATTAACTAAACCCACCATCCAATGGCTAAATTTATCTGAAGGTCCCATAATGACCAAGTTTACATCACACCTACATTACACCTAGTATTATATATTCATCCTTTATCATAGATTTTTCATACTATATTTTTTTGATGGTTTTTTCCTAATTTCTTTAATAATCCAAGAACATGTTATATAATATATATTTAATATTTTTATAAAATTAATTCTGAGCACACCAAGCCAGTTAATCGTAGTATTTCTTAGTAACTGGTTCTAAAAATATATCTTTAAATATTTCAATGTCAGAAAAGAAAATATAGGGTCTCTATAGTTGATTAGGATAAAAACACTAGGTCAGTGGGCCATTATAAATTTATAGACAATAAAGACTCTATCAAAAAAATGCTTGGAAATATTTTCCTCGATGGGTTTTTAATTGATTCTATCTTTATGGAATGAGTGTAGAGATATTCACCATGACACTAACTATGATGATGGGCTATGATGTTTAAGGATGATATAGACATTAACTATCTAACTTTTAGGTTGTATGATCATATATCTAGGTTTTAAATTGACTCTTACATGACAATGATTATATATCTATATGATTCAAGTGTTTGAAAAATTAAAATTTTTATTTATTCAAATTTTGAGGTATGTACCAAATATTTTATTTTAAATCATGTTTTCATTGATAAAGGAAAAATTATTTATCATGAATTTTATTTATTTAAATATTATCATAAAATTAATTATTTTATTTTAACTACATTTATGATATTGTCTATATCCTTCTTGGATTTTTATATAAAAACCTACCATTGACTTTAGATAATTGTATATTATTTATAAAATCATTAGGAAAATTGAATGAGCCACATGGAGGTAGAATGTGCTCTTGGTTTTTGGAATCTAGATTGATGGTGGTGGATCGTGGAGTTGTTGTAATATTTTTTGAGAGGTATTTTGAGATATTTTATTGATGATGTGTTTTCCATTGGTTGATTTTTTGCTCTGGCAAATGTTAAAACTTGTGGTAATTTCTCATTTATGATTTTTTAGAATACAGACTATCAATTATTTCATCTTCTGCTATTATGTTTATTAATATAATATTTTGGAAAAAAATATTCCATATGATTTTCAAACTGATGAAAGTTTCTATCCCCCAACCTATGCTGTGTAGGAATTCCTTTCTTGTAATGTTAGTATTGGTTCCAGAATTTCTGAACCTAGGTATATGGAATGGTTCATGAAAACGATGTTACATTTTATCTCTCATTATAGTGAACCTTATGTCACAATTAGTGTTCCAGTTTTGTTATCTTTATGGAATAAATTTTTTCTTATTATATTCATATTCCATGGTTGATCAAGTTGTTATTAAATCGATTAATGTTCAATTATATTTAAAAAATTAATATTCATGATTCTTTTGATTGATTTATTTATTGAATATCCATTATTTTATATTCATGTAGATTATTAATGTTGTGTTGTACCATTCACCCTAGAATATAATTGAACATACCTTAAAAGTGAACTTCCAATAAACTATGCTGAGATAAAATCCAATTAATTAGAAATTATTTTTGATTATGTAGTGTGTTTTCCATGCTCTTAGATAGGTACCTTCCCTAATATATATTTTTTATCACATTTTGGAACCTCAATTGTTTGAATCCTAAGATCATTCTATGGATTTTATCATGTACACTCTATAACGTTAATAGCGCTTGATTGATCTCAAAGAGGTAAATGATTTTTTGTAAAAGATTGATCTTTTTTTCTTGTTCATTGAGTAAAAAAACTCAATAAAATTGAACTGGACATCCATCATGATTAAAGGTTCTCATAGAAGGTGGAAAAATTAAATGGTTTTCAAGAAAATGGGTGATTTAATAGATTGGAAAGACTATATAGATCATTCCATTGAATATTTCAATCCAAATTTTGTTTTAGAAAAATCAATATAGTTTATATGTATATAAAAAGGTGATACAACTTTGAAAGTGTATATGATTTTTTAATGCTGTTAATTTTTCTTATTAGGTAGTGACCAATGAAAAAATTAATGCTAAAATATTCAACATGCGGATCCGATATGATATTTGATCTCGAGTTCTTGTAACATACCAGGTAAATAATGAATAAAACATTTTCATATTTATTAATATTTATGAATTAAAGATTAATTTTACTTTAAAGGGATTACTATGTTCGATAGCGTACCCGATATGCAACAAAGAGTTTCATTGAAATCTTACATTGCACACTAGTAATAAAATTATATTATTTTAAATGGTAGTTAACACGTAGCCGTTATATTGGAGGGAATGAATAGAAATAACTAAAATATGATTATATATGTTTTTTTAAATGTTTCTACATTATCCAATAAAATATAAAGGCTTAAAATACAGAAAGAATTCAATTTTAGGCATATATACTCTAACATTCACAAAAGGTTGACTTATCGCCTTTTGATGGAGAACTGTCTATAAATATAGTTTTGGTCACTCTTACACATTCTATTGGACCAAATATAATTCTTCTTTATAATCAGGACATCAAAATTTACTTTGTGTAAATTTTTTGTATTTTTCCGATAAAGTTCATTTTTTTAATGAATAGTGAAAAATGTTGTATTTTAATTCAAAACCACTTTTTAATCAAATTTATTTACATGATTATATTATCTTTTTAATTTGTTTTAAAGTTCAATTAGAATATATTTTTATCATTTAAAACAATAGTTGTCGTTGGAATTAATTTCAATTAGAAATTGTACTTAAACTAGTGTCAATATTTTGATACTTATTGTTTCATAAAAACACGCTATTTGCTATGACAGCGGGAATTAATTATTAAATTAATTAATGTTAATTATATGTATTTAATTTTTTAAAATGGACACCATTTTTGAATTCGGAATATCAAATATAGCTAAGGGTGATGTTTTGGTTTTTTTCTGAAAAACTTCAATTTTTGATGAATAGTGAAACCACTAAGTGGTACTTATAAATACTGATTTTCCGTTTAAATGAAATTTTACCACTTCAGTGTTTTGAATTTCAAAAAAACCGATATACATGGTTTTCATTAAGAAGTAAAATGTGGTTCAGTGGGATTAAAATAATTTTTTGGTGAATAGTAACTTTTAAGTTTTTAATCACGATTAGAGGTAATTAGTGTAGTTTAAGGTAAAAATAATGTTTTAGTACTATGAAATGAACTTGACACATGTCTTACCCTTATTATATGTGTCATGGACGACCAAGAAAATCCATGGGTCATCTTGGGGACCCCATGGTGCCAGTTTGGTAGGAAAATGACATTAATATCTTTTTATTTAAAGTTAAAATAAAAATGTCACAAACATGAGTTGTTTTACTAAAACAATTTTTAAATGGAGTTATACAAGTTAGATTTTTTACTATAAATATTTTTTAGAAAGCTAAAATTATTTCCTACATCATTATTTTTTTATAATTTTTATACATTAAATAAATTAGATTATTTATGACACCATGATGATGCAGCGATTACCTCATTATTTAACGATTTAAATTAAATGAAAAGATAATGTAAAATATAAGACCTACACTTGTCAAAAACCTATTTTATGGGTATATTTCGAAACCTTATCACCTTATCCTCTAATTATATCAACGTGGGTCCTTTTAAATCCAAAACTCATTTTAAAATAAAGTAACATTTCTTTACTTTCCAAGAGTGCCCCTCCTCTCCTCTTATAAAATGCCCCAACCTCTACCTCCTTACCAACACTTCTAAAGCCTTTTACTCGGCCAACCCCTACCCATTTTGTCTCTCCACATCCCTATATTACTACTTGAAGCCTCACATTAGGAAGAATACTTCCCAAGGAAGCATTTGATCTCAAATAAAAAAGAGTTACCCGTTTTAAAGGTAGTGTTTTCTCTTGTGTTCTTTTGTTTTATTTTGCTTCTAAAACCCCCTAAACTCTTTTTATTCATTTATTTTGTAACAACTAAAGTATCTTAAAAATACTAGGATGTTTCTATAAGATTAATTCGTGCTACACTTACACACACCTACATCTAATGGTTAAAGAACATACTGTTTCTATGGATGGTGAATTTCTGCCTCACGAAACGATGATTGTTCAATATTCATTCAACACCTTCAAAGGTGGCCATTAAGATGTTACTATATTTATATATGATATATAATATGTTTATTTATTCCTTAATCTTATGTATTTTGCATTTATGGAATACCTTTATGGCTTCCATTATGGGTATACGCGATATCTTCATTTTAGGAAGTGCGGACTACCGCCCCCTCAAAGTGATTTGATTCGTTAATGCCATATGTGGGATGTATAAAGGATGGATTTAAAGTTATTATATATGATGTTATACTAGAATTATAATATACCTTTATATACTTATTATTTCATTCCATTAAAGTATGAGATAAAAATGAAAGTAGCATTCATGCGTACGTATGGCTTACCGTCTCTATGAACGGTGTATTTCATTTCTTATCCCCAAATGTAAAGTACTATTATAAGTACATATATATAATTGATATATATGATGTATGTTACATATAAATGATGAATATAATTCTGGAATTAAAATATACATATCTCTCAATTAGTTTTAATTCCATTAATATGACATAGAAATGAAAGTAGCGTTCATGCGTACGTACGGCTTACCTTTTCCATGAACGGTGCATTTCATTTCTTACCTCTAAATGATTATGTAATATTATAAATACATTTATATACTGGATATATAGGATATATATGATATCAAAATCATGAATATAATTCTGGATATAATGAACCTTTGACCACACGAACAACATGTAATTGTAAGAAGTCCACTTTCGACTTAAGAACCAAATATCGATAAAACAAACATTATTAACTTAAATGATTACATAATGTTTATAACATGGTAGTAAGTGATATGAAAGTAATAATGAAATTGAATAAGGTTCTTAAGAAAGTAGAAATTAAATCAAGTTTATTATTCAGGATTTTAAAGAATGATCGAGTCAAGTCAGACCCGAGGTAAGGGACTTCGTATCAATATCTTTTCATTGAGAAATATTTCATTTTATACAATACTTTTTTTATACGGTGTATAAACCCCTTTGACTTTTAATTTTATACAAAAGGAATCTTTTTCTACGAAGCATTTTACTAAATGGAAAAAATGAATGTTTCATTTAACATACACGGTGACAACGACCTTTTCCGCTGCCGCGGGTATTATTTGGTCTTTGGCTTCCTCAATAAGCCATAATGTTTTTTTAAATGAAATAAATACCATATACTCTTTTATGTATTTTGGTATTGAAAATGGTTTTTTATAATGGATTTTTTATGTCAATATATTTAAGGGATATATTGTGATCAAAGTGTGGAAATGTTTTCTTTCCGTTATATTTGTTTTATGTCTTATGATTTTATAATGGTACTTGGACATTTGAAGGGTGGTTACGTGATAAACCATATGACCGGTGGTGCCATGAATACAAGGATGGGTGGTTATGTTATAACCTTCAATGCATTACGTATGGTAGTCGGCCGTATAGCTATTCCATTAAGTGATATGTGTGGAAGTTGACCGTATGGTTATTCCATTTAAGTATGTCTATGTCCCATGTTACCTTTATATGTTATGTGATCTTTATATGGGTTTTATGGTAATCTTTTGGTTACAAAAGGGTAAGTAATGATCTTTTTTTCAAGGAATATTTTTTACTTATTCATAAAGTTGAAAAGTATTACTTTGATAAAGTATACATGGTTTACTTGTTGTTTTGATAAACTAACAGTTTTCATTCTTTGTGTATCCCTTAATGAGCTTTTTATGCTCACCCTAAGTTTTTTTGAAATGTTTTTCATAGGACTTAATGTGGAATATGGTCAAGGATGGGATCAAGGGAAAGTCATGCTATATAAAACATGGAACTAGACATGTTTCTTTATAAGAGTTTTTTATTCTATGGAAACTTAGTAGAAGTGTCTATTTTGTAACCTTTTGAGAGTAATAGTTATGTCCTAATTCTCTAAAACTATAAACCTGAAAATATCCTCAATGTGAATTATTCATTTAATTCAATATTATGTAAGGTTTAAGGTTGGGGCCTTATAGTTATCAACATAAATATCACATTATATGTTGATATAATGTATAAATAAATTTATAGTTGGGATTAACCTGGTTGGAATGTTCGTGATGATTTGAGTTCCTTTTTTTATAGTGGTTATTTTATAGGTTCTGTTAATGTAATGAGGAATTATGTAGATTTCCATGCTATAAATCTTTGAAATGAACTATCTAGAACAATTTTTTCAAATAGAGGCCCTTTTATTTATTTTATTATGGTATGGTTGGGAATCCAAAATGGGTTTGTACTGAGAAACCAAATATTTATAGTTCATGGATTCTCTAAGGCCACATATAGATGTTCTGAATTAACAATTCTTCCCTACACTATTTCACTATCTTATTAGTACTGTTAAATTCAATGTTTAATTAGATACATCATAAATAGTGTGTTCTAGCTCTTGGCATAAAAAATCTTATTCACATTGTTGAAGAGCCTATAGTGGATTATAATGTGGGTCAATAAATAGTGAGATATACCATCATAGTACTTTAATCTTTAGTAAAAATATTACTAGATATTGGTGAATCTCATTGAGTCACATTGATTGAAATTTTTAACCTGTCAATTCCTCCTATGATGTTTTTTATTTATATGGTGGATATTCATATTCCCTAAGTAATGGGAAGAGATATGAATCTTTGATTCCCTTCTTAGATATTATCCTTATCCTATATCATGATCCCATAGTATTTTTGGTTTCCTGATAAAAAACCATTTGATTTATTTTTAGGGAAGTATTGGATGATTTCACACGATGTTCAAATTTCATGCTATCTTAGCCAAGTAACATTTGTTCCACCTGATATTTTGATACATGTTTCTCATGGATAATGGTACTAAAATAAGTATAGTTGGACCTCTTATTAATTTTTTTCTATATAGTGATATTGGTGGTTGATTTTGATATGGACTATGAATATTTGTTTAGGGATCTTTGTCTAGTGGGCATTGATATTCACACTTCATTTACATCTATTTTTTTTGGGTTTCAACTAATAATTTATGTATAATTATCCATTAATTAGGTACCATATAACCATAATATCTCTATTATTTCTTAAATTATGGTAACATCTCAACTAAATGAGTTGATGAATCGTCTCGAGATTTTTTTTAAAAAGGCCTCATATTCTTGATTGTGTCACCATGGGAGGTTACAATTATTATTTAAA
Source organism: Viscum album (assembly GCA_963277665.1). Taxonomy (NCBI): domain Eukaryota; kingdom Viridiplantae; phylum Streptophyta; class Magnoliopsida; order Santalales; family Viscaceae; genus Viscum; species Viscum album. Next base: position 930,922,656 of record OY728137.1, read on the forward strand.
AATAAATATTATTGGATTCTTACATATTGTTTTTTTTATTATATGAAATGATTTTTGGTAAAGGGGATGTTTCCTCTACCAGGGATTGATGATTTCATTTACTAGTTGAACTTTGTGAATTTTTTCTCCAAGTTTAATCATTTATCTAGTAATCACTAGTTAATAATTAATTAATCTTACATCACAAAGTATAACTTTACAATTATTTATGTCCATTAAATGTACCTTTGTACGCCCTCTAGGATGACCAACACTCCTACAATTTTATGGAATTGTGAATGAGATATTACATGATTTTTTAACTCATTCATAGTATTATTTTTATGACATATTATATTTATCTAATTCTGAGGGTGAGTATGTGAATAAAAGGAGATAATTTCATTAAATTTAGAGAAAATAATTATTTTTTAAAAATTATGAAACATTAATATCGTGAGTCAAGACATATTGTTATTTGAACATGTGGCCATGAATATTTATTATTATTTGATCCATAATTTCAGATGGTTTTCATAACATGATTACATCCATGAAATATTTTCAAGACTCAGATATAACTGGGATTACTATGACTGTAGTATCTATTTTTCAATGATTTATTGATGTTGGTTCTACAATTACCCTTCTCACTCATAAAGGAGTAATGTTCTTAAGGGGTTAAAAATGTATGAATTATTTTTAGTGAATTAAAGAACCTTTTGAAATATATTCTAGTATTGAAACTTATAATGGATGGGTGGGGCTATAAGGACTTTCAGGGAGAAATGGGTTTGGTTTTGGCATACGTTTTGATGCAGGGTGATCATATACTAGCCTACAGTTCCCAACATATTTTATCACATGAGATGAATTATCCAACACATGATCATTAAATTTCATTCATGATCTATAATCCCAAGATCCGAGGTAATTAACTTTTCCATGAATTTATTATCATGTATTCTAGTCACCAATGATTTGGTTATATATTATAATAAAAATTATTCAGTCATCAACAAAGGCCCTGAGTAGAGTACCTGGGGTATTTTGACTTTGATATTTCATATAACCTTGGAAATGGGAATGTCATCAATGACGCCTGGAGTAGAAAAATTATTAACCAGGATGTGAACTAATCCTTGAAAGGGTAGTATTTTAGGGATATCTTTGGTTATATGAATTCGGGATTTTATATGGATGAGTCATAGATCATATGGGAATGTGTTCAATTATCATCCTCCATTCACAATGTAATTTTTTGGGGGCAGCACTTTGGTGATGAGTTTCATGGAACAAGGAACCCTATTTATGGTGGGGAGATAATTGGAGAGTTTTTCTACTATTTTAATGGTATCCTATGAATTTTCAACTGTATGATTTTCATTTTTCTGTGTGGGAAAAAATTATTCGATATTTCCACAAATCCTATTCAGAAGTGAACAACAACACCCCATAGATTTTCTAGAATATTTGGTGATTATTCTAGCTTTGTATGAGATGGTACATTGATAATATTTATTGTTATTGTTATAAATTCCAATAGTCCATGGAATAGAAATATAAACCTCTTTGATTTCTTCAACCCCATATAATTAAAACATGGATATTAGATGGGTTTTTTATGGTTTAAGTGGTTGGGATACCTCATACAACTTGAGGGACGAATCTAATATGGGTTATGATTAATCAATTGAAATAATCATCTCACTTCATACCCGTTAATTATAAAATAAAACATGAGGACTTGGGAAGCCATTATAAACAATATATCACCATATTTCAAGAAGTTCAATTTATTTATGTTTTTTATTGGGATCCTCGGTTCACATCTCAATTTTTAAGAGGAATCCAAGAGGTGATTGAATGATAATAGATTTTGATCAGAACATATCATCCAAAGATAAATGTCACAAAAAAATGTTCTATATGGATTGTGAGAGGAATTCATTATTCATGCATTCTTGAATTTTGAGGAGATTGGTAAAACCACATAGTAATGGTTGTTTTTTCCTATAAATATAAATATTATTCTTCCACTAAGATGGAATCCATAGATCCCATGATTAGATACCCATATAAATCACTAATGTTTTTAATAGATAATGGGGAAAAAACTCTTATTGGAACCATCTTGGTCCAAGTGATGATATAGAATATTTATTTGATTTAAAAAAATGGTGATGGAATATATATGTTATGATTAATATACTAATCTTCATCAAAATAATTTGTATTTTTATTCCAGTGAACAAGGTTTCTTGTGAGATTCACCATTGTAGGTTTACTACCAGATGAAAAAATATGGAAATATTTCACTAAGATGTGTGGGAAATTTTTTAGGCTTTCAATCATATTGAAATAATGGATAGTACTTTGCAGTTCCACTTCAATTAACCCCAATTCTAAATATTATTAACCTATCTAATCTTCAAAAGTATCTCTCGAACAGATCTCATTTAATTACATTAGTGGATATTGATATTATAGAATAATTTTATATAACTGATAAACAAGATCAAATCATTGATTCTGAATCAATGAGTCTATATGTAATTCCATATATTTGGTCATTCTATTTGGATGGATTGTTTTAATTACCATGAGACTTGGGATCTAGAGTCACATATAAGAGATTAATGGCCTGATATTTTTTATATAAATTATTCTCAACCCATTTTAAAGGTAATAATGTGTTTATGATAGGGAGGTTGTAACATCCCATTACTAATAACATGTAATACATACACCCTATACACTATTTCTCTATTTTAGTTGTGTTCTAGAAATATAACGATTTTTTTGAGTATTTGGATAAATTATGAGGAATCCCAATATAGGCTACGTAATATAGGATCTTAAATATGGTTTAAGACATATTCTCTATGTTATAGATGGTGATTATAGGGAATATGTTTTTGAGGGGTAGATTTGGTATGTTTTTCTAATTTTTACATAGTAAGGGTGTGTTTCTGGATAGAAGCATAGTCCCTAGGGTCTATGGTGATGAAAAAAGGTTGTTCGATAGAGGCCTAAGAAACTGATTAGTTCTTCTTATTCCATTTTGAGGGTGGTTATGTCCTGGTTTGTAGTATTCACTATAGAATTTCATCGGAAAAAAATATATGGGTGAATACTCCACGATAGAAACAATATTCCAGTTGGTTGGGAGGGGATATAGTGTGTCATGGGGTGGTTTCCCTATGATTTGTGATATTTTTTCCGTTCTCTGCCATGGTCATGGGGGTTATGGAATTCTCTTCTTGTTTTCCATACATAAATCCCTGAATACAATTTTAAATTCCCACATCTCACCTTTTTAACTCTAACTCAATACTTTGGATTTTCGGAGGCTCGCAAGTGAAATTTTTAGAACTCCAAGACCCATTCTTATTGGGTCGAAGATTCAATAGATGATTATTGTCTCTATATAGTAAGTGACAAATATTATTTTCATGGAATCATTTTTTTCTCTATAATTGGGAATTTATAAATCTTAATGTTATTTATGGATATGATCCTTTTTTATAGATCATGTATCAATGGAGTAAAAATTGATCTTTCATACCATTAGTTCTCTGTTAGTGGTGCCGAATCTAGGTTTTTGATAAATTTTTTATGTGATTATGTTAAGTGGTTCCATAAGTAATTTCATAAAGAGTAATGAATAATTTCTTACAAGAAATGAATCAAATTCTCAAATATTGTTTGAACCATCAATTGTGATGATTATGTTATTAATTTCAATGGGATTAGATTTTTAAAATAAAACATATTTTTAATGGATTTCGAAATAAATAATTACTTTTCAAAAGATTTTTTAAAATAAATTTATGTTTTTATGTTGAGAAAAATATAATAAAATTTATTTTTTTAGTTGAAAAAAATTATATAAACAACTGTTTTATTTTTGAAATTAAAATGGAATATTGATCATGAAATTGGTATTTTGATCAAGGAATGAAATACGGATTTGAAATGAATGAATATTAAATTGGTGGATTGATTAATTTGCAAAATGGAGATGTAAGCCTGGGTAATTAGATAGGGATTTGGATAAGAATTCTAGTACAATGACTCAATATAAGTGGACTGACAATGAAAAAACTAACTAAACTGAGTCCAACGTGATTTACATTGATGGGGTGTTTATTGAATCTATAAAAATTGCATATGTATTGGTATGTGAGAATGCACACTAAGTAATAATGATTGAAAAAGATATTTAAGGATTCTTTAACCAGGAACTAAATAACCAGAGAGATTATGAGCATGTTTTTTGATTTTTATTTGGTTATAATATTATATTCATCATTGAACTATATTGTTCAAGTCATTAAATTATGAAAATTTTCATTTAATCATGTTCTAATGTATCTACCATCTACAACATTATCAAGAATGTTTTTAATGATAAATATGAAATGATTTATGATGCATGTTATTTATTTAAATTTATCATGAAATGTTTTATTAGGGTCTTAATTTCTTTTTGAAAATATGGGGTGTTATTTTGGGTTTTTTATCTCTAACCAAAAATTTTATTCAAATCATTATTATAGTATTTAATGAAATATCTAGTAAAATGAAAAGCACCATTTCTGGGAGTCATGTGTTCTCGATTCATTGGTCTCTAATGTAATGGTGTTGTCTAGTGGAGTCGTGCACCACTTGTAGTGCTGAGATTCTGTGAACATGTATTGACAATAATGAGTCATATTTTAGATGATTTGTTATTTGGGATGTTTATATAAAAATTTTACATTATCCTCATTAGTTATTTTTCATATTGACTATGTATTGTTTTAGATTTCACCGTTATGTATTACTAATATTTTCTTATGGGAGAATTTATGAAATTTATTTTTATATGATTTCAAGAGCTAGTATACAAAAGACGTGGATCTGGGATTCCCTTTGGTCTATGTTAGAGTTGGTTTTTGTACCGGTGTACTATGGTATATTGGATGGTTCATTAAAATGAAAATTTTAATATTTCATTGAAAACAATTTATAATTTACAGAATAAATATCGTTTTTAAACAAACTAGGTCAATATAATCAAAGAATGAGTTTTGGAAACATTACCTTAAAAATAAAAATCTAAGAGTTATTGAAAATGAACTGTTTAACTATAATATAACATATTTATAATAATTTTTATTAATATCTTTAGTTAATATTATATTAAATATTAATTTAATTGATGTAAATATATGATCATTTAGATGTAAGAAATATTCATCAGAAAAATATTTGTAATTGAATAATGTATTTGAAATGCAATTAATGAAAATAATCATTACTGATCAGTAATTTAAAATTAATTAAAAAATTATATAAATAAAAATGTGAATTTAAATCCATATGATTTAAATTTCTAGTCGTATTTTTAAGGTAATATCATCTTATACTGGAAAATTAAATTTTGTTTAAAACTATTTTTCAACAACTTTTGCAGGTTTATATTTAAATTAATTTCATAAATTTTTTTTAAATAAATCTGATAAAATAGATTGTATTTTTTTATTCAAAATTTGGAAAAAATATTAGGAGGGCACATTCTGTTTTTGTTATAATTAATTGTACAATAGTAAAAATTTATCAACACTGTTAATATCAAATTGTGTTTATTGAGAATTATCCTCAAATGATAATGGTTAAAATGACCTAAAAAGATTATTATACCCCAATGGTTGGATATATTTAAACCATAAAATTATCACCATTTAATATGAGGTATTTTGTTCCATTTTTACATGAATGTAGCTTGATATTATTTTAAAACATTGAAAAATTACAAGTGCACCACTCACCTCAATTATGAAAAGGCGGTCCATCCCATGCCTTTTTTGCACCGCGTGAGCAATTTAGATTAACTAAAATGTATCAAAATATCTAAAAAACATACTTATACACATTATAGTACCTAAGGTATTCCTAAATGACCACCCATAAGGGTCTTAATATGATATCCAAAGAAGGGTTTTCTAAGAGAAGGAGATCAACTTCACTAATAATAATAATATTTACTACTTATTTTACAACATTAATTTCTATATTAATAATTATAATATAATTATATTAGTATAAAACATATACATATTTGTTATTCTATTTATGTATTAATATTTATGCATGTCCTTCCCAACCAAATGGGAAACTAAACCATTGCTCATGTGTACGAATTACTACAACCTCACTAATGAATGTGATTTGTTTTCCATCATCGACTCTCCAATATTATCTTAAATATGTAAATAATTAACATATATGACACTAATGAGATAATAATTTTTCCATAAAATAATCATGTTATCAAATTTACTACCCAACCACCCATTAAAAATTTGATAATATCACTCATGCATACATACGGTCTACCATCTCAATGAAGTGATGGGATTTATTTTCAATGATCAAATTTAAAAAATGAGGTTAGAAAGGTATATAATGAATAAATATGATATTTATAACATTAATTAAACTGTTGATATGATTGATATTTATCTTACCCAAAATAGAATGAAGTTTCATGACAAAACTACTATATGAAAATAAAGTGGTTAACAATGGAAACAATAGTAATAATAAAATATTATTAGAGAAAGGGTGATCACATGTTATAGGAGTATTATATATGATTACATAAGTTTGGGTAAAAATTAGGTATATATTTATAAAAAAAATTAATTTATTATATATGATGTTAAAAGATTATACAATAAATGTCATATATGAGGTATTAGTTTACCTTACAACTTCATCATTATTCAAGATTTTTTATGTCTAATCCTCTGTTGGGGTAATTATTTGATCCTTAAATCATAAACCCAATATATTTTCTCCCCCATTTATTTTTTATAAAAATTATAATTGTTACATTCATCTTCTTCTTAGAAGTACTCAAGATATCATAATAATGGTTTAATTAAATACTAACTTTTTATTCGTTTTGGCCCAGAATCATTTCATGCATGTCCTTAATTTTAATACGTTATTTTCTATAATTTATAGATTATTATAATATCAATCTTTTACTTCATGATTACCTATTTATCACTTTTAATAAAAATGTTTTAAATAAATAATCATTTCATTTTCTATATAAGTTAATTTTTTTAGTTTTTACTAAATGTGTTAAGGTAATCATTATGTTTACATACAAGGAATGAATGAAATTTTCCACTGTTATGAATTACATATTTTTCAATTATTACATTACATGTTTTAGAGGTATAATTCAATGAAAATTATTTCATTAATTTTTGTGAAATTATTATATTTTTAATATGTGATTTCAAAAAGAAAAGTGTACCTTTTCAAGAAATATTCCAATGATGTTTTTAGTGTATTTTAATCTCTGTAAAAATTATATCATGAATATTATTCTTTACAAGTAATTTAAGCATTTAATATTATTCTCCATTTTACAATGCATGGATTACGTCTATGTTTATTGAATGTGGACAATATTAATATTTCATATGATATATTTTTATTATTAATGTTTACATTGATTATTTTTAATCCCTTTAATATGATGAATAGATTGGAATTATTATGTGATGAGAAGACAATGTTATATCACCTTTACTCATTGATAAGTCTCGTCACACATGCTAATCTGGGTATTTTACATATTCTTTAAAACTTTTTGTACTTTGTCTTGGAAAAAGTCCTTGATTTTAAGACTACAGTGCATGACATTACGCATTAAATAATTTTGAAAAAAGTTATTATTTTCAATGAGATTGTTTATATATTTATGTTCTTTATGTATTAAATCCCATTTTATTGTATTAGTTATGATGAATATTAGATTATTTTTTATCTCAACAATATTATTCATGTTTTATTTAATTTATAATTGCTTCAACTATATTCTTTCCCTTTATAGTCATCTAATATGAACCTTAGTTATGTATTACATTCCCTAAGATATGAATAAAATATCTATTATTGAAATAATATATTTACAAGAATAAAAAAAATAAAGTTATTTATATAATTGTTATATTATGATTCATGTTTTTATATGTAATGTGAGAATCATGTACTTATCTAGTCTTCCATGATTATTAAACTATTTGGTCATTTAGGATTATGTTAGGCAAAAATCCATCAAAGTATCATTGAAACATTTTTGAGGTGATTGTGTTTGTTGACAAAGGTGACCTCTGAGTGGTGATTCTGGACAAATAAAAATAATGACATACAAATTTGTTGAAAAGGGGGATTTTATGGTGGAATGTCAAGTTCAAGAGCTATGGTTAACGATCCATGTTTGATTCAAGAATGTCGACAAAGAGATGGATGATCTAGAGGCGGTTCGAAAAGAACAGATAAAAGGTGGCGCCATTTTTCTCAAAGGGACTTGCGCGCTGTGCAATTGAAGGCTTGAAAACTAGCGTGCCATATTTTTTTCAAGATCAGATCTTCAAAATATGGAAAAGGGATAAGTGTCGCGCAAGTATTGGTGGTGTCATGCAAGTGACTTGTGTCCCGTGAAAGAGACTTGCGCGCCAAAGCCTTGGAAGCTTGAGAACATGCAAGCCTGTGATTTTTCAAGATCAGAAGATCAAAATATGGAAAACGAAAGAGGTTTGCGCACGTTTGGAATTGGGTCACGCAAGTGACTTGCAGGGGAAAAGACCTACGCGCTGAGACTTGTGCGCCGAGGAGAGACTTGTGCGCCATCGCGCAGGGTGTTCCAAATGCCTATAAATACAAGACCACCCCTTCTCAATCTACACCAGAGTTCAACACTTTGAGAAATTAGAGCTCCTGTCGCGTAGGTGTGGTGGTCGCGCAAGTGGCGGGTGGTCGCGCATGTGAAGTTGCGCGTTGGTGGTTGAAGTTGCGCGCCAGTGTGAGAAGTTGCACACCAGTGTCACACAAGTGTCTGAGGAGGACTTGTGCGCCAGTTGTGACTTGCTCGCCAATACTTGTGTGTCGTGTTATACTTGCGTTCCATGTAAGGTTGATTCCCCAGCCGTATTTTCAGGCCATGTGGAAGTTGGAAGATTACCCGATACCTTCGGTGCAAAGAGATATTTATCTATGGGTTAAAGTTGGACTTAAACAGAGTATCCACACACAATTGAGGATGCATTCATTCACGAAAATGAAGAGACCTACAAGACTATAAACTGTGAGTGGATCCTTTCTGACACAATGATCAAACGAAGAGGAAGAAGGTGATCCTCTCCACCGGCAGTGAGCCAGAGAGAGATAAATAGGGAGTTACCCTTGGGAAAGCAGTGAGATGACCCCAAACCTTGTAAAGTAAATGAGCCTGGGACAAAGTGATTGTGCCCGAACCTTGTAATCCACAACTAGTGAAGTTTAGTTGAATTTGGCATTACTGACAACCTGTCGACATATGCTCCTTGGACGTAGCCCTTAGTGGTGAACCAAGTAAAAATTGTTGTGTCTTGTTCTTGCTTTACTTTCTACTTATATTGTGGAACAGGAAAGAGAGAGAGAGGAGTGTTTTGCTTAACAGCAAAACAATATTAGAACGGGCTTAAATTTTAACTTAGTCATACCCTGATTCACCCCCCTCTCAGGGTATTCATCATTGTGGACCTAAAAATTTGTATCATAGGGAAAGGATGATATTAGTTCTTCTCTCAATGGAGGTCACTAATCATAAAGGGATTCCGATCTTTGACGGATGTAATTTCCAGATATGGAATAATCGAATGCAACATTATTTCCGATCTTTGGGAATGGATGTGTTTTCAGCAGTTATGCATGGTATCACAGCTGATATTTCTAGTGGTGCATTATCAGAAGCTGAGCATAGAGAGTTGGATGCTGATTGAAAATAAATCAATGCCTTAGGGGGAGCCCTTTCCAATTCCATCTATATAGAGGTGATGTCATGAAAAATGTCACATTCCATGTGGGAAAAGATTTTGAATATATATGAAGGGGATACAAAGGTCAGAGAGGCAAAGCTGCAAGTGTTGTGGAACAAGTATGAAGATCTAAGAATGAACCTGAATGAGTCTGTTGATGCATTCATTGATAGGGTGAATGTTGTGGTAGAAGACATGCGCGGTCTTGGTGAAATTATAGAAGACATAAAGATTGTGTAGCGCATTTTGAGAAAACATCCACCTCAGTTCAATCTGAATGTTTCTGTTTTGGAAGATAAAGACCCAAAATAATTGAAATTGGATAACCTGCACAACACCATTGTTTCAAATGAAATTAGAAATGATGATAACAATGCTATGGAAAAGGGGAAATCCAAAGAGGTGGAATTTAAGGCCATGAAGAAGCTCAACATTGAATATTCTCAGGAGGATGAAAAGAAAGACGAGGTAATGCCATTCCTCTCCTCAAACCTTCAAAGAGGAAAAGGAATGTTCAAAGGGAAACTTCCTCTTACATGCTTTAGATGTGGAAAGGTTGGATATCTCGCAACAAGATGCCCTAAAAAGTTTCAAGAAGAAAATGATGAAGATGATGTTGAAATTCCCAAGAAGAAATCATCAGCCTATGTGAAAGGGAAGAAGTAGTTCAAGAGAAATTTTATCAAGAAGAAGAATCTTCTTTCACAAGAAATAGATGGTTCAGATGAGTCTGAGGATGAAGAGTTTGAGGAGATTGAAAACATCAAAGATCGTGGAGAAAATTATATGGTAGCAGTCGTCAGTAGTTCTCATGAAAAGGAAAAAAATGACGCTGGAGAAGAATTTGATGGAAGAGAGTATATGGAAGCCCAATTAAAAGTAGCTCATGATGAGATAGACGTTTGGAGAGCCAAAACGAGGAAAGACAATAAAGTGTTTCATGATTCCAAACTCTATATGCAACAACAGGATGAAGAAAAGTCTGAGCTATTAAATGAAATTGAAAGACTAAAATCCTCAACACTAGAGAGCTCAGAAAATGTTGTTGAGAAAAAGCATAAAATTGAGGAACAAAAGAAGAAAATTGATTGTTTGACTAACACAGGAAAGGATCAGGTCAAATGTGTTAAAGAGATTGAAGAAGAAGTGTTCAGTTTGCGATGAAAAAAGAAGGATCAAGAAAAACTCTTGACCCCCAATGTGACATCAGAAAAGCAGGCCTTTCAGAAGATAGAAAAGATGAAAGAGGAGGCTAGTAGTTCAGCCGGAGTGAAGCAGAAAGTGGGATCAAATGTTAAGGCTAATTCTGGGCTTGATAAGAAGAAAAAATATATGGCAGTTGATGTCAGACTGCAAGCACCCGTCCCGAAATTGAAGCTTGATTTGGGCACAAAGCAGAATCAGAATTTTCATAGATCCCAAAGGGAAAATCGTAGTGCTGATGTAACACGAAATAATGCACCTTATATTTGGTGTTATTGTTGTGGGAAGATGAGACATTCACAATATGCGTGTTCAATAGCCAAGAGATATATAATGGAACAAGAACAGAGGTGGCAACCAAACAGTGAACGGTTTTCCAGAACATATTTCGAAGGACATTGTTTTTGGTGCGGAGGATTTGGGAACGTGGCTATGTACTGCACATCGACCATTCAGATAAATGTGCCAAAGAAAAATAAAAAAATTCGCAAGCAGCTGATCAATAAACTGACAGGTGAGTTAAAAATGCAGAATACACTTAGATCTTTGAAAGATGAAGCTGCTCCATCATTCTCTGAGAAAGAACAGAAATCTCAATCCATGCCGAGTGTGAAGGAAAAAGTATAGACCAAGAAGAAAAAAATGAGAAGGCTGTGGTGGTAGAGATTTCCCTTAAAGAATTATATCGCTCTGGTGTGTGTATCCTTGATAGTGGTTGCACATCTCATATGACATGCAATAAGGATCTTGTTACAGGCATAAAATATAACAAAGGAGTTGTCAAATTTGGAAACGATGAAGGCCTAAAGATTTTTGGCTCAAAGAAGGCCATGTTTGGGGGAAAAGGGATGAGACGTGCTGATGTCTTGGTAGTAGAGGGCCTCAGTCATAACTTTCTCAGTGTCAGTCAATTGTGTGACTCTAGGCACTCTATCCGATTTACCAAGAAGATGTGTGTTGTGAAAGGAAACGATGGAGCAGTTGTTCTACAGGTAAAAATAAAAAAGAGTAATCTTTACATTATAGTTGGGGTGGAAGATTCGTGCCTTTTATCTAGAGAGGAATAAAATCATTTGTGGAATAAGCAACTTGGTCATCTATGCCAACCATCTATGGAAGATCTGGTAAATTATGATGCTACTAGAGTCCTTCCCAAACTATCATTTGATCGCACTCATATGTGTGATTCTTGCCAACAACGGAAGATCATCAGAAAGACATTAAGGCCAAAGGAACAGAAATCAACTGGAGTTCTCGAATTGGTGCATGCTGATGTATGTGGACCTATCTCACCTCGAGTGATAAATGGGAAAAGGTACTATGTTTTCATCATTGATGATTATAGCAGAATGTTCTGGGTATTTGTCACTACTCATAATACAGAGGTGTTCAGTTTCATAAAGCAGTACAGGAGGGAATCAGAAAGGATGCTTGGGCAGAAAATTCTAAAGTTTTATACTGATAATGGTATGGAATTCACAAAGAGTCAAGTTGAAAACTACCTTGAGAAACACGGGATAAGGAATCATGTTTCATCAGTGAGAAATCCCCAACAGAATGGTGTTGTTGAGAGAAGAAATCGGATCATCAAAAACATGGCCAAAACGATGCTTATTGAAAAGGACCTACCAGATAAATTCTGGAAGGAAGCAGTTTTGACATTGGTCTATATTTCGAACAGGTCTCTGTCGTGTCTGAAAGAATGGAAGAATCCATATGAAATGTTGTACGGAAAGAATCCAACGCTGAAATATTTTCGAATCTTTGGGAGTAAGTGCTTCATTCTCAAAAAATAAAATCATAGGAAGTTCGAGCCACGCGGAGATGAGGGGATATTCCTTGGATAGACAGGGAAATGAAAAGAATATAAATGTTTCAACAAAAGTCTGGGAAAAATAGTTGAGATCAATGATGTCACTATAGTTGAAAATTAAAAAAATACTCAACGACGCAGTGAACAATTTTTGGATGAAAGTGATGATGAGGTAAGCAACACAGGGGGAGCAGAAGTGTAAGAGGCTAACTCAGAATAAGATACTAATGATGAACAAAAAAGTGTCAAGTCTGTGTCTGCAAGGAATCCAAATAGTCGAGCTGAAATTGATAGGCATAATATCATTGGTGATCAGACAGCTCCATTTCAGACTCGAAGAATGAAGTCATTACGAAAAACATCATTTTTATCTCAGGTGGAGCCGAAATGTTTTTCCGATGCAGCTGAAGATGAAAATTGGGTTCAGGTTATGAATGAAGAGCTTGATCAGATTGAAAACAACCAGACGTGGGAGATTTTTTCAAGGCCAACAGACAAGAATGACATTGGGACTAAATGGGTCTATCACAACAAGATGAATGAAGATGGCACAGTGATTTGTAACAAATCACTGCTAGTGTGCAAGGGATACTCCCAGATAGAGGTAATAGATGTTGATGAGACATTTGCACTGGTTGCAAGGCTGGAGACAATCAGATTATCTTTTTCCATAGCAGTGCAAAGAAAGTTCAAATTGTTCCAAATGGATGTCAAACACGCATTCATGAATTTTGTTATGGAATAGGAGGTGTATTTTGAGTATCCAGATGGTTTTCTCATTCATGAGGATGAGAACAAAGTTTGAAGGATGAAGAAGGCGTTGTATGGGTTGAAACAAGCACCAATAGAATCGTACTCAAGGCATGATAAATACTTGAAGAAGCATGGTTTCCAGCATGGGGGAGTTGATTACAAACTCTATTTCAACAACAATAGTAATCAAAGGATGATTGTTCTGGTTTATGTCGATGACATAATATTTGGCGGATCAGATGAAGCTCAGTGCAGAAAATTTTCCGAATTCATGAAGAATGAGTTTGAAATTTCAATGATTGAAGAGCTAACGTTTTTCCTTGGTCTACAGGTGACACAAGGAAAGAATGGAACATTCATTTCTCAATATAAATATTCCTGTTGGCGCCAACATATTGGATGCAAATAGAGGGAGAAAAATAATCCCGCTCGTGGCCACAGGAAGCGAAGCCGCGGAGGACCCCCGAGCAACGCAGCCGCCGTGAAGCCCCAGAGGCGGTAACGCTCTGCGAACACCCTGATGTTCGCGAGCCCGCCGAGAAGCCCTAGAGGTGGTAATTATCAGTGAATTCCCTAACATTCGCGAGCCCACCGCGAATAAGAGGAGGCAGTAACCCTCTGTGAACTCAGTTGACATTTGCGATCCGCTGCGAAGAAACCGCAGCACCTTCGCACCGCGTGAGCTTTGCTTCATGGCGCCCCTAGCCTATAAATATCGAGCTCCCCCTGAGCCATCCAGACGGAAAATCTGACCTTTCGGCTTCTCAGCTCCCGAATCACGAAGCACCCTTTTCCCTGGGAATCATGAGCTTCGTGAGTTATTTTTGTTTCGCGAGATGCCTTCGCCTTGTCTCGTTTTGAGCCCCTCTTCTGAGAAGGATTCCCTTCATGAAGCCCAAGGGCCTTCGTGAAGGAAGGGGATCCCCAAGGGGACTCGGGCAGCCACGGAGTGTTCATTTTTTGCACAACACCCATCCAGTACATGTGATCCATATGCCAAGGCAGGATCACTGAACCTCACGAAGCACATTGCTGAGCAGCACCATGCTTCGTGAGGTAGTGCTCTACGAACGCCATTCCACTTTGAGAAGCACCCCCCATTCGCACCCGTGTCCCATGCCAAGTCCAAGGCACTCTACATCGCGAACCACACCCCTTTGCAAGTTTTCTCCACTATGCAGAGCACCTGAGTCCTACAAGGCCCCTACCTGTGGATCCCTCTGCTTGGAAATTACTCTTCCCGTGCGGCCCTCCAGGCTTGCACGATGTGATTTCATAATCCATTGGACGACACCACCAGTAGCGTTGCTTTGCCTAATGCTTCTTCACATAGGCACGCTAATGGATATTTCTTCTTTAGATAGCCATGCTAAAGTGGACCCCTCGATGGTTCTCTCTGCGACCCCCCCTTCTATATGACCTTTTCGGTTCCTTCCCTCCCACAAGGAGCAGAGGTTACCTGTTATGTAAGTCCTAGGGGTGCGTAGTAAGACCACCTCATCCAGGCTATTGGACGTTAAACTGCCAAGAACCTCGTCCTCAACACATGATGTTAAACTGTGAACCAAACCCATGCTTCACGTACAAGGTCCCTCCTTCTCGGACATTCTTTACGTCGCTCGTCTCCACGGGAATGGAATCTTCCTCACATGGAATGAGATCCTCCCTTCTGAAGTGGCGTTTTCCTGGGGGGAAGGGATGACTCAGAGAATAAGCCCCTAGCCTCTCTTATGGAAGGTAGCACCCATGCACCTCTGTACTTCCCCACTTCCTCGATTCCAAGGCCAGCGAAGGACGTGATAGGAAAGCGAGACACCTCCTTTCTTAGGTCTCAAATCCCTCTCCCGCTGCGCTTTACCGCACCATGGGCCTCCATCCTGGTGTAATTCCCAGCACCATGGGCCACCTAATGTGTAAGCCCCTCCTCGTTTCCCATGGACGCACCCTTCGCGACGTGATCGTCAGGTCCCTGCTACCTCTTGTTTCTCACACCGAGCATGACTCACGTGATCTTAGAGTAAGCACTGACCCTGACCCCCACCTCAAGAGAACTACGAGGACTTTGATCCAGGTTAAGGCATGGTATGTAGGAATCCTCCATGAGGTTCAATCCCAACACTCAGTCGTTCCTTCACGTCGAGTTCCACCCCCGTCTATCATTACGTTAAAATGTATGCCCCCATCTATCATGACGTTAAGCTGCACTCCTGAACTACGTGGTCTTGGATCTGTGCTAAGGCATGGTACATAGGAATCCTCCCTGAGGTTCAAGCCCACCGCCCATCGTTTATTCACGTCAGGGTTCGCCCTCATCCCACATGATGTTAAACTGCATTCCAGTCCAACGGTAAGCCGTTGTGACCATCTTGAACTATGTGGTCTTTGACCCATGCTAAGTCATGGTACGTAGGAAGACTCCATGAGGTTCAAGACCATCACCACCTGCATCCCTGGTCCTCCTTGATGTTGGCCTTCTGGCATCCATCTTGAACTACGTGGTCTTTGATCCGTGCTAAGGCATGGTACGTAGGAAGCCTCCACGAGGTTCAGGCCCACCACCACCTGGACCCCTTGTCCTCCTTCACGTCGGACTTCTGGCGTCAAACCTGAACTATGTGGTCTTTGTTCCGTGATAAGGCATTGTACGTAAGAAGCCTCCATGAGGTTCAAGCCCACCTGGCACCCTGGTCCCTTCACGTCAGTTCACCGACCCCATATCCTTGGTCTGCCTCAGAGTGTAAGCCCCATTCCATACCAAACTATGCATACATTGATTCCCTTCCATGTGGATACGTAGGAGGCCTCCATGAGGCTCAAGCTCATCACTCATGTCTCTTCCTGATCTCTCCCTCGAGCCTATGTGTCTCTGGAAAGTCATGCCTCATCCCAGAAGTTCCACTTCCTCTGGGTCCATCCATGCGTCCATCCTCACGGGCCGACTCCTCAGGTGTCCCACCGCATCATCGAACTACACGGACTTTGATTCCCTGCCATGGGGATATGTAGGAAGTCTCTTCGAGGCTCAATCCCATCACCACCATCATCTCCATGATGGTCCCATCTCACCCCCTCCACTCCATGCCATTCTCCATCATCCACCCTGATTTTTACCCGGGCCACCACATCCCGGTGAGATCATACTACCCCACTCCCATCCACAACATCAGGGAAGCCACCCATGGGATGGCCCTAATATCAGTGTTCCCACAAGAAGGTCCCTCTGTCTGATCCACTCTAGTTAGTGTTCTGATTATACCGATCCATCTCCGACAGACATTAAACTTGTGGCATACCCCGTGTTAAACATGGGAAGATGAGGAAAACCTCAGATACATGCCTATGGCATGTGATCCCTCATGTTCAATGTGGGATTCCTCAGGCTTCTGCGCCCTCGAGAAGACCTATTATAAGGGACCAACAACAAACACGCCAATTCCCCAGCGTTCAGACACGTTAATGATGCCTCGACGTGACTACTCCCCCAACTGAAGGTTGCTGCCCTAACCGGACCCTTTGGAATGTATAGACAGAAGCAGTGTAATTAACTGGCGTCCATGATAAGATGGAATTGGGTAGAGTTTCACGAACAACGTATTAAATCTTTGAGGGAGACCTAGACTAGGTGACAAACTCCGAGGAGGAATCCATGGAAGGAAGAAAAGACATCCCATAATCCTGGTTTCAATCAAGGAGTAGACATCCCTGAACAAGGAGCGTATGTCGCCGGCCTTTAGAAAGCGGGAATGCAGGGCAACAAGAAAGCCTCATCTGTCGCGCCCAAGCGGACGGATGCGTACACCCCAACGAAAGCATCAAAAACAGAAATGGTGAACCCAAAGTGAAAGTATTCTATTTAATATGGAGATTAGTAGTGCTCGGGACATCAGTAGATTCACGTGTTACCAGATTCAGATATTTGGCACCGGGCCCCGCTAAGAAAATAGCGGGCCTGTCGTGAAACTCACCAAAAGCTGGGGCAGTAGAACGTGGGGAATTCCATTCTGAAACGTGTTGGTGTGGATTCCTCTCATCGACCATGGAAGGCGGAATGATGCTGGGGCACTGGTTGTCGATCTCTTTTCCTCATAGTGTTGATGAGTTAACCTCCCTGCTTCTCAGTAATCAGGTTGCTGCTATCGGAACACGATCGCCGCCCAGCCACCTACGCAGGGGTAGGGGCGATACCAGCACAGCTGCTCCATGTGGCTCCATTGTCACCACAATGACATCTACACCTATGAATGTGGGATGCCCAAGTCCCCTTTATCCGTTAGAGATTATCCAACGCAGTGTGATCAATGACCTTGTACGTAGGTACTAGGAGGAAGGGGTCATCCCAACTCAGGATATGGACCACCAGAACCTGGAGGTGCCCAGGCCCTGCCATCAACACCGCCCTCGAGGGCCGCGCAGTGATCCCCTGCTCCCCACCCCAACGTTCAATTGTTTCGGGAGCCTATCCCCAGAATGCATCGACGACTCCCTGCCTTACGCTGATGAGGTGGGAGATGTCCGGCTCAGCCTGGCCAGGGTCCCAGTCCAATGACTCCAAGAAAGGGCCCCAACCCGGCCATGTCAGCGCCGCCGTCTAGCTTTTCCAGATGAGCAGGGAGGCTATTCCCCTACACCACCTTCACTGGCTTGCCTGACCCGACGCTAGCGTCGGGCCCGAGCTGAGGACGCCCATCAATGGACATTAACGTCAACAGCTACTGTGGCACGAGCCACCACAGATGTGAATCATGAAGCCCCTGCACACACTAAACAGGGGCACTCCTACGCCCGACCAGGATCGAGGCCCCAACCGCCCCATGGGCAGGTTGGGTTGACTCTTCGGGTCACAAGCCTGAGTGGTGATCGCCGCGAACCAATTCGTGGTGATGTCACCCCATACGGAGGGCCTCCCTGTACCACCACTCCACAGAGCGTGGGCCTTCCCCACCCCGAAACTCTTCATGGAGGTATGCCTCGTGCCACCCCCATCCCGAATGAAGACCTACCCCGTAATAGTGATACTCGGAGCGGAAGCCTCTCCTGCGCCCACCACACCGAGAATGGAGTTCCTCCTCCTACCCCTGGCCGTCGATGTGAAGGTATTGTCCGTCTGGTCCCTCTACAACATGGGGATCCTCCCTACGTCTTCTATACAAATGGAGAAGGCCCGCATCGCCCCAGAAACCCGTGGGGTAAAGGTCACCCACGCTCCACCCCACGTCAAGCATGGAGGTCCTCCCCATGCTCCTGCTGGTTCTAACAGAGGTTCCGCCCACATGAGTGTTGTTCATGGAGGTCCTCCCCATGTACCCTTAGACATCTTCCCCAGTTCCCCTCGCACCCAGCCGTCTCAAGAAGAAGTCCTCTCCGCCACGGTGTCTGCACGACCCAGTGGCTACATGTCGAGAATCAGCCTTGTCCCGAAGAGCCATCCAGGGGCAGTAGGGCGGTTCGTCGCCGCCATAAGAAGAATACTGGGAAGGCCCGGGTGGAGATCAAACCAACCCGCTTCTCGGATTCTGAAGCAGAATGAGACTCAGTGATGGAGCCTTCTCCCCGCTCCTCCATGTCAAGGACCAGGGCAGAATCAAGGTGTGTCAGCCTCATTCTCCCAGAATGTGAAGTCCACCGGATTCCTGCCTCTATTCACAAGTATTTCTAGGAGGAGGAAATTGTGGAAATTTCGGAGGTTCCGACCATGAAATCACCATCATTGTCACCGGAAGCACCCTCTACCTTTACCAAATATCACAGAGAGATATTTTGGGGACCAACGATGGTAGAGAAACGGTGTGACCCATCGCCAATGACCGCAATCCCTGCAACAGAAGATGTGACGGTCATCCCATCATATCATGACATTATGGTTAGGTCACCTCAATCCTCGGAGGATGGCCCAGAATTCAGCGGTCAGTCAGCTCGTTCGCCATACTCTCCGCTGCCCAGCTTACTGTCCCAGCGGTCCGCCTCGGTACCGCTGCCGGTTCCTCAACCGCCTCCAGTTGATGAGTGGGGAAACACGGGGCCAGACCCTGAATCCGAGCCCAGGAGCTTCAGGAAAATTCTCACGGCGGATCACTTCCTGGAGATGTTCTACCCAACGGAAGCACCGAAATTTTGCGCACTGGAGTCCCTTACCCCAGAGGAAGTAGGGTGCTTCCACCAAACCTTATGGGTGACGCACTTCCACCATCATTATGAGTAGGTAGTGTACACCAGGAGCCGAGGGCACTTCACGAAAATCGGTGAGCTATGCCGCCAGTTCGATTTGGCCGTACTCCCTGTGGCCCAGCGCCCTGAGTCACTAGGCCTCCAGAGCACCCTTCAACGCACCCTTCAACAAAAATGCGTTCAAAGTATCAAAGTAGTCCGTATAATCATTAGGGAATCTACCCCCATGTGCAAGTCCATGGTTGGGGACAGTATGCCTCCCTCCTCTTCAATTCTATCTGACGACAATCCGATTCATTATTCAACATTGAGGACATTCCCCAAAGAGCGGTCGCGGTCCACATGGCATACATAGTGGACAAGGAGGATGAGCTTGAATTTCTCGATGGAGACTTACCCCTGATGGTGTACCACAACTGCTGGACCCATCGGGGAGGATTACCCATCAATAGAGGAACCTTCTAGGCCTCCATGTACCCACCGAGCCACTGGTACTCAGCCGAGCTGCCGGTAAGGGTAAAGAGCACGTCAGAACTGTCAAGCGCACCAAATCATCTGCCTTAGTGCAGAAGATAGATGAAGACCCCAAAAAGGCCTCATTTCGCTAACAACACGATGAGCAGAAGAGGCTGGTCGATGAACTTCTGGACGAGGGTACTGCAGAGCGGCGACCCGACTATGGTGATCCCAAGCCAAGGCAGAAGGGGCAGGAACAATTTTCCCCTGGAGAGATGCCTCTGGGAAACCTTGATCATGCTCCTTCCACAGACAAGGTAGAAGCCGGAACTCACGAAAAGAGGGCGCGATATGTGTCGCCAAACCCTCCTGAACTGCGAGGCAATCTGAGGAATCCTGCCCGGGTTCCCTCAGCCACCCCACAGGTTGTTCCACCAGTCGCTCCATGAGCTGCTGAAGCCATCTACCATGTCGAAGAACCTGAAAACGAACTTTGGAATAGGGATCCCCATTAAGATAGGGACCCGCACCCGAATGATCTTATAGTGGTAATAATCACCCGTCTCGAGGCGTTGGAAACACGGAAAGTGGCAGTCGCACCAGATGGCAAGTCGTATCCCAAGTTTGTGGATGATATGCATGCACCTCCAGGTTCTGGGAACCCCACTTTCTCGCCCTTCAATGGGATAGAGGACACACTGCAGCCCATGGCCCACTTTTCTTCCATGTGTGGCCCCATGTTCGGAACCCTGGCGCAGCAAGAAGCCACTATGCTCCGATGTTTCGTGCAGACATTGGAGGGCCCCACATTCGTCTGGTACAGGTAGCTCTCTATCGGATCGGTGACTAGCTGGGAGGATCTCTTCCTGTAGTTCCTATACTAGTTCAGCACTACCACGCGAAATACCTGCATCACAGACCCCTTCAAGTGAATACAATGGCCTGATGAGCGAGTCACGGACTTCATCACCCGGTGGAAGGGGCTTACATACTCCCTAGACATGAAACTGACTCATGAGAAATTACTGATGATGTGTGTAAAGAATGTTAAAACAGATCCGGTTCCTTCCCTGATCACCCAGAACTATCCTAGACAGTTCCGAGACTTCTCAGATAAGGCCCATCGCCTCGAGGAAGCTCTGCAACAGGCTAGTCAGGCGCGTCTGCCACCCCCTCTAATCCCAGCAAAGAGGGCCAGAGCTGAGCCTGCTGTAGTGGCACAAGTAGAAGTCCCCAAGAAGCTAGAGTTGCTACCAGTAGTGTCGACTCTTCAACCTCGCAGAGGCCCTCCGCCTCAGGCACATCCTCCCGCCCAGCAGCGACCGCCTCAAAACGGACAGGTTCCCCCATGCAACGTGCCACCACCACTTAGGCGGGACAATCAGGATCCACCTCCTCGGCAATCCCCTTAGGCCCCTTGTCAGGGCTAGGCTCCTAGAGGTCCCTTTACCGAAAGAAGGTACCATACTTACTCGTTCAATGAGAGTCAGGTCCCCGGTTACTTCTGATGTTCCCTAGAGCAGGGGATTGTGCGCTTACCTAAGTGCAGATGGCCGGTAGAGGTGACTCTCACTGATCACCCCAACTACTACCCCTATCACCGGATCCTAGGGAACACCCTCAAGTAGTGCTTTGTGTTTAAAGACTGGCTCCAAGACTAGGTCAACAACCACATAGTCAGGCTAGGCCCGACTCCGACACAAGTAGCGGGTGTCTTTGTTAGATCAGAAAGCGGTAGTGATGATGAAGGTGAGTGGCAGCAGGTTCCCAGCTGCGGGTCCCAGAAGTACGATGACTGGATGGCTCATGAAACAATCGCTCGTGCCCATGATATCATTCAGGCATGCCTGAATCAGCTGGATCCTTCGAAGGAAGTAGACAGTACCTCTGCGTCGTCATCTCAGTCAGCCTCTTCTCAAAAGAGTAAGCAGCAGCGAGGTAAGATGAAGAATCGTGCTCCCCCACTGTCGTCATCATCCCACACTCTTGGTGAAATTATGCCCCCTGAAATGGGGATTCCTCCCAAAATCCACTCGATGGTGGATGATTCGTCAAGTGATGGCCAGGGGTACACTTCAGTTAATACCGTGGAGCTAGTAAATCCCTACGTGACTCCTGACAAGGGGGAACACCGGGCGAGCCTCCCCAATGTCCCCAGTCAACGTCAACGTCGGCGGAACTGCGGCCACATGGTTCTTCAAAGTACATAAGAAGGTACGTTCAGCCAGGCCATGCATGCTACTGAAACCAGACAGCAAGCCCAACGCAGAGCTTAGCATGCGCAACCTCATCTGGTGCCCTCAGATCTACCTCCGCCGCCATTTGGGCTACTAGATCAGGCAGAGCTATCTTGTCTACACCGCGGCCTGCCTCTCCCTACTACAGGATAGTCTTAGTTGTCCGGTCATTATCCAACAGCCGCCCTTCAGGCCTTGACTAGAAGGCAGCCAGATGTACCTAGTACCAGCCAGCCGCCGGTCCCACCAGCAGGGCTCACCATGCCTACAATTGCAGAGCGATCTCCTTTAGGCAGAAGCTCATGTCTGGCATGGAAGTATGAAGTTCTTAAGCTCCTTTTCTACATTCCAGTAAGTCTTTCTATCCTTGAGGCTCTTCTCCTGTCGTCTGAAATGTGTGAAGCACTTTCCGAGGCCCTAAGGAGCCCCCTCCAGTTTGAGACGGAGGTAGCAGCTCCAGAAGCCTTCCACACTGAGGTAATTGAAAATGCTGAATCCTAGGTAGTTATCTCGTTCTCCGGTGAATATGAAGACCCTCCCATATAGGGGAACATTCTCCCACTATACATCACTGGTCAGTTCAATGGCGTGGAAGTCCGCCGCTGCCTCGTTGACACGGGTTCTGAGATCAACCTAATCCCGACCCGGACACTACGGAAGATGGGTTTGTCAGAGGATGATCTAACTCCCTCCAACCTCAGAATTCAGGGATATGACAGGACCGAGTAGACTCCAGTTAGAAAGATCTTCTTGAAGACCCAGTTCGGTGGCCTAATTGCCAGCGCCAAATTCATGGTTGTCTCCCAGGATACCGCGTACAATGCATTGATGGGCAGGTCGTTGCCCCATCTGCATGCAGCGGTCCCTTCGTCATATCACCAATGCCTCAAATACTCCCTCAACGGTCGAGTAGGCATGCTCCTAGGAGATGCATCTCCTTTTTACTCTTGTGAATCCCATTATCTAAATGTTGACTATTACAAGAGTAAGGAGAATCAAATCCTGGAAAGAAAGGTTGAACCTACCCCGGCCACAAGTGATCCCCGGGCAGGTCTCGATGACGCCTACATCTTCCCAATCCATCGGTTGGAGGCCATGACCCCTGACATGGGGCAGTGTTTTGTTGTTTCGGGTGCAAGAGGGAGGAATATTCCCAGGTCCAAGTGACGGTGGGAAATCACCTCGTAATCCTACACCAACAAGGCTCAGGTGATCCCGGAACCTCCTACCCCTATGCATTATCGAAATGTAAGGTTCATGGCAACAGTCGTACATCATACATGTCTCTTCGATCGGTATGGAATCAACCGGCTCAAGCTGCCGCACCACCACTGCTTTGATGTCATCAAGCATGGCCCCTTGGGCCAAAGTCTGGATGGAATTCGATCAACTACTTTCATCGCCATGGTCTCAGTAGCACATGAGTCTCCGGATGTGATGACCACTGCCGCTCAGGCCGGCACTAGCCTCCCATCAGAGCCTAGTGGTTCAGAAGCAACTCCCTCCACGGAAGATCCCTCCACAAGTGGAGAAGAACATATAGAGGATTCTCCCCCTTCCTTTGAAGAAGGTATTTCTACCACGGTCGATGAACTAGCACATGTGAACCTTGGTAGCGAGGCAGATCCGAGACCCACCTTGATTAGTTCCCCTATGTCCCTCGAAGAGTAGAAACGGTATGTGGAATTTCTCAAGCAGCACCATGACATGTTTTCCTATAGTTACAGTGAGATTCAAGGACTAGATCCTCAGGTATCCATTCACCGCCTTGGTCTCCGTAAAAATCATCGTGGATTCAACCAGCCTCCCAGAAAGATGCACCCTTATCACAGTGCCATGGTTGAGGCCAAAGATGACAAGATTATCTGAGCCAACATCATCAAAGAGGTCCAGTACCCAAAGTGGATTGACAACATTGTGCCAGTTAGGAAGAAGAATAGACAAATTAGAGTCTGAATTGACTTCTGTGTTCTCAACCGCCACTGTTTGAAGGACTATTTTCCCCTCCTAGTGACAGAGTTGTTGATTGACGCCACGGCCGGGTTCCAAGCCCTCTCCTTCATATATGGGTATTCCGGGTTCAACCAGATCTGGATGGCCCCGAAAGACAAGGATTCCACTACCTTCTGGGCCCCCCAAGGTACTTTCTGTTACCAGGTCATGCCATTCGGCCTGAAAAATTCAGGTGCCACTTATCAGCGGGCCATACACCGCATATTCATGCCGATCCTCGGCACACTGGTGGAATGCTATGTGGACGACCTGGTGGATAAATCTCACTAGTTCTAGGACCATCTCAAGGACCTTGAGAAAGTTTTCGTCTTCCTCCGTTCTCACCACTAAAGTGTGCCTTTAGGGTCACCTTCGAGAAGTTTCGTGGCTTCGTTGTCAGGTACCGAGGCATTGAGATCGTCCCAGGGAAAATCAAAGACATCATCCAGATGCCTCCCCCGAGCAATATTCGGGAGCTCCAAGGTCTTCAAGGGCACCTAGCCTATATACGCCGATTCATTGCGAATCTGGCTGGCAAGTGTAATCCCTTTTCCCAGCTTATGAATAAAGGCTCCGCCTATGAGTGGGATGAAAGGGTGTCAGACTGACTTCGAGGAAATCAAGAAGTATCTGCTCAAAACTACGATCTTGATTCCACCCATCCCAAGAAAGCCAC
The DNA here is from genome assembly GCA_963277665.1 of Viscum album. Classification (NCBI taxonomy): domain Eukaryota; kingdom Viridiplantae; phylum Streptophyta; class Magnoliopsida; order Santalales; family Viscaceae; genus Viscum; species Viscum album. The sequence goes on from OY728137.1 coordinate 930,947,796, forward strand.
TAGTTCTTTACGTGACTTCCCTGGAATGGTCCCTCGGTGCACTTCTCACCCAGAAGAACAATGAGGGTATAGAAAATAGTCTCTACTACCTCAGTCGCATGCTCCTTGATACAGAGACCAAATACTCCCCCATCGAGAAGAACTGCCTTACACCCATATTCACCATCCATAAATTGGGGCATTACCTACAACACCATGAGTTACAGTTGGTCTCTCAGGTAGACCCACTGAAGTACATTCTGAACCACCCCTTGTTGACTAGTTGACTAGCACAATGGGCGGTGATCCTCCACCAATTTGACATCCGGTTCGTGCCCCAGAAGGCTGTCAAGGGACATTCATTGGCAGAATTCCTAGCTGCCCATCCAACATCCACGGATCAATCCCAAGACATGGATTTTTCTGATGAGGCAATCCTCTCAGTCGATCATGCTGCCTCATGCTGGAAAATTCACTTCGACGGTGCCTCCCAGAGCCCCACTGGTAGGAGGCTCAACGATCCTAACCTCAACAGAGTGGGTCTGGGTGTTTTCTTCATCACCCCGGTGCAAGCCATCCTACCGTACTCATTTTTTTGTTAGAAGGATTCACCAACAATGAGGCAGAGTATCATGCCCTCATCACCGGCCTCGAGCTGGCCCTTGAGATAGATGTGCCCCATTTTCATGTAAAAGGGGATTCCGAACTGGTCATCAAGCAGGTCAATGGTGATTATGTCGTCAGGAAACCATATCTTGTGCCATTATTGGAGTTCACCCTCCGTCTAATGGCCCGGTTTCCTTCTCACCCAGAGGTTACCCATGTCCCTCGGTCACAGAACGGTCGAGCAGATGCTTTAGTCTCCTCAGCTACGTCACTAGAAGAACCCGAATAGGATGATTTGATCATACATGTGGCACACCAGAGGGTCATTTCCCCCGTCACCCCTAAGGATGACGATGGCCCGCAGGTAGGCTATCTTACCACCAGATCCTCCGCGCCAGGGGCCTTAGGTCTTTCAGATGCAGTGGTCAAGGCCACTTCCAACTGGAGGGCACCCTTTGTCGAGTATCTCCGAAATGGTTTCCTCCCAGAGGATGGGGCCGAGCGCGAGCAAATCCGATACCGCACATTGCAGTTTACCCTTCAGAGTGGTCCCAGTCTTGAGTAGATCCTCTATAAGTGGAGCATAGATGGTGTTATCCTCTGTTTCCTTCAAGGAGTCAAGATTTCTCAGGTCATGCAAGAGGTTCACGCCAGTTCCTGCGGTGCCCACCAGGCTGGGCCCAAGCTATCCCATAAGATCTGGATATTGGGGTACTTCTAGCCCTCTATGATCCATGATTGTATTGAGTTTTCCAAGAGATTCCATGTGTACCAAGTTCATGCCAGCTTCCTGCATCGGAAGCCAGAGCCTCTCCCCTCCACCAATTACTCTTGGCCATTTGCTGTGTGGGGACTCGATATTGTGGGGCCATACCCACCGGAGACTGCTCACCAATGTAGGTTCATTTTGACTACTACAGATTTCTTCTCCAAGTGGGCGGAGGTAGTTCCACTCAAGAAGGTCAAGGCCCGTTACATCGTCGACTTCGTGAGATCCAATATCATCCCTCATTTTGGAGTCCCTCACACTGTACTCACCGATAACGACATCAACTTCCAAGCAGCCGAGCTAGAGAAATTTTATGCCAAGTACAACAACTATTCGAACCATACCTATCACTATTATGAGCAAGAAAATGGAAAGATCTAGGCATTCCACAAAACCCTCTCTAACATTCTGCAGAAGATGGTTGGTCAGAACAAGAAAAGTTGCCCGAACAAGCTCTCCAATGCCCTCTGGGCCTATCGGATGATGACTCGCAATTCCACCTAGGTGACTCCATATTCCCTTGTGTACGGGGCTAAGGCCGTCATTCCCATCGAGATCCAGCTGCCGTCATTACACACTGTAGTCTATGACCAGCAGGTTCCAGATAAGGTGACTGAAATCCATCTAGATGAATTGGATGCACTGGATGAGAACAGGTTGTGTGCCTTGCACAATCTAGAAAGGCATCAGAATAAGATAGCCATAGCCTTCAACAAAAAGGTTCACCTTCGCTCTTTTCTGCAGGGCGACCTGGTGTTGGCCCTTCGAGTGCCGATGATCCACAGTAGGAAACCACCCAAGCTAGAGCCCAAATGGGAAGGACCCTACCTCATTCATAAGGTTTTCCCCAATGGAGCATACTTGATGGTGACTGTGGATGGTGAGCATATAACTCCTCCCACCAATGCCAGGTTTCTCAAGCAATACTTTGCCTAATCCCCCTTGTTCATACATGACCTTAAACTGTACATCGTCCAACATGATGTTAAACTACGAGCTGGTCAGGCCTTCCTAACCGAGGCCTAGACTCGGGCCTCCGACCCAGGCTCCCTTTTATGGGATTTTATGATGTGGCTTGGGGTTATGTCCTCATTCACGTCATATTTTCTCACCATGCTATACACCTCCCCTATCCAGGGAATCCTATTCCCCCCACCCTCATCCTTACTATAAGATGTTAAACTGTGAGTTAGTCAGGCCATCCTAATAGAGGCCCAGCCTCAGGCCCCTTGGCCTTTTCAGGCCCCTTCCCCTTATCCTTACTGTAAGACGATAAACTGCAAGTTGGTCATGCCTTCCTGACCGAGGACTCTTGGCCTTCCATGACTCAGGCTCTCTTGCGGGATGGTACGGTGTGGTGTGGGACTATGTCCTCATTCACATCGGGTTACCAGCCATACCGTATACATTCCCCGACAAGGTGTGTCCCCCGTCCCGCATGACATTAAACTGCATTTTGTCCTTCATGACGTTAAACTGTGCTTCCAGAACTACATATGGCTTGATTCCCATCCTAATGGGATACGTAGGAACACTCAGACATCATGTCTTTAGCCAAGCCTGAGCTTTTCCCTTTGACTATCCCCCTTTGGGTATAGTTTCCTCAAAGGGTCCTCGCATGGTGTGGAAGAGGGTTCCTTATCCCCACTCATACGAGGATTATAATGGTCACACCTTGTGCCCACTCACGTTCTTCTATTCTACCATGTCTTTACCGCATGACATTAAACTGCATGGCCTTCCAGAACTACGTATGGCTTGATTCTCATCCTAATGGGATACATAGGAATGCCCGGACATTTCATATATTGGCCCAACCCAAAATCCAGAATCTTCCCATCGGGTCAAGACATATGGCAGGGTGTGCAAATTTTTCCCAATTTACGTTGATTAAGCCTCGCACCAGCTGTACGTTCCCCTCCCTGGAGATGTTCGCCTCTTTCGTAGATGGGTACAGCTCTGCTTCAACCACTCCTTGACTGGGATTCCATCACTTTCCCCACCTGGAGGGAACCGCAACAACAGCCTGGATACTATGCCTAAGGGCTTTCCTACCGATACGGGTAAATGCCCCTGAGTGTTTCTGAGCAACAACCCGATATAAGTCCCGCGTTTTGAATTTGGTCAGCGGTCGATGCTCATTTTTTGCTCCCACGTCAGGTCATCATAAAGATGTTGTGTCTCAAAAGTGGTCACCAGTGTCCTGGATCATTGGATCAACCCCGAGATGTCCCAAACATCGAGTGCAGTGATTCGTTCTACCCCATCTCAAAGGAACAAACATCCCTCCGAGTGGTGCCAACGGTCAGTCCCACTGCCCCGATGCTCTTATAAGGGATGTCTGGCATGGTAGGGCTCATGTCCTCATTCAAAACGGGTTGCTTGCCATGCCGTACGCACTCCCTCACCGAGGCCCAGCCTCAGGCCCATTGGCCTTTTCGGGCCCATGACCCCCATCCATTCTACAAGACATTAAATTGCAAGTTAGTCAGGCCATCCTGACCGAGGCCCAGCCTCAGGACCCTTGGCCTTTTTGGGCCCCTGGCCCCGTCCTCCCTACAAGACGTTAAACTACAAACCGGTTGGGCCTTCCTAACCCAAGCACCAATTATCAGGCCCCTTGGCCTTTTGGGCCCCTGGCCCAGGTTCTTATAGGGTATATATGGCGTGATGTGGGATTACGTCCCCATTCACATCAGGTTACTCACCGCGTCGTACACCTCCTATGTCTAGGGATTCTTAATCCCCTCCTCGCCCTGCATGACGTTAAACTACATCTTGATAACTACGTCTGGCTTGATTCCCATCCTAATAGGATATGTAGGAATGCCCAGACCTCCTGTCTTTGGGCCCAGTTTCAGTTCATCTAATTTGTCTCTTCGGTCCTACTGTCGGGGCCCTGACTACGGGACTGCGTGTTGTGGTGTGGGACTATGTCCTCATTCACACCAGGTTTGCAATAGCTGCACCACACACACCCTACCCTAAGAATTAGCCCTCATATTTCATGTCCAGTGTGACATTAAAAGGTTCCCTCCAGAACTATGTGTGGATTGATTGCCATCCTTATGGGATATGTATGACCACCCGAGTGTCTAGACTTTGGGTCCATCCTCACCTATTAGAGATTCCCTCTTTTCCTGGGAATCCTCCATCTCTTGGTTACCCTCAATTTGAGTCCCTCGACCCCTTGCAGTGGTTCACCCATGTGTTAAAAGTAATTTGGGTTATTACCAAGAGTGTCAAATTCAATTTGGTTAAGTTCCTTCCACTTGTCAAGCTTTGTGTTCCCCTTCATCAAGGCTTCTATCATCTTTCACACCCAGAGGGACCCCCAAAAACGGCCTGTATACTACGGCTAAGGGCTTTCCTACTGATACGGGCCAATTCCCCATAGGGTTTTAGACAAAAAATCGATAAAATTCTGCATTGCGAATATTGTCAGTAGTTGATGCTCATTATTTCCTCTCACTTCAGGATAATGTGATCTGGATACTGCTTTTTTTCCATGGTCTGTAGTAATCCCATGTCGCCACGCCAGCCCCTTCAGTCATTGAATGTTGGTTACATGATTCACATTATGTTCCATCCCCATCCTGTCCAGGTGGAACCTCGGCACTTTTGGCGCTATCCCTCAGCGCACCTTTTCATGTCTGGGGGATGAAGCTAAAATACGGCGTCCTTCGGGGCACCCACAGTCTGAGTTCTAAGACCATAAAGTAATATCTTCTTAGAACTACATGTGGCTTGACTCCCATCCTAATGGGATACGTAAGACCGCCCGGATGCCTCGTCTTTAGGTCCAGCCCGTTTGGGGAGCTAGTCTCTCCCCCCTATTTCACTTCTTACCTCTCTATAGGCCCCTCGGCCTGAGGTCTCCCTCTCGGAGTGGCGTACGGTGTGATGTGGGGTCATGTCCCTATTTACGTCGGTTGTGTTTCATGAAACCATGCACATTCCCTGCCTAGAATCGCCTCTGCTATGTCCGTGCTACATGCCGTTAAAATGCATGCTTGGTCCCATCAAATGACCCTAATCTGTGACATTATCGTCCTGGCCGCACGGCGATAAATGGCACCGCATTGTGATGACCTCACCATGGAGGATATCACATTGGGTATTGGTCATGTTCCATACCATTGGTCAATTCCTACTACGGCTTGATTCTTGTGGTGACACCAGGACTTGCTACCCTAGGCCTATCACTTCACAAAAAAAACCCACTCACCTTAAAGGACAAACAAGATCAATCAAATACCGCTTCTCTTGGTGTGAGGGCTAGTTCCTCGTGCCCATTTCATCCTTTGCACTTGTACCTTACCGTGCCATACCACCTTCTAGAACTACGTATGGATTGATTCTCAACTTTATGAGATACGTAGGAGCGCCTGGGTATTCCTCATGGGCCTAGCCTAATTTTCGTGTTCGGTCCCTCGACTCGAGCATTTTCCACAGAGAACTCATGGTACGTGGGGTTATGTCCTCTTTCATGTTGGGTTTTGAAACCACCTTACCATGTGTCCCGAGCTCTCCTTACCTATCCTTGGTCCGGCCTCTAAGACCATAAACTATGATCTCCATATAGAACTATGTGTAGCTTGATCCCCATCCTCATGGGGTACGTAGGAGTGCCTTTGCACTTTTCTTAGGCCCAGCTCAACTCCTATTTTTGGTCCCTTGACCTAAACCCTCTATCAAGGGGGGTTGTACGGAGTGATGTGGGATTACGTCCTCATTCACGTCGGGTTGTTCACCGCACCGTACACACCCATGGTCCTCACCCACGTTGGTTTTTTCCTAATTACCCGCTACGTGCCTCTTGTGTTTCCTCCCATCCATGGTCCGAATTCTAAGACCCTAAACTGAGATTTCCCTATGGGAAGGGACTCGACTCCCCTGTCTAATACTCTCATTAACGTATCCATATGCATTTTGACAAAGAGCCCTAAGTTCGGAACTCTCACGGGGACATCCCCATGTTCCATGTCCAAGCTTCGTGTGCTCGCGGTTTGGATCCTCATCCACTTCCATGTATGAAGGGACCCCCTAACGGCCTGGTCTCATGATGCATCGGCTCACCTACCGTCTTGGGCAATGCCCCGGAAGTGTCTTGACAACATTTGTGACATGGTCCCATGTTTTGAACATGGTCAACGGTCGAACCTAGTTTGTTTGTCCCCATTCTAGGCTATATGGGATTTGTATGCTGCGTTTCCGCCACTGTTAATAGTTATCCTCCATCATCACGCCACCATCAATGTGATCCAAATTCTGAGCATCATGATTCACACATTTCAACTTCATGTTCAAGTGTAATTCCGACATGCATAGATCTAACTCTTCACGTGTCTAGGTGCACCACATGGGCATGTTAGCATCATTGGGCCTGTATTCACCAAGTGTCCCTTTTTCCTAACCTGTCCCTTCTTGTTTCAAGAATGTTCTCCCTTACTTATTGTTTCCCACATCAATTATAACTCACGTGGGCTTAATAGTTTTGGTGGGATATGTACCGACGTAACCAGGATTCTTATCTTCCTACATGACGTTAAACTGTGCCTCAAGAACTATGTGGGGTTTGATTCCCATCCTCATGGGATATGTAGAGACACCCCAGCATTCTGCCCATGGTCCAGCACCCAGAAGTTATAAAACTCATTCTTCCCCTTTCCGGCTCCCAGGACGGACCCCTCGTAGGGAATTGAACGACCGCAACTCTTCCTTGAACAGGTTCAGGATGCCCCAAGATGATATTCGGAAGCGATAGACCCCATCACCAGAGAGGCCCTATCTGAAAGAAGAAATGATCCATAATCAAACCGATGCGCCCTTCTTGCATACTCCCACCACGGTGGAGTACTTTCATGATTATAGGATTCTGTTCAAACAAACCATCGCTCCGCTTACCTTGCTTTGCGTAACCCTTATTAGGATCCCCATCCTCTTCCATGTCTAAAGGGACCCCCTAACCGCCTGGTCCTGTGCTGCATCGGCTCACCTACCGTCCTGGGCGAACGTTCCGGAAGACTGGTCATGTTTGGATGGACCCCCTAATAGAATGGATGCTGGACCTATGGTCCGCCTACTGTCCTGAGCCAACGTCCTAAAGGATTGATTGACAAAATTTGTGACATGGTCTCATGTTTTGAACATGGTCAACGGTCGACCCTCATTTGTTGTCCCCATATCAGGCTAACGCGGTAAGGAAACCATTTTTTTTCCATGGTTAACGGTTGTCCTTTGTTGTCACTCCACCCCCACAGTATTCCGAATCTTGGGTATCATGATTCACACTTCCCATTTCCATCTATTTGGATTGATTTTGGCACCCCTGGCATTGCACCATTCATGCTAAGAGCACACTGAAAAAACGGTAATTTGGATATTCTGAGAACTTCCTTCTCTAGTCAGGTCTCTCCTACTTCCCAGAAATCTGGATCGGTTATCCAAACCCTGGATGCCCGAATCCTGGTGTGCATTCCTATGTTGGGTGGGGCGATAATGACACTATCTCTTGTTTCTCACATAGGGACCGACCAATGTGAGCTTAGGGAATTGTCGTTGGACGTTCCACAAACATTATAAGGATGCAATGAACTAGTGTAAACAGTCGAAATAGTGTGTGCTATGGTATACAAAAAAAAAGGGAAATAAAAGAACGAGAGTAACATTAGAGGGTTTGTAATTATTACAGTACCTGAGGGTTAACTCCCCCCCCCCCCCATGGAAGGATTGACGTCGTCAAAAGAGCATTGCAGTTCCACCATTCTTTGACTAGTGGCATCCAAGAATTGCTGCTGTCAAAATAGCTCCCTCTCCTCCTCAGCAACGATGGGGCACAGTTCATCAGCCTCCGCTCGGGCCCTCTATATGTCGGCCTGAATGCTGGCCAACTCCCCAGAAACCCTCTTCAGGCCCTCTTCGGCCTCTGCTAGTTGGGCCTTCAATCGCAAGATCAGCTCAGATTGTGCATTGAGAGATGCAGAGTGTTCGTACACCCACGCCAGCAGCTGTTGGACCTCATTTTCAGCCTCCTGGAGCTTCTTGAAATTCGTCAACTTCCATCGCTTCCAGGCCATGCTGATCCTGCGATCATACTCCCAGATGTTATCTTCCATGAGATCTCGGAGGATTGTTTGAGGATGCTGGGCATCCACTCCCCCAGCGCAAAGTTCGCGCAACCGCGAGCGAAGTTTCTCCATCTCATCCAGACATTGTGCTTGGGGGTGTCATTGATGAAGCTCTTGATTAAATTCCAAGATTGGCGATGGACTATTTTGTTGTCCTCCTTATTGGAGGTCTTTTCGTCCCAGTCCATGTGATTGGAAGGTTCGTATGCGGGGTATGCCCGCAGGAAATCGTCGACAGGATCTGCGTCTGGCTTTGAATCCAGTGCGACATCTAGTGCCGAAGCAGGCGTGACGAGACCTGGGTCAGCCCGTTGATCCTCATCATCAAACTCCACCTCAATAACCTCGGGCATGACCCTTCTGGTGGTCCCACCAATGATAGGGAGTGTTGCAGCTCGGGTGGGTGGGGGAACTATCTCCACAATCACCGGCATGCCCCTAGGAGGGATGCCACCGGACATCCCAACCAGCCTTGCCGCAGTAGCCCATGCCAGTCGAAGAATTGTACATGACAAAGAAGGGAATGAACATCAGTTGGAACGATCTACATATGATAGCAATGAATCCAGTGGAGAAAGCTTATCGAGATCGAACTCCTAGTGATTCTCCTGAGTCGATGCTGACGCGACCCCGAGGTATGGCCCTCCGTATACTATTTAAAGGTCTGGAGATTCTGGAGGAGCCACCTCGGGTGCTCTGGCCCCACTAGACATAGAACTGGACGTAGCCATAGGCGCGGGTTCTGAATGTTCTGCGTCATCACCCTCCAAAGGGAGAGAGTGAGGCCTGCGTACAAGTTCCTCCTGCACGGTTCAAATATTGGTAAGAAATCTATGATGGCCTAAGAGCGGACCATGGGGAAAGAACCTCAGGATGCTATCTCGAGAGCCTCTGTGAAATCATTAGAATCTGAGTCCTGATCTCCGACTTCGCCCTCCTCCAACAGGCTCCCTCCGATAGCCTCATCCTCCCGAGAGGATTCCTCCATTTCTTCCAGCAGGGGGAAGCGCTCCCTCAGATCGACGGCTGAAAAATGTGGGGGAACCGTTTGATTCTGAAGTACCCTCACCTGTTCTGTCATTGGGCGTGAGACACCACTAGAGTGAACATAGTCCTATAGCTCATCCAATTATTGCTCCGCCTCCGCCGGAGACGCCGTGAATCTAGCCTAGACTGGGCCTATCCCCGGTAACTCCATCCCGAGACGATTCAAGTGTGACCACATCTCGGGTGGACTGAAGAATTGTCGGTTGACATCCTAAATGTCCCTTTCCTCTGGGAAGACGACATCCTCTGGCATGTTGATGTGGCGCAGTTGCTTCCCTGGAGCCTAATTTGATATCCTATGAAATCCCCTCGACGGTCGCCCCTCTAGATGACTCTACTCTTCCGGGACCACCGGGTCCACTACCACCGCTGGATCCGCCATTGCTGCCACACCATTGGTCGGTGCAGGTCTCACCGCCACGGCAGCCCCGCCACAACGAGAGGCCCTTACTGCCCTCCTAACCTGGCCTCGGGATAGGGGAGGCCCACCGTCACCAGCCTAAACAGATGGTTGCCTCCGCATCTCCCCTAGATAAGCTGCCTCCTAGCTGATGGCATACTCCTTCACCAATCCGAAAGCGGCGATGGACGGAAGCAATGCAACTCGCATTTTCCTGTCTTCCCATGTGAACATGAGCCACAACTGCTTCATCACACACGGGTGCTCCTCGTGATTTACCTCCCAGTAGACCTGTGGGGTCATCCACTGCAGGCACCAGAACTTCCTTATAAACTGATGCAGGGTGTACAGTTTGTAGAGCAGCTCATGGTCCACCCGTGCCACAAAGAATCCACCTCAGAAGGCCAAGAGATAGGCCCAGTGCTCTTCAGTTCCCTGATAGTCGTCAGTGATCACTCCAATCAACAATGGAAACGAGTATAAGTTGAACTCATTCACCTTCCATACTCGATTTAGCCCCATCGGTACGGTTATATTGAATGGGAAGCTCACGGCTGCATTAATAATAGAGGGGTAGAAGTTCGACCTCGGGGGCCAGATGTGGTTTGGAACTCATAAACCCCCTTGATGTGTGCTGCGATCCACCCGTATAGAAGGTCAACGGGCCTGCATATCCTTGGCAGCTTCTTTCCCTCGATAACGTGCCACAACAACCTGTATAGCTTGGAAAGCATCGGAATCCCCAGATTGACTCGCCTTCCCATGGCCAACATGGATGCCATGATGAACGAGTTGGGTCGTAACCCCATGTTGGTATCCCTCCCCGGTAGGATCCAACCACAGATAAGGGCAGTGATGAACGCCGCCAGCCTGACTATTGGAAGATGTTCAGTGCTAACACTGAAGCCCCAAGTCTTCCATTGGCTTTCCTCCAAGATCCACTAACATGAGTTCTCCTTGCCCCGTTGAGCCCCTTTAGGACGAGTTCGAGGCCTCGGAGGGAACACTTGATCCTCCGGGAGGTTCAGGAACCACTTGAACCACTTCTTAATGTGGACATCTTTCACCACCTCCTTGTCCTCTCCAGGGACCAGTGCCATCAGTGTCGACCCCAGTCGCAGCATCTGCTCCAGATCTTCCCACGTGCTCATGATGGGGAGGAACTCATCATACATGGCCCCCCAAGATCGGGACCCCCGAGACCTGATGGACATCCCACAGACTAATGTCCACCTCCCCATGGTATAGGTGAAAAGTGTTGGTCCTAGACGACCATCTTCTCAGCAGCTCTGGCATCACCTGTTTCGGTTGATAAATGTGGAATTGCGAGGCCCATGTCGCCCCATACAACCCCACACTCCTCAGCTCGGCCCCAAACTCCTCACATGAGGTGCCTATCCAGTAGGCCCATGCCCAGTTGTTGGTGAAGTTTCCACCCTGGCGCAGGTCCCACTCGTCCAACCACCCCGTTTTCAGATCCTACAGAGCCAGCTTCAGTATGGTGCGATACATGGGAGGGGGTGTCTCTAGTTATAGTGGCTCCCCATCGATGTTGTTCAGATGGTTGTACAGAAGGTTGGCGGTGATGGGTGTGAAGTCCTCCTGTGCATGACCATCGGCCGCCCTGAACCATTGGCGTTGGTATGGCATGATCCTGAACCAGCAAACTGGTTCGTCCCTACTCGCCTCAGAAATGAAGATATCATCCCTCATCCCGAAGCCATACAAGGTCATCTTCTTGCACAGTGGATAGTTCTTTTGTCTTTCTGATAGGAGGTTTGTCAAAGAATTATGGTCCAAGTGACTTTGGACCATCTCTCCAAGGCCCAGATAGTTGGCCATCTCATCCCTCCAGGAGGCGTCTGCAAGCACCCCCAACACAGCTTCTTGATGGTCCATTATGGTTTTAGAACTCAAAAAAAATTTGGGTCGGATCGTGAAGATTGTGGACGAAGCTCGCTCGCACAACCAAGATTTGGAGCCTGGCCTCGACCGACAAGTAGACGTTCGCTTGGCACAGTCGTGGAGTCAGAGACTCGCGGTTCACTGCGAAGCTCGATTTGCGAGGAGCAGACGCGGAGTACGTAGAGCTCCACGAAGTCACGAGCACAAAAGGACAAAAGGAGTGGGAGGAAAAAAGAAAATCCAGCCCCCCTATTTATAGGCGGTGACCCCAGAGCTTCGTGGTGCGTCCCGCCCATGCCGATCCAGCACCGCAAACTGCCGATAATTTTGGCAATTTTCCCTCAGACATCGACCCTTGATCCCTCCATGACTCCAAGACTGAGGGGGACATTTATTGGTGCAAAAATATTGGACACAAATAGAGGAAGAAAACAAATCCCGTGCACGGCCTCGCGAAGCGAAGCCGGTGAGGACCCCCGAGGAATGCGGCTGCCACGAAGCCCCAAAGGCAGTAATGCTCTACAAACACCCTGACATTTGCGAGCCCACCGCGATGCCCTAGAGGTGGAAACGCTCCGCAAACGCCCTGACGTTCACGAGCCCACCGCGAAGCAGAGGAGGCAGTAACCATCTTCAAAACTGGTCGACGTTCGCGATCCGCCGCGAAGCAACCGCAACACCTTCGCACCACGTGAGTTATGATTCGTGGTGCCCATAACCTATAAATATCGGGCTCCCCCCGAGCCCTCCAGATAAACAATCCGACCTTTCACCTTCTCAGCACCTGAATTGCGAAGCACCCTTCGCCCCAAGAATCATGACCTCCGCGAGGTATTTTTTCTTCGTGAGATGCCTTCGCCTTGTCTCGTTTTGAGCCCCTCTTCCGAGAGGGATGCCCTTTGCGAAGCCAAAGGTCCTTCGTGAAGGAAAGGGATATCCAAGGGGACCCGGGCAGCCACAGAGCATTCATGCTTTGCGAAACACCCATCCAGTACATGTGATCTGTATGCCAAGGCAAGATCACTGTACCTCGCGAAGCACATTACTGAGCAGCACCATGCTTCACGAGGAGGAGCTCCATGAACGCTATTCCACTTCACGAAGCACCCCCAATTTCACCCCTGCCCCATGCTAAGGCCAAGGCACTCCACTTCACGAAGCACACCCCTTCGCAAGTGTTTTCCACTATGTAGAGCACTCGAGTCCTACAAGGCCCCAACCTGTGGACCCTTCTACTTGGAAATTCCTCTTCTCGTGTGGCCCTCCAGTCTTGCACGATTTGATTTCAAAGTCCCTTGGAGGGAACCACCCATAGCATTGATTTTCCTAATGCTTCTCCACATAGGCACGCTAATGGATATTTCTTGTTTTCATAGCCACGCTAACGTGGACCCCTCGATGGTTTTCTATGAAACCCCCCTTCTATACGGCCTTGCCGATGCCTTCCCTACCACAAGGAGAAGAGGGTACCAGTTATGTAAGTCCTAGGGGTGTGGAGTAAGCCCACCACGTCCAAGCTGTAGGACGTTAAAATTCCAAGCACCTCGTCCTCAACACATGACGTTAAATTGTGAACTGACCTTGTGCTTCACGTGCAGGGTCCCTCCGTCTCGGACATTATTTACACCGATCGTCTCCACAGGAATGGAATATTCCTCACAAGGAATGAGATCCTCCCTTCTGGAGTGGCGTTTGTCCGAGGGGGAATGGCTGCCTCAGAGTGTAAGCCCATAACCTCTCTTGTGGAAGGAAGCACCCATGCACCTCCGTACTTCCCCACTTCCTCGGTTCCAAGGCCAGTGAAGGACATGATCGGGAAGCAAGACACCTCCTTTCTTAGGTCTCAAATCCCTCTCCCGCTGCCCTTTGTCGTACCATGATCCTCCATCCTAGAGTAAGTCCCAGCACCATGGGCCTCCTAACACATAATACCCTCCTTGATTCCGACGGATGCACCCTTTGCGACGTAATTTTCAGGTCCCTGCAACCTCTTGTTTCTCACACCGAGCATGACTCACGTGAGTTTTGATTAAGCACTGACCCTGAACCCCACCTCAAGCGAACTACGTGGACTTTGATCCATGTTAAGGCATGGTACGTAAGAAGCATCCATGAGGTTAAAGACCACCACTCGTTCGTTCCTTTACGTCAAGTTCCACCCTCGTCCAATATGACGTTAAACTGTATGCCCCCATCTAGCATGACATTAAACTGCACACCTGAACTACATGGTCTTTGATCCATGCTAAGGCATGGTATGTAGGAAGCCTCTCTGAGGGCCAATCCCACCGCCCGTATTTTATTCACGTCAGGGTTCACCCTCGTCCCGCATGATATTAAACTGCATTCCAGTCTAGCGATAATCCATTGTGACCATCTTGAACTACGTGGTCTCTGATCCGTGATAAGGCATGGTACGTAGGAAGCCTCCACGAGGTTCAAGCCCACCACCACCTGGATCCCTAGTCCTCCTTCACATCGGCCTTCTGACATCCATCTTTAATTACGTGGTCTTTGATCCATTCTAGGGCATGGTACGTAGGAAGCCTACACGAGGTTCAAGCCCACCACCACCTGGACCCCTGGTCCTCCTTCACGTCGGCCTTCCGGCATCAAAACTGAACTACGTTGTCTTTGATCCGTGCTAAGGAATGTTACTTAGGAAGCCTCCATGAGGTTCATGCCCACCTGGACCCCTGGTCCTTTCACGTTGGTTCACCGACCCCATATCCTTGGGCCACCTCAGAGTGTAAGCCCCATTCCAAACCGAACTATGCAGACTTTGACTCCCTGCCATGGGGATACGTAGGAAGCCTCAATGTGGCTCAATCTCATCACTATTGTCTCATACTGATCTCTCCCTCAAGCCTATGTGTCTTTGGAAGGTCATTCCTCAACCCAGAAGTTCCACTTCGTCTAGGTCCCATCCATATGTCCATCCTCACGAGCCGACTCCTCAGGTGTCTCACTGCATCATCGAACTACGCAGAATTTGATTCCCTACCACGAGGATACGTATGAAGTGTCCTCAAGGCTCAAGACCATTACCACCATCATCTCCATGATGGCCCCATCTCACCCCCTCCACTCCATGCCATTCTCCATCATCCACCCTGATTACTTACCCGGGCCGCCACATACCGGTGAGATAATACTACCCCGCTCCCATCCACAGCATCCGGGAAGCCACCCACAGGATGGCCCCGATATCGGTGTTCCCTCAAGAAGGGACCTCAGTCTGATCCACTCCAGTTAGTGTTCTAATCATCCCAATCCGTCTCCACTAGACGTTAAACTTGCGGCATACCCCGTGTTAAACATGGAAAGATGAGGAAAACCTCAGATACATGCCTAATGCTTATGATACCCCGCGTTTGATGTGGGATGCCTCGGGATTCCATGCCCTCGAGAAGCCCTGTAATAAGGTACCAACAAAATACATGCCAATTCCCCAGTGTTCAGACACGTTAATGCTACCTCGACGTGACTACTCCCCCAACTAAAGGTTGCTGCCCTGACCGGACCCTTTGGAATGTCCTGACAGAAGCAGTGTAATTAACCATCATCTATGAAAATATGGCACTGGGAAGAGTTTCATGAACAATGTATTAAATCTATGATGGAGACTCATACTAGGTGAAGAACTCCGAGGAGGAATCCATGGAAGGAAGAACTGATATCCCATCATCCTGGTTTCGATCAAGGAGAAGACGTCCCTGAACAAGGAGCGTATGTCACCCGCCTTTGGAAAGTAGGAATGTGGGGCAACAAGAAAGTCGCGCCTGTCACGCCCAAGCGGACGGATGCACGCGCCCCGGTGAAAGTGTCAGAAACAATGACAAGGAGGTTTTAAGAAGGTTTGGAATGGAGAATTCCAAGGAGATGAATAATCGGATTGCTACCCGGATGAAATTATCAAAAGATGAGGATGGAAGGGCAGTTAATATCACAGAATACAGGAAAATCATTGGAAGTTTGTTTTACTTGACCGCAACAAGGCCTGATATTATTTTCGCCACATGCCAAGTAGCGAGATATTAGAGTAATCACAAGGAATGCCACATGCTTGCAGTGAAAAGAATACTTTGGTATATCAAAGGCACAATGGATTTCAGTTTGATGTATAATGATAATTCTCAATCAGTGTTATTGGGTTACATAGATTCAGACTGGGTCAGATCAGTAGATGATTGAAAATCAACGCCAGGAGGTGAATTATATCTTGGTATATTGTATATTTCTTGGATAATCATAAAGAAAGATTGCATCTCATTGCGCACCGTAGAGGCTGAGTATATTGCGGCTACTCAAGCATGCACACAATTATTGTGGATGAAGAAACATCTTGAAGATATGGGAGTTGAATTAAGGTCTCCGATCGAAATCTAGTGTGATAACTCAAGTGCTATAAATCTCACCAAAAATCCCATAAATCATTCAAGGACAAAGAACATTGAGATAAAGTATCGTTTAATCAAGGACAAGGTTGAGCAGGGAATCGTGATGTTGGAGTATGTGCCTACAGAGCTATAGGTTGTAGACATTCTGGAAAAGGCCTTACCCAAGGAAGCATTTGAAAGGAATCTAGTGGATCTGGAGTTTCTGTCAACTCCCCGCACTTAAAAGAGTGCGGATGTGGACCCCCCTATCCCTGAGGTATGATGTGTTTCTTTCTAAATGTTCTGATATGTGTTCTCTACTCTGTTACACACTGCAAAGGAGGGACCTTTGGGTTCATTGACAAAGGGGGAGAAAATAGTTATTGATTAAGGGGGAGACAGTATGGCTATTTGAGAAATCATGATTGATATGGGGAGAAGTTGATTGATATGGGGAGAAGCTGGAAATTGAAGCAGCGAGATAGGGGGAGCAATGAAAAAGGGGGAGAGTATTAAATCTGATGATGCTAGAAGTGATCAATCAAAGTATAGATATCACGACAACTGAGGATCATGATACAAGCAGATGAGTGGGGTTGGAGAGTGGTAAGAATATTTTCAAAAATTGGTATCACTTTGGTAAAAATTGGTATCAGTTTGATGTCAACAATGGGTGTCAGAGATGAAGTGATTCATTGATGAAATTTTCATTTACTCTTGTTTCTCATGTTGAGCATTGCTCATGTGGGCTTAGAGTATGTGTTGAGTAAATCATTGATCTCTTTTATAATCGTGATAGGCGAATGCTGGATGAATAAGTAACGATATATATTTTTATGGAAGAGTTTTCAACAAACCCAAAGGGGGATATTGTTGGGAAAAAATCCCTCAAGGTATCATTGAAACATTTTTGAGGTGATTGTGTTTGTTGACAAAGTGGACATCTGAGTGGTGATTGTTGAAAAAGCAAAACAATGACAATAAAATTTGTAGAAAAAGGGGATTTCATGGTGGAATGCTGAGTTCAAGAGCTATGTTTGACGATCCATGTTTGATTCAAGAATGTTGAACAAGAGATGGATGATCTGAAGGCAGTTTGAAAAAAACAGATACAAGGTGGCACCGTTTTCCAGTGTTTGCAAAGTTTTTGGCCTGAAAATCGTCAAAATGAAAAAAATTTGTTTTTGTAAAAGGGACTTGCGCGTCGTGTACTTGAATTATTGGAAACTTGCATGCCATATGTTTTTCAAGATCAGGTCATCATAATATAGAAAAGGGATAAGTGTCGCACAGGTATTGGTGGTGTCGCGCAAGTGAATTGCGTGCCGTGAAAGAGACTTGCATGCCGATGCCTTCGAATCTTCAGAACTTGCGCACTTGTAATATTTCAAGATCATAAGATCAAAATATGGAAAAGGAAAGAGGTTCGCGCAAGTTTAGAATTGGGTCGCGCAAGTGACTTACAGGGGAAGAGACATGCGCGCCGAGACTTGCGCGCTGAGGAGAGACTTGCGCGCCGTCACGTAGGGTGTTCCAAATGCCTATAATAACTGGACCACCCCTCCTCATTCAGAACCTTAGTTCAACACATTTAGAAATTAGAGCTCTCATCGCGTAGGTGTAGTGGTCGCGCAAGTGGTGTGTGGTCGCACAGGTGAAGTTGCGCGCTGGTGGTTGAAGTTGCGCGCCAGTGTGAGAAGTTGCGCTCCAGTTGGAAGTTGCGCACCAATATTGGTTTGGGAATAAAAGGAAGAGAGTCGCCCATGTTTGGAGTTGGGGAAGATTTTGTCGTGCAAGTGTTTGAGGAGGATTTGCACATGAGTTGTGACTTGCGTGCCGATACTTGCGTGCCGAGTTAAACTTGCGCGCCGATACTTTCACGCCGAGTTAGACTTGCGCGCCAAGTAAGGTTGATTCCCCAACTGCATTTTTGGGCCGCGTGGAAGTTGGAAGATTTACTGATACCTTCGGTGCAAAGATAGATTCATCTACGGGTGAAATTTGGACTTCAACAGAGCATCCACACACAACAGAGGATGCATTCTTTCATCCAAATGAAGAGACCTACAGGTCTATAAACTGTGACTAGATCCTTTCTGACGCAATGAGCAAAGGAAGAGGAAGAAGGTGATCCTATCCACCAGTAGTGAGCCAGAGAGAGAGAAACATGGAGTGACATTTGGTAAAGCAGTGATCTGACACTAAACCTAGTGAAGGCAGTGAGCTTGGGACAAAGTGACTGTGCCCGAACCTTGTAATCCAGAGCTAGTGAAGTTTAGTGGAATTTGGTATGACTGATAACCTGTCAGCATATGCTCTTTGGACATAGCCCTTAGCGGTGAACCAAGTAAAAATTTATGTGTCTTGTTCTTGCTTTACTTTCTGCTTATATTGTGCGATATGAAAGAGAGAGAAGAGTGTTTTTCTTAACAGAAAAACAAGATCAGAACAGGCTTTAATTTTAACTTAGTCATACCCTGATGCACCCCCTCTCTCAGGGTATTCAACCTTGTGGACCTAACAGATTATATCCCCTATACTTATTCCATTGTATTAATATAACTACCAGCTTTGGGATAATATAGTTATGGTGTTATATTTGGTATCAGAATATGTTTATTATAAATGTTGAGAAATATAATAAGGAAAATATTGATTAGGTAACATAACCATATGACCGACTATGATGATTTTTTTCTTATAAATAATATTTTATCATTTTTATCAAGGTAACCATTTGGTGTTTTTTCATAGATATTAAGACCTATATAGAACTATAAGTTAATATGTATTTTTTATAGATTCATTTATGGGAAATTACCCCCAAAAGTGTTTTTCATTTATATCATGTCCATCATTTTGTTGGATGGAAATTATTCCCTTACTATGCACCTAATTGTAAAATCTTGGGGAGACATGTTTGGGTTAGTTGGAATTTCCATTACAAAATATTATGAATGAATTGATAATATTGAAAATATTATGAATTACTGTATTCTTGTAATTCTAATATTAATAATGATCTTTTTTGAAGCTATTTTACGTGTTTCACATGTTTTGAGAATATACATTTCAATTCATAATGTTATGGGAATATCTAATATATGTAATTTTTTTAAAATAAAACATAGTGGAAGTAATGGAAACTGTATCAAAACAGATAAACTATATAAGGATATACCCTTTTTTTCATGAAAATGTGGTTGGAGTAATAATTGGAGATGAAGATGAAAATGAAAAAAATATTTACAGTTTTGGGGAACATCTTTCAAGTTATAACCAATAAACATCAATATAAGGATAAAAATGAAGATCTAAAATGTGGTGAAACAATGTTGGATGACTTCATGATTCAGGAACCTATTTCATTAAATGTGAAATATGAATCCATTTATAGTTGAGTAATGGATACTTTACTAATATAAAATATGCCTTTCTCTATGATTTAAGGAAAGGGATCACACTATAATAGATATTTATCAAGTCATGGGGGATAAAGATAAATGGTTTTCATTGATATAATATAAATTGGATGAGTAGGAAATATAAAAAAATTATTTTATGGATTTAAATGTACATTATTTGGGAAAATATTTTTTTCATGAAAAAACATGCATATATAGAATGAAAATTCCTAATTATAAGAAAAAAAATATGATGGAAATATTTATAAAATGAATCCATCAAAACAAGGATATCATGGAATTTTAAAAACATCACATTTCATCATATGATTCCATTTTAGCTATTATTTCATGTTGTAAATACAATTTTTTGAAGGGTACCAATCTCAATGAAATTATCATAAAATAAGGACATAATGTCATGTGTTATCTGGATAGATAATGAATTGTACATTTCATATGACATCAAAGGAATTAATGATAAAAAAAGAATATGAGATCTTTAGAAAATGAAATGTGGAAAAAGGTATTTGTCTTTCAAGATTCGTATTCGAAATTCTAACCTCAAAATGAATGTGTCATCTAGTTCTCATTGTGAAAAATAAACACCTATTATTTTCTAGCTTTTTAATTATAACATTTTTTTGAAATAATCTATGGAATGTAAAATATAAAAAAAAATCTAATGAAACAATTTATTGGAAACAAGTCTAAATTATGATTCATGATGAAAATGTCAAATTCCTTATCATTATATTAGAGGCTTAGACATCTGATTCTATTATATAACCACATCCGGTGACTCTTTTTATTATGATTCATGGGGATGAAGATACGAAACAAACTATAGATGGAAAATGTAATATTGAAATTGAGTATGTACTTATTATATACGAATACAGTGATTTATTTCCATAGAAATTAACTAGACATCAATTGGATCTTGAGTTATGTATTCCATTGATTAAATCATGGTTGCAATATCTATATCAATTACTCCATATTGAATATAAAGTCTTGAGTTATTAAAATAAATTAAAAACTATGAGAGTTGTCTAATATGGGATTTATATTCCCTGGTCTTCCCACATAGGGGGTCCTTTTTATTTCCATTAAATGAATTATGGGTCATTTTAGAATGCACATAAACAATATGGAAATAAATATTATTACAATAAATAAAATGTACCCCTACCTAACACTGGTTACTAATTCAATTATGATTCATGGGGAGAAATATTTTATAATTATTGAATTTAATTTTGGGGTATCATCAATTTTGAGTAATGAAGGAATATATATTAAATAAAAAAATTTAACTGAGATATATAAATTATGGGATTATACTAATTCCATCTTGATTGAATAATGAAATATATGAATTTGTAGGGATAATGAATATAGTATTCAAGGAATATATTGATGAATTTCTATGGTATTTATTCATGATATATTGTTAAATTATAAGGCTTATGAGGACTTTGGAAACCACTAAAGGATCATTACCGAGACTCATATATAAAAATAGTTATATGGGTCATTGAGTAAGTACAAATTCTGGATTAAGAAAGTTTCTATTCAGGGAAATATTTTCCCTAATTATGAAATCCTTATTGATCCATGAAAGATAATAGTACTTATAGAGTGGTCTACCATAATAAAAGTAAATGAGTTAGATTGTTTCATTGGTTTTTTCTTATTTCTATCACTTGTTTTCACAATTATTCCAAAATATGTAACTAATATCCCCATTTTACATGCAAATAGGTTAAGATCATATGAAAATGGATTGTGAAGAATGATGTTGAAGAATTTTTGAGGATATAGGTAAAGGTTCTTATTTTGATCGTACTATTATTAAACAATGAATTTTTTGTATACTTTGATTCATTATAGAATATAACCAGTTTTATCTTACAATAGAATGGTAATGTTATTTCATATCAATAAAGGTGTTACAATGTTAATGATAGAACATTCTACTGATGATCTTAAATTTATTTTTGTAATCACTGCTATTAAGATATCGTGACATTATATCTTTTGAGAAATATGTAATATAAAAATAGTTTATAACAGTATGAAATAAATCATATCATAGAAAGAGATCAATATGAGGGAAGGAAGATAGATCAAGATACATATGGATTAGGTTAAATCAATAAAGTATCATCCCAAAAATGATAAGAAAGAATCATATTCATTGAAGAAGAAATACGATAGAGTTTTGTCCAAAATTAGGATTAACATCTATGTCATGTTTAAGAATTTAAAGAATATGTATACGAGAATTATTAATCATGGGGAAAAACACTCATTTTTCAAATGGATGGAAAAAATATTGGAATGGATAAAATTTTTTCATCGAGATGATAGGAATTCTCAAAAGATAATTTAATATGTTAATGATTAGATATTGGAAGACATCATATATCATTTTGGAATTTTAATATTTCGTAAAGGATATATTCTCCATATATAACTGCGTGTAATGTGGATTTATTAGATTACTCATAGAAGACATATTTCTCTTTATAACCTAGTAGAAATAAGTTGCATATGGATTTTGAGGATCATTTTTTTTAGGTAAGATGAATTGGGAATTATTTTTATTATATATCAAGTTGTAATGTTTTTCAACATGTTAAAGAAAAAAGACAATTTCATATAGGAGACCTAAAACATCTATATAATTCTATATGGATATAGGATTAAATTACTAGAAAATTTTTCACTAGATTCACAAAAATAAATAGAATTAATGGTGAAATATTTGTTATAGTTGATCACCATAAAAAATATACACATTTATCTCTATAAGAGAATATTTATTTATAATGATTTTTGCATGAATATATATAAATGCTGTTTGAAGACATCATAGAACAACTCTTTTTTATGGTTTTGGTAAAAAAATCACAGAAATTCTAGATGTTTTTTATAATTATCTTGATATAATGATTCATTTGAGCATTTCATATCACAAACAGACTGATAGACAACCCTAAAATACTGTTGAAACACTAGAAGAAATGTTAACATCATGGTCACTTTAATTTCAAGGTATATGGGATCAATATTTATTATCAGTGTAGTTTTTATATAATATTATATTCTATTTGAGATTTAAAAATGATTTGTATATAGAATTATATAAAAGGAGATGTCACACACCATCTTTTGGGATGATGATAGTGAAAGGAAACATATAGGACCTGAAAATTTTACAAATATAATGAAAAATATAAATATTAATCCTAATCATATTAATGTAGCTCAAAATAGTTATAAAAATTATTCTAAAAACTAGATGAATGATTTTTTATATCATGTGGGAGATTATATTTACATGAAATTATCTCCAGAGAAGTGTGATACAAGGTTCGGTAAAAATGGAAAACAAAACACCAAGTACATAATTTTTTATTAAATTATGGAATGAATTAGATCTATATATTTTTGATTTTATATTTCACTAGGCCTCTCTAATGTACATTATCTGTTCCATATCACATTTCTCATGAATTACGTGTTAAAACCAATAGATATGCTCACCAAAGATGAAATAGAATTGAAACAACATATATATTACAGTAAAGAGACTATCAACATTCATTAAAATGGAAATGATTTATTAATGAATTTTAAAACACAACTAGTAATGGAGCATTGAAGAAATCATAAAATAAAGGATACGATATACAAAAACCTAAAACCTGCACTCCTGGATCTTGTGCTGAAATCAATAACTTTGATTCTTGAAGTTTAAGATGATAATTGTTTCCAAAATTTTTATATAAAATTTTCAAAATAAAAATGAAAAAATGCATAAAATACATACTAGTGGAACTTTTAATGATATAGTTTTATATAATTAGGAAAAAAACATATATAAAAAGTTCACATGTCTCTAAACGCAAGTTTATCCCACTTAACCATATTTCATTTTTCATTTTACAAACTCACCATAATCGATAAGAAATAATTTCATGATACAACTTGTTACGAATAATGTTTTAATAAATGGAGAATTGGAAACATAATAAGGGGGAGCACAGATTCTCTGTAAGGGTAAAAATGACCATTATTATTTGAATGTAATAAATGTGCATAAGTGTGAAAAAGGGTATGATGAAATAATAAATAGTCACAATTGAGTCATAAAAAACATACCCATAAATAATTGGTTAATCATATAATAAAACATAGAAAATGAATGAGACATGAAAATAAATATTTAGAAGACACATGATATCAATCCCAATCATTACAATCATTATAATCCTATAGAATGCAAATAGAATACATATACATAGTTGGGGCATTTTTTTAACATTACTCTTACATTCACTCATATAAAAGGTATAAAAATATGGTAAACATCCATACCCCAAGCATTAGTGAGATATCACAGACCCACCTATCCTTGGATCATCACATAACTGACTGTCATTATTTTATCATGGAACCACCAATCGAATGTTTATAATGGAACCTACTTGTATTTTATTATCAAAAATACACCTATCAAAATTCCATGTACAATTACATAAAACATAAAATTTTTCATTTCACCCTAAATTAATAGGAACAACCATGATACCTATTATAATAACAGCAATCCCTGAAAAATAAATGTGTTTTTTCTATATCAATGTAACATGATTAACCCATGGAAATTAAATGGGTTCAATATCAATATCTTTAAAACATTATTAAACCATAAAAAGAAATGGGTTAAAAATATCATTGAAACATGATTAACCAATGTTAAGAAATGATTTTAATTACAATCTCTTGGAAAAATGATTAAACCCTAGAAAATAAATGTTTTCAATAAAAATCTATTCAAAACATGATTAACCCATATAAAGAAAATGGTTACAATAACAATATAATTGAAACATGATATTCCCATGTAAAATAAATTGGTTCAATATAAATCTAATTGAAACATGATTAATCTATGGAAAAGAAATGAGTTACATAACAATATCTTTAAAACATGTTTAACACATAGAAAATAAATCAGTTCAATAATAATCTATTTGAATCAAGAATAAATAATGGAAAAAAATGGGTTCCATAAAAAAAATTTATAATTTTTATATTATGGAAAATAAAAGGTTTAACAACAATCTAATTGATACATTATTAATGTTTTTAAATGAAATGAGTTCCATAAAAATCTCAACGAAACATGGGTTGTTAGTGGAAAATAAACGGATTCCATTAAAATATCATTAAAATAATATTAATCCATATATAAATTAAATAAAGGGTATCCATACAGATTATACCATTTAGAGGATGTGTAACATTAGGGGTTTTTATGTAAATTAATGGAAATTACATTAATATATTATTAAAAAAATTCATGTTGAAAATAACCTTCCACCATTCCAAAGTTTCCAATACCACCTTGAATCATTTGAATCATAATCCATATTAATGAATAATAATTAATGAAACATATAATATCATAATAATAAGTATATTCTTGATATATAATATCAATGAATATGTATACATAACTCATAAAAAATGATAGGTGAAGAACATAACAAACATTTCAAATAATGTAAATTGTTACGAAAATACATTACCTCTTTGTTAAAATTGAAACTGTGAAACCCATTAAAGAGTGAAAAAATAGTATATTTAAAACACCATTAATGTAAATATATTAATAATATAAAACATTGAACGGAATTATATACACCATACAATAAAAATAAGTGATGAATATAGAATATATCCCATATAAATAAAAGAGAGAAGAGGAAAATCCATTCAAATATCATATCATTGGAGTGAGAATAAATTAATAAATTAATTATTTTTTAAACAAATAAATCAAGAAAATAATTTTGGATTTATAGAATAATATAATAAGAGTTCATTTAACCTATATTCATGGAAAAACAAAACAAATTAAATATATTTTTAAATCCTGAATTGAAATTGAGTAATGAAATCCCTTGTGAGTCTACTTTGTCATGATTTTCCTCTATAGTCATGAATAATAAACTTATGTTAATTATTTAAATTCATAAGAACCATTTAAAATTTTATTATTACTTTTATTTCACCTATAACCACGTTATGAAATTTTTTTTAATAAATAATATTTAGGCTCGATATTTTGACCATATTCTCCTTTTGTGTCAAAAATGATTTCGATAAGTCGACTATGGTCAATGGGAACCTCGTTTAAAAAATGAATCATAATAAAAACGAAATAATTGTCGCATTTTTACATTAATTTTAAATTTAAAATAATACAAGATATATGGTTATGAAAAATGATCCAACATTACGATCATGGAGACTGTAGGCCGTACGTATGGAGAGGTGATGTTGTAATTTTTAAATGGTCATTATGGAAAGAAGGTAAAAAAAATTTATCATTAAATAATGAAAATTATATAATAATTACCATTTTATTAAATTATTTGTACTTATATATATTATCTTTCAGATGCGGTGATTAAAAATGAAGTATCAAAATGCTTCGAGGAGGCGATAGTCCACACATCCATGATTGATGATATCACACTTTTAGTGTCTGAAATGGAATAGGGAAAATAGATATGTGATATATACATATAGATAATTTTTCAATGAATATAATAAGTATCATATTTATATCATATGTTTTTAATACCATCTTTAATACATTACATATAAATAGTGAACAAATCACATCGCTTTGAGGAGGTGGTAGTCCACACGTCCATAAACGATGTTATCATATTACCAGAAATGAAATGCATGAAGGTGAGTCTTATATTATAATTATAGAATAATAATTACATTCAAAATATCATATATATGATATAAAAATATTATTTACATCATTATTACCAACATTGAGAATTGGCAATGGAGAGCGAGTGACATCGGGTTTTGATGTGGTGGTCCACCATACACAAGAACAATGACTGTTTATCTCATTTGATGGAAGAGTGTTGCGGTTCAAGAAGAAACCATAACCTTAAAAATTATTAGTATATTTATGATTCTGAGTTTATTATATATTAATTCTATAATAAGAAATATTTTCCATTTAAGAGGAAATAAGACAAAAGTGAATTTTGAATTTTGTTACCTCTTATTTATGTAACCCATTTTGGTTTTCAAAAAATTACATTTTTTCTATGATTTATGATCAAATTAAGAATTATAGGATTCTAAGTGGGTTGTTTTGAACTTATTTGGTTAGTTTTTTATGAGAAAAATGGATCAAGATGTGTGAATAAGTGGGGAATGACAGTGCCTTTTTATAGAGGGGAGAGAGTGGCATTCTTTTGAATATAAAAATTTAATCATTATTTAGAGGTATCCCTTACATAATCTTCCCAAATAATGATAAAAATTTGTGAAAAGTGAGGATATGGTATAATAATTACATATAATGGTTTTTTTGGTCATTTGGATACTTTATATTAAAGTTTATCCACTAAGTAAAAACATCATTCCCTTTATCACTATAATTAATTTTAATTTCATTCATTCATTTTTTTAGTAAAAATTTATTTTTTAACTTAATTGAAATACTAAATAATGTTTTTTTATTATATGGAATATATTTTTCCAAATAAAAATAACATATGGTTTAGAAATTATTTTAAAATTAATCCTATAGAAGGGATGAGACAACATGTTTTTTAAAGAGAAAAGATAAATAGTTTGAAACGTTTTTATATCAAATTTCAATGTGAAATTTATTCTAAAAAATAAATTTTCCAAAAATGATATTCAAATAATAGAATTATATTTTTAAACCATTGAGTACTATAATTTTACACAATAATTTATTTTGATTAAAATTTAGTTTTCGATTGAAATTTTTTTCCTTTATTATTCATCAAAATATAAATGTTTTTAGAAAAAACATAGAAATATAGCCGAAATTAGTTTTTTTACATACCTCATTAAAGAATTAAGTTAAAATTTTCAAATAAAATTTATAAAAGTTTCCAAATTTATTTTTAAAATAATTATTCCAATATGAGGGGGGTAGAACTACCGTCTAAAAATATATTGCATTTTATGATTAAAATTCGATTTATTCTTATCATAAGCCTATAAAATTTACTGTATGTATTAAATTTCTTTTATTGAATATAAATCATATAAATTTTCTTGATATACTTCTATAATAGTGATTAATTTAATTTATTAACATTAAACTCCATTCTAGTCATAAAAATATTTTTTTTCATTAATCAAACCCATTATATTAAATTGATTTTGATTTTAATTTATAATTAATTTATCACCAAATAATTCATTATTTAATCATGTTTAAAAAATAAAGTCATAATTTAGTTAATCTTATTCAATAATTTTATTCCAATTTTTAGGTGATTATTATCTTATTAAATATTACTATTATATTTTTTTCTATAAAACGAGGGTTTGCGTGTAACACAAATTCTCAATGACATTTAATGTTACATGAAACATAAGAGATAGATGGTATTTTATAAAATTTAAAATAAACTATGAATTTTAGGTAAGACAATCTAACAAATAATTCAAATTAATTTTAAAGAAGATATTTAATAATATATCAGGATTTTATATCATACCCCCTTACAAATTTCTCTTTTGAAGTTTTCCTTGGTTATCAAAGGATTAACATTTTTATAGCTGCATTATTGAAAATCACATCATAAAAAGGGTTAATAAAAAATTCTCTTAAAAAGGAATCATGGGAAACAAAAATGTTACCAGGTGTTACATATAACAAGGAATCTACATTAGGGAAACATAGGTGTGCATAAAGGTAAAGTGAAAATAAATATTGATAATGATTGAGGGAATTGATCATAAACAAGTGATTGATCAATACAAATTTAATATCCTTAAAAACACTAATATTTGATAATAAAAAAACCATTGGTTCATAAAAAATTATTGTCCGAGGATAATAATTTTGACTATTGATCCCTTTCTTGGATTTTAATAATTATCTTACCATATAGACCATGATATAAATTAAAGGGAAATAAAAAAACATGGTGAGTATAATTTAACCCATTAATAAATTTCCGCCAAAATATATTGTTTTCCCTAAAAGAAAATTATGTAAGATGAGTTTTTAATTCCTGAAGCACTAAAAGAAACTACTAATGAATACATAACCACAAAATACATAGTCAATCTATTCCACCAATCTTTAGACACTAACCAGTTACCAAATGGATAGAACATATTAATATAATTTGCAAAATTAGTAATCCATAAAATGATACACTAATATTCAAAAGTCAATAGAAATACCCAAATTTGATTATAAATTATTCCATTAATAAATATCTTTAAAATTTATCAAACATTTATAAATAATGTTTCAAACCCAATGATTAGATATAAATTATCATATATTATTCCACAATAAATCTACCATTACTCCTAAAATAAAATCCAATGTTTCTATAGAATAATCGTTTATTTTTAAAAAATATCATGCTTACCATGTTATCATGTAGGTTAGCGGTAGTGTGTGAAACCCTTATCATCCTTCAGTCATGGGTTCAAGCCCCCCCCCCCCCCCACCCCCCCGCAATATAATATGTGATGAGTTATCACAAGGAATATAGGTTATCTGTTTTCTTTAAAAAAATAAAACAAATTCCTCCATAAAAACATAATTTTGATCATAGGGGTTAAAAAAACACATCCTAAAAAAATGTTTCCAAAAAAATTAAGATACCACCATTTAAAACCTCAATGGGGTGTCCAATAATTTAAACTTATGATCATCCTTAATCATAGATACCTATGAAGGTATCTATAACTCTTAAGACAACCTCAATTGAAAACATCTCAATCTTTAATGTTCTCTGAAACAACATTGTATACCAATTAAAATATTCTAGAACCCAAACTCACCTATCAAATTCTAATATTTATTACTCAATACTCTTAGCATGAATAATAATAATTATAAAATAATTTCTTCATCTGAAAAATTCAACATCAAAAGAAAAAAATATATCAATTATATATATAAGTAAATTTTAGTATTAATTTTTTTGAGAAATCGGTAAAATTATAATACAAAAAAGTCACATGGATTTAAATGAACATTTTCCCCCCTAAATGAAAATTTGTTCACATTACTACATCATCATCATCTAAATTAAATCACTTCTTGAAATAACTTGTTCAACTTAATTCTTTAAAACTAAGGGAAAATGAAACATATGAATTGTGATATTAGATTCTTAGTGAGAGAAAACATAATCATTAATAAGAGTACTTCAACAAAGAGAATAATAGTGAATAAGGGTATAATTTCATAATAAATGTTCATTATAGATACATAAAATAAATCATACCAATTTATAGTTGGATCATCAAATATTAAAAACATGAATATCTCAATACTCATGAGAATAATTAATCAAAATACATGTGATATAAATCAAGATCATTAGAATATTTATAAACCCTCAGATATAATATGTGATACATGTATTTAACAAACTATATTCCGTCAACCATGAACCTAACACCTGAGTCGATCAATGATAAGGACTGATGGGAGTTCTCATTCCCCACTAGATGGTTACTAGTTTCAGGAATCAAAATAAAATAGTGGGGAATTATTTGGCCAATAAAAATGACAAATAAATAAATAAAATAAACATAATAGTAAATAAAAATTCTATCTGTGGAATGAAAATAAAACTGCATATGTACCATCATGTGACCTCATGGTCCACCTCTAATGGTAAGATCACACAAATTCCATTATAGAACAAAAGCAGGAAGAATCACAGGAATCTAAAAGAGAAATAATAATATAGGAATGAGTATTAAAACATTGTAGTCATGGATGAATAAATAATTCATTATTACATTATTTTAAAAATAAAACCAAGCCATGCCGCTTTGAAATTACAAATATATAAAAATAACATTTTACATTCCTTTCAAATTATAATAATATGCTTCCATTTTAAGGATAACTTGTTTTATTTCCATCAAATTTAGAAAATAGTTTCAAAGCATAAATAGAAACTTTAAATTAAATGAAAAATTATTTAAATTGAAAATATTGTTTTATTAGAGGAGGAAGAATTATTTAATAAACTAAAATGAAATCACATCATAAACACGTTGTCATTAGTGAACACTATGAAAAATCCTTATAGGTAACTTCAAAAAAAATACAACCTAGGAACTTCGTACCTCAGAGAGGCATGGTATAAAAACCACTATAACAACATTTTGAAGTATGATCCACTATAAGGGGATAAACCAAGGGTCTAGTGGTCTATAACTATCAATACCAATAAGTTAGTGTTGTGTCATCGATCCTGTTAGATGAATCTGGGATGGACCACTTTTGAGTCATCTAGCATATTAGTCCTATTTTTTCACCTAGATACCAATGGTTTCCCATGTTCTCTACTCCCATTTTTCATTTCACATATGTATCTCCACCACTATATGTACACATTAAAATTGTCAACACATAAATAATATCATAATTTCTCAAAAGATAAATTTCATTCAAATTTACATAATCACCAAGTCCACATTGAAACATGTTTTATACCACATGAAAATTTTATTAAAACACTTAAATATTTATTAAAACATATTTCAGAATAATAAAAAAGGAATTCACTTTAAAATAACTAATTTCTAATTGAAAATCCACATTCAGACCATATACATCATAAAACACTTCAATTTTTCCCCCATATAAAAACCATAGAAACACCGTTATAATTCATAGGAATAATTTTAAAATGAATTTAAAAGTCTAATAAGATGACCAATGTACCATTAATTTAAATGAAATACTGAAACGTTGCTTAATTCAAACAATCCATTTTAAAAATTTAAGAGAATATCTAGAAGAAAAGTTTGATGACATTTTATAGGGAGCATAAATTAGTATATATATTTATATATGTATATTTATAGAATTTTAATTTAATATAAAAACTGGAATTAAAATTTTAAATTCAGTCAAGAAATCATGGAATTTAATTTAAATACATAAGCATAGGGGACCTATATAAAACATGCTTCTTTTGATAGTGACCACTCAAACAGACCTTTCATTCTGACACACATATTCATTTATACACGCATATATATAAATACACCTTTCTCAATTGCACATATTACCCTACCTATGAGGGAATATATAAAAATAGTGCATATATATATATATATTCCGGACCCATCTGTGTTCATATATGCACTCTAAAAACCCCCATCGTGAAACCACTGCAGCAAGATTAAACACACTCGAAAATAATTATAGATGACTCAATAACCACAAAAACCTTGAATAAAAATTTTTCCAAACTAAATATATTGAAAACCATTTACCAGAAATATGGTTGGGTGGACTAAAATGGTCTGAAATGCATCACATTCGGTAGCAGACAAAAATTAATGCCTAAAGGAGGCCTGAAAGACCCATCACACACCCTATTTAGGAGAGAAACAAAAAAATAATCATGAAGGAAACCATAGGGGTTGTCTGATATTTTTAAGGAAACGTGGAAGGGGAAAATTGAATCAAGGGAGATATTCGATCACCATAAATATCTAACCAATAATCATGATGAAATGGGGAGGAAGCATTGGTGTATATGGAGGTCTTCGAAGGGGGTGGTGTGTGTCATAGATGCATGGATCGAGTGAGAGTAGTAAGGGAATGGGGTGGTCCCCCCATTCATGGAATGGAGGGGGAGAAAGGGGCCCCTTTGGGTTTTAATTGAAACCATAAAAATAATATTAATTTTAAATTAATAATAATAACAATAATAATAAACATAATAAAAATATTAAT
The DNA here is from genome assembly GCA_963277665.1 of Viscum album. NCBI lineage: Eukaryota > Viridiplantae > Streptophyta > Magnoliopsida > Santalales > Viscaceae > Viscum > Viscum album. The sequence continues at coordinate 930,980,247 of OY728137.1, forward strand.
AGTACTAACAATATTCATAAAAACAATATTATTATTAATACATTTCAAGTATTTAATTTTTTTATCATATTATTTTTCATATAATTTTATTTATTTTGAATAATGACCAACTACACAGTTCACGCATGGTTTTAAAAACTATGCTCCAACCACTGCTAAGGCCAGGAACACCTTGAACAGTTACATGTATACAGATTCAAGGTTGATAAAACCATTATCAAAAAATTCTACTAAGTGATACCCTAATATAGAGACAAACCACATTGTTGTATAATGATTTAATAAACCAGGTGTATTTCATGTGCCACAACTTAGGCCCACTATGGAATTCGCACGAGTACCAAACAATTACTCCTATCAGTGCGGGCTAGTCGTGCGACCGCAAACAGGATTCAAAATGCTTAAAATTTGACCCACCAACTACCGAAACTCAATAGAGAGACAAAATATAATTAAATAATTAAAATAATTAAAAACACCATGGTCAAGGTGTTACAATTCTCCCCACCAAAAAAAACATTCTACCCCCATAATGTCACCAGCCAAATAAGGAATATATTTCTTGCTTGAAATTGAACAAGGACAACAAACCAAAAACTCATTGTGACCATACATTCTACTAGTCACACCTAACCATATCTAAGGTAAACCATAATGAGAGGAACCATTTGGTAAATTGGTGTTCTTTTCACTTCATATTAAACCAACTATCCTCACAACACTAACAAGGGAAATCCAATATGAATTAACCCTAGGTATCGTCACATTAAATAATTATCATATCCACTAGGTATAAAAAACAAACCAAAAACCCATGAACCAAAGGGAAAAACTAGAAAGGGCTCAAAAAAACAACAAACTAAACCATGATTCATCATTTCCACAAGTAACGAGAATTTATAAATCAAGAAAGACCTAAAACAAGAACTTTAAAAAAAATGACTAACCAAAAAATATAGACAATCATCTCGATACTCACATCGAAAATGATACAAACAATCATGAGTTCGCTTCAATACAAGGACACCAAGCCTTTCACAACCAAAGGGGGACATTTAATAATTTTGAAAACTATAACAGTAGAACCTTTATAGATGATGAAACTACAACGGAAAAATTTAAATCATCACCATTCTAACACTGGAGAAAAAGCCTAGACCAAGGTCCCCCAAACCCAATGACTCATGAATTCATTAAAAGCATCACTCTGAGACCTATTACTGGTTCTCTGATGTCATAAATTGTCTTCAAACCCAAAATCATGAGCATACAATCACAAAAAAACATCTCAATTTTGTAGTGAAACTTACAAAACCCTTTTAAGATGACCCAAGTGACAATTTTGAATTAAATATCTCTTCATAAGACACTAAAAATGAGATATTCTTCAATTTTTTCAGTTAATGAATGTTGGATAAAAAACCAAAAGACTCGGGTGTGGTCTAATATTAAAAAAGGATCCATATCCACCACTCAATCCAATGTTTGGGTAGATTCTTTAATGGGAATAATTAGAAAAACACATACTCGCAATTTCATAGGAATCCCTAACCACATAAATTTAAACATGTTCAACCTACTCAATGATGAACAACACTATTTCCCAAAAAACCATCATTTAAAAATTAATGATGAAATCCTAGTGTCTGACCATCCACTCTTTACCTAAAGTTTTCAGGGCATACTAAAAAACTAGAAGCATGAATATTAATCAAAACACATCATAAAACAAAAAATCAACACTTCAATCACAAACAAAATCACAATATAAAATCACCATTCTCACTATAATTCATAATGTAAAAACATATCTTTCAACCAAAATCAAAAATTCCCATTAAATTTGAAGTCAGACTTAATCATTAAAGATACACATTTCTATATTACTTGGAATTTTTTATTTTACATTCCAAAATTTTTTTCCAAACTCCCAAAACAATTTCCAACACCATCCAGTTTTCCCTTTGAAAGCATGCATTCTATTAAATGAAATCCATTTAAAAAATCATTTCCATTTCAAAACCATTTTACATTCTAAAGACTATTTTCAATTTTGAGAAAACATTTCATAAAAACCATTTTAATTTTTGTAATATAGTTCTCTCAACCAAAACTAATTCCCAAACAAAACTCACACCAAAACATCAAGAATAAAGAACTAGTGGTGTTACCTAATTTAATAACATGGCTTAGTAGACCATTCTCTAAGAGACAATAAACAAATGGAAGCATCTTGAACCATGCACTCATGATACACATTGGTCAATACTCTATGCATGCATGTTGTGTTGCACCAAGTCACTGCCATTATCTTCCCTTATCCATAAGAATCGTACAAAATAAGAACTCATATCTTAGACTACATTGGTTACTAGAGGATAAGGATGGGAAATTGTTCGTGAAATCCTTTCTTCACCTACCTAATGAGTCCCAAATTTCCAAATATCCAAGCTACATGATACCCCAAATGAAAAGGGCCCTCTTTAATAACATTTTTTCACAAAAAAACTGATTCAATGTTGATATGGTCACCTAAGTTGATCCACGACAAGGCACCAAGGAATTCTCAATCCACAAAGGATGGAAACTAGTTTCTTGTATTAAAATATAATAGTTGTGGATGATTTTACGTATAAAAAATTTAATATACAAAAATAAACATAAAAATAAAGGTAAAAATAAAACTAATATTTGAATGATAAAATAAAATAAAACCACACATGTATCATCATAGGACCTCATGGATCACCTCTAATAATAAGATCACACCTAATCCATGAGAAAACCAATGCATGAAGAATCCTTAAAATCAAAAGACAAAATAAATCTATGGGAATGAGTTTTAAAACAAAACAGGAGTTCCCAAATAAACTATTCACTATGCCTTATTTTTATAAATAATACCATGTCATGCTAGTTTGAAAATAAAACCATATAAAAATAACTTTGTAAATTATTTTCAAATTTCCTTTTACAAGATTCCATTTTCAATAGAAATAATTTTCCTTCCATCACACATCCAAAATAATATCCAAGAATTCCTAGATATTTTAAAATGAAGGGAAAGTTATTTATAATAAAAGAATGGTTTTTATAAATTTTGAAACAAGCATAAAGAAACTAAAACATAAATGAAATCACAAACACCAAGTAATAAGTGAGAACTTTGCGAAACAGTAATAGGAAACTAGAAAAAGGGACCCTACTATCCTCATACCTTAGTGAAACATGGTATAGAAAAAAATCCAAGAGTGTTTTCATGCAGGAGACACTAGTAGGGGACACCCCAAGGTCATAGTGGTCTATAATTGTCAATATTATTTAGTTAGTGTTGTATCATCAACCACGTTAGATTAATCCAGGATGAACCACTTCTATGTCATTTATATTACTAGACCTAGTTCACCCACCTAGAATCATCAGGATTCCCATGTGATCTATTCAACATTTTCATGTCACATATGTATCACCACCTTCACATGTACATAATAGAAATGCGAACATAGAAATAAAATAACCATTTCTCATAAGAAAAAACTCTATCAAATTTACAGACACACCAAATACACTTTACAACATGTTTCACACTAATACATAATTTATTGAACCACATGAAACATTTATAAAACACCTTTAAAAACCATAACAATCCAATGAACCATAAACAAAAAATTTACCATATAAAACCCACATTCAATTAATAATCATCATACAAACTTTTAAAAAAATATTTGACACCCCATACACAAAGCATTGAACCACCTTTTGATATTGTAGAAAGAATTTTCCAAATCATTTAAAATTATAACAGATAAAATAATACATGAAACAATTAAAATCAAGTATAAAACCATGCTTAATTCAAAAATTCCATATTAAATGATTATGATAAGGTCTAGTAACAAAGTGTGTATCCATTTTTCATGGACCATGACAATATATATATATATATATATTTATTTATAACATATTCATTTCATATAAAAATGGAAAAATAGTTTTTAAAAACAATCATGTAATCTTGGAAATTAAATTAAAGGCTTAAGAATAGGGGACTTACCTAAAACATTCCTCTTTTGATGATGAACACTCAAATAGACCTTTCACTCTTACACACAGTTGAATATATATAATTTATATACCCTAGTTTCATTATAATGAGGGAATCTGTATAAATAAGGAATATATATATATATACATTACCCGTGCATGTGCATCTAAAATCTCTTGACAAACTCATCCCAAAACCACCATAGTAAGGTCCAACACACTCTAAAAAATTACCAACTACTCAAAATCCAGAAAAACATGTTAATTAAAAATGATCCAAAGTGATGAAATTGAAAATACTTACCAAACATATTGGTGTGCGGACAAAATTGGTCTAAAATGCATCATCTTCAGTAGCATACACAGAAACACACTTGAAAGAGGAACGAAATACACATCACACACCCTTTTGAAGGGAGAAGACAAAAAAATCTCTTTGGAATCTGTAGGGTTTGGGAAACCTCAATACATTGACGTGGAAGGGGATAATGTAAATTTTTGGAGATATTAGATTACATTAATGATTCAACCAAGAACCCAAAATTAATTGGAATGAAACACCATTGGGGAGGGATCTCATTTGATGGGGTCACATGCAGTATGGAGGAGAGGAGGGGGTCACAGAATATAGTGAATGGAAGGGGGTCAAGCCACACCTTAAGAGGAGGGTGATAATGGGTGGTACCCCTTTGTTGTTTAATTAAAAGCCTAAAATAATAATAATAATAAAATATTAATATTAATAATATTAATAATAATCTAAATCTTATTAATAAAGTTAATAGTAATAATAATATTCATAAAAAAATAATACGATTATTATTATGAATACATTTCCATTTTATTTTATTTTATTATCATTTTATTTTTCATTTATTTTTATTTATTTTTAATGTTGTGCTACATCATGGTTCACGCACTATTCACAAAAAATTTCATTAACCTATTGCTTCCCACTACAAAAGCTAGGAAGCCCTCACATGGTTACCGATAGGTAGATCCACGGTTGAGAAAACCATGCTCAACTTGTGTTACATGGCACTACCCACAATGTAAAGACCCATAATTTCTATTTTTTAAAATATATGGGAATTTTACGAGTTCACTAAAATTGATGGTTTGTCATTCCGAGGCCCGGTGTTCCCAGAATGAATTTCTAAAAAAAATTCAGTTACGTTCATTAAATGTACGAGCGGGTTTTTGTAACTTTTGAACCGGTGCATGGAATTGAAATATGAGGACACCGTTGAACTCACAGCACCGATATTCGCTTAAGGAGACTTTCAGCACGATGATAGTTGGTCGAGGGTGAAAGTTATTTTTTTTGTTTTTTGTGAAAGAATAAAATAAATAAAAATTTTAACATTTATATTTGTTAAAAACCTCCCACGTGTATGTTATGGAGGTGGGGACCACCGAGCCTAAAACCCCCATTTTAAATTTCTAGTGGTGGGGACCACCCGAACCCTCTTAATGGGAGAAACCCCTTGAAATCCCTTATTAATGAATATTTAACCCATGGACTCCCTCCAACTTTAATTACAACAAAACTTTTCAATTAATTGAGCCAATTAATTATGCCAACATGCCAACATAATTAATCTACTGAATTTAAATTATATTGGAACCTGCTTCCTTTGGGAGTGTTTGGTTGGCGAAGGAGAAAGGGAGATCATGGAGAACAACTCTACAACGAAGAACAACCTCCATCAAAGAGTGATTATCCGACGAATGAGCTAGGGATCAGAGGCATGTGGCGGGAACAGCAAACATCGACATCTTCAAATTTGTAACGTCCTGACCCATCTCACCACTAAGCCAATGGCTAGATCAGTCACCACCTGACCTCAAGCGCATATCCCCATATTCCAGAGGTTGCCGACTAGTAGCGAGGGTCTAACGATAGTCTGTAGGGAGACTATACCCTCTTATCAGAGTTGCACAGAGGTATATCAAAGTAAATAAAAAACAATGGAAATAAATAGAGGAAGAATTCTAATAAATGATAAAGCATCAAAATAATTTATGACATCATAATAATAATATTATTATTATTAATATTAGCACAATCCTCCATTTAATAATAAATGTTTCTTTAATAATTCCTAAACTCTAAATTTAAATAAAACAGTTCTTCGATAAACCCAAAATCCATATTAATTTCTTCAACCATTATTTAATTAATTCTTTAACATTCATTTTATTAAACAACCATAATAATAATAATAATAACTTCATTATTATAATTGTTAAATCATTATTTTAAATAATCAAAAACTCTCATACATTTTTATTTAATTAAATTAAATAATTTATTAAATATTGTAAACTACACGGGTTTGACCGCAACTGTGCATTGCCCGTGTTGATCCATTAAAGTGGACAGTTCTGAAATAGGTGTTCCCAAGACTCATTGAGACACTTAAAAAATTTAATAGTAAATTAAGCATGTTCAAAAATGACACATTTAGGTGTTCCAACACTCAGAATAAAATTCTAGAGCTCGGAAAAAAATGAACTGTTTATAAACTAAAAAAAATTCAAAAAAATTCGTATTTTAACTCGGTTAAAAAACATGGGACATTATAATATACCCACCTTAAAAAAATATCGTCCCGGAGAATCCATCAAGAACAACTTCTAAAACAACATACCTAACAAGTTCATTTAATCTTATTAGAAGTGGCGTGTTGCATTCCCAATGCCAAACACACCTTTAACCCTTCACAAGCATAATGGATAAGCCTTTAAAACAAGATCCAAAGCACACCTTATAGCATAAACATCAAAATAGATCTTATATTTTAGGACATTAGGTGGACCTCATCAAAAAAAATGGTTGAATCTCTATCAATCAATAGAACAGGTTGCACATGCTTCCCTTGAAAGACATCTCGGACCCAAAACCCTATTTCTCCCTTTACCTGACAATGTTATAATAAAACTATACAGAACAATACGCTTGTAAAACGAAGTCCTTACCTGACCTCTGGTGAAATTTCCAAGTCAATTCATCACAAGTATATTTTAAAACAACCATTCCCCATTACAAAAATAAAATTAGCCCAAAGAATCAATGAATCCCGTGTACTACCCAGATAACAACAACTCCTCAAGCCCAACAACATTTAAACTGTAGCGCAACGTTAGACCAATGCTATCTTAGTGTCTCCATGAATAACTCAAGATAGGGGATATGATCATCGTATTCCAAAGAGAGTACTAAGATTTAAACAAGGTCATTAATAAGATCAGTCAAACTATTACCAGACAACTCTGTTCTAAAACTCGACATCACCTGCTGACACTTTTATCGAAACCAATGCAACAATACCCACCATAGGATTTTCCACGACATCACAAGAAAAGATTAGACGCTCACCGACACATGTTTTTAGAGCACATTAACGTATGCATGTGATATTCCTATAACCATGATCACCACTTAAAACATTGATCATAAAATTGGTAACATAAACCTCTCGGCGTGCCAAAACAGTCGATTCCCAAGAATTCCTCCAGAGCAGTGGGACAAACTTACTTTAATAGCCTAGAACATTTTATGGGTTCTACCTACCATAGGTTAGCTCCTTATGATCATCAACGTTGACCCTCTCTCTTGGACACACAAAACCAAAAATACATGATTCAAAAGATCCTTTTTTCTTTTTAGCAATTTTAATTAATTCATTTCATCCTTTCATCATTTGAATGAATTTCAACAAACACACAAGTAATTTTTCACAAAATGCCACTCGGTTTTCAAAACAATGCCCTATGGGAAAATAAGAATGATATCACATTTTACATGTAGTTTTATTCAAATATAAATAGGAAATTTAGCATCTAAATTCTTTTTAGTGAAATGGAGACCTTCAAAAGACCCATTTTTTCATTTGAGTTCTTCAAAAGCAACCCCACAATGGTTCATTGCAATCAAAACTCAGAAGTATTACATTCATAACCATTTTCAAAACATATTACAGTTATATGGTTTGGTCATGTGGGTGGCCATCTACCAATCGATAAGGCACCCATACACCTTATCGCTGGCAGTTGGCTCCAATTTATCACAATCATCATTCATTTAACATTTTAACATTATAAGTCCTTTAATATATCAAAACATAAATAGAATGTTAGCATAATGAGTAACACAAAAACATGCAATAACACATAAGAATGGAACAACAACAAAACACTCTAATAACTAATGCAATATGACATATAATAACTCAAGCATGTTAAATCTATCAACAAAACTTACTATCTAGAGAGGCATACTAAAGTAGATCAAAACATGACATTACACCTAAGGAATACAATCCAAATTAGCAGGCATCCTACTAATGCAACTACATGTATTTTTATATGCATGACATGCGAATATCTAAGTGACTAAGATGATGCCTGTAAGAAAATTTCTTGCCATATCAGGCCAAGATTTTTTTTTTCAAAATTCACAGAATTAATAAACTGTGGAAAATACACCAGTCACTCAATGTGAAATCATATCAATTATAACTTTTAATAGTAAAAACAACAATTCCCATCAATAGACACATGGTCATTTCCTGTATATGGGGTGATCATTCCCAAGAATAGATATTAACCGAAGCACCAACACATTCCTAGTCACATGTCTACCAACCCCAAAACAGTAAGACAAAGGAAAAGAAATCCTCTGATACCACTTTGTAATGTCCTGACCCAAATCACCACTAAACTAGTGGCCGGACTGGTCACCACATGACCTCAAGCACGTCCCCCCATATTCCAGAGGTTTCTGACTAGAAGTGTGGGTCTATTGATATTCAGTTGGGAGAATGTCCAATCTTATCAGAGTTGCACATCGGTATATGAAACTAAATAACAAACAATAAAAATAAATAACGGAAACAATATAATAAATGAAAAGTATCAAAATAATTTATGACAACCTAATAATAATAATAATATTATTATTATTAGCACATTACTTCTTTTAATAATAAATAGTCCTTTAATAATTTTGAAACTCATCATTTAAATAAAACGGTTCTTTAATAAACCCATAATTTACATTAATTTCTTCAACAGTCATTTAATTATTCTTTAACATTCATTTAATTAAACAAAAATAATAATCATAATCATAACTTCATTATTATTGTTATTATTAAAACATTATTTTAATTAATTAAAAACTCTAATATAATCTTATTTAATTAAATGGAATAATTTATTAAATAGGGTAAAATGCACGGGTTGGACCGCAACTGTGCACTAACCGCGTTGATCCAATAAAGTGGACATTTCCAAAATCGGTGTTCTTGAGAATCATGGGGACACCTGAGGAAATTAATGGGTAATTACGCAAGTTCAAAAACAACACATTTAGATGTTCCAACACTCGAAATAAAATTCTATAGCTCGAAAAAAATGACACGTAGATAAAGTGAAAACAACTCAAAAAATTATTATTTTAACCCTGTTAAAAACACGGGACATTAAAGAATTATTTCTCGCGCCAACCTCAATGAACCTTTGAGGTAGGATGGCTGTTTGAAATTTTCCTCCTTACTCGTTCTTGACAATTCATCATAAATCAGGAAGAAATTATAACCACTTTCTACCGCTCTAACACGGCGAGTGCGGGCCAAACAAACATGGACCGACCTCTCCACAATTCATGTTATTAATTGTTGGGTTCTTTGTGATGGAGGAGGATGACAACCAACACCAATGGGGCATGAGAACGGTGGCTAGAACCACCACCGACCAAGACGAAGGCGACGACGCAACCTCGGCCGCCCCACCACACCACGGCCACCATGCCCTCTCACGGCCAATACACTGCCCCACAGACCTCATGTTGCCTAGTGGCCACCGCGCAGCTTCGAACCATCCCACAGCCCAGGGGTCACCCCGTGGCCCCCGCGCTACCCCGCTGCCCTCGCGCCGCCTCGCGTCCCCCTCTCTGCCATGCATCTTTCGAGCCGCCAAGCGGCCACTGGCCAGCCTCGCGGCCCTCACGCTGCCCCGCAACCCCCGCTCTGCAACACAGCCGCCCCACCACACCACAGGATACCACTCAGTCCAGGATACCTAGTGTGGGACGGTCTAGAGCCAGCGGGTCAGGCGAGGCTATATCGGACCAGACCCAGGCCAACTTTGAGCCATTTACGCTCTTTTGTCCATAACTTTGGCACCGAGCGTCCGTTTGAAGAACCGTCTTTGGATCCAGAAACCGTGGAGCGAGATGGTCCATTTGGTATCCCCCATATGATATTCAGATAAAGTTGTGGTATGGTTAGGTTAGATCAAGAACGAATCCAAATGGGCCCTCGGGACTAAAAGGCTAATAACTTACAGACTGGGCATCCGATTGACGCACCATCTGTTGCGTTGAGACCCATTAGACATGGCAGACCTTTGGAATACTTCTACTTGGGAATTCATGGCAGTTGGAGTATCTACTAGTGTCTTGAGGTTCAGATCCTCCTAGAGATGAGAAAGCTTAGTGCGAGAACCCTTTAGCTGGCTGTGACGATGTCCTGGGATCCTATGTGGGTCTGATGACATACTCATGATACTAGGATCCTATGTGGGTCTGACGACATACTGACGATGTACTAAGATCATGTGTGGGTTTGAAACCTTACTGACGATGTACTAGGATCCTGTGTGGGTCTGACGACGTACTAATGATGTACTAGGATCCTCTGTGGGTCTGACGACATACTGATGATGTACTAGGATCCTGTGTGGGTCTGATGATGTACTAGGATCTTGTATGGGTCTGATGAGGTACTAGGTTCTTGTGTGGGTCTGAAGATGTACTAGGATCCTCTATGGGTATGAAGAAGTACTAGGATCTTGTGTGGGTCTGATGATGTTCTACGATCCTATATGGATCTGATGATGATTTAGGATCCTTTATGGGTCTACCTCTTAACGGAGTAAGATGATTCAGTAGTAATATCTAATCATCATTACTACCATACCTAAGTTATACCAGGTGTAATATGAGTCTGTACCTATGTGGTACTTTCATTCATGGTAATACCTTGTTGGTATTCTTCAGTGTGGTGTACATGTGTGGTACTTACCTTCATGGTATTCTTTCCTTAGTGGAATAGTTGAGCTTTGGGTAATGAGTTGGGACTTGTCTTTCCTCATGATTGAGATGGGGTTACTTGATAACTTAGGTATATGTATGGTTATATTCCTAACTAGGGTTGTCAGTTGTTTTCATGATTTTTGGTAAATCCTTTGGGGGTTTTGTGAGACCTTGAGGGTCTCGGGGTCCCTACTGAGTATCGTTATACTCACCCCTACATGGGATATGCCCGCACCTCATTGTGTTTGGTGGAGACGACGGACAGTGCGGACTAAGGACAAGGGTACTAGGATTGAAGGTAGCTCTGAGGTGGACCTAAAAGAGGCATACTAAAGAGACAACCGTTGGAGAGTTGTACCGACCATTCAGGAATAGTCCTTAGTGGGTGTTCACAGGAGTTGTTTCAGTTTACTTATACATTTCAGTTTCATGTACTTTCTAGTTGGGCTTGTATTCTGTCCCACTTTGTTTACTGTACTCACTCTTTTACTATACATTTTTCTTTATTTTATATCTTGTTGGGGGCTTGGTTGTGTTTATTTAGAGGTTATAAAGTTAATTCCTTTCTAGTTTGGGGAATATACCTTTTGGTGCTGGTCACCAACCCCTTCCCTATGGAAGGTAGGCTTGGGGTAGTCATGGCACGGGCCCCAGGGGACTGGTCATGAAAAATTCGAATCAGAGGAGTCAGTTCTATAGTAGAACATAAGAATCTGATCTTTTTAATGGAAATAGCGTTAATTTTAGTGAGTGTGGTTATCAGTTTAGAGAATCTAGTGTTGCTGCGGCAACCAACGTATCCATACACCAGGACCCTGACTTCTCATTTCCAACTCAGTGCACGAAAACATTGATTGTGTGTGGATTTCCAATAGTTTTCTTTGTGATCTCTTTGATTCATCTCACCATGTATAACTTATTGACCGTGGTGCACCTGTTTATTTTCAAGATGCCTCCACATAGATTGCCAACTATGGTTCTAGATATAGTATACACTAATATCCCATCGAGCGAGAAGGCCTCGGTGTAGGGACCTCTTCTACTATAGGCAGCAGCGGAGGCACCAGCAGTACCATTACCAGTTGGGCCACCAATTCCACTAGCCCCAGCAGCATAGGGTGCACACCACTTGAGCATGTTGTATGAGTTCCAGCACCAGAGGCCACCCTGGTTCAAGGGAGAGACGGACCCGCAGGCGGGTGAGGATTGGCTTGAGGCCATAGTGAGAGTCTTCCGACTAGTAGGGACACCAACTGATCTCATGGTGATCATTGCTACTAGTCTCCTACAGGAAGCAGTAGACAGATGGTAGATCTTGATGCTCCATGTTCACGACAAGGTGATGCTTTTTTGGGCAGACTTCGAGAGATTGTTTCAGGTAGAGTTTGTTCCAACGACTCTTCTCACAGTGCGCATACATGAGCTTCTTCATATACAACAAGGCAGCATGATTGTGGCTCAATACTCAGTGAGGTTTACGGATATCTCACGCTAATAAACTGATATGGTGCGGGACCCATTCTTCAGGGTCCAGATCATCGAGCAGGGTCTCTGGTGAGAAATTACGGCATCGATCATTTCTCTCAACATCCCAACACAGGAGGGGGAATTAGGGAGATCCCTCTTAGTGAAGTGTTTTCTAGATGACTAGTTTCCAATAGAGAGACCCACCACCGGGCATCGCGTATCAGAGTCTTCTATAGCTGGTAGCAGAAAGATGTCACATAGGTCCAAGAGGAATAGACCTACAGGTGGATGACCGCATGACTCAATATCTGTTGTGTGAGGTACATGAGATAGAACCAGTAATGAGAGGAACAGACAGTGTTACACATGCGGCAGGCAGGGTCACATGTCTCGTGACTATCCAACCCGCCATGTGGATGATCAAAAGACGGTCAAAGGACCACCTAGGCAGAGACAGAGTATTGACTAAGGAGTTCCATAGGTAGCATGTAGACGTGGAAGAGGTGCTGGTCATGAAACTGGTGGCGGACGACAATTCGAGATGTTATCGCCACCACAACCAGGTGGTACACCTCTACCACAGGATGCAGGTGGACAGAAGCGAGCTCAGCTCGATGAAGCTGAGGCCTACGCCCATGGTGCTTCGAGGATGATACGAGGTACGATATGTGTCTATTCCACCATATCTATAATACTTATAGACACAGGTGTCAGTCATTATTTTATATCCACTGCACTCGTTCGGAACGCAAAGATTCTGAAAGAGTCGTTGGCTTGATCATTACGGCTAGAGACTCCTACGAGAGATGATTTGACGATTACACACTGGTTCCGGCAATGAGAGCTTACTCTAGGAGGTGAGATCTTCGGCTGGGATCTCCTAGTAGCTGCGTCAATGCCTTACGACGTCATATTGGGTATGGAATGGTTATCTATAGTCCATGCTCATATTGACTGTATTAGGCGCAAAGTGTTGTGTGTCCGCATGGATGGTACCAGATTTACCTTCACCAGTGAGAAGGGAGCCTTTGCAGCACAGGATGGACTTACCTGGAGGATAGTGCAGCCAATCACTCATTAGTTGCCTAGCCTTACCCTCATAGTGGTTGATGTCGAGAGTCCGAGCTACCCTTTAGGGGTGGACCAGTACACGGATGTCTTCCCTGATGATGTTACGAGTCTAACTCCTTGCATAGAGGTGGACTTTTACATTGAATTTTACCCAATGACGACACCGATATCTACACCAGCATATTGGATGGCTCTCATGGAGCTTCGTGAGCTGTGGGTATAGCTAGAGGACTTGAAGGGAAAAGAATTCATTCGGCCCAGTGTTTCTCCTTGGGCATCCCCAATTTTGTTCGCCAAGAAGGTAGATGGGATCCTAAGATGTTATGTCGACGATCGGTGCCTGAACTAGCTGAACATGAAGAACAAGTACCCACTCCTAAGGATTGACGACCTCTTTGATCAGCTGAAGGGAGCACAGTGGTTCTCGAAGATAGACCTCAAATAAGGCTATCACCACCTCAGATTACGAGACGAGGATATGCAGAAGATGGCATTCAGATGTCGGTACATCCATTAAGAGTTCTTAGTTATGCCATTCGATGTGACCAATGCTCCATTAGTGTTCATGGGACTGATGAACATGAATTTTCAGCCATACCTTGATCACTTTGTTGTAGTCTTCATCGATGACATTCTGATCTACTAGACTACTGAGGAAGAGCTTTCTTATCTTTCGATGATAGTTCTGTACACACTCCGAGAGCACCATATTTATGGTAAGCTCTCGAAGTTCCAGTTCTGGATCCAAGAGGTTCACTTTCTGGGACATGTCATCTCGAAGGCTGGGATTGCAGTGGATCCAGCGAAGATTGAGGTGGTAATTTCTTGGGAGACACCCAAGAGCGTGATTGAGGTACAAAGTTTCCTGGGATTGGATGAATACTACATGAGATTTTTGAAAGATTTATAAAGATTTGTAGCACCTTTATCATCATTAACAAAGAAGGGGAAACCCATCGTTTGGTTAGAGAGATGCCAGTAGAGTTTTCAGGAGCAGAGGTAGACTCTGACTAGTGCCCCCCATCATGATGCTTCCAGAGGAGGGCTTAGGGGACATAGTCTACTACGACGCATCAGGGACCAAGATCAGATATGCCCTGATGTAGGAGAGAGTAGTGATTGAATATGGTTCTTTACAGTTGATACATCATGAGCAGAACTATGCTACCCATGACCTAGAGTTAGAAGCAGTGGTCTTTACCTTGAAGATGTGGCGACATTACTTGATGGGTGAGCGTTTTACAGTCTACGAGGATCACAAGAGTCTCAGGTATATCTTCTCTCATAAAAACCAGAACCTGAGATAGTGACGTTGGATTGAGTTCCTCCAGGACTATGACTTTGAGATAGTCTATACTCTTGGGAATGGGGACATTGTAGAAGAGCCACTCTGCAAGAGGTCTGGTATACAGCTAGTAGGCGAGGCAATAGAGCAGTTGGCCGCTTTGCAGACATCCTTTGTGGATCGAGATAGAGCAGCTTTTCTACAGTCTCTTATAGTCACTCCCACACTTCTTAAGCGAGTCAGGGAGGCACAACATGGGGAAACTGACTGCAAGGCTCGATGTGCTCATATATCCACAGGATAGGCACCTGACTGATTTTCTAAAGGTGGGGTGGACATCATTATTTCCAGAGGAGATAACATGGTACCAGTGTCACTTCAGGTGGAAGTGTTGAGGGAGTTCCACACTTCTCCTCTTTCGGTATATCCAGAAGTGGCAAAGATGTACCAGGATCTCTAATAATAGCACTGGTGGATGGGAATGAAGAAAACAATATAAGAGTTTGTCTCTCGGTGCCTCACTTTTCTGCAAGTGGAGGTGGGGAATCAGGTACCAATAGGCTTGGCACATCCTTTAGATGTCCCAACTAGTGGTGGGATGGGATATCCATGGACTTCACGATAGGACTTCCACGTACATCCAAGGGTCATGATTCTATCTGGGTGATCATCAACCGACTCACCAAGTCGTCACATTTCCTACCGATCATAGAATAGGGTTTAGTAGAGAGCGTGTGATGCCTCTATGTGCAGAAGATTGTGCGGCTACATGGAGTACCCTTGACGATTCTCTTCTATAGAGATGCATGTTTTACGTCCCTTCTATTGAAGGGGTTGTAAGAAGCTTTCAGGATATAGCTTCGTTTGAGCACCGCCTTCCATCCCCAGATGGATGGCCAGATTGAGCAGCCCAATCAGACCATTGAGGAGATGCTACTTGCTTGCGTCCTCAAATTTGGTCACAGTTGGGAGGATCACTTTCCTTTGGTGGAGTTTTCATACAACAACAACTATCACCCCCACCATTGGGATGACACCTTTTGAGGCATTGCACAGGTGACCTTTCAAGCCACCTTTGTGCGGGAATGACCCAGGGGAGTCAGAAAAAGTGGGACCAGAGATTATATAGGCTACCATAGAGAAGGTACAGATCATCCAGGAGCAGATGAATATTGCATAGAGCAGGCATAAGTCTTATGCTGATAGAATATGGAGACCTCTGGAGTTTGAGGATAGCGACCATGTCATTCTACGGGTCTCACCCCAATCAGGTTAGTAGAGATTCGGTTGAGGCGGAAAGTCATCTCTGAGGTTCATTGGACCCATTTAGGTCCTCAGCAGAATTAGTGAGGTGGAATACCACCTAACACTTCCCCCTCAGTTATATTGGGTGCACGGCGACTTCCACATATCCTAACTGAGGGGATACGTGCACGACCCTTCTCACATCATCGACCACGGCAAGATAGTCATCGACGATGGGGTGATGTTTTCAGATGTTCCCATGGAGATTGAGGATTGACAGGAGCGAGTCATTCATTGGTGTTCGATACCTCTGGTGCACGTTCACTGGTAACCCGGGAACCTCCAAGAGAGAAAATGGGAGCTGGAGACTCAGATATGTGCTCAGTACCCCCACTTGTTTTCATAGTTATCGAGATGTGGCTTTTAGGGATGCAAAGACCTGAGATAGGGAGAATGTAAAAGCGTAGAATTTCCATCTAATTTTATTTTAAATATATGTCAATTTTATGAGTTTGTGAAAATTGACGGCACATTATTCCGAGGTCCGGTGTGCCCTGAATGAATTTTTGAACTTTTATTCGGGTACATTCAGTAATCTTACGAGCAAGTTTTTCTAACTTCTGAATCAGTGCTCGGAATTAAAATCCGAGGATACCATTGAACTCACAGCACTGGTATTCCCTTAAGAACACTTTCAGCTCGACGTTAGTTTGTCGAGGGTGAAATTTAGTTTTTTGTGTTTTTTTGTGAATGAATAAAATAAAATAAAAAAGATTAAAATTTTAAATTGTTAAAAACCTCCCACATGTATGTTATGGAGGTGGGTACCATTGCGCCTAAAACCCCCATTTAGAATTTCTTATGGTGGGGACCACCTGAACCCTCGTAATGGGAGAAACCCCTTGAACACCCTCATTAATAAAGAGTTAACCCATGGACTCCCTATAACTTTAATGATGCCAACACTTTTCAATTAATTGAGTCAATTAATTGAGCCAATTAATTATGCCAATGTGCCAATATAATTAATCTAGCCAATTTAAATTATATTAGAACCCCTTTCCATTGGGAGGATTTGGTTTGCGAAGGAGAAGGGGAGAGCTTAGAGAAATAGTCTCCAATGAAGAATAACCTCCATCGAAGAGCGATTATCCAATGAACGAGCCTCGAATTAGAGGCATGTGGCGGGCACAACGAACGTCAATATCTTCGAATTATTTATCATGACAACATCAACGAACCTTCAAGGTAGGATGGTTGTTTGAATTTTTCCCCCATAACCATTCTTGACAATTCTTCGTAAATGAGGAAGAAATTATAGCCTCTTGCTACGACTCTATCATACAGAGTATGAGACAAACAAACATGGCCCGACCTCTCTGCAATCCGTGTGATTAATTGATGTGTTCCTTGCGATGGAGGAGAATGACTACCAACACCAGTGGGGCATAAGAATGGCAGTTGGCACCACGGTCGGGCCACCCAGCATGGGTCGGGCCGCCCAGCGTGGGTAAGGCCGCCCAGTGCGGGTATGCCCAGTGCAGGTCGGGCCACCCAGCGTGGGCCAGGCCGGGTCGGTCCAACCAGGTCGGACCAGAACCAGGCCAACCTCGACCCATTTATGTTCTTTTGGCCATAACTTTGGCACCGAGCGTCTGTTTGATGAACCATTTTTGGAACCTGAAACATTGGAACGAGACGGTCCATTTGGTATACCCCACGTGAGATTCAGATAAGGTTCGTGCATGGTTGGGTTGGATCTTGCACGAATCCAGCTGGGCTCTCGGGACTAAAAGGCTAGTAACGTACATATCGGGTGTCTGATTTATGCATTGTATTTTGCGTTGAGACACCTTTGAGATGGAGGACCTTTTCAATAATTCTTCATGGTACTTAGTGGTAGTTGGATTATTAACCAATGTCTTCAAGAAAATATCCTATATGATATGGGTAAGCATAGTGCGAGAACCATGTAGCTAGCTGTGACGATGTACTAGGATCATGTGTGGGTCTGAAAATGTACTGATGAGGTACTAGGATCCTGTGTGGGTCTAACGACGTACTGATGAGGTACTAGGATCCTTTGTTGGTCTGATGATGTACAGATGATGTACACAAGTCCTGTGTGGGTCTGCCGATGTACTAACAAATGTACTAGGATCATGTGTGAGTCTGACGACGTACTGACGATGTACTTGGATCATGTGTAGGTCTGACGATGTACTAGGATCCTATGTGGGTCTAACGAGGAACTAGGATCCTATGTGGGTCTTACAATGTACTAGGATCCTATGTGGGTCTGATGAAGTACTAGGATCTTGTGTCAGTCTGACGATGTATTAAGATCCTCTATGGATCTAATGATAATTTAGGATCCTTCGTGGGTATTCCTACTAATGGAGTATGAAGATTCAGTAGTTATATATAATCATCTTTACTACCTTACATAAGTTATACCTAGCGTGAGCTGAGTCTGTACCTGTGTGGTACTTTCTTTCGTGGTAATACCTTGGTGGTATTCTTCAGTGTGGCATACCTCTAGGGTACTTACATTTGTGGTATTCCTTCCATTGTGGAATAGTTGAGATTTGGGCAAATGAGTTGGGCCTTGTGTGTTCTCATGATTGAGATGGGTTTTCATGATAACTTAGGTATATGTATCGGCATATACTAAAGTTGGGTTGTCTGTTTTTTTCATACTTTTTAGTTTATCCATTGTAGATTTTGTGAGATATTGAGGGTATCGGAGTCCTTACTGAGTATCGTTACTCACCCCTTCATAGGCTATGCCTGCACCTCATTGGGTTTGGCTCAGATGGCAGACAACGCTGACTAAGGATGACGGTACTAGTACTAGAGGTAGCTCGGAGGTGGACTTAGATGAGTCGTACAACAGAGACGACTATTCGAGAGCTGTACCTACCCTTCAGGTAGGGTCCTTTGTGGGTGTTCATAGGAGCAGTTTCAGTTTACTTGTACTTTTCATTCTCTTTTACATTCTAGTCAGGATTTTATTCTGTCCCCCTTTGTTTACTGTACTCACTCTTATACTATAGAGTTTTCTTTAGTTTGTATCTTGTTGTGTGCTTGGTTGTGTGTGTTTACAGGTTATAAAGGCAATGCATTTCCAGGTTAGGGAATATGCCTTTCGGTGCTAGTCTCCATCCCATGTCCTATGGAAGGCGGGCTTGGGGTAGTCACAACACAGGCCCCGAGGGACGGGTAATGACACACATATAGAGCCGAACCACACATTTTTCACATGATTTTATAATTTCTTCACATTTTGTGTGCCACAACTCATTCCAACCTAATAATTCTAACAATCACAACATGGTTACTCCTAACCACACATGATAACTTTCTAGAAACAAAAAGGCTTCCAAAAGATTAACATTAGACACACTGACTGTCGAAAAATAAAAGGCAAGACTAATGATTATTTAAATTAATAAAATAATTAAAAACTCCACGGTCGGGGTGTGACATGTAAGAGATTGGGAAATAATTTTCATTTCACTCTTACATTCACTATTATAAATGGAATAACCATAGAGTTGAGTTCCATACCCAATTAATTATAGGGATATCATGGACCTATCAGTCATTGGATTGACATGTAACCACCCGTCATTATCATATCACTAAACCACCCCTTAATGGTTTATCATAGAACCACCCACCATTGGTTTATCAAGGCACCAACCATCATTGGTTTATCACGTAACCACCAAAAAAATGTCCATTTATAATTACCTAACACATAAAATATTGCATTTCATTATAAAGTCATTGTAAAAACCATTATACATTTTATAACATAATCAACCCATGGAAAAGAAATGGTTTTATTTTCAATTTCATTGAATGATGATGAACCCATGAAAAAATGGTTTAAATAAAAATGTCTTGGAAAAATGATTTGGCCGTGTAAAATAAACAGGGTCAATAACAGTCTCATTGAAACATGATTAACCCCTGGAAAAGAAATGGGTCTAATAATAATATATTTGATACATGATTAACCCATGGAAATGAATTGGGTTCAATAAAAATATATTTGAAATATGATTAATCCATGGGAATGAAATTTTTTCAATAATAATCTCTTTTAAAAATGATTAAACCATATATAATAAATGGGTTAAATATAAATATCTTTGAATCATGATTAATCCATGTAACATAATTTTATACCATAACAATCTCTTTATAACATTGTTAACCCATTGAGAAAATTGGTTTACTAAAAATATTTTAGAAACAATATTAACCCATATAAATTGAATGGGTTCCATAACCATATCTTTTGAACATTATTAACTCATAGAAAGGAAATGGGTCCCAAAAATATCTTTTTGAAATATGATTAATCAATTGAAAATAAATTTGTTGTATAAAAATCTCTTCGAAACATGGTCACCCTGTGGAAATGAAATGACTTCCATAATAATATCTTTGAAAAAATTAAAAAACCATAAATTAATGAGGATGGTTTCATGAAAAAATATCCCTAAAGGAGGAAATGTATAAAAAATGTATCTTTATGTTGATGATTTGAAATACCATTACAATATCATTAAAAATATAATGAGGAAAATAACCTTTAAACATTCTAAATTATCCCACAAAAACATTAAACATTTGAATCATAAGACGCATGAATATATAATAATAAATAAAACATAGAATATAATGAGAATAATTATATTCATTAGATATCATGAAAAATTATAATTATCCACAACTCATAAAATATTATAGTTTTATAAAATAAAATTCTTCTCAAATAAGAAAAATTGTGACACAAATCCATTACAGTTATAGTAGCATTGAAATAGTAAGAACCCTAAAATATATATAATAAATATTATATTTAAAACCAAATAAAATTAAGGATATTAACAATAAAATTAATTCATGGTTAGTATGTAAACCACACAATAATAAAGTGATTAATATAGAATATATCTCACATAAATAAAAATGAGAATAGAAAAACACATACAAAGAATATATCATTGGAGTGATAATAAATAAATTAAATAAATATGTTTGACAAATATAAATACAAACATTGATTTTGGAATTATTTAATAATATAATTAGAATTAACTTCCCAAATATATTTAGAAAAACCTGACCACTGTAATAGAATGTTATCCCAATGAAAGGAAATTGAGTTATATAATAACTTACATTGAGACTGATTTTTCATGATATTCATATATATTCAAGAATTATAATGTTATTTTCATAATTTACCGGATTTATAATTGTTTCCATGATTATTAATACATTTATTTCTATTATTACAATTTTAAAAACAATTACATATAAAAAAAATATTTATGCTTGATGTCATGCCCATATTCGGCCTATGTGTATAAAATAACATTGATATGTCGACTATGGTCAATGAGGTAGTTATTTAAATATAACTAGAATAATAAACCTTAAATAATTATCAAATTCTGACCTAAATATACTTTTAAATAGTTATATAAAATATTTTTAATGAAAAATGAACTAATGTTACGATCATGGATGGTAGGTCATACACGCGCTTGAGTAACATTCCCGTTTGTTAATTATCATTATAAAAGGAAGATAATTAACTTTTATCATTTTGAAATTACCATTACATCAAAAATAAATTTTTATTTAATTATATATACTAATATATATAATTCTTGTGATGGTGATGAAAAATGAAGAATCAAATCGCTTCGAGGAGGTCGTAGTCCGCACGTCCACAAATAACAATAAAAATTTTTAGTGTGTGAAATAAAAAGAAGATAAATGATATGTTATATGTACAAATAAATATTCATTTCATTAATATCATAATTATTTCATTTAT
Source organism: Viscum album (assembly GCA_963277665.1). Taxonomy (NCBI): domain Eukaryota; kingdom Viridiplantae; phylum Streptophyta; class Magnoliopsida; order Santalales; family Viscaceae; genus Viscum; species Viscum album. Next base: position 931,002,330 of record OY728137.1, read on the forward strand.
ATGATATATTTTTAAACTCTTCCATAATAAATTCCAGGTAAAAGTGTGGAAAAATCATATTGTTCCGAAGAGGTGATAGTCCACACATCAAGAAATGTTGTTATTTTATTCCAAAAAATGGAAATCTTGATTTTATCTATTATATAATAATTAATTAATCATAATAAAATTATAAATATCATATATATCATATAAAACATTTTGTACATCATTATTTCAAACCTTGAATGGTGGTAATGGAAAAACAAACAACATCGGTTCGTGAGGCTGTTTTCCTCCACACACATGGACGATGATCGTGTATCCCATACAATGGAAGTGTTTGAAGGTATAGGTAGAAAAACTTACACAAAACACCAAAATATATTTAGGATACTAATTATATTACATAATAATGGAATAATATGAACTGAACTCGATTGAGAAAGATATAAAATACAAGTTATCGTTGAATAATGTTACCTCGTTTTTTGGTAACTCCTTTTGGTTTTCACAAAAGGAATTCCTTGGTTTTAATTTTGGAAAAAACAAAGGATTATATGATGATAATAGTGAGTTTAGAGTCTATTTTGGAAGGTTTTTTATGATAAAAGTTCTTGATAGATGTAAAGAAGTGGGTAGGATGAGTTCCTTTTTTAGTGGAGAGGTAGTTGAATTGTTGTAAATATAAAAATTTACAACTATTGGGAGGTATCCCAGACATCATGCGCCAATTATAGTGAATCTTGTTTTCTAAAAGATGTTATTTTTTCAAATCATGGAATGAAAATGGTTTTTTGACAAGTTTATAGGTCATTTCACCACTTAAGATTAATGATTAACCACTTAGTAAACACATTTATTTACCTTAATTACTGAAGCTAATGTTTATTTCATTAAATTATATTAACAAAAAAAAGTAAATTCACATTAATAGATATATTAAATTATATTTATTTAAAATATAGAATCAAAATTTTCAAAATTATAATAACCTATATGGAATAAATTAATTTAAAATTAATCCCACATATGGGATGACATTGTGGGTTCATTAAAGGGAAAAGTAAAAAATATTGAAATGTTTTTATATAAAATATCAAGGTGAGATATATTTTAATATCCAATTTATTTTTATTACCTAATATGGATCTAATTATTCTTTAAAATCAATTCATAATATTATTTAAAAGTTTAAAAAAATTAGACAAAAAATATATTTTCAATTAATATTCGGTGCCATTTATTATTCATCAAAATAATAAAGTTCAAAAAAATACCCAAACATAACCCAAAGTAAATTTTATATTAGGAATTGAAAGATGAATTTGTTTTTATCCGATAAATTTTCTAATAGTGTAAAAATTTAATTTTTAAAATAATTATTCCATTAAAAGGTTGTAAAATAGCTATTAAAAAATATTCAAATTTTATGGTTAAAGTTGGATTTATTCTTATATTAAATCGATAAAACTTATTGGATTATTTAAATAATATTTTACTGAATAGATAAATAATAAATTTCATTAATAACTTTCAACAATTGTGATTAAGTTATTTATTTAATATGATATTTTATTCTGGTCAAAAAAAATAGTTTTTCATAAATCACATACTTTATATGTAACTTTTTTTTATTTTCATTTCTAATTAATTGGTCACCAATGAATTCCTTATATAAACATGTGTAAATAATATATTAATATTTTATTTATTAATATTCAATAATTTAATTATAAAGTATATGTGATAAATGTCAAATTAAATATTAATATTATATTTTTGTTTCATATAAGTAAATTCTTAATGTGACACATGTTATTGAATAGATCCAATATTAGGTAAAACACAAGATAAATTTTGTGCTGCGTACAACACATGCCAAGATATGCATTGTGTGTAAAATTATATATCAATAAATTTAATTTAAATTTAATGGAGATATTTTTAAAATATTTTGATGATAGACAACATGGGAACCATAGAATGTTTTGAAAACAAAAAACCCTCATTTACAATAAATTAATATCTATAAAAATATTGAGGACATAATTTTTATAAGAGGTTATAATGTAACATAAAAGCACCAATTCTAGTTAATGAGGATTATATTTTAAAAAATCTATATAAAATTTAATATTTTAATATTTCATGGCATAAAATTTATCATTTTCATGGATTAATATAGATTTTAAACATACTATATAAAAATAAATAACAATTTAATATTTTAAATTTCCCACAAGAAATATTTTTCGATGAATAATTGAAAATTTAGTATTTACATATTCCTAATTTTACATGTAATAACATATCATAATATATATATTACCATTTATTGAATTTAATTTTTATTGAAATAAATATGTGATCATTTGGAGGAAAAAAATTACATTTTTTCAGATTACTATTTTTAAATGCATAATGAAATTGATTTTAAATTTATTAAAATTATATTTAACGATGAATGGTTTTAAAGAAAATCTATGGATTATATATATTGATTTAAATGTAAATCAATATAATTAGGATTTGTAGTTATGTATTCATTATTACACTATCTTATTCTTATAAAATGAATAATGAAAAAGATTGTTTCAACATGTTCTTCTGAATGATGATTAAAATTAAATTCATCCTGTAACATCCCATATATTTATAGAATAATAAATTTCTATATATATTAATATTTATGAATAATATATTAATTTAAAATTAATGTAGATGTTTTTTTATAGTGTACTTGACATGAAACTATGGGTTTCTCTGAAATATTACGTTGCACACAACATTGAGTTATACCGGAAAATAATACAATAATATTTTTATTATTATAAAATGTTTTTAATGTGTAGAAATTATATTTCTATGAAAGAAAATAACTACCTAAAATATTATTACACATGTTTTGTAATTTTGTTTAAATTTGTAAAATAAATTTTACAGGCCCAAAATGATAATTAATCCATTTTTAGGCATAAATCACTCTAATAATTTGTAAAAGGTTGTCTTACCGCATTTCGATGGAAAACTATTTTAAAATAGAATTTAGTTTTTCACATTTATATGGTATATTAGGCAAAATAAACTTATTATTTATAAGTGGAACATAAAATTTTACTTTGGTTGATATTTGGGAAATTTTCTAATAAAGTCGATATTTTAATTAACAGTGAAAAATACAGCATTTTAATTCAAAACAGCTTTTGCATATAGTTTATTTATATAGATAGATTGTACTTTTAATAGGTTTCAAACTATAATTAGATTATGTTTTAACAATTAATCCAATTTTTTCATTAGGAGAAATTTCACATTGAAATTTATCATAGATACATGTCAATCGTTTGACAGTTTTTTCTTCTTATAAACCCACGTTCTTGTTTTGTCACAGGAATTATTTCTAAATTAATTAATGCCAATTAATTGTTTCAAATGTGGAAAAATGGATTCCATGTTTTGAATCATAATTTCCAAATTGATTAAATATGTACCTTTTAATTTTATATATTATTAATAATTATTTTAGTGATTAGTTTTATTTACCATGGTTAAAGGGTAAATCAGGTAAATGAGGGAAAAATATATTATAATAATATAAAACAACCATAGCATGTGTCATAATCCTATTTTATGAAATATTTCCAAAAATTAGAATCCTTGGATCGATTTTAGGACAACGTGGATCCACTTGAATGTTATAATTACATGTTATAGTAATTAATTTAAAGTATAGAGAAATATAACATTAATATGTGTCTTTTATAAAACTGATCATTTTAACTACAAATAGTCATTATAAATATAAAAATATCTTTTACATCATGGTTTTTTATTTATAATTATTATAAATTAAATAATTAAATTTATTTATGAAATAATGATGATGTAGTGATTTCATCAGTAATGAATCATTCCAATAAATGATATTATAAATATTAATCAAAATTTAATTTAAACATTTTGATTCCATAAAAAATGGTATGGTTATGGAATGTTTTATTTGAGTTATTATAGTTTTTTAATGAATAATGTTTTTATGACTTTAACAAAAATCAATTACTAAATAGTGTCAAAATCGACATAAATGAGTTTTTAAATCAAATACTATTTATTTAATGGATATATAGTCATAAAAATATAATAATTGAAAAAAAATATTTATATAAAGTTCTAATTTTCATTAATTATCCACCTGTTTTTTGATTGACATTTTATAGATACTATATTAACAATATAGTGTACAAACCAAAGAAGACATGGTGAGAGTTAATTTATTTAACTAAGTGTTAAAGACAAAATAAAAGGTTAAATTTGTGACCTCAACTTGTCTAAAACCAATTGTTTGATAAATTTAGACCCATAATCATCTTATCCTAGAAATATAACTCATTGGAGCCGTTATAATTAGAAACTAAGTTTATAATAACATAATATATTAGGACTTTCCTGAAGTTCCCCTCCTCCCTCTAATAAAAGGCCACCACCACAACCCAATTACTCAAACCACCAATGACCATTTACTCGCACAAAATCAGCTCAAATAGGCTCCCAAAATCCCTCCATTCCACCAATAATCCTTACATTGGATATATGTCAATTCAAGGAAGCCTTTTGGCTCAAATCCAAAAGTGTTACCCGATTTAGTGGTAATATCTTCTCTCAAGATCCATGCATTTATTTTCTTTCTCTAACCCCATAACCTCTCTTTATTACATTATATTATAAAAAAACCAGTATCATAAATATAATATGATATTTTAATGACAATGGTTTCTCCTAAATATACAAACACATCCATCTAATGGATATAGAATATACTATTTCTATGTATAGAGAACTACTGCCTCATGAAACGATGATTGCTATATTTTCCCCTACTACCCCTCATGGTCACCATTTTGATGGAAATATATTTATATATGATATATATTGTATTTATATTTCCACTATTATTCTTTAATTTTTATTTAGAACATAACTTTATTCTTTCCATGTTTTGTAAATAAGATAATTTTATTTGGGGAAGTGTGGACTACCGCCCACTTGAAGCGATGTGACTCGTTCCCTCTATACATGGAAATTATAAAGAACGTTTTTATTAAAACTATGAGATATACATGAAAATAATATTTTGCTGGTATTATAACATACATCTATGTTATTTTATTATTATTATATTAATATAACAGCAAAATTAATGTCGTGGTCATGTGTTTGTAAGACCTTCCATCTCCATGAATGGTGCATTTAATTTCTTATCTCTAAATATTATGATATTATAAATATGAATATAATGGATATATATGATATTTAAATCATGAATAATATTCTGGTGTTGATTTACTTTTTATTATATAGACAATTTACATCAAAATAAGTTCATTTTCTACTCAAGTACCAAATATCAACAAAACGACCAATATTAATTTAAATAATTATCTAAATTTTATAACATTGTAATAATTGATATAAAATGAATAAAAATATGAAAAAGGATCTCAAGAAATTATAAATGAACCTATGTATATTATTCATGAACATAACGATTGTACGTGATGAATCAGGATCATGGTAAGTGACTTCATCTCAATCTCCATTCATTGTGGCATATTTTGATGTCATATACCACCTTATTTAATACAATGTATAATAAACCCCTTTGAATTTTAATTTCATTCAACGGGAATCTTTTTTTGATGAAGTGTAATACTAAATGAAAAAAGTTATGTTTTTAACATATGTGGTGACAACAACCCCTCTTCCACCGTAACTATTATTTAATATTTGGTTTTTTATTTAAGACATAATATATACGAGAGGAAAAGAAATCACTTATTCCCTTTCTCAGTGTTTTTGTATTTATAGTGGTTTTGAAAGGTTATTTATTATTTCAATATCCTGAAATTCTTTATTGTTTTTAAAAATGAAATTTTATGATTGAAATATTGAAAATTTCTATCTTTTATATGGTATGATTATATAATGGTACTTTAACCATTTATGGGTGGTACATGATACACCAAAGACCGGTGGTTATATGATAACCCAAAGATGGGTCGTTCCCTGAAAAACCATGAATGGGTTGTTATGTTCTATCCTCTATTGCATTGGTTATGGATGTCGGTTTTATGGCTATTCCATTTAACGATAAGTGAGGAAGTCGACTATATGGTTATTCTATTTAAGTATGTTTATGTACCATGTTACCTTTATAGGTTATATGTTTCTCTCTATGGTATATATGGTTTTATTTTGTTAAAAAAAGGGGAACCAATGAGCTTATATTTAGTGAAGTATGTTTAATACTTCTTAAATTTTTAAAGTATTACATTAAACTAAGGTATTCATGGTCTTCATGTTTTCCCAAGACTAATATCTTTCATAACTTTTTTATCACTTACTATGCTTATTTTTCTCATCCCATGATTTGAAATGTTATTCATAGGAATTAATGAAGAATTTATTCATGGATGATATCAATTAGATATTATTTTTTTTAAACATGAAACGATACCATGTTTATTTTTAATGAGTTTTTATTTTGTGAACAAATGATAGTTAGAAGAAGTGTCTACTTATAATATTTAAGTTGATATGTATGAGTTATGACTTAATTCTCTAAATATCTAAACCTAAAAAGATCCTCTAAGAGAATTTATTTCAATTTTTATCTTATCTCAAGATTATGTAATGTTTAAGGTTGGTGCCTTATAGTTAATATCATATATCGGTTTAGATAACATTATTGGTTTTGGTGTTATTTATATATAATTGAAAAGATTTATATAACTGCAATGGTTAGCTTATTAGAAATAGTCACAGTTATTTTATAACAATTGAATGATTTTGAGATAACGTGAATGAGTATATCTTAGCCTTTATCTTCCTCATATGATAGTATATGATGATATTACTGATATATTCACACTAAAATTTTTTGTATTACTAAATGGATGGATCTAGAAGGCAACACAACAACAATGAATGCCACGTAAACTTTTATAGTTTTCTATATAAAAAACCCAATGAAATGGGAGATGTTATTAGATATCTTATGGTTATTCTAAACCAACTACCTTGATTCATTATTGACCATTTTAATTTTGGTGAATTTTTGAAGGCATCATATATGCGAGAAATGATTCCCTGTGTATGTTTAGGTAAAAATCAGAATTATATGTATTTTTAAAAACCAAGTTTTCAAATATGTGGAAAGAAACACCTAGGGAAATGTTTTTAAGGGATGAGGGGTTGTTATTGATGTGGAAATTATGGTTATAAAGCAACATCATACCAAGGAAAAAGGAAGTGTTTTGTGGAATCCTTGAAAGGGAATGAAGTTCTTTCTGAGATATCAATTAAATGATTTTAATGTGGAGAGTTTGGTCATCTTGAAAATATATGATTTTATGAATAAGGATTGAGAATGGGATCAGTAGGACCCTAAAAAAATATGTTTAGAAATACCGTATGTTATTCAAATTGAAGATGAGGATTCTAAAAAAGACATATGAAAGGTATGCATTATTTCTTGTCTCATGTTTTGAAATTATTGAATATTAGGACACGATTATTGTTTTATATTTTTAGTAAATAATTATATGGGAATATGATGGGAAAAGCCTTTTTAGGGTATCATGAAGAATTCTGAATGATTAATAATTATAAATTTATGGGATTCATGAGTTATGGTAGATTTTTAGATGATGAAATGTTTAAAAGTATTAATCAAACTTTTTATTATGAGAAACATTGGAAGGATTTTTAAAGTATATGTTACCCTTTAGTTTTTTTGAGATAATTTTATTCAAAGAATAATTATCTTTTCTTTTTTGGAAAATATTATAATGTAATGGATAACCTTTATATGAAATTTGATTTTGATGTAATTATGATATATTACTTTCTTTCAGGCAAAATGAAGGACCTGAGATAAATATTGAGATTAAAATAAATTATGGGTTTTTATGAATATTTTATCTCATTTTTAGAATGATATATGAATTATATAGCTCTTGAAAAAGGACTACCCAGAAGAAGGGTGAAAAATCTTCGTGTCGAACAGGGGCAAGGGGATCGAACCCACAACTGAAGTGCAACAAAGATTTATCACCTACCACTAGCCTACGTGAATTCTCTAGTTAGTTAGGAATTTCCTTTTAGTTGAACGAGTTTATAGAGTAAGAATAAGTTGATTTTGGGAACATAAATTATATCAAATTGATATCCTTGGTATTGGAAATGATTTGTGGAGTACTTTACAAAGGTTATTTTGGAATACATTCAAAATTTTGGGTTCTCATTATGATAATGTTAAATAGAATATTTTGGTATTTTTTTGATGAAAAATGGTTGAATTATTTTTTTAGAAAAATATATGATTTAATTATCAACTTATGGTGATTTGTGTAATTTAGGAAAATGATTAACCTATATTAGAGAATATATGATTTTTGGAAATTAATTTTTGGTAAGAGCCACAGGAGTGGTTGATTTTATTTGGAGATAAATTTTAAAATATATCTTGGAATAATGTGTAATGAAACACTACACAATATTGGGATTAAAAATTAATTTTTATTATTATAGAAGAATAATATAGACAATTATTTGTTGACTATTCTATGTTGGACTTTTGGTATTTATATTTAATTTTTTGATATTAAAATTCATATTTTTTTCTTATTAATGATTATTCTTTTTGGGGAATTATCTTATATTATCCTAAAAATTTTAGTTCTGGTTAATATTTCAGGATAGAAAGAATTGATATTTTATATATTTTGGATTATTTGTTTTTATAGAAGTTAATTCTAGTTCTTTAGGTGTGACCAAGTCATCTTGAATAGACTTTGTTTCGAGAAAAGTTGAGTTTGTGGTAGAAATTTATTAAATGATGAAACAATACTTGAGAAGTAAGTATGTTTCCTTATGTTATTAGTGAAGCACGTAAATAAATTCATCAACATTATAAAAAGGAAAATAAAACAAAAAAAGTTTCTATTTATTTTTCCTACTACAAAATCAAATACCATTTAACCCATTATAAGTTTGTGGTTTTCTGATTTGCTAACTATCTCCTAATCATGTTTTCTGTCACACTTCATCAGAACAAGATGGTTATTTTTTTTTCATATCCATTTTTTCCTGCATTAAATTTTAGTATGTGTTATCTCGGGTGACCTTTTTAACTTTTCATTGAACCATTTAAAGTGGTAGTTTTATTGAAACTTTTTCTGATGTGGGATTTTCAATGAAGTTACCCAGCGAAATTTTAAAATTGTAAGGGCACAATTTCCAAAAGAGGGAATGATGTAGCATCCCATGTATTTATAGAATAATATATTTTTTATTTATTGATATTTATGATCAAAATATTAATTTTTTGTTAAAGTTAGTGCTTTTTCCAATACCATACTCGACACACACCATCAGGTTTCTCCGAAATCTTATGGTGCCCACAATGTTGAGTTATACCGAAAAATAATACGACAATAATAATATTATTTTAAATTTTATTTAATATAGATTAGTTGTTTATTTAGGAATGAAAATATATAAGTAAAATATTATTACACATGTTTTTTTAATGGTTTTAAATTTAACAAAAAAAATTAGAGGCTTAAAATGAAAATGAATCCATTTTTATGAGTAAATTATCTAATATTTTCTATAAGAACATTTTAACACCTTTTAATGGTGAACAATTTTTAAATATAGTTTTATTTCAGTTATATATGATTTATTTACCAAAACAATCTTCCTCTCAAGAAAAGGAACATAAAAATTTAATTTGGCCGAAATTTTGGTATTTTCCTGATAATGTCCATATTTAAATGAACAGTGAAAAATACTGCATTTTAATTTAAAACTATCTTTTCATATAATTTATTTATATAGTTAGATTGTCCTTATAATTGGTTTTAAATTTTAGTTAGATTATTTTTTATCATTCAATCTAATTTTGGTAATTGGATGTAATTTCACATAGAAATTGGACATAAACACATGTCAATCTTTTGATAGTTTTTACATCTCAAATATACCATTTATGGTTTTAACAATGGGAATTAATCTTAAATTAATTTATGAAAATTCATCATTTTGAATTTGAAAAAATGGGATTAATAATTTGAATCAGAAGGTCCAAATTTAGTAAATATGTACCCTTTATTTTTGGACATTATGAAATGTAACTTCAGTAATTATTTTTATTTACCATTATAAAAGGGTAAATAAGGTAAATAAGGGTAAAATTGACATTATAATAATATAAAACAAACCTAAAATGTGTCCTAATCATATTTTATGAGATATTGAAGACCATGATCATCTTTAGGTCAATTTTAGGAACACATAGAGCCACTCGGATATGATAAGGACATGTTATAATAATTAATTTAATGTAAAGTGAACTATAACATAACCATGTATATTTTACGAAAACATTTTTAATATAGGGTTATATAACTGATATCATTGACTATAAATAATAAATATAAATATAAAAATAGTTCATAAATCATGGTATTTTATTTATAAATTTTAGACATTAGATAATTAAATATATTTATGACACAGTGATGATGTAGTGATTTCATTATTACTGAATGATTAAAATAAATAATATTATAAATATTAAAATAAATTTAATTTGAACATTTTGATGCCATAAAAGAATTTTATGGATTATTTTGACATGTTATATTTTAGTTAATGTTTTTTATTTATTTAATAAATTAAAATGTCTTTAACAAAAATCAATTACAAAATAGTCTCAAAATTGACATAAATGAGTTTTTAAAAAAAATAATATTTTACTAAAAGATATAATAGTAATAAAAATCTACGATTAAAAAAAATAACTTATATAATTCTAAAAATGTCATTAATGATCCAATTTAGGTTTTATTGGCATTTAATGGTTACTATATTAACCATATAGTGTAAAACACTTGAATAAGTAGTAAGAGTTAATTTATTTAACCAAGGGTTAAAGACAAAAGTTAAGGTTATATATGTGAACTAAAATATCTAAAACATATTGTATGAATGTATTTCAACCCATCCACTTATTATTGTCAAAATATATTACTTTTTTACCATATAATTCTAAAATAAATTTATAATAATATAATATTTCAAGACATTGCATAAGTGTCCCTCCTCCCTCTTATAAATGGTCACTAACTCTACCCATTTACTCACACCTCTCAAGAACCTTGGATCTCCCAAAATCTACTCAGATAATATCCAAAAATCCTTCCATTCCTCATATAATCCTTACCTTGGGAAGATGTCCACTCATTGATGCATTTTCCCTCAAATCAAAAGGCTTTAACCGATTTAGAGGTAACATCTTCTCCCAAGCCCCTTTCATTTACATTCCTTATCCAACACCATAACCACTATTTCATCCAATATGTAATAAAAAAAAGTATCCATAGTATACTATATATTTTTTATGCTATGTTTTTGACCTACACTTACACAGTCCTACATCTTATGGATAGAGATCATACCGTTTTTGTGTACGGTGAACTACTAACTAACAAAACGTTGATAGTTTAATTTTCTCCTACCTCCTCTCATGGTGGAAAATATTATGGAACTATATTTATATATGATATATATTATATTTAAAATGTACTTATTCTTCTATAATTTTTATTTAGAAAATACCTTTATGCTTTCTATTTGATTAAATATTCTAATTTCGTTTGAGGAAGTGTGGGATACCGCCCCCTCAAAGCTTTATGACTCTTTCCCGCAATACATGGAATGAATAAAGGATGGATTTATTAAAGATATGATAAATACATAAAATTAATATAATACATGTATTTTAATATACATTTATATCATTTTTTGTTATTCTTTTAATATAAAAAAGAAATGAAAGTAGCATTCATGCGTACGTACGACCTATAGTCTCCATGAACGGTGGATTTCATTTGTTATCACCAAATGTTATAATATTATAAATACAAATATTCTTGATATATATTATATTTAAATCATTAATAATATTATTGAAATGGTGGAATTTTGAATACATGGACAATTTACATCAAAATAAGTTTATTTTTGACTAAAGTACCAAATATCGTAAAAATGACCGATATGAACTTAATTTTTTTAATTTTTATAACATTGTAATGAGTGATATAAAAGAAATATTATAATTGAAAAAGGTTCTCAAGTAAGTATAAAGTTACCTAATATTATTATTAAGGAAGTTAATGATTGTATGTGATGAATCAGGCTGAAGGTAGGGGTCTTCGTCTCAATATCCTTTCATTGAGTTATATTTTGATGTTATAAACCACCTTATTTTATAATGTGTATAACAAACCCCATTTAATTTTAATTTCATTCAATGGGAATATTTTTTCTATGAAGTGTTTTATTAAACATAAAAAGAAATGTTTTTAATATATGTTGTGACAAAAACTCATCCACCATCGTTACTATCATTTAATATTTGGATTCCTCTGTAAGAGTTAATGTTTTTAAAAGAAAATGAAATCCCATATTACCTTTTTGTGTTTTTTAGTATGGAAAATGGTTTTGAAAGTTTAATTACTATTTCAATATCTAGAAATTATTTATTCTGATTGAAAATGAAATTTTCTGATTGAAATGTGGATAATTGAAATATTTTATGGGTTATGACTATTTAATGGTACCTTGACATTTGTCGGGTGGTTACATGATACACCAAATATGGGTGTTTACAAGAAAAACCAATTTCAGGTGGTTCTGTGATAAACCAAGGATGGGTGGTTATTTTATTTACTCCAATGCATTGGGTATTCATGGTTTTCATGTTTTCCCAAGACTAATAATTTTCCATATTTGTGTATCCCTTACTGAGAATTTTATTTTCATCCAATGTTTTGAAAAAAAAATTCCTAGAACTTAAAGAAGTATAGAGTTAAGAATGAGATCAAGGAAAAGTTTTGTTGTTAAAAAAATGAAATGATACAATGTTTTTTTTTAAAAAGATTCTGTTTTGATAAAAAAGATAGTGAGAAGAAGTTTCTACATGTAATATTCATGTTGGTATGTAAGAGTTATGACCTATTTCTCTAAAGATCTAAAACTGAAAAGATCTTTAAAGTGAATTATAGTCAATTATTGAATTATCTCAATATTAAGTAATGTTTAAGGTTGGGACCTTATATATCCACTTATGTGAATTGAATATGGTAATATTGATTCAATATTTGAATCATAATGTTGATTTTTTTATTTATTACAGATTTATTTTTGGTTATAATGAATATTATAAAAAAAAAATTCCCCATGTTTATGTTTAATCGTGTGTGTATTTGGTTAACCTAATAATATAAGGGTTAAAATGTGAAAAAAAATATGAAACACAATTTTAAGATTATATTTAGGTCTTTATATTAAATTTTTAGATTATGAACCATTTCAAATTCATTATTACTTGAATGTTACATGACATTATTTTATATCTTTGAAAATTTAATAGTTTTATACTCAACTCAATTATATATGGGAACCTCATCCCCTCCAATTTTCACACATATTGAGCCATTTAGACCCACAAAACTTTTATAAATAACTCTCCAAAATCATCATACACTTTTTGGATTTTTTTATTCTATTAATACCAATCTACGATTTTTTGTTAGAGTTCTAATGGAAAATTTTTTATGCAATGGTAATCATATTCATCAAGATATATCTTTTTAGATTATCCTTTCTCCACCATATATTATTTGTTAATAATTCTGCTATAACTACACAATTTTATATCATATAATTAAATTCTATTATATGGATGTAATAATATTTATTGATCTATTTCTCCATTATATCGGAAAACAAAACTGTCTCTCATGTGTACAGTGAACTACCCCTCGTGAATAGATATATATTTATTCCATCACCAAACCACATGGATAGTCATAATAATGTGAATAATGAATATATATGATAATTATGTAATATTATTTGTTATTAAATATTATTATATCATTAAATTGCTTACCATTTCACTCATTATGGAAATGATCATGTCCAATGTCTTTGAGAACAACCTACCTTCTCCACAAAGTGATGTGAATCATTTTCTTTGTACAATATACGTGACTGATATTAAAAATTTATCTAATGGATAAATATGATTTTTATAAAATTAATATCATTCCAGATATTATGATATTATAACATATTCAAATTAATAGAAATTTTTATGTTAAAACATTCATGAGAAAATAAAGCGGTTAACACCATTTATAATGGTAGTAATGAAATATTAGTATAGAATCAGTAATAATTTGTTATAATAGAAAAATATATGATATTTATGCATTTAAATGGACATTATATTTATGTATTGTAAATATAAATTTATTATAAAAGAAGATAAAATCACTTGTTGTGCATGTAGGACCAGTGTTAGGGCTTTATTTCATAATCTCGGAATTATTTAGCATTGATTATTATTAGACTAGGTCGGGGGTAATTATATAATACCTACATCGAAAAATAAATATATTTTCATAACCTCTAGGTTTTCATTAAAATTATATTTTTTCCTTTCATTTTCTTTTTATACATAATCAAGATAATGGGATATGTTTTTTAATAAAAACTAAAATTGTTTTCTATTTGGTCAAGAATACTTCATTCCATATCCATATATTCATTATAATATTTAAATGATTATTTTAATAATATAATATTATTGTTTAATTTAAATTTAATCCATGTTTTAATTGGTATAAATATTTTTAAGGGAATATTCATGTCATTTTTACATTGAAATCCTTTTTTGACTTCTTATCAAATGAACGAAATGAATATTTGTTTTAACACACACAACATGAAAAAAAAACATTATGAACATATGACCACTAATTGATTAGAAGATTACATTAAAATATATAAATTTTATATTAAAATAAAATTTTTACATTAATATTTTGAATATTTCTAGATTTCCAAAAAGTTATATCAAAATAAAAATGAAATTTTACTCTAGAAATCATTTAGAGAACATTTTTAAGTATTTTAATCTATGTATTTCTTTAATATAATTATTTATTCGAGATTTAAACTTTTAGTCCCATTCACCATATTACATTATATGGATTGCGACTGTGATTATTGATTGGGTAAAATAATGACATTTCATATGCTAGATTTTGAATACACTTGTTTAAACTGATTATGTTTCACGACCTTTCATTTGATAAATTCATTGGACTCAACAAGTGATAGACAGTAGAAATAATATATGACAAATTAATTAGTAGGTATAATGAGAAAACATTGTTGGGGTTTTTTGTATGTGCATTACCTATTATTTATGTTGTCTAGGAACAATCCCTTGATAGTAAGATACTTTTGTATAAAATTATACATAAAATAATTGTGAAATGGTTATTATTATCCATTTTATTATTTATGTTTCATTTTTATCCACTGATTTAGTCACATTTTATGATATTTTGTTTGTGGAATATGTTATTATTGTTTATTAGGGACATATTATTCATGTTTTATTTAATTTATGGTAGATTTTATGGTATGCTATCCCTTATCAAGAATTTGAGCACACACTTTATTTTGTTTTACTTTCAACCTGATATTAATATTAGATTAATGGATGAAATTAGATATTTACTAGAACAAATAATAATGTTATCAGTATAATTAATATATTGCATTTCATGTTTTTTTATGTAATGAGAGAATCATGTCTGTATATTTTCTCCCTTGACTATTATTGTATTCAATACATTAGGAATAGATCACATGTAAATATAAAAATGTAGTATAACAAAACACTATCACTAGAGTACAAGATTATTTTAGATACAATCATACTTGTTTTGAAAATGTTCTATTCACCTGTACAATGTATAAACAATTTCCACTAATTTATATTTATCAAGGTAAATCATCTTTCATCCTTGGTAAATAATTTTAATCATAAAAATTATCAATGTAATTATTTATTGATATGAATATTTTGAATTTTTATTTTGATATGATTTTATAAAAAGATTCAATGAGTTGGAATTTTTTTTAGTGTTAGTGAACATAACATGTAAAAACTATTTCCAATAAAAAGATCATTTTAGGATCAAATTTATCTGAGGGATAATGTTATAAATTTTAAGGAATTTCAAGAAAAAGAGTTATATATAATTATAAAATAAATGTAATGTTGATTTAAAGTCAATAAAACACCAAATTTTTATAAATTAATATTTTATTAAACGAAATGATCAAAACATGTTTTTATAAGAATTTAAATTTTTATTTTGTTTTATATGCATAAAATTAGGTTATTTTATATTTTATAAAATAAATTTAACATTTAGTAAATTATTCCTTATATAAATGAGATGGTTTTATAAAATCACATTTCACCCTTTTATACATGTAAGGTAATGAAATTTACCATTTTAAAAATGTGTATTTTCTATATTAATCTAAAAAAAATTTGAAAAAAATAATAAAAAATGGTCATCTAATACTAGATCCTTTGTCATATGGAAAATGATGTATTTTTTTCATATTCACTTTCTAAAAAAATTCAAATATTATTTTTATTTTAAAATATAAAATATAGGGAATACTGTCTTGATCGGGGTGTAACTTTTGGTATACTAACTAATATATTTTTTAGAAATTACAAATTAAACTAGTGTTAATAATATATTCATATGAAATAATATTATACCTCAAACGAACTAAGATTTATAAATTTTTATAATTATTTTCTTAAATAAACTATTTAAATCAATATTTAAAGTGATCTTCATTTTATATTATTCTTATAATAACTGATGTCTGAAGACCATTATTGTGTTTATAATCCCCTTTTAAATTGGGATGAGTGGGAAACATACATAGGTCATATAAAAAGTGTCATAATTACCAGTACATGAATAGATGGACCAAAGACCAGACACACACATTTACCCCAACCTAGGTTCTACTTCTTGATAAACTAATCCCTCTGGCCCTGAATTGTATTCTATTAGTATTTTCAAATATAAAACAACCTGGTTACTTGTTTCAATAGAATAATCCAAACACTCTCATCATTCCAAAATCAATTATCCTAAACTCGGTTTCTTCATACTTTATATTTTCTATTATATGTCATGAAATTGAAGATATGACATGCCAGAACTCGATCATGGCCCATGATAAAATCTCAACATTACATTATAACTCTTTTTTCATACCTCTTATACTAATACCTTACAAAATTATATATTTATTCTATTTCAGTTTTAATTTTACATTCATCCAACAAACATAGAATTTGTTTAATAAGTTAATAAATCATATAGTTAAATAGATATGGTAATAATATGTTTTTAAATACCAAAAAATAACAAAATTCCAATTACCATATACATAATAAAAATCATTATATAAATGATAATTTGAGAGTGAAATAGATTTTTAAATCTAGGAAATTTATAGGGTTTTTTAAATTACCATGACACTTTTCACTTTTTTTAAAATTAATCTAAAAATATGAAAAATTATTTTATAAAATATATTCTCACGAATGGAAATTTAAAGGGGGTGAAAAAGGTAATCAATGTATAAACATTTCTTCCATTATTCAACAATCCCCGTATCCTATATATATTGACCCAAACAAATTATATATATTATAAATAATATAGTATTATTAATTAAAGAATTAGATGTTAATACTTTTATATATAAATGTGATGCCCCATTCTATTTACAATACTTATAAGAGAAGTAAAACATTATAGTGATCTAACAATAACATAACAACACCATTAGAACATTTGGAACTCTAAAAGAATTTTTATATGGGTAAAATAAATAGTTTTCCCTATTGATTTCAGAATTATAGAAATTGTATATGAAAATTTTAGAACCGTTGAACTATTATTAATGTGCATATATTTTATTTATAATTTTCATACAATCATTAATCCTTCAATGTTTATAAAATTTATTTTTAATTCTACTATCATTCATATTTAATCGTATTATGGAAATTTAATATGTAAATGTGGAAAGAAGCTAATAATTACTAATTAAAATGCTTTCATGAGGAATTTAAGAACCCCTTGAGGTTAAATTAAATCATAAAATTGTTCTTCATGAACATCATATTGAATAGAATGAGACTAAAAAAATATAGGAATAAACATGTTGTTATTTTCTATGTAAAATAATATAAATTATTCTAGGATAAATGAAATGGAAATTATCTTAATTCTTATATATAGACAAAAAATTCAATATTTTCCGAAAATGTAAAATCCTTATTTTTAAATTTTATTAAAAGAGTTGAACATTATGGTTGGTTTTAAGACTACCAAAAGTGACATATATGAAATTAATTTTTTTTAAAAATATGTTATTTGATTATTTATCCAATTAAATTTTTAGGTGAGAGACTAAAGTTTATGATGAACTATCCAATTTTTTAATGAAATAACTTCTTCTAAATGCAATATTGAAACTCTAAAATCTGCTAAAATTTTTACATCTATATAAAGAAATATGTCTTTTATGAAAAATTTATTTTTAATTAAATATTATTTTGGTAAGATAATCATGAATTATGAATTATTTTTTTGTGAAATACTAAAAACCATGATAGATATTACAGATAATACACCAAATTTGGAATTAAAACATTACAAAAAACTAAAAATATGACTTCATTAATGAACATGAATAGAAGAATTTTATCATTTATAAGGGGATATATATAGAATAAGACAATCATTTTAAGAGGTCTTAGAGAGAATAAAAAATCAATAAACTAGACCATAGTTGGTCTTATATGAATATTCAGTTCAATACATATGTATATAATCATTTTGATGGAAAATTTAAAATATATTAGTCAATTCAATGGAATAGTCAACTAAATTTTATTATAAGATTTTAAAAATAAGTAATATGATTTTATTAGCTAAAATCATATTTTTCAATTTTATGTTGTAAATAGGAATGTATTGATCATGTTTTTCTCAGAAATGTGGTTTTCTAATTTTCAAATATGATTTTGGTGAGATTATTCCATCATGGATTCTTAATAAGTAAAAAATTTTAATTGAAATTAGAATGGAAGACCCTATAAATTGAAAAGAGACCTTTTTCCTCTCATTCCCTAGTTAATATTATAGTGGATAGTTATAAAATCAGACTACTATTTTCTAGATAGATTTAAAGGTAACATATAAAGAGGTATAACAGTACAGAGTAATGAAAAGTGAACTTTTACATTACCCTGTTATACATTTACTTGTATATATATATATAAGGATGTCAATTATGATTTCAAACTCTCTTAGCACATTTAAAATATTTATGATGAACATTTATTAATGGATCACAAAAAAAATAATGGAAGTATTTAAATACGAATTCATAAATTATGGATGTTCTTTTGAATGTATTTTGTCTTGTTTATTTTCTCTATTTAAGAATGTAATCGAAAATTTTTTTTTATCAAAATTAAAAATAATTTTTTTGACGGAGGATAGGGGAAATATTTTTGATCATATTCATTAAAGATATTTTATTCTTATTAAACAATTCCAAATTGATTTCATATTCGCATTTCATTATCTAATGATTGTGAATGATTTTTGATCTTTCTCGGTTCTTATTTTATTTTAATGATTAATATCTCTATATTTTAGTAAAATTATCACACTCTAGTATAGATTACATAAAAATGATAGTCCCTTTGGAAATATCACGGATAAAAAATAAAATTTCTTAATTGCATTCATAAGGCCCTCAAAGGTTTTTATTCCTCCATTTATAATTACCATTTCAGTATTGTACCACTATCATGACACATTTGGTTTGATATCCCATGTCCTATTTTGTAAACCATAGCATATTTAGAAGATAGGGAATTTTTTTATTGAAATAATTAAATTTTTAATTCTTAGCAAACTATATTAACCATTCCTTTTGTGATTGTCAAATATAATTTATAGCTAAATTTACCCATCAATTAGAGTAAAACAAATACAAATCTATTTCATACCATATCATATTGATTATATGAGTGGAGATTGATGTTTTTTATGTAATATTATATGTAAATATAAATTTTAATCCTCATTCAATTGATTACATACTTTTACGTATATCATTTTATGGTTATTTAATATTATAGACACGTCAATGTTCTTATATAGTTTAAGTGACATAAAATATATGAATATATGAATAATAGTAGAGACATTAAGATAATATTTCAGATACATATCATAGGAATCAGGATCAATTTTATTAATGATTTAATTTTATATTTATTCAAAAATAAGTTTTCTAACACGTAAATGTTTCCTACATTATTAATAAATATTAATTATGACTCTATACTATTATAATATTTATCTTCCATTTTTTCACATTTTATTATATTGATCTAAAAATTCATTTTTGGTGTTGCTGATTCAATTTTATCAATATTTTAAGTGTTCTTCAAATAAATATAATTTCTCTATATTTTTTTATGAAAAAATTTATTTAATTTTTTTTGATAAAACAAGATCACCCATTTTAAAATTATATAATATCCATTTTTGGGATATGATCCATATTTCAAAAATTATTATCCAAGATAATCTCGTAGAATAATTCATGACAATATATCATAGAAAATCATGTAAGTCATATAAATTATGATGCTTGGATAATGAATGGAAAAATATTTTCCAAGACCAATAATATAGTTTATTTAATCTATAAAATTTAAATATCAAATCTATTAGGGTTTTCCCACTATATTCTTCCAAATATCACATTATAATTCAATGCATTACTATTAGGGTCACCTATATCATACTTTTCAATAATTAGACAATTAATTACTTCCCATATTTGGAATGATCTACCCATTTGGACGTTTTAGGTTTTCAAATACTTTTGTATTAGATGGAGTAAATTTTTTAATATTTTAATTTTATTTTTTATCTCAGCATCTTATCCATTATATATAAATTATTTTTTTGATTTTTTATAATTATTTAGTATTCATTACTTATTCCTTCGACCAAATTAATATATTAAAACCATATTGATTTGTAAATCTTTACAAAAAAATTATCTTTTTTACAAACCAAAATTAATATCCATTAATATATGCATATATGAATTTCATCACTAGCATGATGCACATGATAACCTATATATTATAATAAGGTGTTTTTTTAATTCTTTTAAATGAATGTTTATCCCTTGGTCTGGCCCCATCCTCTCCACTAATTCTTGTTTCTTTTCATTTATAAAATTTTAATAATTTTTTATCTTCTAGATAGACCGCTTCTGATTTTATATTATCTTCTTTGAAAAAAAATATTTTAAACCTTTTACATGTGTCCTTAATTGAAAATTTATACAAACATTATAAATTTACCTAATAAATATAAATTAATAATATATCTTCTATATCCTTTTTATTGAAATGGATTAAATACATAAAATTGGCCCATGAAGTTAATATTTTATGGTAACATTTATAGTAAAAAAAATTCTGTGAAATTCTACAAAAAATGCTCTGTTTGGATGTAATATATGAAATAGTGATGGACCACATGACATATCCTTATTAATGGATAACGAAGACCATTTTGATTTAAATCATATCTATTTTGAGAACCCATTTTTTGAAATAATTGAATGGTTAACAAAAAAAGCATTTTGGTACTATAGAATCATACTTCATACAAACCATGATAATTTTAGACGTAATGAATTGTTAAAAATTACAAAGTCATACATTATTCTTGTGGAAAATTTAATGTAATCTAGTATTGATATTGGAAAATATTATTTGGTTTAATGAACATACTAGAAAATATAATGAGATTATAAAAACCAGGACATGGTCATGATCATGGTTGAAATTAACCTGGATGTTGTAGTCAATCAACTATAACATTGTTAAGTTAAAAATAATGCTTTGTTTTTACATAATTACTCGAATCCATTTTTTTTATAACACAATGAGATAATGTAAATTTCATAAGACCATGAAATTTTTTCAAAACTATTTATGTCATGGGGTTGTATACTTCATGAAAACCCACCATTTTGATCTTTTCTGCACTATGTTCCTAAATTATTATTTTTCTATTTAATTTATTATTTTTAATAATCAATAAAAATTTGATGGAATCAAAACTAATACCATTTAATGGTTTCAGTTAAGATAAAACATAACCATATAGAGCATAAAACATCATAAAAATTGATTAACACTAAATGAGAATCAATTTTTACTATATTAGATAAAATAAATGAATAATGATATCCATTTTTTCTATTAATATCCTGGAAAAGTATAATATGTATAAACCCTAAATTATTACATATGATATAAAATTGCGAGCATAATTCTACAATGTGGTCTAAAATGCCTTTTATTGGTCATCTTTATATAGTATGCATCCACAACTATCCTCTAAAGGTGAATTTTCAATATATGTACCCATATAATCCATATTCTATTTCTACAAACCACTTTATAAATTTTAAAAAATTCCACAATTTAGGTATTTAGAGAAAATGAATAAAATTAATTCATTTGAACCCAAATATTTCTAGAAAAAGAAATAATATATACTAAGAATAAAACATTTGACTACATCCATGAATCATCATGTAGGAATCATATAATATAATTAGAAGAGGCCTAATGTAAAATCCATAACTATTAATCACACCTACTATTAAAAAAACTATAATAACTATTAGTATTAAATGGACTGATCAAAACATAGATAAGAAATAACCACATGGGTCCTTGACATGATTTCAGTGTTTTAAACCCAGCATTAGAGTTTTAAATATTTTCGAGATAAATTAGAAAAAAATCTAATAATGATGAATTTCATGGTTGGTTATCACCTATACTAAAAATTGTTTAAATTTTTCCATGGAGGATCATTAAGATTCCTCAAAAAAACAGCAATAGATATTTTTAATTAATTCTTTAGTGAATTGTGTAATTAAATAAATAAAAAGTGAAAAAGTGTCAAATTAGTTATGATATCTAGTAATATCATTATAAATGACCAACCATAGTTACTAATAGGGTTACATGAAGTGTAAAAACATGACGTTGAGTTCAATACCTGATTAAAAATATAATATGTCAGACATTGGATTAGAAAAAACATGATGGGAGGAGAAATATTGATATATAGATGAACTCCAATGATATTCCCAGTTTATAATCTATCTGTAATGGATAATTCATGGAAATATTTTTGGATAATCAAATAACATCTCCAAGAACAACCAATAAGTTATTGATCAAAATATTGTGAGGGAGAACCACATAACTAAGTCGTGTATATGATCAGTGGAATCTCTATATTATATTTTCACTAGAAAAAACACTTCCAATAAACATTAGAATATATAAACAACATAGTTCACTTAGTAAATGAATATATATATGACCTTTAATGATTAATGTAGACATAGAGGATCTATTTATGATAAAGATATAACACCTCATGGGTTTATGATTTTTTTTCTAATTGATTTAATTTCCTTTATATATATCATTTCATTCAAAGTTGAGTTATAACAAACAAAAATATATTTACTATGTTATTATTTAAAAAATTAATTAATATCATAAAAATTACTCTTCAAACTATGAATAGTAATATGTTTGTTTTAAATTTATCTATAATGGTAAGTATATACATACCCATCGGTAAAGAATTTGTAAACATTCAAAATATATTTATTCTCAAAAAAAATATTTCATTGAATATTTTTAGAAATTAATAAAAGAAATTTTTACCAAATTTATCAAATTTAGTTGATAAAGTTAACTTCATATTTGGAAGATTCATTCCAAAATTATCATAGTGTTATTTTATTATATTTTTCTAAAAAAATATTTTTTTTTATTAACTGTAAAAAATAAATATTTTAAAAAATACATTTTCTATAAAGTACATACAAATAAATATTTTTTTAAAATATTATAAGATGTAATATTATTTAAATTATAATATTTTTATTCCAATTTGTTTCATTGTAATCTTTTTCATGTATAATATTTATATATACAATTTTTATTGATTTGAAAATTTGTCTTTGGAAAATTGATTTTTCAGAATGTCTTTAGTTTTAATATTAAATTAAATTATATAAACTATAATAATTGGACTTTAAAAAAATATATTCCATATTTAGAAAAATATAATTTAATGTTATATAATTAGGAGTCTTTTTAATGAATATTAATGTGAGTAACAATTAATCAACCATTACATGGGACTAAACTTTAATGAAAATGGTAAAAATGACTAAAATACATGAAAAATTGCTAATGTATTTGAATATTTATACCATATATCATCTTAGGTTCTGTAATGATCCATTTTGGTTCCTATTGGTGTAACAACCCAAAGTTTCATTAATGGTAAATCCTTCGTGGTCCAGTTAAAGGTCTCTTTATGAAATTTTTTTTATAAGATGTCAACTTCTTTGGTTTTATGTTAAGAATTATGACCGTTGATAATATTGCCATTGAACAGTGATCACATGATTAGTATAAATATAGGACCTTAACAAATCAAATTTACTCAGACAAAAGAAGCGATGACCTCATCCAGTAGAATTTCCCCATACGAATCCCATTTTTCGGAGCTCGGAAAAGAGGTGGCATCCTTGGGCTTCTCCCTTGACCAAGCCCAAGCTAAGCTTCACCATGTCAAGCTCGAACGGGGCCGTCTACGGGAAAAGTGGAAGTTGATAGAGATTACCACTCGAGCGATGTTATCTGAGCCACCCCAAGAGTCTGTCACCATCACACACCTTACCCTTAGGTCTTATGCGACTATTTTAAGGGGTTATGTAACAAATAAGTAGTACTATGTTCATGTACATTATTTTTTTGTATATAATAATGAATATAATTTCTAGTCATTTTTTATACATTGTAAATAGTTTTTTAAGTACAAATGGTGTTTTTAGTTATTATTTAATTAAGAAACCTATTTTATTAAATTAAAGGATTTTTGAAATAAATAAATTTTTAATAAAATAATAATATTATTATAAAATTAATTTTTTTATTAAATATAAATGATCTTATAATTTTATGAATGCAATTAAAATTTTATATTTGGAAGCCATTTCTGTCAAAACCTGTGAATTTTTGATAAATTTGGTTTTTATTTTAAAAGTGAAAATTAATATATTTAGAAATTTTTTTAGATTAAATAAATGTCATTTCTGGAATCAGGACGTTGAAATTATCCAATGGTGAATTTTTCATATTTTTCTGAGACAGTCAAATTTTTGGGTAAAAATTAAATACCGTTTAAATATACAATGTGTTTTATGACATCATAATGAACCAATGGTGATGTAATAAAATAACATAATCCTTATGTTCGTCCAATATATGTTTTATCATTAAAATAATGTGATTTTAGGTTTGTTTGACTTACTTTTCAAAGCATTAATGGACCGCTGAAGACATATTCAACACTTTGCCTTTTTAAATTAATTTCCATGGGAGTGTGACTCACCTCCACATAAGTAACCTTATTATTTTAAGAATTTGGGACTTGGACCTTATAAAATATTGTTTTCTTATTCCCTTTGCCAAAAACCATGGGAAAAAACCATGTGATGGTTTGCAGTTTGGATTAATTTAATGTAAGGGGACCCAAACCTAAACAATAAAGAATTCCATCATCTTTCCTATATAAACCCACCCAAGCTCCCACTTCCTCCTCACTAAAATCCCTTCTAGTTCATCCAACCCCTACCCTAATCTCTCAAAAATCCTCCCAAGGTCCCCCAAGATCCCAAGAGTCCTCTCACAAGCCTCTCTCTAGCCTTTGGAAGCAAACTTTCAAGTAAGGGTTTTTTCCTTCCTTTCTCATTTTTGTCAATTTTCTTTAAGTTTTTTTTCCCTTTTAATTTCAATTATGAATGTTGGGGTATGGTTTCACACCTCCCCCATACTACCCTCTTATTGTTTGAATGATGGGAAACCCCTTTCCCTCTCATTAAATGCCTCTCATGTACACCCGTTACTATGGAGAAATTCCGAAAGGAACTTCTCTCTCTTCTTTTACATTCAAGAAAATAATTTTTTATCATGAATCTAAATTTCATTAAAATTGTTGGGACATGTATATATATGACCTCCATACTGTCCATTAAATGTTAATATGATTAGGAACCCCTTTCTCTCTCATCAACCTTTTTTATGAATTCCTATGTCACACTGTTATGCTGCCTAAATCACACCGATTTTCTAAGCCAATGTCATTGTGTAGTGAATAACATGCCCATTTATCCATCAAGGGTATTCACCTGTATGCACATTTACTTATTGATTATAAAGTTTCATGTATGAATTCAACATTCCTTTATCGTGGAAGAAATGATTATGTTTTATGAATCCATGTTTTATGATCCATGTGGCACACTTATGCATGAAATGAAATGTTTAAGAAGGGTGCGCCCTTATAGTGCTCAGATTCCTTGGGTAAAGTATAGTATCATGATACATCATGTGCAATGAGTGTTGACTCATTATAATTCAACTGCAATTAGGGTTTACTCGTGCTTCATGTGCAATGCGGGTTTACTCATGCTTTATGTGCAATGAGTCTTGGCTCATGCTAATTCCATGTTAAGTGTTGTTGCCACATTTCCATTTTATGATTATCATGCTTTATCATGCCTTTATGTTCATGTTTCTTTTATGCTCTATTGATATTACTATTGTCTAATATGTATTGTACTCCTCATTTTATTCCATGTGTACTCCCTTACTGGGCTTTATAGCTCACCCTTTTCTTATGCATGTCCTCAGGTTATCCCAAGCAATGCTAAGTATAAGGGAATGTAGTGGTCATGTAAAGGAATTTTTCAATAAAGATGTTGTATTTATTGTTTTAAATTTTTATGTAATGACCCTAAGCCACAAATACACTAATCCTCTTGATCATCTTTGTTGTATCAGGTGATGTTTTAAGTAATTAATCGTGTTTAAGTTGTAATAAAAAGCAGGGTTGTCATAGTTGGTATCAAAGGATAGGTTTAGTTATTTTTGGGATTATGAAACCCTAGTAAAGACTTATATACAAGACTAAGTATAATAAAAAAAATAACTAAGTTTTTTTAAATACTATGTAAATGGATTATCAAACAAATACATCCCTGTCTGGATACGAGCAGGTAGAGGTGACTCTGGCACAGATGTATCCTAGGGGTAAAACCCAAAAACACCACTTTGAGCTAGACTCGAACGGGAACTGGTGCATGACTACGGGCCTTGCTGCACTCTTGGTAATGACACTCATGGGGATATGTTTTGATAAATTCACAATCTTAGTATGAACCCTTATTAAGGAAAAAATACCCCTAAGAATATATGTTAGAAAGTAGATCATGAAAAGCCTAGATTGAAGCCTATAGACTCATGAGTTAAGGAAATAAAAGATTATTTTTGAGTCATCAACTATTGTATTTGGATTACCCTTAATGTGTTACCCCTAACATTCCTTTTATTCCAGCCAATGGCCGATAATAGGAGGACTCGGGCTAAAAACCATTGTGGAGATCAGTGTGATGACTGTACTAATGAGATGCCAAATCCAATGAGAGTGGGAATCGCAAACATTGTCACGCTTCTCTCTCAGCTAACTCAAGTTTTGAATAGAAACACGTGTCAAGAGGAACGTTCAAACCCCCCTATGAAAGAAAAATTCGCTATCAAGAGCTTCATGAGACAAAGGCCTCCTACTTGTAGTGGATTATCCGATCCCACGATTGCTGAACAATGGATCAACTCCATTGAAATGATCTTCTCCATCCTACAATGTTCAAAACAAGAGATGGTTCTTCTGGATGCTTATCATATGGAGGGTGAAGCTGATCAATGGTGGACGTTGATAAAAAATATGATGCCTGAGGAGGAGATCGAGGATTTGGAATGGTAGGAATTCCGGATGATGTTTTTTTATAAATATTTTCTGCGCACCCTCCGGCTTAAGATGTAAAGGGACTTTCTTTACCTCAAGCAAAAAGATGAAGAATCTATTGGAGCATACGAGGCAAACTTCATAAGGCTTTCACCATACACTTCCATCTTTGTCGTTACCCCTGAATGCAAGGTTGACCGCTCCTTTGGTGGGATGAAGCCTAGCTTGCGGAAAGCATTAGCGATCCGTGACTTTGACAGCTATGAGGAAATTGTCCGATGTTCCCTCAAGGTCGAAATGTAGATCGGGGAATCACAGGGGTATCATGGGGAAAAGAACCGTAAGGTGGAATTCAATGATGGTGGTCCGATGGATAATTCCAACAGTGCGAAGAAGATCCAGCACCCCACTTGACAAAAGTGCGGAAAGAAGCACCCTGGAAATTTCCTTAAGGGGACGAGAAAATGCTTCAGGTGTGGAAGAGAAGGGAACCTAACTGTTAACTGTCGGCAAGAAGGACTCGCGGCTGCGACAGAGGAGAGGAATGCTCTGTTCAAACCTCAACGCATTATTCATTGCTACAAATTCAAAGAACAGGGTCATTTTGCAAATCAGTGCCCTAATCCAAGGGTGATCGGAGGCAACCAACAACCTCCAAGACAGCAAGGAAGAGCTTTTTCCATCACTTCTGCCAAAGTGAACCCCGTCAACAAAGTGGTGACAGGTACTCTAGTTATTCATTCAAGAATAACGAACATAGTTTTTGATTCAGGTTCTATACATTCTTTTATATCTCGAAAGTTTAGTAGAACAATCCCATCACCACCACAAATCATGGAAGTAAAGATGTCGGTGAGTACGGAAAATGGTGAAATTATTGCATCCCATGAGTTTAAGTCCTCCCCTGTTATAATAAGTGGATTGAATTTCCCGGAGAACCTCTTCATACCCCCTCTGGTGGAATTTGATGCAATTCATGGCATGGATTGGTTTTCCTTATATAGAGCCAACATAAATTGTCTGGAGAGGGAAATCACACTCCATATAGAGAATCGACCCCCGATTCTTTACAAGTGTCATGAGTAAGGTGAATCTCCTTTAGCTCCATCATCTCAAGAATGGATATTACTACCTTATGAGCATGCATATCTAGCATAGAAGATTGAGTCCAAGGAAGAAACCATCCTTGAAGAAATGCCTATTGTGAGGGAATTCGCTGAAGTGTTTCCCGAGGAACTTCCTGGTCTTCCTCCAAGAAGAGATGTTGAGTTCTCAATTGAACATATACCTGGGGCGCTACCAATATCCAAGACTCCATTTAGAATGGCTATTTTTGAGATTGAAGAGCTAAAGAAACAACTACAAGAGAATCTAGATAAAGGGTTTATACGCCCAAGTGCTTCACCATGGGGTGCACCAGTCCTCTTCATCAAGAAGAAGGATGGGTCAATTCGTCTTTGAATCAATTATCGTGAACTTAACAAAATCACGATAAAGAACAAGTATCCTCTACCAAGAATTGATGACTTGTTTGATCAGCTGCATGGAGCACAATACTTCTTCAAGGTGGATTTGCGGTCGAGATATTATCAAGTAAGGGTAAAGAAGGAAGATGTTCCCAAGACTGCTTTTCGTACAAGGTACGGGCACTATGAATTCATAGTAATTCCTTTCAGACTCACCAATGCTCCAAAAATATTCATGTACTTGATGAATAGAGTCTTTAGAGATTACCTTGACAAATTTTTTGTAGTTTTTATAGATGATATTATAATATACTCCAACACCAAGGAGGATCAGGAAGAGCATTTAAACTATATACTAGAGACTTTGAGCAAGGAGAAGATCTATGAAAAGTACAGAAAGTGAGAGTTCTGGTTGATGGAGGTCTCATTCTTGGGCTATATAATCACAAGCAATGGGATATCTATGGACCCCTCCAAAACAGATGAAATTGATGGATGGCTGAGGCCAACATCGGTAACGGGTTTCCATAGCTTCTTGGGTTTAGCTGGATATTATCGACAATTTGCGATAAATTTCTCACGATTTTCCAACCCTCTTACCAATCTAAATCGAAAGGGAGTAAAGATTTCTTCGATTGATGAGTGCGAAGAAAGCTTCAAGGAGTTGAAAAGGAGGATTATCACTGCACCCGTGCTCACTTTACCCACAAGTGGAGAGCTTTTTGTGGTATTCAGTGATGCTTTGAAGAAGAGATTAGGATGTGTGATGATGCATAATGATAAAGTGATATCCTATGCCTCATGGCAATTGAAAATCCATGAGCAAAACTATCCAACGCATGATCTGGAGTTGGCGGCTGTGGTCTTTGCCTTGAAAATCTGGTGGCATTATCTCTATGGAGAGAAATTTGAGATATATACTGACCACAAGAGTCTTAAATATATATTCACACAGAAAGAGATTAATATGCGCTAGAGAAGATGGATAGATCTCATCAAGGATTATGATTGTTTAATACATTACCACCCTGGGAAAGCGAAAAAGGTGGAAGATGCCCTAAGTAGAAAGGATCCAGCGATTCTATCAATGATGAGAATTGAGAAGGATCTAATCTTCTTAGACATGATGAAGATGGACATGGGAATCATAAAGAAGGGAAAATTATCAATCATTTCACAAATGATTGCTCAACCATCTCTTTTGGAAAGGTTAAAGGATGCTCAAAAGGATGATGTTGGAATTCAGGAAAAGGTGGAAGCTATCAAAAAGGGGAAATCCTCAGAGTTTAATGTTAATGAAGAATGAATTGTGCGGTTTCGGAAAAGACTATGTGTTCCATCAAGTCTGGAGCTGAAGAAGGAACTTTTAGATGATGCACATAGTTCAAATTTCTCTATTCACCCAGGGAGCACAAAGATGTATTGAGATCCCCGAGAAAACTTTTGGTGGGATTATATAAAGAAAGAGATCGCTGAATATACATCAAAGTGCCTGGTGTGTCAGTAAGTGAAGGCAGAGAGGCAGAAGTCTAAGGGGATGATGCAACCATTTCCCATACTAGAATGGAAATGGTAGAACATCACCACGGAAATAGTCACTAGACATCCAAGGACATCCAAAGGCAACAATGCAATCTGATTTGTTGTGGATCATCTAACAAAGACTGCACACTTCATTGCTATTCGGGAGGATTTTTTATTGGATCAACTGGCACGGATATATATCAGGGAAGTTGTAAGGTTTCATGGAGCACCACTATATATTGTTTCTGACCAGGATCCATGATTCAACTCTATGTTTTGGAAGAGTCTTCAACATGCTCTGAATACTGAATTGAACTTCAGTACGACCTATCATCCTCAAACTGATGGCCAATCCGAGCGGACTATCCAAACACTTTAGAATATGTTGAGAGCGTTCTCAAAGGACATTAAAGAAGGATGGGATCAACATATTCCTCTAGTTGAGTTCTCTTATAATAACAGTTTCCACTCGAGCATCCAAATGGCACCATATGAATCCCTATATGGGAAAAGGTGAAGAAAATTGGCATGTTGGGATGAGGTCGGTGAACGTAAGCTGCTTGGACCAGAAATGGTCGATGAAATGGTGGAGAAGGTGAAACCCATTCAGCATCATATCATGTCAGCCCAGAGTCGACAGAAGATTTATGTAGATAATCCTCGATGAGACCTTGAGTTTAAAGTTGGAGACATGGTGTTTCTACGCATATCTCTGTGGAAAAAGGTCATGGGGTTTGGAAAGAAAGGGATAGTTAAGTCCAAGGTACATCGGACCCTTCGAGATTCTTGGTAGTGTCGGTTCTGTGGCCTATCGACTAGAACATCCACCTGCCATGGCCAAATTACATGATTTCTTTCATGTATCCCTCTTAAAGAAGTACATACCGGACCCTTGACATGTACTATCTTCCGAGGTGGTACAATTGGAAGATGACATTTCTTATGAGGAGCAACGAGTGAAGATCTTAGATCATAGAGAAAAAGTTCTACGAAATAAGACAATGCCCATCGTCAAGGTGTTATGGAGAAACCACAAGTTTGAAGAAGCGACTTGGGAATTGGAGGATATGATGTAGGTGAGTTACCCACATATGTTTTAGTGTGGGAAAATGAAAATTTCGAGGGCGAAATTTCTTAAGGGGGGAATATTGTAATGACCCAATGTTTCATTAATGGAAAATCCCTCTTGATCTAGTTAAATGTCTCTTT
This sequence comes from Viscum album, assembly GCA_963277665.1. NCBI lineage: Eukaryota > Viridiplantae > Streptophyta > Magnoliopsida > Santalales > Viscaceae > Viscum > Viscum album. The sequence goes on from OY728137.1 coordinate 931,034,503, forward strand.
ATGAAAAATGTTTTTATATGTTGTCAAATTCTTTGGTTTTATGTTAATAATTTTGATCATTGTTAATATAGCCATTGAACAGTGATCACATGATTAGTATAAATATAGGACCTTAACAAATCAAATTTACTCAGACAAAAGAAGCAATGGCCTCATCCAGTAGAATTTCCACATACGAATCCCATTTGTCGGAGCTCGGAAAATAGGTGGCATCCTTGGGATTCTCCCTTGACCAAGCCCAAGCTGAGCTTCACCATGTCAAGCTCGAACCAGATTTTCTATGGGAAAAGTGGAAGCTGATAGAGATTACCACTCGAGCGATGTTATCCGAGCCACCCCAAGAGTCTGTCACCATCGCACAACTTACCCTTAGGTCTTATGCAGTTGTTTTAAAGGGTTATGTAAAAAATAAGTAGTACTATGTTCATATACATTATTTTTTTGTATATAATAATGAATATAATTTCTGGTCACTTTTGATACATTTTAAATAGTTTTTAAAGTACAAATGGTTTTTTTAGTTATCATTTAATTAAGAAATATATTTTATTAAATTAAGGGATTTTTGAATTAAATAATTTTTTAATAAAATAATAATAATATTATTAAATTATTTTTTTTATTAAATATAAATGACCTTATAATTTTATGAATGCAATTAAAATTTTATATTTGAAAGCCATTTCTGTCAAAACCCGTGAATTTTTTATAAATGTTTTTTTTATTTTAAAAGTAGAAATTAACATATTTAGAATTTTTTGAGATAAAATAAATGTCACTTTTGGAATCAGGATGTCGAAATTATCCAACGGTGAATTTTTCATAATTTTCTCAGACAGTCAATTTTTTTGGGTAAAAATTAAATACCGTTTAAATATATAATGTGTTTTATGACATCATAATGACCCAATGGTGATGGAATAAAATACCATAATCCTAATGTTCGGCCAATATATGTTTTATCATTAAAATAATGTGATTTTGGGTTTGTTTTACATACTTTTCAAAGCATTAATGGACCCCTCAAGACATATTCAACACTTTGCCTTTTTAAATTAATTTCCATGGGAGTGTGACTCACCTACACATAAGCAACCTTATTATTTTAAGAAGTTCGGACTTGGGTCTTATAAAATATTGTTTTCTTCTTCCCTTTTCCAAAAACCATGGGGAAAAACCATGGGATGGTTTGTGGTTTGTGTTAATTTAATGTAAGGGGATCCAAACCTAAATAATAAAGAATTCAATCTCCTTTCCAATATAAACCCACCTTATCTCCCAATTCCTCCTCACTAAAATCCCATGGAGTTCGTCCAACCTCTGCGCTACTCTCTCTAGAATCCTCCCAAGGTGCCTGAAGCACCCAAGAAGCCTCTCACAAGCCTCTCTCTAGCCATTGGAAGCACACTTCCAAGTAAGGGTTTTTTTTATTTCTTTCTCATTTTTGTCAATTTTCTTTAAGTTGTTTTGCCCTTTTAATTTCAATTATGAATGATGGTGTATGGTTTAGCACCTCCCCCATACTGCCCTCTTATTGTTTTAATGATGGGATACCCCTTTCCCTATCATTAAATGCCTCCCATGTACACCCGTTACTATGCCGAAATTCCGAAAGGAACATCTCTCTCTTCTTTTACATTCAAGAAAACAATTTTGTATCATGAATCTAAATTCTATTACAATTGTTGGGAAATGTATCTATATGACCCCATTACTTTCCATTATATTTAAATATGATGAGGAACCCCTTTCTCTCTCATAAACCTTCTCTATGAATTCTTATTTCACGTCGTTACGCTGCCGAAATCGCACCGATTTTCTAAGCCAATGTCATTGTGTAGTGAATACCATGGCCATTTCTCCATCAAGGGTATTCACTATTATGCACATTTACTTATTGGTTATAATGTTTCATATATGAATTACACATTACTTTATAGTGTAATAAATTATTATGTTTTATGAATCCATGTTTTATGATCCATGTGGCACACTTATGCATGAAATGAAATGTTTAAGAAGGGTGCACCCTTATAGCGCTCCAATGCATTGGGTAAAGTATAGTATCATGATATGTCATGTGCAATGAGTGTTGACTCATGATAATTCAAGTGCAATGAGGGTTTACTCGTACTTTATGTGCAATGAGGGTTTACTCATGCTTTATGTGCAATGAGCCTTGGCTCATGCTAATTCCATGTTAGGTGTTGTTTCCACATTTCCATGTTATGATTATCATGCTTTATCATGCCTTTATGTTAATGTTTCTTTTATGCTCTATTGATATGCCTATTCTCTAACATGTATTGTGCTCCTCATGTTATTCCATGTGTACTCCCTTACTGGGATTTATAGCTCACCCTTTTCTTATGCATGTCCTCAGGTTATCCCATTCAATTCTAAGTACGAGGGAATGTAGTGGTCATGTAAAACAAGTTTTCAATAAAGATGTTGTATTTAATGTTTTATGTTTTAATGTAATGATCCTAAGCCCCAAAGACACTAAACCTCTCAATCTTCTTTTTTGTATCAAGTAAAGTTTTATGTAATGAATCATGTTTATGTTGTAATAAAAAGAAGGGTTGTCATAATTGGAGTGTGTAAAACGTGGGTTATTTCTTGTTCTTTTAAAAAATTTCAAGTGTGTCCTTTCCCCCACCTATTAAAGAGAACCTCATATCCTCTTCTATTCACAGTTCAAAATTCATTTGTATATACAAATACCAAAAAACATTTATTTCTAAATTCATTCATGTGACTAACATGAAATATTTTCATTAGGAAACCCTCCTAATAATTATTTTGGTTCAAACTGAAGGAGGTTTTCCGAAGAAGATGTATTTTTTTTCTAATCATGTTTTGTTTTATTTATTCTTAAAACTCATTAAAATCATATTCAAATATGATGATAAATAAAAATAATAATGATACATGTATTCATATTTTATTATGTTAATTCTATAACCATTTCCCATCTTCTCCTCTATCAAATGGGAAACAGAACCACTGAACATCTGCATGTCAGACTACTAAATCACGAAATGATTTAATTAGTTCTCCCCCAACGCATCTGACATATGAATATAGTTATGTAATTAATTTTACAAATGATATTTGTGACATATTATACTAATTAAAATTAAATATCAAATCTACATTCCTAACATCCAATTTTTTGGTAAATGATAATGTCACTCATGCGTACGTGTAGACTACTATATACACAAAGGGATATGATTAATTTTGTTTAATTTTTACAATGATTGTGATATAGATATAATTAATGAATATATATTTTATATGTGACATGAAAATTATTTTTTATACTTGATATATTATTTACCTTTCTTTTTTCCATTCATCAATAAAATGGAAACAACATTCATGTGTATGTATGGTCTACCATATCCATGAATGGTGTAATTCATTTTCTATCACTAATTTTAAAATAATAATATTATTAAAAATATAATGAAAATAAATGATATTTATATCCTTATTAATGATATATAGATAATGGATATATGATCAATTTTCAAGGTCCAAAACTACAAATCAAAAAAAATTAATGAAAAATAGAGTTGTTATTAGTAGAAACAATGGTTTTATCAAAAAATTTCAACAAAATAATGAAAAGTGTTACAATTAGATAATATATGGGATGATATATATTATTATTTTCCTATAATAGATTTATCATAAAAATAGATTTTTATAAGATAGTTTACTACCTATAAAGTTAATTTTTATACCTAAGGTTACATATTTGGATCTCACAATTATCTCTGGGATAATCATGTTATATTCACCACATTATTTGTTTTTGAGTTTATATGCTTATGATGAATGTATAAAATGATTATTTCCATGAAATTCTGTGATATAAAACTCAAATTATTGTTACTTATTTGATGGGGCTTATGATTCAAAATAAAGTATTTTGGAAAAGGTTTTTTGTTACAATCTCATTGTTTATACATGCTGTTTATAGTCAAGTTACAATGACGAATCATCATGATATATCTCTAAATAAACTCATGGAGGATAATATACTATAGTAATTTAGGTAAATTTTATTTTTTAATTTAATTTTAATCTCATTATATACTCAAAAGATAAAATTCTAGTTTTTAAAGAAAACTTACATTATTTTACTCTTAGGTTGAAAATACTTTATATTCCACATAAATTAATTCTAAAAATGTTTTAAATAATGTTTTTATATTATCCAGTGATTTTTCAATTAATTTCTCCAAAATATATAATCATCTAAATAACCTCAATAAAATAATATTATTTTTTTCCTGAAACTATATCGTCTAAATTATTATGGTAAATGTGAATATAATATTTTTATAACTTGTGCTACCAAAAATGTATTCCTACTAACTAGGCTGCATTATGATTTAATGATCCCACTACATGTTTCCCTGTTTATTTCAAAATAAATTTTTTTCTACAATATTTGGGAAATTTGTAAATGTTATATAAGTTATTTCAATGTAGAAAGGACTTTTTCCCCAAGAAAATTACTCAGTTCTTTTTTAAAATAACTTCCCATTGTAGAGGTATTTTTTTGGGTTCATAGGATTTGTTGAAGGTATGATAAAATTATACCAAACATATCCTCTTTATAGAAGGATTATGATTATCCTTATTAGTTTTTTATTTAACCCATTTCATTTATGTGTTTTTTTATTATGAATCACGTTTCTTTTTTATGGGATATTTTATGATGAAATTATAAAATATATTTGAAACACATTTATATTCTATAGTTTATATTATAACATAATGTTTAGGAAATATATTTTTATAGGTTATGATATGATGAATATTTATTATATTGTGGAACACATACATGTTATCTTCCTTATTTGATTTTTGGACTATAAGTTATATATCAATTAAATAAATTGCGTAGATATTGTTATTTCATATGATATACACGACTAGAATTATTGGTGAACTAAGTTTAGTAATGAATTCTATCAACAATGATAGTATTAGTAGTGAACCATGACCACTTTTATAGATCTGGGAGTTAATCTAGCGCATAATTATATCATCTATAGTAATAATTGACTAATAAGGAAATTAATTTCTATATTTTTTTTTACACAAATATATTTATTATGAAAATTTTATGCACTCATGATTTACATAAAATTATTAACTTAATAATAATAACATATGAACTACCATCATTTTTTTCATGGATCATTTTTATGATATATGATATGTAGAGTATGATTTCCAATATTTATTCTCATTTTCTCATACCACTATTCTTATATTATGCTTATGTGATAATTGATAACTACTTTTTCCCCTTATTGTCCATCAAACCCATCATGTCATAAGCTTCTAGTCCCCATGAATTGATTAAGTTTGTTATGCATGATATTTGTAAGAATGTAACTATTTATTAATAATATAGTGGGTTATGATGTAGTTCACTTATTAATGAGTTTTTTATGTATATATGTTTATGGAGATACTAAACCTATATTATGTTTTATGTATTTCCATGTTATGCATAGAATATTGAACTATTAGGATATAATATCTTTGTACGAAAGGTTAGGGTCTCTGTATATGATATCATAGCCATGTTTTTTATCCTTTTGAAACTAGAATGATAAAACATTATTGATAACACTAGGGATACATCAATGTATAATAAATATTATTCAAAATTTATTAAATGATATAGTGAGTGGTTTTAAAGAAATGTCATCCATGTGTATATATTACATAAATGATTACATTGTGCTTCAACTCGATCATCACCTCGTGAAAAATAGCTATCCTGATTTCACAACTTTTTTGACACACCAATAGGATATGTTTTGGAAATAAACAAAATATATATAAAACACTTAGATGATTTTTAATATATGGTGGACTTTAATGACCTCAGTCAATCTTATGAAATCATTGGTTGAAAACAAGGTGTCAAGGTATAATATTTTAGATAAATGATGATTCATTATTTTTTTCACTCAGATTATTAATGATAATACTATGATTCGTGGAAGTAAAAAAATATAAAATCAAAAGGAAACATTATAATGTGAAATGATATAGAAAATCCAATGAAAATAAAATATGTACTACTAAAATGTTATTTTCAATTATCTATTGGTATGAGCATGAAAATGTCAATTTTCACATTTTTCCTTTTGAAGGAGAATTATATCAGTGGTTAAATCTTATCATGAACACGATTAAATATCAAAACATTTACTCTAGTAATATTTATAGGTTTAGGAGATTATTTTACAATATTTAGTTTCCTCGTATTCTTCATGAAAAAAAATAACAAATTCCCTAAGTTATATCACAGGTATGATAAAGTAGTGTTTACCTACTAGGAAAATTATACATGAATTTTGAGTTATGATTATGTTATTATCGTGAAACATAAAATTAATGTTTATTAATTATTTTTTGGAATAAAACAAAGTATCCAAATTTTAGTAGCTATAATATTGTTTAGTATCAATAAATAAAACATTTGACATAGACTCAAATTAGAAATGGAAATGTGGGATTCTCACAATTCCCATTGGTTATATAGGGAAAAAAAGATTGATACTCATGAAAATATAATTAAATAAATGGGTGGAAATAAATTCCAACATATACATTCTTGAAATGTGGGAACAAAAATCATGGAAACTTATTAAATGGAATTGAGAGTTTCATTAAATTTATAAGGGAATTTCTTAAAGCATGTGAATGTTTAAAAGAAGTGAAGTGGCCGAATAAAACAGTGGAAGATATAATGAAACCCAATAATTCACCACCCACGTAATAAAGCATCAAATTCATTGAGTATGAGAATTATTTTAACATCTTCTCAAATACAATAGTTAATGATGATTATTAATATTAGTAAAATCTTAATCCAAGAGACGATAGAATATCTCTTTTGATCATTTTTTCTAATGAGGTGTTCAATGATATATGATGAAATGTACACAAACCAAACACTATAGAAAATGTAATGTTTTATTTAACTATTGATATTCCCACTATTTTATATATTAATAATTTTCAATGAATATTGAAATTCAACAAAATGATAATATATTAGATTATATGTGAACACCCATAATGATACGATGATCACATCTCTTGTTTATAATTTTTATTTGGATAATTAACGTTTGAATTTGATTCCTTAAAATCATGTTACTCTTCATCAGGATGAATTAGATGTTATATTTATCATGGATAAAATTTTATACATAAATCCCACATCAAATTTAAATGAATAAATTTAAAATTTGATATTCCAAACCAATTTATAATCATCAATCAGTTCAATGATAGAAATTTACATCTTTTGGAAATCACAACCAATGCATGGGTCTTGAAATATATTCAAAAAGTTTTTTATGTAATATGGTGGGGTAAAAAATAGATTTTATGATATTTTTAATTTTAATGAGTTTTATGATGTATTTATATAAGTGATTCCAAGTATTCCACTGAATCAGGAAGTCAGTTTTCAAAATAATTCATACATTAAGCTTTACCTATTTTAGAGACTCTATATAGATTGTCCCTAATTATGTTGTAGGAACATAAGAAGTTAATGAAGGAGAATCTTGGAAAGGGATTCATTAAGATATGTTTTTCACTTTTCCATGAAACTGTTCATTTTTTATGAAGAATGTTGGATCAATGGTACTCTAAATATATTATATGGAACTAAACAAGATCACAATATAGATAAATTAATCACCACCCCATATTTATGACATTTTTGATAAACTATATATATAAGAACTCTTTAACGTGATTAAAAATCACTCTAGATATCCTTAGCTAAGTTTCAAGAAAGAGAATATAACAAATATATAATTCCCTGAAATGGATGGATACTATGAATATATAGTGATTCCATTTATTCTTACTAAATCCCATTTTATCTTCATGGATTCAATGAATTTAATCATTATAAATTACCTTTATCAATTTGTGGTTGTATTTATTGATGATATTAATATATATTTTAATAGAAATGTTGACCATAAGTATCACTTCATAATTTCCCTTAAGACCATATATAATGATAATTTTTATGAAAAATTCACCATGTGTGGATTTTGAAAACAAAATTTTTCATTTTATTTGGTCATACATTCTCCTAATAGGGTATATTTGTGGATCCATCAATGATTAATGTTATTTAAGGTTGGCCAAGAAAAACCATTGTGACTGATATATTATGTTTTATTGGTTTGGATGAATATTATTGACATTTTGTTGAGAATTTATCATAACTATCTAATATGATAATAAATAAAAATTGTAAGAGATCAATGTTCCTACATAAATGTGAATTTGAGAAAATTTTTAAGGATCTAAAGAGAATATTAGTCAATGTATCTATTATTACATTACCCTATGTTAGATATGGTTTTATAATCATCAGTGATAAATATAATAGTGTAATATAATTCATTCTAATGTAGATTTACTTTTTTAATAATCTACCTCATATTAATTGAACTTTCATAAGATGAATATCCTAAATCTTGATTTGGAGTTAATGGTGGTAAGTTTTTTAATAAATACATAGAGGTAATCTCTATACAGAAAAATGTGTGATATATATACATATAAAAAAAGGTTAAAGTATATTTTCACAAATAAGTAGTTCAAAAATTATCAATGATTATTTTTGGAATTAATTAATGATTATTAATGCTCAATATATTACCACCTATGGGAATCAAACGAGGTGGCTGATGCTTATATTAGAAATGATCTTTCTTTATTATCTATTAAGAGGATAAAAATATATCTAGTGTTTATATTTTATAAAAGTATTTATTTTAGAATATTAATGGATGGGGAGAAATCTTATCTATCTCAAATGAGTGTTCATCCATCTATCCATGTTAATATTTAATAGGTGTAGAATAACGATATTGAGTTATTGAAGAAGGTAAAAAATGCTATTGAGTTTATGATTGGTCATGATGTAATTATATGTTTCATGAAATGAGTTTGTGTTCAATCCATACCTAATTTGAAGAAGTAACTTATAGTATATGATCATAGTTATTCATTCACCATTAATTTTAGATGTTTTAATATGTATAGATATATAAAAGAAGATTTTTTTTGTAGAATGGAATGCAAAGGGATATTGTAGAGTTTGTATCATTGTTACTGATATTTGGGAGTGATAATTCCACGGGATAAAATGTTAAGGGTGATGTTACATCCATTACTTGTATGAGAATAGGAATGGGAAAACATTACCAAGTAATTTTTCATCACACTCCCAAAAACATATAATGGGACTAATTTTATATGGGTTTTAATCTATCTACTTATAAAGTTGCCACAATTAATTAATATAAAATATGCCTTCTCTCTGGATCAGCTTCCTCGGATATACATTAGGTATTTGTATGGTTTCACAGTTCACAAAATTCTATTGTATCTAACGATGATTCAAGGAGTACCCAAATGTTATGGAGAATTTTGCAATAGGATTTTGATAAAAAGTTGAGTTTCAAAATGACTAATTATCCTCAGATAGATGGTAAGTCAAAGAGAACAATTCAAACCCTAGGGGATATGTTATGATGTTATTTTTAATATATCAATGGTTTCTAGGACCAACACCTTTCCCAAGAGGATATTTCAGACAATATTATATTTCTATAAATAATTTATACGGCAACTTATGAATCCCGATTTATAAGGTTTTGTATAAATCCAATGTTATAGAATGAATTTAGAGAAAGACTGATATTATGACATGATCTATAGGAGGAAATGGTATATAAATTGATATTTGTAACATCCTGAACCGCATCTCCACTTTCATGTGCCTCTAACTAGGTCATCACATGACATCAAGTGTGCCTCCCCATATGCCAGAGGATACCAACTAGAAAATTAGGTCAATGGAGAAATAATGGGGTGACTATACATTCTAATCAAAGTAATTATACAATAGAAATGATATCATCAAATATATTAATCAGTAGAATCATGTAAGAGGACATCATACACCATTTCCAACCAGTAACCATCTATCACATGCTATGAAAATATAATGAATACACTACATGTCATGCAGTCATAAAAATGAATAGAAAAACCTAATCTACCAAAGGACCTCAGACATGGACCTGAGTACCAACCTGGTCCTGACAACCTATGCTCCAACCTGATATCCCATGCTCAACCAAACACCAAGTTCTTATCTCAAACCTTTATATGAAAACAAGTAGGATATTTCTAGGTACCCAAGTGCCATGGAGGTCTAAAAACGGTGTGAGTACAAATCATTAGGCCACCACAACTATGTATATGATATAACCATCTAGTACCACCATGTATGAAAAAAATCAATTTAAACAAGTAAACACGACACCCAGGAAAAAATTTAAGTAACTATATAATATCCATTTTATCCATTAGGATAATTATATTAAACAAATCAATATAACTAACCCATGTCACACTAGGATTCTAAGACTTATCATAATGGGTTACATACCCTTTTAACCATAATGGGTTCTCACTAATCACAAACTATCACATACCCATTAATTAAAAAAATCACATTATCATTTTCGTCATTTATTCTACGGGTTAGGCATTAACATCATTTACAATAATGCCTAAGTTGTGAAATTTCCATGAATTATGAAATAGGTCATGTTCCGTATATTAATATGATATATATTTCATTAACAAATACATCCCACTTATTTTGGAGTCTTAGTCCATATAGTCTCACCAAATTCATCCATTAGGGGAATAGAGACCTAGCCCCATTACATAACGTGTGATTTATAATGGTGAGGTTTACCAATATAGTTTAACCTGACTTGTTGGAGTATATCCTCAAATCCTAAACCCCACAATACCAAGACATGTGCATATTATTTTTTATCTGTTTACCACAAGTAACATATCACAAACCATACAAAACCAATACATATAACATTCAAAATTTAAATTTCATAAAACATTTGAATTGTTATAAGGCCTTAACACCTTAGTACATTTAATATTCTCCTCAATTATACCATTTCACCCATTAAATTTTTCACACCATAGCCCATTAGTCATATTCATCAATTATAATTAATTATCCTATTTATGAATTTCATTAAAAATATAATGAATCTTTTAACACATTCACTTTATTCCATTTAACTAGTATTCACATCATGTTATACATCCCCTTATGGTATATCATTAACAACGTATATTAATCATTTATTTCATTTCATAATCATGTTAACATGAAATCATAATTTTTATGGGTTCTATCTCACTAACCCTTACTTCCTATCAACTAATATGGTTCAATCAGTCATTTTCAAACCCCTTCATAGAAAATAATGAGATTCCAAAATACTCATTTGAAATCATCTTAAAACCACTATTTCAAACACATGTATTCCTTTTTCAAAAACCAAACCATTCTCTAAGGATTTCATTTCCATTTTTATCCATTCAAAAAAATCATTAAGAATTTTTTCAAGGAAGGGGTTAACAAACCTTTTTCAAATCTACATTTAAATTCATTTAATAAAATCTCATATTCAATACATTTATATTCAACACATCCTTTCAAACTATTCCCCACATTCAAACATCAATTTCATGATTGAAAACCTTGGTCATGTAAAATCCCATTACACATAAATAAAACCTTTTTAATGTATTCTGGGAACTTCATAATTATAGTGTATAATAAAATAAGTTTACCCTTTAACAAAGACCACACACCTGATAACAATGTTATAACTAATCCCTCTCACATTTACCGAATTTCAATGTTCCCTAGTTCATTTCTTCATTTTGAGTGTTTAAAACACCGTAAGTATAGCCCTAGGTTTGGTCACACATCACCAACGAACCCAGTATGGTATTTGATGGTTTTCTCACCTCAATCTGAGTACCAAAATAGATTTCATAACCAAGGATGAAATGACCCAATAAAAACATTATTAGACACCCAAATACACATATAAAACATAAAGACTTTCAGAAAAATATTAAAGACTATAAAACTCATGTTTGAGGATGATTAGTTTCCCAAACATATCCATTGATTTGATCTTGAACACCCTTTAAAGATCCAACATAGAATCATCTAGATCCGTGAGTGTTTTAGGGATTTAGAAGGATAGAGGAGATTATACAAACCCTGATAAAAATAATAGATCAAGGAAGAGTTTTATACACATTTGGAGCATCGATTCATACCAAAAGACACTCCAAACAAACTAGATTTAAGGATAAACACTCATAGAGGTGGAGGGGAATGCTGGTTCATCTCCCTTAATTCAAGGTGTCAGATGGGGTGAATGTTAGGGAATAAAGAAATAGGATTGGGAGGGAAAATAGTAAAAGCCCACTTTTTATAGGTCTCATGGTGTGTCCACATAGTTAACCAAACCATGCGCCAACCGTGAATATCCCTCTATCCAAGAGGGAATATACCACACAGTTTCCTAAAGGCACCCACACAATTTGGACAGCCATGCAGTAACTATGTGCCGGCCTCTATATAAAACGGTCCCCAAGCCACATAGTTTCTTAGGCCAGGTTTATGCTTTGTTCTAATCATGAACCAACTATGGGATAAATATTGTTCAGGATCACCTCTCCTCATTTTTTGTCCCAAAACACTGAGATAATTCTAAAAATTACAATACATCCAAGAACCAATTCATTATCCGAACAAAGGAATCTTAACCAAAAGATAAACAAGGATTTTCATTCACGAAATTTCTTGACCTTAAAACCTCCACATATTATAATGGATCATCCTTGAGAAGTACTTCTAAAAATTATTGATACTCTAAGAACAATGGTTGAGTCAAAGGGGATAGCTATTAAATTTCATTTCCCAACCATCCTCTTGGACATGGACACTCTATCAGAACACTCAGACCTAGGAAACAATCCTACCCAAAGAGACCTTCTCCACCAAAAACAACAAACACGAACTTAAGTATCCTCTAGGATGAATCATACTTGAACTCATCACTACCAACATTTATATTTGGGATGCATACTGGAAAAATAATTTTCCCTAAATGAAACGAACACCAAAAGGTCAATACATTATCCAAGGAGAGCCTATCGAAATACCAACTATCCAATAATCTCCACCATTAAGGGTACAAATCACATGATGTCATCACACCTATTTTCTAAAAGTCTAATGATGATCCAATCTCAGTTTCACTAATTGGATACACAGATTCCAACCACATTACCTGACCTACATTTTTCAAAAACTCTTGGCCCAAGGGTATTAACCCATTTCTAAAAATCTAAAGCACTCTTAAGAATAAAATTCATGAAAAGGCACTCAAGTAGTAAAAACCTGAGTGAAAGCCCCCCACAAACATTGATTCACCCTGATCGATACTACCTATACCAACCCAATTCGTACTACCACTCGCATCATCAATCAACCATTTCTCTGACATGGTGTTCACACTATATACCTTGGCTCTCCTCCACCATCACCTGGTGTTGGGTACCTCCACCATCAACAATGAGACCAGTAGAACCAAAACTCAACTTTTGAAATATACTAGATTCATTTTCCAACTAATTATTCCCATACATCAATTGATCCCCCACTCAACTCTAGGACTCATCACTTCCATAGACACCCCTATGATTACTCACACATTTTTCATGTTATCTCATCGAAATAAAACTTGGCTCTCCCTCAAAACTCATCCTCACAAAGGATCGCACTTAACATGTCAACATTAACCATATGACATTTAAAACATAGAACATTCATTCATTATTACCCATACTAGTCATGAAATTCTAGTAGACTAACTACATTGGTGCCCAAATCCACTATTGGCATGTCTTCCTCTACATGGAAAGGATTCATTATTACATAAGGCACATCCCATAATCTGTGCACACCTACCATATTCCATTCTCAAAATCTCATGAAACCTCACCTTCATAGAATCTTTTTCTCTATGAACCATTTCCTGCTCTACAACACCCACCAATTCATTTTATTTCAAATACTCTGATCATCTCTAAAACTAGCCCGAGTTTGAATCTTTCACCAAATCAGTTTACCAATGCATTTGTGTCCCACTTGGCCTTCCATAAGGAATAAATGCATACACATTCATACTTATCATTGGATTATTGATGAAACCCAATTAACTCCATGATTTTCTACATTTATCCATGGATAGACTACCACTCACCGCCGTACAAGTATTGTTCTCACTAATTCCATCAATCCATTTAAACTATGACAAATCACACTTCAGTCATGAGCTAGACAAAAACATGGATGTGGAAATCTAGCCTTTCCAAGAACAAAAAATCCAACACTACCAACTACCCATTACCACCTTCTGAGAAAGGAACCAATCGTATATTAAGACATATAGTCCATCCTAACGACCTCACATGAAATTGGTTGATGGTTTACTCCCCACCATACAACTCCACATATGCCTCCCTAAAAGAATAAACTCTAGGATGTCCCATATTCAACTAAAACACTCTCAGGCTTCTAATCATAAATCCAGAGCCTTCCCAGTAATCTTGAATTATGTAATGATATTGGAAATGATGGAAACTAGATAAAAGTATTCCAATAAGTCATTGAAGAACACCAAAACAAAAAATCAATCACATATGTCACCACCCATTATGGGGACAACATAACCATCCATAAGTATCAGCCTACCCTACATTCTAACATTTCAACTATAGTCAAAAAACAAAACATTAATGGGATTGTTGACCAAAACTCACTTCCACTTCATGACCCTATAACAATAATTCTCAACCCAACATTCCACTTGGGACCACCTTAATTACCCTAGTTGATTTTTTCAAGAACGAACTTGGATATTTATATGTAATTCATCTACCACCACAACAAAACACAACCCAAAATCCTCATGCATAACACATGCCTCCCACTATGATCCCATAGAATTACGATAGTTGTTTGACCTGAGCCACATATTCATATAACCCAAATGGAATTGTGTATATCTAAGGAAATCCAAAATCTAGATATCCTAAAAATATTTCATGGTCCCACATTTTCTAGTGAGCACACATTGAACTTGACACTAGGTCATACATATTAGGAACCACAAGAGGTAGTCCCAACATTCACTCAGTCATCTAACCATGCCTCTTGGTTAGTTGGCCTCATTAGACACAAGGAATTCTCAAAATCATCATACAAAAAACCAACTATTCAAAAAATAAATCCCAACCATGCGGACACCACTAAGATCAAATGTAACTACCACACTTGAAGTGGAAATCCATGTTGCGATCACTAAGGTCCCACTCAACCATAATCATCATCGATTCTAGTATCATCCACCATTAAGGTGACATGGAAAGTATCCTAATGACCACGAATCATTACAAAACCGGCCTTACAACCATCCATGAGAACTCATAAACCTTTCAAGAGAGAAACTAGATATAACCATACACTTTTACCACACTAGATGGCACCAAACATGAATCCATCATACAAATAAAGAAACTATTCATGGTTTACATCTTAAGGAATCTTCAACATAGGAAAGAACTTCTATGGGGATATACACACTTTTAAAAAACTATCATCTTATAACCACCATTGGAGTCACATTTACTAATATATTAACTTTATATTTTATCCCTCTAGGATAAACCCGATCTTGGAAAAACTATCTGTTTGACACTGTCAATGTATGGATACCTTCTTTTGTCATACGTAAATATAATAACCAACAACCTAGTTGAAAACTCTAACAGGTCATCATTGAATATCAAATAGTACAATCTCCCTAAACTAGATCCATGAAATAAATGTGCATCAGCTCTCTCTATATAAACCATACACATCAGACCTAAAAAAACTTGTTTCCCATGTATGATAATACCACCCCTTTTCTAAACACATTTTGCATAAAACATAAATAAACCATATAATATAGAGCTCACATCAATGATACTCATGAACGTATGTTGGAACCAAGTGCTAAACTGCCACTCTATGGTCCATAACACATCTTGAAAAGGTCTCATCCCATAATGTTACCACATCCACAATAACAGACATTATTTCCAAACCTCAACATTACATCCTAACCAAATAAACCATAAGAAACACTCAATTAATGGGTACATCCAAATTCATTAATGTCTCACATATGATAATAAATGCATTCACAACTAAGGTTCTCTCACCACCCAAACCAACCATATACTAGGACAAAACACACAAAAAGGATACCAATTTCGAATATCACTATATGTTCCATAATTTTCAAAATAACTTCTTAATTAAGCATAATCAATTGAAACCCAACAGATTCCATTTCAGATATTTCTATTTTCAAAACCCCAAGGATTTTAAATTTCATAAAACCACTTATTTTTTATACATTTAAAAAATTCAAGATTTATTCACATTCACATATGAAAACATTTCCTTTATCAAAAATTTCAAGGGAAAACTAATAGATAGAACTTACTAGAATAAAAGTATAGTACCTGTATATAGATCCCAAAGCACTATTAATGACGAGAAACATATGGATGGTCTACCAATCCAATGTTCCTAGACAGATGCATGAACTCACACACCCTCTCATTCCATACAAATATTTGATATAAACATCATAAATCAATAATATCACATCCTTGGGTAAAACTGAAGGAGGATATAATGATCAAAATTAAATTAAAAATTCGAACATCAATTATAATAACTGAAAACATGGATTTTCCATCATATGTGGGGGTACAGGAACCTAGGAATGATCTCATTTCTAGGACCAAATAAGATTGTAGTCTATTTTCACCATGGAAATAATAGTATGACAAAATACATACTTTGAAACCACTTTGTAACATCCCAAACCTAGTGGACGCTTTTTGGTGCCTTGATCTAGGTCATTACATGAGCTCAAGCACAACTCCTCATATTACATAGCCTATCAACTAGAAACACATGTCTATGAAGTAATGATTGGGAGACTATACTCACATACCAGAGAAATTCCACAATAGAAATGATATCAGAAAATATAGAAACCAATAGAAACAGATAAAAGATAATCATTGGACAATTCCAACAAGAAACAAAGAAGAATATTCTATAACAATTTTTTTAATACACTACATGTCAAGAATTAATTCAAATGAAAAGCAGAAAATTCTTCCAGAAGACATTGGACATAGACTCGAATAGAAACCAAGTCCTGACCTCCCATGCTCCAACCTAATATGCCATTCTAAACCAATCACCATGTCGTTGTCCTGAGCCTATATCAAAAAACAATAAGAAGCTTCTTGAGTACCCAAGATCCATGGAGGCATGAACTAGATGTGATTAAAACATAGTAGTACACCACTAATGGTTTCTAAGAAGTTACCATTTATTTTAATATTGTATGAAAATAACCTGGTGAAAAAAGTAAACAATACAAAAAGATATAGATTATGAAATTATCTAATATCAATTGTATCCATTATGTTCTATAGATTCATAAATTCAATAAAACTATATCTGGTCACATTAGGAGTTGATGTCAGGGGAGAAGTAGTTAAAAAAACACTTTTAACCACAAGATATTCTCAATAATCACAAACTTTCACAAACCCATTAGTTAACAATATTAACTTGATAATTCTCATCATTTTTCCTATGGTTAAAAATTTACATCCTTTACCCTACAATATATGTCTGTCAATTACCATGCATTAACTAATATTTTATGATCCCTATATTAATAGTGTAACGCCCTGACCCCAGTTACCCAGAGTCGGTGCATTATTACATAACATTGGCATGATCACAAGAAAGATCAAATCTCGAAAGACCGATTGGTTTAGTAGCCTTGGAAACAATTGATATATTCATAAAGTTTTACATTACATCATAAAGTGAAAAACTACTACAACAACATATTTTCTCCATAGTCCACACTATTATCCCCTCATAATATCCCTGCAGGTCATTCATAATTTACTTCTTCACATCCTGGGAAATATAAAACATATAAAGGGGTGAGCTCAAATGCCCAGTAAGGATAACAATATAGAGGAAACTTTCATATATAAGAATAAAAATTTAAGGCAATATATAACTAAAACAAAATCCTTTTAAACTTGAAATTAAAAATAGTATGGAAAAAATAAAATTAAATAATTCCATTTACTTATTCACATGGATATTCTACTAATCAAATAATCACATGAAATATCAATAACCACTTTCATAATAATAGAATGCATAATGCCAGACTATCATAACCACATAGCCAAGGCCTCATGCCAAGACTACAAATAAGATTTTTCCAAGGCCTTGTGCCAAGACACTAGTTTTTATCATGAGACCTACCGATGCATCAATGAGCTATAACAAGCTCCACCTGTCACATATTAAGTCCAATGCATTCCCATATGAAAAGGTTTAAACATAACATAAACATTCCTATTAAAAATAGTATATGAAATGTTAATATTTCATCTATAAAATATGAATGGTATAAAAATAACACATCCACAGTCAAACATATCACAAAACCTTCAATACAATATAAAAGTTTTGTATCATAATAAATCAACTTCAAATAAGCGTAAAATACATCAAAGGATGTTGACATAGATGAAATCAAAACTCTTTTTAGAGAAATATCTCTTTATATTTTTAAATCATTTAAGAGTCATATATTTATTAAGTAAAACATTTTATTTAAAAATATTCTTATAAGCTTTTAAGGGAATCTTCAGTGATTTTATAACAGTGGAAAATAGTCGTACCCTCCATATAAGTTAAAAAACATTTTTACCATAATTCTGTCGAAAAGGTTAAAAAGCACATTGTTTGGAAAATGACGGAAAGATTCCTTTATAAAACTCTTATAAAAAGTAAAACAAGGGTATAAATGACTTTAACCCATATTACTTTAAAATAGTAAAAATGTTTTGAAATACATTTTTAAGAAACATGGATGTGGATGATAAAAAGATCCCAGTAGATTACTACGTATAAACAACCTCAGATAATGAAGAGATTGTAAAATAACCCTTACCCTGTACTTTTCCTTGGTTGGGGGAAGGTTAAACTCCTGTATAATTGTAAAATAATTGTTATTAAATTATACAAGAATCATATACATTAATATTATATCATATATGATCTTTTAACATTGATTTGTTAATAATATCTTAGTATTATCGTTGTTTCGGGTGTTAACTTACTCGTTTTCTTTTATATGTTTTGTTATATAAGCTATGTTTGTAACAGATAGTTTGTATCTTAATCATATCCATAATGATATCAAGTCCTTAGATACTATTATTTATCATAAAATGAGAATTATACTAGAATGGATACAATGGAGAATGAATCTCATCGTGTTCGTGGAGACGGTAGTCCGTACGTACGCACGAGCGACAATATCATTATTTTGATATTAAAATAATATATAATTGGATGGTATATCATATATATAGAATCATTATAATTTTATATTTATTAATTAAATGAGTTACACATCATTATTATACACATCCAAATAATAATTTATTGATTAACAATTACACCACGACGTGGAGACGGTAAGCCGTACGTACGCACATATGGTGACATGTTATTCAAAGGATGGATAGAATACTGAATATGGTTGTACCATATTTATAATAACATTACATTATATATAAGATATTGGAGTTATTATTTTAGAATGGTAATAACAAAGAAAGAAGAAGTGGAAGAAGAAAGGATCTTGAAAAAGGGTGGTGAAATGATTACCTCTTCTTCGGGTTCTTCCTTTTGATTTGATCAAAAGGGCTCCTTAAGTTGGCTTTATGACTAATGGAAGGCCTCTAGGATGATTTGAGATAAGTTTAGAGAGTATTTGGGCAGAGTTTGGCCGAACCAAAAGGCTTTTAAGGTGTGAAGTAATGAGAAGGGGGAGTGCCCTTTTATAAGAGGGGTGAGGGGCACCTTTGGAAAAGCTTGAAATATTAATTTATAATAAATTCATATTCGGTTTCTAATGGCTCCAAAGTTGATTATTTAAAGGTTAAGGTGGGGATGGGTTGAAAAACGCTCAACTAATAGAATTTAGACAGGTTTGGGTTACTATATTAACCTTATCTTTAAATATTAACTCTTAGTTAATTAGTTTGACATTTACCATGTCACTTTGTATTTTTATATTATATTGTTAATAAACTTACTATATACATCCAAGCGACCCCCAAGTGGTCCATTAATAATATTCCTATCAATATATAAGTCTCTTTTCCGAACCTTATATATTTAGGAAATTAATATTAATTAATAATATAATATTTGTTTTAAAAACTCTTTTATGTCAATTTTGACAGTATTCAATATTTGATTTTTTTGAAACTCATAACAAGATTATTACTTCAAAAAAAGTCAATTAAATCAATACTAGTTTTTCATATTATCCTAGAAAAGTTTTTTAATTCATTAAAAGTCTCAAATTATATTTATTTTGGTATTTATAATATTAATTTTTTTAATTTTTTACTATTATGGTAATTACTGCATCATCATTGTGTCATAAATAAATTAAATTATATAATGTCTAAAAATTATAAATAAAATATCATTATGTATTATATCTTATTATCTTTCTAATGAATATTTAAAATCGAATTTATCTTATGTATAACCCTATATTAAAAATGTTTTATTAAATAAACTTTGATGTTAACTCTTTTAACTCTTCTTTGAATTAAATAATAATAATTGTCCTAATCTAATCCAAGTGGACCTAAATGATAATATTTTATTCCTAAAGTTGTTTTTGGTCGATATAAACTTTTCCAATATAATTAGGACATGTGTTAGGGTAATATTAATATCATTTTTACCCTTAATTACCCTATTTACTTTTAACCGTAGTAAATAAAAGTAAAAATTTACTCTTCACCAAAAATTATTTTCATCTCATTGAACCACATTTTACTCCTTGATATTAACCGTGTCTCTGGGATTTTAGAAATTCCATTCACAGAAGTGGTAAAATTATGTTTTATGAAAAAATTCATTTTTTTAACTACCACTTAGTAGTTTCACTATTTATCAAAAATTGAAGTTTTTCAGAACAATGCCAAAATTTTACCCTAAGCTATAATTGATATTCCAAATTAAAAAATTATGTCTCTTTTAAAAAATTCCAAACATATAAGTTTCATTAATTAATTTTAAAATTAATTCACGTTGTCACAACAAATAGCGTGTTTTTAAGAAACAATATATATCAAAAGATTGACAATTGTTTAGGTCCAATTTCAAAGTGAAATTAATCCTAATGGACACCATTGGATAAAATTCTAAAAATATATTCTAATTATTTTTTAAAACCACTCAATAATATAATTTATCACTATAAATTATTTTGATTAAAAAATTTGTTTTTAAGTATTTTTCACTATTCATAAAAATTGGAAGTTATTAGAAAAATACGAAAAAATAAACTTAGGATAATTTCGATATTTCGAATACAAAAATGAAGTCCATTTTGAAATATAAAATATATATAATTTCAAAAATTAGGTATTACTATTCATAATGTCTAGTTTGATCGGTTGTGGTGTGTGTTTGAACTCGATGTTGCGTACAACACACGCTATCACATTATTCAAATAAAAACGTACCGTAGAAGCTTGGGTTGTTACATTATTCCCTCCTTCAAATAATTTCTTCCTCAAAATTTCTAGAATACTACCACATAAAAACACTCGGTTGGTTTTTCATCATAAGTTCCTCGAGTTCCCACGTTGCCTCTTCCATCTTATGGTTTCTCCACAAAACCATTACCAGACGCGTCGTCCGGTTTCTCAATACTTGTTCTCTTGTATCAATAATCTTGACGGGTTCTTCACAATAAGACAGATCGGGTTACAGTTCAAATTCCTCATAGGTGAGTACATGCGTTGGTTCAGGCATGTATTTCCTCAATAGAGATATGTGGAACACATCGTGATCTTTGGAGAGACTTGGCAGCATTGCCAATTGGTAAGCTACAACCCCAATTCGTTCTAGAATTTCAAAAGGTCTGATGTACCTGGGACTCAATTTACCTTTCTTACCAACATGTATGACTCCCTTCCATGGAGATACCTTCAGGAAAACATGATCACTGACTTGAAATTCCAAATCCTTCCATCGATTATCGGTATAGCTCTTTTTCCTACTTTGAGCTGATTTGATGTGATTTTGGATTACCTTCACCTTTTCCATCGTTTCCTCCACCAGTTCTGTGCCTACAAGTTTTCATTCACCAACGCCATCCCAGCAGGTTGGTGTACGAAATCTCTTTCCATATAACGCTTCATATGGTGCCATCTGAATACTCGAATGGAAGCTATTGTTATAGAAAAATTCTACCAAAGGTAAATATTGATCCCACATACCCTGAAAGTCAAGTGAGCAGGATCTCAACATGTCTTCTATGGTTTGAAAAGTTCGTTATGATTGTCCATCTGTCTGAGGGTGGTAGGAAGTGCTCAAATGAAGTTCATTATTCAGGGATTTCTAAAGACTCTTCCAGAATATTGAAGTAAAACGGGGATCATGATCAGAAACAATCGATAGGGGTACTCCATGAAGTCTCAAAACTTCATTAATATATAGTCTTTCTAGACGTTCCAGTGTTAGATCTTCTCTTATAGAAAGATAATTTTATGACTTAGTAACAAGATCAACAAAAACCCATATTGCATCGTTCCTTCTAGGAGTCTTTGGTTGTCCCATGACAAATTCCATCATAATATTGTCCTATTTCCACTCCGGTATGGGAAGAGGCTTCATGAATCCTATAGGCTGTTTCCTTCCAGCTTTCACTTATTGACAAACCATACATCTTGACACAAAATCAGCAATCTCCCTATTCATGTTGTCCCACAAAAAAATGTTCCTTCAAATCTCTATACATTTTGTGCTCCCAGGGTGTATAGAGAAATTGATACTATGAGCATCATCCAGAAATTCCCTTTTTAGATCAGGTATATCGGGAACACAATGTCTCTTCCTGAATTTCAAAATTTCTTCTTCATACACAAAGTCTCTCAATCTCCAATCATTCACAGCTTTAATCTTGTTTTAAAATTCTTCATCATCGGTCTGAGAACTCTTAATCCTTTCTAGTAAAGATGGTATGTCAACCATTTGAAAAAGCATTGATGTTTCACCTTCCCTGGTTATTCCCATGTCCATCTTTACTAGATCCATCAAAATTGGATCCCTTTCAATTCTCATCACGTTCAAAACTCCATGGTCTTTTCTTCTCAAAGAATCTGCCACCTTGTTTTCTTTCCCCGGGTGGTAGTGTATCGTACAATCATAATCCTTGAGTAATTCAAGCCATCTCCTTTGCCTCATGTTGAGTTCTTTTTGTGAGAAAATATACTTCAAACTCTTGTGATTAGTATAAATCTCAAATTTTTCACCACAGAGGTAGTGCCTCTATTTTTTCAAAGAAAAGATCACAGCTGCTAACTCAAGATCATGAGTAGGATAGTTTTGTTCATGAATTTTCAACTGTCGTGATGCATAGGCAATATCTCTATCATTCTGCATAAGGACACAACCAAGTCCTTTCTTCGATGCATCACTATAAATAACGAACCCATCATTCCCCAATGGTAGAGTCAATATATGATCATTGACTAATCTTCTCTTCAGTTTCATCAAAACATTCTTCACACTCTTTTGTCCAAACCAATTTAACCCCTTTACGTGTGAGCTTCGTTAATGGGTTAGCCAATCAGGCAAAATTCTGGACGAAACGTCAATAATAACATGCCAAACCAATAAAACTACGTACCCCAGTTATATTCATTGGTGCTGGAAATTCTTGGATTGACTTGGTCTTAGAAGGATCAACAGAGATTCCATCTTTAGAGACAATATGGCCAAGAAAAGAAATCTCATGAAGCCAGAATTCACAATTGCTAAACTGTCCATATAATTCATCTCTTCTCAGAGTCTTTAGGATAATGCGCAAGTGATTTTCATGATCTTCATAGCTTTTGGAGTATACCAAGATATCATCAATAAATACCACCACAAATTCATCGAGATATTCCTTGAAAACTCTATCCATCAGATCCATGAATATAGAGGGTGCATTAGTCAATCCAAAGGGCATTACCGTAAACTCATAATGCCCATACCTGGTTCGAAATGTTGCCTTCAGAATGTCTTCCTTCTTCACACACAACTGATGGTATCTAGATCGAAGGTCAATCTTTGAAAAGTATTGAGCTCCATGCGGTTGGTCAAATAAATCAACAATGCGAGGTAGGAGATACTTGTTCTTTATCGTTATAGAATTGATCTCCCTGTAGTCAACACATAACCTCATAGAACCATCTTTCTTTTTAACAAAAAGAACAGGGGATCCCCATGGAGAAACACTAGGGCGAATAAATCCCTTATTACTCAATTCCTCTAGTTGTTTCTTTAGTTCAACTAATTCTACAGTGGCCATTCTATAAGGGGTCTTCGATATAGGCCTTGATCCAGGAATTAAATCAATGGAAAACTCAACTTCTCGTTCTGGAGGATGTCCAGGTAAATCTTCCGGAAATACATCTACATATTTGTTCACAACAGGTACATCCTCTATTTGAAAATTCCTTTCCTCACCCACAGTTATTTCATTCTCTTCCTCCCAAATAATTGAATTTAGTTGAGCTACTGGGGGTGGATATAGATAAGAACTAAGTGGTGACGATTCTGCTTTAAAGATAAGGAGTTCCTTATTATCATCATCAAGAATCGTAACCTCTTTCTTCTTACAATAAATCTTCGCATCATAGTCCGAAATCCAGTCCATACCGAGGATTATATCAAAATCAATCATAGTTATGACGAAGAGGTCAGCAGATAAAGAACATTTATGTTCTCTAATGGGGACTGATTCACAAAAATTTGTTGCAATGATAATTACCTTAGGAGTTTTAACTGACAACTCCCTTGTTAAATCAAATTTGAAATATCTAATTTTCTTAGAAAATTGGGAAGATATGAAACAATGTGATGATACAGAATCAAATAATGAATTTGCTAAACTTGAGGAAACCATTAAATTACCTGCCACCACGTCTTTCGGAGCTTCTACCTCAGCAGTAGTGATAGCATAAGCTTGTCCTTGATCCCTTGGACTTTTCTGAGATAAGTTCTCCTGAAGCTTAGGAAATTCATTTGCACAATGCCCCATCTCCCTAAAATTGTATCACTGAACATTGGTAGCTTCCTTCTTCCCCTGGAAATCGCGAGCTTGGTGTCCTTTTTCACCACACTAGTAACAGACTCTTGTTCCCTTCAAGAAAGTACCGGGGTGTTTCTTCCCACATTTATCACCGGATGGATATTCTACCATTCCCTTCTTCCCATTATTTACATTACCTGATTGATCAACAGATCTCTTCTTCTCTTGCTTTGCTTTAAATTCATAATACTTAGAGAATTTCTTTTTCGGTCTTGATAGCACATGAGACAATGTCTTCATACGACGAGAAGGATTGTGAGACTAATGCTCGACGGAGAAATGGTTTTAACCCATCAAAGAAAAGATCAATCTTACTTCTTGGGTTACGTATATAATCTCCAGCATACCTTGCTATCCTTGTAATGTTAGCCTCATACTTTGTTATATTCTCATCCTCCTTTTGTCTCAGACTCAGAAATTACCTTTCCATATCTGCTCGATGGTCGCGAGGAAAGTATTTTTCTAAAAACACATACTTGAACTCCATTCATTCCATATTTGATACTTCATCATCTTCCTTCATGTTTTGAATCAATGACCACCATTGATCAGAATCTCCAGTGAGTCAGTAAACTGCCATGATAACTTTTTCCCTTTCACTACTCCCCAATGCCTGAAATATATTCTCTAGGGAATTTATCCATTTCTCAGCTACTAAGGGATTTTTACTCCTATTGAATGTTGGTGGTTGTTGCCTCATGAATCGATCTAACATTGATCCTCCACGCTGCGGATCAGGGTGCTCCATATGGGTATGGTTATTATTCATAACCTGAGTGAGTTGTCCCAGTATGGTGATTAGATGATCGGCACCAGTTGCATCACCAGCTCCACTATAATAATCTTGAGTAGGAGGTCAATCCCTATGTGGAGTGCGTGCATTGATACATTTTCCATTTCTTCTACTAGGCGCCATTTCTAAGAAATGGCATAAACTAGATTAGTTTATGAATCAAAATACATAATTCCATACTTATAAAACACTTAACATAAATTGAACTATTTATGGATATAATCCATAATCATAAAAAATGTTTTCTTTGAGGAATTATATACTCATAAACCCTTCATAATGATTAATAAAGAAAATGAGAGTTATCCTAAGCATATCCCCCAGGATTGTCGTAACCAAGAGTGCAGTAAGGCCTGTTGTCGTGCACCAGTTCCCGTTCAAGTCTATCTCAAAGCGGTGTTTTCGGTTTTTACCCCTAGGTACATCTGTGCCAGAGCCACCTCTACCTGATCGTATCCAGACATGGATGTATTGCTCGGAAAACTCAAAAAATCTCTACAATACCAAAATTCTAGGATGTTCTTCTATACTAATCCTCAAACTTCATCTTAGTTTTACGTGCTCTAATCATAGTTTATCTAAATCTAGCATCCAAGGGTAGTACTAAACTTCCTCTGATACCAACTGTAATGCCCTGACCCCAGTTACCTAGAGTCGGTGAATTATTACATAACATTGGCATGATCAAAAGAAAGATCAAATCTCGAAAGACCGATTTGTTTAGTAGCCTTGGAAACACTAGATATATTCATAAAGTTTTACATTACATCATAATGTGAAAAACTAATACAACAACATATTTTTTCCAGAGTCCACACAATTATCCCCTCATAATATCCCTACAGGTCATTCATAATTTACTTCTTCACATCCTGGAAAAAATAAAACATAGAAAGGGGTGATCTCAAATCCCCAGTAAGGATAACAATATAGCGGAAATTTTCAAAAATATGAATAAACATTTAAGGCAATGTATAACTAAAACAAAAGCCTTTTAAACTTGAACTTCAACATAGTATGGAAAAAATAAAATGAAATAATTCCATTTACTTATTCACATGGATATTCTACTAATCGAATAATCACATGAAATATCAATAACCACCTTCATAATGATGGAATGCATAATGCCAGACTATCATAACCACATATCCAAGGCCTCGTGCCAAGACTACGGATAAGATTTTTCGAAGGCCTTGTTCCAAGACACTAGTTTGTCTCATGAGACCTACCGATGCATTGCGGAGCAATAGTGGGCTCCACCTGTCACATATTAAGTCCAATGCATTCCCATATGAAAATGTTTAAACATAACATAAAAATTCGTATTAAAACTAGTATACAAAATGTAAATACTACATCCATAAACTATGAATGGTATAAAAAAACACATCCATAGTAAAACATATCACAAAACCTTCAATACAGTATAGAAGTTTTGTATCATAGTAAATCAACTTCAAATAAGCGTAAAATCCATCAAAGGATATTGATATAGATGAAATCAAAACTCTTTTTAGAGAAATATCTCTTTCTATTTTGAAACCATTTAAGAGTCATATATTTATAAAATAAAACATTTTATTTGAAAATATTCTTATAAGCTTTTAAGGGAAGATTTAGCGATTTTATAACGGCGGAAAATAGCCGTACCCGCCGTATAAGTTAAAAAACATTCTTACCTTCATTCTGTCGAAAAGGATAAAAAGCACCTTGTTTGGAAAACGACCGAAAGATTCCTTTATAAAACTCTTATAAAAAGACAAACAAGGGTATAAATGACTTTAACCCATATTCCTTTAAAATAGTAAAAATGATTTGAAATACATTTTTTAGAAACATGGATGTGGATGATAAAGAGATCCCAGTAGATTATTACGTATAAACAACCTCGGATAATGAAGAGATTGTGAAATATCCCTTTCCTTGTACTTTTCCTTGGTTGGGGGTATATTAACCACCTGTATAATGGTGAAATAATTTTTATTAAATTATACAAGAATCATATACATTAATATGATATCATATATGATCTTTTAACATTGATTTGTTAATAATATCTTAGTATTATCGTTGTTTCGGGTGTTAACTTACTCGTTTTCTTTTATATGTTTTGTTATATAAGCTATGTTTGTCATGGATAGTTTGTATCTTAATAATATCTAGAATTATATAAAGTCCTTATATACTATTATTAATCATCAAATTAGAGTTACACTTGAATGGATACGATGGAGAATGAATCTCATCGCATTCGTGGAGACGGTAGTCCATACGTACGCACAAGCGACAATATCATTATTTTGATATTAAAATAATATATAATTGGATGGTATATAATATATAAAGAATCATTATCATGTTATATTTATTATTTATATGAGTTACACATCATTATTGTACCCATCCAAATAATAATTTATTAAATAACAATTACACCACGACGTGGAGACGGTAAGCCGTACGTACGCATGTATAGTGACATGTTATTCAAAGGATGGATAGAATAATGAATATGGTTGTACCATATTTATAATAACATAAAAGTATATATAATATACTGGAGTCATTATTTTATAATTGTAATAACAAATAAAAAAGAAGTGTAAGAAGAAAGGAACTTGAAAAAGGGTGGTGAAACCATTACCTCTTCTTCAGGTTCTTCCTTTTGATTTGATCAAAAGGGCTACTTAATTTGGATTTCAGACTGAATTAAATCCTCTAGGAATATGTGAGGGAAGTTTAGAGAGTATTTGGGCTAATTTTAGCAAAACAAAAAGGCTTTTAATGTGTGAAGTAATGAGAAGGGGGAGTTCCCTTTTATAAGAGGGGTGAGGGGCACCTTTGGAAAAGCTAGAAATATTAATTTATAATAAATTAATATTCAGTTTCTAATGGATCAAAAGTTTATTATTTAAAGTTTAAGGTGGGGATGGGTCGAAAAACACTCAACAAATAGAATTTAGACAGGTTTGGGTTACTATATTAACCTTACCTTTAAGTATTAACTCTTAGTTAATTAGTTTGACATTTACCATGTCACTTTGTATTTTTATATTATATAGATAATAAACATACTATATACATCCAAGAGACCCCCCAAGTGGTCCATTAATGATACACATATCACTATATAAGTCTCTTGTCCTAACATTAGATTTTTAAGAATTTAATATCAATTAATAATATAATATTTGTTTTAAAAACTCTTTTATGTCAATTTTGACACTATTCAGTAGTTGATTTTTGTGAAACTCATAACAGAATTATTACTTCGAACAAAGTCAATTAAATCAATACTAATATGACATATGATGTTTTAAAATTAGTGTTATTTATTAAAAGTCTTAAATTATATTTATTAGGGTATTTATAATATTAATTATTTTAATTTTTCACTATTATGGTAATTACTGCATCATCATTGTGTCACAAATAAATTAAATTATATAATGTCTAAAAATTATAAATAAAATATCATTATGTAGTAAATCTTATTATCTTTCTAATGAATATTTACAATTGAATTTATCTTATGTATAACTCTATATTAGAAATGTTTTAGTAAATAAACATTTATTTTAACTCTTTTAACTCTTGTTTGAATTAAATAATAATAAATGTCCTAATCTAATCCAAGTGGACCTAAATGATAATATTTTATTCCTAAGGTTGTTTTTGGTCGAGATAAACTTGTCCAATAGAATTAGTACATGTGTTAGGGTAATATTAATATCATTTTTACCCTTAATTACCCTATTTACTTTTAACTCTGGTAACTAAAAGTAAAAAGTTACTATTCACCAAAAATTATTTTCATCTCATTGAACCACATTTTACTTCTTGATATTAACCGTGTATCTCAGATTTTCAAAATTCCATTCACAGAAGCGGTAAAATTAAGTTTTATGAGAAAATTCAGTTTTTTAACTACAACTTAGTAGTTTCACTATTCATTAAAAATTGAAGTTTTTCAGAACAATGCCAAAAATTTACCCTAAGCTATAATTGATTTTCCAAATTCAAAAATGATGTCAATTTTACAAAATTCCAAACATATAAGTTGCATTAATTAAATTTATGATTAATTCCCGTGGTCACAATAAATAGCGTGTTTTTAAGAAACAATATATATCAAAAGATTGACAACTGTTTAGGTCCAATTTCAAAGTGAAATTAATTCTAATGGACACCATTGGATAAAATGTTAAAAATATATTCTAATTATACTTTTAAACCACTCGATAATATAATTTATCACTATAAATTATTTTGATTAAAAAAGTAGTTTTTAAGTATTTTTCACTATTCATAAAAATTGGAAGTTCTCAGAAAAATACCAAAAATTCAACTTAGGATAATATCGATATTACGAATCCAAAAAGGAAGTCCATTTTGAAATATAAAATATATATAATTTCAAAAATTAGGTATTATAATTCATATCATCTAATTTGATCGGTTGTGGTGTGTGTTAGAACTCGATGTTGCGTACAACACACACTATCACATTATTCAAAGAGAAACGCACCGTAGAAGCTTGGGGTGTTACAACTAGGGCTAATTATTTCATAAAAAATGCATCATAATTACCTTGGAGCCTTATTACAGGTAGTCTTTTAAAATGCATCTGTTATGGTAGAGAGTGTGAGTCCCCTTCACTAACCCATTCATTATAGTGGTGGGGTTTAGTTCTGTAGTCTAACATGACCTATAGATGTAGACCCTCATGTCCAATACCCCACACTTCCATGATATGAGAACATTCTTATATATCAATTTTCCATTAGTACCATATCAAAAACCCTACACAACCAATACATATAACATTCAAAATTCACATTGCATAAAACATATAAATCATCATCAATCTTGAACCAATTAACACATTTACCATTTACTTTTCTTATCCCATTTAACCCATTTTCTTTTTCATACCATTCCCCATTTAACACATTCATTTTTTAACATGAATTATCCTATTTATGCATTTTAATCACAGAATCATTAGTCTTTTGACACATTCACATTATTCCATTTAAAATTTTTTCACATCATGTCAAACATCCCCTTTTCTATATCATAAACAATTCAAATTCATTATTTTTTTCATTCAATTATCATGTTAACACTCTGAAATAGATTTTTTGTGTTCCATATCGCAAAACCTTCAGTCCGTTCAATTATGATGGTCCTATGAGAAAATATTAAACCAAATAATGGAAATTAAATACAGTTCAAAATACTCATTTGAAATAATCTATAAACCACCCTTTAAAACATTAGGATACCTATTTGAAAAAATAACACATGGACCAAGTAATTCATTTCAATTTTGATCAGTTGAAAATAATAATAACTCTTTTTCGTAAAAAAGTGTGACATACCCCCGTTACAAATATTTATTTAAAATCAATTGATAATATCCTTCTTCAAAAAATTTGAGGTCAACACCTCTATTAAAAACAATCCTCACATTCATACATCAATTTCATCATGGAAAAACATGTCTAGTTAAACATCTAAATAAATAAATAAAACGTTTTTTATTCCCCTTGGAAACTTCATAAACATAACTTATAATCAAATAAATTTACCATGTATCCACACCAGCACACCTGATTATAAATTTACATCCCCTTATCTTTCATATTTATATCATTTCAACATTGCATATGTCATTTCTCCATTTATGTGGTTCTAAAGACCTAAGGGTTAGCCCTAGGTTTGGTCTCACATCACCAATGAACCAAACCAAGTCTGTGAAGGGTTTTTCACATTAATATAAGTCCCAAAAAAAATCCATAATCAATAATGATGAAACAAAACGAGGTATCAAATTATTATAAACATATACACATATAAATTATCATGACTATGGGTGAAATCTTAAAGGCCATATAACTCATTCTCAAATATTATTACTAGCCCAAAAAATCGCTCCATTTTTTCTCAAACACACTTTCATAAATCAACATAAATCCTTCTGGAAATGGTATGGTTTTAGGGATTCAGAAGGTGAGGATATATTATAAATGCCCTAATCGAGAAAATAGTGCCAATAGGTGTGTTAGAATTACCCATAGCTTCAGTTCACACCAAATGACACTCTAAACACCCATGAATCAAAGGAGAAACACCCATGAAGGATAAGGGGACTACTAATTCACCACCCTTAATATAGGGGATTTAATGAGATGAAAATTATAGAATAAATAAATATGGTCAACGTTAAAAATTGTAAAAACTTAATTTTTAAATACTACATAGCTTGGAAACAAGGTTTGGACGCAGAGTTTATAAAATAGTGCACAAAACATGCATTTACCTCTTTCTAAGAGAGTTCATGCCCCATGTTTTTGCAGGGGACCCACACACAGTTTGTAAAACTATGGGGTAAAAATTTGTATCCACTTTCAGAAAGGGTCCCCAAGACACACAATTTCCTGGGACCGGTGAATTTTTTTATATAACTTCTCCAACTATGCATTGCACACTGATTAGAATTTTTTCTCCTCCTTTCACGTCTCACAACCACAAGATACCCACAAAAGATTTCATACACCAAAAAACCATTTTTTATCCAAAATAGATTTCAAATGAAAATTTAGACATGGACGTACAATCTAGAAAGGCCAAGAACTTACAGTAGAAATTCAATAGTACATCAAGGAAACTTAGAGTCAACAGAAAATTAATGTTGATAATAATAATCAGGATTTTTAATTAAATTTTCTGAGTAGTTGTTTATATGGATTCCTCCATTGAATAAATTTATAAAATTTGAGAATAAATGAAAATGTTCCATATGTATTTTGTCCCTTTTCAAATTTTTTACTCAGTGGAGATAGTATATTATCATATTGTGGTTATACGAAACCATTCACAAGCCCACGATGTGTTCCTTGTATATTTTATGAAGAAGAACATACCTAATCCTTATATTTTACTAAACTTATAGGTTACACTACTGAATCATAATCATTTTAATGAATAATAAGATGTGGTGATTTTTTTATATAGTGAAATTTATAAAAAACAAGACCACTCATCTAGTCACTATTTTTTTGGGGAAACAAAAAAAATTAAAAAGTTAAGTTCGATGTTGAGGATATGATATGGAATAAGTTTCATCAATTTCCTGTATCAACATGATAGAATATTATAGGTGAAATTAATTTTAATGTGGGTATACTAGAATGCAGAAATATTTTATAATGTAATTTTTTCGAATAGATTTAATTTATTTGATAACTTATTTTATACACTACAAAAAGTTATAATGAACCAAAATATAAAAATAATATTAGTATTTAATCAAAAAAATTATATCATATCCATTAAAATTAAAATTATTAATTAGAATAATCAAATTTTAAAAAATATGTATAATTGTAAAAAAACATAATTTTTGTAATATATTCATATACATTGAAAGTAAATTTAATGTCAAAATGGTATTTTCATCACATTTCAAAACATATAATAAGATTAAATCTTTCAAAATTATGAAAAATTATTTCATATATTTTTAATTTTTTTTGGAATCCACATGTCAAAATTATCTTACAATAAATATTTGAGAGTGTTCTCAAATGTTTAATTTTCTAATAAATGATGAAAAATACTAACAATTCCAGTAAATTTCTTTTTAACAATTTTTTTATTGAAATGATAAATCTCATTTTTAAATGATTTATAAGGTAAATTTGAAAATAATATTATATAATAAGTTGAATTTATTTTTTATGAATAATTAATCATAAAAATATAAAAAATTTGTTAGATTTGTTATGTTAAAATAGGTTTACCGGGGATAAACTAAAAAATTAAGGGTAAAATTACCTATTGTTTTCAATTAATATTTTATTTTCATATTTGGACTTTATCTAATGTAATTTGTTTTATAATTTTCTATTTTTTAGTGTTTTAGAAGGAATAAAATGTTGGAATAGCTTTTTATTTTCAAAATTTTAATGTGTGTCCTCTCCCCAACTTGTAAAAACGCACTCCTTCTACAATAATATTCACACATAAAAATCCTTTTGGTTATGAAAATACCCAAAAAAATATTTTATATAATCCCCTCCCCACATTATAAATTCCTTAAATTAATTAATATAACATCCTATGTTGTTTCTAGTGTAAAAAATGTGGATCTTTAAAGAAGATTAATCTTTCTTAAATGAGAATTTTGTTTATTTCATCTTAAAACTCCTTACAAATTAATGAACTATTACAATATAATAATATAAATGTAATAAATTTCATACATATAATAATATTTTATTTTTTCAACTAAATATAAAATTTCCATATCCTTCTCCATCGAATGGTAAAAGGAACCATCGATCATGTCTTTGGTGAACTACCGCATAGTTTACCGATGTAATCCATTTTTCATCACCAACCCTCACGGTTTGAGATAATGATTGATTTAATGTATATATGTTATATTTATTAAATATTTATAATTTTTTAATTTTAATATCATAAATACCATATTACCTTTTAATCCATTGGAAAATGAAAATGTTATTGATCCGTACGCATGAACAACCACCTCTATAAAGTGATGTGATTTCTTTTCATTTTATATTGAAATAAATGGTATTAAGGATGTATTTAATTGATATATATGATATATATGATATACTGTTTTTTTCAATTTTGGTACATTATTTACCTTTCATTCATTCATACTATTAATAAAATAGAAACATCATTATTACATACATATGGCATACCATCTCCATAATAGTGCAATTAATTTTTTGCCTTGGACATTAATATATTAATATAAATACACATGTAATGAATAAATATTATATTTCTAAAAATAAAGTCATATAATATATTATTAAAACATTATTGATGTACAAGGACCAAAACATCCAAGAAAACATTCATAAAAAAATTCAGTTATTATATGATAACGAAATATTAATAATAAATTGTTAACAAAAAATTATAAAATATTTTATCTAAATAAGATATTATATTATATTTATGATAATGTTTTTAAATAGAATTATAAAGATTTATATTTCATATACATGGGTATCTAATGTGTATGATTAAATTTGAGACATAAGGTAATGGATTTTCATCTCACTATTATTTTGGTGGGACACATGCCATATTCACAACTTTTTTCTTCTATGTTGTTTATATAACACTAAATAATTTTTCTATTACTATATAATAAAATTATGTGATGTTTATATCAAGATAATTTTAGTTCATTGTCGGGTAATATTATTTAACTAATACAAGTGTGGTTATTTTTATATGTTACAATCATAATGTTTGATTGGGTTATTCATAATTAAGTTATGAAAATAAAATAATATAACATATATCTAAAAAATCATTAATACACGTTTACTCATGTTTTTTTAAATTATATGTTTTAAATTAATTTTCCTCTACTTATTAACTCAAGAGATCAATTTAATTAAGGAAAATGATCTTTATTTACCTCCTTGATCAAAAGTCTATTTCCATTCATGTTTATGATATATAAAAATATTTTACAGAATGTTATTACTTTTATAAAGTGATTGTGTAATGAAAATTTTACCCATTTTTGAATTTTAAAAGGTATGGTCTAAAATGAATCTTATTTTAATTTTAAAAAAAATTGTTATTTGACTTTTTTACAAAAAAAATCAATAGAATATTTTTTCTAACTTTTGTAGCATAAAGGGTATTTACCGAATTCATGAAAACTCAATGATTTAATGCTTCCATTACAAAAATCAAATAATATTTTAAATAAAAATATTTTTTTTGATATTTAGGATGTTTTATGGTTTAAAATATGTAATTTGAGAGTGGAATGGATATATTCAATGGTATTTTTTTGAAGTGATCATTTAAAATATTTTAGTATATAAGATGACAACCCATGTTGGTACAAAATATTTACTAGGGATAAGATCCAATTGTATTGTCCTCATCCTTTTATGGGATATGTATTTATTAACATTAAAATAGGTTTATTGAACCTATTTTTTATCTATGGGTTATGTTTATAAAATCAGTTTCATTCCCACTTCTTATTCAATGATAAAATGATGAAATTTTTATGAAAACATTATCTTTTCCATGGGTTATGTTATGGTGATGTTTTTATGAAATCTATTTCCTTTATTTGGGTTATGTAATGATGATTTTTTAATTTTTAGGATGAAATAGTTATGATTTATGTTTTCTGAAATGTGGTATCATAATTATATTACCCTCTAATTCATAATCTTAAAATTTATATCACATGTTATATATAGTAATATAATGGAGAGTGTACCCAATTAAGTACATGACATTGTCCACTATGATTGTCTAGGGAGTGAACCTTGACTATTATAGTGGGTTTGGGTGTAAACCCATGAATCAATGATATCCTATTAATTTATCTATGACTAATAAGGAAATAATTTTCTATTCTTATTTGTGTGGTACATATCTATGTCATGTTATAATGTTATGATATCATGTATTATAATATTTTATTCCGTTATGTTTCATGTATTGTAATCTAAAAGGATTTCTTACAAAAATCTAGTATATGATCTATGATATACAGGGTATGGTTTTAAAATGTTATGTTCATGTATTCACACACATATTATCATGTTATGATTATGTGATTATTGATATCTCCCTTATCTACTATTACTAAGAATCAAATTTCAGGCTTTTGTATGTTTCCACTCCTCATGTTATTAAGAATGGTAATATGTATGCTATTTCTAAGAAGGGTTATAGTTATGAATAACATAGTTTGAGGTGATGTAGTTAAATTATGAACCATTAGATTATGTATTCAAGTTTCTAATGATAATAGTACTATATAATTATAACATGCATCATCATGTCATGTATTCAATACTCATCTATTATGATGTTATATATATATAGGAAATGATTTGGTCACTATAAAAGAAATTACAGTTGAATGAAAATGCAAATAATTTTCCGTAAAATAACGAACCAATCTAGGTTTGGGAGAATCTATCATAGGGTTATTCCAGGGAAGGGGAATCTCACAACCATAATCATACTACAATTACATATCAATATTAAATATTCATTAATCTTATATAATCATATATCCCATTGATAATGGGATTCATTCGTCCTTTAAAACATTTAATAAATTTTTTTCTCTTGATATCATATATACAAATACTTAAATTAATCATGTATCCATTTTATATCAATGGTCTAGAAACTATAGTAAACACTTCAATATAATTTAGCCTTTCATTCTTTCATGTTTATTGGGGATTTTTTCCCTCCAATGATAAACCATAATATTACCACATCTAATTCTCCCATGATTTCCTACTTTTCAATGGAACAATCATCCTTACACAATCCATATCCAATTAGTTGGTTAATTATACAGATAAGATATGATTCTGATGTAAGACCCATGAAATCCCCAACTTATATATTAATACAAACATGAATTGTTAACCTATACATATTTTCTACCCATATAATGTTTATATGGAACCTTTCACCTAGTGGTCTTTATTATTTTGAATATAAAATATATAACACAATATTCTTCGATACCAAACAATACATGTAAATACATTAGCCTTTGTAAATATCCTTAAATTGAACAATGTTAGTCTTTATAACATGACCATAAAAGGAATTTTATTTAAATTATTCAAATGGTTTGAAACTATGTGTTGTACCTTTTTTCATATCCT
Source organism: Viscum album (assembly GCA_963277665.1). Classification (NCBI taxonomy): domain Eukaryota; kingdom Viridiplantae; phylum Streptophyta; class Magnoliopsida; order Santalales; family Viscaceae; genus Viscum; species Viscum album. Next base: position 931,072,362 of record OY728137.1, read on the forward strand.
ACAATTGTAGGACCCATTACCCAAGGTTTAATTTCATATTTTATTTCTTTAAACTATGACACAAAAGTAAATGTAATTTGATTAATCCTTAATTGATAGATATGATTCTATTTTTTGGCAGAATCCATCTATTGTGGCATCATCCACCTATTTTTGAAAACATGTACTATTATGCGCGTCCATTATCATCATAGTGAATTTCTATATAGATTTATTTTTTATCATAGTTAATATTTATCATATCTATATATAAAAATATATAATATAATAGTGCTCCTTGTGCATTATTATTTAAATATAAATTAGTTTCAATCAATCACATTATTTTAAATGGTAGTTGATATTGACAACGAGAATGATATGATGAATAAGTTTAAAAAAATATGAGTTTTATACAAAAAACTCCCATTTTAGGAATAAATCTACCTTCCATAATAAAAATTTTGATATCAAGACCAAAAGAAACCAAAGAAATAATTATCTTCGATAATGGATAAAATAATTTGTGTAATGATTAAACAACCTAACATGAAGTTCATGACATTCTATAGCGATTGAATAAGAATGAAATTTTATGTGTGATATTGAAATAATGTGTTTTTGGTTTTGTTTTCTTCTATTAAACCAAAAATGTACCATAATTCATAGAAACAAATTCATGATACTCCTCAACCATCTTCAATAAAATAATATTGTTGATTGGGTAGAAATGGGCCTATATCCAATTACACTTTGAACCTATGATAATGTTATTTCTGGCAAAACATCAATATATCTAGGGAAGCAATGAAAAATATTACAAGAAATGTGACTTAGATTATACATTTTGAATGTAATGGGGTTGGAATACTGTTAATATAATGTAATATTGATCATCAAAATATATGTTTTAAAATATATAGGGATTAAAAACATAATGGTTGACCACCATGTATATAATATAGAAAGGTGTGGGTAGATAACATCATGATATATAACAAATTATAGAGTCTCCAATTAGAGTGATAATACTATCGTATTACACACTGTAATGTTCATGCCTGAATGGCCACTAAACTAGTAGCCAAACCCATCGCCACATGGCTTGAAAAAATATCCTTATAATCTAGAGCCTCCTGACTAGAAACGAGGGTGTAAAAGTAGTTCAGTGAGGTGATTGTACACTCATGTTATATTAGGATAATAGTTTATTAGATATCTAAAATTAGATGAAAGCAGAAGTGGAATACTGAAATGATAATGAATCAGAAGAAAAAATGTAATAACAAATGAATATTAAATATGTCCAATACTAGATTATGTAATGAAATCATTCGAGAAAATGATACATAATCTAAAATGGTAACATACAACATGCTTTACATTTTAGTATAGAAATAAATAAATGATAGCAAAGAGTTAAGGCCATTCTCAATGATAATCCGGAACTCCTACTCAGTTGTCTTCTCCTAACCCCCTTGTGTAATAAAATAGAAAAACTAATGGTCCATGGACATATATATATGATGTGTCTACTCGAGTACCATTTATATCTGATTAAGGTGTGGGATATAATCTTTGTCGGCTAGCACCGATGGTGTCAAGCCTAATCTGATTTGTTAAAAATGTAATAATGAAGTGTGCAAGTAAATAGGTAAGTAGTAAATGAATGGAAGAAATTTCCATGAAATGTAATATGCTAAATAGTGATTCTAACATATACTTTCAAGGATCCATACACTTTATGGTCACGCTTCAATAATAAGGCATCTATAAAAATGAAAAAAATAAACCACATGGTCGTTCGATTCAACCGTACATGTCATAACACCATGACCTTTCCATACAACCGAACATGTCATACCACCATAGACTTGTTGTACATGTATGAACCCAGTTTTTTCTATAAAAGACTTTGGAATATTCTTGATGTTATTCTAGAGCAGCGCCTTTAGACATTGTGCGATTCCGAGCCCCGGTGTGGTTGGAATTAAATTTTCAGTGTGTTCACACTGGGCACACCAAATAAATTGGATAACTCCTAAACGGTAATTTGGATCCTAAATATGAGTGTACTGATGGGTCTGAAATGTGGTGTTTAACCTAGGAATGACATAGAACATGTCGGTGCAGGACGTTGGGACCCCTCGGCTGTTACCAGAACGTTAAATGGATAAATAAAATAATTAATTTATTCGTTTAATGGTAAAACTAAAGTATCTCTTAAACGGATGCCCGGATGGGAAAACTGAGGGCACCGTTGAGTCTGGAGTGTATCTTTTACCCTAGCAGGGGTGTAATTTTCACAGGCGCGGCCCACCTGTGAAAAATGACCCAGGGTGTTTTTGTAATTTAGCAGCTTCAGAAGTTAAATTTTATAACATTCGAACGGAGGCTCAGATTAAAACTTTGAGGCCACCGTTGTTCCCGGGAGGTGGTCTTTACCCTAGGCGTTACCTAAGATCGATTGTTTCGGGGGTTTCGGACGCGATTTTAATTTTGATTTATGTTTTGATTTTGTTTTTTTAAGGGTTTTTGTTTTATTTAAACACCCTTCATCCCCTTCCTCCCCTCGGAATCCCCCTAGTGAAACCCCCTCACCCTCAACCTCCTCTCCTCCTCCTCCTCCTCCTCCTCCTCCCTCCCAATAATGGTGGAAGCGGCAACAGTGAGGGTGGATCAACGGCGAAGCTTCGGGCTACGCCCAACAAGGTAGGGGTTTTCGTGTTTGTGTTTTTAATTTCGATCCTCCCCCTTTGAATTTCTATATGTGTTGAATTTCAGTTATTTCATCAAGAAAAGACCATAACTGAGTAGCATATTTTTTGGGCTTTCTGATACACTTTTAGGAATTGAAATATGAGTCCCGAGGCAATCCCAATCATCCAGAAATGTTTCGGGGTGTGATGGGTGTTTTCCGGTGAGGATCTGGCCTTCCAAGCGGCGGTGGTCCGAGGTACCGATGGCGGTCCGAGTTGGCGGTGGCGACGGCGGCCAGTCTTCAGTGGAGGTGGCCGAGGCTCATGGTCGAGCGGAGCAGGTGGCTATAGGGAGGGCGTCGGCTGGGTGAGTGGGCTCCTCAAGGAGGAGGCGGTCGGGGTCAGGTGGCCACGTGGGCGCGGAGGCGCAGCGGGGACCTCGGGCATGCGGTCGAGCGCGAGGACCGACTGATGTCGGCCTGTCGGTGGGGGTAACTTGGGTCACGATGACCCCAGGATGCACAGAGGTCCCGTAGAATGCAGGTCCGTGTTGGAGAAGCCAGACCGGCTTAATCCGGACTGCGCGAGATGGGCCGGTCCGTGCGGTGAATAGTGGGCCGGTTCAGGCAGGGTGGGCCGGCTAAATCGGCCTGACCCACCTTGTTTCGGTCCGTTTAAAATTAAAACACGCCTAGTTTTCAAACCGTAAATTGGTTTTGCATGCCGTCTACGACGATGAATTCTTGGCGTCGAGAAGATATTTTTGAGATGGTCTTGGGTATTTTTAATTCCTGAGGAGAGGGGCTCGGTGTCATGATGCGTATGTTAAGTATGTTTCGTGTTTTCCAGGTTTTCTTGTTTTGGATGGCGAAGACACATCCGGAGTCCGTTTTGAGCGCCGTCAGTGGAGTTGTGACCCTAGTGTCAAGAAGAAGTTTCCAAGGGGTTTTCAGGGGTTAAAACCGGAGTTGAGGTATGGGCCCCACAGCCCGTCTTTTAAGATGTGACCAGCGTTTTGTAACATTTTCATTGGACATCTGTTCGGGGCATGCGAGCAGTCTATTTAGGGTGTTTTTTTTAGGGCATTGCAATGACGCAATCTTCCCACATTAATTCTGCATGGTGGTCTAGGCCCTGCGAGGGCCGTTTTGGGATTTGGCAGTGATTTCTATCTTTATCACCGAGTGTCCATTTTGGACAAGTGTTTAGTCAATATTGTGTACTTTTTCGAGAGGATCGCAACAGTGCGATTCGTTCATTGTGCTTCGGGACAGAAATGCGGGTCCCACCAAGCACCGCTTGTGTGCGGTACGGTGAAATGCATGTTCTTCTCCAGAAATCAGTTTTATGCAAGTGAACAGCCAATTTGACGTGTCTTTCCGAGGATATCACAATGGTGCGATGCGCCCAACTGTTTTTGGGGCCGAGGCTCGGACCACGAGATGTCGTTCAGGCATAAAGCGGTGTCATCCGACTTTTACGTCGGATATCCATTGGAGATGAGTAAGCAGTCTATCTTGCATGTTTTTCTGTGAGGATTACATCAGTATGATCCGTTTGGATGTGCAGAGAATCTTTCGAGATCTCATTAAATGTGGATGCATGAAAGGTGTTACAGTGGTGGTTCTTCCTACGGTGTTTGTAGTGAACCCTTGGCATGTGATCACGTTCACTCTTGGGAGAGTGAAGTGAATGATTAAAGAGATGTGGTTGGCCATGCTAGGGCCATGGAGGAAGCAGGTTGGCAAAATTTCATTTTCGCCCTTCGCGTTGTTGTTGGGTGCGTGTGCACGATAGCCTTTGGGCTGGAAATGTGTTATAATTTGGGAGTATACGGTAATTCTTGGAGGTACATGTTGTAGTTTATAGCTGATGATGTTTGAGTACTTAATTTGGAGATGATATAGGGCCACACGTCTTGTGGGTCCTTTATGTGTGCCATGTTCTGCTCTATATTCCTTTGACCTCTCTTGACGTAGTGGGACCTCCTGTTCTCGATGGTTTCGACCAGCAGGGTTGAGTGGGTCCCCTGGTTCTATTCTCGATGGTTTGACTGGCAGAGTTGTTTTGGTTCCCATGTTCTTTCAGCTGAGGGGATTTTTAGTATCACGCCCCTTTCACCAGACTACGGCATCGTTTAAGACTACGTGCATTCGTACAATGTGGGTGTTTTCCCACATTCTGGAGTGAGTTGTCTCAGTCTTCTATGAAAGTGACTCAGCTGATTGGAGTATGATCACCCTGAGAGGCCCGAAGAGATCCTCACATCCCATCGTGTACCCTGGTAGAGTTTTTTGGGAATAGGGGTGACCAGCACATTATGCGACCCTCGATCCTCTTCCTAGGAGGCTGTTTCCAGTAGGGTTCGGAGCCCCCAGTGAGCCCTGGGCGCAGACTCCCTAGCTGTGTATGGAGATAATATCATCCTTCCATGATCTATCATGACGTGTTTCCCACTACGTGTTTCGCTTACTTGTGGTGTACCATCCAGCAGGGATGGCCAGTTAGGTACCATTCAGCAGGGATGGCCAGTGAGGTACCATCCAGCAGGGATGGACATTGAGGTACCATCTAGCAGGGATGGCCAGTGTTGTACCATCCATTAGGGATGGCCAGTGCGGTACCATCCAGTAGGGATGACCAGAGCAGATTCGGGTCTCCCTCCAGCGGATTACCCTTTTGCAGGGCTGGGCAGTGGGAACCCATCAACTTTGAGAAGACCTCTTGACTATTTGACAGTGAAGAGGTGTGGCTTGACGATCCCCCATAACTCCCAAGTACGAGGGGCGCTTTACACATCGAGACGCGTCCTTCTGACACGACCTAAAACTGTGTGGGCAAGTTAGTGCCACACAAAGCAGATAGTGTCAAGGTGCGGCGATTTGAGCCCCATGACATGCAGTTCATGGAAGACGTACGAATATTGGGCATCGATGGAGTATAATTTTGGGACTGTTGGATACTCACTTTCTTGGGCTGAGTTACGGGATGGATATCCCCTTGAAATCATGTTCGGGTTTCTTGTTTGAGCATATGGATATATATATACCTTGTTCCAGTATCCACTCCTTGGGTTTGGTTACTCTTCTTCTAGGAGAGGCGAAGACGCGCGGGGTATGCCACGTGCTTTCTGTGTCTAGCTTCATGTGGTTGGATGAGTCTACTCTCCAACTATAGGCAGCAAAGACTCGACGGGAAGTTTCATCTTTTCACCATTTCAAGCTCCTTGTTCTTGGACAAGTCTACTTCCTTTCTCTTGTTGGTTTGACCTGATACTCTATTGTACTCTTTAGTGAACTCTCGGTTGTACTCTTTTACTTTTCCTTATTCGATCTACTTCTCACCTCTTCAGTACCTCCTTTGTTGCTCCATCAAGCCTTGGGGGATCCTACTGAGTATTTTTATACTAACCCTTGCTTGGGCTTTTCCCTCACTTTGTGTGCCCTTGTAGACGACAGATAGGTTGGTCGTGACTTCAGCGGAGCTTAGGAGTTCGGGAGCTTGGACTGTGTACGGTGGTCATAGTCGGGTTCGAGGTTTGGGACTCTTCCAGCTATTTTAGTTTTGTTTAACTGTTTCCAGGTTGTGGAACTTTTTCGGTTGGGCACGTGTTTTTCCCTTTTTCTTTTCGGTTTACCTTCAGCTTTTACTTTGTACTGTTTATAGGTCAATGCACATTTGTGGTTTATTTATAGTAGTTGGTACTTTTATTTTCTTTTTTACTCTGCACATCTGCATTGAGTGGGCTGCGTGTATGTGTACTGGTACTCTGGAAAAGGCCTCCTCAATTTGTTTAGCCTTCGACGCTTGTCGCCAGCCCCTAGCCTATGAAGGCAGGCTTGGGGTAATTGCGGATCGAGCCCGGGTAGGGTCGGGTGGTGACAATGTGCTATCAGACGTGGTTCGTTCCTTGGGATCTTGTTCTGATATCCCTAAAAAGGAATTGGTTTGGATTTCGGGCAACAGTGTTAATGTGTCTCGAGAGCGGCTCTCAAGCCAGGGATTTCAGTGATGGTAGGACGACCGAAGTATCCATTTACCATGACCCTGATAACCCACTTGTCGACTCGGCAAGCTGAGACACTCGTTGCATGGAAAATTGGTTTGTGCATCACATTGGATTGAGTCTTGACTATCCTTCTTGAGTCAAATCCCCCTTGTTGTTACTGTTATATACATTTATGCTCATATGACCACGACACTACTTGATAATATTCAGGATGTCTACACGAAGACAGTCAGCTAGGATACCAGCATTGGTTCGTGACGAAAACCCTGTGAGCGACAAGCCCTCAGTCCAGGACCCATCATGCGATTCCCTTTCTCTGGGTGGTCCGGTAGCAGCACCCCCACATGGTGAGCAGAAGACAGCTTCAGAAAAACAGACTGACCTTGAACGCATGTTGAGCGCACTCCGTGAGTTCCAGTGGCAGAGATAATTGAGGTTCATTGGTGAGCCAGACCCTCAGGCAGCAGAGGATTGGCTCGAGACAGTGCTTCATGTAACACCCCAAGTTTCCACGGTACGCTTCTCTTTGAATAATACAGTAGCATATGTTGTACGCAACTTCGAGTTCTAACACACACCACAACCAATCAAACTAGCCGTTATGAATAGTAATACCTACTTTTTTTAAATTTTTTAAATTTTATCTTTCAAAATGGACTTCATTTTTGGATTCGTAATATCTAATTTAGCCTATGGTGAAAATTTGGAATTTTTCGGATAACATTTATATTTTGATGAATAGTTAAAATTACTAAATTTTAATTAAAAACAACTATTTTAATAAAAATAATTAATAGTGATAAATTAAACCATTGAGTGGTTTTAAAGTATAATTAGAATATAATTTTACCATTTTATCCAATGTTAGTCTTTAGAGTTAATTTCACTTTGAAATTGGACATAAACAATTGTCAATCTTTTGATTGATATTGTTTCTTAAAAACACGCTATTTGTTTTGACAACGAGAATTAATTATAAAATTAAATAATACAACTTATATTTTTGGAATTTATTAAAATAGACATAATTTTTGAATTCAGAATATCAATTATATCTTAGGGTGAATTGTTAGTATTTTTCTGAAAAACGTCAATTTTTGATGAATAGTGAAACCACTAAGTGGTAGTTAAAAAATTGATTTTTCATTTAAATGAAACTTTACCACTTCTATGATTTGATTTTAAATAATACGACATACATGGTTGTCATTAGGAAGTAAAATGTGGTTCAATGGGACTAATTTTTTTTGGTGAATAGTAACTTTTAAGTTTTATTAATCGCGATTAAAGGTAATTAGTGAAATTTAACGTAAAAATGATGTTATAATAATATGAAATTACCTTGACACATGTCATAACCTTATTGGATGAGTCATTTCTGACCAAGAAAATCCATGGGTCAACTTGGGGACCCCATGGAACCACTTGGGTAAGAAAATGACATTAATAACTTTTTATTTAAAGTAAAAATAAAATTGTCACAAAAATGTGTTGTTTTACTAAAAAAATTATTAAATGGGGTTATATAAGGTAACTTTTCAACTATAAATATTCATTGTAAAGATAAAAATATTTCATACATCATGATATTTTTTTATAATTTTTAGACATTAAATAAATTAAATATTTTATGACACCATGATGATGTTGTGATTAACTCATTAATTAACAATTTAAATAAAATGAAACGATAATGTAGAATCTAAGACATAAAATTGTCAAAAACTTATTGTATGGGTATATTTCTAACCCTTATCACCTTATCCTCTAAATATATAATTGTGGGAAATTTGAAATCTAAAAAGCACTTCATAATAATGTAACATTTCATTACTTTCCAAGAGTGCCCCTCCTCTCCTCTTATAAAAGGCCCCCACCTATACATCCTTATTCACACCATAAATCCATTTGGCTTGGCCAAAATCTGCCAAAATACTTTCTAAACATCCCTCTATTACTACTTGATGCCTCACGTTGGACAGAAGTCTTACCAAGGAAGCCTTTGGGTAAAATAAAAAAGAGTTACCCGATTTAAATGTAATGTCTTCTATTATGTTATTTTGTTTTATTTTGCTTCTCCAACCCCTTAAACTCGTTTTATTCATTTATTTTGTAACAAAAAAGTATAATCAATATACTAAGATGTTTTTATGAGATTTATTTGATTTACACTTACTCACACATTCGTCTAATGGTTAAAGAACATACTGTTTCTGTGGTTGGCGAATTTATGCCTCACGAAACAATGATTGTTCAATATTTTTTTGACACCTCTCATGGTGGACATTAAGATGTAAGTATATTTATATATGATATATATTATGTTTATGTTTTCATTATGCTTCTGTTTTTCTTATTTCTTTCATGCCTTTAAGATTTCCATTATGGGTAAACGCGATAATTTCATTTTTTGGAAGTGCGGACTACCGCCACCTCAAAGTGATTTGAATCGTTAATGCCATATGTGGGATGAATAAGGGATGGAGTAAATGATATTATATATGATATTATACTGGAATTATAATATACCTTTATATAATTATGATTTCATTCTGTCAAATACGAAATAGAAATGAAAGTAGCGTTTATGCGTACGTACGGCTTACCGTCTCCATGAACGGTGCATTTCATTTCTTACATCTAAATGTTATATAATATTATAAATGAATGTATATAATGTATATATATGATTTATATGATATCTAAATCAGGAATATAATTCTGGATATAATTGATATTTTATCACATGAATAACTTGTAATTATAAGAAGTTTATTTTTAACTCAAGTACCAAAGATCGACAAAACAACCGTTATTAACTTAAATAATTAAATAATGTTCATAACGTGGTAATAAGTGATATAAAAGGAATATTGAACTTGAAAAATGTTCTTAATCAAGTATAAATTAACTCTAGTTTATTATTCAGGAGGTTAAAGAACGATCGAGTCAAATCGAACACGAGGTAAGGGAACTTCTTAACCCAATTTTTGTTCTTTGGGTTAATCTCATACTTTCAAATTATGTCATGATATTATTACGTACAATATTGTATTTGTACTTTCTTTATGTGTACTTATAGTAAATACACATAATAAATCTATTTTATTCAACAAAAAAATGATCTTTGTAAGGGACTTCGTCTCAATCTCCTTTCATTGAGGCATATTTTGATTTATACACAACTTTCCATTATACGGTGTATAAACCCCTTTGACTTTTAAATTCATTCAAAAGGAATCTTTTTATACGAAGTGTTTTTATTAAATGAAAAAAGGAATGTTTTTTCTTATGTATGCGGAGACAATGACTTCTCTGTCGACGTGACCATTATTTGAGTTTCGGCTTCCTCTACAAGCCATAACTATTTTTTAAATGAAAAATAAATACAAAGTTTTAATTTTCATTTATTTTGGTATTGAAAATTGTTTTGAAAGTGTTTTTATTATATCAATGTGTTGTATTGATAACTTGTGATTGAAATGTGGAAATGTTATGTTTCCTTTATGCATGTTTTATGTGATACGATTATGTTATGGTTTATGATAAGTTTTAACCTTTTCATATAAGGAATGAATTTGACTTAATATGTGATGGGTGGAGCCCACTATAGCTCCTCGATGCATCGGTAGGTCTCATGAGACAAAATAGTGTCTTGGCACAAGGCTTTGAAAAAATCTTCTTTGTAGTCTTGGCACGAGGCCTTGGCTATGTGGTTATGATTGTCTGGGATTATGCATTCCATCATTATGAAAGTGGTTATTGATATTGCATGTGATTATTCGACCAGTAGAATATCCATGTGAATAAGTAAATGGAATTATTTCATTCTATTTTTTCCATATTATGCTGAATTTCTTGTTTAAAAGGCTTTTTTAGTTATACATTTCCTTAAATGTTTATGTTTATTTATGAAAGCTTCTGCTATATTGTTATCCTTACTGAACATCTGAGCTCACCCCTTTCAATGTTTTAATTTTTCCAGGATGTGAAGAAGTATTTTATGAATGACCTGAAGGGATAATATGAGGGGATATGAAGACAAGATGTTGTTGTAGTTTTGTATTACTTTATGATGTAATGTAAAAATTATGAATGTATCTAGCATTTCAAGGCTACTAAACTAATTGGTCCTTCAAGAATTGATCATTGTGATCATGCCAATGTTACGTAATAATGCACCGACTCTGGGTAACTGGGATCGGGGAATTACAGTTGGTATCAGTGGTAGTTTAGTACTAACCTTGGAAGCTAGATTTAGATAAGCTCTGATTAGAGAACATAGCCCTAAGATAATATTTGAGGATTAGTATAGAAGAACTTCCTAGAAGTTTGGTACTATAGTGATTTTGTGATTTTTCCAAGAAATACAACCCCCTCTGGATCTGAGCAGCTAGAGGCGGCTCTGGCACAGATGTACCTAGGGGTAAAACCCGAAAACACCGCTTTGAGCTATACTCGAACAGGAACTAGTGAACGACAACGATCCTTGCTTCACTCTTGGTTACGACACTCTCTGGGGATATGCTTAGGATAATTCTCATTTTCATTACAAACCATTATGAAGGGTTTATGAGTATATACTTCCTCAAAGAAAACTTTTTTTTGATTATGGATTATATCCATAAATAGTTCAATTTAAGTTAAGTGTTTTTCATGTTTGTTATTAAGTATTTAGATTCATAAACTAATCTAGTTTATTCCATTGTATAGAAATGGAACCTAGTGGAAGGAATGGAAACCGTATCAATGCACGCACTCCATGTAGGGATTCCCCTCATGCTAAAAATAATTATAGTGGAGCTGGTGATACAACTGGTGTTGATCAACTTATCACTATACTAGGTCAACTCAATCAGGTTATGAATAATAACCTTACTCGTATGGAGCACCCTGATTCGCAACATGGAGGATCAATGTTAGACAGCTTCATGAGGCAACAACCTCCAACATTTAATGGGGGTACAAATCCATTAGTAGTTGAGCAATGGATAAACTCTTTAGAGAAAATATTCCATGCCTTGGGGAGTAGTGAAAGGGAAAAGGTTAACATGGTAGTTTACCCCCTCACTAGAGATACAGCTCAATGGTGGTCATTGATTCAAAACACAGTGGAATATGAAGAAGTATCAAGAATGTAATGGAGAATGTTTAAGGAAATTTTCTTAGAAAAATACCTTCCACATGACCAGCGAGCAGATATGGGAAGTCAATTTCTGAGTCTGAGGAAGAAGGAGGATGAGAATGTCGCAAAGTATGAGGCTAACTTTACAAGGTTAGCGAGGCATGATGAAGATTATATATGTAACCCAAGAAGTAAGATTGATCATTTCATTGATGGGTTAAAACCATTTCTCCATCGAGCATTAGTCTCACAAACCTTCTCATCGTACGAAGATATTGTCTCATGTGCTATCAAGACGAAAAAGGAATTCCCTAAGTCTTATGACTTTAAAGTAAAGCTAGAGAAGAAGAGATCTTCTAATCAATATGGAAATGGAAAAAAGGGAAAGAAGGATTTTCCATTATGCGATAATTGTCGGAAGAATCACTCTGGTACATTCCTAAAAGGAATGTGAGTTTGTTATGAATGTGGAGAAAAATGTCACCAGGATCGTGATTGCAAGGGAATGAAATAGGCTATCAATGTTGAATGCTACAATTGTAGGGAAATGGGGCATTATGAAAAGGAATGCCTTAAGCGTCAGGGAAACATACCTATGAAAAGGCCAGGGGATCAAGGCCAATCTTATGCAATTACTACAGTTGAAGTGGAATAATTAATGTATTGGTGCTTTTGGACTCAAGGATTATATTCTGGTTATAAGAATATTGTGATATATATAAGGATTGTACAACAGTACTTTTTTTCATTATGGTTTTAATATGATGAAGGTAATCATATTTCTAGTATGTGACTATAAGAGAAACATTACTTTGTTTGGGGAATCTGATGTTACAATTGATTTTGGAATTTAGAGACCTTTTAGAGAAATTCTGCACAGAGGTATTTTGGATAACTATAAAGGTTGGAATGGATTATGTTTAACTTTGGATAGTATTGTTTAAGGTTAAAACATTTCTGAGGATTTTTTTTGTAACATCAAAATAATATAGTTTTAGGAAAAGGACAAAGCTACAGGAATCGAACCCACAACCATAGTGTGACAGGCCTTTATTACCTACCACTAGCCTACAGGATGTCCCTCGTTATTACAAAATTGTTTTCCTAATTTAAATGGTATGTGTTAATATTTTGAACTTTGTACGATTAGGATAAATATAATATTTTTGAGTTCCATTACCTTTTGGAGTGGAAGATGGCTTTGTGGTAAAAATTTATTAAAGAATTAAAGTCTACATGACAAGTAAGTATATTTCCTTACATTCATAGTAAATCTCCTAAATAAATTACTCAACTTTATGAAAGGTAACTTAAAAAAAATGTTGTTCTTTAACTTTTCCAATTGGGGAATCAATAACCGTTTAACCAATCACAAGTTTGTTATTTTCATTTAGTTAAATTTCTCCTAATCCTGTTTTCGACAACTCTCCATCAGACCTTGATGGTTTGTTTCACCTCCATATCCATATTTTCATAGAATCCTAGTATGGGCTATCTCGAGTGACCTTTGTACTTCTCTTTCTTTCTTTTAAAGTTATATTTTTATTAACCCTATTTCCGATGTGGGTTTTCCACAAAGGTATTTTCTATTTTCAACCTTTTATTTTTGAAGAACATTTTCAAATTGCGAGGACGCAATTTATTGAAGGAGGGGAGAATGTAACAACCCAAGTTTCAATGGTACGCTTCTCATTGAATAATACAGTAGCATGTGTTGTACGCAACTTCGAGTTCTAACACACACCACAACCAATAAAACTAGCCATTATGAATAGTAATACCTACTTTTTGAAATTTTATAAATTTTATATTTCAAAATGAACTTCATTTTTGTATTTGTAATATCTAATTTATCCTAGGGTGAAATTTTTTAATTTTTCAGATAACGTTTATATTTTGATGAATAGTGAAATTACTAAATTTTAATTAAAAACAACTATTTCAATCAAAATAAATAATAGTAATAAATTAAACCATTGAGTGGTTTTAAAGTATGATTAGAATATAATTTTACCATTTTATCCAATGGTGGTCATTAGAGTGAATTTCACTTTGAAATTGGACATAAATAATTGTCAATCTTTTGATTGATATTGTTTCTTAAAAACACGCTATTTGTTTTGACAATGAGAATTAATTATAAAATTAATTAATGAAACATTTATTTTTTGAATTTTGTAAAATAGACATTATTTTTGAATTCATATTATCAATTATAGCTTAGAGTTAATTTTTGGAATTTTTCTGAAAAACTTCAATTTTTGATGAATAGTGAAACCACTAAGTGGTAGTTAAAAAACTGATTTTTCATTTAAATGAAACTTTACCACTTCTGTGATTTTATTTTCAAAAATCAAACATATATGGTTGTCATTATAAAGTAAAATTTGGTTCAATGGGATTAAAATAATTTTTTGGTGAATAGTAACATTTAAGTTTTATTAATCGCGATTAAAGTTAATTAGTGAAATTTATGGTAAAAATGATGTTATAATAATATTAAATTACCTTGACACATGTCATAACCTTATTTGATGAGTCATGTCCAAAAAAGAAAATCCATGGGTCAACTTGGGGACCCCATGGAGCCACTTGGGTAAGAAAATAACATTACTAACTTCTTATTGAAAGAAAAAATAAAATTGTCACAAATATGTGTTGTTTTACTAAACAAATTATTACATGGGGTTATATAATGTAACTATTAGTCTATAAATATTAATTGGAAAGGTAAAAATATTTACTACATCATGATAATTTTTTTATAATTTTTAGACATTAAATACATTAAATATTTTATAACACCATGATGATGTAGTGATTACCTCATTAATTAACGATTTCAATAAAATGCAAAGATAATGTAAAATATAAGACATAAACTTGTAAAAAACCTATTGGATGGGTAGATTTAGAACCCTTATCACCTTATCCTCTAAATATATAATTTTGCGACCTTTGAAATCTGAAAAGAACTTCATAATAATGTAGCATTTCATTACTTTCCAAGAGTGCCCCTCCTCTCCTCTTATAAAAGGCCCCCACCTCTACCACCTTATTTACACCATCAAGACATTTGTCTCAGCCAACCTCTGCCCAAATACTCTTTCAACGTCACTCTATTACTCCTAGAAGCCTCAATTTGTGCATAAGTCTTCCCAAGGAATCCTTTGGATCAAATCAAAAAGAGTTACCCGATTTTAAGGTAATGTCTTCTCTTATGTTATTTCGTTTTATTTTGCTTCTCCAACACCTTAAACTCTTTTTATTCCTTTATTTTGTTACAAAAACAGTATCTTAAATATAATAGGATGTTTTTATGAGAATTATTTTATTTACAATTACACAAACCTTCGTCTAATGGTTAAAGAACGTACTGTTTCTGTGGTTGGTGAATTTCTACCTCACAAAACGATGATTGTTCAATCTTATTTTAACACCTCTCATGGCGGCCATTAATATGTCAATATATTTATATATCATATATATTATGTTTATGTTTTCCTTATGCTTCTGTATTTCTCATTTATTCCATATCTTTATTATTTCCATTATGGGTAAACGCAATAATTTCATTTTAGGAAGTGCGGACTACCGCCCCCTCAAAGTGATTTGAATCGTTAATGCCATATGTGGGATGCATAAAGGATGGAGTAAATGATATTATATATTATATTACACTGTAATTATAATATACCTCTATATCATTATGATTTCATTCCATTAAATACGAAATAGAAATGAAATTAGCATTCATGCGTACGTACGGCTTACCGTCTCCATGAACAGTGCATTTCATTTCTTATCTCTAAATGTTATGTAATATTATAAATGAATGTATATACTGGATATATATGATATATATGATATCTACATCAGGAATATAATTCTGGATATAATGGATACTTTAACACATGAACAACTTGTAATTATGAGAAGTTTATTTTTAACTCAAGTACCAAAGATCGACAAAACGACCGTTATTAACATAAATAATTACATAATTTTCATAACATGGTAATAAGTGATATAAAAGGAATAATTAACTTGAAAAACTTTTTTAATCAAGTAGAAATTAAATCTAGTTTATTATTCAGGAGGTTAAAGAACGATCGAGTCATATCGGACACGAGGTAAGGGAACTTCTTAACCCAATTTCCATTCTTTGGGTCAATCTCATACTTTCAAATTATGTCATGATATTATTATGTACTATCTTGTATTTGTAATTTCTTTATGTGTACTTACAGTGAATACACATAATAAATCTATTTTATTTAAAAAAATGATCTTTGTAAGGGACTTCGTCTCAATCTCCTTTCATCGAGGCATATTTTGTTTTATACACAACTTTCCTTTATACGGTGTATAAACCCATTTGACTTTTACATTTATTAAAAAGGAATTTTTTTTATAAGAAGCATTTTACTAAATGAAAAAGGAATGTTTTGTCTTATGTATGTGGAGACAACGACTTCTCCGTCGTCGTGACCATTATTTGAGTTTTGGCTTCCTCTATAAGCCATAACTTTTTTTAAATGAAAAATAAATACAGAGTTATAATTTTATTTTATTTTGGTATTGAAAATGGTTTTGAAACTATTTTTATTATATAAATGTGTTGTATTGATATCTTGTGATTTAAATGTAGAAATGTTATGTTTCCTTTATGCATGTTTTATGTGATACGATTATGTTATGGTTTATGATATGTTTGAACCTTTTCATATAAGGAATGCATTGGACTAAATAAGTGATGGGTGGATCCCACTATAGCTCCTCGATGCATCGGTAGGTATCATGAGACAAAATAGTGTCTTGGAATGAGGCCTTGACAAAATCTTATTTGTAGTCTTGGCATGAGGCCTTGGATACATGGTTATGATAGTCTGGCATTATGCATTCCATCATTATGAAAGTGGTTATTGATATTGCATGTGATTATTTGACCAGTAGAATATCCATGTGAATAAGTAAATGGCATTATTTCATTTTACATTTTCCATATATTGCTGAAGTTCATGTTTAAAAGGATTTTGTTAAGTTATACATTGCCTTAAATGTTTATGTTTATTTATAAAAGCTTTCGCTATATTGTTATCCTTATTAAGCATCTAAGCTCACCCGTTTCAATGTTTTAATTTTTCTAGGATGTGTGAAGTATTTTATGAATTACCTAAATGGATAATATGAGGAGATATGAAGACACAATGTTGTTTTAGTTTTGTATGACATTATGATGTAATGTAAAACTTATGAATGTATCTAGTGTTTCAAGGCTACTAAACTAATCGATACTTCAAGACTTGATCATTGTGATCATGCCAATGTTACATAATAATGCAGCGACTCTAGGTAACTGGGGTCGGGGCGTTACACTTTGCCTCTTAAGGCTTGCGCATACGCGGGCAGATCTAATGGTTGCTTTGGCCGCTAGCCTTTTCCACGGAGCATCTAGGCGTTGGTGGAGTCTGGTGACTTAGTTTCTCTATGAGTCATCTCTTTCATGGGGAGACTTTCAGCTATTGTTTCGTGAGGAGTTTTACCCCTCCTTCTTACAATCCTTTCAGAACCAGGAGCTTCGACAATTTCATTAGGGAGGGATGGCGGTGACCGAGTATGCGACTAGTATCGCAGACCATCCACGTTTTTACCTTGACTTGGTCCACGATGACAGCTTCCGAGCATGGAAGTTCGAGCAGGCTCTCCGTAGAGATATTTGTGCTATCATAGTACCCTTGGGAATTACCACTTATGCCGGGGTGTTAGAGCAGGCGTTGGTGACAGAGAGCTTCCTATCACACTTTACAGTTGATGGTGGCAGTAGGTATGATGGAGCCGAGATGTCTGCTGCAGCTAGCACTCATCAGCAGTCAAAACCTCAACACAGGCGGCTTTCCACCCACTTTTTTCAGAGACATGGTCGTGCACCACTGTGGAATCAATGTTCAGGGCCTTAGCCAAAGAGACCCTTCTGTGAGTGGACTCCGGGTTGTGGTCGTACACCACAGTAGTGCCGAAGGGCACCAGGGCAGCCGAGAGAGCGCAAGTGCTATGCTTGCGATGGCCAAGGTCACTTGGCATAGGACTGCCCGACCAGTAACACGTAGAATATCGGGTAGGCAGCAGGTGCACCACCACGACAGAGGCAGGTTAGTGATCGGAGTAGCACCTAGAGAGGTGGTGCTAGCGGAGGAGCATGGTAAACTTGTAGTGGGGGATGACTTTATGAGGTCTTCCCATCACCACCAGGTGGTTCATGTTAGGCTCTAAGAGATGAAAGTTGGGACCACGAACAACTGTGATCTTTGGATGTATATGATCTTGCAGAGTATGAGGTGATAATAGGTACACTCTACACCTCTTATACTATTTATAGTAGAATTTTTAGACTCTATATGTGAAAATATTTTATCCCTGCTCCTTGTTTTAGGAGTTACTAAGGTGACACAGGGCATCGACGTAACCCTGTGTCAGTAGAGTGGTAGGCGTAGAACCTTTTCCATTAGTTGATGGAGTCGACTCCATCGCTTTCCGAGCATGTAAGAGAGTCTTGGATGCGAGACATCGACTGTGAAATCTTGTGTAACCAGATATCCTTGGATATTTTACCATATGGATATTCTGAAAGAGGGAATTACCAGGATTTTTCCCAGGTCCAAATGGTGATTCGAGACACAGCATGCGACGTAGGGGTTCGGTTGGGGAGGTGAGCTACCCTCGAGGGCCTTCGAGCCGTTTGAGACCGTGCAAAGTGATGGTGAGGTTCCCTACCGTCTTGCCCTAACCCCAAGGTCAGGAGTGGGTGCACGAAGGCTCCCATGTGACTCACCCGAGAAGAAGTGTGTGTGATCTTATGAAATTCATCGGCAAGGGAAGACCTCGCATGACCAGATCGAATCATTTGGTCTGTGTGCAGTGATGCGGGACTGTGCATGAGTTCTTATGGGTACGGGAGTGCCAGGTGTGGGCTTAGTACCCTGATTTGTTCTCTGGTTTTTCTTTTCAGGGACGAAAATCTTGAAGGAGGGAATGATTTAAGAACCTGGTTTTTTCTATAAAAGACTTCGGAATATTCTTGATGTTATTCCTGAGCAGCACCTTCGGACAGCATGTGATTCCGAGCCCCGGTGCGGTCAGAATTAAATTTTCAGTGTGTTCACACTGGGCACGCCAAATAAATTGGATAACTCCAAAATGGTAATTTGCATCCTAAATCTGAGAGTACAGATGGGTCCGAAATGGGGTTTTTACCCTAGGAACAACATAGAAAATTTAGTTGAGGGACGTTCAGACCCCTCTCCCATTACCAGAATGTTAAATGGATAAATAAAATAATTAATTTAATCGTTTAATGGTTAAACTCAAGTGTCTCTTAAACGGATGCTCAGATGGGAAAACCTAAGGCACTGTTGGGTCCGAAGCGTGCCATTTACCCTAGGAGGTGTGTAATTTTCATGGCCGCGGCCCACCAGTGAAAAATGACCCATGACCATTTTCGTAATTTAGGGGCTTCAGACGTTAAATTTTATAACTTTCAAACGGAGGCTCGGATTAAGAGTTTGAGGCCACCATTGTGCCTGGGAGGCGATGTTTACCCAAGGTGTGACCTAATATCAACTGTTTCGGGGGTCTCGGATGTGATTTTAATTTTGATTTAAGTTTTTATTTTTATTTATTAAGGGTTTTTGTTTTATTTAAACACCCTCCATCCCCTTCCTCCCCTCTGAATCCCCCTGGTGAAACCCTTCACCCTCAACCTACTCTCCTCCTCCTCCTCATCCTCCTCCATCCCAATGAAGGTGGAAGCGGGAAACAACAAGGGTGGATCAACGAAGAAGCTTCGGGATATGCCCAACAAGGTAGGGGTTTTCTTGTTTGCGTTTTTAATTTCGAACCTCCCCCTTTGAATTTCTATATGTGTAGAATTTCTGTTGTTTCATCGAGTGAATCCCATAACTGCGTAGATTTTTTTCTGGGATTTCTGACACACTTATCAGAATTGAAATATGAGTCCCGAGGCATTTTCAATCTTCCGGGGATGTTTCGGAGAGTGATGGGTGTTTTCCGGCGAGGATCCGACCTTCCGAGCGGCGGCGGTTCGAGGTAGCGGCGGTGGTTTGAGTCGGCGGCGACGGTGCGGCCGGTCATCAGTGGAGGTGGCCGGGGCACACGGTCGACCAGAGCAGGTGTCTGTCGGGAGGGTGTCGGCTGGGCGAGCGGGCTTCTTAGGGCAGTGGCTGCCGGGGTTAGGCGGTCGGGCGAGCGCGGAGGCGCAACAAGGACCGCTGGCTCGCGGTCGAGCCAGAGGACAGGCCGATGTCGGGCGTTCGGCGGGGGATATCGGGGTCACGATGACCCCTGGATGCTAAGAGGACCTGTATAATATGGGTCTATGTTGGAGAAGGCAGTCCGAGCGAGATGGTTCGGCCCGCGCGGTGAACCGTGGGCCGGTTCAGGTAGGGTGGGCCAGCCGAATCGGCCTGGACCACCTCATTTCAGTCCGTTTAAAATCAAAACACAACTAGTTTTCAAACCGTAAATCAGTTTTGCGTTCCATCTGCGGTGATGTGTTCCTGGCGTCGAGAAATTTGTTTTTTGAGATGGTCTCGTAAATCTTTAATTCTCAAGGCAAGGGGCTCGGTGGCATGATGCGTACGTTAAATAAGTTTGGCGTTTTCTAGGAGTTCTTGTTTTGGATGGCGTGGACACATCCGGAGTCCGTTTTGATCGCCGTCAGCAGCGTTGTGACCCTAGAGTCAAGAAGATGATTTATAGGGGGTTTTCGGGTGTTAAAGTTAGATTTGAGTAATGGGCCCTACTGCCCATCTTTTAAGCTTTGAGCTGCCTTTTGTAACTTTTTCATCGGACGTCCGTTCGGGGTGTGTGAGTAGTTGATTTTGGGTGTTTTTTCGAGGGAATTTCAATGACTCAATCTGCACACTTTAATTCCGCACGGTGGTGTGGACCCCACTAAGGCCGTATTGGGAGATGGCAGTGATTTCTATCTTTATCACTGGGTGTCCGTTTTGGATAAGTGTTTAGTCAATCTTGGGTACTTGTTCAAGAGGATCGCAATGGTGTGATCCGTTCACTGCGCTTCGAGACCGAAATGCGGGTCCCACGAATTACCACTCGTGTGTGTTATGGAAAAATGAATCTTCTTCTCCGGAAATATGTTCCACGCAAGTGAATAGTCAATTTGACGTTTCTTTCTGAGGAGATCACAATGGTGTGATGTGCCCGACTGTTTTCAGGGCCAAGGCTCTGGACCACGGGAGGCCGTTCGGCCGTAAAGCGGTGTCCGACGACTTTTACGTTGGATATCCATTGGAGGTGAGTAAGCAGTCTATCTCATGTGTTTTTTCATGAGGATTACAGTGGTACGATCTGTTTGGATGTGCGGATCCTCTTTTGAGATCTCATTAAATGTGGAAGCATGAAAGGTGTATCGGTGGTGGTTCTTCCTGTGGTGTTTGTAAGGAACCTTAGGCATGTGATCACATTCACTCTTAGGAAAGTGAAGTGAATGCATAAAGAGATGTGGTTGGACATGCTAGGTCCATGGAGGAATTAGGTTGGAGAAATTGCATCTTCTCCCTTCGCATTGTCGTAGGGTGTCGTGTGCATGATAACCTTTGGGCTGGAAATGTGGTATACTCTGGGAGTATATAGGAATGCTTTGAGGTACATGTTGTAGTTTGTACCTGATGATGTTTGTGTACTTGGTTTGGAGAGGATATAGGGCCACACGTCGTGTGGGTCCCTTGTGTGTTCCGTGTTCTGATCTACATTCCTTTAACCTCTCGTGACGTAGAGGGTCCTCCTGTTCTCAACGGTTTCGACCAGCAGGGTTGAGTGGGTCCCCTAGTTCTGTTCTTGATGGTTTGACTGGCAGAGTTTTTTTGGTTCCCCTGTTCTATCAGCTGAGGGAGTTTTCAATACCCCGTCCCTTTCACCAGACTTCAGAATCTTTTATGACTACATGCATTCGTAAAGTGTGGGTGTTGTCCCACTTTCTAGAGTGAGTTGTATATGTCTGCTTCGATAGAGACTCAGCGGATTGGAGCTTGATCACCCTAAGAGGCCCGAGGAGATCCTCACATCCCTTCATGTACCCTGGTTGAGTTCTCGTGGTATAGGGGTGACCAAAACATTATGCGGGCCTCGATCCTCTACCTAGGAGGATGTTTCCAGTAGGGTATGGAGCCCCCAGTGAGCCCTGGGCGCAGACTCCCTAGCTGTGTATCGAGATCATATCTTCCTTCCGTGATCTATCGTGATGTGTTTCCCTCTATGTGTTCAGGTTACTAGTAGTGTAACATCTAGCAGGGACGACCATTGAGGTACCATCCAGCAGGGATGGCTAGTGGTGTACCATTCAGTAGGGATGGCCAGTGTGGTACCATCCAGTAGGAATGGCCAGAGAAGATATGGGTCTCCCTCTAGAAGATTACCCTTTTACGGGGTTGGGCAGTGGGAACCAGTCGACTTTGAGAAGACCTCTCGACTGTGTGATAGTGACGAGGTGTGTCTTGACACTCCCCCAGAACACTCAAGTATGAGGGGAACTTTTCCCACCAAGACCCGTCCTTGTGACGCGACCTAAAACCGTACAGGCGAGTCAGTTCCACCCAAAGAGAATAGTGTCAAGGTGTGGTGATTTGAGCCCCTTGACTTGTAGTTCGGGGCAGACATACAGATAATGGGCATCATTGGAGATTACTTCTGGGACATTTGGATACTCACTTTCTTGGGCTGAGATACGGGATGGAGATCCCCTTGCGATCTTGTTCGGGTTTCTTTTTTGAGCATATGGATATGTATATACCTTATTCTAGTACCCTCTCCTTGGGTTTGGTTACTCTCCTTCCAGGAGATGTAAGGATGCATGGGGTATTCCACGTGCTTTTCGTGTTTAGCTTCTTTTGGTTGGATGATTATACTCTCCTACTATGGGCAGTTATGACTCGACGAGAAGTTTAATCTTCTCACCATTTCTAGCTCCTTGTGCTAGGACGAGCTACTTCCTTTATATTGTTGGGTTGATCTGATACTCTACTGTTCTTTTTACTGCACTCTCAGTTGGACTCATTTACTTTTCCTTGTTTGATATACTTCTCACCTATTCAGTACCTCCTTTGTTGCTCCCTTGAGACTTTGGGGCATCCTACTGAGTATTTTTATACTCACCCATGCTTGGGCTTTTCCCACTCTTAGTGTGCCCTTGCAGACGACAGACAGGTTGGTCATGACTTCTGTGGAGCTTAGGAGTTCAGGAGCTTTGACCGCATATGGTATTCGTATTCGGGTTCTAGGTGTGGGACTCTACCAGCTATTTTACTTTTGTTTACCTGTTGCCGGGTTGTGGCACTTTTCTAGTTGGGTGCGTCTTTTTTCCTTTTTCTTTTTAGTTTACCTTTAGCTTTTACTTTGTACTGTTTAGAGGTCGATGCACATTTTTGGTAAATTTATAGCAGTTGGTACTTTGATTTTCTTTTTTACTCTGCACTTCTTCATTGAGTGGGTTGCGTGTGTGTGTGCAGGTACACAGGAAAAGGCCTCCCCGAGTTGTTTATCCTTCGGCTCTTATCGCCATCCCCTGGCCTATGGAGGCAGGCTTGGGGTAGTTGCGGCTCGAGCCCGGGTAGGGTAGGGTCATGATAATACACCCCATGGGTCATATCAATCATTACTTTTCATACAACCAGATAAGTATGAACATTCATGAAAAAATTGAATAATTCCACATATCACAAGTTACCATGGAAAATCCTTATATTCTAGTTTATAATATAATGCACATATATTACATATATTAATGAGACAAACCACAAAGGGTCGGATCAAAGGTATTGAGGACCAATGAATTCTCATCGAGTCCCATGAGCATCATGATAACAAATCAGTAAAGATACTAGTTGGAGTCATAGTAACATTTGTACCAACATTTCTTATGTGATTCCATGCATGATAGATCTAATGGGTATCAATTCCAAATGAATCCCATAGAATCAAGAGATAAGGGGCATACTCAACCCAAGTAATCCACTACCACCTTCTTGATCCATGGAGATCTATTGACGACATCTATATAAATATTCATCCATTTTATATAATTTATCATTAAATACAATATGAGTCTACCCTCTCATATATAAGAATTTACGTTCAAATATTACCATGAGTATATCCACTGATTCATCACAAAACATAATCAATTAAATAACATGGGTATATGCACTCATGTATCCTAATGAAAAATAAAATAAAACAAGGATTATACCCACTCATTGTTACCATTCGTATTCCAAATATACATTCAACATGAGTTTACCCACTCACAATTCCATTGTGGTTTAATTAAACCATTAAACAATTCAACCAACCAAATGAGTATACTAATTCATTTAACCAATTAAACTCAACCATGTCACATGGGAATACATAGCAACTTATTACCACTTACATTAATTCACAACACATGGGTATACCCACCACTTTATTCCCACATACATTTATTCATATCACAAGTGTATACCCACCATTTTATTACCATTTAGGTTCAATATAACCATTTAACCCAAGATAATCAACATGCAATAGAGGCAATACATCTCCTAATTATAAAAACCAATTTCTAATTGATATAATCAAGCTTCCATTAAATAATAAAACATACGAAAAACTACCAAGCATTAAGACAAGCATGTATTAATTAACTAAAAATTAATATTTGTCTTATAAGATAGTGCACCTCTATTGTAGGTGCTTTATTATAAAATAATGACTTTTTTCTCAAACAAAACATTATTCCAATTAATTTTTTGTTTCCAAAATCACAATTGATTTATAAAATAATCATTAATCGAACAAATAATTCATTATTAAATTAAATGGAAAAAGATAGAGACTCTATGTAAAAAAAGTAGAATAAGCTAATTCTCCCATCACCTATATAATTTGACAATGAAAAAAGGTGCTTCACCCTTCCACAAAAATACATTCATCTATATATATATATATATATTTTAATCCAATGTACACATTATCCTCACCATGAGGGAACATGTACAGGGGGTATATATATATATATACATTCACCTATGTATGCACGCGCAATACCTTTATGATCCAAAAAACACTCAATAATTGGGACTAAAAGCCATAAACACATAAAGGACTTAGAAAAAGGTGATACAAAAAGTAGTGGGCATAAACCCTTACCTTGGAAGGTGGTGACAGACCGGATTGGCCCAAACCACTATTCCTTTGATGGAGGATGCCAGAATACGCATAAGAAAGACCTAATAGATTCTTCTCATAACCATAGGTTGGATTAAAAACTGATAAATGGATTACTTAGTTATCTATGGTTCAAAAAAACATTATTGGGTGCTAGAAAGGCAAAAAAATCAGCCAAAAATTGAGATAAGGGTAACCCAAGGGTCTTTCCTCAATGAATTAGAGAGAAATTTGGGAGGAAGTATGGTCGAATCGATAGAAATAGAGAAATTTGGATGAGGTGGATCGCGCATCTAGCTAGGGAACCTATGGAAGGTGTCGAGAGGGTATGAGATAAGGGGATATTTAGAAGAGGTTTATGTATTAAATTATTTTTACTATATTATAATTATATTATTTTCTTAAAAGAGAACCTACCATATAGCTTTCATTGTATGGATTTCCATACATCCATGAACCATACGGTGAAATGTGAATGGCTAATACCTCCAATAAAAACTCATTCAGTATAGGAATATGGTTTGGGAAACCGTACATATCCGGTACATACCTCTACTTACGCACATATATATGGCCGGTTGGTTTTCTTCTTTTTTCACACGGTTTCAGAAAAACTATGTATCATTTGTGGGTCCTTAAAAAATTATCTTTCCCAATTTGGTACTCCATAAACTCATTGAGACACTTGGGAAACTTCTTGGTCCTTCTTCCATGTCCACAAACATCAATTTTAGAGGTTTAAACTCTCAAAACATCTTTCTAATGCTCTATTTTAATTCCAAAATATCCATTAGTTTCCAAAAGTACCCCTCAGAAAATAAATAGGTTAAAAAATATGGGATTCTACAATCTCCCCAACTTATAACTTAACATCCTCAAGAGGCCTTCCGGAATAATAGAAACATCACACAATCCACAAGGGTTGTGATGTCCTGGTCAAATGGTTGTGTTTTGTTTCAAACGAAAAACATAGCTTTAATACTCTTCACAAGACCAGGGCATTTTGCCTTCAAAACAAAATCAAAAACTATATTATCAACTAAGACATAGATTTTTTTATTAACCAAGACTTCCTAGTTAGAGACACAATATTTTCATCATCTCTTTTAGCAAAATACTATTGGTTCTCCCCCTAATGTTCATTGCATTTAACGCCCAATTCCAACCCATAGATCTTCAACTATTGGAATTTTCTTACAATACACATCCATTAGCATTAAAACAACAATCCTGGAATTTTTTCCTCATCTGGGACCCTGATTATATTTGATACCATAATAGAGACCTCATCAAAATGAAATAGGTGAATCTCATTCAACCAAAAAAACTAGACACACATGATTTCCTCGAAATACATCACTAAACACAAAATTATATTCCCGTAATCTGATAAAATTATTTAAAAAATGGTTTCAACACCAGCTAAACACTTTTTATAATAAGGATAACCCATCGAGACACTCCGACCAAATTATCTCACAACTGCCCCACTTAAATTGCTGGAACATTTTAAAATAAAACACAATGCCTTTCCCAATGAATCTTCCAAGTAATAGAGCATGTACACTGAAGTAATTACCTAACATATTGTGGAACTTATAGATAAATCCATAACTAGTTAATTTAAATTCATCGTTCCTCAACTCAAATAATGGAGAAATCCAAATCCAGAACACTAAAATTCATTACATCGTTAAACACAGCTCTGATTCCAACATAAGTCTGGGGTAAACTCACATTAATTAAAAAAGAGTCTACAAAATTAATTCAAGGTAATAAATAATCCATATTAACAACAAAGACATTGGATGAAGGACACACCATCCCAATGAAATCATTTACTAGACCTAGAGTGGAAACCTTATGGTGGTCACACCAGAAGGAAATGTTTGACATCAAATTTCATATCTCGGTTTTCTTATATAGGAACCCAAGTATCACTCTAAACTAACCAACCCTCCAGAGAACTATGCATTCAGTGTAAAAAACAGATATAGATCTCAAAAACACCCCAACATATTTCAAAACTATAGTGTGATGTAGGACTGAAGCCCTCTTATTGCATCAAAGATGACATCATGATAGAGGACATGAACATATCTTCTAGATGAGTACACTAGGAGTATACCAAGGAGAAATAATAGAACCTCCACTGGTCAACATCTTGAAATAATCTCAGCATCACCTTGCCAACACTTTTTCATTTAACTTGTCATAATGCCTTTACCCTAAAAAATTAATGTGTTCATCCAACATAACCAATGATTTTCCTCCAAGACTAACGAAATTTACAAAGTTTTCATACAAAAATGACAACAATAATGTAAGGCTTCCATAAAATAACTTACACATAAGACAGTACTGATGCGACACACCCCAACATACTAATGTCATAGTCTTCAAAGATAAGGAACCGAATTTTGATCAGAATCATAATATTTTTGGAAAACCTAAAATGCACATTTGAATTTTTAAAAACCAATATCACCACATAAAATAAATTTTCATTCATGATCAAATTTAACCGATCGATGTCTCAAAACACCTGAGTCCCAGATAGTCCTCTTGAGATGTGAGTTAAATTATTTTTTCCTTAATTACCTGGTCACTCTACTCCAGCGTTGACCTAAGAATGTCCCTAACATCACAAGGCTCAACGATCACACTACACACAATATGGTTGTCACATATATTTACACTCAGTGCTTACTGCATATTCCAACACATACTACCCCATGTTTAACAGAGAAAATGGAACATCATGAGTACTATCCATATGATGCCTACACAATTCAATAAAGTATTAGATATACCTCAATAAAACTAGATCAAATTACATCATAACAAAAAACCATAATTCGGATGATGATGTACCGAGTCGTCCATCTTGGAAGAAAATACAGGGTCACATGTCCTCTTAAACAGCTGACCATGCCCAGGGAAAGTCTAACCAGCTAAACCGAGCATTCCTCGAGGCCTCTTCCCAAATACTGAGTCAATATACTATAGCCACCCATCTCAAAAAGGGTGTCCTTAAAAACATATATTATACTAGAGAAAACAACACCCAAATGAAACCAAACATAAAAAGGATCACAACATAACAATGAATTTCAAACATTATGGGTGCTACCTTCCTCAATATATCCCCATATAAAGAATACATGTTGACCCCATCTCAAGGTTACACAAAATAGATTTCACTAGGCTGAAGATACCATTTAATTTAATGTATTTCAAAAATGAATCAGCCTAGAGATAAACACTAATGTCTCTGTTATAATTTATACCACCAGATACATTTAAAACAACCTCTCCACGATGGTTTAAACAAATAATGCCACTTCAGGATCCATATTGAAATCATATAGAAAATTTGAAATAATTATTCTTATATAATTTCTAATTACAAAACACCACATACCATTTCAAAATAGAACATTATGAACTTGATTTTAACCATCACCCTAAGAGAAAACATAAAAAAAATTATATCAAACTTCCGTTTGAAACATTTAACATTCGTTGACATTCTATCAGAATAGGAAATTTAAAACATAAATTATTTTCACCTAAAAAAGAGACCTCTAAGGGTCCTACTAAAAAAACTTGGGCTCTTTAGAATAAAACCCTAAAGTAGAACATTTCATAAAAAACATTCCCCAAATGACCTAATTGGGTATAAATGATCATTTTGAATGTCAACCAAACCCTTTCAAATAGAATTGAAAATCCCTTTACACTCATGTCCATATCACAATATAATATGATCATATACATAACGGTTCAATGATTTGAGTGTCCATCTACCAATCTATAAATTTCTAATACACATTAAATGTGGAATTTGATACCCATTAAACCAAAATCAATTCCATTTAATGGTTTAAAATTAATATCCATTTTTCAAATTTTCAAATACACAGGTTACCCTTTTTTTATTTATAAGGTTCCCAATCACGTTACAATTGAAAAAGATCTCTTATCATAAATGAAACCAATAAAATTTGGCAAATAAAATCATTTCAACATCATACATCTCTAGCATGTTCTAACAAAAAATCATTTATATCATAAAAACATTATAAAATAAGAGGCATCGTATAATTTAGTCATACAAAAATGATATGGATGAAATCATGATGAAAGCTATATAATAATGAAGAAATATGCATTGTATAAAACACAATAAGACAACTGAAATTAGCAGTAAACATATTAATGAAACTACATGGCTGGTATATGCATGTCATGTAAAATTCTATGTGCCTAACATGATGCATGTAAATATAGTTCTTTTCCATAATAGGCCAATGTAAAATTAAAAAGATTATCTTATTCAATAGGCAGTGAAAAATACACTAGTCACCAATGGTGAAATCATATCAACTGTACCATTGAATAGTATAAACAACAATTCCTAACCCTATCTCTTTGGTCATTTATCCAAGGGTGTGATGATCAGTGCCAATAATGACTATTTACCAAGAACCTACATATTCCTAACATCCTCTCTACCATTACAAAATAGTAATACAATGGAAAAAACCTTTGATACCACATTGTAATATCATTTCCCAACTGAACACTAAACAGATAGCCCAACTGGTCACCACATGGAATCATGAACCTATGCTAACACACCAAAGGCTACTGACTAGAATCAAGGTGTAATGGTAGTTCAGTGAGGAGAAAATACCCACATTTCAGAGTAACACAATAGTTTATCATAAATAATTTAAAGAAAAATGTAATACGAATTGAATGTTAAATATGACCAATGCCAGTTCATACAATGCATAAAATACAGACGATGATCCATAAGTTAAAGAGAAACAATCATCATTATTTAAATATTAGTATAGAATTAATGAAATGACAACAAGGACCCAATGGAGATCTCCACGAGCATCCCAGTCTCCTTCTTGGTCCTTTTCTCCAAAATCATAGGTATAAGAAAACTGCATAAGAAAATGTACATGGACCTTCATACAAGAAGGGTCTACTTTTGTACCAATGGTACCCAAGAAGGGTGTGAGAAAAAATCTTATTAGTCTAGAACCCATGGTGTCAATCCTAATATGATGTTTATAAAATTTAATCAGGAACTGTGTAGGTAAATAGGTAACTAGTTAATGAATGTATGAAATGCTGATTTAATATAATATACAAAACATTGATACTAACATAGACCCCTAAAGATCCAATTAGAGGATGGTTAGTGTCCTATAGCAAAGAATCTATAAAAATGCACAAATTAACACTACAAATATTTTTTTCAACTGAACATGCCATACCACCATGGCCATGAAGTACCACCTAACATGTCATACCATCGCGGCTTTACTGCACACCCCATGGTTCATATCAATCACGACCTTGTCTTAGAACAGGGAGAGTTAGAACATTCAAGACCAAGCTGTATAATTCCACATATTACAATTTACCATGACCAAGACATATATTTTAGTGTATCAGATACCTCACAGTCATATCGTATATCAATTATTCAACCAAAAAGGGCTAGATCCAAGGTGTCGAAGTCCAAGGTGTCCTCGTCGTGTCCCATGAGAATCTTTATGGAAACCCGGTAAAGGAATTGGTTGGGGTCCTAGTAGAATGTGTACCACCTTGTCATACATGAGTCCAAGAAATCCATATCCAAGGTGTAGAAATTCCCAAGGCATCCCATGGAATCAAAACCCAAGGGGCATACTCAACCTGAAAATCCACTACAACATTCATGATCCATGGAAACCCATCCATGGAATCTATACAGACATTCATCGATTTCATATCATTTATTTTTCAATACCAAATTTGTTTACCCACTCATATATATCCAAATACATTCAAATCATAAAATGAGTATACCCACTCATTAATTCTAAAATAACCAATTACAT
The DNA here is from genome assembly GCA_963277665.1 of Viscum album. Classification (NCBI taxonomy): domain Eukaryota; kingdom Viridiplantae; phylum Streptophyta; class Magnoliopsida; order Santalales; family Viscaceae; genus Viscum; species Viscum album. Next base: position 931,103,325 of record OY728137.1, read on the forward strand.
TTCCTGAGTATATTCACTCACACATTCGAATTATTAATCAAAGTAGCCAGGGAATATACCCACTCTTTGATACAATTAGTAATAAAAATATACATACATAATGTGTTTACCCACTCACATTTACATTTTTGATTAATTAAACATTTAAATAATTCAATAATCCATGTGATTATTCCCACTCATTTATCCAATTACACTCAACAGGGTCAAATTGGTATACTGACCCATTTATTAACACTTACATTTATTCCTATCACATGGGTATACCCGCCAATATATTACCAATTACATTTATCCATATCACGTCGGTATACCCACCCATTTATTAAAAATAAATTTTAACAGAACCATTTAACCCATAGCATCAATATGAAAGGGCGGAAATTCATATTCTAATTAAGTAATCCAATTTCCATTTGTTATAATCAAGACTCCTCTAACTTGTAAAAAAATTGATAAAACTTACAATCATTAATAAAATAATTTTTTAGGAATCTAAATAGTACATTATGGCTTATAATAAAACCCACCACTATTAGAGTGTTTTTATTACAAAATCAATATTTTTTTCAAAAAAATAATGTTCATATTTCGTAGGTAATTCCAGAATCACAATTCATTTATCAAATAAGAATTTAGAAAACAAGTGATTCATTCTTAAATTAAAGGAGAAAGGCTAAGGACCTTACCTAAAAGAAGATGGAGCCAATTTTTTCGGCGCCTGATGAATTTAACAACGAAAAAAAACTCTTCACACTTGCACACACATACATTTATATATATATATATAACCATTAAATCAATGTACACATTCCTCTAACCCTAGGGGAACATGTAAATGGGGGTATATATATACATGCAACTATGTATCCTTGCACAAGTCTTCGAGGAGCCACTGAACACTCTATAATTGAATGTACATCCCTTAAACACCCGAAGAACACAAAAAAATATTCAACACTATGAAGTGGGTGTATAACATTAAATAAGATTGCGATGGAGAACCAAATTGATCCAAAACGCTTCTTCTTTAGCAGTGGTTGTTAGAGTATACACGAAAAAGACCTGATGGATGCCTCACAAACCATAACACTTTAAGAAAAACTAAAAAACAAATTACCCATCTATGTATGGTTTGGCCTAACCTCAAAGGGTGGTGAAAAGACCTAAAATCGGCCATAAATCGAGTGTAGAGGACCAACATGGTATTATATAGAAAAATCAGAGTGAAATTATGGAGGAAATCCATCAAAATCAGCAATAAAAGAGGAAACCAAAGGAGGGGGCTTGTACGATCAACTTGGGAACCATGGGGAGGCATTGAGTGATTATGAGACAAGGTGAGAGTTAGAAAAAATTTATGTAATTAATTTATTTTAATTTTATTTTAATTATTTTAATATTATAAAACATAACACATAACACAATTTTACCCACAAGGTTTTCTAAATCGTGCAATGAATAGATTGAGGATACTGCCTCAAACAGCAACCTATGTGCGCTATGAATTCTGTTTTGAAAATTTTTCAAATCCCAAGTATACCACCACTTCCTCGGATTCATAAGGATGCACAGCTTCTTTCTTAAGCAGTACAATTTTAAACAACCTGTGCACCTACTGTATGTCCTTCAGAACATAAATTTTTATGTCCTGCACTCCCAAAACACATAGAGAAAATTGGGAAACAACTTAGGACTTCAACTATGTCCAAAAACAATACCTAGAGAGGTTTAAACTCTTATAAATTAGTTATGATGTTTCATTTAAAATCATTCATGTCCAGTAGTTTCCCAAAAAATCAATAACCCATGAAAAATACCCGATCCAAAACACTATATTCTATACATAACCTAAGGAAGATATGGAGGGAATATCCTACATTTAATTACATTCGTAAGTACTAATGAAGGTGGATCTTATGAAACATTTTTGTAATGCACAAAGATTATAATAGAGGAATTTAATGTTGGATAATTTATAAGAGACCAAACAACCCAATTAGTAGAGAATGTTACACCATAATACTTTAAGATATATTTCATTTTAAATAAATTCAATCGATTTGATATCTTATGACACACACAACCCCATGATTAAATGAAACAAGACACTCCATTAAAATATTATTATTTAAACATAACTATTATAACAAATATCTTAAGTTGGAATATAAACTTAAGATTAACTGAATTATGAAAATTATATTTTTTACAAATTTATAAATTAAATTCCGTTTTTAGAAATTGATTAAAAATAAAATAATATCTATTTCAACGAAAAATATGTGCTATCTGAAAAAATTTATTTTTTCAAAATGGTGGTCTAATTGCACTGTGCACACATAATATAAAATTTATTATTATAAACATCATAAATATTTTTTAAAATTAAAAATTATTTTACTGATATAGTTTTCAAAATTATATTTTGGTTATTTATTCATAATTTTCATAAACGATTGATTTTTTTGATGAATATTGAAAAATAATAATTTTTATTGATACTGTATTTTCATTTAAATTGTTTAGAGTGTTAAATTTTATTTTATATTGGTTTAAATATAGAATTAGTTAAATTATATACCAATTTGTATAATTTTTGTAATTTGAATAAATTTCATAATGAATTATGATAAAAAATAATTTTTTTAAAGTTTTTATTTTGAAAATCAAATTTTTGGATGCATCGGTCAATTTAAATTTCAATTAGATTTAGTCACATATATTAATTGATTTTCTTAGTATTGATTAAATATTTGGATTCATTAAAATACATTTTATCTAATAAGGTTACTTAGTTTTTTACCACAATGAATAGTGATTAGAGTAAAAACTATTTAACTGTTTGAGGTAAAAATGGGTATACCAGATGTAAATCTATGATAAAAAGGGTTAAAATGGCCTAAATCTTATACAACAACTGTTTTAAGGATGTATTGAATCATAATCATTATTTATGTCAAATAATTACCACTTAAATGATTTTCGCATGAGAAAAACGTCGTTAAAAACTGTTTCCATTGAAAATTCCCTTGTATGTCCTCTTCACAACGTGTAAAAGGCCACCCACTCTGCACTATTATTCACTCAAAAAAATTCATTTTTATTGACCAAACCAATCAAAATATTCTCCATTAAATCCTTCAAAATTTTATAGATCCATTTTATTATAATAAATCCAATATATTAAGGATTTAGGCATAAAATAAAAGTTATTTTCCAAATAAGTGGTAAAAATCATAAAAGTTCTTATTTGTTTTATTTCATCTTACACCTTGTTTAAATAATAATTTTCTGTTATTATATAATAAAAAACTATATAACATGTAATTAGATGATATTATTTTTAAGGAATGATCTATATCCATATTGAATTTTATCAAATGGGAAAAAAACTATCGATCTTGTATATGGTGGACTACTACCTCACGAACTGATGAAATATTTTTCCATATTACATTCTAAACTACTGTAAAATAATAATAGCGCTAGCGTGTACGGGGGGACTACCACCTCACGAATCGAAAATATGGGGGTTTTCCATTTCTATTATACTTAGAATAAAATAATGATATGTTAAATGTTCATATATGCTATTTTTAATCTAATAATAACTTTATAATTATTATTTATCATAAAACTTCTTACATTACATTATATAGGGGCTACGAGACATCACTCATGTGTACAAAATACTACCGCCCCATGAAGAGATTTAACATGTAATTCATTAATGATTTACCCATAAGTTAATAAGAAAAAGATTAATCAATATATTTCATATATAATAAATCATAATATATCATAAAAATGATTTATACATTTTATAGTCCTTTTATTTCATCCATCTAATAAAATAGAAACAACGTTCATTCATTTGTATGACCTACCATTTCTAGGAAAGTTGTAATCTATTATATATATAACTACTATAGATTACTATAAAAACATATTTAATGAATTTATATTAAAATTATATAATTTTTTAAAATATTTATATTTTGTTAACATGATTAATTTAAAAGTTTTAATATTATCAAACAAAAACATATATGAGAAATGAAGCTATTATAACAAGTAAATTATATTTTAATAATGAATTGTCAACAAAAAGGGAATAAATAATAAAGGTATATCATATATGGAATGAAATATATAATTCTGGTTTTTTAATTTATTTATAATAAATATATAATGGATTTATTGACACATATGAAATAAATCGTATCTATTGTAAGGGGTTCTGTCTTAAATTTTACTCTTGTGAGACATATTCATATTCACCTCTTTTTCCTTTGTTGTGAAGAATAAACCACCCCTTTTCACATGATATTTCATAGATATATTTTTATATATGTTATTTAATGTTTCATTTGACGTTATTCATTTAATATGTCTTAAGATTCAAATGTTAACAAAGTGGTAGAACATTTTGGTTTCAATCTCATTTTAGTCAAACTGTTTATAGGTGAATATCCATTGAAGAAAATTAGTTGATATTTATCTACTATGAACCTTGAATTGTTTTATATTGTGGTTATTTATGAACATTTCATGTAATATCAATGTATTCCACTCTTTGGTACATAAAATTATTGAGAATTTGTTTTTAATAAAATATTACTTCATTTATCTATTTGGTCGAAACTCATTTTTCTTCCAAAACCATGTTATAAAAAATAATTTATAAAAATATTTTTAGAATTATCCAAAGGGTTCATTAAATAAATTTATAGTTATATTAAAAAAATTTCAAAATTACTTGAAAGGAATATTATTTTCTTTTCAAGAAAGTCCCATTTGGATTTTAATGGAAATCTGATAGAATAATTTTTTAATGCGAATCAAATGAATTGATTTTTTATCCTTATGATGAATAAATTATTAATAAAACCCTTTTAAATTTTTCAATACTTATTTTAAAAAATAAAATTATTTTAATTTTTTTGTAAACATTTTATTTTAAAAGGCGAATTTCAGAGTGCAATGTCTTTTATCTACAGGAATGTTCTAAAGTATATTTTCATGGTATTTCTATTATTCAATGAGGACGCACTTTTATTTTACTTAAAATACACATATAAAATGATTCAATGGTAAAAATATTATTATTTTTAAATATGTATTATGATCAATTTGAATATCCATGTTCTATGATGATATAAATCGCCATAATATTACCAGTGGTTAATGATTACATTTATTGATGGGGGAATGGATTACTAGTTTTTATTCTATATTTTCAATACGAATGTTTATGTTTATTATTCTTAACCCTTTCATATGAGGATGGAATTGGAATCAGTAAGTTAAAAGTAGGTATCACTATATCCCATCGATGCATTAGTAGAAGTCATGAAGAAAACTAACTTGGGTTTATGGTGGAGGAATTACCCATTTATATAAAAAATCATGTCACAAGTCCTAATTGATTTTGTAAGGATGTCCAAAACTCTGAATTCCCTCATTATGATATTAGTCATTGAACATCCATGTGATTATTCCATTAGTTAGAATATCCATGGTTATGCTTCAATCATGTTCAATTATTTTAATGAAATTATTTGATTATAATTTATTCTTTCCATGTTATGGTCATGTTATTTATTAAAATGAATATCTTATAGTAACATACCATCACATATTTATTATATCTTACAAATTAATGATAGCTTCGGATGTATTCATTACCTTCTTTAGCATTAGAAATCACCCTATTTTATATTTTAATTTTTATTTGATGCCATTAAGTTTTTTAGGATTTATTTTTAGTGTTATTCCAAAGATAATAATGGTGTAACGAAGAAAATTACTATGTTTTATTTTATGTATTCAATTTTAGTATTAGATTCAAATATGTATATAGTTTACTATAGCTACTAATCTACTTTTTCTTTTATGATGTGATTCCATTTATCATATGACAAAGTAATAATTTAAAACCCAAATAAGATATAATAGGCTCATGGTATATATATTTTGTATTAGAAGACTTTTTTTATAAAAACCATAGGAACTAGATTTTGTAAAAAATATTTTATATAACGTAATCATAATAATTTCATTGTGGATAATTACAGAAGAACAAAAAAAAATTCTTATGATGTATATATAATTTGGGTATATTCATAAATACATCCCTTTTCTAGATTATACATGTTGATGTGGTTCTTGATAGGATGTACATAGGGGTAATAATGATGAAAAAAGTGTTTTGTACTGGACTTGAGATTTACTTATTAATCAATAAAGATATTTACACTAAACCTCGGTTGATATTCCAAGGAATTTTTATGGATAATTCCCATTTTAAAAAAAATTATAAAGGATATGAAAATATTTTTATTATTTAAAAATTTTCATAAGTAAACCATTTTTATGTCTATGATACTTCATATTAAGATATTTTTCAATTTAAGCTATGTGCCTCAATAGTTTTGGGATTATAAAATATTTTTATTAGGTAATGATTAATCTAGTGTATTATATTGTTTTTAAATACTTCCTAGTAGAAGGAATATGATATATATAAAATCATATATGAAATATAGGTATTTTCATCATGAGAAAAAAAAGATAAAATAACTCGAATGACAGTTGGATCTGATCAAAATATAACCATATTAGGGTAGCTAACTCGGGTTATGAAAAATTACTTTTCCCATATAGAGTACAATATCAATCCACCATGTAGTATAACAATTTTCAACCACTTCATACATCATAAACCTATATATTTAATTGGATCTAAAATTCAATTTGTAGAAAAAAAATAGTTGATTTTCATATAGAATATGTTACTCTCTTTTGGAAACAATGTAAGGGATATAGTTTTCACAGAAATTCATTATCTCTAGGAAGAGGAAAATTAGTGGAATTCAATTATTGAATACACTATAGATGAATAATGAATAACAATCAAAGTGTACAGGGATTTTGAAGATAATCATCATGTAAAAATCATTTAACTTATGAGTAAGGAGTATATATAGATAGAGAAAAATCCTAAGTATAAAAAATGAAGATGAAAATGATACAATGTATGAAAACATAATTACATGGTCATTAGTATATTTTATAGTCTATATACATAATCCAAATAGATAGATTAACCAATTCATTTTTGGTTTAATGTTAATTCACCAAAGGGAACTAATCTATGGAACATTCTCATAAAATAAGGATATAATTCCATTATCTATAAATAAATATAAAAATTATCTATATATTATGTATTTTAATAGAATCAATAGAAGAAGAATAATAAATAAAAAACACGGTTAAATGGAATAAGGGAACAAATGATTTATCCCTATCAAAATTATAGAATGAAACAAATCAGTACATACTTAAAAAGGAATAGGATAATTCTTCAAGATTTGGGAGAAATTCAATAAATAACATGAATCAATAGGTAATAATGAATCATATAATGTTTAGTATTTCAACTATAGAAAGATAAGACTCTATAAAAATAAATGTCCCAATCATCAAGGTAATACTCCAAAGAATAATCTAAGGGATAAATGTAAATATTATTATATTACAATGAATGAGGTGGAAATATTAATTTTCAGGTGTATTTGGATTCAATAATTATGATTTAGAGTTATTTTATCAATGATATTTTAATTTAATGATTTTACTATAATATATTTTATATACGGATTTGAGGGCATATGTTGAATTATTCCGATGATAAAGAATTTTGATATAGTGGAAGGTTTTTCTGTTTATAAATAACACGATTGAATGAAGATATCCCTTTTTTCATAATATATCATGAGATATGAATTAAGATAATTTATTTTTAAGATAGTATCGGTGACCTTGAAATTTTTTAGTGATTTGATGGTTTACATTACATCTTTTAGAGTATATTTCATTTACTGAATTTTATAATATATTAAATAATTAGACATATTAATTAAGAAAACTAAAGTGAAATAATTATTTGAATAGTGAATACTTTCAATATGGTTTTAATTAGATCATGGAATTGACATATTTAGAATATGCCATTATTATTTACATTATGTTTTCTGAGCGATATAATTTTACATTGATTAGAAGCCTCCCTTATAACTTTTTCGACTTTTATTTTGGCCTATCATATTTTCTAATGGTCATAAGGTTAAATATTTATGGTTGTTATAAAGTTTATATTCATATGGTGTTGTATGAATAGTTGTAAAAAAAATATTTTTTTAAAAAATATTGGTGGAAGGGTTTGTAATTTTCTTAGGGATCATATGACCTATTAAACAATAACATTATTGTTTTAGGCATAAAAAAGTAATTTTGTGATATTTATTTCTTTATGTGAGAGATGTAGTGGAAATTTATCATTGTAAACCCAAATTTTGAAGTTGCGTTCCTAAAATAGAATGATATGATGTTTCCATATTTCATTATATTATGAGATAGTAAAATAAATGCCCCACATTTGGAAAATAATCTTGAAAAAAATAACATATTAATTTCATATCAAATGAATCTAATGGTAATTTAAATCATTAAGTATTTAATTTTTTTGGTCATTAATGATCTATTATTTATTCTATTTATTGTGATCAATTTTCTCTAACTCGGTATACTAGTCATTGAGTATTTTTATTCTCATCAATTTAAATTTTTTCATTTCCCACTAAGGTTATCTAATTTTCAAACCTAATAATTTATTATTATAAAATAAATTACAACTACCCTTAATCTATTATTTAGAGGCTATTTTACTAAATATTTCCATGATGTGAGTTTCGGATAAATATATTTTCAAATTTAAAACCCTTGATTACCAAGATAAAAAATAAATCAGGATGACACAATTTATTTATTGTTGGTATAATGTAAGAAACCATGATTTTTTAAGGGGATGATAATGTTGGATATAGTATCTGAATTGAGTCAATTTTATTAGAAGATAATTTAGCAATATTAAACATTATAATAAATTAATTTTCAAATAAATTAAATCTCTTTTATAGCTTTTGATGCACACAGAACCACTTTTAATCAAAATGATACACTCTATTAAAATATCATTTATTAAATATTTATGTTATAAAAAAGTATTTCTGTTTATAAGTATTTATAGGTAAAATTGAATTATTTAATTAATACGGTATAAACATTTATAAATTATATTCATTGATGTTTTATTTATTAGAATAAAATTAGAACTATTTGAAATAAAAAAAATTTCTGAAAAAATGTTTTATTCTAAAAGGCAATTTAGTCACATAATGTGATCATAATATAAAAAATTATTTTTAGCACTGTTATAAAATTTATTTGATAAAATGAACATAATTTCTGAAATATAATTTTTAAATTATCTTCTTTTTACATTTCTGATATTTTTCTGATAAGATAAATTTTTTATGAATACAGAAAAATAATAATTTTTATTAAAAACTACCATTTTAATTAAATTATATAAAATTTATATTATATTTTATATTGGTTTAGAAGAAACATTAGTCCGATTATATTTTTATTTGACTTATTTATGTATTTGAAATCAATATAATATTGAATTATGATATAATTGTTTTAACCCGTTGACAAATTTTCTTTGGAAAAACTTCTTTTTCAATGAAAATTCAGGGTTAATTTTAATTAGAAATATACCAAATAAGTGAATATAATTTTGAAAAATATATTCCATATTTTGAATGATAATAATTAATTTTATCTTATTTGGTCTAACTAATTATTTAATGTAATGAATATGGTTTATCTGAGGATAAAATAACAAGATAAGGGTCAAAATGACCTCAAACATTTAAAATCATCATTTTAGTGAGAAAATTTTACCTTATAACTCTAGGTTATGTAATAGACTATTATTTGGATTTTGTAATGATAAAAACATTAATATCACTATTTCATATAAAATTTTTTTTTTGTGTCCTCTACCCTATTTATAAATGGATGCACCCCTCCCCTACAATTGAAACTCTTCGACCACTTTATATTTCCCAATTGCTAAAAAATCAACAGTTATTCCATCAACACATCCTATAATAAATTTTTATCATAAATATAATATAGGAAGAATTTTTGTTTAAACTTAAATGGGTTCTCTAAAAAAGATAAAATTCTTAAATGTTTAAATTTTTAATATATATATATATTCCACCTTATTAAAATATAATTTATCTATTAAAATATAAAAACAAAAGTATCTCTAATATATGTTGATTTTTTCTCTTATGGTTCTGAACTATATACATATCCACTTGTATAAAATGGTAAATGAGTATGTCAATAATGTTTTAGGCAGACTACCACATCACAAATAGATGTAATTCATTTTCCATAACCATCTTTGAAGGTATGATATAATGACTAATTTAACCTATTTATATTATATTTACAATGTTAAAATAATAATTTTGTTATAATGTAACATATGAATTCAATATTTCCAACTGGTTAGAAAATAATAGTGTTGCTCATATGTACGACATACTAGAACCTTCCAAACAGATGTGAGGTGTTTTTTCCATTTATATTTTTCATAGATTATAATAAGGTTATATCTAATTGATAGATAATATATTTAAAAAAATTAAACCTATGGAAATATGACATCATATATTTCTTCTTACTTTCAATTTCCTGGGGGATATAATATTTTTACCCTTTTCTGTGATAGACTACATCATCATGAAGTGATGTGAATCATTTCTCATGAACTACTTAAATATTAGGTATTAAGAAAAAATATAATGAATTTATTTTATCTATAAGAAATTATTATTTTGTAGGAAAATTTGATATATTATTTTACATCATGTCATTTAATCTATTAATAAAAATTGTAAATAATGTTCTTGCATAATTATGTCTTAGAGTTTCTATGAACGGTGTAATCCATTTTATATCTATAAAAACTTTTGATCAAATTATACACAAATTTAATGAATATATATAGTATTAATATCATGGTTTATAATTTTTATATTACATAACCATGATCAGTGTAAAAGTACCAAAATTACAGAACGAAAACATATATTTGAAATGAAGCAATGATCAGTCAAATCTATAATTTTTCAATGATGTGTCAATAAAATGGTAAAATAAGGCTATATATGAATAATACAATGTGTTAACTATTTGAGTATAATTATAAAATATATCTATAATAAATCTATATTTATTATAACTGAGGTATATACATGTATGAAGGAAATTATATCTTAGGTAAGGTATTTTTGTCTCATGTTTACTTATATGAGAGAGATATCATATTCACCACTTATTCTTTTATGGTGGGGTATATACTATAACATTGATTTTCAATATCTATATTATATTTGTATTTTTTTTTATTTAATTATTCATTCTATTTTAATCCTTTTATGCTTCTTTCAATTCAAATAATACTTTTGTGGTAAGTGAATTATGGCTCGATCTCATTTTAATCGGGATTGTTTTTATGTGAATTTACATTGAAGTAAGTAATTGGATAAGTCATTAAAAAACTATTTAATTTTCCTACCCTCTGGTTACTCATCATTTTATTAGTTAATAATAACATATTCCTGACATTGGTAATTAATAATATTGATAATTTTTTAATAAAATAAGAATTCAATTTTCTCTTCAGTAATTTTTTTTTTCTTCTAAAAACAAGTTTCCCAAAAATGTGTTAAAATTTAATTTTATAATTCATCAAATAATAAATTTAGGAAATTTTTACCCATGTTTTAATTTTAAATAAATATTTTGAAAATAATCTTTATGCATTTTTTCAAACAAGTTTTTTTTCGGTTTTACTAAAAAGCTAAAAGGAATCGCAATTTTAATGTGTATGGATTATGATCATTTTTTCATGGAATATAATACTTTGATACCATTCACCATATTAATCTAAACGGTTTTTATTATGTTTATTTAATATGGAATTTATTAATATTCTTTTTCTAGATATTAAATATGAATTTTTATGTTGATTATATTTCACCCCTTTTATATAATGAATTCATTTAACATACAATTTGATGGATGGGGCCTACTATATACCCTAGGTGAATGTGAGTTTCTAATGAGACAAAAAAGATTAGATTTTTTAATGTGGTAATAACCATTTATATATGATTTCTTCGAATGAGACCTTGATATTATAGTTATGATACCAAGAATTATGAATTCCATCATAATGAGATAATTTATTTATGTTCCAAGTGATTATTTTATTAGATAGAATATCCATGGTTATGTTCAACGTTCATGTGATTATTTTTAATTATTAATTTGATAATCATTTTTTCTACCCATAATATGTACAAGTTATAGTTTATGTGGAATGGTTTTTAGTTATTTACCCATTCCATGTTGATTACGTCTTAAGTATTCCATATTTCCTGCACTATACACATAAGCTTACAGATCATTAGATCTCAACACATTCAGCCATTTTAATTTCCCAAGGATTCTAGGACATGTTTTATGATTTATATGAGAAGGAATGCTAAAAGTAATAACAATTTTTTCAATGAAAATACTACGTTTTCTTAATTTCAAATTTTAATAGGTTATTAATGTATGTATCTAGTTTCCAAAACCACTAAAATTTTTGTTACATCGAAATGTGATTCCGTGAATCATATAAAAATATAAAAATGTAACCTCAAACTCTAGGATACAATGGTCAGGGTCTATACAATAATTTAATTCACTATCAAAAGATACCAATAGCCCAGGTAATCACTGAGGAATATTTGACCCCAATCAATCATACTTGAGAATTTATGAGAAGGTAAAATCATGGATAAATAATTATACTAATTTTGGAAAATTTTGACATCTTAATTGATACCATCTTCCCACAACCATTATATAAAATTTCATTGGTTTCCACTATATTATCCTAGTTCAAATATAATATGATTAATCAAACGTATTCATGAAAATCATTGGAAACATATTAAATAATATATTCTCCCTTGAGGGAGAATAAAAATAAATATTGAGGTCTTCTAGGTAATAACATATTTACCAACCAAAAATGTCCACCTTCAAATAAAATTAAATAAAGAAGAATGAAAGATAATTCTTAAGTTAATATAACTAATGTTCCTCCTAATGAGTGAAGATAAATATAACATTAAGGTATTAAAAAAATTTCAAATAAATAAATAATTAATCCTAAATTTCATCCCTCATAAACCAACCGCAATTTTTCTATCAACAATGAATGATCATAGAAATATGAATTTCATCCCTATGTTGACAATAATAATAACATTAACTCAAAAGACCCAGAACATGATATAGGTTATGAAGGAATTTCATAGATGAATCATCATAAGAACATGAATTTTCTACCTATCACTATATACATAAAAGAAAAAAAAAATCAATACTCCCCATGGAATATACTATAGTGGTACACACCATGATATTCCTAAAATATAATGTAGAAGTCATATCGATATTTATGAAGAATAAAAAAAATAGAGGTCATAACCATGGTAATAAAAAACAATACAAAAATATTAGTGTTTCATACTATACAATATATGGATGTCTTATTAACAATGATCCATAAATCCTTAAGATAGGTATTTCTATAGGACATAAATAATTAAGAAATAACATTGGTCCCTATGGAAATAAATATTAAAATAACCATAAAATCCCTATATTGTAAACATAAATTAGTTTCTCCACATGGTGATATATAAATCTATCATAGAGGACCTTTATATGGCCTTGATTAATCCAGAAACTATACTTTTCAACATAATAGTAATCCACTATTCAATATCTATGGTGATACTCCATATTGTACTTAATGAATATTTTATTTAAGTGATGATATATAAATAAACCTCAATGTTCCACATCATGGCTATGAATAATCAAGGAACCACAGTAATCCTACATATGGAAATGTATAATCAATCAAAATTTGAGGCCCACAAAAGGAAACTCATATAGAGATCCTCCTCCTGCTAAAATATTTAAATAACATGGAAATCATCCTAATGTATAAATTGTTATTATGGATGTCTCTTTTTTAGAGATAATTTTAAAATCAGAGCATGTGTTTTTAAAAATTCAATTACATGTTATTGATGATTCATTCTAATCAATTGTATCTAGAACACTAATATAATTATAATATCTTCTATCAAACAACATAAAAATTAATGGAGCATAATATGTGAAAAATTAATATATTTTTATTAGAAAAAGTGGAACTATGGAATACTGTTTGTTCAGAATAACATTATGAGTCAATACATGAGGATGAAAAGGATTCCAATATTATGTTTCATTAATTTTTAGTTGAAATAATAACAAAAAAATTTATGTCCACTTTCCACATCTTAGTGAGTTTTCCAAAGATAACAATTCATTAACAATACATCAATTCTATAATTTAACTAATATATCTCACAAATAGTTTCACAAACCAAATACATAACGTTTTAGTGTCTTGGATACTAGGTACATTAAAATTTTATTTTACAACACTTATAAAATTACACTATAATAACACACCTTTAAAACCACTCCTAAAAAATCATATAATTTAGGCATCTTTATATCATGGGATAGAGTTGAAAGAAAGAGGTAAACTCATTTTCATAGTAAGGGGAGCATATTAATTCACCATAGTGATTTGATTAGTAAATTTTGATAATAAGTATTATGAGGGAAATATATGATAAAAATATTGCTACATCATAGAGCCATAGTATTGTTGAGAATTGGGGATATCAATAATATATTTTATTAGAATAAAAAAACAATAATCCCAAATTATGGGAGTGTAACATAAAAGTGTAGAATATATTACAATAGAGGCCTAAAAATTAAATATAATGTGGAATTAAAATAAAATTAATAGATAAAGGGGTAAAATTTATAAGAATTTTAAAGAATGATAAGAAAACTCATTTTTCCAAAACTGTTATTCATTTTTCCTAAGCTATTATAAAGAAAATCATTATATATGTGCATTAACATTTGAGAAAGACCATTTTACCCAAATATTTTTCATGAAAATAATCATTACTATTAATTATTACAAAATTATATGTCAAAAACAACAAAATAATCAGTGGGTTATATAATAACCCATTCTTCTTCATCCATACATTTGTGTTCAACATAAAATTAGTAATCACCGTATTATATAGATCATATAGAATAATAGAGAGTTTTATAATAATTTTACAAAACAAATAACCTAACAAAATATTAAGAAATAATACGATAATTAACATTATATTTCAATATCAAATCATACAATTATTTATTTGAGAGTGTGATCAAAACATTTTATCATGAGAGACATGCTATAGAGGAAAATAATGGTAATAATGAATAAGAGTTCACAAATACAATTTAAAAGTATTCTTAGAATGGTGAATATAAAATATTTTAATCATAACATTGTATTGAGGAATAAAATTGATTTTAAAAAAAATATAAAAAAATTCGATCCTTGAATTGAAATAATGATCTAAGAAATTAATTTACCGATAAAAATAATTTTGGAAAATGAAAAGAAATTATTTTCAAAAACTTTTGGGGTCTTTTAATTGAAACCTACATCAGAGATAATCATATTGATTTTATATTTAAATTAGGTAAAATTGTGTAGGATAAAAAAGAAAATATTGTGAATTTAGTGGATAAAATATATTTGATAGGTAAATCAAGGGAATGAAATGGATATATCAATTTTGAAGAAACATCTTAACTCATACCAAGGTAAAGATTTTTTTGAGAGAGAAATTAATTTTAAATTTTTTTATTGATAATGATATACAATTTCCCCAGAGAAAACAAATAAAAATACTATATTTAACTGGGTAAAGGTAAAATAAAATAAACCTTGAAGATTACATTCTTCTAATAAGGATTATATCCTAATGAGTTGGAAGTTGAGTTTATGAAATCTTGACCATTACATCTTAATTCATTTAACACAACCTTATATCCGATATAAGAAAAATAACTATCTTAATTTCAAATTTTAAAAAATATAAATATATTTAAATTTTATAATCATCATTTATAATTATTCTCTATACCTAAATTAGTTCATTATTACCTATTTTAAATATCAGGAGTGAGTAATCGTGAAACTTTTAACTTGTTCTATAAAAATGGTGTATTTCATAATTTGTATCCTAAATTATATCATTCATAAATAATAAAAAGAAAATAAATTTATTTTATATATTCTATATATTGTAATAGTTAATTCAAGGGAGTTTTCCTGTATGATCCTTAAATATGAAATCACTATTGAGCATGATTCAGTGGGTTTTAAGGGGAAACATTGGTATACTAATTATTGAGTTTTATAATAATCATTGCATTAATTAACCAAAATAGAATCATTAATTTTTTATTAATATCATATATTATCAATATTTATGTTCATATAATTATTCAAGATATAATTTTATATAATTGTTCATGTAGATGGCTAAACTGACACAATCATGAACATTTAATAATTAATCGATGAGTGTGGTTATAAAAGTTATTTCTTTTTGAGTAACATATCCATAAAAGAATAGTAATGATATTATATATATAATTAAATGGTGGTTAATTATTTTTCATGATAATTTAATAAATAAGAAATATATTATTTTAAATACGAGACGTGTTATATTGTAGAGGTGGTAGTCCGTAAAAACACAACAATGGAGCATTAAATTTTCATAAAGAAAATGGGTTACTAAGGTAAATTGTAATTATGTTAGATTAATAAAAATTTGTATAAAAATAAAATTTATATGATATTTTATTATTAGTAAAATTATATTTTTGAGGGTAAGATTTAAATGAAAATTAGTTTATGAAAAAAGGAGTACTCATGTTGATGACTTGGTCTTTCAGTATGAAGACTCATTAGAAATGGTGGAATTTAGATAACTTATTATGAACAAAAGATAAATGTGATGAAATAGGACACCATGTGATGTAAAAATGGTATATATTCAATCGGAAAAATAAATTGAGAGTGGTATTAAATGAGTAGTGATATTTCAATTTTATAAGATGTAAGAATGTAATTTTTAAAAGTATATAATATTTATATAAAGGGGGAATATGTTTTAGATGTAATTGGGACTTTAAAGTAAAAAATAATAAAGCAGAGATATATTTATCTATAGAAAACATGAAATCCCAATAAGAAACATGTTATAAACATGTTATCCCATTTATCCTTTTGTTTAACATCTTTATCCTTTTGGATTTTATTGTAGTAATTCTGTACATACGTAATACATTTTATATGAAAAATAAAATAGGACTTATTAAATAATGTTGAGAATATAATTAAAAATTGTATTTCCATTTTCAATGATACGCCTTTTAAATTAATTTCAATATAATTTTATACTAATAAATATATAATGTTATATAATATGGTCTAGAGAATAATATAAATTAATATCCAAAATATCAAACATAGGTATGTAAGATAAAAGGTTTATTTAAATTTAAAATATCACTGATGTAATATTTATGTTTTCTAAAATGGATTTTATATAATTTAATTTCATTATTATATATTAATAATGTCATAAAAGGAATGGTATCTGTTTGAATGGAATTTTTCCATATTCAATTAAAATCATTTGTTTCTAAAAAAATTGAAAATATTAATCATTTTGAATTTTTTACATGATGACATAAAAATTAATTTTCATTTTTCAAAATTTATTTTATACAATTTAAAAATATAATTATTAAATCAAATTAATATTTATAATAAAAATTTATGTTTTTGAAAACTCAGTGGTGTAAAAATTAAGTGTTATTAATCTTATATGTTTGAATTTTAAATCAATTATAATATTATTTATAAAATATAGGTAAATTTAATGTCTTAAATTTCATATCAAATATGTTTGAGTTCATTTTATATTTCCATAGCATGAGAACATGTATTTTTAATATTGTTTTATATTAATGTGAAATATTTAGTAGAAATAACGTTTTTGACATTGTAACCCCAAAAAAATAATTTATTCATCAATATTTTATTATATTGAGGTCCAAAATTAGTGGAGAATTTCTCTAAAAAAATATCAATGTCCACATTTAGCCTCAAAAAATTGATGATTCCTCTACCGAACTCTAATAAGATCGGTGTTCATGTGCCTTAATCCATACTGCATTAAAATAAGGACTGTATAGTTATTATTCATATGAAAATACATTTACTAATTATATATATTTCAGGCTCAGTATATGGGATGGATCTATACATACATCTAGAAAATAGATATTGGGAACTCATAGTGAACTAGAAGAGTTGTTATGTTGTTTTATGAGATTGGATATGATGAATACCTGATCATGGATCTTGAATTGTCCAATAAATCTATTTACCAATATCTATTTCTTCCCAAATATCACAACATAATTCGATTGGTATATATGAAGATACAACATGTCACCATCTTAATACTCTAGATTATATCTATGATTATTTTCATAACTCGCCTATTGATATTGTATCACATTCAATATCTACGTAATTGATTGAATATTCTTGTTTATTTCTGAGATAAGATGATGAACTAAAATTTAACTTTATCCAACATCATCCCATCATATGTAGTGATTTACATAAACACTATATCTAATGATTTATGAATTCTTCTCACGAAACTAAAGGTTTAACTCAAAGATCAATTAAATATAATGGAGAGTGGTCTTCCATAAAACCCTACTACTTACCTTATGTATATCTTGGTGATTTGGTTTTGAAATAAATATTTTTTATGGAAATAAAATATGTTTTCTTTGAAAGGTTATCAACTATAACTCAAATAATATAAAGACCCATTACCATTTTGGGGAGTCTAAAGACAAAATCTATGGTGATGTTTTCCCATCTCTATAATGGTATATGTAATGGTTTTTACATACTGTTAAACTTTTTCATTCATCATTAAATTTATAGAATACAAGGAATCAAGATACGTATTATAAAATTTCTCTATTCATGATATCCCATAAATGGGTTTTTATGAATCTATTAATCTTTATTCATCCTCCATAAATAGACAAATAATGGATATCTACATCATCCAACATTACCTTTAAAAACTTTTTATGGTTAATATGTCATTGTAAGAACCCATATAAATTTATCATAATCAATTTTGTAATAATAAATATTCAATTTATTTTTTTGTAGCACGAGAATATATTTATAGTATTATTTTATTTTCACGTGGATAGAATTTTGACCAGTCTGTTGGGTAAGATACGATTTCTCCCCATCCTTTATAACATCAAGATTGATTAATTTCAACTCCATGAGTATTTTGTATATTTTAACCCTCATTATGGATAAACTTTCATGATATTTCTCAATTACGACATTTTCCACAATGTTTTCTTTCCCCTTGTCGAAATGTATAGAGCATCCACAATATTTGATCAAAACGAAACATCTTATTTAGTATATGATCAATTGATTCCAACTTATTATATATTTCAAACACTTTTGATAAATATATATATATGTACTACACACTTAACTAAAAGAGATAATGTAACCAAATACTTCGTGTGAATAAATCTATCTCCAACACCAAATCATACAATGGGTAATTTTGATCATGATCATTTAGATGGAATGAGGAAAAAGTAATTATATTATCAAATTTCAAGCACATCCATTCCAATAAGTTTTTTTAGCATAACTATTTATTAAAAACCCTTTCCCAACTGTAGGGTAATGTTTTCACTAGATCAATGAGAAACATTTTTTCATTTTGTTGAAACAATCCTCAAATTATTTTATATAATTGAAATTCATAACCTTATATTTTAACATGGTTATTGGATTTGATATCCCTATAAACATTCCAAAATATAATTGGTAATACTCTATTGACCTAATAAAACTATTGATGATGGTTATAGTAGCTATTATAGGCCATTTCACCATAACATAAATCTTGGATAGATCCGCTGATATGCTCTATAAAGTGTTTATGTAACTGAATAATTATACTTTAGGAAGATATAATTCAGACATGCTAAATTTTTCAAACTATTTTACCATTATCATAGAATTTGACAATATTAACAAATAATATTTATGATCAGCCATAGACATTAAATGCTAAATAATATTTTCATTAAATATAATATAAAATTAATTAAGGTATTTTCTAAATGATTTATTTGTTATATCTATGAAGAGTGATGGATAATTCAAAAGTCCAATAAGAAACATTAACTTCATTATGTCCATATATCATATAAAAAATGTCTTCAAAATGCCTTAAATTTTATCCAAAAACTAATGATATCTAGATCAAAGGTCTATTTTTGAGA
Source organism: Viscum album (assembly GCA_963277665.1). Classification (NCBI taxonomy): domain Eukaryota; kingdom Viridiplantae; phylum Streptophyta; class Magnoliopsida; order Santalales; family Viscaceae; genus Viscum; species Viscum album. Next base: position 931,123,677 of record OY728137.1, read on the forward strand.
GGTAATGAGTTCCTTTGATTTAATCAAATATATCATAAATAAAATGTAGATGACACTTTTCTTTTTTCATAATATTATGAAGCCCATGGAAATCAACGAAAAGTTTTGTTGATCCTTTACTCTTTTTGACCAAGTGGACTAGTGAACCTCATTGTTATGAACTATGGTGTATAAAACATTCTCTTTATCCTCTTGTTGTTGATTTTCTAATTCCCCAAATTCAATGGGAGGCAATCTATAATGACTCTTTCATATCCGAATTTGTCCAACATGGGTTCAATTATAATCTCAACCTCACTGTCTGAGGAATGTTTAGGAATTTTATATTAAAAAAAGTATATTTACATATAGTAGAAATGTTATAAATATTGTATTCCATCCTAATAATTTGAGTCACGATCCCCTCATATATTAGTATTATAACAATATTGCTGATCCTTCTTCCAAAGGGATATCATAATTACTTTTCATTGATATATTATAATAATATTATTTGGGATATTAAATGATATTTTCTTATTTCGACAATTAATATATTCTATATCCATAGGCATCCAATTATTTCATAATATTTCAGAAAACTCTATATATGGAAGCACAACATGATTCATAGGTTTTTCCTTCCCATTAATATTGAGTGGAGAAGGGTTCTATGTTATGGACCCAATAATCATTCCATGAGGTTTTTTCATATATAGATAAAGAAGAATTTATAGGGAGAATAAATATTCATAGCATATTTGCATGATATAAAATATTTAAAAGAACCATAATAAAATAATTAATATTTTTCACAAGTGTGATGGATAAGTGTACCTTTTACTACTGTATTATCATGATCTAACTCATATGTGGTGATTGTGTATGATATAACTTTAACCCTTATTCTAAGAGTTTATTTAGTTATATTCTCTTCATTTTATTAGGTGATAGGGCATTGATATATACAATGACCAAATTTATGCATTTTTAAGATTTATGTGTTTGTGGAACATTATTTAGGGACTTCTTCCCGTCAAAATTTTTAATCATCCACTTTGCACCACAAAAGAATCTATGAGCTTAGTATCCCCCTTTTCCACACAAAAAACACTTCCATATACCCTTGAGGAAAATAAATATGTTTTTCAATGAAAATTTATTAAATATAGTTATTTAGATAGATATTATACTTGTTATAATTTTTTTACACCCCAATACGTTATAATATATTTAAATTAGAATAAATTTAATTTTATCAATAACTCCCGATAAATGCAGCACCTAGTATAAATTAAACATGATACTCTATTAAAATATTTTTTAGACATGACCATTATACTGTAGACATTATATTTTAGGGTGTGAATAGTACTAAATAAATTTTTGAAATTATGGTGAGTTATTGGTTAGATAAAAAATAATAATCATTTAAAATAAGAAAATGTTCTCTAAATGATTTTTTTCTAAATGATGTTTTAGTCATGCTTCATGTACATAATTTATAATAAAATATTTCCACTCAAATTAAATATATTTAATAAAATGATATTAATCTTTGGAAAAGTACTACCAAAATCACACTAGGGTAAATATTTGGGTTTTTTATAAAATTTATCATTATAAAAAAGATTAGTGAAAATAGTGAATTCTAATTGAAAACTGTCTTTTCCTTTATTGTATTTTTAAATATAAATTAAATGTTTTGTTGTTTTTAAATTAAAATTATATCAATTATATATCTAGTAATCTAATTTATTTCATCGAAATTTTTTTCATATTAAAGTTTCACATAAAAACATTATAACCTTTTTAACAGTTTCCCATACAAACTATCATTTTCATTGCGTTAGTGGGATTAATTTTATGTTATATTTTTCTACTTATATGAATAATAATTAGAATTTAAATAATATATATTATCCAATAATGTAAACTTATTTTCATACCTCAATGTAGAGAATATGTAATTCAAAAAATACCTTGATAAAGGAAAGAATTTGTTTAGCAGGGGTAAAACTATAATTATAACTGTTAAAAAGAAAAAAACATTTCTAAAATAATTTTTATTATAAAATTATGACCTTATCATGTCTATATATCTACAATACTCTATCTAGGTTATGAAAAACTGGATCTTTTTATTACACATTTAAACATGATTTGTTATATAAAAATCACTTGATACAACATAGAAGATAAAGAAGTCTAGTGTATTTGGGGCTTAGGATCATTACATCACAACTTAAAACATGAAATATAAAATCTTTATTGAAAACTTCCTCTACACGACCACTATATTCCCTCGTACTTAACATTTCATGGGATAACCCGAGGACATGCATAAGAAAAGGGTGAGCTATAAAGTCCATTAAGGGAATAGACATGGAATAACATGAGGAATACAATACATGTTAGACAATAGGAATATAAATATAGCACAAGTAAAGAATAAAATTAAAGGCATGATAATGCATGTAATCAAAACATGTAAATGTCGTAACAACAATTAACAGGGAATTAGCAAGATCCAAGGCTCATTGCACATAGAGCATGAGTAAACCCTCATTGCACATGAAGCATGAGTAAACCATCATTTACTTTGTATTATCATGATTAAACACCCATTTCACATAACTTATCATGATACTACACTTTACGCAATACATTGGAGCGCTATCAGGGCGCACCCTTCTTAAACATTTCATTCCATGCATAAGTGTTCCACATGGATCATAAAACATTGAATCATTAAACATAATAATTTATTACAAAATAAACGAATGTGGAATAAATATTTTAAACTCTTTAAAAAACTAATTAAATTTTCATAAAGGTGAATACCCTTTATATAGAAATGGGCATAGTATTCACTACACAATGATTTTGGCTTGGAAAAATGCAGTGCAATTTCGGCAGTATAACGACGTGACATAAGAACTCATAAAAATGGTTGATGCGAGAGAAAGGGATCTCATTATATTTACATGACATGGAAATTAAGGGGGTCATATAGATACATGTCCTAACAAATTTAATGCGATTTAGATTCATGATACAAAATAATTTCTTGAATTTAAATCAGGAGAGAGAAATTCCTTTCGAGATTTCGGCATTGTAACAGGTGTACATGGGAGGCATTTAATGAGAGAGAAAGAGGTATCCCATCATTCAAACATAAAGGGGGAAGTATGGGGGAGGTTATAAACCATACCCCAACATTTATAATTGAAATTAAAATGGCATTACAACTTACAGAAAATTGGACAAAAATGAGAAAGGAAGAAAAATCCTTACATGGAAGTGTGCTTCCAAAGGCTTGAGAAAGGCTTAAGAGAGGATTCTTGGGAGCTTGGGGAACCTTGGGAGGATTCTAGAGAGATTATGGAGGAGGTTGAACGATCCCCAAAGGCTTTTAGTGATGAGGAAGTGGGATCTTGTGTGAGTTTGTATATTAAAGGAAATTGAATTGTTTGTTATTTAGGTTTGGGACACCTCACATTAAACTAATCAAAACCACAAAATAGCCCATTTTTTTTGCCCATGGGTTTTTCCAAAGGGGATTGGGAAAAAGATATTTTATAAATACAAAATCTAAAATTCTTAAATTAATAGGGTTGCTTATGTGAAGGTGAGTCCCACCCTCAAGGAAAACAACTTGAAAAGATAAAATGTTTTATAAGTCATGGAGGGTCAACTAAAGCATCATAAAATTAATCAAACAAATCTAAAATTAATTTATTGTAAGGATAAAACATATATTGTCCGAACATGACATTTATAGTATTTATTACATCACTATTGGGTCATTATGATCTCATAAAACACATTATATTTTTAAACAGTATTTAATTTTTACCCAAAAATTCGACTGTCTCAGAAAATAATGAAAATTCACCATTGGATAATTTAAACATCCTTATTAAAAAATTAATATTCATTTTATTTAAATAATTTTATTATTATGTGATTTTTTACTTTTAAAATAAAAACCGTCATTTATAGAAAATTCATGGGTTTTGACAAAAATAGATTTCAAACCTTAATAAAAATTACAATTGCATTCATAAAATTATACTATAATTTATATTTAATAAAAAATAATTTAATAATAATTATATATTATTAAAATATTATTTATGTAAAAAATCCATTAATTCATAAAAATAGATTTCTTAGTTGAATATTAACAAAAAATAACATTTGCGCTTTAAAAACAATTTACAAAGTAATAACAATAAAATGAAAGTACATTCTTTATTATATAAAAAATAATTTACATAATCATAGTTCTTGGGATTTTTTACATAACCCCTTAAAACAGCCGCATAAGACCTATGGGTAAGGTGTGCGATGGTGACCGACTCTTGGGTGGCTCAGATAACATTGCACGCGTGGTGATCTCTATCAACTTCCACTTTTCCCATAAACGATTTCGTTCAAGCTTAACCTACTGAAGATCAAATTGGGATTGGTCAAGATTGATGCCTAATGATTCCACCTCATTTCCGAGCTCCAACAAATGGGCTTCGTATGGAGCAATTATACTGGATGAGGCCATCACTTCCTTTGTCTGAGTAAATTGGATTGTTAAAGCCCTATATTTATTCTAATCACGTGATCACTATTCAATGACCATATTAGCAACCGTCACAACTCAAAAAAATAAAACCAAGTAAGTGAATATGTTTTCCATAACCATTTTACATAATAAACCCTTAAAAAGACCGAGAGGAATTTCCATTAATGAATGTTTGGGTAGTTACAATCTTCCCACCTTAAGAAACTTCACCGTTGAAATTTTCTTTTCCCACACTAAAAATATGAGGGTAACTATACTTCATCACTTCCTTTTATTCCCACGTCGCTTCTTCAAACATGTGGTTTCACCAGAACACCTTGATGAGGGGCATTGTCTTATTTAGTAAAACTATTTCTCTACGATTTATGATCTTCACTAGTTGCTCCTCATAAAAAAGATCATCCTCTAACTGTACCACCTTTGAAAAGAGTACATGTGAGGGGTCCGGTATGTACTTCCTTAAGAGGGATACATGAAAGACATCATGTACTTTGGCCATTGTAGGTGGAAGTGCTAGTCGATAGGGCACAATCCCAACACGATCATGAATCTTGAAGGGGATAATGTACATTAGACTTAACTTCCCTTTCTTTCCGAACCTCATAACCCTCTTCCATAGAGATATGCATTGAAATACTATGTCTCTAACATTAAACTCAAGGTCTCATCAACTGTTATCTGCATAACTCTTCTTTCAACTCTGGGCTACCTTGATATGTTGTCAAATGGTTTTTACCTTCTCCACCATTTCTTCGACCATTTCTGGTGCAAGCACTTTACGCTCACTAACCACATCCCAACACGTCAGTGTTCTATACCTTTTACCATAAAGGGATTCATATGGTTCCATTTGATTGCTTGCGTGGAAACTATCCTTATATGAAAACTCCACCAGAGGAAGATGTTGATCCCATCCTCCTTTAAAGTCCATTGAGAATTCTTTCAACATGTCCTCAATTGTTTGGATAGTTCACTTGGATTGGCCATCAGTTTGAGGATGATAGGTCTTACTGAAATTCAGTTTGGTATTCAGAGCATGTTCAAGACTCTTCCAAAAATTAGAGGTGAATCTTGGATCTCAATTGGACAAAATAGATAGTTGTACTCCATGTATCCTTAACACTTCCCTAATATATATTCTCTCTAGTTGATCAAATGATAAATCCCCCCAAATAGAAATGAAATGTTCAACTTTTGTAAGACGATCTACAACAACCCAGATTGCATTATTTCCTTTGGATGTCTTCATAATTCCGGTGACAAAGTCTATAGTGATGTTATCCTATTTCCATTCTAGTACAGGAAATAGTTGAATCATCCCGTTAGACTTCTCCCTTTTTACCTTCACTTTCTGACACACTAGGCACTTTGATGTATATTCAGCATTGTCCTTCTTCATATTTTCCCACTAATAATTCTATCGAAGATCTTGATACATCTTTGTGTTTCCTTGGTGAATAGAGAAATTTGAACTATTTTGCGTCATCAAAAAGTTGCATCCTCAGCTCCGAACATGATAGAACACATATTCTTTTCCCAAATCTCACAATTCCTTCTTCATTAACATTAAACTCCAAGGATTCCCCTTTTTCGATAGCTTCCACTTTTTCATCAATTCCCACATCATCCATTTGATCATCATTTAACCTTTCCAAAAGTGATGGTTGAGTGATCATTTGTGAAAGGATTGACAATGTTCCCTTATTTATGATTCCCATGTCCATCTTTATCAAATCTATGAAGATTAGATCCTTTTTCAATTCTCATCAATAATAGAATCTCTGGGTCCTTTCTACTTAGGGCATCTGCCACCTTGTTCGCCTCCCCAGGGTGGTAATGGATTGATCAGTCATAGTATTTGATCAGCTCTAACAATCTCCATTGGCGCATGTTCAACTATTTATGTCTAAATATATACCTGAGGCTTTTGTGGTCTGTATATATTTCACCCTTCTCTCCAAAGAGATAATGATGCCAGATTTTCAAAGCGAAGATCACTGCAGCCAACTCAAGCTCATGTGTTTGATATTTATGCTCATGAACTTTCAATTTCAATGAAGAATATGCAATTACATTATCATTTTCCATCAACAATCATCACAATTCCTTCATTGAAGCATCACTAAATACCGCAAAAAGTTATCCATTTGTGGGTAAAGTGATTACAGGTGCAGTGATAAACCTCTTTTTTAACTTCTTGAAGCTTTCTTCGCATTCGTCACTCCAAGAAAGCTTTACTCCCTTCCGAGTTAGCTTGGTAAGAGGGATGGAAAATGGAGAGAAATTTATCAAAAATCGTCGATAATATCTAGCTAACCCCAAGAAGCTACATATATTCGTTACCGATGTTGGCCTTGGTCATCCCTATATGGCAGCAGTCTTTCAGGTATCCATAGAAATCCCATTGCTTCTGATGATAATGCATAAGAATGATACCTCCTTCAATAATAACTCACACTCAATGTACTTTTCATAGAGATTCTAATTTCTCAAGGTCTCTAGTACAGTTCCTAGATGCTCCTCGTGATGCTCCTTGGTTTTGGATTATATTATAATATCATCTATAAAGACTACCACAAATTTGTCAAGGTAATGTCTAAAGACTCTATTAATCATGTCCATGAAGATTGTTGAAGTATTAGTGAGTTCTAATGGAATTACTATGAATTAATAGTGCCCATATCTTGTACAAAAAGTAGTCATGGGGAGATCTTCCTTCTTCAACCTTACTTGATAATATCCCAACCGCAAATCTACGTTGGAGAAGTATTGTGCTCCACACAGCTAACCGAATAACTCATCAATCCATGGTAGAGGATACTTGTTCTTTATCGTGATTTTGTTAAGCTCACGATAATCGATGCAAAAGTGCATTGACCCATCCTTCTTCTTGGTGAAGAGGGCTGGTGAAGCCCATGTTGAAGCACTTCGGTGTATAAACCCTTTATCCATATTGTAATGGCTCGGACCACTTCGGTCCATTACTTTGTGAAAATTTGGTGTTGGACGTGTTCCGGGAGGTTAAGGTGACTTATCCCCAACACTTTACCAAATTTTGATTTTTGTGAACAATGTTTCTAGAACGGTGAGCTCTAAAGGTGACCTTTTCATTCCTTTTCCAAATTTTTGTGTTCTGTGAACTGTGTTTCCAGAACGGTGAGCTCTAAAGGTGACCTTTTCTTTCCTTTGCCAAATTTTTGAGTTCTGTGAACAGTGTTTCCCGAATGGTTAGCTCTAACGGTGACCTTTTCATTCCTTTTCCAAATTTTGAGTTCATGAACAGTGTTTCCATATCAGTGAGGTTCTAACAACAACATCTATTTCCTTTTCCAAATTTAGAGTTCATGAATTTCGTTTCCAGATCAGTGAGGTTCTAACAGCAACATCTATTTCCTTTTCCAAATTATGAGTTCATGAACAGTGTTTCATGATCAGTGAGGTTCTAACAACAAACTCTATTTTCATTTCCAAATTTTGATTTCAGGAACAATGTTTCAAGATCAGTGAGGTTCTAACAGCATCCTCTATTTCCATTGTCAAATTTCAAGTTCATGAATAGTGTTACCAGATTAGTGAGGTTCTAACAGCAACCTCTATTTCCTTTTCCAAATTTCGAGTTCATGAACATTGTTTCCGGATCAGTGAGGTTCTAATAGAAACCTCTACTTCCTTTTCCAAATTTTGAGTTCATGAATAGTGTTTCAAGATCAATGAGGTTCTAACAGCAACCTCTATTTCCTTTTCAAAATTTCGAGTTTGTGAATAGTGTTTCCAGAACGGTGACCTTCTAACTGTCACCCTTTCTATCCTTTTCCAAATTTCGAGTATGTGAACAGTGTTTCTAGCTTCCTACAGTTTTTTTCCATTGAAGTTTCGTTTGACGTAAAATGCATTTAAATCATTGTTTTAAGGACTCTAAGGCCAATTCAAAGGCCACAACTTTAAAATTAATTATTCCTATGGATCGGTATGTTTTTACTTGGTCAAACCGCGTTGGTTAATGCGATCCTCTTTGAATGGTGAATTAAGTGTATCTTAAAATGTCACCCCATTAAATCTATATAAAGGGTCAAGATATCATCATTCCTTGTTCTTCCACTTTTTTCTTGGATATGAGGCGCTAGAACCTTTCAATCCTTCCCGTATGAGTTTCATAATCAAACATTACTCCTTGGATTGTTCCTCTCTATTTTGATGCAACCAAGCAGTATCGATCAATCTTTTATATAAGGTATGATATTTTGTAATTCTTTTGGGTTCATATTCTTCTATTCCTCCTTTCCTTTTAATGTAATTCTATCTTTATGTTCCTAATGGACTTTTCTTGGGTTACGGTTGGTACGGTCGTACAGTGGCATCCTTGGGTTGAGGCAGTTGTCGTGAGAGGGGGAAATCGTTATCCGTTGAGTGGATCGTTCTCATATAAAGAACATTAAGAACCTTTTTGAGGTAGGGGATTCATTTCTTCTCTTTTCTTTTAAATGAAACTATATTGTTAGAATGTTTAATCTCAATATATGTCAATGGAATTTGCATAATAAATATTTTAAATGGATAAATAAGTTGATATCGATCATATGTTATTGCCTCTTGTTTTGCTAGATGATGTGATATATATGATTTCTTTGCTTAACAGTTTGTTGTTGATGGAAATCTGTAAAAAACATAAATTGGGTTTAATTGCTAATTGTTTGGCTAAAGATAAAGATTCCAGAAAACGAATCCCAACACGATCATGAATCTTGAAGGGGATAATGTACATTAGACTTAACTTCCCTTTCTTTCCAAACCTCATAACCCTCTTCCATAGAGATATGCATTGAAATACTATGTCTCTAACATTAAACTCAAGGTCTCATCAACTGTTATCTGCATAACTCTTCTTTCAACTCTGGGCTACCTTGATATGTTGTCAAATGGTTTTTACCTTCTCCACCATTTCTTCGACCATTTCTGGTGCAAGCACTTTACGCTCACTAACCACATCCCAACACGTCAGTGTTCTATACCTTTTACCATAAAGGGATTCATATGGTTCCATTTGATTGCTTGCGTGGAAACTATCCTTATAAGAAAACTCCACCAGAGGAAGATGTTGATCCCATCCTCCTTTAAAGTCCATTGAGAATTCTTTCAACATGTCCTCAATTGTTTGGATAGTTCACTTGGATTGGCCATCAGTTTGAGGATGATAGGTCTTACTGAAATTCAGTTTGGTATTCAGAGCATGTTCAAGACTCTTCCAAAAATTAGAGGTGAATCTTGGATCTCAATTGGACAAAATAGATAGTTGTACTCCATGTATCCTTAACACTTCCCTAATATATATTCTCTCTAGTTGATCAAATGATAAATCCCCCCAAATAGAAATGAAATGTTCAACTTTTGTAAGACGATCTACAACAACCCAGATTGCATTATTTCCTTTGGATGTCTTCATAATTCCGGTGACAAAGTCTATAGTGATGTTATCCTATTTCCATTCTAGTACAGGAAATAGTTGAATCATCCCGTTAGACTTCTACCTTTTTACCTTCACTTTCTGACACACTAGGCACTTTGATGTATATTCAGCATTGTCCTTCTTCATATTTTCCCACTAATAATTCTATCGAAGATCTTGATACATCTTTGTGTTTCCTTGGTGAATAGAGAAATTTGAACTATTTTGCGTCATCAAAAAGTTCCATCCTCAGCTCCGAACATGATAGAACACATATTCTTTTCCCAAATCTCACAATTCCTTCTTCATTAACATTAAACTCCAAGGATTTCCCTTTTTCGATAGCTTCCACTTTTTCATCAATTCCCACATCATCCTTTTGATCATCATTTAACCTTTCCAAAAGTGATGGTTGAGTGATCATTTGTGAAAGGATTGAAAATGTTCCCTTATTTATGATTCCCATGTCCATCTTTATCAAATCTATGAAGATTAGATCCTTTTTCAATTCTCATCAATAATAGAATCTCTGGGTCCTTTCTACTTAGGGCATCTGCCACCTTGTTCGCCTCCCCAGGGTGGTAATGGATTGATCAGTCATAGTATTTGATCAGCTCTAACAATCTCCATTGGCCCATGTTCAACTATTTATGTCTAAATATATACCTGAGGCTTTTGTGGTCTGTATATATTTCACCCTTCTCTCCAAAGAGATAATGATGCCAGATTTTCAAAGCGAAGATCACTGCAGCCAACTCAAGCTCATGTGTTTGATAGTTATGCTCATGAACTTTCAATTTCAATGAAGAATATGCAATTACATTATCATTTTCCATCAACAATCATCACAATTCCTTCATTGAAGCATCACTAAATACCGCAAAAAGTTATCCATTTGTGGGTAAAGTGATTACAGGTGCAGTGATAAACCTCTTCTTTAACTTCTTGAAGCTTTCTTCGCATTCGTCACTCCAAGAAAGCTTTACTCCCTTCCGAGTTAGCTTGGTAAGAGGGATGGAAAATGGAGAGAAATTTCTCACAAATCGTCGATAATATCTAGCTAACCCCAAGAAGCTACATATATTCGTTACCGATGTTGGCCTTGGTCATCCCTCTATGGAAGCAGTCTTTCAGGTATCCATAGAAATCCCATTGCTTCTGATGATAATGCCTAAGAATGATACCTCCTTCAATAATAACTCACACTCAATGTACTTTTCATAGAGATTCTAATTTCTCAAGGTCTCTAGTACAGTTCATAGATGCTCCTCGTGATGCTCCTTGGTTTTGGATTATATTATAATATCATCTATAAAGACTACCACAAATTTGTCAAGGTAATGTCTAAAGACTCTATTAATCATGTCCATGAAGATTGTTGAAGTATTAGTGAGTTCTAATGGAATTACTATGAATTCATAGTGCCCATATCTTGTACAAAAAGTAGTCATGGGGAGATCTTCCTTCTTCAACCTTACTTGATAATATCCCAACCGCAAATCTACGTTGGAGAAGTATTGTGCTCCACACAGCTAACCGAATAACTCATCAATCCATGGTAGAGGATACTTGTTCTTTATCGTGATTTTGTTAAGCTCACGATAATCGATGCAAAAGCGCATTGACCCATCCTTCTTCTTGGTGAAGAGGGCTGGTGAACCCCATGTTGAAGCACTTCGGTGTATAAACCCTTTATCCATATTGTAATGGCTCGGACCACTTCGGTCCATTACTTTGTGAAAATTTGGTGTTGGACGTGTTCCGGGAGGTTAAGGTGACTTATCCCCAACACTTTACCAAATTTTGATTTTTGTGAACAATGTTTCTAGAACGGTGAGCTCTAAAGGTGACCTTTTCATTCCTTTTCCAAATTTTTGTGTTCTGTGAACTGTGTTTCCAGAACGGTGAGCTCTAAAGGTGACCTTTTCTTTCCTTTGCCAAATTTTTGAGTTCTGTGAACAGTGTTTCCCGAATGGTTAGCTCTAACGGTGACCTTTTCATTCCTTTTCCAAATTTTGAGTTCATGAACAGTGTTTCCATATCAGTGAGGTTCTAACAACAACATCTATTTCCTTTTCCAAATTTAGAGTTCATGAATTTCGTTTCCAGATCAGTGAGGTTCTAACAGCAACATCTATTTCCTTTTCCAAATTATGAGTTCATGAACAGTGTTTCATGATCAGTGAGGTTCTAACAACAAACTCTATTTTCATTTCCAAATTTTGATTTCAGGAACAATGTTTCAAGATCAGTGAGGTTCTAACAGCATCCTCTATTTCCATTGTCAAATTTCAAGTTCATGAATAGTGTTACCAGATTAGTGAGGTTCTAACAGCAACCTCTATTTCCTTTTCCAAATTTCGAGTTCATGAACATTGTTTCCGGATCAGTGAGGTTCTAATAGAAACCTCTACTTCCTTTTCCAAATTTTGAGTTCATGAATAGTGTTTCAAGATCAATGAGGTTCTAACAGCAACCTCTATTTCCTTTTCAAAATTTCGAGTTTGTGAATAGTGTTTCCAGAACGGTGACCTTCTAACTGTCACCCTTTCTATCCTTTTCCAAATTTCGAGTATGTGAACAGTGTTTCTAGCTTCCTACAGTTTTTTTCCATTGAAGTTTCGTTTGACGTAAAATGCATTTAAAGCATTGTTTTAAGGACTCTAAGGCCAATTCAAAGGCCACAACTTTAAAATTAATTATTCCTATGGATCGGTATGTTTTTACTTGGTCAAACCGCGTTGGTTAATGCGATCCTCTTTGAATGGTGAATTAAGTGTATCTTAAAATGTCACCCCATTAAATCTATATAAAGGGTCAAGATATCATCATTCCTTGTTCTTCCACTTTTTTCTTGGCTATGAGGCGCTAGAACCTTTCAATCCTTCCCGTATGAGTTTCATAATCAAACATTACTCCTTGGATTGTTCCTCTCTATTTTGATGCAACCAAGCAGTATCGATCAATCTTTGATATAAGGTATGATATTTTGTAATTCTTTTGGGTTCATATTCTTCTATTCCTCCTTTCCTTTTAATGTAATTCTATCTTTATGTTCCTAATGGACTTTTCTTGGGTTACGGTTGGTACGGTCGTACAGTGGCATCCTTGGGTTGAGGCAGTTGTCGTGAGAGGGGGAAATCGTTATCCGTTGAGTGGATCGTTCTCATATAAAGAACATTAAGAACCTTTTTGAGGTAGGGGATTCATTTCTTCTCTTTTCTTTTAAATGAAACTATATTGTTAGAATGTTTAATCTCAATATATGTCAATGGAATTTACATAATAAATATTTTAAATGGATAAATAAGTTGATATCGATCATATGTTATTGCCTCTTTTTTTGTTAGATGATGTGATATATATGATTTCTTTGCTTAACAGTTTGTTGTTGATGGAAATCTGTAAAGAACATAAATTGGGTTTAATTGATAATTGTTTGGCTAAAGATAAAGATTCAAGAAAACGAATCTGGTTTTTATCGTAATTTGATGTTAATCAAATTTGCGCAGTAAGCATGTTTAATTAATTATGATAGATTACTGTTAATTAGGTATTGATTAAAGAACTGATTGTTTGATAATTACTTAAAGGGTTCTGACTTACCCTCTTGATTGTTAAAGGGCCAAGAGCCCAATTGACGTGATGTTTTTTTTCCTGCTGCTTGTGCTATGGTGTGAACCTGGATGGCTGTTGTGATATGTGAAGGCATGGAGACTTTTGGTTGTGGCAGCAGATGACGCCTAGAGTGGTGAGATGCATCGGTTTATGCATGTGGGTGTTAGAAAGGACACTAGAGATAAAGGAATGGGATGGATGTGATTGTTGGATTCTTTCTAATGTTTGATTGGTTGTTTATCTGCTTTACTTTTCCCCAATACTCAAGGATGCTGGTCTTGCTTACCCTTCTTCTAAAATAGGCAAAGACATGCGGGGTATGCCATGTTCATTCTGTGTTTTTCTTCTCCAGGGAGGATGAGTCTACGCTCTTTCTAAAGGCAGAAAAGACTCGACAGGTAGTACATCTACTCACAATGTTGACCCCCTTGTGTTAGTAGCATATGATGCTTTTCTAGAATTCCTGGGAATATGGGAATTTAATTCTACAATGAATGTTTGATTAAATGGTGTTAACCCATGGGGTTGGAGTTCACTGGAACATAATGATGAGGTTTTAATTTTTTTAATGGGAAAGTTGGCTTTGGTTGTGATGCTAATGGAACTTAATGTAGAATTTTCCATGATTAATTAATGTTTAATGAATTAATTAACGTCAAGTGGAACTGATAAAAATTGAATGAAGTAATCTAATAAATCTCTTTAAATGGTTGTGTGCTTATAGGATACCTAGTCTTGGAAGTATCAGCTCGGAGTCTAATAGATGTTAGCTACAGTTGTGTCTATGATTAGGGAATGCCCATAGTGTGGTTGTGAAATATAATATATCCTGTAATTTTTGTGTTTCTATATGCTAATCCACCCAGTCAATAAGGGAAACTGAAACCTTGGGGATTCTGAGCCCTGGGGGGTATTTTCACCAACATTCTAGTGGGAGGAGGAATGGCTAACTACCCCCTTTGACCCCACTCTCTTCTCTTGGTAGATACTAGTGCTAGTAGGCACATCGAGTAGTTTTCCCCATGTATTTGTGTAGAGGGATGTAATGGCTTGTGGTTATTCACAAACATATATTCTGGATATAGTATCCTATGGACTATTATAGGTGTAACGTGTATAGGTTGTGATGGATTGAACATCCTTACTCTGTGTGTGGGATGTAATGGCTTGAGGTATAATAACTGACGTATGATACATGTTATTTGAGATGTGGTGGCTCCGGGAAACTACCTGGTTACATTGGAATGTGGACGTGGTGGTTTTGTTGCATGAGGTGTATACTATGGTGCTTCACCCAGGTGTCTGCGGGAAAGCCTTTTTTGAGAGAGATGCTTAGGACGTGCGACATTGGGGAAAAGCGGGAAACCAGTGGGGAAGTAGTAGCGGGGTACCCTTGATATTCATTATTATATGATATATTCTTGTATGCATTACTTGGTGAAAGTATCCATGGTGAGGTTGGGAACTTAGTTTACCTATTTAGAGGATGAGTTAGTTTCACTTATTGTTCACTGTGCTTTAGCATGATTTCATTACTTTTCATGAGTGGCTTCCGGGAGGATCCTACTGAGTATAATGTTATACTCACACTATATATATATAAACTGTTTTTCAGGTCACTTGGAGTAGGTTGGAGATCAAGCTGGTTTATACTAGCTTGGGGTTGCAGGAGCTGTTCGGGCTTGTGGTTACTACTGTTTTTACTTTATTTTGGGTACTTGAAGTTTTTCCCTTACAGTTGTAGTACTTCTGCATGACATTTCATATGTGTACTTGGATTTTCTTTTATATTGTAGTCTGAGTTGGAGTTGATTGGTGTCTGTCTTATCTCTCTCTTCTGCATGTGCTCTCATAGAGGGTAATGCCTCCCATTTTGTGTGTTACTATACCCTCGGTGCTAGTCGCAAGACCAGGGACAGCTGGAGGCAGGACTCGAGGGTTATTATCTCCCTTCTCACATTGTTGGCCCAGGAGGGGTACACTTTGTGGGGAGGGGGTCATGACAGAGTGGTATCAAAGGTCTGGTTGAGGGATATGATGGAGTTTGGAGTTTGGAGTTAGGAACAGGTGTGGTTGCATGGGTAGGTAGGGAAATGGTGTAATTCTTGTTTAGAAAGCGAGGTAAACATTGGAGACTGACTGAGACATAAGAATTTAGGGCCCCCTATGATCTGATGTACGGACCTTTAAGTTTACAATGACTACTAAAACCGTGATACTAGTTGCAGGGTAGAGAGATAGGAAAGGATCATGCATCATTTTTCATTATGCCTGTGTTTGAATGGGTAGACATTAGGATAGGTTAACCTAAAATGTATAAAATAAAATGATTAATTAATTAACGTTGAGACTTTGATATTATAGGTTTAAAAGCTATAAGTGTTTGTTATTTTGCAGGTATGGCTTCAGGTCGACGTCCTAGTTAGACTCACATAGAAGATGTCCAGCAGGTTGTTCCAGCAGATCGCCGCCATGTAGAGGATGACGACGATGACACTTAGAGGAAGACACTCCAAGAGTTTCAGCGCTAGAGTCTGCAGAAGTATGAGGTCTCTGTTTTAGATGTAGTCATGGAAGACTGATTAGAGGAGGTCGAGATCAGCTTCAATTCGATTCGTGCTCGTAAATAGCACTGGGTTTCCTTGTGTGTGACGATACTACGTGGAGCAGCAAGGTAGTGGTGGTCCTTGTTCCTCGGGGATCGTGAGGAGTCAGCGATCTCATGGGAGGAGTTTCGAGACAGGTCTAGAGCCGAGTTTCTTTCTTCGACTATGAAGGCATCCAGTCTTCAGAAGATTATTACCCTTCGATAGGGGATCACTAGTGTTCAAGAGTTTGGAATTCGTTTCAAGAACCTTTTATGATATGCTTCAGACCTACTGCCAGATGAGGAGGCCATGGGCGAGGAATTTTGAGGAGGCTTTGCATCCAAAGATCTAGCGCCAGGTCACCCCATTTATGTTGAAAACATATTTTGAGGTACTGGCGAGGGCATAGGTTATTGAGAGGACTTTGGCCCGGACCGGATCATCACAATAGGGGAATCAACATAATTCCTCATGAAGTAGAGCTGTGGTCCGGGGTTCCTGGTTTTCAGGTCAAAAGAGTTTCTATTCAGACGGGGGTAGGTCCCAGCCCTTCACATCTTGTTTCTCCAAAGGCAGCAACTCTCATGCCTATTCCAAGGGATCAAGAACATTTTTTTCTTGTGGTGGTCATGGTCATCAACAGTGTGAGTTCTCGAACTTCAGAGCGGTCATCGTGCATCAGGGGCTACACTCCAGGTTCCTCCTTTTAGGCAGTTCTAGCTAAGGCAGCGCAGCTAGTTGCACCAACTTTAGATCAGAAGATGGTAGATAGGGAAGGAAGAGGACAACCCCATGATTCTCCCCATCCTCAGAGAGTAGAAAGAGGCCATGGTGGTGATCATCATCAAGGTTAGAGAGGCCATGGAGGCGATCGTGGTCAGCTTCATGCACTAGTGTTTCCAGCTCTAGGCGAGCCAGACGTCGTTCGAGGTACCCTTTGCTTTATTTCTACCTTGGTGTATGCATTGTTTGATTCAGGATCCACACAGTCCTTCATATCACCTACCCTTGTCCATGCTTTGGGACTTGAGGTAGAGAGGCTTCCAATGCCCTTGGTGTTGACTAAGCCAGTTGGAGGTTGAGTTGACTTGTTTGAAGTATGTAGAGACTGTGAGCTAGTGTTAGGAAAACACCACTCTTGGGGAGATTTATTATGTTTAAGAATACAACAATATTATGTCATCTTTATCATGGATTGGTTGTATTAGGTGAAGGTTATCGTGGATTTCTTTTAGAAGATGGTCATCTTAATTGGTGAAAATGGAGAGCTAGTGTTGTTTTTTGGTGTGAGAGATCCTCGGATGGGTCACCGGCACGTTCCATCCTTATCATCCATGATTGCTGAGATGGTGCTGAGTTCTTCAGAGGTTCAGAAGTTGGATTTTCCTAGGGTGATAGAGGAGTACCCTGATGTCTTTCCAGAAGAGGTTGAAGCATTTCCCCCCGGACGAGATATCGATTTTGGGATCGAGATACATCCAGGAGCGTCTCCTATCTATATGTCTCCATATAGGATGTCCCCTTTTGAGTTACGAGAGCTACGTATACAGCTTGATGGTCTGTTGGAGTGTGGTTTTGTTCACCAAAGTGTGTCACAATAGGGTGCACCAGTTTTGTTTGTGAAGAAGGCCAACGACAGTCTGCAGTTGTGTGTCGATTATCACCGCTTAAACAAAGCGACAATAAAGAATATGATCCTATTCCACAAATTAATGATTTATTTGATAAAATGAATGATGAATTTTGGTTCTCAAAGATCGACTTGCGGTCAGGATATCATCAGATGCGTGTGAAGGATGAGGATATCCTGAATAATGCTTTCCGTTGTTGTTATGGGCATTATGAGTTTGTTGTAATGCCATTTGGCATGAAGAATGAAGTAGCTATATTCATGGGATTGATGAATGCTGTGTTTCGTGAGTTCCTAGACAAGTTCGTGGTAGTTTTCATCGACGAAATCCTTGTGTACTCCAAATCTGAAGAGGAGCATGCAGAGCATCTACAAGCTATTTTGAGAGTTCTTTGTCAACATTAGCTATTTGGAAATTTTTCTAAGTGTGAGTTTTGGGCTCGAGAAGTCCGTTTCATGGCTCCTGTTGTGTCCCAACAGGGAGTAGATATGGATTCATCAAAGATAGAAGCAATTGTGTCTTGGGCATCCCCCAAGATAGTTTCAGAGGTGCGAAGTTTCCTTGGTCTGGAAGGCTACTACAGAAGGTTCGTAGCCAATTTATCATGAGTTGAGACTCCTCTGACACCTTTGACTAGGATGGATCAGGCATTAATATTGACTGATCAGTGTCAGGAGGCTTTTGAGTTTCTAAAGGAGAAGTTAGTAAGTGCTCCAGTCCTTTATCTTCCAGCTGATAGAGTACAGTTTGATGTTTTCTGTGATGCTTCACATCTGGAATTAGGATGTGTTCTCATGCAGATGAGGTCAGTTGTTTCTTATGGGTCTCAGCAGTTGCGTCCCCATGAACACAACTATGCCACCCATGATCTTGAGTTGGCAGCGGCGGTGTTTTCTCTGAAGTTGGGAATACATTACCTCATTGGTGAGCACTTTGTTGTTTTCACTGATCATAAGAGTTTGAGGTATGTTTTCTCCAATCATGACTTGACATTACGATTGCGTTGGTGGATGAAGTTCTTATAGGTATACAATTTCGAAATATCGTATACACCTAGAAAAGGAAATTTTGTAGGTGATTTGCTGATCCTAATGTGACATAGTGATGTTGTGCATGAATCTGGTGATTCATCGAGAGTAATGGAAGAACATTCAGCATTGCATCTTGATATGGAAGATGTTGGGGGTAGAGGTTGTCTTTTTCAGATGATGGTACAGTCATCCCTGGTGCAGAAGGTGGAAGAGTCCCAGTTGGGGGATATTAAGGTGGAGGTCTGGAGAGACCAAGTAGTTTGTGGTGAGGCCCCTGATGGTTGGTCGGAGGATGAAAAACACCGAGTGTTGTATCATGGAAGGCTTTTTGTTCCCTTGAAAATGTTTGAGACGGTTCTCAGAGAGTTCCATAGTTCACCTTTAGTAGTACATCCTAGTGTGAAAAAGATGTACCGATCCTTAAGGAGTCAGATTTGGTGGTTTGGGCTGAAGCGTGCAGTTTCGAAGTTTGTGTCTCAATGTTTAGTCTGCCAAAAGGTGAAGGTCGAACATCATGTTCCTGGTGGTCTTCTCCAGCCATTATAGATTCCACAGTTGAAGTGGGAGGACATCTCAATGGAATTTTTTACTGGTTTACCTCAAGATCCGGGAGGAGATGATTCTATTTGGGTGGTAGTGGATCGTTTATCAAAATAGGCCCACATCATAGTGATCAATGAGTCAATATCAGTGGAATTTTTGTCGAGGCAGTATCTAGAGGAAGTTGTGAGACTTGATGGGGTCCCTAGGATGATCATTTTAGTTCGAGATCCTCGTTTTACCTCCAGGGTGTGGACAGGTCTCCAACATGCTTTCAGTTCTCAACAAAGCCTTAACACTAATTTTCATCCTCAAATGGATGGTCAGACGGAATGAATCATCCAGACTCTTGAAGACATGTTACGCTCTTGTGTTTTTGTTTTTAGAGGCTCATGGATAAGGAAGTTACCCTTGGTGGATTTCTCTTACAATAATTGTTTTAACTCCACCATAGGTATGGCGCTGTTTGAAGCCTTGTATGGCCAGCCTTTCCGTCCTCCGTTGTGCTAGAGTGGGGTCTGAGAGTCAGCAATTCTCGGAACAGAACTAGTGCATAATACAATAGAGATGGTTCAGGTGATTCATGAGAGGATGAAGACAGCACAAGATCGTCATAAATGGTATGTTGATCAAATAAGGAAGCCCTTAGAGATTAATGTTGGGGATCATGTGTTTTTGAAGGTGACTCCCCATCTTTGGAAGCGAAGGTTCGGTCATGGAAGTAAGATTCCTCCCCGGTTTGTTGGGCCTTTCGAGGTGTTATCTCATATTGGAGCTGTGGCGTATCAAGTAGCACTTCCCCCACAGATGAGTCAGATACATGATGTTTTCCATGTATCACAGCTCCATCGTTATCTACATGATGACTCCCACATCATCAATTCGGGAGAAATCGATGTTGATGATGATGAAACCTTCGAGGAGCAACCTATGGAGATCCATGACCGTAAGGAGAAGGTGTTGCATGGGCGTTCTATCCCCTTAGTTCGCGTCTTTTGGCGACACGGTGGCATGGAGGAGAGTACCTAGGAATGCGAGTCAAAGATATGTGCTCAGTACCCAGAGTTGTTTTATGAAAAACTATTTTCATGTAATGATGTTCCCTTTGTGGTTATACCTTTCATGTTTTATTTATGAATTTCCTTTTGTTGCTTTTGTGACTTGCTCTCTTTTGAGAGGTATCTCGATGGGTGGTTTTTCGGACCCCGTTTTTTTCTCTTTAGGTGGGTTTTGAATTCTTGAGGATGAGAATGTTTTGAGAGGTATCTGATGTAATGGCCCAGACCTCTCTAGTCCATTGCTTTGTGAAATGTGGTGTTGGAGGTGTTCCGTGAGGTCAAGGTGACTTATCCCCAACACTTTACTAAATTTTGAGTTTTGTGAATAGTGTTTCCAGAACGGGGATCTCTAAAGGTGACCTTTTCATTCCATTGGTAAATTTTTTAGTTCTGTGAATAGTGTTTCTAGAACGGTGAGCTATAAAGGTGACCTTTTCTTTCCATTGCCAAATTTTTTTGTTTTGTGAATAGTGTTTCCAGAACGGTGACCTTTTCTTTCCTTTTCTAAATTTTGCGTTCATTAATAGTGTTCTAGATCAGTGAGGTTCTAACAACAACCTCTATTTCCTTTACCAAATTTTGAGTTCATGAACAATGTTTCTAGATCAGTGAGGTTCTAACAACAACCTCTATTTCCTTTTCAAAATTTTGAGTTCATGAACAGTGTTTCCAGATCAGTGAGGTTGTAACAGCAACTTATATTTCCTTTTCCAAATTTTGAGTTCATGATCAGTGTTTCTAGATCAGTGAGGTTCTATCAACAACCTCTATTTCCTTTACCAAAATTCGAGTTCATGAACAGTGTTTCCAGATCAGTGAGGTTCAAATAGAAACCTCTATTTCCTTTTCCAAATTTCGAGTTCATGAATAGTGTTTCCATATTAGTGAGGTTCTAACACCAACCTCTATTTCCTATGCCAAATTTCATGTTCATGAATAGTGTTTCCAGATCAGTGACGTTCTATCAGAAACCTCTATTTCCATTGCCAAATTTTGAGTTTGTGAATTGTGTTTCTAGTACAGGGACCTTCTAACTATCACCCTTTCATTCCTTTGCCAAATTTTGAGTATGTGAACAGTATTTTCAGCTTCCTACAGTTCTGCCCCTTTGATATTTACTTTTATGTAAAATGCATTTAAAGCCTTTTTTAAGGACTCAAAGGCCAATTTAAAGGCTATAACTCCTAAATTAATTATTCCTATGTCTCGAGATATTTTTACTTAGAAAACCGCATGGGATAATGCGATCACCTTTTAATGGGGAATTAAGCGTATCTTAAATCGTCACCCCATTAAATATTCAAAAAGGGACAGGATATCATCCTTCCTTGTTCTTCCTCTTTGTTCTCAGCTATGAGATGCTAGAACCTTTCAATCCTTCCCGTAAGAGTTGCATAATCAAAATTCACTCCTCGGATTGGTTCCGCTCTATTTTGATGCAACCAAGCAATATCAATCAATCTTTGATATATGGTGTGATATTTTGTCATTATTTTGGGTTCATCTTCTTCTGTTCCTCCTTTCCATTTTATGGAAATATATCTCCATGTTCCTAATGTACTTTTCTTCGGATTTGGATGGTGTGGTCGTACCATGGCATCCTCGGGTGGATGTAGTTTTTGTGAGAGGGGAAGATCGTCATCCATTGAGTGGATCATTCTCATATAAAGAACATTAAGACCCTTTTTGAGGTAGGGGATTTGTTGCTTCTCTTTTCTTTTACGTACAACTGTATTGGTAGCATGTTTAATCCCACTGGATGACAATGGAATTGACATAATAAATATTTAACCTAATAAATAAATTGATATCGATCATATGTTATTGCCTCTTGTTTTTCGAGATATTCTAATATCTATGCTTGATTTTCTTAGCTGTTTTTTCTTGATGGATATTAGTAAAGAACATAAATTGGGTTTAATTGATAATTGTTTGGCTAAAGGTAAAGAGGCATGAAAACAAATACGGTTCTTGTTGTAATTTAATGTTAATCAAATTTGCACTGTAAGCATGTTTAATTAATTGTGATAGCTTACTGATTAGGTATACCAAATTTGGAACCTACGAATAATAAACTTTTTAATTTGAGGGGGAACAAAGAATTGATTGTTTGATAGTTCCTTAAAGGGTTTTGAGTTAACCTCTTGATTGTTAATGGGCCAAGATCCCAATTGATGTGATGTTTGTTTTCCTACTAATTGTGTAGTGATGTGCGCCTGGATGGTTGTTTTGATATGTGGAGGCATGGAGGATTTTGGTTGTGGTAGCAGATGACGCCTAGAGTGGTGAATATGCATCGGTTTATACATGTGGGTGTCAGGGAGGACACTCGGGATGAAGGAATGGGATGTATGTGATATTTGGATTCTTACTAATGTTTGATTGGTTGTTTATCTACTTTAATTTTACCCACTACTCAATGAAACTGGCCTTGCTTCCCCTTCTTTTGAAATAGGTGAAGACGCGCGGGGTATGCCACGTGCTTTCCATGTTTATCTTTTCTAGGGAGGATGGGTCTACGCTCAGGCTATAGGCAGGAAAGACTCGACAGGTAGTACAACTACTCACCATGTTGATACCCCTTGTTTTAGTAGCATGTGATGATTTTCTATAATTCTTGGGAATATGGGAAAGTAATTCTGCAATGAATGTTTGAATAAATGGTGTCAGTCCATGGGGTTGGAGTTCGCTGGAACATAATGATGAGGTTGTAATTTTTTTAAAGGGACAGTTGGCTTTGGGTGTGATGCTAATGGAACTTAATGTGAAATTTTCCATGATTAATTAATGTTTAAAGAATTAATTAACATAAAGTGGAACAGAAAAAAAAATGTAATGAAGTAATCTAATAAAGCTCTTTAAATGGTTGTGTGTTTATAGGATACCTAGTCTTAGATGTAGCAGCCGGAGTCTGAGAGACGTTATCTACAGTTGTGTCTAATACTAGGTAATGACCATAGTGTGGTTGTGAGATACAATATATCATATGCTTTTTTTGTTTCTATACCCTACTCCACCCATTCAGTAAGGTAAACTGACACCCCGGGGATTCTGAGCCCTGGGGGGGAGGGGATTCCCCGACATTCTGATGGGAGGAGGAATGGATGACTACAGCCTTTGACCCCACTCTCTTCTCTTGGTAGATACTGGTGCTAGTAGGGACATCGGCTAGTTTTCCCCATGTATGTGTGTAGAGGGTTTTAATGGCTTGTGGTTATTCACACACATATATTCTAGATATAGTATCCTATGGACTACAATAGGTGTAACATGTATAGGTTGTGATGTCTTGAGGATCCTTACTTGGTTTGTGGGCTGTAATGGCTTGAGGTATAATACCTGATGTATGATACACATTATGCGAGCTGTGGTGACTCCCAGAAACAACCTGGTTACTTTGGTATATAGACATGGTGGTTTTGTTGCACGAGGTATATATTGTGGTGCTTCACCCTGATTTCTGTGGGCAAGCCTTTTTGGAGAAAGATGATCAGGACATGCGACATTGGGAAAAAGCGGCAAACCATTGGGGAACTAGTAGCGGGGTACCCATGATATTCATTATTATATGATAAATTCTTTTATGCATTACTTGGTGAGAATATCCATGGTGAGGTTGGCAACATAGTATACCTGATTAGAAGAAGAGTTAGTTTCACTTATTGTTTACTGTGTGTTATCATGCTTTCTTTACTTTGCATGAGAGTCTTCAGGGAGGATCCTACAAAGTATACTGTTATACTCACCCTATGTATATATAAACTGTTTTTCATGTCACTTGGAGCAGGTTGGAGATCAAGATGGTTTCTACAAGCTTGGGTTTGCAGGAGCTGTTTGGGTTTGTGGTTGCTGCTGTTTTTACTTTCTTTTGGGTACTTCCAGTTTTTCCCATCTAGTTGTAGTACTTCTGCATGACATTTCATGTGTACTTGGGTTTTCATTTATATTGCAGTCTGAGTTGGAGTTGATTGGTTTCTATCTTATCTCTCTCTTCTGCATGAGTTCTCTTAGAGGGTAATGCCTCCCATTTTTTGTGTTATCATAACCTCAATGCTAGTCACTAACCTGTGGCCTACTGGAGGTGAGACTCGGGGGTCATTATCTCCCTTCTCACATTGCTGGCCCAGGAGGGGTACACTTTGTGAGGAGGGGGTCATGACATAGATTCTCCTGTAGTTGTTTCTTCATCTCTTCATTCTCCACAACAACCATTCTATACTGAGTCTTGGATATTGGTAACACCCCAGGTATAAGTTCAATTGAGAATTCAACATCTTTTCTAGTTGTAAGACCATGAAATTCCTTGGGAAACACTTCAGCAAATTCCCTCACAATAGGCATGTCTTCAAGGATGGCTACTTTTTTGGACTCAATCATCTGATCTATCTGTGATTTCTCATAGTACAGTAATATCCAAACTTGAGATAATGGAGCTAAATAAGATCCATCCTCCTCCTTGAACTTGTACAGAATTGGGTGTCGATTCTCCACATGGAGAGTGATTTGAATCTCACGACAATTTATATTGTCTATATATAAAGAAATCTAATCCATACCAATAATTGCATCAAATTACTCTAGAGGGTGTATGACGAGGTTCACCGAGAAGTTCAATCAATAGATTATGACAAGGAGGGAGTTATATTAATGGGATGCAATGATTTCCCCATTTTACTTACTCACCGACATCTTTACTTCCATGATATGTGGTGGTGTTTGGAATATTATACTAAACATTCGGGATATAAAAAAATGTGTAGAACCTGAATCCAAAGGTACGTTCTATATTTTTGAATGAATATACAGCGTACCTTCCACCACTTCATTTTCAGGGTTCACTTCAGCGGTAGTGATGGAAATAGCTCATTCTTGCTGCCTTGGAGGTTATTGGTTGCCTCCGAAAACCCTTGTCTTAGGGAACTGATTTTCAAGGTGCCTTGGTTCATTACAGTTGTAGCAATGAACAACACATTGAGATTTGAATGGATCATTCCTCTCCTATGTCACATCCGCGGGGTTTTCTTGCCGACAATTAATGGCTAAGTTCCCTTCTCTTTCACACATAAAGCATTTCTGCGTCCCCTTCAGGCAATTTTTCGGGTGCTTCTTTCCTCACCTTTGGCAAGTGGGGTTCTAGATCTTCTTATCACCATTGGATTTATCCATCAGACCAACAACATTGAAGTCCACCATATGCTTATTATCCCCTAATACCCTGAGATTCTCCAATCTCCATTTAAACCTTGATGGCACATCAGACAATTTCCTAATAGCTGTCGAAGTCACAGATCACCAGTGCTTTCCGCAGGCTGGGCTTCATCCCACCAAAGAAGTGGTCAACCTTGCTTTCAGGTGTAACGACAAATCCAGAGGTGTATCGTGCAAGACTTGTGGAGTTTTCCTCATACGCTCCGACAGATTCGTCACCTTTTTGCTTGAGGGAAAGGAAGTCCCTTTCCATCTTATGCCTGAGGGTACGCAGAAAATATTTATCAAAAAACATCTTCTAGAAATCCTTATATTCCAACGACTCAATCTCCTTCTCAGGATTCATATTTTTGATCAATGTACACTATTGATTGGCTTCACCCTCCATACGATAAGCATCTAGAATAACCTTCTCTTGTTCAGAACATTGAAGGATGGGGAAGATATTTTCATTGAATTTTATACATTGTTCAGCAATTGAGGGATCAGATTATCCATTAAAAATACGAGGCCTTTGTCTCATGAAGCTCTCGATTGTGACTTGTTCTTTCTTTAGGGGTGGGGGGTGAACATTCCTCTTGACCCATGTTTCTATTCAAATCTTGAGTTAGATAAGAGAGAAGCATGACAAAGTTCGTGATTCCTGCTCCCATAGGACTGAGAATCTCATTTTTACAGTCATCACATTTATCTTCACATCGGTTGTTATCCTGAGTCCTCCTATTAACGGCCATTGGATAGAATAAAAGGAATGCTAGGGGTAATAGATAAAGGGTAATCAAAGGACAAAACATATGACTTATAAATAGCTTTTATTTCCTTAACTTCTAAATCTATTGGATTCAATCTATGTTATTCATGATCAACTTTCTAACATATATTCTTTGGGATTCTTTTTAATTCACTTAATAATGGTTCATTCTGAGCTTGTGAATTTACCAAAACATATCCCCAGAGAGTGTTTTAGCCAAGAGTGCATCAAGGCCCGTTGTCAGCCACTAGTTCCCCTTCGAGTCTAGCTCAAAGCAGTGTTTTCGTGTTTTACCCCTAGGATACATTTGTGCTAGAGCCGCCTCTACCTGCTCGTATCCAGACAGGGATGTATTTTCAGGATAAACCACTTACTCAATACTCACCAAAAAATTGGTATGTTTTTATTATACTTAGTCCTGACTCAAATGCTTCACTAGGCCTTTCTAATCCTAATCCAAAAAATAACTAAACCTATCCTCTGATACTAACTATAACAACCTTAATATTTTAATTACACACTTAAACATGATTTATTACAAAACAAATCACTTCATACAACATAGAAGATTGAGAGGTCTAGTGTCTTTGGGGTTTAGGATCATTACATAACAAATTAAAAAATTAAATACAACATATTTATTGAAAACTTCCTTTACATGACCACTACATTCCCTCGTATTAAACATTTCATGGGACAACCTGAGGACATGCATAAGAAAAGGGTGAGCTATAAAGCCCAGTAAGGGTATAAAAATGGAATAACATGAGGAATAAAATACATGTTAGATAATAGGCATATCAATAGAGAAAAAGGGAAGCATAAACTTAAACGCAAGCTATAGCATGATAATCATAACATGGAAATGTGGCAAAAATACTTAATATAGAATTAGCAAGAGCCTAGGCTCATTGCACATAGAGAATGAGTAAACCCTCATTGCACATGAAGCACGAGTAATCCCTCGTTGCACTTGTTTTAGCATGATTAAACCACCATTTCACATAACGTATCATGATACTATACTTTACCCAATGCATTGGAGTGCTACCAGGGGGCACCCTTCTTAAACATTTCATTTCATGTATAAGTGTCCCACATGGATCATAAAACATTGAATCATTCAACAAAATCATTTATTCCATGATAAATAAATATTGAATACATATATTAAACTCTATAAACAATAAGTAAATGTTCATAAAGGTGAATACACAGGATATAGAAATGGTCATGGTATTCACTACACAAGGATTTTTTCTTGGAAAAACGCGGTGCAATTTCAGCAGCATAACGGCGTGACATAATAACTCATAAAAATTGTTGATGAGAGAAAAATGGGTGTCTCATAATATTTACACGATATGGACAGTATTGGGGTCATATATATACATGTACAAACAAATTTAATGGATTTTATATTCATGATAAAAAATAATTTCTTGAATGTAAATGAGGAGAGTGAAATTTCGTTTGAGATTTCGGCATAGTAATGAGTGTAAATGGGAGGCATTTAATGGGAGATATAGGGGTCTCTAATCATTCAAACATAAATAGGGTAGTATGGGGGATGTGTGAAACCGTACCCCAACATTTATAATTGAAATTAAAAGGGCATAACAACTTAAAGGGAATTGATGAAAAATGAGAAAGGAAGAAGAACCCTTACATGGAAGTGTGCTTCCAAATGCTTGAGAGAGGCTTGAGAAAGGCTTCTTGGGAGCTTGGGGATCCTTGAGAGGATTCCAGAGAGAGGAGGTAAAAGTTTGGACGAACCATAAATGCTTTTAGTGAGAAGGAAGTGGGTTCTTCGGTGGGTTTATATGGGAAGGAAGGAGGAATTGTTTATTATTTAGGTTTGGTACACCTCACATTAAACAAATCAAACCAACACACCAGTCCATGGGTTTTCCAATGGTTTTTTCTAAAGGGGGGTGTAAAAAGAAGATTTTATAAATCCAAAGTCCAAACTTCTTAAAATAATAGGGTTTCTTATTGGGAGTTGAGTCACACCCTCAAGGAAAACAATTTCAAAAGAAAGATGATTTATAAGTCATGGGGGGTCCACTAAAGCATCATAAAATTAGTCAAAAAATCTAAAATCACATTATTTTAAAGATAAAACATATATTGGCAGAACATATCATTTATTGTATTTTATTACATCACTATTGGGTCATTATGATGTCATAAAACACATTATATATTTAATCAGTATTTAATTTTTAACCAAAAATTCGACTGTCTTAGAAAGTTAAAAAAAATTACCGTTGGTTAATTTCAATATCCTGATTAAAAAATAATATTAATTTTATCTAAATAATTTTCTAAATATGAAAATTTTTACATTCAAAATAAAAAACTAACATTTATCAAAAATTAAGGGGTTTTGAAAAAATTAGCTTTCAAACCGTAATAAAAATTACAATTGCATTCATAAAATTATACTATAATTTCTATTTAATAAAAAATAATTTAATAATAATAATACTTTATTAAAATATTATGTAATTCAAAAATCCATTAATTAATAAAAATATATTTCTTAGTTGAATATTTACTAAAAATCCTCTTTGTGCTTTAAAAACAATCTACAAAGTAACAATAATAAAATCAAGGTACATTTTTTATTATATACGAAATAATGTACATAATCATAGTACTAGGGATTTATTACATAACCCCTTAAAACATGCGCATAATACCTAAGCGTAAGGTGTGCGATGGTGATAGAATCTTGGGGTGGCTCAGATAACATTGCATGTGTGGTGATCTCTATCAACTTCCACTTTTCCCGTAGACGGTTCCGTTCGAGCTTAACCTATTGAAGCTCGGCTTGGGATTGGTCAAGAGAGAAGCATAATGACGCCAAATATTTTACAAGAATTGAAAAATGGAATTTTTATAGAGAAATTATATAGTATGAGTCTATTGCTTCCTTTGTCTTAGTAAATTGGATCGTTAAATCCCAATATTTATACTAATCATGCGATCACTATTCAATGGCCATATTAGCAACGGTCACAACTCAAAAACCTAAAAACAAGGAAGTGAATATGTTTTAAATAACCACCTTACATAATAAGACATTTAAAAAGACCAAGAGTAATTTCCATTAATGAATGTTTGGGACGTTACATGGGTCCCTTGTCGCATGTGAAAAATATTTCTACACCTATTTTTTCAAAAATTACCAATGTGCCCCTCACCACACTTATAGCAGGATACCCCCATTCCCATATTATTCAAACCATTTAAAGATTTTAGTTATAAAAATAATAATGTAACAAATTAAAAAAATCCATCCCCTCACCATTTTATCCCTATTTTGTGATGAAATCTTACATTGGAAGGTTTTCAGTGAAAACCTATGGTGGCTACCCGAAAAAAGAGGTAATGTTCTTCAATGAGTGTTTTTTAAATTCATTATTCCTATACATCATTGAATTATTATTTATCCATGATAATATAAAAAAATAAATATATTACATAAACTTAGATATTTTTATGATAATTTAATGGCCTAAAACAATTCCCATTTAAATTAAATGGGCTAAAAAATAATCTTGCTTATGTATAGGAATCTTCCACCTAACAGACTACTAACATTAATTTTTTCATTACCACCGATCAAATTTGGATATGATAATGGATAAAAAGTAAATATATTATATTAATAAAATAATCATACATATGGTTTCATAATATCATATTCTTTTCAATTTCCATTATATTGTGGATAAAATAACATCGCTCGTGTGTATGCAAGACTACCACCTCGTGAAGAGATTTAATTCACTTTTAACTGCCTTTTTACATTGATGGAAATACAGAAAAGTATAAATAATATATTTTATATATAGTTAATAATTATTTAATTCATAAAATATTTATAATTATGAAAATATAATATTTCATTTTTAATCAGACACCCAAAAAATGATAATATCGTTTTTGTACCTATTGACTACTGCCATGAAGAAAATACATGACTCACTTCTAATCACCACACCACATAAATGATATATATATATGTATAAATAAATCAATAATATGAATATATTATAATATTATCATTTTGGAGGATAAAATATTTTTTTTATTATTTCCATAAATGATCATTCTATGGAAATGTTACTAATGTGCATGTACAAACTATCGTCGTCGTGATCGTAACATACATTATTTTTCAAAACCACATTTCATGATTTGTATTAAAAGTATAATTGACATATAAATATTATAATAACATTATTATTATTATTTAAATGATGAAGCTATTTAATATGAACAAGAACTATATTTTTCATGAAAAATCATAAATTAGAGAATAAGGAACTTAACCCCCAAAACAATGAAAATAATGAATGATTATTGAATAAAACGTGATAGGATGATATACAGGGATAATATTTCTTTTTATAAGTATATATAAATTTCTTTTAAAAGTAAATATCCAACTTAAAACCATTATATATTTGTATAATTCATGTTAAACTAAAATGAAACATGAGGTAAAGAAATTCATCTCAATTTACCTTCACTGTGAAGGTTTGCAATGATAATAAAAAAAATTAGTTCATATTGTGTATATATTTCAACATTACGTGTAATATAATTAATAATTAATAATTAATGGTATTATAATATCCAATTATTTTTATTTTAGACGGTTTTATTTGAATTGAAAATTACATTGTGGTACAAGTTGTCTTACAATGTCACTTTCTTTTTTGACAGTTGACTTTATCTCAAATCATTTAGTTCCTTATTTGAATTTTTTATTTGGATATGAAATTTCAATTAAAATTCCATATTCTATCATGATTGAAACAATTATTTAATAACTTATATATAATTTTCTATATAGTGATTACATTGATTTTTTATTTTAATTAATAGAGAAATATTGATAAATATATATCTTATAATTAATACAAATATCATTTTATAAAGTATAGTTATACATGAATTAAATTAATTATTTAACATATGTGGAATTATTTTCTCATGTAGTGATGTAAGTCATTTTGAATTATATATCCCCTCAATGCATCGTTAGGGTTCATGTGAATAATCTTTTTTATCAATTTATCACTTCCTACGTGTAGTTTTAAACTGTTCTATGAATAGTTACAAAGGTAGATGTATCCAGTTTATTGAGAAAATTATTTACAATAAATATGAATTGATTTCATATGGAATGTAGTAATTATTATTATCAATAGTATTATTATAATTATATAATATTATAATTTATTTCAATCATAGTGTTTTGATTAAATTGAATGTGTGAAGTTATTTACCATTTCATATTGATTATTCGCTATTGATTCATGGTAGATTCCACTATAGGTAACTATTACTAAGAATTTTAGATCACATCGATTTTTTCCTCCACATTGGATATGATGAATTGATCCTTTAATTAGGTTTCAAGTATTTTATTCATTTTTTATACTAAGGTATTACGTTTTATTTTCTATTCCCATTGAAAAATGGGTATCATGTACATATCACATTAAATAAAACTACTAAAATGGTCATCCACTTGGTATTTCATCCTTAGTATCTATAAAAATTTAATAAACCAAACAAAACCCCTAGGTTAGTAGTTTCATGGTAAATATAGTAGGTATCAGTGGAATTTTTTTAGATACATTATGAACTAGATTAACAAAAACATATACTAGGAAACGTAACATTATTATAGCCATTGAGGATACCAGAAACGCTCAGCCAGAGGCAAGCCTCTGACCATTTATTAATAAAAGAAAAGAAAAGCAGTTACAAGAGGTCCAGAATAACTACATATCATCGAAGTCATACTCGTCACCACCCCCTTTGAAGATTAATTCCTTTGCTTTATCTGTATCCCATTCCGAGCTTTCATAGTTCTTAAGAACCTTGGAATATTTCGTTATAAGATTCAACTTCTCCAAGGCAATAAATTCTTTTGAAGACTGCATAGACCAACTGTCCCTCCCAGTAGAAGATCTAGTGGACACTGGCCTTGGAAGATAAGAATAGTCCTTCTTCATTCGTCTCCATGGTGGGGCGGTCTTAGCACTGTCATCCTCTTACTCTTTCATCCTTGATCCCTGAACAACATTACTGTAAGAAGGTCAGACCACACCATTAGCCTCTTCCCTATCACTCTCTGAGATATCACCCCACGCTCCGAGTCTTTTCACATCTTGGAAGCTAGCTTCCAAACCATAATCCTTCTTTCCTGGACTGTTGGTAGATATAGAAAGACATTGTGGCCGATCCACCACGTCCATCACACCTCCCCCATTTTCAACCTCCAGTGAATCAACCGTAGTCTGCAAGAGACCAGTTTCCTCCCCCACATCAGATTCCTTATCATGCAGTAGCTCCTCATTTTCCAATTCCGTAAAACTGTTACCAGTGGAGATCATGATCTCCAATCCCCCATTATCCCCAACCGGCCTTTCTGGAATACAAACCTCCAAAGCCCCCGAAACATGGGCATCCAGACCCAAAACAGAACCAAACACTAACTCTGGCTGCACTGAGTTGCAAGCCACCTCCTGCAAATGGGTCCCCTGCAAAACGCCTGTTTCCTACCGCTCCTCCACCACAACAAGACCAGTATTCCCCTCCTGAATGACTAGGAATTCCACAGAAGAGCATTTATTTACCTCAGTAGAACCCTTCTCTAAAACCTCCTCCTCAGCACCTGCAAAACAATGCAAAACCCTCTCCTGTAGATGACAAGAACTCCCCTCCGTAGTAGGCCGAGACTCCACTGCAAGATCATGTTTCAACCTGTAAAACACTTACAACACCGATGGGTTCACTGTTTTCTGAGTTTCCTTCACACCACATGCCAATTTTGGTGCAGCGTCAACCAAAAAATCCTTTCTGCAAGGGGAATCCCTCCGGCCACCCTGTCCAGAACCACCTTCGGCCCTGAAGCACACCTCAGGTGCAACATCGGCACTCATGACAACATCTGCACATCCATGCCTCACTGCCTCTTGAGCTAGCCGCAACGCACTAAGGACTGGACATCCTTCTTCACACAGCCCTTTCATCACCCGCGGTCCACCACTCCTCCCTACATTATGGAAAACGGATTCCGTATGCCCAAACCTCTGGCAGTGCACACAGAACTTCATCCAAGACTCAAAAACAACCTCCTACCTCCAGGGAAACTCTTTCTCATCAGTTATCCACACACAGCGCACTGGAGGCCTTGAAAAAATTATATTGTTTTTTAGGGATGATATTATGTGGTTTTCCTAGAAATAAATCCCCTTATAAAAAATACAAGTGGATGTGGTTCAATCGAAGTGGTACAGAGGAGTAATTACTCTAAAAGGGTGTGCGTGCCTTTAGTTGCTGACCACATAGTGTAAAAAATATGCCATACTATGCACCAAGTTTGACACTCCCAAGAGATATGATTAGGATTATTCAAATTTTATTAAAAATCTATTATAATCTATTTGAGAATAATGATACCTATGATGAAACCATATATTTTTTCTTTGATTAAAAATTCATAAAATTTAATTTAATTTGTCTTTTACTCCATAGTTAGAATTATATATTTTATTTTGAAATACATATTTTTTGATCTAATATACTATATTACATAGTTTAGAAATTTTTCTTTAAAGGAATAAGGGTATTAATACTCATGGAAAATGTAGATAATTCCCTAATGGGGAATCTAATACAACTTGCATTAGAACATAGAAAATTAAGGCTATATCCGGGATGCATAATCATGTTATGAAAAATAACCTTTCTCAGATGGAACAACCTATTACAAAACATGGTTATCATATGTTTAATCACTTCCAGTGATACAATAACCCATAATCTTGTGGGGAAATGAATCTAATAGTAGTTGAGAAATGGATAATTTCCTTAGAAATGATATTTTTAGACTTGGATTTATGTTAAAAGGAGAATGTAATGCATACAATGTACTATCTCAAAAGAGTTTCTGATCAATGGTGGTTGTTGATCTTGAATACTTATGAGTAGTAGTATGTAATACTCATGGAATTGAAATATTTTATGGATACATTATTTGTAAAATATTTCAATCATAACGATGAAAAATAAATAATGATAACATTCTTTATCATAATGAAATAGGAAAATGAATGTGTCTTATATTATGGAGTTACCTATACAAGGTTTTCTATATATTCTATAGATTATATATGTATCTTAGAGGGAAATATTGACCATTTATTTGGAGGGTTTAATCCAGTTATTAAAAGGATGCTAGTCTCTCAAAAAAATTCATTATATGATGAAATAATTTTATGTGCTATCAAAAAATTAAGGAATTGTCTATATCTTACATATTAAATGGAAATCAAGAGAATTAGACATTATTTTAACTCCAAAAAAAGGTATTCTATAAAATAAAAATTTGATAATACATAGTTTTCCACCTATCAAAAACTATATAATGAATCACTCTTAGAAATGATTAAATTAGGTAAGAGTATTTTAACATTATATTGATAAGGTACACTAGGATAAATAATGAAAAGGGAAGAAATAAAACAATGATATTCAGTGTTTCAAATATGAAGATATGGGGAACTATAGAAAATAATTCCCCACAATCCACTACAGAAGAGGCCCTTGGAAAAATCCAAATCTTATATGAGTGCTACAACTGAGGTAGAAGTATACAATTATTTGTTGGTAGGTAATTTAATCCAATATTAAAATTTATCTATTTCATTATATGATCTGAGATCTCACACTCCAACACATATACTCACTTTTTTTAGAAAAGTATTCAATTAATTTTTAATTTAAAATTGTATTTTTCAGTAAAAACCCCTATGGGTAGTCTCACTTCAAGAATGATATTTCAAATAGTCCCCATTATGACAAAAAAAATTATTATTTTCTAAACACAATATCATTCCTATAGTTGATAATAATATAAAACATGGTATGGGAGTCATTGAAAATATTATGAAAAAGTTTATTGAAAGAAGAGGGAAGTATCGGTTTGTGGAGAAGACAGAGAAATGTATATCTTTTTATCAAAGGATTCATCATTTGAGTAATATCTATATACACCTCTAGTAGCTCTATTGAACTGGTTTCTTATTGAAGAATTGAAAAAAAAACTAGGGATATAGAATTTAATAGTAAAATATAGTACATACCTATTTTATATAAATACAATGATTAATTTCGAATAAAATATTTTGATATACACTACTGTGTAATTTTGTGTTTTCTATAAATTTAGTCCCAGATGCAAGACCAATATCATAGACTCTTGAAAAAATTACCACAATCTAATTAGTGGAGTTAAAGAAACAACTATATTAGTTGGGTGATAATGTGTTTTATTCACCCAAAGAGTTTACCCATGGAGAGCCTCTATTCTCTATATTAATATGAAATATGGATCCATGATACTTTCATTGATCATAGGTAAATTAATACT
This sequence comes from Viscum album, assembly GCA_963277665.1. Classification (NCBI taxonomy): domain Eukaryota; kingdom Viridiplantae; phylum Streptophyta; class Magnoliopsida; order Santalales; family Viscaceae; genus Viscum; species Viscum album. The sequence goes on from OY728137.1 coordinate 931,159,569, forward strand.
TTACAATAAATAAAAAGTATCATATATCTCGCATTGATGGCTTATTCTATCAAACTCGTGAAGCCCAATACTTTTTCAAAGATTGAACATCATTTTTTGGTATCATAAATTGTGATTAATTAAGGAATAAATTATTAAGATATATTTTTGAATGAGGTTTGGACAATAAAATCTTATATTAATTATAGTTGGATTGACTAATGCATCCTCTAATTTCATGGATATAATAAATAGGGTATTTAAAGAATATCATGATGATTTTATTATGGTATTAATCAATGATATTTTGGGGAAATAAAAACCAACTAGGAACATGAGAATAACTTAAGGATCACTCTTGAGACACTTATACGGAAAACAGAATATGGTAAATTTAGTAATTCAAATTTGTAGCTTTAATAGGATTCTTTTTTTATCATATTTTCTCAAAGGATAGAATCACAGTTAAAATTGTGAAGCCAAGGGAAGTTTGATAATGGACTATAACAATTAACATTATTGAGGTACAGCTTATTATTGGTCTGGTATGTTATAATAAATCATTCATTCAGATTTTTCCCAATTATATAATCTATTTACCAAGATTACATGTATTGTGGTAATTTTTTGTTAGAAAAATAACTATGAAAGAATGATTTGATGAACTAAATTTAAGATTTTTCAATCCTTATATTCTAACTATAACATATAGAATTCATTGGATTGGTATATATAATGATACATCTATGAATTGAATTGATTCATTCCCAATTTAAAATGATAAGGTTACTGAATATCCATCATTGAAATTGAAGACTCGTGAACAGAACTTTCCAATGGATGATCTTGAGTTAGAAGATATAATATTTTATTTGATGATATGTTTAAATTGTCTCAGTAGAGATGTGTGGTATACATAGACCATAAGATCCTAAAATTAATATTTTCAAAAAAAAAGATCAACATGATGCAAAGGAAGCAACTTTATCTTATAAAGGATTATGATTTTCCAATACACTAACACCCGAGGAATGAAAATAAGGTAGTAGATTAATTGATTATGAAATATCATTGTATTATTACACAAATGATGATTGAAATATATACTATGTTCATATATATAATAAATTTTTATATTGTAATTATTAAGGAAGGGTATACATTAATCATTTTTCAAATGATTGTGAAACATTCCTTATTAAAAAAATTTTAATGCTCTCAATATGATGATGAGAACATGCAACAAAATTATATCCATGAAAAAGAAGAAATTAGAAGACATTATTTGTAAATATGTTGTAATGATATTTAAAAATATATTATGTGTTTGATAGCTACCTGAGATAAAAATTTAATAGTTGAATTAAATTCATATATTGAATTCCTCTATAAACCATGGGAAAAATAGTTATATGTATTTATGGGAACAATATTGGCAGGATATGATGAAGTGTGAGTTTTGTTATTTTCATTCAATATGTATAGTTTGTAACTATTTGTATAGTGTGATAAAGATTCATAAAGGATACATGAAACATATAACAATTCTATTGTAGACAGGGGAAGACATTAATATGGAAATTATTTTAGGAATACCAAAGGCTCCCTGAATGAAAGATGAAATATGTTGTATCATGGATTACCTAACCAAATATTATCATATCCTCACTATAATATAATGTTTACCTCCTGATACCTCTCATTTCTCTGTATTATTGAGTCTTTAATACTACATGGTCCACCTATTTTAATTTTCTCGGATTGAGATCCCCAATTTATATCAAAATTGTGGAAATGTATTGAAAAGGATAATGAAACTCAACTTCCCTTGAGAACATCCTACCATCCTCATACTGATGTAAAATATAAAAGTATTATTAAAAAAATTTATCATGTATTAAATTCACACTCACAAGACATTTAATGTATGTGGGATCATTATTTTCTTTTAGTGTATTTTCCTATAATAATAGTTTCAATTCATTTATTAAAATGGTCCCCCATGAATAATTAAATGAAAAATGTCATACACAATTTTTTTTTATGAAGTATTGGAAAAGAAAACTTATAGTCCCATAAATTGTTTAAGATAAAATGAAATATGTAATTTCTATTTTGGATCAAATTAAGGAAAATAAATGTTTGAAAAAGAGTTATGCTGATAATCAAAGGAATGATTAGTAATTCCATGTGGGAGATCATATCTTCATTCATGTATGGAAGTGTAAGGGTGTAATAATATTTGTTAATAAAGGGAATTTGATCACCGGGTACATCTAACCCATTGAATTTATTTAATGAATTTTTCTTGTATCTTATCATTTGGAAATTACACCATGTCTCTTAGAAGAACTTGATGGCGTTCATATATCATTAATAAGGATGTACATGCTCGATCCAACACATGTGACCAACTATAATGAAACTAAATTGGATCATAATAAATATTACTATAAATAACCCATCTAGAAAATTTATAATATATAGAATGTGTTGAGGAATCAAAAGACTCATCAAGTAAAGGTACTTTGTAAAAATAAAGGAAAAAAGGATTGAAATAGAGGATCTTATTAAGAAACACTACACTAATATTTTTTGAAGGAAATATAATTTAATTTTTGGGGATGAAATTTTTTTAGTATGGAATAATGTAACATAAAACGTCTTTATAATATCTATATTTTATAATAAATTCTAATTTTTTACAACTTACAATTCGTGAAACACTTAGTTTAAAAGAAATGTGATAATCTATTAAAATAATATATAAACTAGGAAATTATAATCTAGTTATGATATTGAAGGATATTAATATTAATAATTATATTATGAAAATTATGGTTAACTATTTATTATAATATTAATAGTAATTATTTAAAATAAAAAAGAAATATTTTCAGAACAAACTATATTATTAATAAATTACAGTTTATTAGCGCTTCATACTGCATATTTAAAATTAATTTCTACAAATTTCTGATTTTTTTTGATAAGGTGAAATTCATTTTTAAAATAATCTTATAAAATTTTACTTATGTATTTTTTTTGGTTTTTCTAAAATGTTTCCCTTTTTAATGAATTGTGTAAATTACTGATTTTTAATTGAAAACAACTTCTTCTGGTAATTTTTCATAATGATAAGTTATATTTTATAATTTTATTTAATGAATAAATATATAAATAATAATTATATTAATCCTATTTAGGTCATTAGAATCATTTTCATATTGAATATTTATATAAACACTTTGAAATCATTTGATCATTTCCTCTTAAAAACCCAACTTTTTCATCCCAACTATAGAATCAATTTTGAAATAAAATTTTCCACTTTCTTGTAATGAATTATGAAAAAGTGATTAAATATTTTGATTTATTTCATTATATATTATCAAATAAGCTCAACTTTATATACAACCATAATGAATAGTACACATAGTAAAAACAATTACCACAGTTAAGGTAAAATTGAGTTTATTGTAGTATTAAAAAGACATGAAAAATGTATAAATTATATTATATGGAAATTTTTAGGATATATAATATATATGGATATATAATAATACATTTTTACCATTATTGAAGGTGAAAATCATGGTTATACCATTTTCGATTAAAAAATCTAGTGTGCGACTCACCTTACTTATAAAATATCACTCACCCTTCTCTATTATTCACACATTAAATCATTATTTTAGTACAAACTATTCAAAATTATGTTAAAAATATCCCTTAACTCATCCTTTAATCCTTATTTAGTTCATAAATTCATCCTAGAAATTATTTTGGTGAAAACATATGGAGGATACCCAAAGAAGAGGAAACGATTCTCAATGGGAATTTTAATTTTATTTAATCCTCACCATCCTAAAATTATTATTAAAACATTATAATATAATAATATAAGTATATAAAATAAAAATATTTTTTTATAAGTTAATATAATTGCATATTAAAATCCTTAATTCCATCAAATTGGCTATAAAATCATCATTCGTGTGTTTAGTTGAATACTGCATCATGAACTAATGTTATCCACTTTTCCTTGACCAAATATCATGGTTGATTGTGATAATTTATATAAAGTAATCATTTGATATTTAAAACATAATTATACTTCTTTAGTAATTATATCAAATATTATTTTCCCCTTACATTGCATAGGGGACAGGATAATGTTACTCGTGTGCATAGTGGACTCCCGCCTAACGAAGCCATGTTATTGATTTTTCATTAATTCATTAAATGTAAGCTAATGTGGATAAAATTAATAACTATATATGATATGTATGAAATAATTATTATATTTATAAAATATTTAACATTAATAACATATAATCTATACTTTTATTTCTTACAAAGAAAAATTATATCATTCATGTACATGGGGACTTCCACCTTCGTGATGTGATGTGATTCTCTTTTCATCACCATTCCACATGGATTATGTAAACAATAATATTTAAAGAAATAATTATTTATATATTATTTTATTATTATTATATAATGATAAAATATTACATTCCTTCTTTCCATAAATATTTATTGTAGAGGGAAACATTACACATGCATATGTACGACGTACCTTATCCATGACTGTAACACACTTAATTTCTCAAAAACAACTTCCAGGATTGGTGCTAAAGTATTAATTGATGAATTAAAATGACAATTAAGTCATTATTATTATTATTATCTTGATAATTAGACTATATAATAAGATCATGAACCAGAATATTGATGATCAATCATGAAGGATAAAACAAGTCAATTAACACTCAGAATAATGAATATATTGAATTATTATTAAGGAATGGCTGATAAGATGTTGTAAAAGTATAATATAGGATATTAAGAATATTAATATTGTTCTAGTATATGGTAATAAAAGTTTTATAAGAACTATAGAGTATTTTAATGGATATTAAACTAAAAGGAAGTGTGTTGTAAGAGACTTCATCTCAATACACCTTATTTACTATGTTTTCTAATGTTATACATATATTTTAATTTATATGTTGGATATAACACCCTTTCATATGTAATATAATGATTTATAATTAATACATTTTATTTTATCTTTAAATTTTAATTATTCAATCCAAGGGGATTTGACTTGAAAATTTCCATGTGGAAAAAGTTATTGTACAATCTCAAATTATTTTTTAATTGTTAACATTATCATGAAACAATCAGTTCTGTATGATCTATTTTAAATAGAAATTATTTTTATACTACATATATTATTCATGAATTATAGATATTATTATTTCCTAAACTATATATCATCTCTACACATAATGTTTATATTTAATGTTATTTATGTAACATGGGATATACTGATAAATATTTATCATTTACTCAATAAATATATTTGAGGATGGGGAATTTTGATTAATAAATTAATTGGATTTTTGTTATATAAGAATGGTTTTTTCATGAACTATAATCCATGTAATAGAATAATATTACCCTTCAATGAATCGTTAGGTCTCATTTGGAAAATTCATTGTCATAATTAAATGGGTATCTACATGCGGTTTAAAATTTCACTATGAAAGGTCGTTATAGTAGAGGTATATTGATATCTAAAATCATGAAATCAAATAATTAATCTTTTATAACATTGAAAACATAGTTAATAATATTGTTTATGATATTTTCAGAATGATATTATCTCTTGATTCATTTTATTCTCAGATTATTGACTAAATAGATTATTTTATCAGATATCTACCATTCCATATTAATTATGAGTTATCTATTCATGTAGTTATGTTATTTAATTGGAAACTAAATTTAGTTATTTACCATTATATATTTACCACTCCTTATCTAATTATGATATCCAATCTATTGATTAAATGGAACATATTTTCCATTATTCTCTATTGCACATTGATTATTCTTTATTTATTTATTATAGCTTATGTTGTACATAACCCTTGTTGAGAATTCTATCTCACCCTTATTGTGTTTCTTTTTAAAAGAATACAAATAGGATATATTTGAATGTGTTTTAAATTATGAAATTAATTTACTATTTTATTTTTTTTATTTTTTTATCAATGTAAAATTGTAATCATTTTTGTATCTTGTTCTCTAATACTAAAAAACTAATATGTCCTTCAGGATTCGACCCTTTGTATCTATGAAAATGTAATAAAACAAAAACCAACTCCATTTTATTGGGGTTGGGGTCATTATAATTTACCTCAAAGACTTCATGAAACTTTGCATTTTTATTTCATTATTAGTATGGCATTCCCAACATTATATTTCCCCCACAAGCACATATTTATACATCTCTTAATTCATTTAAAAAAATCTCATGTTTAGAGACATTAAATTTCAATGATTTGTTCTATTTAATAAAAATTGATTTTAAATTAAATATATATGACTAAAAATGAGTAATCTTGATGATATTCATACATTTGACATAACATATCTCCATTAATTCAAACACTTTTTTTCATCTCCAAGAATACTCTATCCATCTTCGAGTGAAGGGTTCATGAAAAATACATGATACAGAATAGATTTATGAATTAATCCCATTAAATATAGTCTAATTCCTCCTTATTTATTTTCTTTTTATTAGGATTCCACTATTTCTCAATGGTACCTTAAAAATGACACACTAATAGAACAACATTGTCATGTCTTGGGTGCTGGAGAATATATAATAACTTTTCTATCACATTGATCAATTTATTGAAAATAAGAGGATTAAGATTACTAAAAAAGGATTCATGAAATTGATGCATAAAAAATTATATTAAGATTAACTATTTATAGATAAATTTGGATCTATATATGTGTTTCATTATTATTCATAGCATGAGAACTTTGTTTGAGCATTTACACTATATATTGCAATTCATTTACCAGCCTATTTCGTAGTTAATTTGGTAAATGCCAATATTTTACCACATTCCAATTTCTAACTCAAATTTTCTTATCTCCATAAATTTTTTAATAAAAATATTTTTCAAAATAAGATAACAACTAACATCACATGTAAATTAACAAAAAATAGTTTCAAAACATTAAACATTGTAAAATATCAATCATTGATACCATAATACTATACTATGGTTATCTAAAATAAACTTAAATCACTTGTATTAATATCCATTCTATCTGTGTTCTATTTATTTTTTTAATTTATATAAAAAATATATTCAAATATCTCATAATTTTTCATAAATAGTATGAAAATTACCAATCATATCACACTGGAGTGAAAAACCAAGAGTATAGTGAGGCCCAATACTTTTGCACTATATTGAATATTTTTTAATACCAAACCATATTTTCCCATTATTATAACCACTATGTGAATATATTATTGTCTTTTATCCACTTTTAGTAATCTTAAATTGATTTAAATTTTATTAAACAACATACTCTACAGATTGGAAGAAAAACATTATGATGTTTTTCTATTATTATACTTATCATTAGACTTATCACTAATTTTTATTACTCCTATCTCTAAAATAACAAAAATAGTTTCAATAATTAAAAAACACTATTTTATACCTAATGAGGTAACCCAAGATAAAAATTAATTAATATTACATTGATTCCATGATTTAAATAACATAACATTAAATAAAGGCACAACTAATAGAGACAATGTTTCATTGTCTTGTATATCAGATATATAAATATCATATTTTACACTAATTATTTCCATAATATATAGTAGAACCACTATAGACACTCTTGTAGACATATCAAAATATATAATGAAATTTGTAACCATAGTAATTGAATCATATAAAAGGGATGAGTTGAGATGAAAAAAATGCGAGAAAAATAAATTATCAAAATGTTTGGATAATAATGAATGAAAGAAATGAATTGGAGAGAAATATTTGGTAATATATTTTGAATCATAAGACCTTAATAATTTTATAAAATATGTACAAAAATAATAACATGAAAAAAAGAAAAAATATAATAATCCTGAATCATGGAGAAAATTTAAAATTATGCAATATATTAGAAAACAGGCCTGAACATAGAATATAATATAGCTTGAAAATAAAGTCATTGTAAAAATTCTGAAATATCGAACGGATAGGTAAATTGTTTTAGATAAATCATTAAACAGATTTCATTGTGATCAAACTCATTTTATCCACAATTTAAAATATGTTCAAACTCATTATTCAATCAACTTTGTGAAACATCTCATTATGTCCATTAATTATTATCCATTTAGATGTAAAACATACCCAATGCACTATAGAGTGATATATGACACCACCCATCATCATCCAAACATATATGTTCCACATAACATCAATCATCATCCTATCACAACAAACCCATGAAAAGATAATCGGTGTCATAAAAATAAAAAAATAACATCCCACAATGTCAACATAAGATATACTATGGAATCAAAATAATCATTTTAAAAATAATCATATCACAATAAAATGTAGAGTGTTATTAGAAAATTACATCATGAAGAAAAATCATTAGAGGAAAACAATAATGGAAATAAGAATGTGTTCAAAAAAAATATTTAAAACATGTGATTAAAAAAACTAGAGATTCGAATTTCAAAAAAACAATTTGAGGAGTTAAAAATAAGTCCTTTTAAAACCTTATTATAAGATATATAATTATTTAATCTTTTAATGGAATAAAAATTCACAATAATAATTTCAAAGTGGAAAATATTTTCTCTAACATTGAAATAATATTATTTCTTAAACAATAGGTGTCCTTCAAGTGAATCCCACATCAAATAAAAGTCCAAATATTTTATTTATAAATGTGGTAAAAAAATAAGGTAAATTAAATATATAAAACTTTTTTGGATTTCATTATATAAAAAACATTATAGGGGAAAACATGCATAAGGAAGATAAATATCCATTATTAAAAACCACATGTATTCTTTAAAAAATCATAATTTTGATTGCAAAGGTAATTCCCTAAAAATATGTTACTAATATAGAGGTATAATTTAACTACAATGAAAATAAATAAAAATAAAATATTGAATAGGGGAAATCTAGAATCAGTGAAAATATAAAGATAACAATTATGTAAGAATCCTTATAATCTAATATCACACGAACTGAGCTGATGAAACCCTTACCCTAAGTCCCCATATATTAAAAATCACTATAAAATAATATATGAAAAAATTACTATATTAGTAACCAATATATGAAATATATTTATTTATAAAAACATTTATAAAATTAATTAATATATATTATCTTTATTTGTTTTAGTTATTTTTTTTTCTATTTTCAATATCTAGTGTGAGTAATTTTGATCTAGTTTTTTACAGGTACTGTGGTTCTTAATTCATATCTAAAGGTTTATCATTTCATGATCATACATTTTAATTGAATTTATGAATAATTATTAGTTATAATTTTATAATTTCATTCAATTTTAATTTTGGTTATGGTGATCAAATAATAAAAACAATGATTTATATTTTTTGTAATTTTTAATTAATGGATGTTGGTAAATTTATTGATGCATTTAACCAATGTTTTTGTTCTAGAAATAATATAAAATGTTTATTTATTTATTTGAATATTGTTTTTATTAATTATTTTTTATTATTCATCAATACTATTATTTTATAGAATTTATGATATTTATTGTTATATCGGCCTAATCATGAACATTCCAAAATTAATGGAAGTGTATGCTAATAAAAAATATTTTTTATATATAATATAATTATTATAGAATATTAATTATATTAATTATACCTTTTGATGGAGTAGAATTATATTTGAATCATGTTAATAAAATAATAATCAATATTGATTAAAAAATGAAATATGTTACTTCATAGAGGTGGTAGTTTACTGAAACACATGAATTATTTTTTCATTTAATGTAACAGAAAAGGGGGAAAGTGTTCAATATTTATTACCTTAACAAAATTAGATTTAGTATGAAAACAACACTAATTTAATTATATAAGAATGTTAAAATTATATTTTAGGGAGTAAAATATAAAAGAAAATATCTTTTTGTTAAATTAGTACTCACATATAGGACATGGTATTTCCCATTGAAAACTATATTTAAATCAACGGCGTAGAATAAAATTTTTAGAACATAGTCTAGAGAATTTTAAATATTATTCTAATTGGTGGGAAAAATATATAATTTCTATAGCACGAAAAAACATATTTTTATAGAAGGGGTTGTGAGAGTACTCCTACATAAATAGTGAGAATTGCATTTTTATAAATATTTCATCTTAATATAAATAGTGCATGTGTAACAACCTAATGTAAAATCAATAAAAATTACCTTTATATAATTATTCCATCACATGAAATCACAACATTGTGATATAATATGTACAATATGACCTTTAAAAAACATTTTCACTTCTATTATTTGAATTTCAAAAATCTGACATATATAGTTGAGATCAGTATGATATTTGGAGTCCGATAAGGAAAAATTAATTTTTTAGTGAATAGTAACTAAAAATTATAAATAGTTATGTTACCCTTATGAATATTAATATGAAACTTATTAATAATAAATCATCCAAGTGGATATGTAACCTTACTAATGAAAGAATAAATATATTTTATCTGTCTTATAAGTGATAATATAATATAATTATATCATAGTGTTGATATTTTTGTGGGTCTTTATATTTAATTACAATTTTATGATGACTTTAATAATTTAAAAGAATTTTTTTTATAAAATTGATTCGTAAATAATTATTTTAATGGAATGTGTTTATATGATAATTTTAAGAGACTGTAATTAGTTTTTTTAAAGTTCTAGGAAAGAAGTTTTAATTTTTAAATTTTGTATTTTTGAAGTAAATTATGATTTTAAATAAAAATTAAATATCACATTTTTAGAAACATATTTTTATAAAATGGAATTCATATTAAAAATAAACCTATTGAAAAATGGTTGTAGTGAACTTTTGGGATTTTTCCTGAAAAAAATTATTTTTTGTGAATAGTTAAATAGAGTAATTTGTTGTATATATAAATTATATGATAAATAAAAAGTTTGATCAATCATGGATTATTTCATCACCTTGGGATAGAACTCACATCAATATATTTTTTTTTCACAAGAATTAATACTATTCCATGTCTTGAGAAATATAATAAATTAATGAATAAATTATTAAGAAAACTTTCCTCTTCTCCACAATTAAAACCACTATCACCCCCCTCTTTTCATCAGTCATCTCAAGCATTTTTCCTTGTCCCAATTCTGCTCAAATACCTTCCTAAAAACATCTTCCAAGTCAAAAATACCTTGGTCTCTTCAATATACCAAATCATATCCTTTAATGATGTTCTCAAGGAAGATATATTCAAGTGGATAATTATCATTTCATTATATTATTTTGTTTTAGGTTCCATTATTTTCTCTTTCTTTCCTCACCTCTTTTAATAAAATTGATATGATAACTCTAGTAACATAAATTTAATGTAAATATTTTATGATACAGTAATAATTCATCAGAATCTCTTATTTCCCCTCAATTTATATTGAAATGAAAACACCGTCTGATATGTGTTAATTTATCACATTCAAGGAGGGAAGGATTTCAATTTTCATAACCATCATATATTCTAGTCATAAATCCATTTTGATTGTTAAAATAGTTTATAATAATTTTTTAGTAAATTATTCATGCTTCTAAAATATTTTTTTACACATGATATTAATTTATAAATCAAAATGTGTTTGATATGATAAAAAACTTCCAATTAACCAAAATGCTTATCAGTAAAGTATTATATAATGATTCATCTTCAATCCAAATAACCTGATGAATTTAATAACCATGTAATATTATGTATGTTCAATAGTAACATACAAATTCAATTCTTATCAACCATTGTCATATTACACATTTTTCCTCACATGTATATAATTAAACCAATCATGAAAACCCTGGAGACATATACACCCAAAAAATGAAATTGAACCTCTTAAACCACAAAAAGATCATGAATGAACTTAATAAGGTTAAAATAAATCATTTACATGAATTATAGGTTCTTTAAATACTATTTAATGAATGTATGTTTTTTATCTAGGACATTTATTTCAAGTGAAGGACAAAATTGGACTTAAGGTAAGGGATTCTACCAGAACCTCCATTATTCCATTGGGTTGTTCTATATTTCCTTTTACTAAAATGAAGTTATCTGTTATTTTTATGGACATCTTCTAAATGTTTTTTATATTCTCCAAAATCTTGTACTATGTTCCATTTCTAATTCTCATTCCAGGATATACATGTTTTTAAATGATCCCCTCTTCAAAATTTCCTCATAAGAAACCCGCATTTAAGGGAACTTCCGAAATTCGTACCCATTTCCAAGTACTATATAATCTATTCTTAAGACTACATTATTTTTATAAAATTACTCTTTTTATTATGATAACATTATTATCTCCAATATGGTTTTATATAAATGATTATTTCTTTTTCTATTTTAAGTGATCTTTGATATTTTCCTTAAACTGCACTAAAATGTTTTAATTCTAAAGTTTCTTGAATTGTATTGTTCACATTACCACATCAAATTGACATCACCTATCCTGATATATGACTATTATAACTTAGTAGTGTCCATGAATGAACAAATTACTTTCCTTCATGGACACTTTTATTATATGCCCATTTGTTTTTCTTTATGACGTGAATTTTATACCCCATTCATTTCTAAGGGAAAACCTAATTTTTATGTATGATTTATTAAGTATTATTCTGTATTTGGAACGAATATTAATGAACATGTGATGATTGGTATATGCATATAGAGCACCAATGTGTTTGGTATATTTGAGTATCATGAGACATTATTTCCAATTGTCTTGGTGGATAGCTCGTGTTACTATGTGGAATGGTCTTGGCGGTTAACAATGACTTGTGATCCCCTATAAGCAAAAAAGCCTTGAATCATCCTAAATTCATGTTTTATGTTACTTAAACATTACTATGAATCAATGTTTATATGATTCCATGTTTATATGTTGTCTTTCCATATGTTCCATGCCTTTTATTTCATTATATCATGCCTTCTAACCCATATTCTAAATCATTATTTTTATGTTTATTCCCTTACTGGTATTTTTAGATCTTCCCATTTTTCATGTTATCCCCAAGTTATCATATGAATATGTAGGAGAAGAATATGAATTAGGGGCTCTTTAAGTAGACCAAATAATGAAATATTATAAATAGTTTCATGTTTTATGTTTTATATACCTAGTATTCCAGGATAGTAGAATTTACAATCCATGTCATGTAATATAATGATTTACTATGATTAAAATTGTGTAATGATATGCGTAAAAGGATAGGGTCACTACAGTTAGTATCAAAGGATGGTCTAGTTATTTTTGGATATTAGGAATAGAGCACTTTAGTAAGAAACTTAGGGATGAGACTAAGTATAAGAAAACATCCCTAATGTTGGGTAAATATAGAGTAAGTGGTTTATAAATAAAATACATCCCTATATAGATATGACCAAGTGGATGTGGCTATGACATATATGTATATAGGCTTCAAACCTGAAAACAACGATTTGATTTAGACTCGAATGGGAACTAGTGGACGAAAATAGGCATTTATGCACTCCTGGTTTGACACTTCCTGGGGATATGATTTGGTAAATTTGTAAGATTAGTATGATCTATTATTAAGGGAACAAAAAAAGAGCCCATTATTATATATTCTAAAAAATAGATCAAGGATATCTTAGATTGAAACATTGAGAATCACATGTTAGGATATAATTTTCCTTTAATAGTATTCCCTTTTATGTTTAAAGTTTCTTTTTTATTCTATATAGCTATGTATTATGGCCCTCTAAATGTATATTCTTTTTATTAGTTTAGGGTGGTAAATAATGAACACATTCCAACAATCAATGTGATAGGTAATGTAAAGATTTCCCGAATGATATTCCAAATATGATATGAATGGGTGCTGAAAACATATTAAAATACCTGATCAGGTCACTCATGTTAGGAATTATAATATGAATCATGTGGAAATCCTTATTCCTAAAATAAAGATAATGTTCCATTCAAACCCATCATTCATCAAAGGAATCCAATATTTAGAGTATATTTTGATCCCCTCTATGTAAAATAGTCTATTAACTCCATTGAAAATACATTATCTATCATCTAGTGCATTATAGAAGAGAATTTAATGGTCATGGTTTATCATTTTGATGGGGAAGATATGAAGTGGTGAAAATTGATCTAGAATACGATGTACTAGGAAGAAACTGATTCCATGGATTGGGGGGAATTCAAGAAAATGTTTTTCAAAAAATATTTTCACCAAACCCTCCAAATCATTATGGAAAGAGATATCCTCAAACATAAGAAGAAGGAAGATGAGTCCACCGGGATGTATGAAGAAAACTTCACAAGGTTTCCATGATATGGCTTTAGCTTTTTCATGAACACCTAATATAAGGTGGATAGATTATTTATTGGACAAAAGAGGAGTCTACAAAAAGTGTTTGTGATTCATGACTTCGATAGTTATGATGATATTGTCTATTGTACCCCCATGGTTGAAATGGAGATTAAATATTTTCAATGGTGTCATGGGCCTACTGAAAATAGAAGAAAATGGAGTCTAATATGGGTGGTTTGGAAAATAAATTCCATGATGGAAAGAAGATCAAACATCATATGTTTCAAAATTATGGGACAAAATGTCCTGGGAACTATCCAAAGTGAACTCGGAGTTGCTTAAATTTTGGAATAATGGAATATATTTCTAAGAATTTTCATAAGGATATAATGAATACCAATAATGTGGAATAATAATGTAACATTTAGATCTACACTCATCCTATAGTCCAGTGTTACAACTATAAGGATCATGTCAATTATGTGAACAATTTCCCTAAGCCATGGGTTGTTGGAGGAAATAAACAGAAAACTCTGAGGAAATATGGAAGGTATTAGGCTATCACTACTGCTGAGGTGGAGTGGGAAAATGACGTGTGGATTCTTA
Source organism: Viscum album (assembly GCA_963277665.1). Taxonomy (NCBI): domain Eukaryota; kingdom Viridiplantae; phylum Streptophyta; class Magnoliopsida; order Santalales; family Viscaceae; genus Viscum; species Viscum album. The sequence continues at coordinate 931,174,594 of OY728137.1, forward strand.
TGCTAATTATTCATTCAAGAATAGTGAATGTGCTATTTCTTTCTGGTTCTACACATTCATTTATATCTTTCATGTTTAGTAGAACTATCCCAACACCACCTCACAATTTATAGGTCGAGTTATCTATGAAAATATAAAATGGACAAATTACTACATCCAATGTATATAACTCCTCACTAGTTAACATTTTTGGAATTAACTTCATATAAAATCATGTCACACTTCTTTTTGTAGAGTTGTTTGTTATCTTAGGAATGGAATGACTATCTTCATACAAATCTAACATCTACTGTCAGGAAAAGGAGATCAATCTTAACATCCTAAAGCATCCTCCAATTCATTAAAAGTGTAAGAAGAAAGATTAATATCGTTTTGAATTATTGAATCAAGTGTGGATATTAATGCCTTAAGATAAATAATGTCTATTTGACATGATTGAGACAAAATAGATGATACTTATTGATGATATTTTAATTATGAGGGATTACCCTGATGTATTCCATGATGAATCCCTTGGTCTTTCTCATGATTGATAGGTTGAGTTCTCAATTTAACTTATTCTTGGATCTATGATATTACAAATACATATTATATAATGGAAACCATAGAGATGTAATATATGAATAAGAAGTAATAGGTGAATATAGATAAGGGTTCTATATGCTCGAGTGCTTCACCCTGGGGTGTACCGGTCCTCTTGATTAAGAATAATGATGGGTCAATGCACCTCTGCATTGATTATAGTGAGCTAAATAAAATCATGATAATGAAAAAGTATATACAACTACAAAAAATCCATATTTCCATGGTTCAAAACAATGGCAATAGGTCCTAAAATCATGGTTGTAGGCTATGACCATGGTTTTGGACAATTGTTCCTTCTATCATTGTGGTAGTAGGTCCCGAACTAATTCCATAGTTTTAAATGTGGTAATAGCCCTCAAAATTGGCCACCATGGAGGTTGACCTATATCCACAGTTTTAACTATGGAAATAGCTCCGGTAAAACATGGAAATACCCTAAATAAAAAATGTCACCTGCGATTTTTGATCCCTGCATGTCCCCTTTGCGATCCAGCATACTCACCAATACACCAGGTGGAAATTTGTGTGTGTGTGTGTGTATATATTATTATATATATTTTAATAAAAACTATGTGAATAGCCTCAAACCTGTGGTAGTAAGTATTCCCATCAAATTTTTGGAGACAAATTTTGTTCTCGTGGAGGCGCGGAAACCATATTGCCATGGTTTTGGAGATCCATGGCTATAGGGCTTCGACGAAATTGGCATAGAGCCATGGTTTTCAAATCGCGACTATAGGATATATAACCATGGATATAGCCACCTATAGCCACGGTTTTAAAATTGTGGATATATGTCTATGGCAGTAGATTTATTTTTTAGTTGTGATCACCCACCACAGATAGATGAATTATTCAATTAGCTTCATGGGGACAATTATTTCCCTAAGGTGGAACATTGTCCAGGATATCTTCAATTAAAGTTTAGGAAGAAAGATATACTGAAAACAACCTTCTGAATGAGGTATGGAAAAAATGAGGTTATAGTGATGTCCTTTAGACTCACTAATGCTTTTACAACATTCATGTATTTAATGAATAATGTATTTAGATATTACCTTGAAATTTTTTGGGTATTCTTTATCGATGATATTCTGATATACTCTTAGAGAAAGGAGGAATATTAAGAGAATTTGAATATTGTTTAGATGAATTAAAAAATAGAGAAAAAATTTAAAAGTAAAATAAATGTGAGTTCAGGATGGATGATGTATCATTCATTGAGAATACTATCAGTAGAAATGGGATATTTTTGGATCCTTCTAAGACAAAGGCTATTGAAGAGTGGACTAGGCCACCATCTGTAATAGAGATCTGCAGCTTTCTGGTTCTAGCCGGTTATTATTGAAAATTTTTAAAGAACTTTTCTCAATTTTAAAATCCACTGACAATGATTACAAGGAAGGGTTGATGTTTTTCTCGACATAATAATGTGATGAATGATTTAGGGAGCGCAAAAGAGGCTTATAACTGAACCATTTCTCATAATCCTAATAAGTGGGTAACTATTTGTGGTAATTTAATGTATATATACATTATTTTTTAGATACACTATTTATTGAGTCTTGGAAGATATGAGAATATTGGGTCCTAACACACATGAAAAAATTGTTTTTTTATCACAAAAACAAATACTAATTAATTTCATGAGAAAAATAATAAAATAATGAATAAAATATTGAGTGAATACTCTTATCCTCTACTATAAAACCCACCCTCACCCCTTATTTCTTCACTCCTATCAAGCCTAGTGCTAGTAAAAAGTTGGCTGAAATACCTCCTAAAACCCTCTCCTTAATACATCAATCTTTGGCCTGTCAAAAATTAAAAATCCAATATTTTATAGAGTTTCCCAAGGAATATATATTCAAGAGCTAAATTCATATTTTCATTCTTTTATTTTCTATCGAGTTCCATACTTTTCCATTTCTTTAATCACCTCTCTTCATACATATGCTATGCTAGCTCTAGTTACTTACATGTACTATAATTTTGTTAAGATAATGGAATAATTTAGAATCATCCCTCTTTTCTCTTATTTTACACTAGAAATGAAAACACAATTTGAGATTTGTTAATTTATCACATTCATGGACGACGAGATTTCAGTTTCTATTGCCATATTCAATTCTTTTAATGAAACCATTATCATGGTTGAACCATAAAATAATATATTTATTATAACTTATTTAAGGTTATCAAATCTTTTTTCATGAATTCTATTAATTTAAAAATCAAAATTTGTTTAATAAGATCGAAAAACCTCCAATTAACCAAAATTCTTGTCATTAATGTTTTATATAATGATTCATCTTCACTCCAAATAAGCAGATAAATTTTATAACCATTTAATCATATATATATTCACTAGTAACATGAATCATAAATTCAAGAAAACCATTATCATATTACATGTTTATCCTCACATGTATATAAGTAAACCAATCAGGAAAACTAAGGAAACAAAACGCTCGAAAATAATGAAACTGAACCTCTTACCCCATCAAAAATGTCATGAATAAAATTAATAAGGTTAAACTAAGTCAAATAAATGAATAAAAGGTTATATAAATACTATTAAATGAATTTAATTTTGTTATCCCGGACATTATGATTAGGTGAAGGACACCATTATACTTAAGGTAAGGGTTCCTACCCGAACCTGGATTTTTCATTCAGGTTATTCTATCATTATATTTAACAAAATTATGTTATCTATTAATTATATTCACAAAATATAATTTTTTTATATTCTCCAAATGATGTATCAAGATCCAATAATAAGTATCTTTTAGGTATATACATGTTTTTAAATTATTCCCTCCTCAATACATCCTGATAAGCAACACAGTTTTAAAGGAACTTATGGAATTCTTACCCATTACCGAGTAAACTATATAATCCTATTTTAACCCACCGTTATTTTTTATAAAATCTACATTTTTATTATGAAAACATTCTTTTTTCACATATGGTTTTATATAAAAGATTATTACATTTTCTATTTTAAATTATATTTGATATTTTCTTTATAATGCACTAAAATGTTTTAATTCTAATGTTTTATAACTTATCCTTTTCATATTATCTCTTCAAATTGAAATCACTTATCATGATATAATCCTATTCTGACATATGAATTCGCATAAATTAACCAATTCCTTCCCTTTATTGACAGTTTTATGATATACCAATTTGTTATGATTTATGACACGAATATGATACCCAATTATTTTCCAAATGAAACCTGTATATTTATATATGATTTATTATGTATGATTTTTATGTGGAAAGAATATTATTGAACATGTTAGTCTGGGTGAGCCCATATAGAGATCCAATGCATTGGGTAAAGTTTAGTTTCATGAGATGTTATATGAAATGGTCTTGGAAGTTAGCCTTGACTCGTGCTTCCATGTGCAACAATCAAGGTGGTTAACCTTGACATGTGCACCTATATGTGCATCATGCCCTGAATCATGCTAAATTAATGTTTTATATTACTTACACATTTCCATGAATCCATGTTTATATGATCCCTTGTTTATATGTTATGTTTATATATGTTCCATGACTTTTTATATCATTATGTCATGCCCTATAACCCATGTGCTAAAACATTATTCTTATATTCATTCTATTACTAGGAATTTTATCTCATCCCTTTTTGAAGTTGTCCCTAGTATATCCTCTGAATATATATGAGAAAAATGGAATTTTGGGGCTCTTTATGAACAGTGAATAAATAAATGTTATATTTAATTCCATGTTTTATGTTTTTGTACCTAGTCTTCCAAAACACGAGACTTTACGATCCTTGGATAGTAATATGATGCATTACTATGCTTAAATTCATGTAATGATATGTGTAAGAGTCTAGGGTTTCAATAGCATATGTTTTAATTTTTAGGAAGAATAAACAAATAGAAATAAGAGAGGTGAGACAATTTATTCTTATGAAATAACTGAAAATATAAATTATTATCATTCTATTACTTATTAGTAGTTTTACCCATTTTTTATCCTTTCTACCCATTTTCATTTACATTGGTAATTTTTTTGACATAAATAACTCATATTTATACGTGAAAATAAAATACTTTTTTATTAAAGAATATAGACCTTAAATAATAAATTTCAAGACCATCTTATTTTATTCACTTTATCAAAGAGATATATATTATTTTGAAAATTATTATTGTATACTGTAGTAAAAATAATTTTTGAAGAATATAACTTTAGTTCTAAAATATGAAATACTAGTTTATAAAAAAAAATTTAAATTAAATATACTCTTATAAAATAAATATTTTATCTATAAAATGGTTTCATAAATTTATGAACCATATATATATAATAATAATTTAATAAATATAATGATATTTTCTAAAAAAGGTATTTTACAGGAACAACCTAATATCATTTTTTTTGATAAAAATCCAACAAATTCATGCAAAGATAATTTTTACTTATGCAATTGAAAAATGTTGTTTTTTAGAAAATTAATTTTAATAAATTTATGAATGTATTTTGTTAATATAAATATTTAATGAAAAACAATTTTTTTTTTATTTTAATATTTAAATATTAAGGGTTCATAATCCTATTGTGCATAAATTTTAAATTTATTACTATCCTTTCCTCAACTATTGGTTTTATGATTGCCATAGTTTGATTATCCAATATTTTGATTATTATTTCATATTATGTTATTTGTGAAACAAGTTTTCAGACACAATATTTATTTATGGATAAATATTATCTAAAACACATGTTGTTATACTCATTGTGTTATTATTCAATACCATAAATAATAATGAATAAATTATATTCATCATAATTTTTGGGAATTACATTCAAATGGTTCGTGTGACGAATCATACCATATAATGGATATGTTCAATATATCATATTTTTCATTGAGTAGTGTCTACATGATTACCTCACTTCTCTACTAGTTTCATATATCCACATATTTAAAAAATCACACGGTCCTATATATGTGCATTACAAAAACAGTATCATTGAACTTTTTCAAATAATAAACAGAATTTTAATTTTTTATGAATCCTATTTCTAGTAAATTGACTATAATGTTATCATTCCCATCTTATCAGTTAATAGGATCATTCATACTATATTTCTTATTGTTCTTATATTATAAATCATATTTTAATTTCATGATTTCATAGTTAATGTGATTTGATTTTGAGAGATTATAAAATATTAAAAGGAAACATAATTTATCCTTAACAGGGTATGGTTAATGAATATATTTTTCATTAGCTTATTAGAATACTATAAGTGGCATTATTCCAAAAGGATATAGTCAATTTTATTCATATAATCCATTATATAATCATTAATGAATAAGAAAGACACTAGAATTTTTTATTTACCTCATCTACATAAATCAGTGTGTTCAATGTTTGGACAATATCTAATGGTAGATGAAAATATAAATTGTTTATATGGTTTATGGTCAATGATTGTCAAAGGAAATATTCTACAGTGTACTTATAACGATTAACCCCCCAATTCATCATGAAAAATTCATGTGATGTGTAATTTAAAATGTAATAACTCATATAATGTTATAATTGCTCATAATTCAATATTGAGAATTGATTATTATAAGACCTTTAATGGATATTATGGTTTTTATTTTTCTACGAAATTATAAAATAGAAATAAATTACAAGTCATTGCCCACAAATTTGCAGTGACTAAATGAAATCATTTTAACAACCTCTAATTTTTTTTAATGGAATGTCACATATTATAATTGTATCATATTTAGTAATTTAGTATAATAGACATTCAGCACTTGATGAAAAAAAAATTATATTAATTTGATTATTAAATTTTGAGAAAAAAATTTCTCTAACAATTTAAAATATTACAATGGGATACAAAATATAAAATAACAAAAATATATATGAAAATAGGTATATCCGTGAACAGCCATAATAATGGCACTCACGATGAACATCATATAGATGAATCATAATAAATTTAATACAATATTCATATTTAAAAATTATTGTTTATATATAAGAAATATAGAAAATATATGTGAATGATTAAATAATTTAATTAGAGGTAATTAATAGAAGTCGGGAATCCATATGATGGTTAAAAATATTACTATTGGAATAGTAATCTCTCTGTGAGAATAGTATGTTGTCCATTGGAATAGTAATCTAACTATTAGGAAATATTAACCTAATAGCTAAAATAGTAACCACACCTATAGTTTCATAAATAATATTTAGGTAATGAATACAATGAAATTTTTATATATTTAAAATAAGGTACAAGAAAAAAATGTCATAAAAATGATAATTTAAATGTCTTTATTTTTATAAAATGTAAATGTTTAATAAAACTTTTCAAATATATATAATTTTTTAATGAAAATTTATTTTCATAAAAATATTCTATAAATTATTATTAGTATTTATTATAATTTTAGTATAATTTTATGTGAAATTAAGTAATCTTTTTATAGTGTCAAAATGTTGATCATAAAATTAAAATTTGTATTTTTCAACTAGATGATGATTTGATAAAAAAAATTAAATATATTAGATTTAGAAAATTATTTTAAGAAATGTATACAATTTTTTGGGGAATATAGTTTAAAAAAATATATGACTGATTTTTTTGGTATTGCCCTAAAATAGTATTATTTTTGGTGAACAATGATATATGGTAAAATACAGTATTTATTATTATAAGATAAAGTAAGGAATATTTGTGTCATAGATGATGTAGCAACCCAATATTTCAAACTCACATAATTGATTTATTTTTAAAAGTGAAAATAAATTGAACTTTTGATAGACATGATTCAAAATAATAAACTAATGTGTTTAATGTTAAAAAAAAATCCAATCTACACTCCTTATAAATACCAAAAAACACAACCCCCTCCTCACAATACATCTAAACCATAAATATTGCCAATATTTTTCCCAATTCACACCCTAATACACTCTCCAATTTCATAGTTCATTAGGTGTCACCAAATACCAACCCCATGTTCCTTAATGTATCTTTTCAAGGAGATTAAATTAAAGGGTTAATATTCTAAAAAATCATTAATTAAATTCATTTCATATTCTACCTTCTGTTTACATATCTAATAAAATTTGAATTAAAAAATATTTTATCATATATAAATTTTAATTTTATGGTGATAATATATTGTATACCATACATCCACTTATCTTAACCTCGTATTTTAAAAACAAAATACTTCATCTCTACTATTTCTGTTCCCCACCACCATGAAATATGATTTTTTTATAACTACCCTTAAATAAAAATTTAAATTACCTTATAATTTTTTAAAATAATCTATTTATATATATAATATCTATTCTATCACATTTTGGGATGATTAATTAGTAAGAATATTAAATAAATAGAAACCATATTATCTAGGTCGGTAAAACTGCCAATATAACCTAACCAAATAACATTCACATTTATCTAAATGAATCATATTGTTATTATAAATAATATTGATAATTTTGACCATTTATTTTATTTTAAGTTCATTAATAGAATTTCATTCTTGTTATGGTATTTTCATCCTATTTGAAAAGAACATCCACAAATAACCACTAGTGATTTGACCTTGGATCTACGAAACTATAATCCACATAATATTGTAATTAATATTTATAACTTTCTGTAATGGTTATAAACAAACATAATAAAATTATATTAAATTAAATATATAATAAATTGATTAATAATTCTGTAAATAAATAATTTAATTTTATTATTATTTGAAATTATGTGTAAGTAAAGAGGGATAATGGAACATATGTTTTGGGATATCATTGAACCACCATTTTTAACTGGCTTATGACATTTTTCCTATATAACTAAAATTTTATATCTACTTTATATTTTCTAATTCTTCTAAATTATAAATATATGTCACTAAAATATATACCTAGATTATTCTCCATTCCTTCTTTTCTGGCAATACATACCCTAAGTTCATTTCTAAAATAAATTCTTTAAACTGAAACTCGATTAATGAGATATTTTTTCTCTCTTAACCCATTTAGGTAATACTCACCATTAATATATATATATATTCATATGAACTCATATATGATCTCCTAGAATGTATAATTCATTATTAACTTTGTCATCATTATGAAATATCCTTTTGTTATGTTATATGATATGATTATGAAAACCATTTGTTTCCTTAGGTAATTCATAAGTTTATGACTTATGATTGATTTTCAATTTTTCACACAAAATATTTTCCATGATATGATGGGTTTAGCTATATATCACACCAATTCATTGAGTAATGTTTCTGTCTCATGAGATAGTATGTATTGGATTTGGGGGGGAACTTAATCTATGATGGGACTCTATCAACTCTGTGATGTTGTCCCGATAGTTTTACATGACTTATTTATGTCATGTTTTATATTTCAACCATTTTATTATGTTTTCATGATATTATATTTCAATGTTCTTTATCTTCTACCCAAATATGATAATTTATGAGGATTTTATTTTATGATAACAAGTTTTGTTATTTGAATAAAATGTTAAGTCTCGTTAATAAAATGTATTCAATTTTTGGGAATTTAACTCAACACATTTTTCTATGTATTGAAAAGTTTATCCCATGTTGTTTTAAGAGATCAATGGGATTTAGGATCTAGATGTAGAGATTAAAATAATTAATTTTTTACTTTAATTTCGTGTTTTTATTTTTAGAATGTACTTTATAAAAAACACTATCACTCTCAGTCCTATTATTGTATTAAATGGATTGTTATTTTAAAATTCATGTAAAACATATATAAAAGGATTGTCTTTCCAGATATGGTATTAGATGTTGTTCTTTATATTTCAGGGTTTCTGGCTAGAAAAATATAGTGATAATGATATGGATAATTCAATATATATGAAAAATTAAATAGAAAAACCTATATTGACACATAGAAACTCATATGTAAGTATGTTAGTATCATTTAAAATTTATTCACTCTATTATCATTGTTTCATTTTATATACTTTTTAGATTATATATTCTCACTGAAAATTTTATTTTTTTACTTAATAATGGGAAATATCAAGAATAGTTCCAATTACCAAGGTGATTGAAAATATAATGATTTCACTACTGAGATACCTAAGCTTATATGAGTGGGAGAAGATAACATCATATAACACATGATCAATTATATATTTTTTTGAATAATAAATCTAATCATGTAGAATTCCAACCATCTCCTATGAAACTGGAGGTTTTAGAAAAATCATTTCTGTGAAAAGGACACCTAAATTTAGTTGATCTTCAGATACCCTTACAGTGGAACAAAGAAATGTGTCTATAGAAAAAATATTCCTTGTTCTCAAATGCATGGATCAATATAAATTTTCACTACCTATATATCACATTGAAGGGGGTAATTATTAATTTTGTGAAATGATCAAGAATATGAAGCCCAATGTGAAAATATATTCCCTATAATGGGATGTTTTTATGAAAATAATTTTCAATAAATATTTTACTTATACTTTCTATATAAAAATGGAGAACAAGTTCCTTGGACTAATGAAAAAATGTGATTATATGAGGGTTCATGATGAATGAATAACAAGGCATGCATGGTATGTCACTGTATTTTTCAATGGAAATGAATTTAAGGTGTACCACTTCTTTAGAGGATTAAATATGATTCAACAAATATAATTCATAATTCTTCAATTTTATACCCATTAATATATTTTCTATTATTCCATCAAGGTTTTTATGGATATTAGTAACTCTTGATATTATTAAACATGTTGAAATAAAAAACAATAAACAATTTTCCCTTTTAGAGGATTAGTGGTTAAATCCAATGAAGGAAATGAATCCCAATAAGGCATGTTTCAGAAATGTGGGAATAATAATCCAAAAAAATTTCTAAAAAGAACCAAATGATAGTTCAAATTTATAAAAGATGGGATTCATGAGAATCAATTCACAAGGGATTTAAAGAATCCCACCAACGTGAAAAATGAAAACAATGATTTGATTAAGACTCAGCCTATGGTAAAATGTTTCAACTTCATTGAACACACACATTTTGTAATCCAATGACCTAAGCCAATTATTGTAGGATATAATCAACTATAACACCAGATAAGGAAAAGATATAATGGAAGGGAAAATTTTATAACTACTGTTAAGGTGCATCCCTAAAAGGATGTAGTGATATAAACACTGGTTATTAATTCCTGGATATATATCATAATTTGTTATTTTAGTTCTACACAGTCTTTAAAATAATTAATTTTTAGTACAAATGTTTAAACACCATAAAAAATCACTGTGGTTGTTCTATTTATGATTACAAAAAACTAAAAAATTATTTCATTCCAAGTATATAACTCCTCCATGGTCAATGTCTATAGACTGAACAAATTAGAAAATGTATTCATCCTTATTTTAGTGAAGATTGATTCTATATTGGACCTGAATTGGTTGTACTTATATAAATCCATCATATAATATATAAAGTGGGAGATTACTCATCACATATCGTGTCTTCCACTAATTATCAATAATTTAAAGTTGTAGGATGATTCACATTTGGATTATTAAACTTTTGTGTAGAGATTATTTCCTTATAAGAAATCATGTATTCCTCAAAATGACTGAGACCATTGAGAGAATAATTTGGGAATACATTCACATTTTTAGGGATTATATTGATCTATTGCCTAAAGAATTTCATAGTCTTCCTCCTTAATGATAGGTTAAGTTCTAAATTGAGATTATACGTTGATATGTACCCATATCATATTCTATTTATATAATAGAGACTATTGATTCTGAAAAAATAAATATGTCATTATAAAAAAATATGGAATTTTGTTTTATAAAACAATGTTCTTCACCTTTTTGTGTTTTGGTCCTCTTCTTCAAAAAAGGATGGATCAATGCATCTTTTATTTGATTAACATGAAATCAAAAACATCATGATATATAGAAACTATCACCTAACATGGATATATGATTTCATAAAAAACTTTATGGGGACTAATAAATCCTTATAGTGGTATTTCTTTTGATTTTTTACTAATTAATGGGGATGATGGAAGATATTACTAAGAATTACCTTCGAATGAAGTATAGTTATTATGAGTTCCTAGTGACTCTATTTGGATTCAAAAATACTCCAACAATATTTATAGAAATAATGAATAGAGTCTTGATAAAATATATTAAAAATAAATTCAGTATTTTTATGGTTTATTGTAATATACTCCAAGTGAAATTAGGTGTTTGAGTTGAATTTGAATACTATGATAATGACATTGAGAACGGAGAAGTTAAACACAATGTAAAAAAATGTGAGTTCTTTATAGAGGTGGAATCAATCTTGTATAATTTTTTCAGTATTATAGGGCTATTTTTAGACCGATCTAAGATAAATTCAGTTAATGTGATTTCAAGTAAAACATTATTAATAGATATCCATAGTTTCCTTGGACAAGCTTTGTATTATCGATAATTATTTATAAACATCATATATTTTTCAATCCCACTATAAATGATGACTTGAAAGTGGTAATGTTTTTCTGGACCAGTGAATGCGATGAGAGCTTAACAAAATCGAAAAATTGTCATATCATTGTACCATTACTCACATTTCCCTCATGTGTGGATATATTCATGGTATATATTTATTCATCAATTATGGTTTTGGGGTACGTTCTATTACATAAATAAAAAGTGGTCATCTATGTCTCAAGTGTGTTGAATGACAAGGAGAAATCTAATACAATACATTATATGGAGTTGGATGCAGAAATATTCATGTTGAATATATTTCATAATTATCTCTATGTGAAGATGTATGGTATATATACTAATCCTAAGAGCCCTAAATATATGTTCACGCCGAATAAGCATAGTATGGGCCAATGAATATCATTAATGATGGTCATGGACTATGATTTAATTGTCCACTATATTCTTGTTATGTTAATTAAAATTTAACATACTGTAAGATTAATAGAGTTGACAACCTTATCAATGAGGAATATTGTGAAGGATCCAACCTTCTTATACATGGAATGGGTTGACATTGGGATCTTAAAAGAAGAAACATCATCATTCCATTCAAAAATGATTTCTCTACCACACCTTATAGAGATGATAAATGGTTCCCAAATATATGATGTAAAAATATAGATGAAGGTTGAAGCTATAAGAAAAGTGAAATAATTATATATAACAAATTTATGAAGAATGAGTTGAAATATTTGGGTTAGTGTTAAGTGTCCTATTAAATCCTTAGATAAAGAAGGATCTGTTGAATGATGCACATAACTCATCCTTATTAATCAACTATGGGAGAATATAGATATATCAAGATCTCAAATAAATATATTGGTGGAATAATATGAATAAATATATTAAATATACATCAAATTCCATATATGTAATCAGATGAAGATTGAAACAATAAATTCCAAGGGGATAATGCAACCATTACATATACTTATATGGAAATAGTAAAAATAATGATTGAGTTTTTCACTAGTCTTGTGAATAAATTATGTGGAAATAAATATATGTGGTTTGTGATTTATTTACTTAAAATACCATCCACATTACAATAATTTGATATGACTTATCATTCAATAAAATTACCATGATATACATTTGTGAAGTGGTGAGAATGCATGGAATACCACTATTAATTATAACTAATCAAAATACGAAGTTTACCTCCATGTAATGGAAGACTCTAAAAAATTCTCAAATCACTATGATATAATTTAGTATCACTTATAACCACCAAGAATATGGTCAATCTGAGTGGAAGATCCATGAACTAGAAGAAATTTGTAGAGAATTATTTATGTACAGAAAAGGATGATGCAATCAATATCATTCACAGGTTGAGTTCTCATACAATAATAGATTTTACTTAGGAATATAAAAAGAGAAATATGAATACAATTATGGTAATATATGTCGATAATCTACTTACTAGGACACAATTTGATAATTCAAGAAAGTGGGACATTAAATGGTCAAAAAGGACATGACAATTCAATATCACATCAGGGGTTTTAAATATTAACAAAAGAGCTATGAATAGAATAATTAATTAGACATAGTGTTTAAGTTTGGAGATAAAATATTCTTATACATATCTCAATAGAAGAGGGTTATGATATTTGTGAATATGGCTTTGAAAGGTATTTATTACATCGACCCCTTTTTGATTCATGATTTCCTTGGAGTTCTGGTATATCGACTAGGACACCCACCAAACCTATATAAAGTACACGATTCAGTAAATGTATCCCTTATGAGAAATAAAAAACTAGATCCTAAACATGTAAAAAATTTATAGCTTTTATAATTGTGATGTAATCTCTTATATGAGGAGAATCAAGTGAATATCTTATATTTTAGAGTTAATGTTATACACAACAACACAAGACATCTAGTCAATGTACTGTAGAGAATGATTTAGGATAAGGAGGTAAAATATGAACTTGAGAATGTTATGAGGAAGAATTTCCCTCACCTATTTTAACATTACTATACATAAGAAATTCTTTTTGTTGAAATTTCATATGGGGGAATAATGTAAAGACATGGTATTTTATTAATAGAATTACCATTATTATAATAATTTCATATTTAGTAATGTAGTATAGTGTAAATGCCCCATATTATAAAAAAATGTTATTATTTTAATTTTAAAATTACATTTAGATAAAAAATGACTATAAAATTGATAACATTACAATTTTATAAGCAATAGTAAATAATTTAACAGAAAAAATGAACATTTGGTTATTCTCGATCAACCATAAAACCACACTCATCAAAAAATATATTGAAATGAAACTTGAAACTAGTAATATGATATTCAAATTGAAAATGAATATATATATATATATATAACCATGATAGAAAATAGAATTTACTAAATAATGACTAAAATTTGAGGTATATATATGATTTTTGAAACCCATATGACAAAAACAATGGAACATTATAATAGTAATCTTTCCATTAGAATAGCAACCTGAATGTTGGGATAGTAATCTGACAATTTCGAATAGTATCATAAACATTAAAATAGTATACTCACTTAATAATGTCTAAATAATATTTATATATCTTATAAAATAAATATATGATAGAATTATACAAAGGAATATATAAATTAATGTTTTAATGATGATAAATGATGTTTTCTTATAATTTTTATAAAACATAAATGTTTTATTCTTGCTTTAATAATAAATATAATTTTTTAAAATAAACATTTACTTTCATTTAATTGATATATAAATTAATACTACGTTTTATTTTAATGAATATATATTTTTATTATACCATAAGTACTTTTTTTCTAGTGTCATAAGATTGATAATAATATTCAAATTGGCAATTTTCGAATATAATAAAGATTTGATTTAAAAATTTAAATTTATATTATTTAAAAATTTGTTTGGAGAAAATTGCTATGATTTTTGTAATATAAATTTAGATTAATTATTTTATTTATATTTTGATTTTTTTCTGAGATAGTTCAATTTGTGGTGAATATTGAAATATTATAAAATACAATAATAAACAATATATGAATAATATATTAATTATTTAGTCATGATTGATGTAGGAACCCATTATTTCAAACTAATATACACCATTTATTATATATAGTCACATTAATCAATACTGTTGATAGTCACTATCCAAAATGATAATATAATTTCTAAAATAGTCAAAAACAATTGTCTCCTACCTTTATAAATGCAACCCCTATCAAATTCTTATCCCTAAACATTGTAAGCCTTGGAGATTGAAAAATTTCTTCTCAATAACCCTCCTAATCCAATACACACATTATAGTTCATCATGTATCAGTAAAAGTATATTTACATGTTCCCTATGTTTTTTTCAAGGAGAAGGTATTTAAGAGGTAAAATTCTAAAACTACCTCATTTAAATTATTCTATTTCTCTACCTTAACCTCACCTCCATCATAAAAAAATGGTTTAATCACTATATAAAAATATATATAGTTTAATTGTGTGGTTTTTATGGAATATCTATCACACATCCTTTTCACTTACCCTCATATTATACAACTGAAAACATATTCTCTATTATACCATTTTATCACCTTAGTGGATGATGAGTTTTTAATTATGAAACATCCTTCATAGAAGGTTAAAATTAACATATATTTGAATAAAATGAACTAAATATTTGTATTTGAAATTTTTTGAACAATCTGGGATAACTATATAGTCATAATATTAATTAAAATCGAAGTTAAATAGGATGACCCAAAATACTGCCAAAATGGAAAGTCCAAAAACCTATAATATTTTACTAAATGAACTGTCCATATATATGAAAAATATATATATATATACATAAGAACATTTTAATTATTTTTTAAGGTCCTAAAAACAATTTCATTCAAATTCTTGTGTTTTTACCATTTTAGATGAAAATCATTAATTAACAACAACTGATTATAGTTTTGAAACATGTAACGAACACCCTGCGAACATTGAAATTAAGATGTACATCTTATTGAAATAGTTATAAATGAACATAATAAATCATTATAAAATCAAATATTGATCTACTTTTTTTAATTAAATAATTAGAAAATTTAGTTTCATTATTCATGTCATTATGTGAAATTGATAAATTACTCTTGAAAATATAGTAAGGGAGCTTTTTGAACAAAACTTTTCATTAGGTAATGAACATTGTCTCTATACCTCTATTTATCTCTATATTTTATCTTATGGAATTATTATAAATTATATTTTTGTATCTTATATATGTAACTTTAATATTTTTCTTCCTTTCATGGGTTAATACATTCTTTATGTTATTTCTAAAATTCCTTTTTTAAAATCAAACCCAATTAATTGGAAATTTTGTATCCGTTAATAAATTTATGTAACTCTAACCATTTTGATACCACTAAATATGCACTCATACATTAATATATGAAATATTTAATTCCTTCCTTTATTTTTAATATTTATTAGATCTACAGCGATTGGGTTATGATACAAAATTATGAGACACATTTCATTACATGTGAAAGTTATATGATTATTCCTCATGATTTCTTTCTTTTTCGGGCACACATAAAAATGTAAATGTTATGATGGGTGTTTATAAATAGAAATAAGATTCATTGGGTACTTATTTACAATATAAAATTGTTTTTATGGGATATGGGAGTGAACCTAATCAAATATTGGACTTTGTCCACCATGTGATGTTTTCATGGAAGTTAAGCTTGAATTAGGCTGGTGTTGTGTTTTATGTTGCTACCCCATTCCAAAATTTTCATGATATTTTAATTCCATGTTATTTATATAATTATCTAATATTATTATAATAATTTTATTTTTCATGATAACATGATATTTTGTTCGACTCATATTTTTTTTTCATTAAAAGTTTTATTACCTTACTAGAATTTTTAGCTCAAAACTATTTTTTTGAATTACACAAAGATATCTTGGAGATCATTATTATGATTAAAATAAAGAGTTTTTATTTTATTTTTATGAAAATAATATTTTAATATGTTTTTAAATGTGTCGTGTACCTGTAGTTGGTATCATAGGATAGTCAAATTATTTTTGGTATTACAAGTAGAATAATTTTGTGAGAACCCAATGGATAAGACTTTCTATCAGAAAAAATAAAATGAATAACCTAGAATGATAGATAGAGACTCATATATTATGATTTATGAATAATTTATAAATAATTCCCACTATTATTATAGTTTATCTTTTTATATATCTTATAGTTTATATATAATCATCCGTATTTATCATATTTTATTTAGTGGAATTTAATAGGATGAACCATTCAAAAAACTAATATATTAGTAAATGTTATGATCTGCGAAATATGATTCATAACCTTATGGTGGTGTGATAAGTGAAAATCAGATAATTATTGGCTCAAATGGATCAAGATATAAGTATTAACTCAAATCATGTGGAGAACCCACCATCCCTTACAAAAGAGAATGTATTGGATGAGTCCTTTATGTGATAAAGGCCTCCTAAATTTAGTTTATATTCTTATCCCAAATTGATTGTTTAAAAAATTAACACTATTGATAACATATTTTTATTCCTCTAATGCTAAAATCAAGAGCATGTTGATCATAATATATATCGTCATTATGTTGAAGTATAGTTGTGGTGGAAACTGATCTAGAATAAAAATCCCATTAATGAATTTGAATCCATGGAATGAAAGGAATTCACGAAAATATTTTTTAATGAATATTATTCGCAACAATTCCATTATAAAATAGAGTGGTAGTTCATTGGGCTGAAATAGAAATAATTTGAGTATATAAGGGTGTATGTAGAGAACATCATAAGGTTTTCATGGTAAAACTTTCATTTTCATTATAACAAGAATTAATGTAAACCTATTCATTAGTGAATTAAATTCTTGTTGATAAAATGATTTATCAATTTCATAATATGATCTCTTTGTATATATTTTACATTATAAAAACATGGTTGAGATGTATATTGGTGACTTTAAGTGGTCTCATTGGATATGAGATAAAAACCATAAAATATAATTTATTTGGGGTTATCTTAGGATAAATAACATGGTGAATGAAATACCAACATCTCATTAGTAAAAAATGTGGTAGAATCTTCAAAGTAACTATCTCAAGGGACTTATATGATGAATCAATAGTTGAAATGTGGGAAATAATGCTAATCAATGTGAAAGGTACCTGAGGAATCCTACAAATGTGATAGAAGAAATGAATTTTTGGGTCCACAATCATCATGTGGTATATTTTTTCAATTCCAAGGGCTATGATCATTATAAAATATAATTTCCAAAAATCAGGGGTTTAAGAGACAATAAAGGGAAAAACCTCCAAGGTCTAAATGGAAAGGAATAGAATTTTCTCTCACTTCTACTGTGGTAGATCCTAATAATGATTTGGTGAAGGGTATGTTAGTTATTC
Organism: Viscum album; assembly: GCA_963277665.1. Classification (NCBI taxonomy): domain Eukaryota; kingdom Viridiplantae; phylum Streptophyta; class Magnoliopsida; order Santalales; family Viscaceae; genus Viscum; species Viscum album. The sequence continues at coordinate 931,193,247 of OY728137.1, forward strand.
ATTCAATAATATTGAATGGAATTATTGATTTTGATACTAAAAAATCATTCACATGTTTCATGTTTAGTAAAACTATTCCAAAACCACATCAAAACCTATGTTTTGTGTTATATAAAGGAATATAAATTGAGAAATTAGTGCATTTCAAGTATAAAAACCCACCCTAGAAAATATTTATGGATTGAAAATACAAAACATTATTCTATTACATACTCACATCTAATTTGATGCAATATTAGGCAAGGATTGACTGTCTTTATGTAATTAAAACAACAACTATCTAAGGTGGGAGATCACTCTTCACATACCATGTAATTGTCTGACTGTGTATAAGTGTTAGGAGGTTAAATAAAATAATTTTAAATATTTTTTCCAAGTGTGTTTATTATTTCTATATAAGAAATTAAATATATGTCAAATTATTGTGAAACTAGAGAGAATAAATGATGAATACATGCCCACTATGATAGATTATACTGATGTATTCCCTAATTAATTCCCTAATATTGCAACTGAATGAGAGGTTTGGTTTTCAATTAAACATATACCAAGATATATTCCCTTTTCAGTTAATCCATAATGAATCACCATAATTAAGTAAGGTGAACTATTGTAGTAGTTACAATTTATTATATAAAGGGGGTTATAGAAGAATGTGATTCACTATGGCATGTGCTAATCCACTTCATCAAGAATAAGGATGGAAGAATCAACCTCTATATATAATTTCATGAACTAAACAAAATCATGATACAGAAAAAGATTCTCACATAATGTATAGATTAATTCATAAATCAACTATATGGGGACCAACATTTCTCTATGGTTGACCATTGGTTTAAAAATCACTAATTAAAGGTGAAGTAGGAGGATATTCAAAACAACTCAAATGAAAAACAAATAGACACATTGATTTCATAATTATTACTATAAATATTTGTGGAAATACTTCAATATGATATTCTTCTCTAGCACAAGAGAATGTGGTAGAGTGAGGAGAGTATGAATACAATGTTAAAAATATCGAAAAGGGAGAATATATTTGATAAGTTTACTAAATTTGATTTCAATAAAGAGGATGTATCATTATTGTGGAATATTAAAATTAGAAAAGGGAAATATGTTTCCCATTCCAAGGAAATGGTAGTTGAGGAGAATCTGGGACTAACATCTAAAAATATGATTCATTGTTTTTGTGGACTATATTTATATTAATGATGATTTTTCAGAATTTCCTCATGATTATCAGACCTACTATACTTGTTTAATCTAAAGGGGTTAATGTTTTTCTTGACCTGTGAATGAAAATATAGAATCAAGTAATTGGAAAATATTTTTATCACTATACCAGTCCTCACACTTCCATGATTTTAAAAACATTTTGGTGTTTACAATGATTTATCAGAGATTCTCTTGTTATTTGTTGTAGTGTACAATGATAAATTAATATCCTATTCCTCTAATATGATGAATTTTCATAATAAAAACAATATAATTCATCAATTGGAGTTGGATTTATTAATATCCACATTGAAAATATAGAATCTATATCTCTATGTAGAGAAGTGTGAGATATATATAGTCTATAGGATCCTCAAATACATATTCACACAAAAGGATCTTAATATGCTCCAAAAATAATGTTTAGAACTGATCATGAATCACCAATTCTCAATAAAGTACCATCCTAGTAAATAAAATAATGTATAATATTCTCTCAGTATAACATTGTGAATGAAATTATCAAAAATGATAATAGAAGGTGGAAGATATAAGGACAAGAAAATATTCAAATATCAAAATTTATGAATAAAGTGTTTTTATAATTTATTCATGACTGTGTATACCATAAAATCCCAAGATAAACAAAGAGAATTTGAATAACGCACATAGATTGACCTTCCCTATTTATTAGTGAGAATAATGGTGTACAAAAATTTCTAAAAGTACTATTGTTGTGACAATATGAAGATAGCATCGAATATATGTCAATTTTCATTGTATATTAGTTGATGAAGCCGATAATGAAATGGTCTAATGGGATGGTGAATCATTAAACATGCCTTTATAGAAATTAGAAAAAACGCCACAGAAATGGTTACTCGTCTTTCGAATACAACAATGTGAAATAATTATGTTCGTGGTATGGTGGATCTTCATAAAATTAATACAATCTTATTTTCAATTTTAGTGTGTCATAAACCAAGGCGGTGTGAAATCTATTTTGACACCTGACCCGGTTCGTGGCATGACCCGATGGGCAATTGCGATCCCCATGGTCTGGTAACAAGTGTCTGGCATCAAAATAGTAAACAAATGGGAAATTTGTTTCTCAGGAATAAATAGCTAACTGAATAGAATAAATATAATCAAAGACACATGTTATGTATCAATATCTAAATTGAACATCTTTTATACAAAAATTAAAATAAAACAACTCTATACAACAAAAACCAAACTAAAACCCAACAATATTGTATCTTCTTATTCCCCCTAGGGTCACTCTCCAACAAAAAGTCCAACCACCGCCTCTAGAGATCAATACCATAATGATACATACACCACAAGATAAAAAATTAGAATCTATATGCATGAGTATTAAAACTTAGTTGGTATGCCATTAAAATCTATTCCCAATGCACTTCCTATAAAATAAAAGAAAAATTAACTTCAGGATCAAAATACAATATATTAACATAGGATTTTCTACACATTTCATTTTAAAAACAATACATAGTATATTTCCCTTTTCATTCCAAACCCATGATCATTTCCATTTAATCAAAATTATAATTTCTAATAGTAATGTGATTTTTACTTTTCAAATCAACTCAGAAAAATGTAATTTTTTTTAATTTAAATTAATATTCAGAAACCATTGATATCCAACACATCACTTCCCGAAGAAGAATTACACACATGAGAACAACAAAATAATCATATAATAAGTTAAATAGAAATAATAACACATGAGTAACCAACAAACATGAATCACAATCATCACTATATATAACTAAGTTCCAATGGACAAGAGTGAACATAAGAGCTCGTGGATAATATAGAATATTCTAATACATATGGACTCATCCCAGAAATCATGCCTTAATTTATGAAATCAAAAAACCCTAAAACACATGGACACACACCACATGGAATAGACCTAGGGTAACAATCAATTATAAATAATAACAAATATCCCCCTAATAGAATCCAAAAGATAGTGTGTAACTTAACTACATCGGAAATCTTACTCAAAAAGTTCAATAGCTATTCCAGGTTCTCTATTCTAAGAGTATATAATGTGGTGAGATAACTGATTCCAACTGAGCATCCAATCACGCACACATATATTAATAATTTAAATAATAGGCATCACCCATGTCACCCCAAGTATCAATATCATGACATACGAATGTACATACGTAACAAAGGAGTCTATAGTGAGGATATCCCATTTCCAAACTATGTAATGGATTAGGTGGATTCCACAGTGATTTAATCCCACCTATTTTAAAATAAACATGTAAAGAAAATTATCCAAGGATATTTTTAATGACAAACATTTTCACCACCTTCATCAAAGTACCAAACAAGACTCAAACACATTCCACAAAACCCTTATTTATCAATCAACAAAATAAACTTTGAAAATATGTGTGAACTTATAATATTCTATTTCACAATCATTATAAAAATATCATTTAAACATTCAGATCACACTTTCAATCCAAATACATTTTTCATAGACATTCCACATGATCCATTTATCACAATCACGCTTCATTTCATTTGTAAATAACTGAACACAAAAAATTTCAAGTACATTCCTCTTATAAATCTATTTTAGGAACCCAAAAACACCATAATTCTTTCAAATAAACATTTAAAATCTAAAATCCTGACTTACAATCCATAAATTTCTTGCAATGTTTGACAAAGTATTTTATCAAACACTTAGTGCGCGCATTTATTAGAATAAAAGGAAATTTATTACAAAACAAGTTAGATATCACCACTTTACACACAAAATATATATTCCAAAGATAATATATCAATATTTAGAACATATAGAAGCTACTAAAAGAAAAAATACAATGAATCTCAAATAAAAAATGCCGGTGAAAAGTGAAACATACCTCAATATCATGATGCTTCAACAATAAACACATGAAATCATGCAATGAGGGTTCCAAGATCCATGCTATACAATGAGGAACCCTAATCACAAAAAACCCCATAATAAATCAAGGGAAACATGAAACCAAGATCCACATAACCTTGGAAGGATAATATCTCAACAAAAAATAAATAAATAAGGAAGGGATAGAAGATAGGAGAGGGTTACCATGAAAAATATATCCCCATACTTGAAGAATAACCCTAGATATACAATTGAAGGAGGAGAGGAGACTTGGAGTTTGAGGCATGGGCCTCCATTGGGCCACACAGATGAGGAGTTTGAAATGGGTGTTTTTGGTTAAAAATACCAAAAGGGTAGTTTAGGAAATTCATTGCTTTTATGATTTGGGAAGTTTTCACGATTCACCAAACCGTGCACCAACTGTGAACCCCTTAATGGACACACATGGGAACCTAGATTAGATGGAGACATGGTTTTCAGACTGTTTTCAATCATGTAGAAAGGTTATTTATTGAGTCACTATATACCCACACGCTTTATGAATGGTTTGACTAACTGTGCATGTGCCATGAACCCTCAAATAGAAGAACTGAAAGGACTTCAATGTTTCTAAGAGCATGATGCAGGGTTTTACTAAATTGTGTTCTCACAGTGATCCAAGTGAAAACCCCCCTAAACACAAAACTAAAACCTATCACACCAAAAACACAAGAGTAAAACCCAAGGCCAAAACGTCAAACCATATCATAGGTCAAAAATGAAAATTTTGTTGTGATAATTCTCCTAACCATTAATGATTTATGAACCTAGAAAGACACAACATCATCCAGTTATTCCATAAATGACTAAGGATTTCCATAACAACATAGTCCATCATCTTGAAAAAACCACTCAACCATTTCCAAATGGAAATTATGCCTCTTAATCGAAACAAAATAACAACTGAAACCATTTCCTGGTCAAAAACAAGAACATGAGCCACGATCTCTACAACCATTCCTCAAATAAATTCATTGAGAACAGACCATAATTCCTCAATGTTCTTAAAACCTAAAGATAGATTAGAATAAAAAAACCTGAAAGATAAATTCACTTACATCTAGGAAACCATCCAAAACCAAACTGAATTTTCAACAAAAAGGATGGAATATACTCCCTACCATAGGAAACCAACAAGAAAAAACCACTATGGAAGAGAACAAAATGAGTCCCACGGTGGGTATCCCAACCATTAAGAACCATGTTCATTTAACCCATAATGCAAGACAACATAAGAAATTTCCAACATTATCCAAAAACCCCACCACATTGGGGTTCCACATAAAGAAACTCAATATAAGAGGTAATTAAATCATGATAAGGAAAACTACAACATAGATATATAAAATATATTTATTCCCCCACTAAAGACAAAACCAGAACAAGGTCCATTACATCCCTTGGATTTTGGACTGTGCACGAGCATCACTCCAGGGCTGATGGATGGAACTATGATGATTGAAGTGCCTCCTTACTTACATTTATAAGAAAATAATATCTGAACACTGAGATAATAAGTAAAAAGATATGCATGGGAGACACCTCAATTTAGAATGGGGAAAGATTCATAAAGTCCAAAAAAAGACACGTTTTAATTGAAAAAATATTTCTCAGGAGATCAACAATATCCCCTTACATAAATAAAAAATAGAGCACCACAAGGAACAACCTTCACAATATAAGGAATCATTGCAAAAGAAGGAGACATTATTTTGAGCCCAACTGCACACTACTCCAGTGAACTGGATCAACATATCTTGTAGGAAACACCCCAAAATAACTGTTATAAGTGGCCTAGGATCCCACAAGCATGAAAATTATTTGGTGTGATCATAAAAAAAACTTACTATGATCTATATTTCTACAATGATGAAACAACACAATTCCACACCCTTAAAAAGCTAATGAATGATCTTGAGGACTTTTAATACCACGACCGTCTCTAATATCTTTCCAACCAATTCCTCACTTATTTCCTATAATTTCCTTTACCAAGTCCATGAACTGAAGAGGGAGGACTACCTCATGCGCTCCAAACAACATAACATCAACATGAACAATATGCCTCACCACTTCGATAAATTAGGATAGATTAAAATCCAACTCCTTCAACAATAGATGAGGATGAAGCTCACAGTCTAAGTCTAGAGCCTTCAAGGTATCATCTGCAACATACCCCAGATCATATGGAACTAGGTCAACAAAGTAATAATAGAACTGCAACACTGACCCATCTCGCTATGGCTGAAAAAAAATCTACACTCCCTTCCATAAATTCATCAACTCATTGAGCTATTTTTAAATGAATAAATACTTGAATAACATCCATGTAAGAGCATCCTATGGATTGTTCTGAGAGACTGACTCCCACCACTTCTATGAAAACTTTCAAGCATACAGATTGAAAAAGTCACCTTTAAAAACTTGGGAAACACACTATTGATAAAGATACATTCAATTTTCCACATCCACTCTACCTTTTTTAGGGGATCCTCTTGTCTATAAAAGAGAGGTGGATTTTACTTCTGAAACTCAAGAATGAAATCATTAGAATGATAAACTGTATAGCTTACTAATATGGAACCACCCATTTCTAGACCTCAAGTATCCATCAAATAATTGTCTTAGAATACACTTACAAAACATAAAAACAAGGTCTCTATAAATAACATCTCATCAACAAGTGTTCAAAAACTCTAAAAACAGCACAAGAAACATCCCCAAAACATAGGGAAATAATCCACATAATCATTTCCTACTAAAACATCAAAAATTTCATCTTGAAAACACTTTAAAAAATAAAACAATATGGTGTATTTCAATTCTCATTAACATTATTACTTAGAGAATCACTCACATGCACATTCCCATACCACCCATGGAAATATAAACTCCTACCATACTAGGAACTCATCTATCCACATCATCATCCAAAAATATTCCCCACAGATCCATGCATGTGACAACCCAACGAGATATAAAAGGTCAAAACAAAACATTTCAATTTTCAAAATCAAAACATTGCACCAATTGTTTCACAATGTCAACCAACATTGTATTTCAAAAATTTATAAATTTTTATTAAAAAATACAACCCACCGATGAATACTCATTTCCAAAAATCAAACACAAATACATTTTATTCCTTTATAAATCACAATTAATACCTTTCAAACCATTATCAACAGTATACATATCCCATTCCAACAAAATTATTTGATTAATGAGCCACTCCTTTTTATTCAAAACATGTTCCAAAATAAATATCCACATTTCTTAGTCTTTTCATCGAAAATATACTAAAAACTCATTTATAAACATCAGAAAAAAATTCCATTTACATATCAAAATCTAGTTTTTACAATTCCAAAGTAAATATTTCCCAAAACAAATATAATAATCAAAGGGAACTCATAGAAACTCATAATGGGAAACTATTGTCGATGGATGAATTGGCCATATGGTTGGTGACCATATTCCAAACAAACCACCATAACTGAGAGCTTTATAAGACATATACAGGGATCCACATGGAATTATAGGACCTGCAATCTCACAGATATCACTATCCCAACTCCCTATTCATATTTCCAACACCAATCAATGATAAGAACCAAGATAAAACTAACATCCCAAAGAAACTCTAGGGTAGACCGAAAAGAGTATTCTAGACACTCCATAGGACTCAGACCGTGAAGTCCTAAAAATCCTACAATATCTACTTTGACATCCACAAAAAAATTAGGGTGCTCTAAAATTAAGGTCCTATATAGGCTGAACTACTCTAATACGATTATTTCATGAACTAATCTAGATTTCCATCCAACCTAAAACCCTACCCAGAATACGGGAAGTACCATAAGTAATTACCAATACCCATGGGTTGGAAACTAGTGCAGGACATCAAAAAAGTAAAAAAAAAGTGAATGATATAAACTAAGAACAAATAGATAACTGAACAATGGAAATATAATCAAATAATTCCAATATATATATCAATACCTAAAATGATGATATTTTATACAAAACCTAAAAATACAACATTGATATACCACAAAACCAAAACTAAATCCTAAAATCACAACTTTTATATGTGATCTCGATGATCAATATCCTACACCAAGACCACTAGTATCCCCTAGAAACTATATCTAATAAGATACCTTCAACTCAAGATAAAAACAAGAACAAAATATATGTGTGAGTATTAAAACAAAGTAACCATGCAGGAATAATCTATTCCTAATTCAATTCCTTTAAAATAAAATAAAAATCATCTTCAAGTTGGAAATAAAATTTATAAAAGAAATATTTTCACAACTACTCACATTAAAAACAAAATACATTCTATTTCCCATTTCATTCCAAATCCACGTTTTATAAATCAATGAAACATTATAATTTTCATGTCGACGTTAATGATTATGTTTTTAAAAAACACAAAATAGTATGAAACATTTATACATTAAGTAAATTTTCATAAACTATTGAATGAAAACACATAAATTGCCATATAACAATACCTCATGTGAGAACCCCACAATAATCATTTAATAAGGGAAATGAAAATATGCACACATGACTAAAAAACCAATAAGACTATCAACTATCACTATAAGAAACTATGTACCAATGGACATGGATGATTCTAGGATCTCATGAACAATCCAAAACATACTAATACATCTTGACTCATGCCTGAAATAATTAATCACTTAATAAAATAAATACACTATAACAAGGTCGGCCACACCCCACATGGAATAGATTGAGGGCCATAATCCCATAGTAATAATAACAAATATCCCCCACCTATGGGCCACTAGCTTGTGATTAAGCTAGATATTGATGCAATCAGTCTTAGAAAATTCAATAGTTATTCTAGGTTCTCCATGTTAAGAGTATAGAAGAGGGTGATGCAACCATTTCCAACTGAGCATCCAATCACAAACACATATATAATTATTTACTCAGCATGCATCACCTAGGTCACACCAAAGAACAATCTCATTCCATAAGAATATACAAATATACAAAAGAAGTTCATTCTGAGGATATACCATTTACACCCTAAGTAATTAGTCAGGAGAATTCCATAGAAAGAAAATAACACCTATTTAAAAATAATCATGTTAATAGAATTATCCAATGAGATTTTTCCTGAAAAACATTTTCACCACATTACTCAAAGTGAAAAATGGGCCTCAAAATCTTTCAACAAAAAAATTATTAATCAAAGAACCAAATCACCTTCTAAAAGATGTCTGAACAATCCATTTTACATATAAAATTTGTTTTAAAACATATTTTATACATTCACATAATAATTTCATGAGAAATTCATTTTTTATAAATATTCCAAATGGTCCATTTATCATCAACACGTGCCATTTCATTTTTAACGAAATGAACACATGACATTTCTATGTCTGAAAATCATAAAATTCCATTTTAAGAACCCAAAAACATTATCAATATGTCAAAACAACATCTAAAAACCGAAAAAGGCCTAAAAATCCAAAAATTATGTGTGAAATCCAACCATAGATTTTATCAAACACTTAGTTTGAACATTTATAACAAAAAAATCCATCTATCAAAAAACAATGAATAAATCACCATATTGAACACTAAATAAATATTCCAATTAAAATACATCAATATATATCACATAATGTCGGTGTGAAGTGAAATATATCAATTATTAGTAAATTAAAAATAAAATTGTAAAGGGAATCATACCTTAATCTCATAATGCTTCACCAACACAAACTTGAAATATATCTATGAGGATTATAAGTGCCAAGATCAATGAAGTTGAACCCTAAAAATATAAGACCCAAAACATAAATCTTGGGAAACGTAAACCCTAGATCCAAATAACCAAGGGAGGAGAATATCTCAAGAGAAACTGCATGAAAAAGGAGGATGGATAAGAGAGGATAAGGTTACCTTGATTAATCTAGCCCCAAACAAGAAGAGTCACCCTTGATATACAATATATGGAGGAGAGGTGACATGGAGAATGTGGTATCCTTATTTTTTTTCTTAAACCAAGGGGAGAAAAAAATGATCATTTTGGGTTAAAAACTAGAGATGGTGTTTATGAATTTTATAAATTTTCTGATCTAGAAAGCTCACACAGTTAGGCCACATGGTTTTATATAACCATACATCACATTCTAGACACACATAAGAACCTTCACGGGCTGGATACAGGGTCTTCAAACTATGCACCAATCATGTGGAATTGTTATATTATAATTTAGTGGAAACCCACACGGTTCAAGAATAGGTTAAATAACAATGTGTCTGTAGTGTTCCCTCAAAAATAATAACTCCCAAGAATGAATGGTTTTTTGAGCATGCCACATGGTATTACCAAACCATTCATTGGTCGTGCACCAAGGTAAAAAAACACTAAGATCAAAATTTAATCTTTCCACAACTAAAATTCCATAGAAAACCCCATGGACACAATTCTAAACTAGATCAGATGTCAAAAATAAACATCCAAATTTAATAGATTGAACATCTAACTTAATAAACATTTTTGGATACACATCAAATAATTGGGGAGGCTTCACAGAACACCACTGTCAATTTATTCTAATAATAATCCATGGATTACCTATATATTCCACAAGAGCCCCCAACACTCCATAAAAACATATCTAAACATCAGTATCTATTAAAAATCCCAACTGGGTGTCCAATTATAGTGGACTATCGAAACACTTATTGTGATTTTGAGATAAATCTCGATTGATGTCAAATGATGATGGGATAAAATACATCATATGGTCATTTTAGTATAATATAATATTGTTAAATAATGAATCCAATGGATCTATATGAATCCCTTTATAGGAATAGATGTGTAACTCCTACATAATAGGATGATATTAGATTACATAAGATCATTGGAACATAACTTGTCTAGGAAATGGGAAAATAGGTCAATACCATCCAACAAAAAATCAACGATATCAATTGTAGAAAATAAATATAAGGAAATTTATCAATAATTCAAGTATTTTGGGTTAAGAGATAAATATTTAATACACAAGACACTATGTAAGATAATCATGAGATTTGGAAATCATGGTATTCTATGTTATATGTTCATCGACCCCTTTGAGCTTATTGATTTAATTAAAACCATTAATTATCAACCAGAACCCCCAAACCATTTCTCATGTACATGATGTATTTCAGTTACCCCTCTTGAGGAATTACATACCAGATTATTCACATGTTTTATATTCTTAGGAATTATATTTTTATAATGGTCCCTCTTATGAGGAACACCTAATAAAGACATTTTACCATAGAGATAATTTTATATACAACAATAAAAATCAACTAGATGGAGTACTACAAATAATTAACAAATAAGAGGAGGAAACATGTAGACTAGATAAATCCATGAAGTATAATTACCTTAAACTATTTTTACCATAGTATGTAAAATGTAATATTCAAGGAGAATTTCCTTGAGGTTTAATAATTTATTGAACTTGATTATTATCTATACAATTTCCATTATTTATATTGTATCATATATAAAAATTTATTATAAAGAACATGAAAAACATACTAAAACCATTATTTAAATATGTTAAATTTAACATTACTTTTATAAAATAAACATGGATATAAGAATTAAAAATTTTACTATGGAATTAAATGTAAAAAATAATATAACTAAAATATAAAAATTTATATATCCTTTATCAAACATAATAATATCACTCATGAACAAGTCGGTATAATAGAATCATAGTATTAGAGATATAATATTCAAATAAAAATGAGTATATACATATATAATATTTTGAGAAAGTAGTGGTGGATTATGAATTTATGAAATGTGATGTATTTATATGAGGTTGGGAACCTATATGACTATTACAAATCTGACTGTTGGAATAAAAATATGACCTTTGAAATAGTTAAATGGCCGCGGGAATATTAATCAGACTGTTAAGAATAGTAACATGACTTTTAGAATAGTAGCCTCACTTTTTAAACTGTAATTAATTTTTTTCTATATTTTAAAATTAAAATATTACATATATTTAAATAATTGTATAATTAATAAATGAGAATTTGACTACATCATTTTTTACAAAATATAAACGTTTTAATATCAATTTTATCAAAATAAATTGTTTTAAAATAATGTTTATTTTATTTAAATGGATTTATAAATTAATATGACAATGTATTATAATGATATGAATATTTTATGAGATAATATATACATTCATAGTGCCAAAACATTGTTCTTCATATTGAAATTGGCATTTTTTTATTAAATAAGTATTTTATTTTAAAAAATAAATATATAATATTTAGGAAACTGTTTTCATAAAATGGATTTGAATTTCTATATCTATGGGTTATGAAATTTTTATGGTGTTTTTTGTTATTTTTATAAAATAGTTATGTTTTTGGTGAATTTTGATATATGGAACAAAATAGTGTTTAAAATTATAAGATAATTACAAGATATATTGTGTTATTGATGACGAATGAACCCATTAGTTCTAAATCACATTAAACATTTATTGTATATATTCATATAAATAAATTAAATTTATAATATTGATACAATGTGATAAACTGATTAAAATAATATTCAAAATCACCTCACTCCTCCTCTTATAATTACCACCCTTAAAAAACCTTCTTCTCACACATTCTAATACATAGATTTGGACAATTTTTGATCAATTACGTTCCCAATACACTTAACCATGTCCTAGTTCAGCTGGTCTCCCTAGATAAACAATTCTAAATTCCTTAAGTATTATTCATTTAGATGACATTCAGTAGGTAATATTCTTGAACTACTTCTTTTAAATTATTTTTTCCTTATACCTTATATTTACCAACATCATAAAACCTGAATTAATGACACCATAATCATATATAAACTATAATTTTATGGTTCTAATGGAATATATTCTATCCACCATCTTCTCGTCTCCTCTTATTTTTAAAATTATAACATCGTATCTGTTATGTCGATCAACCACCTCTTTTTGTGATGATTTTTTCTCCTCTACTCCCGTCATTGATTAAATAAAATAATATATAATTCTTCAAAATGAATGAAAAATAATAATTTTTTTTAAATTATCAGATTATTATATAGTCATAACATTAAATAAAATTAAAGTAGTTCAGGATGGCTATTAAAACCACCACAAAGATGTTACCAAATAACGTAATCAATTTACTAAATTTAGCATAAAAAATCTTGACACATATGTATACATGGGACTATTAAAATATTTCAAATTTCATGAATACCATTTCAATTCACTTCTAAAATTTTCATCAATTATGAATAGATCATAAAAAAACTATAAGTGATTTGACAATGGAAAACTGAATTGAATACCCCCAGAATAGTGAAATTAAGATTTATATCTCATTAAAATGGTAACAAATTAACATAATGAATATATATAAAATCATAAATATATGGATATGGTTTTGAATTTTATAATTAATGAAAATAATATTACTATTTAGAACACTAATTTATTGTATGGAATGATTATAGAACAAAAGGTAAGGGGTATCTCCGAACAACCCTTTTTTTGGTTTATGAACATTCTCTATATAAATGACACTATATCTCTATCTGATGTTGTGGAATTCTTATATGATTATTTTAAACACATCTTACATATATACCTAGCTTATTGTAAGTTCTATTTATGCATTAATTAAAGCCTAAAGTTTAATGACCTGGAATTTCTGTCTATTTTTTTTTAAATTATATAAAATTATTTCAAGACCAAGTGCTAAGACAACATGTTATTCTGAGGCCCGGAGTTCCCGAAATGATCTGTCAAAAAATATTAATCTTTAAATAAAGTGTATAAGAGGTTTTCCAAAAATAGTGGAATAAATCTTAAATGGGTTCCCCAATCAGAAATCCAAGTGCACCGTTGCATTCAAGATGACGGGTTTACCCTAGGGGTGACTTAACTTTAGTCGATGCATCCATCCAATGATAAAAAAAATTGAATAACCATAAATAAATAACTAAATACAATTATTTTATTTTTCAAATGCTTATAACTGACAGATGGTGACTCAGATTAAAAATTATAGACCACCACTGGGCGTGTGAGTGTATTCTTTCCTTAGGAAGATCCTAATATTGGCCAGCGCGAGCTAACAGTGGATGTTATTTTTTTGGCTGAAAATAAAATAATTCAATAAAATTATTTTATTGTAAAATCATTATAACTCTTAAAAGGTATCATTGATTGAAAATCTAGAGTATCGTCGAGCTTATGAGGTTGTGTTTACCTTAGGCGAAGACTAACCTTGACTGATGTAGGTCAAGAGTAAATGTTTATTTTTTTAAAAAAATTTAATGTACTTTCAGTAAATGATTAAGAAATATTTTCTAACATTTGAACTCGTAATCGGATTGAAAAACATGAGTTCACTATTGAACTTGGAATGCTGGGATTCTCCTAGAAAAAACATAACATCGACCAGAAAGGGTCGGACGGAAAAGTTAATTTTCATAGTTTTTGGAAAATAATAAAATAGCATGAAATGTTTTTTTATTTTATTTTATCATTATTGAGAAGAGGATAGCGGTGTTGTGGTGCAGCAATGAGGCGGTGATGAGGTACATTAAATGGGGATCCTTAATGGTTCATTGTGAAAGCGTAAGTGTTACGCTGTTTCATTAATGAAATAGTGTAACGACGCAATGTTGCAGTGTAACAGAAATATAGTGACGTGTATATTTTTATTAAACAAACATGTTGGAGAGTTGAGAATTAAACCCTAGGAAATTCTATGACAAACCTATGGTGAGATTCCTCTCCAAAAAGGAATGAATAACGCTGGTGGAACGTCATCGACTTTGATGTACCCTGATGAATGAATCCCGAAAGCGATGAATGACAACGACCTCTTGAGCAATCGAGGAAGGAACACTATGGAATCGAACATCAAATGTGGATGGAGTTTGTTTTGATTCCTATTTTCCCCATTATTTTCCTAAACGAAGAATGCGGATTAACCCATGAATAGCTTAATCCACAGATTGTGCATTCCTACAGGAGGGTGTCGTTCTTTGGTTTTATATTTGGAATTAATTTTATTGCTAATGGAATTGTAATCTCGAGACTCCCCTACTTTATACCTCTAAAGCGAAGGGCACATGCAAACACTAACAAGGCCCAACCCCCCTCCACTTTGTGTGTTCTTGGTGTACAAATTTTTGAAATGGCGGCATGGAAAAATAAAAAATGTCACAGGGAATATGGCAGCTTGATGGTCCTATGGATGTAGACAGTTCGAAAAAAGGACTATCGGAGCTACTTCGGAGGCCCGTAGAGGGAACCATCAGCATGTCGGCCGTAGGTGGAGGGAGATGGCGCACCCATCGGAATTTAGTGGTTATAAAAATTGGTGGTCAGCTGGCCGTAGTGGTTGGGAGATGTGGCCCCAACTGGCACCGCAGGGTGGTGGCATGCTGCATTCGGGCCCCCCGGGTGAGTGACGGAGGATGTAACCACTCAGCCATGTCGGAGGCTGCATGCGGCGCGGCACGGGGCAGGTCGTGGTTGGTTGACAGCAGAGTAAGTGAGTCACCGCTTCCATAGAGAAGCATAGGAGCCAGAAGCATCTCCCAACCATGTCTCGACCAGGCCTAAGGCCGGTCCACCTCTACCGTACCGGGAAGACCCGTGGGCCGGACTCGCACCAGTGGGTCCAACCCACCCCCGTGGGGTGGACTTGCCCCAAAGAGCATGTGACCCAATGGGCCGCACCCATGTCGGGCCTAGTTCGGGTCAGGTGGTGGTCCCCAGTTCGGGTCGGGTTGGTCAGGTCGGGTCAGACCAGCGCCAGACCTCACCAACCCCTTTTTAAAAAACATCAATGACTTGCAGACCAACCGTCTGATTGACAAATTATTAGTGGAGTTTATAACTGTGTGATGAGGTTGTACTTATGAGATAATCTATGTGTGTTTTGTAGATGGTTCTCATACGGCTGTGATGAATCAAACTCGAATGTTTCTGGGCACGTTAAAAAAAATACCCATATCTTACAGAACGGGAATTTGTTCGACATACTGTCTTTTGCGTTGAGACACTTACGATGAGATGGTCTTTTAGGTTACTCTATGTGGGAATTCAGGGTGATTGTGGTATAAACAATGGATTTAGGAGTGGATCCTCCCATAATCAATCATTCTAAATGTTATAATCCATTGGCTGTATGTGATGTGAAGAATTACTAGAGACCATGCGTGGATCGGCCCCTAACAACTCTATGTGGATCATCACCTGCAGGCCCTTTATGAATCATCACTTAGTGACCATGTATGGATCAGAACCTAGTGGCCCTATGTGGATTAGTATATAACGACCCTGTGTAGATCAGTTCCTAGAAATCCTATGTGGATCTACGCATCACGACCCTGTATAGATCAGTGCATTACGTCCCTATGTGGATCATCCCATAGAGACCCTATGTCGATTACCTCCAACGGCCATGTGTGGATCAGTAGTAGAGCCTCTAAAGGAAATAAGATCATCTAAATTTATGAATAATCATCTTTACTTCATTACTTATGTTATACCTGATGTCATCTATCTTTTACTTTGTGCTATGTATTTGAGATCATTCTTGGTGGTATTACCTCTTTGGTTTTTCCTTTGTGGTATTTTACTCTGTGTATTTCTCAGTGAGCTTTGGGGTTCTTGGGGTCCATACTTAGTATTTTTATACTAAGCCTAGCACAGGCGTTGCCCATACCTGTTGTGTCTTATGTAGAAGATGAATAGCTTTGACAGGGACTTTTGGAAGCCATGGCTAGATAGTGCCCGAAGGCAGATTGGTAGATGTGGTGTGCTATAATGACATTTGATAGAGATCTATACCCACCCTTCATGTAGGTTCCTTGGCGAACAACCTCCGGATCATGTACATCCTTAGTTGTACTTTACTTTCAGTTGGGCTTATATTCTGGACCATTTACTTTCAGTTTACGCATTTTACTCACAGTGGCGGTACTTCATGGAAGTTGTACTATTTTCTATCCATTGTGGTTCTATTTGTGTAGTATGAAATGTCTGTGTGTGAACAGGTTTATTGGAAACACCTTCCCATTCACTACTTGAAAGGGGATATTTCCCCATGCATCTAACCCCATGGTTTTTCTTAACCATGGGGATATCTTTGTTTTTATTATCTATTCCCAAGGTTTTAATAAAACCCTGGGAAACCCATACCCAATTCCCAAAATACCTTCATGATCCTCCCCTTCCATCGTGCTCCTCTACTCTTCCATCACGCTCCTCCTTACCCGCACTTCCATCGTCCTCCTCTTCTTCCTCCCCTCCCCGACCACCACCTCCCGATCATCCTACCTCCACCGCTCTACCCTCTCCTCCCCTCACCGACCTCCACCTCCCAGCCATCCGACCACCGAGTCTCGGCCATATCCTCCCCTCCCCGTCCTCCGCCTTTGCTCCTGACCTCCCTCCCGCCCTTTGCATCAGCCTCAATGTCTCGGCCTCCGTCACCCTTCCCCTAGCTCCGAAAACGTCACATACCAGCCTCTGCCTCCCTGCCCCTAGCTCCGACATCTAGGTATGAGATTTTTTCTCCTTAATTTTCTATTGGTTGAGATCTCTTCCGTTGAGTTGGTTTTTTTGAGATATCATCTCTCAAATTTATCATGCTTTCAATATAATGATTATGAAAAACTTCAATATATGTGTTTGATCAGTAAATGAGCATAGAGTGAGGTTTGGAGTAAAAAGGTGATGCTTGGGATAATTAGACCCACTCTTTTTATATTAGATGAGCGGATGAAGAGGAATTTGGGGTTGTTTGGTATCATATCTTTCATGCTTTTTAGCATCTATATTATTTTCTGATGTGTTGGAATCTGGTGATTCATGCATTGAAATATATTACTTTTGAATTATCATTATTTTGATACCTATAATTCAACTCTATTCCATGAATTTCATATTTCTTAAGCTCTTTGGTGATGTATTCAGGGTGTTCTTATAGGCTGATTAGTTGGAAATGACAAGGAAGCAACCCATTCAGGATAGATTATGTATTTAATAAATACTATATCAAACTCTCCTAGATTTCATTAGGTTTAGTTTTTATTAAGGTAATAGTCTTATCCCTATGATTGGTTATTAAGGTAATACTATATATTTTCATCACTTTGACCTTTTGAAGTATCACATGGATTGATCTCTCATAATTCATATAGTGGTTTTATATATATCTCCTTTCTATTTTTTGATGAATGTTGATGGGACTATAGAGTTTATTACTAATTCAATGCTTAAATTAGAATTATCTATTGTTGTTCTAGAGTTAAGGATGGAGGCTCTTCTATAGCATCGTGAGCTGGGTGGTGGCTTTAGCAGGAGAGAAAGGGGTGTAAAGGAGCCCCCTCAAATCTGTTTACTAGTGTTGTAGTGAATTCACCAACTAATTATAGTTTATTTAGTCTATTATTCTAATTTGGGAAGGAGGATCTATTAATCATCCATCAAATATATTGTAGGAGTTAATATAGAAAGTAATTTCGATATTTTTTTGAATTCCAATATGGCATGGAGTAATGGGGGATCCTTTAGGAAATCCTAGGATAAAATTTTCCTCACTCAGGGGGAAGGATCTTTTGGTAGTAGTTCTCCCTCATGAGGTGGGTGAGGGGAGAGAGAATCTTACTAACCTCCTCTATAATGTGTTTTTCCTAGTATTAATGATACCTCTATTTTTAGTGGGAGGGGGTCTACATGTAATTCAAAAAATAGGGTTGGAATTTGTTCATGGTTTTCTTGAATTACAGTTATAGAGTGACCCATATTTTTATAGGATTCCATTCTAACAGACTCTAGGATAGGGGTAGTTATGAATGTAGTGGAAACCAGTAGGGAGGTGTATTGACCTATGTTTTCATCAGATGGTACTTAGATGAATTTTCTGATTAAAAAAGTATTAAGATATTATTAGGGGTAAAAATGTAATTTTACTATAGTATGAAACTTCACATAATTTTTTAAGGTTTCTATGGTTCTATTTTGTGATGTTTACCCCATGTATACTTTTTCATATAAAATAGAGTTTCAATGATCTTCATAAATAATATAAAAATATTCTACATTATTTTTAGTCCATGCATTGTATGTTTTTAAAATTTTCTTATATATCTTAAATAGAGTCTCATATTGAGAAACCAAGATAGAGATAGAATATAAAATGTGAATTTTACCATATTCAAGGACATAGATTAATTTTAATTGGGACTCTTTGGTGTTTTCAGTCATGAGATGATTTATTAAATAATTTAATTATTTAAATAACTGGTTATTATACTGAGGAACCCATGAATTTCTTTATTTAATATATAATATGAAATATCACTACGGTTAGTTTTTCTATAACCATATGAACCTTAGATGGAGAGGAAGAAAAATATGAAGCGAGGGATTGGTGGTGATAACAAATCAGGGAAGAAATATTGATTTTTTAGTGATGCCGATAAAAAGTACCTTGGTTGTGAATTAAAATCAAATCAACACCATTTCACCATCTTGTTAGGGAATTTATATATATTTATTTATCCCCATTTTTTCTTCATTTGAACATGGAATAATTTTATTTAAATTGAAACAATATTCAGGTAGCAGATGGAAATTTTAACTTATGATATTTGGGTAAAATTATGATATTGGGATAACTGATATTGTTAATAGAAATTACTTCCTTTTTTATTTATTATATGCGAACGTAAATGATTCCTGGTCATATAGGATCATCATTTCCATTCTTGTGTTTTCTTCTATTTCTACCATAGTTCGTTACATGTTTATCACTAACTTTAGATTTTAGTTGACGATTCAACTAATATCATAGATTGATTTTATTTCACATTTAAAATAGGTTCCATATATTTATATTGTGTGGTATCTATGTAGGATTATAGCATGATGATGGATTATAGGATAAGATAAAATGGGATTGGGAAATTTGGATTTGGGATTTCTTCATGAATAACAATATGCACATCGACAAGATTGTGAAATGAATCATCAATCAAGGTACCAAAGGATAGAAAGCACTTTACATCGGTGGAATTATCATGTTTAGCAGGGAAAACAGAAATTCAAGTGATATATGAGGAAAAATAATTGGAAGTAAAAATTAATCGAGGACTAGAATAATGTTTAGATCTTCGAACCCAACTACCTGGAATATAGTTTGAAAGAACACACATCATGTACTTTGGTAGGTACAATAGCTAGGGATTCTAGTATATGTTAAATACCACACATTGTGTGGTTAAATCATCCAATATGTTACCCTTATCTAGATATTTTTTTCTGTATATGGAATATACACCCAGGAAGCCTGAGTAGCCTCACAAACGATGAGGTTCAATATTGTTTTCCTTTTTTCTTTGATAGAACATGATATGTGATGAAAGAGAACCTTCCAACTATCCCAATGGATCCGACACACCATGTTCACCTCTCCACACATATTATAGTCCCATTTTTACTTCCCATTTTTGGGTTTTGTACATGGGATATCAATTTCCTAAGGGATATATGGTTTTTACTTTGGGAACACATCATATACCTGTACCAAGACTATACGGTGACCTATAATCTTCATCTAGGATTATATTTTTAAATATAACCAGTACCTTAAAAGTGAACTTACACACTGGACATTATGGTGGAGCTACTTCTAAAGATAGATATGTGGTATGTGATGAATCTAGCATGATCGATCATATCAGCATTATAGTAAACAAGGTTATCTCTTAATAATTCTTGGTAAATAGAATCCCTCCTTGATGATAAACTTACATCCAGGAGTATTTTCATCTCACCATTCCTAGGAAGGGTTAGAAATTTATCCCATGGGTTTGGGAATAAGATCATGTACCTATAGATCAGATAGGGTTGGAATTCCCCCCACCATTATGGGGTTTGATATCTTCGATATATGTATTTATTATAACGCTTGTCTGAAGAAGAAATGTAATTTAAATAAAAAACCATCAAATGAAAAAAATGTATAAATAAGGGAAGAATTTATGGCGGTGTAAAAATAATTATCTTTTCCAAAACCTATAGTAATAATATCAATGGAAACATTTACTATCATTTAGGGTATAGAGAAATAATCCCTTGATCCTAGACACCCTATTCAATGTGATGTTCCTAAGGAAGATTCGGCGGCCTTAGAATATCAAATCCAAACTGATAAGAAAGGAAGAATATGTAGGTCGGATAATATATAACATTACCTAACTCCATTTATCAAAGACAATAACATAAAAAGAATTTAAACCTGAAATCTTCTCTAAGGGAAAGCCTTCTACTACAGTAAACAGTTTTAAGGGTTTTTAGTTGGACCACAGAGGAAAAGATGGAACTGATCCAAAATATAATTTGGATCTTATTATAAACTCTAAGTAATAGATAGAGAAATTAACCATCAATCCTTCACCAGAGGATATTGATTGAATATAAAATAAAATGATAGAATTTGATACATATGAGGAATAAAAATAGTTGATCAAGAAACAATATAATTTTTTTCCTTGAGTATTTAATGAAGGGAAATTAACATGGAAGATTTTATCAAGCCCTAGGGAAAGATGGTCTATTTCTTTGAGATCCTCCTTAAATATGATTTAAAAAATTGGGTAAGTTATAATACATATAGATTATATAGGGTGCAAGACTCTAATATTTTAATTTTTTCAGACAATTCTAATGATGCCCTTTATAATTTAATTGCATGTCTGTATTTATCTTTTTATGTGGGTTACCACCAATGCCCGTAAGTGTGGTCTTCCTAAAAATAAACAAAATTAGTTGATGGTTGAATGAAGGGGAATAATATGAGAAAATAAATATAAGAGAATTAAGAAATTATTTGATTAATAATTTTTTTTTATGAAATTATTATAAAAATGATAATTTGAGATTTCAAAGAAGTTTTTAAACTATTATTATTTTATTTAAGATGTTCATTATTTATTAAATTATTTTAGTTGATTTACAATGTTAATATTTGATTATAATAAATGAGGGGGATGGGTGCAAGGGGTGGGGATGGGTGCAGGGGATGGGGCTAGGTGTATGGGGTAGGGCTGGGTGTAGGGGGAGGGGCCGAGTGTTGGGGGTGGGGTTGGGTGCAGGTGGGGCTGGCTGCTGGGGGGTGGCGCTATGTGCGGGGGGAGGGGGTAGTGGGGGTGCTGGTGGGGGTGCATGGGATGGGGCTGGCTGTAGGGGGAGGGGGTGTAGGGGGAGGGGGTATGGGTGCTGGAGGTGGGGCTAGGTGCAGGGGATAGTGGGGGTGCAGGGGGGTAGTGGGTTTCCCACTGCTAAGAGATTCAGTGAGCCAGGTGATCAAAATATTTTTACTGAAAATCAGGTAATCCATATGTATATTTTTCTATCAATTTTTGTGTAGATGGATTTTTTTTGCTTAAATGTGAATTTTTGAGCTACTTGAGCATTCATCAATTGTTCATCTGTATGCCACTCTTATCCACCCAATCCCTTCATTTGTGTTCTATTTGAATGTTCGTGAAAAAAATAGGCCATGTTTGTAAGCTTTCATTGAATGGGATAGAATGATCATTAATGAATCCCTATGTAATGAAATGACATGTAAAGAATTTGAATTGAATACTCAATTGTATGGTAGTTTCATGATAGAAATGATTGGCCTTACCCGATCATTATATAAATTTTATCATAAAGTAAAATGTAGAACTTGTTATATGATGCCATTATTATCTTTCCAA
Source organism: Viscum album (assembly GCA_963277665.1). NCBI lineage: Eukaryota > Viridiplantae > Streptophyta > Magnoliopsida > Santalales > Viscaceae > Viscum > Viscum album. Next base: position 931,216,286 of record OY728137.1, read on the forward strand.
GATGATTTTATTTTCTCCACCCTTATAATACAATCCTATGATCAATAATAATAAAGTTAGGCCGGCTCACTGCATTCTTACATGTATTCTTGCACTCTTTTTACTCTCCATTGGGTTTTTATTGGTTTATGAAGTTACACAAGATATTGATTAAAATAATTCCATATCAGATTTAATCCCAGACATTGTGTAAAAAATGGAACATGTTATAATCTCATGGATACAACAATAATAATGTGCTTCTTTTGTTTATCATTTAAGAAATAAATGCATTTATTTTTCAGGATGTCTAAAATAATTTGATATTTAATTTTATCTGTCAATTCCCTAAAGCATGATGTTCGTGAAGGACAACTGAGATTTAGAGGAAAAAAAGAATTCAAGGTAATTATTTTTATACAGCCATGGTTTCATTTTTTTCATTTTGGTGCTTTTTGGCTACGCAGCTCAATGTTCATGGAAATGTTATAAGCTCACTTATTACTGGATCTTTGAATGTGATTGGTTTCAAGATGTTATTTATAGTTGGGTTTTAGGTATGGGATTCCATGGATCTTGTCTTTCCTGAAGGTATGTTTCACTTAGGTGTGTTTTTTACTTGTGTTTTCAAAGAATTATCATGGTGGTTTTATTTCTATGATTCTATTTAGTAATCTATGTGTGTATATTGTTTAAAGTACAATGAATATTACATTCGAACTATTCATATCACAATAAAAGAAACACCTGTCAATTTTTATTCGAATGAATGTGTATCCATATTGCAATATACAACCAGTTTAAACTGTGGAAATTAATTATGCATACAGTTTAAATACCTTTCAATTTGTATTCGAATCATATTAATTCTATTCTGTACATGTTCATGGTAACATGAAAACAAGGGTGTGTTGCTATCAACATATATGACTATGTCATGAAATATTTTCTTAAAAAAGGAAAGGATGACCATTTTTTTGGTATTACCACTTGTAAGAGCTAATGTATTAGGCAGTTAATACTCCTATATTATTTAATATTTGAATTTCTATGACATAAAACATCTAATAAATTTCCCAATCCTATTATTCATGTTCTGTTATTTTTTCTATTAGCATTAAATGCAAAGAAATTGATGATCAATCCCCACATTTCAATATTTAACACCATCAAAAAACAAGTTCCAATAAATATTTATATTATTATCACTAGAATAAGACTAGAAGTGGTTTATTATAATTTCTTAAATTTGCACGAATTCTACTATTAACTTTATATTAGGAGTTCTTACACTAGTATCCCATACTAACTATAATGTTTCCACTAGAATAATTTACATATTTACACATTTGACTTCATTAGTAACAACATTAGAGTATATTTTCTTATAGGAGATTTATTCACACTGGAAATGTTTATACTAACATCATTATAGTAGCAGTTCTTACAGTAGTAGTTCTTAGACTAGCAATGCATACAAAATAACTGTTCATCGCAATATTGCATGTACAACCATCTTTTCATAATGCATATGTCTGTGAAATACAAGGGTGACAAATCTGGAAATCATGGGAATAGGATAGGGGGTGTGCTGGGGAGGGTGGCGACTTCTGGGGAAGAAGGCAGTGGTATGTGTTGTAGGAAGGGGGTTCAGGGGGAGGGGGTATGCTTGGTGGGGGGGGGGTTACAAGTATTTGGGGGAGATGGTGCTGGGGAAGAGGGCACAGGGTGATGGGGTAGAGGGTAGGGGTGTGTGCAGGGGGTGGGAGGAGGGGTTAGGGGTGTGGCGGTGCAGCGGGAGGGGTCTATCTTGGAGTGTGTAGGGGGCAGGGAGTGGGGCAGTCCATGAGTGTGCAGGGAGGGGGCATGGTGCAGGGGGAGGGGGCTGTCCAGGAGGGGGTGTAAGGGGGTTCTCTCCAGATGGGAGAGTTGGGGTTTTCAAAGGTGGTGGGGATGTGCTGGGGGGATTTCGGGGGGAAGGGGGTGTGCTGGGTGGGGGGGGGGGGGGTTATAAGTATTCATGGGGCTAGTGTTGGGGAAGAGAGCAGGGGGTGTGTAAGGGGGGGGTGCTGGGGGGGTCTTTCCAGGGAGGAAGGACCCAAGAGGCGTTGAAACATGAGCCAGACTGATTATATACCATTAATAGGAAGAGTGATTTTTAATTAATATTACTCTACTATTTTACAATATCATTTTGATGCTTGGATCTGTTTCTCCCTTACATTCAGGAACATGATTGGACCCATGAGGCATTGTAGTTCTTATATGTTGGGCAATGACTTGTTTAATCATAGGATACATGTATGTTGTAGTTGATTTTTTATTTTATTTTCTTTATCACATTGTAAACTTAGGCCTTCCACCTATTTCTATGGATGGAGGGTACTTAGTTTCTAGTGATGGGGTCCATAAGGTCACTGGAGGCGGCAACACAGTTTTATTTTTAGGGGAGGGAGATTGGGGTAGTTGAGTGATTGATAGTGTGTTTCATTTTTGTCTTCTTTTACTGCGTTTCTTCTGTTTATTTTCTTTTCCTTAGGCATGGTTGTCCAACATAAGGATGGGTCATGCCAAAATTTTATTTATTTAATTTTTTAGTTTTACCTAATTGTTTGTGGGGGAAATCGTTCCGGAGTGGTGATTCCATGATGCCCGGACACTTGTTCCCTCCTGTGGGCGTAACCCATCCACCTTAGTTCATCCTAGTATTTCTATATCATATTCTATGTCTAAACCATGGGAAGTACTAGGAAACAAGGATAATTAGGGAGGGATTGAGAATGTCTAGAAATTAATTGTGAATTACAATGAATAAGGATCTAAGACATTGGAATTTATAATGAGAATATATGGGAGACTATGCAATATATATTGAATCTGAGAATTCTATGGGTATAAAAGGTGGTGAATTGATAATGTGTTGGGATTAATAAATGGAAATTAACATTCATAACCAATTTGATAATGTAATATCAGATCATGAGCTACTATACATTGTTGGAGTTGATGATTAGACTCCATCACAATGCAACTGTAGAAATACATTGATGCCAAAAATACTCTATCATACACTGGATAGTTTGGTTTGAAATTCCCAGTAAAAATTTCAGTGACCTCGTGGTATCGATCATGATTTGTTAGAAGATTGAAACTGGGTCAAGATAGTTACTCCCTTACCACATACCCTAAGTGGAGTTCCACACAACCCTAAATAAAACAATATCCTTAAAATAAATACCTGAGATTGTCTAAATCTACCTTCGTTCTCTGATACAATGTCCGAAATAGGGTGAATCTTCCCACCGAATCTTCTATGAAGATTTCGTTCATTCTAAGAGCCACCCCACACTATTTTTTTTACGAAATTCCACTCATATGAAAAATGACTGGTAAATGCCTCATGGTAATTGGGTTCTCTGGATTGACCTGTCAATCTCTGCAGGAAAAAACTAAATAAACCTCGTTAGACTTTAAACTTTCAAACACATCGCACCCAGAAGTAGGGTGATTAATCCCTTGTTCGAAACACCAAACACATATCAATATCTCTAAATCATGAATGTAACTTCATTATGAAATTCTTCCATTAATACATTCACCCTCGTTCCTCTTCCAAGAGTTCTTCTTTATGTTAACACATAGAATGCACTCTTTATATATAAATTTTCAACACATCTTCATGCAATATATCTTCATGTCATTATTCTTGAAAAATCCCATGCTTCTTTAATCAAACATGCCACATTCATACGTCATATATTTTTAAAAAATACAACCAATCAAGTTGTGGTTGCATTAATCCCCCCCTTTGGATGATCCTGTTTTTTAATTAGATTCCTCAGGTGGAGAGGTTTGTGGATCTATTCTTCCCATTCAAGAGAAGGTGAAAAATACTATCTTATGGGATGATATATTAGATGCATATCATCCGGCCTATGAGGTAATTTATTTTAAAGATTCTCTATCAAGGGTCATCTATGATGAAAAACTTATAGAATCATCCAAGAATAGTAAAGATAAATGATTGGGATTCTTTGTCATTAAAAATTTATTTAAGACTTTTTTGATAAGAAATTATTTCTTCTTTGAACACTTTGGACAGCTCTGGTTATGTTTTAACTGGTTAAATCAATGCATTGTGGTTCCATTGTTTTTTCATTCTATTTTTCATTATTTCACAGTGGTTTCATAGGGGGGTGGGGCAGGGGGCTTGGTGCAGGGGGTATTGGAGCTGGGTGTAGGGGGGTAGTGGGGGGATGGGTGCAACGTATAGTGGGGTAGTGGGGCATGTGTGCAGAGGGGAGGGAGTTATGGGTGCATGTGGTTCTTGTGGTAGGGGGTGCAGTGGGTGTGCAGGTAGGGGGGGTTGATAGTGGGGGTGAAGGTGGAGAGGGGGGGGGTTCTAGGGGGTCTAGTGGGGTCCAGTGGGGGGGGGGGCTCAGGGCCTTGGTGTAGGGGGAAGTGGGGATGGTGTAGGGGGAGGGGGTTCTAGGTGTAGGTGGTACTGGGGGTGTAGGGGGGTGTACAAGAGGTGGGTAGTGGGGGTGCAGGTGGGGGGTTCAGTGGGGGGGGGGGGGGGGATGGGTGCAAGGGGTGGGGGTGGGTGAAGTGGGGAGGGGGTTCTGGGTGAAGGTGGTACTGGGGGTGCAGGGGCGTGTCCAGGAGGGGGGGGGGTTAGTGGGGGTTTCGGTGGGGGGGGTGCTGGGGGTAGTCGGGCTGGGTGCAGGAGGAATTTTGGGGGCATGGGTGCAGGGGGTAGTGGGGATTGGTGCAGGGGGGAGAGGGTTCTGGGTGCAGGTGGTACTGGGGGTGCAGGGGTGTCTCTAAGAGGTGGGCAGTGGGGATGAAAGTGTGGGGGGGTCTAGGGTTATTGAATGGGGTCTAGGGGGGGTGTCCAGTGGGGGGCCTAGGTGTAGGGGGTAGTGGGGTAGAGTTTAGGGGGTATGGGGGGTGGTGGGTGCCGGAGTTAGTGGGGCTGGGTGTAGGGGGGTTCTAGGTGCAGGTGGTACTGGGGGTGCCGGGGGGCTGTTGCTATTTCTCATAAAACCTTCTATACCAACAGTTCTCAAACTGTGGGTAAATATGCTGTTGTAGAACCCTCTATACACAAAATTCTGAAACTGTGGGAAAATATACTGCTGGAGAACCCACTATACCCACGGTTAACTTAACCGTGGGAATCTAATTTCATCTCTGAAATGTGTACCTATAGTTCTGTAAACCATGGGCATAGATGTTTTCCCACGGTTTACCATAACCTTGTGGAAGTTGAAATTTCATTGGGATATACCCACAGTTTTTGTAAAATTGTGGGTATAAGGAAATCCCGACGCCTTGAAAGCCCACGTTTCATCATACCATGGTTATAGCCTATACCCACGGTTTAATGGGCTATACCCGCCGTTTGAAACTGTGGGTATATGGCAGTTTTTCAGTAGTGATTCTAGTACATTCCTTTCTGTTGCTAGTCACCAGCTCCTGGCCTATGGAAGGTGGGCATGGGCTTGCCACATCCTGGGCCACGGGGGATGGGTCATGAAAAATTTGTATCATATGTCATTCGGTTATAGCAGAAGAACTAAGAGTGTGTATTTTTATGGGGAAAATAGTGTTAAGTGTATTGAGGTCGGATTTCATTCTGGGGAGTCTAGTTTTGGTGCGACGGCTGACATATCAATACACCAAGTCCATGAATTCTATTTTTGACTCGGTATACAAAAACACAGATTGCATGTGTTTTGGAAATGTTTTTATCTTGATCACTTTTCAGTCATCTCACCAAGTGCAATTTATGGAAACTGGTTCATCTTTATTCTCTTTCAAGGTAATTCCACATAGATATCCAGCCAGTATTATAGTGCATGACCATGTGGATGTCCCAAAGAGTAATTCGGCTTTAGTAGATGAACTTTTTCTTAATATGGTGCCTTTAGGTGAGGTCTCAGCAATACCAATGCTCATTGGTTAGCAGTAACTATCGGTGTTACCGATAGAGTAAAAATGTATTCTTAGTGACTTACATGATTTTTGGAGACATTTAACTCTTAGGTTCCTAGGATAGCATGACTCATAGGTAGCTAAGGACTAGCTTGAGTTTGTGACTGAGTTTCCATCATGCTAGGTCACCATTAGATCAGATGACAGTCTTAGTAGTGAGACTTCTACCATGATCAGTAGGGGGTGGAAGGGTTTAGATTTATCCAATCTTATGATTAGGTGGATTTCCATATAATGATCCTAAGAACCATTCTCAAATAAGGGGTCTATTTACATTAACAAGATAAGGGGTATGTGATTCGAAGAGCTTCTACAACTTCGACAGGAAGACATGTCGGTAGCTGGGTATTCATCAAGGCATACCGACCATTCAAGGTACTCGATGAATATGATACAACCAGTGCTTCAGAGGTCATACCTCTGAGCGAGATGTGTTTAGGGACATCCAAGACATCAATATTATTCTTTTCATTCCTACTTATGCTAGGGTTATATAGATAACCATTGTGGTTGAATTTTATTTAGATGAGCAGATATGACTAGTGAATATCAGCAGTGGGAAAGTAGGAAACTGACATCAATCTCATATACTTAAATGTGTAAAATGTTTCTGTAAGAGGAATTGATTTGGAATAATGAATTTTCAGGACATAAGACATGGAAGAGGAGCTAGGAGATCAGGAATAGGTGGTATACCTTTCGACATGTTTCAATTACCACCCCAATGTGGTCCCCACCATGCTTAGGGAGTTGCAGGACAGGTGAAGGGATTAGCTGTATGTGGTCAAGGGGTATGACCCAAGGGCTTTATGAATGTTTTGAGGTATGGTCTGTGTCTACTACTAGATGTCGTATTAATATACATATGTACTAATCATTCCTTCTTATCACTAATCTTGTTAAAGACCTAGAGTTTCTAGTTAAACTGTTTACTTGATCCTAATCTCTTGGGATACTTATGGGAGGAGACTCAATAATCACACTTATGTCGATGGTTTGATCTGACCCTTGAGGCTAGAGTTTTTGTTGGAACCATTGGGTTGTAGCATTAAGGCCTTTCTATGTTAGTTTGGGTATGTACTGGTCATACATAGTTCATGCTCAGATTGAATGTTTTAGTAAGAAGGATGTGGTAAATTTGTATCATTGGAATGGGTTTTTCTTTTATCTGTAAAAAATAAATGCCAGGTATCATGGGATAATCACAAGCGTAGGAGGGTTCAGCTGATCACTCTTAAGTCATCCATCCTTACCCTCGTGTCAGTGGATGTTTTGTGTTTTTAGTTCCCAACAGTAGTGGCTTAGTGTAAGAACATCCTTTCAAAATATGATTCCAAGATTACCTCCTCGTATGGAGAGTATCTTTGGTATCATTATACACCCTGATATGGCACTGACATCAACATTAGTATATCAGAGGTATTTCATAGAGCTTCATGGGTAGGGGGTGTATGTGGGGGACTTGTAGAGGAAGGGCGTAGTAAGACACAGTGTTCAAGGTTATGTTTGGATTACGGGAACTTTTACCATGTGGACGTGGAGAATGAGTGACCACTACAAAAGGGTCAATGGGAACATAAATCAGTTAAAAGGGGTAACCTTTCGTGTGGATCCAAACGTGCCCGTAGGCTTATCAGTAGTTGAGAAAATAGTGATGGATGGTGTTCCTCAACACTATGACATTGAGATAGTCTATACTTCCGAGAATGAGGAATGTGGTGGTAGACATCCTCAACAGGAGGACTGGTTTACAACTATTGAGCAAGGTGATGATGTAGCTAGCCACAATGTAGATATCTTTCACAGATAGTGATGGATAATCTTACCCCAGTCCTATGACTGTCACTCCCCCACTCCTTCAGTGGGTTAGGGAGACAAAGCATATGGACATTGACTACGAGGCCTGACGTTCTCACATAAACTCAAGACAAGTTCCTGATGTATTTTTGATAGGTGTGGATCACATCATCCTTTTCATAGAATGCACCATGGTACAAGTGACCTTATGAGAGGCGGTGTTGTTGGAGTTCCATATATCCCATTTGATATTACATATTGGTGTGGAAAACATGTACCATGACTTCTAACATTAGTATCGGTGGACATGCATGAAGAAAGTGGTAGCATAGTTTGTTTCATGATACCTCACTTTTCAGAAAGTGAAGTCCAAGAATCATGTCCCAATAGGCTTGGTAGAACCACTTTATGTACTGGAATGGAAGTGGGATGGTATCTCAATTTACTTCATGATGGGATTACCATGCACGGCTAGGGGCCATGATTCTATCTGAGTGATAGCTGAACGACTCACCAAGTCAGCTCACTTCCTACATATCCATGAGTAGGGATTGGTAGAGGATTTCAGGTGCCTCTACATCCAATAGATAATTTATCTTGATGGGGTTACTTCGATGATCATATTATAAATTTATGCACACTTTACATCCCCATTGAGGAAAGGTCTGCAAGAGGCCTTTGGGACTCAACTGTGCTTGAGCACAGGTTTTCACACATGATAGATAGTTAGATAGAGCAGACCATATAGACCTTGGAGGAAATGCATCATGCGTGTGTCCATGATTTTGGTGACAGTTGGTAGTACCACCTACCACTGGTATATTTTATGCACCACAATAGCTATCAATTAACCATTGGCATGGAACCGTCTGAGGTCTTGTATGAGCGACCATGCAGATCACGTCTATGCTGTAAAGACCTAGCGGTAAGTAATCATGGGTGCAGAGATGGTATGACTACTACTGAGAAGGTGAAGATCATACCTGAGCAAATGAGAACTGCACACAAAATACATGTGTCTTATTTTGATAGTAGATGTAGACCCTTGGAGTTCGAGGAGGGAGACCATGTTTTCATTTTGGTCTCACCCTGAAATGGATTGGTGAGATTTGGCTGTGGTGGAATGTTATCTCTAAGATTTATCATACCATTCCAGATTCTCATCAGATTTGGAAAGGCTCTATACCCTCTATCGGTTCCCCCACAGATTCACTGGGTGCACGATTTTTTCCACATGTCACAGCTTAGGAGGTACGCGCATAATCCATCACACACCATCGACTGGGGCGAGCTAGAAATTGATGATGAAGCGACGTTTGAGGATTTCTTGGTGGAGATAGAGGATCAACATGAGTTTTTACTTAATAGATGGTTTATTCTTCTAGTACGGGTTTGGTGGTACAACAAGAATATCCAGGAGAGAACATGGGAGGGGGAGGCTCAAATTCATGCTCATTACCCCCACTTTTTTTATTAGAGTTTGTTTTGGATTTCAGAGACGTAAATCCCTAAGTTGGATTGAATTTTTAGTCCTGGAATTTTGGAATAATTTGTTTTAAATTATATGGAATTATTTCGAGACCAAGAATTGAGATGGAATGTGGTTTTGAGACCCGGAGTTCCCATAATTTTCAATCAAAAAATGTTAAGCTTTAAATAGCACGAGTGAGTGGTTTTCCTAAAAAAGTTAAATAACACTTAAATGGGTGCTCGAATTAAAAATCGAAGGGCACTGTTGCATTTAGTATTGCAGGTTTACCCTAGGGGTGACATAATATTAAAAGGTGCAACCCTTCAGTGAGAAAAACCTAAAATGGCATAATCATAAATAAAATAATTAAATAAAATTATTTTAATTTTAAAATGCTGATAACTCATGAACAATGACTCAGATTAAAAAACTGTGACCACCACTAATATCATGAGGGTATTATTTCCGTAGGAATATCCTAACATTGGTCGGCACGGGCCAATAGTGTATGTTAGTTTTTGAACATAAATAAAATAATTAAGTAAAATTCTTTTATTGTCAAATCCTTATAACTCTTAAAAGGTAACTTAGATTGATAATCTGTGAGTACTATTGAGCTCTTGAGGGTTTGTTATCCATAAGAAAACCCTAACCTCGACCTGCGCAGGTTGAGGGTGAATGTTAAATTTTTTGGAACTTGTTTTAAGGTACGTTCAATAAACGTGCGTATGAGATTTTCTAACTCTTGAACTGGTACTTAGAGTAAAAATATCAGGGCACCGTTTAACTCGTAATGCTTCTATTTTCCTTGAAATGACATAACATCGACCGACAAGTGTTGGACGGAAAATTTAATTTTCAAATTTTCATAAAATAATAAAATAGCCTTAAAAGTTATTTTATGTTATTTTCTCAACGTTCAGTGGCAGACAGCGGCGTTGCGGTTCTGCAACGAGGTGACAACGAGGCACATTAATTGAGTATATTCAATGTATCATTGTAAAATCATAAATACTACATCGTTTCATTAATTAAACAGTGTAACGATGCAATTTCATAGCGTAATAGAAACATTGATATGTGTTTCTTTTTATTAAACAAACAGATTATAAAGTTGAGAAATAAAGCTAGTAAAATTATCTGAAGCACCTTCAGTGATATTACTCTACAATGAAGAATGAAAAATGTCGGCGGAACATTATCGATGTTGATGTACCCTAAAAATGAATCCATGAAGCGATGAACCACGTTGACCGATTGAGACCTCAAGGACAGAACACTATGGAAAAGAACATCAAATGAGGTAGGGGGTTTGTTTTGATTCATATTTTTCTCCATTCTTTCTCTAAACAACAAACATGGATTAACTCATAAATAGTTTAATCTGAAGATCATTCATTCTTGTGGGAGGGTGTCGTTCTTGGATTATCTATTCGGGATTAATTTTATTGTTGATGGAATATTACTCCCAACCACCCCAACTTTAAACCTCTAATGTGAAGGGCGCGGGCCGACATGAAGAAGCCCCGACCCCCCTCTTCCTTGTGTTCTCTTGGTGGAAATTTTTTTGGAAAAGGAGGTTAGGCATGATCAACGTTGTCACAGGGAAGATGGAAGACCGATTGTCCCATGGACATAAACGGTTTAAAAAATGGATCACCGAAGCAACTTCGGTGGCCCCTAGAAGGAACAATTGGAACTTCTACCGGCAGGGGCCCGCGACGGCCGGCGGGGGGCTGCTACAGGCGGAAAGAGATAGTGCATCATGGTCAGATGGCCATGGCGACTTGGAGATGCAGCGCCAACTGGTTCCACATGGAGGTGGAGGACCACATCCGGGCCATGAGCGAGGGAGGATATGGAATCTTGATCATGTCAGAGGTCACGTGGGGCGCAACCCGTGACGAGCTATGGTTTGCCGACAATAGAGGAAGGGAGGCCCCATGTCTGCGGGGTAGTAGTGGAGACGGATGCATCTCCCTGCTGCATCTCAGCCAGGAAGAAGGTCGGCCCTCCTTTGGCAGACCGGTGGGACCCTCGGGTCGGACCCATGCCAGTGGGATGGACCCACCCCATCGGGTCAGACCTACCCTAGTGTGCCGGACCCATGGAACAGTGGGACCATGGAATAATGGGCCATACCCATGCCAAGAAAAGAGCAGTTTGGGTGGTGTAACTTGGGCTGGGTTGGGTCAGGTCAATCCGCTCGGGTTGGACCGGACCAGGACCCAAAGAGCCATTATTTGGAAAAATAAAAATAACATGAAAACCGGGCATCTGATTGATGTGCCATCAGTGGATTTGGGACCCTTATGATGAGTTGGTCCTTCTGAGATATTGTATATCAGTTTTGGAAAAGGTTGGGATATGTCCAGGTTGGGTTGGACTCTAATCCAACAAGTCACTTTTAAAAAATGTCAATATCTTATAGACCGGGCATCCGTTCAACATGATATTTGTTGAATTTGTACCTTTACAAAAATATTCTCCATTGGGTTACACTATGTGGGACATCATGGTGGTTGAGTTATGATTGATGGATTGAGGAAAAGATCCTCCTATAATCTACTGTGCTTGATGTGGTAATCTAGTGGCAGGCTATGATGGGAAGAATGACTAGTAACTATGTGTGGATCAGCACCTAGGGAACCTGTGTGGATCAAAACCTAGTCACACTATGTGGATCAGTTCCTAACAACCCTTTTTGAATAATTTCCTATCGACCATATGTGGATTAGCGCCTAGAGACCCTGTGTGTATCATCTCTTAGACACCCTATGTGGATCAATGCCTAGAGACCCTGTATGGGTCCACGCCTAGAGACCCTGTCTGGATCAGTGCCTAGAGACCCTCTATTGATCAGTTCCAAGAAACCCTATGTGGATCAGTTCCTAGTGACCCTCTGTGGATCATCTCTTAGCGACCCTGGGTTGATCAGCAGCAGAACCTCTCAACAGAATCATATGATCAAACTTTTCAACTAATGTTATCTCTGTTGTGAGATGTTTTTTACTTTGGGCTATGTATGATATGTGTTGATTAGTTGTACTACCATTGTAGTATTTCCTTTTTGGTGTTTTTTATTGTGGATTTCTGGGATAGATTCTAGGGTCTCAGGGTCCCTACTGATTATTTTTATACTCACACCTGAACAGGCTTCATCCGCACCTATTGTCTCTAGTGAAAATGATGAACAACATTGACTAGGACATTAGGGAGATAGGTCTAGACGATGATTAGTTGTGGATCAATAGACATGGTGTGATGCAGTGACATCCGTTAGAGATCTGTAACTGCCCTTTAGGTATGATTCTTTTTGGACGACTTCCATATCATTTAAATACTTTTTTGTACATACCTTTTAGTTGGGAGCGTATTATAGACCCTTTGCATTCAGTTTACACAGTTTACTCTAAGTGGTGGTACTTTTTTATGGTTGTACTATTTTATTTATTTTGTGTTTTGTATTGTGTAGTATGAACTATTTTTCTGTGTATTGGTTTAAAGGCAATGTCTTCTATTTTTGGGATATGCCTCTCCATTACTAATCACTAGCTACTATCCTATGGAAGGCGTGCTTCATGTAGTCACAAAACGGTCTCCGATGGACGGGTCCTAACATAAAGTTAATTTATTACATTATTTCTTTTAAACAAAACCCAATTAATGGAAATTTTACTATCAGTTAATCCTTTTACATAAGAATAAAAATTTTAAACATTTTTATATGTCCTCTTATATAGATGTTTGAAATATTTCATTCCTTAATCTATTTATAAAATCATTTAAATATCATTTCATTATGATTTGATGACAGTTTATATTACTCATATCATTTGAAGGGTTATTCTTATGTTTATTACATGTGATTTATTTCCCTTTGTGGAAAATAAAATAATGCACATGTAATGATGAATTCAATTATATATTGCTTAACTTAATATCGTAATTTTTTCATCTCATTAGGATGTATATATGGGATATATGAGAGAACTTAATAAATTATGGGACTTTGTCCACCATTTGATGTTTCCTTGGTAGTTAGCCATAAATTATGACAATTTCATGTCCTATAATGCTACTAAAATCCTAATTTATCATGATCTTATAATTCCATTTAATTTATTTTTTCCCTCTAAAATTATTATTAATGAGAATTATGTTTTATGATAAATATTTATTCTATTAAACTCACATGTTATGATTTGTCACCACTTTTATTAACATACTAGGATTTATATTCAGCACTTTTGTCTATGTATTCTGGAGTTTTTCCTATATAGTTTTTTGAGATAATAGAAATTTTCGAAATAATTATAGTTATTTATGTTTTTATTTTTTAGTTTCATGTTTTTCTTTTAGGTACCCAATATTACAAACACATAAGTCCAATCTATCATTTGGATTTATTTATTACATATTTCTATTAAAAATATTTTAAAATATATGTAAAAGTATTTGTTCACTATAATCACAATGACCCTAAAAATTATATAGAGCATGATTATGATGAATAGTAGTATAAATTAGATGAAACTATGGAGACTTTCATTCAAAATGATATATGTGACAAAGGAATAAATATCTAACATTAAATGATAATTTCATGATTATGGTTATGAGTATAATTTTTACTTTTTATCCTATATTTTAACCCATATGAAAAAAAATTGAATTACCATATAATAATACCCTACAGCTCTTGAAAATATTTAGGTTATCTCAACTAAGATAAAGGCATTCGTATTTAGTGACAAATAAAAATACTTTAATATAGTATTAAAACATTTTTGGAGGAAACATACTAACTGAACATGTTCTCGTAGCTAAATCCACAAATCATTCATCAGATATTACTTGATTGTATAGGACCATCCGACCCATGAATAAAGAGTCAATCCATTGAAAATACATATGAATTAATAAACCTATTTAATTAATTAATTTATTATTTAACATGATGTTTTGTCCATTGTTTGGACTCCATTAATAGCAGGATCTAATAAGTCATTTAGATTAAATAAATCACCTGAAATAAAAATATAATAAGAAATCAATTACGCTTTGAAAATTTTATAATAGTCTATTAAAGCATAAGTTATTACCCTATAACACCAATGTAAACAGTACCTTGAGGAGGTGGAATTTAATTTTTTTAGACTAACTTTTGGAACCCAATTTATCAAAATTTAAAATAATGAATGACCTGGAAGAACATATCACTAAATTTACATCCATTCTTATCCCAATTTTGGGAACTCTAGAATATTTGGAAGAAACAATTTTTGGATATTTAGGCGCACTTTATAGGTTTAAATTCTATTTGGTACTCATATTTAAAAGTTGGGACCAATACTAATTGAGATGATTTGTAGACGAAATTATAGTATATGAAATGATCCACAGTCCAAAAATTGAGCATTTATGGACTTGATAAAAATGAAGTTAGGTATAATAGGAAATTAATAAATTAGATTTCTATAAAAAATATTTTATATTTTCCAAAGAGATAACGATTAATATTGAATTTTTTCAAGAATCATTAAATGTGATCTAGTGACATGAGTTAACAATTGTGATTGACTTATATAAGTATCACATTATATTAAAAAATTATCTATAATAAAACAATAACTAGATAATGTAATTCAATGGGATATAACAAATACCAAAAAATTACTCAATAATAAAATAATATTTATGTAAATAAAAAATTAGACGTATCCATTATAAAATAATAAGTTGTATATAGTTTAGCCTCAATGAATGTTTTGTTGAATACAGTGTCACCATATTATAATGAATAGTGACAGGAAATGCACTCTAACATAAATATAGAACATATGAAATTGAAAAAGGGTGTCCAGATTTTAATAATAGAAAAAACATAATATATTGATTGTGGAATGATCATATCCTATGGTAGTATATTTATATCTTTAAAAAACCTGATCATATTAAGAAAATTTAACAATGTGTATCTATATTGCTTAAAATATTATAAGCATTATTATTCCTACCATAGGATATTACAATAAAGAAATCAAATAATACATTCCTTAATGTTTTTATTAAAAATATTGTTAATTAAGGAAATATAGTGTTAGATATCCCAAAGTCACATATGACAAGAAAGTTATTTACTGTCACAAATGAATGAGTATAGTTTTAAGAGGTTTATAAATGGAATTAATAATATTTTTATATATAAATAGACCAGGACTCATAAAATCACCTATGTAAAATCATTAACTTTTGATTGAATCAATTAATACAGATCTCAATTCACTCTAAAATTTTGACTAGAGTTCCCTTTACATTATATCCACTAATAAATTATTTAATCCCACACTATGATTAGTTAATGGGATATTGATGATATAATAAGGTTCATAAAACTCATCATGTGAATTCAAAATAGGTTATTTTAAATTTATATATTAATAGGAATTGTCAATGTATGATTTATCATTATATAAATAGTTAAAGAACTCCCAATAGTTTAATTCGTAAAATTTTTTTGCTCATAAAACATCCAAATTAAATAATTACTATGATATATTAATTGAGTGAATTTATCTATGAGTGTTGATGGTGTTTTCATGTTTTATATATTTATAATAATATCATGGTTGAGTTTAATGTCATTTTGATATGTCTTAAAATTCAAAAAATTATAATTTTATTATAATGAAAAAGAAATGAAATGGTGGTGTGCATAATAGAGCTCAGTGAGAGAACGTACAGGGATTGTTTACTATTATAAAAGAATCATGAAAAAATATATATCTATATAAACATGTTATTATTATATATAACAAAGTTGTTTATTATATGTAAAGTTTTCTCTTTTTTATAGAGTTGTAATTTTCATAAACTGATTTATCATTCATTAATAATTTTACTACATTATATGATAAGATAGTGAGAGCTAGTATTATATTTCATGTCATAAGGAGTTAGTTCTTAATATATTTTTATATGTCTATCACTGATGAGAAATCCTCCATATCTAAATGTTATTTTCCCATTCCAAAAAATTATTACAATATATATGAGGAGATAAATATGTCATTCCATAATATATTGAAGGATTTTTTCAATTTCAAATATCATAAGGAATAGTTGGAATGTTAGAAATTGAGATAAAATTCATATATTTTTTAATATGATGTTTAGTTTATATTGTATGTCTTATCATTATGATTTATGCATGATATTTAACTAATATTAATATCTCACCTAGAAAACCATAATGACTCATTGAGTTATCCAACCTAATATTGAAGAGTGAATTAGAGAGTGTTTTTTGTTGGTATTGAGTATAAGTGTAAATTTGTAAATATGATCCAATATATATTTTAACTTGTGAAGGTATCCTAATATTTATCAAATATTTGAGGATTATTTTGATCATTCATCTACTTGGTGTTTATGACTATCATTATGATCATTTAATTTTAGTTTTAGTAAAAATAAAAGTATTTGTATAGCGGGATTTAATCCTTTATACTTCAAGTGTTAAATACTCAGAAAAAAAGAGTGGTTGAAGACTATAATAACTATTGTGACCTATGTATTCTATCCATATATATCTATATTCATTTATATATTTTGTTATAGATACCATACATAATAAGTTATGTATTTATAACAGTGACAACTCATGTTTTAGTAACCACTGATTTATCCTTTCTCTTGGTGGTAATGAATCATTCACCATGGACTATAATTTGGAATCAAAGTTATTTATCCTTAAATAATTAATTATCTACTAACCAAATTCTACTTGATATTTTCTACCATCTGGATCAGTGATTTTAGTTACTTTTTGGGATCCCAAAAATTTTCATTTTGTTAACATTATTTTATTTCATGGGATCTATGATGAATCTAAATATATTTAATAATAAACATGTCCCCATAGTTGATGGAAAATATTTCATCTATATAAGGGGAGGTTTTTTGTGTCTTTTAATACACGACTTAGACATTTTTTTATCCCCATGAATGGTTTTCATAAGTATTGATAATCTAAAATTGTCTATATAAGATGGATATGGAAGCTCATGTAAGGGAACACAATTTTTTAGTCTCATATATCTGAGAATAAATAGTTTATATGAGTCAGGTACTTTTCATTATAAATATAATTTTTTGAAATCTCCAGGATTTCCATATGGATGATAAAGATTTTATGGAGTCACGGTTACAAATATTTGTGAATCATTTAAGGATATTAAAATGTGGATAGATTATATGGTAAATAATTCGTTAAATTTGGTTAAAAAATAGTTCACTCCATAAATATTATGGATATGTTAATTAGGAATATATTTTAGTGAATAAATTGATGATAAATTTCATGGCCATATTTGATACAAATAATATATATTGCATTGTAATTTATTTTTATAGTGGGATTATTTTTATGCTTCGAAATGATTCTATAAAATAGATATGAGGGATGGTACAACCTTTAGGAATAATACAAAATCAACAGAAAAACATTACTGAATGATTTAAAATGGTTAAAACAATTTTAGCATAATAATTCCAAGTATGAATATACCATGTCTAAATATGATCCCATAAATTTTGATGATGTTTTTTCATTCACTACTAAATTAATGTAATGATATAAAGTTAAATACTTGAGAGAACATCATATTTACTATTCAAATTATTTTAATTTTGGAAATTTTTTGACTAGTTAACCTAATTAGGAAAAATATTTGGAAGATGATGAACAACCAAAATTTTTATCTAGGATAAACAGCGTTGAAATTGAGAATAATGAGGTGAAACATTTCTACAGGATTAGGGAAAAAATTCTTCTAAAAAAGCATAATTCTAGTAAAAATTATTCCAAATATTTTATATGGAATGTTAAAATGATTAATAATTATTTATGGTTTACAAACTCAATGATTTCCTGGCTATACCAAAATACTGGAGCATGAACTTTATTAAAGAAGAATAGTGTAGTTTATAGGGGTAGTTAATAAGAAAGTGATGATAGGGTGTCCAAAAAGTAAATAAAAATGAGGATGGATATTTTGTTGAGTATTAATGAAATTAAGAAACATATAAAAATTGAAAAATTATATAGGAAATGATAATTAATATGTAAACAATTATTTGATGTATCAAATGATATGATTATTAATTATATTGAAGTGTTTTCTTCTAAAAAATAGGTGATATCAACAAAATATTTTAATGAAGTGTAAATATGCTTAGTATGGAGATAATAAAAGTTGAAACTATGGATTAGGAGGATAAAGATCATGGGGGATAATTAGTAGTTTCTGAAAATATATTGGGTGGATTATATAAAGTGTAATTTAGAAATTTATGTTTTGACTTTTTTGAGATAACTAAATGAGATGAGTATATTATTGATAACACCAAAAATATTGTTCACTATACCATTGTGACTGAACCATTATTTAATACACATGATCATGCATTCAAAATTTTATTATAATTATTAAAAACTAATAGGGTGATTACATCAGTTATGGGGTAGAATACACACAATATAAAACCATGTCATAGTGTTGTAAATTCCAAAAAAATATGACTATGAAGAAGATGAATGATATGGTTGAGAGAGAGGGTAAATAAAAGATAATGGATAATGATAATCTATATGAGGAGGATAGAATAATGCATTTAATTTATGATAAAAATTGTGATCAATGTGAATATTTTTATGAACCAAATTTATAAATTATTTTATTCAATATATTAATAATTTATAAGTAATACAAGTTATGAAAAAATAAATCATACATTTGATCATATATTTTTTTACATGTTTAATTGAAGAGATGATTTAAATTTATTTTTATTTAGGATAAATATAATATAATCCATCCAAGGCATTCTCTTTAGAAGTTGTTAACGGTTGAAAATACTATTAATTCTCTTTATGAGCCTTGGGTGAGGTGTGATAAACCGAGACACAATAAATACATATTAATCACAATAGTACTACATTGTTTTATAATGAATTTAAACATCAAATATTTCAATAGGATGAGTAACCAGAAAATATTATTAGTTTTTAGATGGATTGTTAAGCATTCAAATGAATAAATTCTCGTAAATAATATAAAGGTTCACCAAATAAATCCATCTTCTAAATGCAATCCAATGTTAATTCATAGGATTTGTTGAATTAAATAAATATATCATTAAATATGAAATAATTTTTATAAGAAATTATATAAAAGGCATTCTCATACATTTATATATATATTTTAAATGGTTTTATGAAATATATACTCAGTTTTTCTTAATATTTTTAAAATTGGAAGGCTGAAATATTTTTGAAGAATATATATGACATAAGTAGGATAAAGGTTGAGGTAATCATTATAATGATATTGAAAATGAGTGTAAACTTATTTACGATTTCAATATTTCAAAAAATCTTCTATGTATAACCCATAAAATTTAAAGTATAATAATATTTAAGTTAATTTATTACATTGATATCTCATAGTAAACACAACACTACTTTTTGATTAAATGTGATATAATATTAAAATATTGTTACATAAATGTGGCTGATATGACACAACCCATTAATTGGTTGACATGAATATTATTAAATAAATTATAATATTAATATGAAGGTTCTACCAAATATAAATTTAATTATAGTTTCTTAATAAATACGAAGTCAATGTTAATTAAGATATTTAATTATACAAAAAATATGTTTCTCTCAGAAGTTATTATTATTTATTATATAAAAATATTATAATGAAATTTTAGAACTTTTAGAAAAATTATTTTATTAAATTATTTTAGTTAGAAATTTTAATATTGATATTATCCTTGTGTGAATTTTTGTGATTTTTAAGAAATATTTATATTTCAATGAACATTGAAAATACATATTTTTTGGTAATTTTTTTTATTTATTTTAAATAAATCATTTAATTTATGAGGTCCATTATTATTTAATATGAATTAAAATAAAAATAATGATTATTTATATATATAATATCTAATTAGTTACATTTAAATAACCGTTATATTGGATTTTAGTTTTAGTTTGTTTTTAGGCTTTAGAACACATTTTTCATGATTCTATTTTAATATGCATATTGTTTCCCCAATTTGACAAATTAAAGTAACCCATAATGACTAATGATATAAAATAAATTTAGATAATATAGATAAATATATATTAAATTAATTTATTTTAATTATCGATACGTGACGAATTGTTTTTAAAATGTCATTTTATGCTTGAAAATGGAATTTCTTGAGAAAATGTTTTATCGACGGTTCTGTGGGATTAAATATAAATTAAATTATGAAACAAATAAATTAATTAAAAAATTTATTTGATAATATGAAAAAAATTATCATATATAATAAATTAAAATTATTATTTTTTAATAATGAATTGTTAAAGCAGTAAAATAATAGATTCTATGATAAAAAAAATAAAAGGTTAAAAGTGAGTAACCTTAGAGTAAAAAAGGATAACATGTTTAGATTGTGTTTCTTTTGAATTTTCTTTTTTTTTATTCCTTTTATTACCTAAAATCCTATTTTGTCAAATTTTTAGGTACTTTTTATAATATTGAATTTTATTTATTGAATAGTATTTGGGTATTTACAAGAATTCCACCTCTCTTCCCTTATAAAATGGAACCCAATATACTCTTATTAAAACACTTCCAAAACCCATTGGATCAAATATTAAATAACCAAATCACATCAAAAATTACCACCCCTCATTCTATAGGTCTCGGTATGATCATAAATTCTATCAATAATTGATTTAGGTATAATTATAATGAGGTGATCCAGAGAATTTGTAATAGTATTTACTGATATCCTTGTTTTGTATTCTTCTTATTCCACAGTGAATTATTTCATTGAAATTACAATATAATAACAATATTAAATTATATATAAATTTATTATATTAGGATTATGAAATCATATTCATTCATATCATCTTCCTTCAAATGGGAATATAAATCATCGATCAAGTGTACGATGGGTAAGGACCTCACGAACTACAATAATTCATTTTCCATCATTGACTCTCATAACTATAAATAATTATGACTTTGATATTAAGATATTATAATGATTACATTTTAACCATTTTTTAAATGAATTATATCATAAACATACATACATTACTATCCATTGATAATGATATTATCTTTCTTGTGAATAGTAGACTACCACCTCATAAAGTTATGTATTTCATTTATTATCACCACACCACATGGATGGTATACATAAATGTATTTAATTTATTAATATTATTTTTAATATATAATTATAATTGTTGATAGATAAAATAACAACTAAATTATTTATATTATGATCATTGAAAAATGGGATCCTAACATATGTTTATGTTTATTATACTCTCTCCATGATTGTAACATAGTCCATTTTTCATAAACATCCTTAATAATTGGTTTTAAAATTAAAATTGATGTATTAAAAATATAATTATGCAATTATTATTATTTATAAAATTTATGAATGATTATATTGTAAAATAACAACACACTGATACCGTTATGAAATTATGAATCGAGCATCCTCAAAACACTCAGAGTGGAAATAACTGAATATTTAACTAATAAGTCATTTTAAAATTGAGTTAAATGGATTAATAATAAGTGATAGAACTTATAAATATTAATTAGGTAATAAAATAATTGATATAATTTTATTATAATTGATAGAAAAAACATAAAAATTATATCTGGCCTTATAGTAAGGGTTTTTGTCTCAAAATATCTTCCATTTAGATGCATGTTCTTATATAAACCAATATTATTTTATATGATATATATACCACAAAATTAAAATTTATTTCATGAATCTTACATAAATTATTTTATTTTGTGTTACAAATAACTTTCAATATTCATGTAATTATTGATCCAATTGTCACCAAAGAGGAAATGGTTTATGATTCAATAACATTTTTTTGGATTATTAATGTTTGAAATTAAATTTAACGAAATTATATTATCATTTAGTAATAAACCAATTTAATTTCATTAAACTATGGTTCTTAATGAAATTTTCATATAATAGAACCATTTAAATTTATATTTTACATAAAATGATAGGAATTTTTTAAATAATAACCAACTTTATTTATCTTATCTGTGTAAAATCATTTCCCACTGAAAGTTGTGTTTGGTAAAAAAAATTCAAATATTGTTTATAATATAATACAATGATTTAAATTTTTCTATGATATAATTTATTTAAAATGAAATTATTTAAAAGGAATCTTCCTACCATGTTTTCAATGGGGGACTTTTTGAATTTTCGTATAGAATATGAAAAGAATATTTTTTACTTATACGACATGTACATAATTATATTATATATTTTCCCTTCAAGAGTCATTTATATAATTCCCAATACACATTAAAAGAAATTAATTATTAAAATATATTGATAATTTCGGTTTTTAAAATGTTATTTTTAATGTGTCTTGGTTATTTTCCTTATAAATGGTATTTAATACTTTTGAATGTATTTCTATTCAATAATAAAAACTACCATTTTTTTTGAATTTATCTAAAACAATTAATATCTTAATCTTAATTATATACAGTTCCCACTCAAAAATATTTTATGGGGAAATACATTAGTTATTCTAAAATCTCAAATTCCGTTGTTATGAAATTTATATTAACTATGATGTGAGGAAATATTATGTAACCCATTTTCATTCCATGGATAATTATTATGTTATGCCTTATGATTGATTTACTTATGTGACTCACAAATTCAATAAATTTAAATGAATGTTATGGGTGGTAGTACAATTTTATTTGACACAAATGCATTGGGTAACCTTTTAGTCTCATGATTCATCATGTATGGTATTTTTGAGTGAACTTAATCCTTTATGGGATGCTTTCCACCATGTGAGGTTGTCTCTTCTTTTATCCTTGACTTACATTTTTGTCATGTGATATGTCACTTCCATAATTCCTTTTATTCGATTATGTTATTAAACAATCATCTTTACATTATAATTCCTTGTGATTACTGATTTTAATTATCTTTTTTGATGCCATATTATACTTTTGACTCACATGTTATGCATCCTTATCATGTATATTTTTATATCAGGCTTTTTAGATGAACATTTTTTGTATATTTTACTTCAGCTATCTTATTTATTTATTTTATATCAAAAAGAATTATGATGTCATTATGAAGAATAAAATAAATACTTTTTAAGCCTCAATTTTATGTATTATTAACCTAGGCTTCCAAAGACATTGGGTCTCACAATATTTGGGTTTTAATTAATATATTTTTATAATAAATATCATGTAAAGATATCTATAAAAGGATTTGGTCATTTTATTTTTTGTGACCATAGCAGAGGAATATGTGATTCATCTTAGGATGCATATGAATTTTGGTCAAAAGTGAATTTTAAATCATACCATAATTTAATTTTTAATAAATCTACTTAATATGAATCATGATTGAATAAATAATTGTATTGTGTGTTATAATTGAAAAATATTGATCAAGATTGATTAAATGGGGGATATTATAATAAAAACAAATTTATTTGATTCATTCATATTTATTTTGATTGATGGAATTTAAATTAACAAACTTTTATAATTATTTTAAAATTTGTTTACCGCATTGGGAGAATAAAACCAATGAGATATAGTTTTAGACGAATCCTAATATGAAGAGATTGAGACAATTAAATATCCAATGATGTAATTAAAATAATTAATGATATTCATAAATATTTAAATAGGTATAGGACAAGGGATATTTTGTTTTAAATACACACATTATATATTGTTACTCATATTGAAACTATATTATGAGTAAAATATTTGATAAATTTGATAATATTTTCATGGAAAATAGTAATTCAATGCATATATAATCTACTATACATTATATTATTAGATGTATTTGGAATAAATTAATATTATTATGTCCTTAATCCAATAATATTTTGGATAGTTTTTTATATTTCTAAATATTGAATTAGTATTTATCCTGAGGAATTTCAAAGGCTAATTGGAATCCAATAGTATTTGAGATCATATACAGTGGACATTGTGTTACCCATTGTTAATGTTTCAAAATTAATCATATAGATCAACATATTTTTGAATTAAAATAAATATTTTTCTATATCAATGTAAAACTTGATTATAGATTTATCTATAATAAACATACATCATTACCAATTTTTTATTATTCTAATTATGATTGGGAAGGTGATTATGGTGATAAAAAATAATCTTCTAGAGGTTTATTCTTTATTGGGGGATTTGTGTTTCTTTTCAAACCAAGAAGAAAATTTATTCAACCTAATCTCATAATAATCTTAGTATATTAAAATATAATTATATATAGATAATGTTTTGAATAATATCAAAACATGATGTATTAAGTGGAATTTTTTTTACCCATTACTGATTGACTATGAAAAATAAAACATAATCAACTAATCAATGATTCTAATAAAAAATAGTAGTTTTATAATAATTACTAAATATATATGTTATTTAAGGAGAAGTTAGAACATTTATATATTTTATTAGAATATCATTTAATAATGGTGACATGTGTGATTATTTTGAAATAAATCCCCTTTTTTAGGCTTCCTTACAAGACATGAGAGTGCCGTTTGGAGTTAATTCATTCCCAGAATTCAAATTTTATTCATTTTATATGTTTATATATTTAATATTTATTGAATTTACTATTAAAAGATTTGAATTTATATGACATATTCTTGAAATGTTAAAAAGTATATATTTAAAGGTGATGTTAATTGGGTAGATATGAAGTGTTGGTAGCCAGATCATGGTGTTTGAAGAGATCAATTTTTTATAATATTTGAAAATATTTAATAATGATATATTTAGGAGAAAACAGTATATCAATGTGATTAAAGATAAAATATATGACCAGATCCATGTTAATTGGTAGAAAGAATTTATTTCATTATAAAACATTCACATGTATATTTAGGTTTACAGTTTTAAATAATTAGTAGAATACATTAACGATCGAGATCAATTTTTTTTAACTAATAGAATTTTTTTAGAATATAGAAAAAAATTAATGCATAAAAAACCATTAACATATCCCAAAAGTTCTCTACAAAAGAAATCATTTTAGTGATATCATACAGAATTGAATATCTTCAAGAAAAACATAAATTTTAACTTATAAAAAGGGTGAGATCATATTATTAGAAATGGTAATTATAAAATATAAAAAAGAAGATCATAATTGAGAATATTGGTATATTTAGGATATATAACATTCCCAGATTTTATCATATGTATTTTTCAAATGAAACTTTATTCCTTTCATAACTTCTATATTAGATATGCAGATTTTAAGAAACCCCAATATACTATTGAAATATTATTATTTAACATTACATTTATCATTTATATATTGGATTGGAAGGAATGAGTATGACTAAAAAATATTAAAATTTACAGTTTATAAATTCAAAAAAATTATCAGTTATGAATTGGAATAATATTTAAATAGAATTTTTTGAATAAAAATCCGTTTTTCTAAAAAATAATTTTAATGTTAGAAAAGTGTAATTACATTATGATATTATATTAATAATGATTTATGATTATTTTTAATGAAATTATAAGATGATATATTTTAAAAACTATTAATATTCATATAATATTTTTTTACTAGACATGAAATATAAATAAATTTATTTTATTTCAACGAAATAAATTTCTATAAAAACGTTTTTTTATTTTCCCCGATTATTTTAAATTAATTTTTTCCCCTTATAGAAAAATTTGATCTTTTAAAATGACTTTATTATTTTTAATAATAATAATTAATACAATAAAATAAATTCATTTAAAATTGTGTCTATAATTAATAGTTTCTCTAATAAAAATTTTCTTTCCAATGTAACTCATAAAATGGATAAAATATGGGTTATCCTTTGGGATAGGGGTAAAAATATCCCAAAACCTAAGATTTAATTTTATTGGATGACGAAATTTATACCATATATTTTTATATTCTAATAATTTGAATTTTTGTTCCTTTTAAAATGATTAGGTGAAATATTATATAATAATGTTTCAAGTATTTACATTTTTCACCAACCTCGCTTATAAAAGGGAACCACCTTCCCTCAAAAATCCAAAATAATTAATTACATTATCTAAATAGGGATGTACAAAAATACACTCCCAATATAATTATCCATGACCATTATGTTTTGGTATTCATAAACAACTCGTCTATGAATACATAGGGTTATTTTTAATTGAGTATTCCATAAGATTATGTTTATGATTTTACCAATCATTTCAGTGTTTAGTTATTTATAAACTTCCACTAAATGTTCTATATCCAATCTATAACGATTTAATAAGTATATTACCTATTGTTAGATGTGTGTATATTTATTTTATAATCATTTTAGATATCATTTCCATATGTTTGAAAAAGATAATACCGCATGTGCGTACTTGGGGTCTACCACCTCAATGAATTGACATATTCATTTTGAATTTATTTATTATATTGAAAATCAGACAATTATATTTAATGAATATTTATTATATTAATGAAATTATTATGAATATATTATGGTGAATTATTATATAACATTCTTTCTTTACATCCATCATAATTTGAAGACGTCACCCACGTGTATATGTGGACTACATCCTCTTTGAATTGAAATATTTTTTTCATCACCACATTACATAAAAAGTTATAACAGTGTTCTTAATGAATACATATTTTACGTATATCATGATTAATGTTTTAACAATGATGAAATGATGATAATTTTTAGAATTTAGGTTGAAGTTGAAATCCCCTCTATGATTATGAGTTTGTACGTTAGGATCAAAGGGAATCAAGGATTTTCTCATAGTTTATACATAAATATGGGATGTTAAATGGCTATAGATTATATTCATTCCATGAATTATATTAATTAAATTTATAATACAACTAGAATATATTGTGAAAATGGTTTAGAAAATTAAAATGATACATTCTATAATTCTAATTCAAGATGTGAAATTATCGCTCAAGATTTTAATCCCGAATTGAGGAATTTTTCAGTACAGATGAAAAATAAGGTTTTCATGTCATAATTATATGATTGAAAATAGGAATCCCTCATGTCTAGTTGGGTTTTCTCATGTCTCACACCTGACTCTATGTCATTCTACATGCAGTGTCCTCCCTCTAACCCTATGCATCCTATAAGTGCAATGAGTGGTTATTATCCTTCAAGGATCCTCTTCCCAATGCATGATCTATATAGTGTTTTATACCATCCAATTTAGTAAGATTTATATACCATATAGGCCATCCCTTGTGTTTGATATGGTGAAATTTGGGAGGCTATTTAGATATTTGATGATATATCCTCTTCATCAACCCTACTGTTTATGTAATTTTATTCGGATATGTGATATTTAAGGCTTGGGACTCCATTCATTACAGTATCCCTAGCTTCTTGATCCCATTGTAGGTAGTTTGAGATCTTATATTAATGATTTTGGCTTGATCACTTACAAATTTTTTATAACTACAAAATTTATCTATATTTATCAATTATTTTATAACTATGTTGGAATAGTAATTTAGATTGTGCTTTCAAATGGGTCATTGAGAAACAATTTGTTTGTCCATTAATGGTGTTAAATTAAATTTTATTTTTATTGAGCTGTTAAATTAATTGAAAAATTGTTTTTCAAATAATTTTTTTGATTAAAAAATTTTGTTTGGAATTGTATTATATAAGTTGATGAAAAATTTGGAAAACCCTTTTCAAAGTGATATGAAATACAACATTTGAGATCCTTAGGTACATCGGTGTAATGTTTAATAATTGGGATCATCATTTAATATGGAATGAGAGTTCACAATCGGAGGTGTTCTACCATTCCTAGTTCGAGATTCATTTGTCCCTCGGACGTGATTGGATTGGAATATGGGTTTACTTTTTGAGTAGTTACACTATTCCCTATAAATTTATTCATGGGTTCTGTGGACTTGTTCTTTGAATTAGTTATAAACGAAGTATGAGTGGCATAGTTTGAATGGCCATGATTTATCTTCGGAGTTTTTACCACTATTCATTGGGTTTTTTATATGATATAATAAATTTTAATAAAAATGAAATAAATTATTGAAATTATGATTTGAGATTATTTCATCTTACTTGTTTTAGGAATATAGAGAAAGGGGAGATATTTACCAATATTTTTATATAAAAGAAATAGACAATTTTGCATGATTTTTTTTATAAAAATTGATGTTTTTGTATTATTGTTCCGAGGCCTGATATGAGACCCAAGGTTGGATCCAAATAATACTATTTAATTCACCCCTAAAAAAATCCTTAAAGAATCTATAGACCATGTATTGTGTTTTTATAAAGGAATTTAAAAATAATAAATGTAAGGATGTGTGATTTTTATCAGCAAGTTGTGGGTAGCTGGTGGTGTGATGGAAGTGTGTTTCAAACATATCACATCAAGTATTTGATTTATAATTTTATTGATATGTTTGACCTTGTAGTTTTATCATGGTGTTTGAGTTTTATCACAACCTTTGATTATTTGGTTGTGGTATATATTTAATTACTTATCCCTCCCTCTATTTTTATCTATTAATTATTTTATGTACAATGTATCACTTTTTATTTTGGGAAAATAATTCCTTATGGTTTTTGTTTGACACCCATGTGCTAGTAACTGGCCTATGGGGATTAATAATTCCCCTCAGGTATGATTTGGATCAGTTAGGGTTTTAGTTTATAGCATACCCTAGGATGGTTCATTAAAATTTGTATCAAATTAGGTTCCCCTCATTTTTCCTTGTTTGGGAACATCATGAATAAATGGTAAGGTACTATTAGGGATTGAGGAGAGAAAGAAATTTTTCTATATCTACATCTTTTCATGATGAGCATTATGTTTCTATGGGATGTGAAGTTGTGTGTCTCATATATTAGTGTTTGGCCTTGATCTCGGTTTATACTTATGGTTTTCTAGTTTAAACTAATGTTAACATGTTATCTAATTGTTTTCATCAGTTTATAAAATGTATTATCATGCATATTTGAAATATTGAATGTATACCATTGGAGGGTGTGTAGAGAGTTTCTCCTGAAGGTAATCCTCACTTGAATCAGAATCATATATATTCTATAATCAAGTTAGTATTTTCTATATATCAAAATGAACCATGAGTTCATAACCTAGTGGTTTAGGAGCATCCATAAGAATAAGGATATAAAGACTAATCAATTATGTTTCTAAATGAGTATCCTCTAAAAATTACGGGTTTGAATGAATCCCAATAGGTTAATGATTGGATAAATATGAATAATCAGATTTTTTAAGAACTAAATACAACTGAGCCTATCAACATAAAGTTCAATGCATTCAGACTCAATGGTCCCAACAAGTAGTGGAGGGATTTGATGGTAAAAGAAAACAAACAACTTTTATTTTACTGGAAGGCTTTAGAGACTCTTTTTTAAAAATATTTCAACCTAGAGAATATATTGATATATAAATATCTATAGTTATCCACATTTCATAAGAGATACAATTCAGTGTATGAGTATACTAACAGATCTTTAGAGCTATTTATTTTTCTCTAAGGGTGGTGTTGAGTAAATTACTAATGGTATATAAATTCTTTAAGGGGCTGTGACTAAATATATGATCCCAAAAACAAATATATATATATATATATATTGAATATTTATATCTATTTAGAGGTAGTTGATAGAGCTATAATAGATGGAATGGATATTAAATTCATGTTTTTATTGTCTAGCTCCACACATTCACCAAAAAATAGATTTAGTGATACGTAATGGAAGATGATATAGTGTAATGATAGTCATATGTAGGGGGAGGTTGTTATCATATGTGGGCACCCTCTACGCCATCAACAACTTCAAGTAGTGTGATCCTATATTTCTATAATGCGTGGATATATATGGTGCACTAGGAATACATTTCCCATACATGAAAATATATATAGGGATATTGGCCACTGTGGTCATCCATAGTAGTTCTTTCATGAAATGTTAACATCCCATTATATTTAAGTTTCTTCAGTTTCAAAGGCCATTGTGTCACATTAATATGACTCAATGTATATAGAGATCCCGTCATAGGACTTGGGAGTGAATAAAATTCATGTAGTGGATGAGTTTCTAGAAGTCAATTTTGTATTACTTACTACATATAAAGGAACCATCATTATTTCACCTTATATAGAATATGATCTATTTCATACAAGTGAATCATAGTCATTCATATCTTTTAATTTTTTTATGTTCCAAAACATCCAATGTCTCTCATGTCCTATTTTATATAAATTGATTGACCTATTATAATGTTTCAATACTTAGGATTTTTATTTTATTAATTTTCTTTCTTGATAACTAATGTGATGTTAGTCATAGATTTTATAGTTCTCGATCTTGACCTGTTATATGTCATCTTGGGGATGAATTGGATAGTTTCTTACCATATTGTGATTGATTGTTATTATTTTTGTGATTGGTTATTTTTCATTAGCATTAGTTCTCAAGTGTTTCATGGTATTAAAATATTTGTTCATGTTGTTTAAGACCATACCTCATAGATCTTAGGAGTCTACTTTCTATCTTTGTAATTAAACCAGATTATTTTCCCTCATTTGGTGATCTTCATAGGTCTATTCATGGATTCATCTATGTCTTTATAGAATAATTAGTTGGTCATACACTAGTGAGGTAGGTGGATATTGTGATTGATCGCATATTAGATAATAAACAGATCTTGAAAACCTCATATCACAAAACAAAAATTCTGAGTTAATGGAGATAGAGTTTTAGTTGGATTATCTTATTGTGAAGGGATTTATTCATCGATGTGTTTCACCATTCTCTTCCCCTATAATGTTGAACATGAAGGGTAATGGTTCACATAATTTTTTCATGATATATTAGATGATTAATTGGGTGACTATCATAAAAGATTATAATTCTCCACATGTGGTTGACATGTTTTATTTGTTAAATGGGGATATAAATTTTTTTAATAATTAATATTTATATAAGGTTATCAACATCTCGGACTTCAAGAGTTAGATATTCTAAAGAGAATATGTGGGAATTTTTTTGGCCATTATGAATATATTTTTTGGACATTTACTCTTACTAAATCCATTGAAATTTGTATGGATTGTATGAATCAGATATTCCATTTATACATTGGAACCATTTTCATAGTGTTCAAGGGTCAGACCCCAGATTATTCGAGATTTGAGAATTAGAATGATCACCATATAAATCTATTTTTAGAGATCATATAGGGTCACCTATTTTATAGAAAGATATAAAAATGAAAATTATGGATCAATGTATTGATGTGCATGAGGAAGGTGATTTATGAACATGGACTCTCAGTTAATCCTGAGAAGGTGATGGTTGTTATTCTTATGAAAAGACACAAAACATCTTCAAGATTTAAATATACCTCAATCCCCATAGGTATTATCATCATTTTATCAGGTATTTATCAAAGATTTAATCACCTTTGTCTACACTTACCAATAAAAGGATGAAGTCCATATGGAATGAAATAATTGTTATAATTATTTTGATGAGTCAAAATTAATTATGACATTTGTTGATATATTGATCAAACATAGTCCCAGTTTGGAATCTATTTTTTATTGTGATGCTTCTTGTTCTTTCCATGATTTAAATCATATACAATAAGTACATGTTCTGTTCAATGGAAAATGTTATATTTTGACACACTAGACTAATTGACCCACTCATGATTTTGACTATGCTTTAGTTATTCATACACTTAGGTTTTGTAGAAAATATATTTTTGGGGATAGACTCACACAATTTTATAATAATAATAGTTATAGATACAAATTTTATTTTATTTAATGTATAAAATCATAGGAAGTTGTGATTTTTTTATTACCTCCAGATTTAGGACTTCAACATTACCATCAACATGGGAAAGTGAAATGTCATAATTTGTTCGATATGATTTAAAATTACACCATAGGATATTTTAGAATTAAAGAATGACTAGAACCTAATGTGTATTTTTACTCAGATTCATCTAGATATTCCAGGGGATGATTCAGGTATGGTCTTAACAAGTGATCTGTTATTATAATCTCTCACGAAGTCTATTCTACACTGTCTGCTATATGATGATGATTTCAAATAAATAATAGAAATAATTTATGATAGGATAAGAATTTTGTGTTGTTATCTATATTATGATAATGTTAATAATATATTTAATCAGTTTTGGATCCTTTTTTTCAAAAGACATTTTTTTATGATTATAATAATTTATCATGGTGAAATTACCTTATCATGAAGAGAATTTGTTTTGACATGAGATGAGGCTTCAGGTGGTCAGTAAGGAAGAATTATTCTACTGTTTATGTTTTTTGCATTTACAGCTTCCAAATTATATATGTAGAGCAGGAATAAACTTTTGGTTTTCTCCACCTTCATCCAGTGTCAGTTTGGAAATTGGTTGATGTGTCCAGGGAATTGTTTTTATCACCATGGACTACCTGAGGGAAGAATTTTATTTTGGTGCTGACTGGTTATTTAACTAATTCAACTAAATTAACTCTTTTTTGGAAAAAACACTAAATTTGGATATCTTTGTATCCTACTTATGTAATATATATTGAGGTTACATGGATATTCTATCATTATCTCATATTTGTATCCAATGTATACTTCTAGATTCAATAATAGTATCTAGGAGGTGATTGGGAGTCATGTAAGTTTAAGTACACCTTCTTATTAATATATGAATGGTCAAACATAACATGTTATAAATATCATAGAGTATGTGAATCCTTCTTATTTATAGCATTTTTTATCATGGTATAACCATCTCTTATAAGTGTTTATTTCATATAGTAGATATTACCAATCGTCGATGAATTGATTTTGGTATTTGTGTGATCTCCCATGGAGGTCACCTATTTTTTGGGAAGATGTTGGGGTTTCCTATATTATAGCTCCGAGCCTTATATAGTATATTTCAAATAGGATCCAAGATGTTGATCAATATTTTTTTCAATTAAATTTTAATAACAAATCATTTTTTGATCCTATTAATCGTCATTAACAGTTTTTCATTACTAGACCTATTTTTAGAAAATTTTCTCATCAATTGGGTAACTATTATTGTGGGAAATTGATAAATCAACCACAATGATATGTTGAACCATATTAATTCATTTATCGTCTTGGGTAGGTTTCATATCATTTGGAGTTTCATTATTATTTGATAATTATCATTAATGTTTCCCACATTTCATAGCATATGAAATACTATATTGAACCTTATCATCCTCTATTTCATATGGATATTAGGTAAGATCCATATGCATAGATTGTGGAGAAACTAGTGGATATGATTGATTTTCAGAATAATTTATCACATAGGAAGTATATTCTATTGGTTAAACTATTTTAGGTGGACAAATAGATTTCTCAGGAGACTTGGGAGCCTTAAAAATTGATAAGGGTTGGCTGGACTCACCTCTTTCTAGAGCACCCTAATTCCATATGACTTTACATGGATGATATTTATGATAGTGGGGTGATTATATAATACTTTGTAATTTACACTCTACAAAATTTTTAAGATATTATGATTTTGTTTCGTATGATGCTTGAGGTTTTCTATGATA
The DNA here is from genome assembly GCA_963277665.1 of Viscum album. Taxonomy (NCBI): domain Eukaryota; kingdom Viridiplantae; phylum Streptophyta; class Magnoliopsida; order Santalales; family Viscaceae; genus Viscum; species Viscum album. Next base: position 931,250,322 of record OY728137.1, read on the forward strand.
TTCTTTTGGAAGCTAGGCTAGGCGATGACCGATGTATTTTTTCACAACATTTAATTTATTGAGTACATATATAAGACACTATAAAAATCCAAAAATAATGTTTAAAATTGAAAATAATATAACACTTGTATCATATTCATGAAGATAAATTATCAGTCATTGTTTTTAACCTAAGTAGATAACTATTCGGGCATACATGAAAATGAGTGTATTCTCGTCATAAATTCTTGATTCACAATGTGAATCATTATAGGATAGTATTTCTCTATAGTTCTTCAAGGTTAAATAGATATAACTAAATATATTTCCTCCTCCTTCATACCATATTAATCCTATATTAACATTGTATTGTTCTATTCATTATAGGATCCTCCATTCAATGTTGGATGTCATTGGTGGATGATTGCCTACATTTTGGTAATAATGATTTCTTTAGAAGGATGGACCTCATATTATACGTGGTGATAAATTTTATGTTCAAGAGGTATTTGTTGATAAAACCTCCATGAAAACCTATTAGGTTTTTAATTCAATGATTTCAAGTGGGAATTGAATATTGGGAATTTTTTTATTTTTATACATTCCTCCTAGTGTGTGGGTCCTATTATGGGTGTTGTATGACCTATTTTTAAGGTCAGTGTTTAATATATAACTAATTCGAGATGACACCCAATTTTCCATTTATATATTTTTTATAAATAAAATATCTTTATAGATTTTTTATTGTGTATAAATGGTATTTTGAGAAAAAAATCATTTTGTTACAGAAAAATTGATATTCCTAGTGTAATGAAATGGTATTTGAAAGGGGGTTTCAACAAATGATTTTTTATTGAAAAGGGATTCATTTAATTATATATAATATTTTGATGTGAAATGTGATAAACAATTTTCATAATTATTTTAATTACATCACATGGGAATCTTGTGTACTTTAATGGAATCTATAGTATTAGAGATATTCATTTTGTATTATAAGGGATATGATTTTCTAGGGTGTTATTTCATAACTTGACTGATGAATTTTGATCTACAACATGATTGATATGGAGGGAGGGTGAATTTTTTAGGATTCTCCTTTAATTAATAGACACTGATTCAGGGTAATCTGGACATGTAGTGCGCCCTAGTTAGGATTGATGTATGAGTAACCTGCATAGTATGAATGTGATTAAACCATGGGGTGTCAACCATAATTCTTTGTGTTTTCTCTATTTTTTATTTGGTATACCAGTTATGAAAAATTATATGAATTATAGAGATTATTCTTTGAGAATTGTTTTTCCTATATTATTTTAGACCAGTAAAAATTGGAAAATATTTACCATTTGTATGATATAAAACTACATAATTTTTTTTTTCATTTATTGTTTCCCTATATTTATAATATTTAAATTAATGTATAAGGACATGATATGGAAAGTATGGGTGGCATCCTAATGATCCAATTTATCTCACACCTTAAAAATTCCCTTGGGAATTTGTAATCCTTGTATTTTCTTTTAATGTATGCTATGAAAAAAATCTAGTGTGGTGATGATGTTTTTTCAGCTTGGTATGGGTTGCTGGTGGTGAGATGGTGGGGAATTTCACACATATCATATATAGAAGATATTTTCAATTTTGGTTGTTTTTTTTATTGTTATACATGTAATATGGAGTTTTCTCCAGGGGATTATGTTGTATCGAAACCTTTAGGTTTCCATGTTATGTTGATTATATTTTCCTAGTTTTACTACCACTATTTATTTCTGATATGTTTATATATGTCATGTATCATATTTATGGTTTGGAAAAATATTTTTCTCTAAATAATTTTTAATTCCTATGAGTTTGATACTAGCTCATGGGGTATTGAAAATCCAATTAAGTATGTATAGTATCAGTTCAGCCCTAGATTGGAGGGTAACATGGTTTGGTTCATTACAATAAGGTTCACGAAATGGGACCTTAAAAAAACCACCCTAAAAAAGATAATTTTCATCAAAATGATTAATTAAATGAATAAATTATTAACAAAAGGATAGTAATAAAGTAAAAAAGAATTATACCTCATATGTTAAAAATTAATGTGGTTCAATAATAGATTTATAATAAATTCAAATTAATTATACATGAGTTTTGAATGTGTACAAATCAAGACATGCCCTGAGTTAATGTTTTTAATTAAAATATTTTTTTATTTCTTAATTATCCTTTAAAACATTCAAATTGAGCGATAATATTTTGATATTATCCTTTAAAACCCACATATTTTCTTCCATTTCGATTATTCAAATAATATTTTGTTAATAGTACAAATTTTCTAACTTCGGTAATTAAAATGATAAAGGAAATGTTTTTAATAAAAACCAATCTTATTTCATCTTATGAAATTATACATTTTCATCCATGTTTATTATATTTAGAATGTTATAATGAATGTTAATTTTATGATACAATTATTATTTATATTTATTATCAGACATATTTTATTTTAAATATTTGAAAAATTAATTCTTATTATGATTTCCCAAATATTTATTTATGGAATTTCACAAAATATGTGTAAGAAATATTTTTTTATCATTTTCTTAATGAATGTCTCTTATCGTGGTTAGAAAAATTATTTTATTTGAAGATTAATTATATATAAATAACTGTGATACATTATTTAATAATTAACTTTTATTATTAATTTCACAGTATTATATTTTTAATATCATTATAGTTGAGAGATTTATACAATTAAGAAATAAATATTACATAAAAACATTTATATTAATAATTTGATAATTCTACTTAGTGTCCACTTTTCCCACCACAAAAAATATTTAAAATGAAACACATTTTATTTCCATTGTAAATAAATGCGACTTTCTTCTTGAAATACAATTTGTTCTCACCCATAGTTAAACCCTATGAATAAAATATAAAAAGAATGGATGGGAAAAAAGTATTATTTTGGGATATAAATAAAAGAAAATATTTTAGTCAATTGAAAAACAAGAAAACCAATAAAATTGTTATCCTTATCATAAATATACACTGATCATATATTGTGAGTAAAAAATATAAGAAAAACAAACACCTTTTTACTCAAATAAAACTAATAAAAACAAAATTAAGAAATTATAAAAGCTTTTGGGGGACATGGAGAATTATATTCATAATTTATGTCATAAATTTATAGATATCAACTAAATCCACAGGATAATCCTCATAAGTTATATCTCTTATTCTTACCATTACATACAATAAACATTAAACAATGAATTGGAGAAGTATAATGGGGATCACATATCATATAAACTATATCGGGATCACTCTATCATATTATATTTATTGGTTGCACCCCTTCATATAAGATACATCATTATCACTTTTTCAAATAAGCTGATGTGGCCTCACCTACTCTTTATTTATAATTCTTATGTAAAAAATCATGAATATAAAATATTAATCATGTAATTTTTCATCATAAAATTATGGAAAAACTATTTTATCTCATATAAAAAACATTTGGAACTATGAATACCCATTCCTATCAAAAAATAAAATTTCAAATATAAAACACACATAATAGAATGGAAAACGTTTTTTTAATAGAAAATGAAATACTATGAAGGAAAAATTATATAATATAATAATTATTGTGGTGGGAAAATTTATAGAAATTGAATATGTAAAAATTTAATGTTACATTTGTCTATTACAAAGAATGTAAAAACAATCAATATAAAATAAAAAACATTCATTTTTAATGGATTGAAATGAAAGTATAAAATAAATGTAAAATTTCATTTATAATTAATTTATTTCCAAATAAATAAATAAGAAAGGATTTTTAGGAAAATTGAAATGGGATAAAATGTCTTATATAATAAATCATTAATACAATTAAAAATATGATTTTAATGTAAAGTTACCATTCCATTGAGTCTGAATCATTATATACATTCATTATCATCATGATTATTAAAATTAAGTTAATTATTTAAATTTTTTGGAAAATAATTATTCATAATTATTCCATTTACATTATCTAATACTATGTTATATTTAATTATTTAATCAATTATGTTCATGTTAAATATTTTGATTATATTTGTCTCGTGTGTGCAAAATGAATGTGTTGCTTGACTATGTTAGATGATGTAATTATTTCATAATATAAACAATAAAAATAATTATATAGTTATAATTCATATAAATCAAGAATAAATTTATATCCAACCAAGATATATGGTTATGAAAAATCAACTTCATTTCAATCATAGAGATGGTAGGATTTATGAAATAATGAGTAACATTTCCATTTTGTTGAAAAAATAATGATGGATAGAAGGTAGGTAATTATTTAATATTTCCAAAATTATTCTTATACAATAAATATCATATGATCCTTTTATATAACATTATATTTATCATCTATCTAATTTGATTATGAAAAATGAACCACATTATTTCCTGGACGTAATAGTCCACATGCACACATGAATGATCTTATTCTTTCTCAATCGACGGAAATGTATGGAAATTGAAAATATATTATCCTTAAAAAATTATATATTTTACATTAAATTAATTTATAAAAATTAAATATATCTTTATAACCACTAACGAGAGGCCATTATGAGAAAAAATTATATAGACTTTTGAGGCGGTACCCTACTGTACAGATGAACAAATATTTCATTTACCAATTCATGGGAGTGCATATAAAAATTGGTAATAACAATAAAAAAATAAAATTTAATTATATGGAAGTTACTCATGATTTTTTGTTAATATTTCTGAAAAATATTTGAAATCGATAGTGGGAAAAATAAGATGAAAATGATTGGTTGAGGAAAACATCTATTCGTTAGAATACTTCTTAATGGTTACACAAAAAAAATTCCAAGGATGGTTTTATTATCGAAGGAAGGTATCATGGTTATATAAAGGGACATGAGGATGGGATTTTGGTAAGTCTAGGATATGTTTTATTTCTCAAAATGTGTAATAAAGGAATTAGAATATTTTCTCTTTAATAGGGGATGGGAGGGGAACTCTTGGAATTATATAAATTGTTAAACTAATATAAATTAAATATAAAAAAAAGAGTCAAAATGATATTATTTTACTATAGTATTTTTATATGTCAAAATAATCTCATATAATAAAACTTTGAAAATTTTATATTATTCTTTCACATGTATTTATTCCATTTTCCCCTCGTTATCCCAATTGATACTGACCGTAGTATCAAGGTTTTTTACTCTAATCAAGTAAAGAATGCTATAATAAAATAACATGTTAATCAAAAACATCAATTTTTATATTGTAATAAATATACAATTTAAATTTTTGAGCTAAATATTCTTATTAAGTTTGAATAATTTAATAAAACATTATTATTTTGAAAATATCATTAATTTAATTTTTGGAACTCTTTATTTAATATGGCATTGAAAAAACATGAAAGAAAATAAATTAGAATAAAATACCTTAAGAAATACATAATGTGTCATATTTATTTAATAAATTCACAAAAACATAAATAATTATTCAAATAATATTACATATTATATATTAAAACAATTTTGTAGAAGTTACATTTAATTGAATAAATACCTTGTTAGAATTACGTAAACATTAATTTAATTATTTCATCAAAATAAATTAGAAATAAATTACCTAGTGAAAAAATATTTAATATTTTACATAATTTATTTATAAAAGAACATATATTGTTTTTAGTCTTTAAAATATATTTTATATATTAAAAGAAGGACTAACATTTTTGACATTATATTTACATAAAATAATAATATTATTATAATCAAAGGATTATGGCAAGAAATTGAAACATTTATGAATCTTGGAATTGAATTTTGAATATAACATATTAAATAAAATAAATAAAAATTTTATGGGGAATCCTGGGCCTTATCTCATATTTTAAATAATAATTAACTAATATTCTTATACTATGGGGGAAAATATTTATAATGGTTACTGTTCATAATGAAAAATATTAAAAGGAACATATTTAATAAATCATGAACCCATAAATACAAATATTAAATAAATTTTAAAAATTTCAATTCATAGAAGTTGAATAATATAATTTTAAATCAAACTAGTATCATTTGATGAAAAAACATTTTTTTATAAAAATTACATTTCTATGTATAAAAATGTTTGTATAAAATATTATATTATAAAACTCGTTTAAAGGACTATAATTGGATAATGTTTTTATAAAAAGGGGATTATTAATTTTTAAAACATATACAAAGCATAATTTTCATTGAAAATAATTAAAATGAAAATATAGATTTCAATAAATATTAGTCCTTCTCGCGATCATTAAAAACACATTCTTTTCAGAAAATTTAAAAATATTCACAATAAAATAATATTAATATAATGACATGGAAATTTTGGTTCATTTAATCAAAATAAAATTATATAATTTGGAATATCATTTATTAAATAAACAATATGTTTTCAATGTAAGGATTGGACCCCAGTTTCCTGGAGCCGGTATATTATTTCATTACTTTGGCATGCTTGCTATAATGTCATATCATGAAGGACCGTTTTGTTTGGTAGTTTTAGAAAACGAGATACATACATAGGTTTAAAATTAAAACATGAAATGAAATACAGCATATAATTTTTGTTGGGAACATCCACAACTATAATTTTATCCCAGCAAGTTATTTATAATAAACTTCTTCATGTACTAAAAAAATGAAATATAAGAAAGGGGTGATATCAAATGCTCAATAAGGGTAAAAAATAGAGCAGATGATATCATAAAAATAAACATTAGGCATGTTGGATAATTGAAAACACATCCCTTTAGTAATAATAAACTTGGACGTGTTATGGCATAAATATGGGTTGAGTAAATATTCCCACAGTAAAACATAATAATGGGTATTCTACTAGTCGAATAACCACATGAACTATGAATTTATAGCTTAATAATGAGGGAAATTAATTTGTGTTATATTCTGAAATATATGGTAAAGGCCTATTCCATGACATTTAAAAATGTTTAAGGCCACAACCAAAACCATATATAAATATGGGAAAGGCATCAGCCAAGTCAATAACTATTTATTCCATGAGACCTACCAATGCATAGAGGGGATATAGTGGGCCCCAAAAATTACATAATAATTCCAATTACTTCCTCATATGAATGGGTATAAGAATAAAATCATATACATTCATATTGAAACTGACATATGAAACATAAATAACATTCCCTGAACATTATGAATAAACACTTACAATTTGGAATAAATTGTTAAATGGTTTGAGGATTCAAATCAACAATAAATATAATCATAAAACATTCAATTACATATGATATATTATATCATAAATTATAAATTCTAATAATACATAAGAAGCAGAAATATTTTTGAATTAAATAAAGATACTCTCATAAAATCATCGAGTACTTCTTGAGATAAATACTCTTTTATATCAAAATGAAGAGTTATTTTGAAAATGCATTTATATAAAACCACATGTGAAGTAATATAGTATTTTTATAATTGAGTGATTTTTTAAGGATAAAGGTTTCTAAAAATAGATTATAGAGTTCCTTTGAAAATATGTAATAATTTGAGAAATTTAATTGAATTGGGCTTATATTACGGGATGAATTTTTGAAAGATATTTTTAAAACATATATCTAAACATAAATTAAATTGGTATTATGATTGTTATATTTATATATTTAACATTATAAAATATTATATGAGGAGTGCTTATGAATAAATAATAATATAATTGAGGTATGTAGAGAATAACAATAACCTGAATGAAAAATGGATGTTCGGGTAGAAAACCCTTTCAACGTTGTAATCAGTTGAATCATATTACCAAATACTAATAATCATAAAATTAAAAATTTAATATCATGAAAAAAATTAGATTCATCATATGAAACATAAATGGGAAATAAACATACACCATACATAATTAATAGTAGTAAATACGTAATATCTCACGAAAGTGGAAATGAGATAATGAAACCCTTACCTTAAGTCAAATGGTGTTCTTCACATGATATTAATGACCTGAATAATCAAATTTAGCTTCATTAATTTTTAATTCAAGAATCTATTATATATTTAATTGATTAATTATAACCTTATTAAGATCATTCATGTCTTTTTTGATGGGTTTGGAGGTTCAATTTCATTGTTCGGGTCCGTTTGTTTCATGATTGGTATACTTATATACATAAACAAAGAATCATGTAAAATGAGGATGGTTCTCCCAAATTAATGTTATATTTTATTAGTAAAATTCCATAAGGATTTATGGTAGTAAATTTAAATTGGTTAGTTGAGGTGAAGATGAATCATTATATAAATTGTTTACTGATAAGTTTTTGTGTTAAATGGCAGTTTTTGAACACAACAAACTCATTTTTCTTTATAAATCAAAACCATGTTTACAAAAAGATTAAAAAAACATTTATGAGACATAATCTATAAATTATAGACTAGTTAAACAATAATAATGGTTTCCTAGCAATAATTGATGATGGTAATTGAAATTGAAAACCCGTCATCCTAGAATGTGATAAATTAGCACATCTTGGATTGTTTTTTACTATTAGCATAAACAAAGGGTAAAGGCGATATGATAAAAAATTATTCCATAATCATAATAACATTAAATAAATTTATGATATTGTAGTTTTCATTACATTTTTATGGGGAGAGGTGAGGATAGAAAAAAAACAAAAGACCTAGAAAAGAAAATAAAATAATTGAAAATAGGAATATACCTCTTGAATTAATCATCTTTTAGAGCCACTTTAGGGTATATGATTTGGTCTTTTTATGTGACCAAAGTCATATAGACGTTTGAGAGGTTATTAGGAGGAGATTAATCATAATTTTGGCAAGGAACAAGGCTTTAAATGAGTGAATAGAATAGAGGAGTGTGGGAGGGTTTTATAGTGGAGGAGAGGAGGGTTGTCTTAATTTTTTAATCATTAGTCTATTATTTTTCCATTAGGTAAGAAATAGTCATTATTCCATGACAAAAAAAATTTATAAGTACTTTTTAGTTTGAAACAAGGGTTCTTACATTGACAATAATGCTAGGAATAGTGTATTTAACTCATAATGTATATATGTGTTAAATTATAGTATTTAACGATTCATCAAAAATTAAAGTATTTTAGGAAAATCCAAAAAAAATCACCAGAACTATTTTATGACATGTATAATTAAAAAATGAAATCCATTTTTTTAAAATAATTTTCTAAATATTTTCAATTCCATTATTAAATAAAATAGTAATTTATTCAAAAAACAACTTTAATACAATAACTCGTTTTATAACACCATGAAAAGTTAATCCTGATCTCATAAAATTATCTTATAACCATAAGAAAATAAAATGAAAATTTATGATTTCATTATATGAAAATAAATTTCAATTTTATATTATTAAATTAATCATAAAATTGTAATTAAAATATTTATGACTTGCAAAAATTCCAATACTAATGCTACAATCATTCTGTAACTTATAAGATGTCTAAATTGTTTTTATACATTCATAGGTGAGGTTCCTATTTTTTTGGATGATTTAGTATTCATTGCTATTCATAATGGTATGTTACTATTCATAAGGGTCAAGTTACTATTCACCATAAATTTAAGTAGATCCTATAAGACTGTAAATATCTTACTGAACACAGTCATGTATGTTAGATTTTTAAAATTCAAATTATAGATGTGAAAAATTTATATTTATTGGCTAGGTTATAACAAAGTGTTTGTTTAAAGAGACTCGAGGTTTTATGTATTCAATATTTTTTTGTAAAATATTGTGGTTTTACATTCTCCCCTCCTTACAACAATTTCTCACATAAAATTTGACATTGATCATCAAATTTTAATAGTTGATACTTGAAAATACCCTTGTTGTAATCCCACATCAAGAATGTGATTAAAATATCCTCTTAAAAACAGGGAAATTAAAATACATTGGTTACAAAAAAACAAATCATTCTAATAGTACAAAATGGTCATGGAAGAATAATCATGTAATAATGTTCTGATGAAAATTTATAGAGAACATGCTAAGATGAATGATCTTTACCAAAAAAACATAAACTACATTTATGAAAATTTTCATTGATATCATTAAAAACTATGATAATAGGAAAACATTTTTATTCTAGACACTTTTCCTATAGTTGAAGAATTATTCCACTCTATAAGATTATAAATATACATTTATATTTCTTAAACACAATCTTATCCTTTTTTGTGACCTAAAAAACCTATACTTCATCTCTTGTAATCGGTTGAAACATGTGCTGACATTAAACTCTAAAACATCATACAACGATCAACATAAACCATTTTATAAAAGGTTTAACATTACAAAACATCATGACCCAATACATTAGAATCATTCCCATATCCATCCTTGCATGATCCATTTACACAAGGTCCTTATAAATCCTCAATTTTTTGTAACTTTGTGATCTATACTACTCAATGAATCTAATACCTTATTTAACTTTATTCAACATTAAGAAACCCTAAATTTTCCCATTCCAAACAAGTGAATTTCTTGATCATGTATCCTAATGAAATATGGTAATAACAATAATTACCATAAAAACATTCTTACTTACAAAGGTATTTGGGTATATTTTTTATATCCAAAAATGTTGTAGACTATATCAATGATAGCACAAGACACTTGTCAACAAGACAATAATTAGTTTTGAGGTTGTTAGTACTAATCTAAATCAATAATTTATTCATCATTATCATAATAATCAAAAATGTATTTAGGGATCTATTTCCATCAACCATATGCTTTCCCAAGATATTAACTTCTTACTAAGTCACTTATCCTTGGTATAGTTCATCATAGAACAACAAATACTTAATAAAGTAGTATTGTAGTACAATCCACATATATTCCATAATTATTCTAACTAGTACATTGTTGATAAAATAATCAAATGACATGATTATTTATGAGTAATGGTAATCCATCCACTTCATATGTGGATGTATCATGACTTGCTAATTATCTAGTAACAACATTTGGGGCATATAAAATTGATGCTTTGGAAATTTATTCTCATAGTGTTCCATCTCCCTGTAGTTGAATCATTGTACATTAGAAACCTCTTTCTTACCCTAGAAATCACGAAATTGGTCTCCTTTTTCTCCACACATGTAACAAACTTCCATTCCCTTCAAGAATTTACCAGGATTATTCCTTCCATAGTTATCACATGTGGGAAAACCATTCTCTTCGTTCTTCCCTTTATCCATATCATTCTATGTCATACTCATCATTTCATGGATCCAATAAAATCTATAGGACATAGAGAATTATTTATATATATTGTTAACACATGATACAATTTTTTTCATATGAAGAGGATACTCTGGAGACTATCTTCCTTCAAAATGTTTTCTTAAGACCCTAAGAGATGTGATCCTTCTTATTATTTGAATCACGTGCATTTGTGAAGTTACCATTCCTTTTATTGGGATCCATTTCTATATAACGACATACATTATATTATGTTCTGAATCAAAATGTATAATCTCAACATAGAGAAACACTTAGTATAAATTGAAATATTATGCATTGTTATTCTCCTGATCATAAACATGTTTATCTTTGAGAAAAAATATACATTTAAATCCTTTATAAGGGATTATAAATAAAATGGGAAGAATCCTAACTATATCCCCCAAGAGTTTCAAAACAAGAGTGTAGTAAGGACCATTGTCAAATTCCATGATACCCAAGTTCAAGCCAGAAACTCCTCGTCAGAGTTACTACTCTATGGTACATTTGTGCCATAACCACGTCCACTTGTAGTATCTAAACATGGATTTATTTGTTAGAATGATTCACATAATCTATTCCTTACCAAATTTCCAGGATGTTATTGTATTCTAATCCTCAAGTATTATCTTATGGTTTTGTTCCAAAATCTATATTTTCTAAATCTACATTCTATTTTTTCTACTAAACTAACTCTGATACCAAATATAAAGACCTGACCCCATTTTCCTAGAGTCAGTGCATTATATCCTTACATTGGAATGCTTACAAATAAGTCATATCCCTCTAGACAAAGTTGTTTAGTAATTCTAGAAAACTTGATAAGCACATAGGCTCAACATTACCAATTGAAATGAAATATAGAAAATAATTTTTATTAGGAACATCAACAACTATAAGTTTACACCTGAAGTTCATTCATAATAAACGTTTAAATGTTTGGAAAAAATGAAACATAAGAAATGGGTGAGTAGAAACACCTATTAAGGGTAAGAAATACAATTGATGATATCATGAACATAAAAATTAGGCATTGTGAATAATTGAAAACATATTTCGTTAAAAATAATAATCCTAAACACATTATGGCATTAATATGATCTAAGTAAATATTTCCATAGGAAAACATAATCATGGTTATTCTACGTTTTGAATAACTACATTGACAATGAAATTATACCTTCATAATGATGGAAATGTATATGATGGTAATTATGAATCATAACATCAAGGCCTCAGCCATAACATCTAAAAATTATTAAGGCCACAACCAAAACTATATCTTAAAAAGGGAAAGGCCTCAACCAAGTCCATATGTATTTGTCTCATGAGACCTATTGATGCATCGAGGGGCTATAGTGGTCCCCAAACATTAAATAATAATTCCAATGTGTTCCACGTATGAATGGATATAAACATAATAAACATATACAATCATATTGAATCTAACATTTGAAACTTAAATAACTTTCCCCAAACATTAAGCATAAACACTGACCATTCAGAGTAAATTAGTGAATGGATTTAAGGTAGCACATCCACAATAAAACTAGTCTTGAATATTTAAATTAAATATGGTATATGATATCATAAAATAATAATCCCATAAAAACATAATAATTTACATGATCTTGTTGATAGATAATGAAACTGATATAAAATCGTCGAGTAATTCTTGAGATAAATACTCTTTTGTTTTTAAAAGAATATTTAGTTTGAAAAATTCATTGTATAAAACTATAAGTGAAGTAATATAGTATATTAATAATATAATTATCAATTTTATAATAATAAATTTTTCTAAAAATAGATTTTAGAGTTCCCTTGAAAATAGTTAAGAATTTCATTTATTCAATTGAATCAGACTTCTATTACTAGATGATTTTTTTGAAAGATCCATTACAAACATATAACTCCCCATAAATGAAAGTATAATTTAAATTGTTACATATATTTTGAACATTCTCACTGAATATATTTTAAGTATATATGAATAATTAATAATTTAATTATGGTTAGTAGAGAATAAGAAAAGCCCGAATTGAAATGGAGGTTCGGGTAGAAAACCCATAAAACATTGTCTTCAATTGAATAATATGCCCCAAAATTAATAATAATCAAATGATTAATTAAATATCATAAAAAAATTATATTAATGATATTAAACATCAATTTTCTATACACATACACCATAAACATGTAATAGTAATGCATACATAATATCTCACCAAAGTGGAAGTGTGATGAAGAAACACTTACCTTAAGTCTGATGGTGTTCATCACTTGAACTTAATGATTTGAATAATCAAATGTAGATTTATTAATTAATAATTAAAAAACATAAAATACATTTTATTTATTAATTATAAATTTAAATTGTTAATTCATGGAATTTCTGATGGGTTAAGTGGTTCAATTTCATTGTTCTGGTCCGTTTGTTTCATCATCGGTATACTTATATACATGAACGGAGATTCATGTAAAATGTGGATGGTTTTACATAATTAAAGTTATATGTTATTATTGAACATTAATAAGGTTAAATTAATGTAAATTTAATTTTTTTACTTGGAGTGAAGATTATTCATTAATTAAGTTATTTAATGATAACAGTTTGGGTTAATTTGCGGTTTTTGAACATAATGAGCTCATTTTTCTTTATAAATCAAAACCATGTTATAAAAAAAAGATTCTAGAACCATATATGTGACAAATAACAGAAATTATATTCTATATCAACAATAAAAATGGTTTTATGACCAGAATTGATGATGTTAATAGAAATTGAAAATCCATCGTCTTTGAATGTGGTAAATAAGCACATCTCGAATTGTGTTTTTTACTACTAGAATAAAATAAGGGTAAAGGAGAGATGATAATAACATATTCTATAATCATAACAACATTATAGTACATGTATGGTAATTTAGTTTTCATAACATATGGGTGAGGAGATTTGAGGATAGAAATGAAGACAATGGAACTTGAAAAAAAGTAAAAGAATTGAAAAGAGGAATTTACCTCTTGAATTAATCTTCCATGAGAACTTCTTTAGGAGAGGGAATTCGGTATTTTTATGAATCCAAGGGATTTTCGACATGGGGGAGGATCTTGGGAGGATTATTTAGTATATTTTGGTCAAGGCACAATAATTGAGAGGAGTGAATAGAAGAGGGGAGTGTGGGTGGATTTTATAGTAAAAGAGAGGTGGGTTTTATTAATTTTTTTAATAAATAGATTATTATTATCATATTAGACATGAAATAGTGATTATTACAATAAATAAATATTTATAAGTGTATGTTAGTTCGAACTAAAGTTGCTTACATAAGTGATGATTCTAGGGATAGTGTATTTAACTAATAATGTATATATACTGTAAATTGTTGTATTTCTCTATTCATCAAAATTTCAAATATATTATAAAAATAAAAAAAATCCCCCCAAACATTTCATGACGTATATAATTGAACAATAAAATCAATTTTTAAAACATAATAATCTAAATATTTTTAATTCAATTTTAAAATAAAATCATAATTTATTTAAAAAAATTCATAACAATAAATATTTTTATAACACCATGACAAGTTAATCAGGGTCTCATAAAATAATATTATAATATGAAAACAATAAAATGAAAATTTATTATTACATTTTATGAAAATGAATTTCCATTTTAAATTAATAAATTATTCATTAAATTTTAATTGAAATATTTATGAATTAGAAGAATAACAATTCTTATGCTATGATAATTTTTTCACTTATAAGATGTAAAAATTATATTTATACATTCATGTAATAATAATATATAACATTGGCCTCGTTACTATTTTTTACTATTGATTAGTATATAATACTACTAATGAGGGTCATATTACTATTCACTAGAAATGTACGTTGATTCTATCAGACTATAAATATCTTACGGAACGCAACTTTGTATGTATGTTTTCTGAAAATAAAATCATAGAGGTGACAAAATTATGTTTGTTGGCTAGGTTATAAAAAGTTATTTTTTTGTACATAATCAGTGCTTTATGAATTCAATATTTTTTTTTGTAAAATATTAGGGTGTTACATTCTCCCCTCCTTACAAAAATTTCGCCTTCAAAATTTTAAATTGAACATTGAAATTTAATGGTTGAAAGTTTAAAATTATTTTGTGGGAATCCAAACATTAGGAATTAGATTAATATGTCATTTTAATAAATTGGAATGGGAAAATCATCTCTTAAAAACTATGCATTCTAATTGGTCAATATGGTCTGGGAAGAATAATCAAACCATCAGGTTCTGATGGAAACTGAGAGAGAATATTCTCAGATGACAGATCATAACCAAAAAAATTGAAACTGCAGTTATGAAAAATTTCCTAGATATCACGAAAAAAATATGATAATAGAACAGTAATTTTATTTAAGACCCTTTTCCTATAGTTGAGGAATTATTAAACTGTATAAGACTATAAATATACATTTCTATTTCATAAACACAATATTATCCTTTATTTGCCCTCAACTATATATACTTTATCTCTTAGAACATGTTTCATCATGTGGAGACATTAAAATCTTAAACATAATACAATGATCAACATAAGAAATTTGATACAATTTTTATCTTTCCAAAATATCATGACCCAATACATTATAATCATTCCCATATCCATACTTGATAGATCAATGTACACAGGTTCCTTATAAATCATTAATTTTTTAAAACTCTATAATGTATCCTAATCAATGCATATGCTACTTTATATTACATTAATCCACATGAAGCATCCCAAAATTTTTACATTCTAAACATTTGAATATCTTTGTCATGTGTCCTCTTGAAATATGGTAATAACTAAAATTACCATAAACCATTTTTAAAAAGATGAATTCATCCTTACACATGCTACTGGTTATATTACTTATATCCAAAAATGGTGTAGACTCCACCAATGATAGCATATACAACTTTTCGACAAGAAAATAATTAGTTTTGAGGTTTTCAGTACAAATATAAATCAATAATTTCTTCATAATTATATTAACGATCAAAAATATATTTGGGGTTTTCTTTCCCAAAACCATATAATTTCCAAAAATATTGACTTTCTACTGAGTCACATATCCTTGGTACAATTCCTCATACGACCACAAATACTTAATTAAATTTTATTATAGTAAAATTCTCACATATAACATAATTCTTGTAACTAGTAAATTGATGATAAAATATTCACATGACATGATTCTTAACAAGGCATATTAATCCTTACACCTCATCTGTGGTAGTATCATGAAATTATCATTGTCTAATAACGTCATTTGGGATATATTCCTTTGACGCTTGGGACATTGATTCGCATAGTGTCCCATCTCCTTGTAGTTGAAGCATTGTACATTAGAAACCATTTTCCTACCCTTTCAATTAGGAAATTGGTGTTATTTTTCTCTACACTTATAACAACATTCTATTACCTTCAATCATTTACCAGGATGATTCTTTAAATAGTCATCACATGTTGGAAAACCCTTCTTTTCCCTTCTTCCCTTTATCCATATTTTTCCTATTCCAACCTATTCTTTTCACGATTCCCTTCAAAGACATAGTTCATAGAGAATTATTTACATATATTTTTAACACATTATATTATTTCATCATATGTAGAGGATACATCGGAGACTATCTTCCTTCTAAGTTATACCATAAGACCAAAAGAGATATGATCCTTCTTACTATTTGCATCACATGCATTGGTGAATTATGGATTCCTTATACTAGGATCCATTTCTATAAAAAAGAATACAATCGATTAGGTTATGAATCATAATGTATAATATCATCTAGGAAAAATACATATCATAAATTTAAATCCTATTCATAGCTATTGTCATAATAATAAACATGTTTTATTTGAGGAAAAATTCAAATTTAAATACTTTATAATGGATTATAAAGAAAATGTGAATTATCATAATAAAATATCCTAGGAGTGTCAAACCAGGTGTGTAATAAGGACCTTTTCCTTATACCAGGATAGCGTAGGTTAGGCCTAGAACTTCTTGTTATTGTTTCTACTCCTAGGTACATATGTGATAAAAGTACATCCACTTGTAAAACCCTTACAGAGATAAATTTTCTAGATTGATTCACATAATTTATTCCTTAACAAAATTCCAGGATGTTAATGTATGATTATACTCAAAGACTATCTTTGGTTTTTTTCCCGAATCTATGTATTATAAATATAGTTTACGTGTTTTCTACTAAACATTCTATGATACAAACTTTAAAGACCCGACCCCATTTTCTTGGCGATGTTGCAATACTTCATTACATTGGCATGCTTACAAGAAAGTAATAACCAGAAGGACCGAGTGGTTTAGTTTTTATGAACTAGCCCTGGTCGACCCTGAACTGGTCACCCGAACCGGTTCGCGACATGGCTCGAGGGGCGTTCCCGATCCCCACGGGCTGGAAACTACTGTCGGGCATCTAAACCAAACCAGAGGGAATGATTTAGCCCAAAATAAAATAAATTAAGCAGAAGAAAAGAAATAGAACAAAGAAAATAAACAAAGAACAACCAACAACGCTACTAACCTGACCACGACCAAAACTCCACGTGACCCCATGGGTCACTCCCCAATACCACAACTAACGTCGCTCAAGGCGAACAACTGAAGATGGAACCTGTAATAGAACTAAAAACAAGAAAACACTATAGACTTGGGTATTAATACTCAGTAGGCTAGCTCGATATCTATTCCCAATGCACTACCTTTAAAATAAAAGAAACACCATTTCAAGTTTGAACTACAATATATAAAAGTATCTTTTTCTAAGTATTTTACTTAGAAACAATGTAGAAACCATTTACCTTAACCATTTCCATGCTTGGGATAATTTCATTAGTGTCAATGGATTTTAATAAAGGGAAAGTGATGTTTACATTTTCAAATTTCCACAAAGAGGAATAAACACTTTCATTTGAAAACCATTTTTAGAAACCTAATCAAAAGAAATTTCCCACTTTCCAAGGAAAAAAACACACCAGAAATGAAAAAAGTAAAACACACAGTAATGGAAATGTAGGTATATATATGAGAATCCTAATCACTACTGCAAGAAATAAAAGCCGAAGAGACAAGGGATATCCTAGGAGATCGAGAATAAACCAGAAAAAACCAATACATGCGAAATCATTCTTGTTAACATCTCACGATGAAATCAAAACGCACAATACGCTCGACCATCCTCTCTCGGGCAGGTTGAGGGAAAATCCCATAGTAATAAACTCAATAAATCCACATACTATGGGTTACTGGTCAGTACCAAAACCTACCAGTGCATCAATCATTCATAGAATATTCTCTCAATATGCCAGATTCCCATGTCTTGAGTGTTTGGAAAGGGGGTGAGCCAACAGATGACAACAGATCATCCAATCAGAGATATATATAAAGCACAACAGACATCACCCCGAGTCACTCCATGGGACAACCTCTTTCCTTTAAACTACTTAGTACCCGGGATCCTATAAGCACGACCTCCCAAACAGTCAATTGCATCCAAGGCAGGAGAGTTATCCTAGGAGGGTTTTTATCCAAACATTTTCAAAAGTTTCCATAAAGTTCCAAATGGGCATTAATTATATTTCACAATCACCACTTTAAAAAGAACCAAAATGATTGTTCAAGATTAAAATGAAATCATTTATCATTATAAACCAAAATATAATTGAAATTCCATGAATTATGTTTAAAAGCCCAACATGAATTCTTTCACTACTAGGTGTCTGCTCGTCAAGAAAATATTTCAAGTGTCCTGTATAAAATAAACATCTCTTTTTACACCAAATAATCATTTAAAAACTTATTGCCTTATATTATCTCACATTTATTAAAATTAATAAAATATTTAATTTTAACAAATAGTGTGCGCAAACAGCAGGAAATAATGTAACTTAAATTTTAATAGCAGTACAATGGGAACCTACCTCGACTCACCGCTCGAACGTGATAATGAGACAACGCAACACGCCTCGCACAGGCGCACAAACACGTGCACGCCGATGATCGTGGTGTCGCGGGGTTAACTCGCCAACATGATGAGACACACGATAACTAAGAACATAAAGTCACTGAATTAGAAAAAACCAAATGAACAACCAACTCAAAATAACCAGCTTGACATAACTTCAACACACAACTTGCACCATCTACATAATTTACTGAACTATTTTCAGCATTTATGAAACACCACAAATTGAGGCAAAAAGGGTTTACGCCAAGAATATGTCTTATTTTATATGAACATATTACTTTAAAAACAAAACATATATTCAACACTTTCAAAATACCACTTTCCCGCCATCTAAATAATTCAATAAATCACTAAACTGTTTATTAAATCATTTCAAGAAAAACAAAAAATACTTCACACCAAAATACACATAAAATCCCCCTTTTGAAACAAAACGTACACAAATAACTATTTAACACCCAAATCTGCATCACATGAATGACTTGATAATTTATTTAAATAGCTCAAATAACATTATTAAATTAATTTTAAATTAATCTCAAGGGTGCGCAATAAGGCGAACACACCAAAACCTGTTCTAAAATGTCTTTTATGACTCTTCACATCAATGCTAAACCAAAACACGAACTGCACGGTTTGTGACATGTAAATAAAAATTTTAGCATGGTTGTTCATAGAAAACACACACATACCATATATACATATAAACTTCAATTAAAAACATGATCTGCAACAAACAATATAGTTAATATACATATACTAAATAAATTTAAAAAGAAAAACATTCATAAAACAATGGTCAAACGCATAACCACCTACCTTAAACGAAGTACGGACACAACAACGCTTCCACGGAAAGACGAACAACACCCAAACAAAACCAACCGCAAACTCTAAACGACAAGAATAACGCCTGAATTATAAATCAAGGCAATTAGGTGTGGTTAAATTGAGAAAAACACCAAAAGTAAAGTGAAATATACCTCGAACAGAAGAGGAGAGGGTTTCGGGTGTTGTGGGTGGAGACTGGAGGTCGCTACCTGGTGGCGGGCTCACCGGATAATGGTGGGAGGTCGCCGGAGTAGGGCAGGGGGCGCCAGAACGGCGCTGGACAATGGAGGCGGGTCGTGCGGGGGTGCGTGAGTAGGGCGCCGGAGGCCGGGTCACCGGAGGAGGTGGCTGTTAGGCAGGCGGGGTCACCGGAGGTCGGGATGACGGGAGTCGCGCAGATGTCGGGGGTCGCACGGAGGCCGGGAGGAGGCCGGTGCGAGAGCGGGGGACACCGGAGGTCGTGCGGGCAGGAGGGGAGTGTCAAAGGCTGGGGCGAGCAGATCCAGTAGGGAAGCGGTGGAGGCCGGGGGTCGTGCGGAGCGAGGGAGAACCACGGAGGGAGGGGGCGCGGTTGCGGCGCTCCGCGCAGGAGAAGGAGAGGGGGGGTACCGCACGGGTAACTTAGGGTTTAGATAGATTTTATTTTCATTTTAATATAATAAAAATAGTTATAATAATAATGAAACTAATAATACTAATAATAACAATTATAATATTTGTATTCATAATAATAAAAATAATAATAATAATTAATACCAGAATAATAATAATAAACACCTCATTAATAATATTATTATTAATTACATAATAAAATTATTATTATCACAAATTAAACATTCAATTCAGATTATCTACATAAATATTTATTTATTCTGTATGATAGGCATTTGCGCAGGCACCCGGTCTGACTTCATAGCTACCGCTCACCGTGCAGTGACCATGCACGGATCCAAAACCCACTAAAAATGTTATGCAGCTGATGATTTTAAGTAGGGACCCAGCCCGGATCTTGGCAAGAGAATTAGAAGCCCAGAAATAATAAAATAATAAAATTAAATTAAATTAGGAAGTCGAGGTGTGACAATTCTACCCACCACAGACACTTTATGCCCCCAGAAAGTCACCAGTTGAACGATGGACCAAACAAGAATCCATGCCCAAATAAAACTAGAAGAAACCACAACATAAGAGAATGAGAGAACACGAGAGGGTTCTCCCCACCACAAGAACTCAACTAGTGTGGATGTTTTAACACTCAAACATTCCATCTCGGGATGGGGGGGAGACGCGGGAACCCCCAACCGATCCAGACTAACCTCTAAATCACGAGCGAAACAAAACCTCCAACAAAACTTGGAACTCTCGACTCAGACCAAAGAAAGACCAAACACTAGAGAAATACCTCCAAATAGAACTTAACCCAAGAAGTAAACTCGAGCATTAATACAAACATTGATCCTTCTATAGGCACTTACTCCCCCAAACGAACACAGTCAATTTTAGATTAACCCATACAAGGTTCAAACACAATTTTAAAGAAAAATGTACGATTGAAAGAATCATAATTCAGACAAACCAGACTATTTGGATTACAATGAACACTTCTATCCCAACTTCACGATGAATCAATGGACCTACAACAACGCCCAAAACGTTAATAGTGGAAGAACGAGAACGTAAGGACGTTAAATGTTTCATTGGAAACATGGAACCCCGAAACCCGAACTGAGGCTTCACACCCCTCATGAACTCCTGGTCGTGCATGAGCTTCACCCCAAGACATGTGGTTGGGGATCTGATGGTTGAAGCATCTCCTACCTCACAGTCAGGCACTGGAATCTTTTGGAAAAAATGTCTTCCTTAGGTGACGCTTCCTGCAAAACTTCTCTAGATGACCTAGACACCTGCAATGATGGCACGTCCTCGGTGGGGGGGTGACGTGAAGGATTTGCATTCCCTAAATGTCCACACTAACGACACACCATTGGAAAAACTGTCAAACTTGAAACCAGAGTCACTACAGCGGACTCTTTAGAAACAGATCCATCTAACACACTCTGCTCGCCAGATGGGTGACCTTCACGAGCAACTGGATATAGTGGATTTCCAACCGTCTGTGCTCCAGAGACCAACTCAGCTAAAAACAACTCATGTACCAACTTTTCAAAACGATGCCCCCCTAAAGGAGTACCCACTTTTTGATCTCTAGACAATATCCCATGATTAAGGGAGGAGTCTTCATCAAATCCTATGACTCTACCTTCAGAGAAAGACACAAGTTCCTTGAAATTGTCAACCCACACTTCCACCATCTGTTGGCCCTGTTGAATATGCATGAGCTCTTCCACTTTCTCCATCTTCCCCTCTTCATGTATAAACCATCGGACGAAGATGAATTTAAAGAAATCCCACGTTATCCCAACTTTCAGTAATGGAGGGGTGAACAAATCCTACTCATCCAGATATGGACCTTCGAATAGACCCAAAACATCATCCACCCTAATAGCTTCAGGAGTTATGAACATCCTAAAAGCACAATCGACCTCTTCAAACCATTGCACTGCCTCTAAAAGACTCCCATTACCATGAAGGATAGACAACGTCCAAGAAAGACCAAAAACTGGGCATGACTCATCAAAACTATGGGGACCTCTCTGGACGGAATTTCTGAACAACATATATAACACCAAGCCGAAACCGATATCAATCGGAGCAACATCAAAAAAAACACACTCATCCAAAAACAACCAGCTCAAAAAAAACCACAAACATAACCCAAAATTCCCTCTCTAAAAATCGCTTTCCATTTTAGATTCCAAAACCACCCTTTTTTTTCAAAACCGCTTTCTTTCAAGTCAACTTTCCAAATACCAAATCCACTTTTCAAACCAAAATCACTTTCCAATACCATTTTCCTGTTTAAAAGACAATTGAGAGAACAAGGTGAAGCCTTTAATTTCAAACACACCAAGTTAATACCATGAACCGTTCCACATATCTTCATCCAATTTCATCCCTATGAACCCACACACACTTTCCACGCATCCTATCACATGTGAAAACTTTTATAAGGAGTACCAGAGGTTTCACCCCAAACCATTCTCGACCAACTTCCAAGCAAACACCAGTTTTCCAAACCAATGTCTTTATGTTTTAAAACCCATTTCATAAATTTAAAGTCATTTAAAAGAAATCAGACCCATTTTTAAAAAACCCTTTTTTTTCATTTCAAAAGATGCACTTACACAAACCAGAATGAAGATGACAATAAACTTGCATCAAACCACAAGAGTAAGGGACCGGTGGTCACACTTAACCTAGTGACAGGGTTGTGGGTCATGCCCCCAAATAAGCGTCAAAATCTAGGAGGAATTCAAACCATGTAACCGGACTCCACATGGATCACTACTCCATGTGAGATCACGATGTAACATTGGTTTACCTCTGTTGTCATCCCTCAATCCAAAACAAACCAGAACAAAACAAAGACTCAATTCCTAGACTATCCTTGGCGACTCGATGTGCGGAACGGGCGAGGGTTCATGACGCCCTTCTCGTACCTACCTCTCGATTCCCGACAATCCTAATCTACATCTACCAGACACCCCAAATAACAACCTCCCTATGATACAATTTTATCATGAACCAGCCCGGTTCGACCCTGAACTGGTCACCCGAGCCGGTCCGTGACATGGCACGAGGGGCGTTCCTGATCCCCACGGGCTGGAAACTGGTGCCGGGAATCTAAAACAAATAAGAGGGAACTGTTTATCCCAAAAGAAAATAAACTAATAAGTGGAAAAGAAATAGAAAAATGAAAATAAAAAAAGAACAACGAACAACGCTACTAACCTGACCACGACCAAAACTCCACGTGACCCCATGGGTCACTCTGTAATACCACAACTAACGTTTCTCAAGGAAAACAACTAAAGCTGGATCCTGCAACAGAACTAAAAAAAGAAAACATTATATTCATGAGTATAGAAACTCAGTAGGCTCGCCCGATATCTATTCCCAATGCACTACCTTTAAAATAAAAGAAACACCATTTTAATTTTGAAATACAATATATAAAAGTATGTTTTTCTAAATATTTTACATAAAAACAAAGTACGAAATGTTGCCCTTAACCATTTCCAAGCATGGGTTCATTTCATTAGTGTCAATGGATTTTTAGAAAGGGAAAGTGATGTTTACATTTTCAAATTTTCACAAAGAGGATTAAACACTTTCATTTGAAAACAATTTTTAGAAACCTAATCAAAAGAAATTTCCCACTTTCTATGGAAAACAATACACCCGAAATGCACAAAGTAAAACACACAAAAAGGGAAATGTAGGTATAAATATGAGCATCATAATCACTACTACAAGCAACAAAAGCTAAATAGACATGGGTGAACCTAGGAGATCGAGAATAAACCAGACGGCACTAATACATGTGAAATCATCCTTTTTGACATGTCATGATGAAATCAAAATGCACAATACACTTGACCATCCTCTCTCGGGAAGGTTGAGGGAAAATCCCATAGTAATAAACCCAATATATCCACCTACTATGGGCCAATGGTCTGAACCATAGCCTACCAATGAAAGAGTCGTTCTTAAAATATTCTCTCAATATGCCAGATTCCCATGTCTCAAGTGTTTGGAAAGGGGATGAGCCAACTGATGCCAACTGAGCATCCAATCAGATATATATATAAAGCACAACAGGAATCACCACGAGTCACTCCATGGGACAAACTCCTGCCTTTAAACTACTCAGTACCCGGGAGCCTCTAAGAGCGGCCTCCCAAACATTCAATTGCAACCAAGGCAGGAGAGTTATATTAGTAGGGTTCTTATCAAAACTTTTTCATCATTTTCCATAAAGTGCCAAATCGGAATTAAATATATTTCAGAATCACCACTTTAAAAATAACCAAAACGCTTGTTCATGCTTTATAAGAAATAATTTATAATTAAAAATAGAACTATAATTGAAATTCGACGAATTATGTTTAAAATCCAAAAGGGCATTCTTTCACTATTGGGTGTCCACTTGTCAAGAAAATTTTTCTAGTGTCCTGTATATAATTAACGTCTATTTTTACAACAAATAATAATTTAAAAATTAATTTCCTTATATTATCTCACATTTATTAAAATTAATAAATTATTTAATTTGAACAAATAGTGTGCGCAAATAGTAGGAAATAATGTAACATAAATTTTAAAAAACAGTGAAATGGTAACCTACCTCGACTCACAGCTCGAACGCGACAACGAGACAACGCAACATGCCTCGCATCGGTGCAGAAGCACGCGCACGCTGATGATCACAGTGTTGCGGGGTTACCTCACCAGTACACTGAAACAAACGCATGATAACTAAGAACACATAGCCACTGACTTAGAATAAATCAAACGAACAACCAATGCAAAAGAACCACCTCGACATAACTTCAAAATACAACTTTCTGCATCTACATTATTTATTGAACTGATTGCACCATTTATGAAACACCACTAAGTGAAGCAAAAAGGGTTTACACCAAGAACATGTCTTATTTTATATAAACACATTACTTTAAAAACAAATGCATATTCAACACTTTAAAAATACCACTTTCCCACCATCTAAATAATTTAATAAATCACTAAACTGTTTATTAAATCATTTCAAGAAAAACAAAAAAGACTTCACACCAAAAAAAACATAAAATTCCCATTTTGAAACCAAAGGTACACCAAGAACTATTTCACACCCGAGTCTGCATCACACGAATGACTTGATAATTTATTTATACATCTCAAAGAACATTATTAAACTAATTTGAAATTAATCTCAAGGGTACTCAACAAGGCGAACACACCAAAACCTGTTAAAAACATCTTTTATGACTCTTCTCACATCGACGCTAAACCAAAACACGAACTACAAGGTTTGTGATATGTAAATAAAAAATTCAGTATGGTTGTTCATAGAAAACATGCACATACCATATATACATATCAAATTCAATTAAAAACTTGATCCTCATCAAAAAAACTAATTAATTTACATATACTAAATTAATTTAAGAAGAAAATAATTCATAAAACAATGGTCAAATGCATAAAAACCTTCCTCAAACGAGGTATGGACACAACAACTCTTCTATAAAAATATGAACAACACCCAAACAAAACCAACCGCACTATCTAAACGACAAGAATAACCTGTAAATGACAAATCAAGGCAATTAGGTGTGGTTAAATTTAGAAGAAAACAAAAAAAAGTAAAATATACCTCGACTAGAGGAGGAGAGGTTTTTAGGTGCGGCGGGTGGGGAATGGAGGTCTCTGACCGGCGGCGGACTCGCTGGAAAACGGTGGGAGGTCGCCGGAACAGGGAAGGGGGCGCTGGAACGGTGCCAGACAGCGGAGGCGGGTCGTGCGGGGTTGAAGGAGCAGGGCGCCGGAGGCCGGGTCACTGGAGGAGGCGGTCGGCGGGCAGGCAGGGTCTCTGGAGGTAGGGAGGTCGGGAGTCGCGTGAAGGTCGGGGGTCACGCGGAGGCCGGGAGGAGGCCGTTGTGGGAGCGTGGGACGCCAGAGGTTGTGCGGGCAGGCGGGGAGCGGCGAAGGCTGGGGCGAGCTATGCTGGGAGGGAAGCGGTGGAGTCCAGGGGTCGCGCAGAGCAAGGGAGAACAAAAGAGGGAGGGGGCTGCGGCTGTGGCGCTACATGCAGGAGAAGGAGAGGGGGGAGGGTACTGCTCGGGTAGCTTAGGGTTTAGATAGATTTTTTTTCATTTTAATATAATAAAAATAGTTATAATAATAAAAAAACTAATAATAATAATAATAATAATTAATACCGGAATAATAATAATAATAATAATAATAATAATAAACACCTCTTTAATAATATTATTAATAATTACATAATAACATTATTATGATCACAAATTAAAAACTCAATTCAGCTTATCTACATAATTATTTATTTATTCTGTATGACAGGCATTTTCGAGGGGACTCGGGCTGACTACATAGCTACCGCTCAATGTTCGGTGACTATGCACGAGTCTGAAACCCACTAAAAATGTTAATCGACAGAAAATTTTAAGTCGGGACCCTGCCCAGACCTTGGCGCGAGAATGCGAAGCCCAAAAATAATTAAATATCAAAATTTAATTTAATTAGGAATTTAGGGTGTAACATTAGTAGTTTTGGAAAAATAGATACACTAATAGATTCAAATTTAAAATTTCAAATAGAATTCAACATGTAATTTTTATTTGTAATATCCACAACTATAAGTTTATCCCTGTAGGAAATTCTTAATAAACGTATTCATGTCTTGAAAAAATGAAACATACAAAAGGGGTGAGATCAAATGATCAGTAAAGGTATGAAATACAGAGGAAGATATTATAAACATAGACATTTGGCATGTTGAATAATTTAAAACACATCCCTTTAAAAATAAAAAATATGAACACATTATGAAAGGAATATGAGCTACGTAAATATTTCCAAAATAAGACATAATCATGGGTATTCTTCTTGTCAAATAACCACGTGAACTACGAATTTATTTCTTCATAATGAGGGAAATTCATATAATATAATTCTGAAACATACCATCAAGGCATCATCCAATACATCTAAAAATGATTAAGGCCGTAGCCAAAACCATATCTAAAAATGGGAAAGGCCTTAGCAAAGTCCATAACTATTTGTCTCATGAGACCTACTGATGTATCAAGGGGATATAGCGGGCCAAAACCATCACATAATTAGTCCAATGAATTCCTCATATGAACAAAGATAAAAATAAACAACATATACATTCATTTTCAAACTAATATATGAATCCTAAATAACTTTTTTAGAACATTATGTATAAACACTAACCATTCAGAGTAAAATGGTGAATGGTTTTAAGGTAGATTTTTCCACAATAAATCTAATCATAAAAAATTAAATTAAATATGGTAGATGATATCATAAAATAAAAATCCAAATAATAAATATGAATCAATAAGAGTATTGAAAAAGATGATGATACTCCCATTAAATCATCATGTAATTCTTGAGATAAATAATATTTTATTTTGAAAAGAATAGTTATTTTGATATAGTATTTGTATACAAAAACAATTGAAGTGAGATAGTATCTCAATAATATAATTATTTATTTAAGAAATATAATGGTTTCTATAAATAGAATATAGAGTGACGTTGAAAATAGGAATGAATTTGAGAAATTCCTTTGAACCTGGCTTTAATTACAGGAAGAATTTTTGAAAGATCATATTAAAGAATATAACTCCCCATAAAAGAATGTAGGATTATAATTAGAACATCTATATTTAAAATTATCAAAAAATATATGAGGAGTATATATTAATTAATAAAAATTTAATTGAGGTAAGTAGAGAATATGAATAACCTGAATGAAATGGAGGTTTGGGTAGAGAACCCTTACAATGTTGTAATCAATTGAACCAAATTCCCCAAAATTAATAATCCTAAAACGATACCTTGAATATCAAGAAAATAATGAGATTAAGTATATGAAACATCATTGGGTAGTACAAATACACCATACACAAGTAATAGCATTGAATATGGAATGTCTCACAAAAGTGGAAGTAAGACGAAGAAACCCTTACCTGAATTCTGATGGTGTTTTCCACTTGATCTTAATTACCTGAATAATCAAATTTTGGTTCATCAATTAATAATTCATGAACCTAATCAACTTTTAAATTATTTAATTTAACCTTATTAAGTTCATTCATTTCCTTTCTCATGGGTTAAGATGTTCAATTTCATTGTTCGGTTATGTTTGTTTCATGATCTATATGCTTGTATACATGAATAGAGAATCGTGTAAAATGAGGTTCATTGTCCGGAATTAAAGGAATAAATTATTATTTGACATATATAAGGTCACATGGTTATAAATTTCATTTTTTTACTTGGAGTGAAGATGAATCATTATATAAATTATTTAATGATAATTTTATGGGTTAATTGGCAGTTTCTGAACACAACAAACTCATGTTTTATTATAATGAATAACTATGTGTAAAAAATATTCCATAACCATATATGAGACTTATATCATAAATTATTGTATAGTTCAACCATAATAATGGATTCATAACCAGAATTGAATATGGTAATAGAAATTGAAAACCCATCATCCTTGAATGTGGTAAATTATCACATCTCATATAGTGTTTTTTACTACTAGCATAATAGAAGGGTATAGAAGATATGATAATAAATTACTCCATAATCATAAAAACGTTAAATTACATGTATGTTATGGTATTTTTTATATTATTTTGATGATTGTAGGTAAGGATAAAAAATAAAACAATGGATCTTGAAAAAAAAAAGTAAAAGCATTGAAAAGAGAAATTTACCTCTTGAATTAATCTTCCTTGAGAGCCTCTTTAGGGAAAGGGTTTTAGACTTTTTATGAGACCAAGGGCTACTGGACGTCAGGGCGGAGCTTGGGAAGAGATATTAGCAGAATTTTGACATGTAACATGGCTTGAGGTGAGTGAAGATAAGAGGAGAGTGTGGGTGTGTCTTATAGTGGAGGAGAGGAGGATTTTCTTAATTTTAAATCATTAAGTTATTATTTTTTTATAAAATAAGAAATAGTGATGATTCCTTGAAAAAATAGTTATAAGTTCTTGCAAGTTTGAACCAATGTTGATTACATCAGATATAATTTTAGTAATAGTCTATTTAACTCAAAATGTATTTACACGGTTAATTAAAGTATTTCGCTATTTATAAAAAATTAAATTCTTTTAGAAAATTCTAAAAAAATTCAACATAACCATTTTTAAATGTGTAGAATGAAAAAATGAAATCCAATTTTTGAAAATAATTCTAAATATTATTAATTTAATTTTTAAATAAATTCATAATTTATTAAAAAACATATTTTAAATAATAACTCGTTTTATAACACCTTGATAAGTTTATCATGGTATCATAAAATAATCTTATAACCATATCAAAATAAAATGAAATTTATGATTAAATTTCATGATTATTTTATCTATTTTATAGTATTAAATTATTCATAAAATTAGAATTAAAAAATTTCTAACTCAAAAAATACTAATACTTATGCAAAGATCATTTTTTCACTTATAAGATGTCTAAATTGTATTTTTTTTCTTTCATGGATGAAGTTTTTATTATTTTGGCCGATTTAATATTTATTACTATTCATGAGGGTATGTTACTATTCATAAGATCAAGTTACTATTCACCGAAAATGTATGTTGATCCTGTCAGACTCCAAATATCTTATGGAACACAACCGTGTATGCCAGATTTTTGAAATTCAAATCACAGAAGTGACAAAATTATGTTTATTGTATTGGATATAAAAAAGTGTTGTTTTTTAGAGACATAGTGTTTTATACATTTAATATTTATTTGTAGAATCTTGTGGTGTGACATTGAAATAACCCAAATTGGTTGGACATAGAAATTTCTTCCATTTTGACTGAAAGATTGCCTATTATAATTACAATAGTTACAAATATGTATGATTCAATTAATGAATATTAATAATACATGAATATGATTTATCATGACTTTAATTTCACTTTTAAATTAATCCCCCTTTGGTAAATTTATTCCTCTTTGTTTTATTCATTTATTAGACATGAGGGGATATATTTCCCTTATAGAATTTTCAAAATCCCCTGTTTGTTTTTTCAACCATTTGATGTTTACAAGAAATAATATATTTTTAAATAATCTTTTAAAAAACAATTCATGATATGGTATGGAATTTTTACTAAATGTTCCTTAAAAGAATGTATATATTCAAACTGAACAACTTGAGGGCTCAAAATATGTGATGAATTCGGAATATATTTTGTTAACAAGTATTAATAAATTTTATTTCTATTGGAAACTATGTGACATGGACACTCAGTAAAAACCTGATCCAACTCCCTCTATAATTTCATAAAATTCTATAAACCACCTACTTATCTTCCCATTTTTACCAAAAAACATAACAATCTTCCATGGATAAATATTATGAAAAACCGATCACCTACCTAAATGGAAATATATTTCATATGATTAAATGAACAACTTTTTTTAACTAATATTATTCATCCCTCTATTTGAAATAATAATCCATACCTTAAAATACATTTCTTCTATAAATTCAGGCCCTAATAATTTTCTTTCACCCATTCATCCATAATGGAATCAGTCAGACACCGCTTTCCAAATAATGTCTCAAAAGGATCTATCCATATACGTGAATGAAAATTAGAATTACAAAAAAAACTCATCCAATGAATAATGTTGATCTTAATTACACTTCTAATCCATTGAATTGGAATGAATCATTTATTATATATAATGAATCATTCTCTTCAATTTTTCTTCATATTGAGGATGAATATTTATATATAAATTTTATTCAGTTACCAATGACTTCTGATGTCCTTCTTAGAAATTAGAGGTGAATCTGGAACCATGATTAGAAACAGTAAAGAGTATAACTCCATATAACTTGACAATATCCTTGATATTCAATCGATAATGATGATCTTAGGACATAAAACATCATATGGGAAAGAATTTTGTTAATTTATTATCCAATGAACAATAAACCAAATTTCATTTTTCCCTTGAGATTTCATTAGTAATCCCATAATAAAATCAAGGAATATATTTACCAATTTTAACTCAGCCACTAGAAATGGATGAAGCATTCCCTTTGGTAATTATCATTTTTCCTTAAACTATTAAAAATTAAATCATTTATTTATAAATTCTGAAATAACTCTTTTCATTTCACTCAACCTGTAAAAATACAAAAAGTCTTTATACATATTAGTGCATCTAGGATGAATAAAAAATATGAAACCGTGAGATTCACACAATAACTCCCCATTATGTTGGAACCACAAGGCACACAAAATATTTTTTTTGAAATATCTTAACACCTTCTTCATAACCATTACACTCTAAAAACTCACCCTTCTTAATATATTCTAATTTTCATATATTACATGACCCTCCTAATGATCTTGATTAATTCATCTAGAAAAAAACAATTTTAATGAGATGAGAAATAAAATAGATTATGTTCCTTCAATAACAACTTACACACTGAATCTTCTTATAAAATTAAAAAAATAGCCATTTTACAAACATAACACGGTTCATGAAGCATCATATTTTGGACAGAAAGCTTCAGATACTTCATGTGATTTTCTAGGATGGTAATGAATCATGAAGTCGTTATCCTAAATCAACTATATCCATCTTATTATCCAAAAATTAAACAATTTTTTTGTGAATATATGATTCAAAATTTTATAATAATTAAATATTTAGTAATTTAATTAATATAATTGATTCAATAGAATTTCTAAATTAAAAACCCCATAAATAATAATTCTAGATCTTGTAAAGGACAATTGAAGTCATAAGGTTTCAGTTGATGTGAAGCATAAGAAATTGTCGTATCATTTTACTTCATAACATAACCTTGTTATTTTAGTGAAGCATCACTATAGGTGAAAAAAATAGAAATTTACAGATGTAAGGTCCAAACTACTTCATTTACTAGTATTGATTTTTAATTCATGGAAATAGTTAATATATTCTTTCATCTAGATGAGTTTGACTATTTTTTAGTTTACATAGTTAGGGGAATAGATAACAAAAAAATGGTTTTAGTAAATAATATATATTATTTGGATAATAATAGAATAGTAAAATTATATGTAAATTTTTTAGCTTTTGACCATTCTTCTATAATATTGGTATTTTTAGGGTCATTACATATCCCATCATTAGAAACAAAATGTCCAAGCAATGAAATAAATTATAAAAAAAATCAAAATTACTAAATTTTTAACATTTCATATTTTCTATTAAGGTTTTAGAAATAATCATTTTGTTTAATTGATGACCATCATGAGTTCTGAAATATATCAACATATCATAATTAATCCCAACCCCATACTAATCTATGTAGTCATAAAAACACTTTTTATAAGATCAATGATTATAGAATGGTCATTAGGTAACAATAAGGGAACAACAAAATATCATAATTTATGTATTATATACAAAATTATATATTCAGAATATATCTTCTTAATTTACTATCAAATGATTGTACACTAACCAGAGATCAATTTTCTAAATGAAAAATTCCCCCAATAATTGACCAAAACAAATCATTAGTATAATGTAAATGATACATGTTTCTAAGAGTTATGTTATGAAGGTATCTGTAATCAATGAAAAGTGTCAATAAACCATGTTAATTTTATAAAATAAAACCATTGTACCCTTTTGTGATATTCTATGAATAATTGAAAGATTATCTACAAAAAAATGAAATTACTTTTTCATTTCCAAATATTCCTCTTTAGAAATTCAGTTCGGAGGTTTTGAAATTGTTCTATCATTGGAAATTAAGTCAATAGTAAGATCAAACTCTCGAAAAATAATAAAATCATTCAAATAATATGTAAATACATACATATATTCAATTAAAACTATCACATCACAAATTTGAATAGTTTTTTCAGTGATATGATCTAGTATCTTTATCAATCATCTTTAGTCAATTTCTCAGATTATTTTTAGTTCATAAATGGTATGAAATAATTGAAAAATTATTATTATATCTATAATCTATATTTTCATGGAGAAGTGAAAGATAGTCCATAACAAAAAAATAACTATACTCTATCCAATTAAACAATATTTACAGAAAACATCATCCCACTATTGACAATATTAATATTACTATAAATCTCAGTTTGCTTAATATTTCCACTTAGATGATTCAAAATAAAAATTAATCTCTTTATCATGAGGTGATATTCCTAATTTATTGAAAAAATTTCGATAATGGTGGAATGTGAATATTTAAAGTCAGTCATAGTTTTTGAATAATTCACATAAAAAAGAAACAAATCTATCATGACTTTAATTTATGAACCAATATCAACTATTATGGGATAAAATGATATTAAAACGCCTTTTTTATACCATGATTATTTTTTATTTGAATAACTATACTTAGAGACACATGAACCTAATTCATTAACTAATTTATATTAAATAATCAGTCCTTGGGCTAGAAATCGGTTACCCTATTCATGGATGGATCAGACCTCTTTCCATTATAATCGTGAGGCATATGACCAAATATTCCACCATAACAATACCATCTGAATAATTTTAAAATTTTATTGAATTCAATTTTACCACAATTCGAACATGTTGGGGTTTACCTCTATATTTCTATGTTGTCCTGATTCTCATTTCTTACAACCTTGGCCAATTCATACAATTTGGTGGTGAGGTACATAAGGGTCAAAAAATTCCATCTCATCCTTTTTGGCAGAAAAAATGGCATTATCATGAAAATAAAATTCTATTGAGTCCTAATATCTTTATAAACATGGTTTCAGTCCCATTTTTGAATAAAATATTTCATGTATCTAGATACTCATCGATTATTTACTTAATATTTGTCTACTGAATTTACATTATTTTCCCTCATTATAATGAATGGAATCTCCATCAAAGGATGAACATCCTTAGGTTAATATTTATAATTGAATATATAATTCAATGTGTCCCATTCCATGTAATCAATTTTAAACTATGATATTCTAACAGAAGAATTTCTTTTCTAAAGTCTATATGACACACAACATTGAGCATAAAAGACCATCAAAATATATTACTTAAATTTGACTATTATAACCAATATATTTAATTAGATATTATGAATATAAATAAAGAAATTGTTAAATATATAAATATTTTAATATACATCTTAATATATACATACTTATGAATACATTTCTAGTAATGTCAATTTTTCGACAACATACATTTTCTTCAAAAACTATTTTATTTTTCTTTTTATTCAAGGAAATTGAAGTTAATTTATAAATAATTAAAATTAATGTTATTAAAAAATATAATATTTTAAATCATAATTTCAAAATTATATTTGGTTTAAATTTTTGAATTTTTCTGAAATTTGTGATTCTCGAGTGAATATTAAAAAATATCACATTTTGCCAAGATGTCGTTTATTTAAATAATTTATAATTTACAATAGTATTCTTACTTGATTTGAAATAAAAATATGAATTATTTATTATTTATTAATCTAACTAATTACATATTAATCATGTTTATACTGGATTTTGGTAAATATTTCTTTTTAGTGTTAAAATATATTTTTTCTAAATATTGTTTTTAGGGCGTAAGGTTTTTCCATTTTACTAATTATAATTACCATTAATAAGAAAGTATTTAAATAAAATATTAATTTTATATATCTAAATATATTAATTTAAATCCATATTATGATTATTACTAGTCATATAAGTAATATAATATTTCTTATTCTTGAGATGAATTTATTGAAAAACCATTTTTTGACATGATTTATGGGTTCATTTTTTAATTAAATTATACATGTTCTGTTAATTAAATTTTATAAAATTGAATAAATATTTTTTTTTTAAAAATAATTAATATTATATAAAAAGGAATAAATAATTATTTTGGTTACTAAATAAAAAAATCTAAAAAATTTATTTACCGTGATTAATGTTGAAAATTAGATTTTCACATTACATTCACTTGAAATGAAATACATTTTCCACAATCAAGGAATTTATTTGATAAATTTATATTCATTTTATTAATTATTAATTCCAAATTATATAATATGGATCAATTTAAATTTTTTTAAATATGTAAATTACATTCATGAAAACATTAGTTATAACACTAAAAATTTAAATGATAAAAGTGTGTATCTTTGAAGATATGGAATAGAAGGAATAAAACCTGTTTCATTTCATATGGCGGTTTGGATCAAACATAAATTCTCATGTATCAATGAATTATAACTTTTTTAGGAACATTTTGATTGAGTTACTTCGCATTATTGAATAGTTATGGGTATCTACAACAAATTAGACTACTCATCCATTATAAAAGTGATCTCTGTCCCCTAAATTAATCATATATACAAATAAATTTGGGTCAACCAAAACATGAAAAATATCTTCCCAAATTCCTTATACATGTTCTAGATATATTTTTTCACAAAATTCCCACCTCAGTGTGCTTAATAAGTGAACCAAATGGGGATATTATAAATGAAGGTAATTATCCTATCTAACTTCCTTCCTTTTATTTTTTCTTTTCATACATTAAATTATATGCCAAAAATTCCAACATAAAACCAATAGTATCTAACATATAATAAAATTTTATTAATTTTATGTAATAATATTTATCCAATACTCTTTTGTTAAATCATACACCAATCCATCACACGTGTGTTTAGGGGACAATAGCCTCAGAAAAAAATGTAATTTTTATTCCATCATGAACTCAGAGGGATAGTCAAAATGATAAAAATATCGAATATATATGATACATATGTCCTGATATAAATAATGTTAAATTAATATATCATTCAATTCAAATCTTTACATCCATTATGGTGATGATATCATTTCTTACGCATACATTTGATTTACAATTTACACAACATGATGTGATTCATATTCAAAGGAGAACAGTCAAGGACGATAAAAAATCATCCAATTAATAATTAATGTGTTTTAAAAATTAATATCATTTTGGATATGAAGGATCTATATCCTTTTCATCATAACTAAAAAAATTCATGACAAACCATGAGTGAGAAAACAAAGCAGCTAACACCCAAAAAATGGTAATGATGAATTATTGTTGAAAATTAGGTGATAAGATGTAATAATATCATGTATATAAGGATCCTTCCATAGAAATGTCTTATTCTATTAATTTTAAACTAGATGTCGCATTATCAAAATCTGTGTAATATTTTAGGTATAGTGTTTTAGTTAATTAAGAGAAATTATTACAAAGTAAAGACATACAGTTCAAGTGGGAACCAATACACATTAACCATTAATTTCATAAAAAACTCTTTAAAATAATACAAGAATTATTATCATGATATTTATCCAAAATTTTCATCTTTATATAATATTTTTCAGTAGTCAATCTTAAAACCTATGATAATCATTTTAAAACGTGGGATGAGAACAAAAATATCAATAAGGTACATATAAAATGGAATATGTTAGTCTAGAGAAAATAAATAAATTCCACTTCATGAAAATATAACATTTCTCCATAAAAAAGGAATCATCATTACAAAGAGAGGAATTCTATTACCTTTTAAAAATAAATCGATTTCTAATGAAACACATTAGCAAGAATATAAAATAAATATAGGTATATTGCAACATAATCTCTATGTCACTCTTACCAAGGGATTTACTAATATGGATAACCTCAAACTAAAGAGTACAAAATGAATTGGATATTATAAAATAAACACCATTCATTGGATTATCACGAAACCGACCATCATTGTATAATAACAAAACCACTCATCCATGGTTAATCATGGAACCACCTTTCATTAGTTAATAATGTAACCACCCATTAATGGTTAATCATGGAACCACAAAAAATTTGTTTATAATGGGATCACAAATAA
Organism: Viscum album; assembly: GCA_963277665.1. Classification (NCBI taxonomy): domain Eukaryota; kingdom Viridiplantae; phylum Streptophyta; class Magnoliopsida; order Santalales; family Viscaceae; genus Viscum; species Viscum album. Next base: position 931,288,132 of record OY728137.1, read on the forward strand.
CAAAATAAAATCCCAATGGGTCATAACATAGATATAAATCACAAATTATTATATAATAAAACAATATTTCAAGAAAATAGATGTTCCATTTTAAAATCAATCATTTTGAAGAACCACACACATAGAATATAAAAACACTTCTATGGAAGTAATCACATAAAAAAATTAATATCTAAAATATTAATTTGATATGAATGAGGGAAATTATTTTCATTACATATGTGTAAAAATATTCTTTTTATATATTTTTATAAGAAACATAAAATTATTTTTTTAATGGGAAATCCCATAAAAATGTCATATCAGTGAAGTGAGTATAAATCAAATAATCAATTATTTGTATCTTCTTTAAAACCATATAAATGAAGAGAAACTTCAAATTATGACAATAAAATATAATATTAGATATAATATTATCTTTTAATAATCAATGAAGTAGAAGGTTATCCAAATGAATGGAAATGGGGTTAAAAATTCCTTACCCTAGGTTTGACATCCATCAAACATGTTCAAAAATTATTTATAATAGTTTAATGAATGTTATTAATTAATTATGAAAATATAATAATATTAATTATAACATATAAGATCATATTATATCATCTTAACACTCATTATAGTCATTATTTCTGGTGCGTTCATTTCATGGTTTCGTGGTTAGTTTCTTTCTATATAATTACATATTTTCATTTAAAATGTAAAAATTACACCAGTGTTGGAGTGAACATGTATTAATTCACCAACATATCTATATATGTCACCATATAACATTTTATTATATCATTAGGACTATTCATTTGATAAACTTTTATCAATAAATGTTTAATTTATTTTTTCGGTTTCTTGACCAACATAAACTTGTTTTTTATTTAATATTAAGTTTATATATTTGTTGCACAACATTAAATAAATCATAATATACTTTTAAAATTAAATTTAAGAAAAATTATTTTTTTATTACCAGATATTTATGTACATATCAGGAAATAAATAATCATTATCCATAGAGACAGTTATCCAACATAATTTGGACAGTTGTTTCATTCCATGAGTAAGAGGATATGCGAAAAAGGAAAGACATAAAATATTCCATTATAATAATTAAAGTAACATATATAAATTATATAATAGTTATAATTATTTTATGGATGAATGATGTGAGGTGAATGTAGAATAAGAAAATAAATTAAGAGAAGTGGTTTGAGAAAGTTACTTCTTGAATATCACCTTCTTGAATCGTCCCTTATTGAAGGTGGAATTGTTCTTTGGGAGAGAATAGAAAAACACAAAAATGGGGTGAGTGTAGAGTAGATTTATTAGAATATATTAAGGGATATTCAAGTATTTTAGGAGAAATGGGGAGGGGTGGAGTGGTATTTATACTTGATTTGGTGTGGTTTTATGTTATTAAATAATGATTATTTTATATTTAAAACCAACCAAATTTGGGAGGCATTTACATGAAATAATTATATTGAAAATTAATTTTTTAAAGGATGATTAAGGAATTAAAACACTCAAACACCAATTTTATTTTTTTTGTATTGTAATATTTTACCATTTTACTCTAACTCATTTCATTATTTTACATGTAATGTGGTGAGTGTTTTTTTACCATGGTAAAACATTTATGAAAAAGAATGAAAATTACCATACTAACTAATTTATGAATTCATAATCTAAATATAGGAAAATTTTAAAGAATTAAATTCAAATAATTATAAAAATAAAATTTTAAAGAAAACTCGATGACACAGTATAAAATTGGTTATTTAAGAAGTGTATTTTCATGTGAAATATGATTTAATTTTAACACTATGAATAAAAATTATTATTTTATGAAATAAAATTCTAATTTAATGAAATAAAATATTAAAATTAAATTTAAAACATTCCCCATTATGTATTATTTTAATTAACAAAATAGGATAAACAAAGTATACTTTAAAAACGTTTTCAGAAAAATCCCATTTTTAATCCCAAAAAATAACTAATTCTAAAATACAATATGATGTTTATTCAATATAATTTAAAATAATTAAATTTAAAAAATAATTATTTTTTATGAAAATAAATAAAAAATAATGGGATTTTTAATTTTTTCTAATGTATTCATAATAAATGAATATATTACAGATATAATTATTTATCATTATTCACTAAGAAATTATTCCTTTTGTAAAATTATCAAAATAACAACATAAGATAATTTCAATATTATGATTTCAAAAAATTAAGTGAATTTTATCAAATAAATTCTCTATAAGTTAGAAAAATAAATTATATTATTTTAATATAAAAATCGATAAAAATCAAATTTTAAAGGTAATATTTTTCGAAGAATAAAGAATTTTGCATCAAATTTGAGTGATTATTTGTAATTAATTAATTAATTCCATTATAAATGATTATCAAAATTATATATTTCATAAGGTTGTTAATATTTTTCATATGTTCTAATTTATTAGTTAGATTATAATGATCAAATTAAAAAAATGAGATTATATTACTTTTTAATATCGATATAGTGTAACTTATATGCTATTGAGAATTTTAATTCCCTTTAGGATATAGGGAAGTTGAAGTCTTCCCATCCCTTTTATAAATTTATTTCTTCTAATTTGATATCAGGATAAAATACTAGGGGTTTGAATATTCAAAATACCAATTTTGATATCCCACATTGAAAAAATCAATAAAACATCGACCTGGAAAGTGAGAGAGGAATGTAAGAAGGTCATCGTGAATAAAACATACTACATTTTTGTGTAGGGAAACATGAACATGGAAGAAATTAGATAATTATCATAGATTAATCTAGAGTTATAGAGAACATGGTCATGAGAAAGTCAATCATCAAAAAATCATAATTTGTTGATAGGATAAAAGGACATTGATTTCTCAGTAATAAAAGTAAATTAATAATATTTCTATTTTAATATTTTTTCACTAGATTTGTTTAATTCATTTATTACCTAGAATATGATTTTAATGAAATATAATTTCTGGAAAATTAGAATTTCATCCTCATAATATCTCCAAATGATGAATATTCATGATGAATTTTTTAAACCTAAAGCATCAAACTCAACATATACAGATCAAAAAATCTAGAAAAGTATAAATAATTATTCCTCTAATATTTAAGAATTATCTAAAACAAAAAATTATTATTAAAGGATAATGTATATCTCAAAAAATAATAAACCTTTATCTTAAAAAAAACTAATTTAATCTCAGAAAATCAACATTAAAACCCAATGACTAACATAGATTATTTAGAAAATATCTATCGTTAATATTTCTCAAAACATTCCATATGAAAATTAAAACCTAAAAATATAGAGTATTAGACCACATATTTCTCCAAGAAAAAGTTAATATTTATACTCAAATAATATCTATCACTATTAAAGTCTCATCCCATAATTTTATTTTTATAATCACATAATTATCAAGATATAATAATCATTTCCATAAATAAAGTGAATCACTATAATAATTTATTAATAATAAAATATAATTCATCCATTATTTTTTATATAGAATACAATAGTATTCTATTTACCATAATTATATAAGGTTCCCAAAATAGTGAATTTCCTCTTAAATAATATTAATCACTTAATCACCAAATCATTTTTTCAATATCATTGTTTTCTATTTGATATAACTTATATTAAAAAATAGACATATTTTTCACTAATCCAATATTTTACATTAAATTAAAAATTTAATACTTATTGGGAGATCACATAAGCCAATGGTATGATATGCATGCCTGTAGACCTTAAGTTCTATGTTCTATCTCGATAGTCTTTCTGTTCAGAACGAGTTATCACACGATCATATAGATGTCATTTTCTAAAAATATATTAGTATAGTACTTATAAAATTATAAATGTTTAAGAAACATTCTAAAACATTACATTAATATATTTAACCTCAATGGTTATCTTATACATTTAATTTTTCATCTCAAAAAATTATTAACAAATAATTACCTCCAAATCAGAGATCATATAAACCAAAAAAGATGACAATACATTTAATATTATTTCAAAAAAAATTAAATGAATTATTCCACAATTAACCATTTTCATATCTTAATATTACGAGTTACATATACCTTAAAAATTATATCATTTTTATCTCTTTTCAATGGCATCAATTCCATCTTACATATGTTTCCAATTTTTGAAAAAAAATAAAATATAGAAAAATACAGAAGAATTACATGATTCAAATTTTTTTTATAAAATACTAATATATCATATATTTAAAAACTAAATAAATATATAAAAACATCATTCATTATATTTCTTAAACCGTGAACCAAGATCTATTTTCAATTTCAACATATCGTATTCTTACAATCCATGAGTTGAATTATATCCTTATGATTCATCAATATCAACCCAAAAATATTTCATTCTTAGAAAATAAGAAATAAAATCATAACATAACTACATAAATCAATATCAAATAAATTTTTATTCCATTGTGGAAGTTACCTTTTTGAGAAAGTCGATAATGATGAGATTTTGAAACCAAATGACAAGTGTACCACAACCCATAAATTTTTTGTAGAAAAGAAGAGTTGTTAGATAGGTTGTAAAGTTCCATGTAGGTTATATGAATACTCCAAAAGATATCAATATCATTATAATATTATATTTGAATAATATTATAATGAAATAATCAATATGTGATTAGAAAGTTGGTAAAGATGACCTTCCTTAATTCTTTATAAACGTTCCTTAATCTATAGAAAAGAAAATCATCAAAGAGTGAAATTAATTGTTATATGTTAAAACTAAAATAGTCCCTTTTAAAGAAAATACCCATAGAAATAATTTAATAAATTAACATTAAAATCATTTATTCCTATACATATACCCCCTCTTATTCCAATAACCAAAAATATATTTAATCTCATAAAAATCAATCACTTTAAATGACTAAATTGTTCTATGTGGAATTGATATTATAGTTATAGTTAAAATTTTGATCGAATGATTATATCTATATCTATTAATAAAACTTTATGTAGAAACATCATAATCTACAATATTGTCTGAACCCTCCTTTGATACAAATTTTAAGGACATTACCTTAAATAATTCATAATTTAGTTATTTTAAATCTGAAAATCACATTCTTTTCCCCAAAATAATTTAGGGTTGGAGTTTTAGAGAATTAGGGAAAACTCATAAAAGTTAAACACATAAATTTAAAGTTCATTGTACTATAGAGTATCCATTTTTTCATCAACCATGGGTCATTAAAATAAAAAATAATTTTGTTCATTTAAATCATCACTATTTTCATCGTGATCTCATAATTATAACCTATTCATACATAAACCATGTGAAAATAATTTTCAAACATTTAATGAGGACAAACATATTAGAAAGGGACACAGTAAAATGAATCCATTAGTCCAGTGAAAACCCATAAATAAAATTTCATGAAAACATCCTTTTTCACCGTGAAAAATGAATCATCATTTCAAAAAACATCACTATCTTACCTATTAAGTATCAATCAATTTCCATGGAAACTGATTATCATGAATACTAATTAAATGTAGGTAATTATGGGATCTATTTCCATATCACTCTTAAAAATAGTGCAACAAATATGGACATCCTTAAAATCCGGAGTACCCAATTCATTAAAAGTTATAAATTTACCACCCATCCTTGGTTTATAACGGAACCAACAGTCCTTGGGTAATAACATATCCATAATTTCCCAGACCACCTTGATCAACTAGATTGTGAAAATTTGGTGGTTGAAGTATTTAGGGAGTTCACAATGACTTATTTCAACACTATTAAAAAATTTCCCATTTTTTAGGTTCTCCAATGGAAGGTCGCAATGGTGATTCACAAAAGTGACTCACAATGGTGATTTGAAATAGTGAGTTGGAATGGTGAGTCAGAATGGTGAGTTGGAACGGTGAGTCTGAATGGTGATTCAGAACATTTAGTCAGAATAGTGAGTTGAAATGGTGAGTCAGAAGAGTGAGTTGAAATGGTGAGTCTGAATAGTGAGCTAGGATCAGTGAGTTGAAATGGTGACTCACACTAGTGACTCAAACCATTGACTTGAAATGGTATATCACCCAACGGTATCTTGTCCAGTGGTGATTCATCCAATCGTGAGTCGTCCAATGACAGTCCATTCCAATGGCGAGTCATGAATAACGATTCCATCTTCCTACCATTTCACCCCTTTATTGTTTTCATTGATGTAAAAAGAGTTTAATACCATATTTAACTGTTTAAGGTTACTTATAATTGGATATGAGTCATATAATTAAAATCATAAGATTTAGGGGTGTTTTAATTTTCCAATCTGCATGCTTTTATTGAGATCCATCCTTAATGGGAATTCAAAACCATTTCTTCTTCCGTGACTCTCAGATCAAATTCTTCTAAGCCAATGGTCTTCCCCTTTTTCTATCCTTATCCATTATATATTATGTGGAATATAGACCCATTATTTCTTAAGTATTTGTGTTGTTGTGTTATTTCCTGTAGACCATGTTATCCCATGAAGATATTCCTGATGTTTGTGTTCCCCCTTCTTCGGTGTAACCAGGAAGTGCCGATCATCTCATCTTCTATGTACGTTTCCTTCATCCCTCTCAAAATGATATAATGTAGGGTAGGTGTATGAATGTATCTCATGTGAATATTATTGATTCCAAATTATATAAATATTAATAAATCAATTTTAGATCATTATGCAGGGGTGGGGAAAAGTGAAATACGGTCTTCTTGTTATATTTTTTTGTTTTTTCTTTGAATTATATGGTCTAAAAACCCAATGATTTTTTTTTCATTGGTGGTCCTTGTTTTCACTACAATTAACAATCTTGAAATATATGAAGTTTTTTTATATCGAAATTTTGTTACAAAATTAGTTGAATGTTTATACTCGGCTAATAAAAGGATTATCCAGGATCAAAATTGTTTTTATGATAACCCCTAAATTAAAAAGTATATATATTGGGGGGAATGCCTTGTTAAATCTGAATATTCCATACCATATATATTTGGGTGGTGTGTTGTGTGTGTTATTTTTATTAATTATATGGTAGTAGGGTTTTTTCCATGAATGTGTGATGTGGGGTCGTTCAGAAGGTGTGTTGGAATCTCAGGTCGATAGATTTATTGATTGTGGAATTAACAGAATGTATTGTACAATAGGGTTGTGATTGGGTTTTATAGTTATGTGTTGCTGGTTTCAACTATGATTTGGGGTCCTTCACTATTCCAAGGATGGTTTGGGAAGAATTACTTTGAACAATGATAAGGAAAGTGTTTGGAATGGGAGTTAAATGGAGAAGAATGTGATGTGGGTTATTTTTCCATGGATCTTCTTCCTCTGTGTGACTTTTTCTATGTAGAATGATGTGTGGTGTGCCTAGTAGTTATCGGGTAGAGATGGAATGAATGAATTGTTTTTTAATAAATAATGATAATGGGTTAAATGAATTGTATGGGGGTATTAATTTAGTTAGTGTCTGGTTGTGTGGTTGTTAATTTAGATGTAGCAGTAAAGATGGCAGTGTTGTGAGCAGGCTGTTTGTTTTAGAACCCATTGGTTGGGAAGTATTGTTTTGTATTATATTTAAATATTCATGTGTATATTTTTTAATTTCTATATACACCCCAACATAGTAGAGAATTATGTTCTGAACTCCCCCCATCGACACGTGGTAGGGTGTCCGTCCTGAACATCATAGTGAGAGGATCGATAGTGGTCCACCCTCTCTTCTCTATTCCTTATTCTAGAAGGTGGTAGACGAGATTCTTTACGAAAGATGTGGATTGTGAGGCATAGGTGTATGTGGGAGAGTTGTGATTCCTTGGAGTATTTATGATAATATATGTTGGACTTCCCATGTATCTTCGGGTTGATATGTGTAGTTCTTTAGAATATGTTTTTGGGTTGAGGGGTGGTTGTGGCCCAGGTGTCTGCAGGTGGGATGTTATGAGGTTTGTGCCCAGGTGCCTGTGGGTTGTATGTGATGTGTTATGGGGCCCAAGTATGTTCAAAAGTGATTTTATGTGGTTTTTGAGGCCTACTTTTGTAGAGGTGGGATGTGATGTGGTTTGTGTGGCCTAGGTGTGTCTGGGAGGGTTGTGACATGGATCGTTCAGATGAGATGGGAGAATAAGTACGTTTTCCATTAGGAAAGATAATCTAAACGAGTAGGAAGTGGTGTGGGTTTAATAAATCATTTATGTCATTATTATATAACTTTACTTGACTTGCGTTACTTAGTGAGCATGCCTTGGTGAGGATTAGATGGCTAGTATAGCTTGTTATGTGCTATTGGGTTATCTTGTTTTCCCCTAATAGCATTGGTATTCTTCTCTCACTTTTTCATGAGAGACTTTGGTTTTCCTACTGATTATACTTGTATACTCACCCTACATAAATAAACTTTTTTTAGGTTTATAGGATGATTACATGGACCATGTTGGACCCTAGTATGTCAGACTTTTGGATTGTTTCTATGTCACTACTAGTTTTACATTGGAAACTTACATTGAAGTTTTATTACATTGTAATAGTTTTTTTTAAACATGCATATGGGATGGATTATGGATTTATTTTAGATATTAATTGGAATTTTCTTGAGGTTGATACATATTTTCTCCTAGTATTGTTTTTCAAAAAAGGGTCATGTCTTCCATTTGTGATATCTATATACCCTTGGGGCTTGTCTCCACCCTAGTTCCTACAGAACAACCAAGTGAGGCTACACAGTTTGAAGGATAGAGACCCTATGAAGGGTACATGCATCATAATTACTTATGTTCCTGTTTGAATTGGGTTATATTGGGGAATTTTAAATGGATAATGAAATTTGTTAAATGAGTTAAAATGAATCATAAAGAAAATTCTGTACTACTAAGGCTTAGGAATTCCATGTTTATCATTTTTAGTAATTACACCCAGTCATCATTCTTGTATGGATCAAAAAAGTTCGGCTCAGTAGGCTGATCCAGTTGATCGGTGGAGGGTTGATCCAGTGGAGGAGGATGATCAGTGGTAGAGAAAGTCATGTTCATTCCAGCAGTAGGCCTTAAGAATATATGGGGGCAGTGTTTCAGATATAGATATAGAGGGATGGATCGTTAAGATTGATATCACCTACAATTTGATCTTGGATATGACATAGAATTGTGTTCCTTTGGTAGTGAGCTAGATGCAGGGAGCTACGTTTCAGTGGTGGATGTTTTACCTGGGGGAGAGAAAGGAGGAAGAAATTTTTTTGATTGATTTTGAGAATGGGATCAGAGATGCATTTCATTCGTCAACCATGAAGGATGATAATCATCTTTAATTGTACTACCTACAATAAAGGAGTATGTCGGTAGGATATATAAGAATTATGTTCAAGTATCGCCTTTATTTTCCATGGATCACTTTTTGGATCATGAGTCTCGTGAGATATTCCTAGAGGAATAACATCATGATTCTATATTGTATGTGGTTGCTCCATTTATGTTTATGACATACATAATGGTTCAGAAGAAAGCAGAAGTGATAGAGAATATTCACTCACAAGGAGGTATATAGTTATAGGGGACACAACATGGTTCTTCAAGTGGTAGGGTTACCAAAAGCAGGTCTTAGGTTCTAGTACCATCAAGGTTTCCACCAGTGGTGAGTCAACCTCGAGAGTATCCGTTTCAAACTTCTTGTCCTTGTGTCGTTCTCATGATCTTGGGACCAAGGTGTTTCATTTGTAGAGTGTGTTAAAATATCTATACCCAGTTCCTATCACCAATTCAAGCATAGTATAATAGATGTAGGATGTTCTCATGCTATCCTCAGTTGTAGTTTCCAGCCAGTCCATTTCAGCAGTAGGGATTGCAGACCCATGCTCCCACTAGGGCAGATGAAGTAGGTAGAGACTAAACCAAGGGTGTTCCTCAGAGAATTTGACCATTCTGTGGTCATGGAGGTGGTCATCATCAAAGGGGCAAAGGATATGGGATCAGTCAGTTGAAAAAAGTGGAGGTATATGTTCAAAAAGGACCATATATCATTAGTGGAATAATATTCCTAATTATTACCCTTTATTGTTCCTTAATTGATTTAAGAGCATCCCTTACTACTTTTTAACTAGTCTAGACAATGATCTGTAACTACAATAAGATAGGATTCTTGTTCCCCTGGTATTGAGTATGACATTCAGAGTCGAGAGAAAATTGTTTGATGTGTGTCATGTATGTAGACTGATGATGTGACCACATCAGTCATATGGGGTTCTTTTCAAGATTATTATGCATTCATACATTTTCATTCTCGACATCAACTAGTTATACTTTGTGTTTTCTGTTATGGACTACTTTTGTAGAGGAGTCATTTTTTTAGACATGGATAGCCAGCATGAGGCTTTCATTTGTGAGAAGAGTTTCCAGGTGGGAAGTCATCATGGGGTTCCACATCTTCATTTTTTGGAGAAGTTGTCAATGGAATCAGTAGAAGTTGGGATTTAGGAGGTTCAAAGAGTCATTGAGGAGTTCTAAGATTATTTCCCTAATGAGGTTGTGACTCTACCCCCTTGACATGATGTTTTTTTGGAGATATAATTAAATCCTGGTACTTGTACAATATCAATAGGTCTTTAGCAGATAGAACTTTCTTATGTTATAGGATCTGAGAATTCATATTGATGGCATGATGAAGAAGGGTTTTATCTGGCTTAGTATTTCTCTATGCGGTGATCCGGTGTTGTTCATAAAGAACATAGATGGGGGTATGAGGTTGTGTATAGACTATATGAGGATAAATCATGTTATGTTCAAGAGAAATTTCCCTATCCTAAGAAAATATGATATGTATGACTAGCTTGTAGGGGCATGTTGGATTTCTCACATCGATATGCAATCTAGGATTCCCTAATTGAGGGTGAAAAAGGTCGATATCTTGATTATTTCTTTCATATGACGGTATGGTAACTTTGAGTTCATAGTCATGTCGTTTGGTGTTACTAATGCACCATCTATGTTCATGGGGATCATTAAATCCATTTTCCAAGAGTTCCTATATCGGTTCTTTGTCTTATTCATTGATGACATCTAAATCTACTCGAATTTAGAGTAGAGGCACAATGATCATCTCAGAACCATCATAAATAATCTTCAACACTACCATATCTATGGAATGTTTTCCATGTTAATGTTTGGGACATGATAGGTGAATTTCCCAGTGCATGTGGTGTCTCAGTAGGGTGTAGCATTGGATCCATCAATGGTTGAAGTAGCTGTTTATTAGGTATCACACTAGAATGTGGCAGATGTTCATAGTTTTCAATGTATCACATGATATTATCAAATGTTTGTATCTGATTTACCATGAGTAATAGCTACATTGACAGCTATGACTAGATAAGAGCAATCATTTTTTTGGATCAAGTAACAACATGCAACATTCAGCTATCTGAAGTAGAAGATTGTTAGTGCTTCAATGCTCTAGTTTCCAAAGGAATGGGTGATGTTCGAGGTGTTTTGTGATGAATATTGTATGGTCTTGGGATGAATCTTAATACGGATATAGGTATTTATCTCTTATGGACTTAGTTAGTTACATCCCCATAAACACAACTATTCCACCCATGAACTGGAGTTAGCAGCAGTTGTTTTTGTGCTAAAGTTGTGGTGGCATTACCTCGATATGGATCACTTTATAGTCTTCACTGACCACAAGATCTATAGGTATATCTTTTTCTAGTGATATATTTATATGTGACAGCATAGTTGGGTGGTGATTCTTCATAATTCAAATTTTGAGTTCTCCTACACCTATGAAAGGGGAATGTCGTGGCTGATAGAGGTGTTGGCAGCCTTTCACTTAGATGCAGGAATCGATGGTGGTATAGGATGTTTGATCAAGATGATAGTGAAGTATTCTCTGATGAAGCTAGTGGAGTAGTCTTAGTGGGGATTCTCAAATGAAGAGGTATTCCATGATTGTGTTTTCCCTGGTGATGCTATAGAATACTGGTCAAAACCTGATGTAGGTTCTAGGGAAGTTGTTTGTTCCAGTAGAAATGTGTGAGTAATTCCTCCATGATTTTGATAGATCACCCTTATCTATACACTCATGAATTTATAATATGTACCATGGTATGAGGATTTAGTTTTAGGTGGTTCATGATGAAATCGGTAGTAGCAGAGTTTGTGGAAAGATGCTTGGTATCCCCGCATGTAAAGGATGAGAATTGTGTTCCCAGTGGTTTCTTACATCCCCTATATGTCTTTGAGATTAAGAGGGATGAAATATCAATGGATTTATATACATGGTTACCCAGGTCTCATTGAGGATATGATTCTATCTGGGTGGTAGTGGATGATATGATGAAATTTTATCACCTCATAAGGATTAAGGAGTTAGGCTCTATAGATACCTTATAAAAGATGTATGTGGAGGGGGTGGTGTTGCTGTAAGGATTTTAATGATCTATTTCCTCGAAATGGGATACACATTTTATCTCCTGATTTTGGAGGGTATTTCAGTATATAATTGGAACTCAATTATGCCTCATCAATAACATCCACCCTCATACAGATGGGAAAAAATAGACTAAACAGATTCTTGAAGATATGTCACGATCATGCATCATGGACTTTGGAAGATCGTGGGTATTCGAATTTCCCTTGTTAATGTTTTCTTATAATAACATCTATCACTCTATAATTTTAATGGGTCCATTTGAAGAACTGTATGTAAGACTGTGTCGTTTACCATAGTGTAAGATAGAGGTTTAGGAGATAAATGTTCTTGGTCCCGTGGTGGTACAGAGGATGATTGATAAGGTGTAGCTTGTTCCTAAGAGGATGAAATAAGTATAGGCCCAAAATAATTCTTATTCTAATTGTAGGAGGTGGCTCTTGGAGTTTGAGATTGGGGACCATGTGTCCTTTATGGATTCCCCTCGACGTGAGAAGTGGAGGTTTGGTAGAGGGAGAATTCATTCTCCGAGGTTTTTTGGACCATTGTAGGGGTTGGGATGAGTTGGAGAAGTCACATTCCAGTTAGTGTTTCTACAATATTTTTATAGGATACATGATTTTTCCACATCTCTCAACTTATTTGGTATCTTCATGATGATTCCCATGTACTTGACTTGGGAGAGTTGGATATCGAGGAAGATACGACGTAAGTGCAACGGCTAGCGGAGATATAGGATCATCGAGAGAAGGTTTTATGTGGATGGACCATTCAGTTGATTCATGTGTTAAGGAGGCATGTTTTCCTGAAGGAGAGTTCATGTGAGTGACAAATGTAGATGTTTTCCTAGTACCAATAATTGTTATGAGTTTTTCCTTGTTATGTTTTCCCTTGTGATAAAATTTTTTACCCTTGTTTTATTAAATGAGTTTTTTCCCCTGGTTGAGATGTGTGTGTTATAATGTATAATAAATCCATTCCATGTGAAAAGTGAAAGACCAGACTTGTATTTGTGGTGGCTTAACTGTGATGTGATTAAACATGTGTGGGAGAGTCAGTTCCACCAATATTAGATAGTATCTTGACATGAAGGATGAAATTACCGGATTCATGTGTTTGGAATCGTGTAGTATATTAACAATGATGGTATTTGGTTTGGGATGTGAGGTGGTTGTGTTGTATTGTGTTCTTGGTCATTTGAGTTGTCATGTTATGTTTTTTTAGTTCTTGAGGACTAACATGAGTATTGAGAGGTATATCACAGGGTGGTTGTTCAGACCCCATTTCTCTTTGGCGTTTGGTTTATAATTCTCCAGGGAAAGAATAGTTTTATAGGTATCTGATGTAACGAACATGAACACTACAGTCCATTAAATTGTGCAAATCCAATGGATGAAGGGTTTTGGGATGTCATGTTCACTTATTTCAACACTTTTTTACAAATAATTACTTTTCTATGTTCTCTAATGGTAGGTCATAATGATGATTCATGGTGGTGAGTCGTGATAGTGAGTCATGATGGTGACTCACAATGGTGACTCGAAACACTGATTCAGAATGGTGAGTCAAAATACTATGTCAGAATAGTGAGTTGGAATGGTGAGATGGACCAATGAGTTGAAATGATGTATCATAATGGTGATTCCAAACGGTGAGTCATAATGGTGATCAGGACGGGTGAGTTGCAAAGGAGACTCAAATCAGTGACTCCCAATGGTATCTCACACAATGATACCTCATCCAGTAATGATTCTCTCAATAGTGAGTCATCCAATAATTAGTCTACTAATGGTAGATCATTCTAATGGTGATTCATGAACAATAATTTCAGATTCCTACATTTATTCCCGTTTGAAATTTTCTTTGATGTAAAATGATTCTCATACCATATTGAATTGGTTTTGGAGATTTTTCAATGTCTATGAGATATATATTTAAAATACTAAGATTCTGTAAGATTTTAATTGTTCAAACAATGTTTTTTTTTCAAATCCATCCTTAAAAGAAATTCAGAATTGTTTCATATTCTGTGAGTCTTGGATCTAATCCTTATAAGTCAAGGGTCGTCCCATAATCATTTACTTCACTTTCTCTAGGTATGTTGAACACAAAAAAAAAAATTCCCTGAGGATTCATTATATATTGTGGGAGCCTTGGACCCTGTTTTCCCTAGAGGCACTTCCTACTACATGTGCATCCACTAATTTGGTGAAAACTGGAAGTGTCGATCCTATCTTCTTCTATGTGGGTTTCCTTCATCCCTCTCAATATTTTATCATATGATGTGGATGTACAAAAGTGTACCTTATGAATATTGTTGAATCCAATTAATCAAATATAATTGAATCAGTTTAAGATCAACATATAGGGGGTGAGGAAATGCGGAGTATGATATTCTTATTATTTGTTTTTTTTTGTTTTGAAATATAAGGGCTAAATTCCCCACTAAAAATCATAGTCATTGGTAGTCCCATTTTTCTCACTGATTAATTATTTTAGAATTCAGGATGTTTGGATTTCTGTGGAATATTTGTTATAAATCAGTTTACTTTGAATACTTGGATAATAAAAGGTTGTACCTAGGTCAAATAATATTCTTTAATAAACTCTATATTAACATGTATAAATTGGGTGAGGAATGACTTGGTCAATCTGAATATTCCTAGCCTTGGTTTTTTCGGTGGTTTTCAATGTGTGGGATTGTTCTGACTTGTGATTTAGTTGGGTTGTGATAATGGATGTGTGATGTGGGGTGGTTCGTAAGGTGTGTTGGAATCTTAGGTTGAGGGATTTATGATTATTTAATGGATATAAACTATTCTATAGAAGATATGTGACTGGGTTGTGTAGTTATGTGTTACTATGTTTAGCATTGAGTTGGGGGCTTTCTCTATTGAGAGGATAGTTTGGAAAGAATGGCTTTGAAGAATACGACGGCAGTGGTTGGGGTGGGAGTTAAATGCAGTAAAATATGGAGTGGGTTATTTTACCATAGTTCTTCTTCCTTTGTGTGACTTTTTCTATGTGGCTTGTTTTGTGGGGTGCCTAGTAGATTCCCAAGTAAAGATAAAATGAAATTATTTTTTTAATAAAGAATTATAATTGATTAAATTAATTGGCTGAGGTTATGATTTGAGTTTGTAGTCAGCTGTCATGTTGTGAATTTAGAGGTAGTAGTGAATTTGGAAGTGTTGTGAGGTCATTGTTTTCTTCAAAACCCATAGGTTGGGGAGGAGTGTCCAGTATTATATCTAAATGTACTTTTATTTTATTTGTGATTTCCATAAAAACCAAACCTAGATTCACACTATGTGATGTTCACCCTCATTGTTATGGGGGATGGTGTCTTTCCAAAACAACCCAGAGAGAGGATGGATTGATGGCCACCTTCTCTTCCCTACTTCATCTAGGTGGTGGTATCCCAATATTATTTGGAAAAGTTGTAGTTTTTTTGCAATAGTTGTGTTCGAGAGAGTGGTTCCTACCAAGTGTCTTTAGGATGATATGTGTAGTGTTTACAAGGTGTTGTCAGGATAATGTGTGTATTTACTTTCAAAGTGTCATTGGGGAGAGGTGTGGTTGTGGCCCAGGTGTGTGTAAGTATGATGTGATGTGGTTTGTGGATGAGGTTTAGGAAGGTGGGATGTGATCTGGTTTGTGTCACGGATGTATGTGGGTGGAATGTGATATTTTTGTGTGGCCCAGGTGAGCGGAAAGAATGTGATGTGGTTTTTGAGGCCCATGTGTTTGTGGGAGTGTTTTAATGTGGATCTTTCATACTCGGGGGAGCACGATGGTGTTTTTCTTTAGGAAAGAGTAGCTAAAATAGTGGTAGGTGGTATGGGGAACCTATATCATCGATTCTATTACTATATTACATTTCATGACAATAAATTATTAATTTTTGTGTGGCTTGGTGAGGTTGGGATGGAAACTATACCTTGTTATGTGGTATTGGGTTCAACTACTTTCTCACGGGTGAATTATAATAAAAATTTCACTTGTTAATGTGGGACATTGGTTTTCCTACTGATTATATGTGTATTATAACCCTATGTATATAAAATTATTTTAGGTTTCTAGGATTATTACGTGGACCATGTTGGACCTTAATAGCTCAGACGTTTGGATAGTTTTTGGGTCACTTCTTAGTTTTACATTGGGAACATAATTTGGAGTTTTATTTCATTTTAATAGTTTTATTTTAAAAATTCATGTGTTCAGGATTTTGGATTTCATTTATATATGTCATGGAACCAATTTACTATTGATGTATCTTATCTCCCGATCATGTTTTTTGAAAAATGGAAATTACTTCAATTTAGTGATATTTCTAAACCCTTGGTCCTGGTCCCCACCCTAGGGCCTATTGGGGGAAGCACTATTGGATAATTATCTATCGTCCTTCATTCCTAGCTTAAGATGGGAATCTTTGAAGGGAGTGGATCGTGACAGTAAAAAACCATCCTTTGTTTATCAAATAACCACATGTAACTGGTTAATAATGTTACCGACCATCAATGGTTTATCATGGAAGAATCTATAATTATTCTTTAACAAAACAAAACATCATAAAAAATTATCCCAAGTACCTTAACAAAAAAAATTAATCATTAATTATTTTTTCATAATATAATCATTGAATAAAATAATATTTTAATTCTAAAATCAACCATTTTAAAAATATCTCAAACACAATGGAAAAAATATTCCTTGAATGTAATCAAATAAATATGTTATATAAGTATAAAAATTAAGGCAACATGAAGAAGATAAATTTTATTCAGTACATATATGAAAAAAAAACATTCCATCTGAATTTTCTAGAATGAAACATATATATATTTTTTTAATGGATTGTCCCCTACAAATATGATATCATTTATATGAGTTTTATCCACTGAATAATAATGTATATAAACTATAAATTGAAATAAAACAAGTGTAAATACCACAAAATATAATCAAAAGTAACTCCAAACAAAGTAGTATCACGACATAATCAATAAAGTGGAAGGTTAAACTTAATAATGGAAATAAGGTTAAGAATTCTCTTAACTCATGATCAACTTCCAAAAAATATATCCAATTACCTATATAATGTTGTAATTAGTGATATTAATTTATTATAAAATATAATCATATTTATGATAACTTCTATAATCCTTTTATAATATTTTGACTCCCATTCATTAATAGTAATTCATTGTTTTCATTTTTTTGGTTGCGTTCATTTCATGGATTCATGTTATGTTGATTTAGAAATAATTATGGATTTTATTTTGAAATGGAAATAATACACCATTAGTAGAATGAAATTGTATTAATTCAAGTATGTAAATATAAATTATCTAATATTTAGTTTTTATTTCTAACACCATTATAATTCATTTGATAAAATCTAAATTATTAATGTATTGTTTAATTTTGTGGCTTTTATGACCATAACAAACTAGTTTAATTTTATTTAAAATTATGTTGATATTTTTGTTCCATAACATGAAATAAGTTAAAATATACTTATAATAGTCTTATTTAAGCATAATAACAATTTTATGACTAGCCTTTATAGTGGTTATGGAAAATGAATAATCATTATCCAAGGATTGGGTTAACCGCCATAATTTGGACCATAGATTCATTTAATTAAGTAAGAGAGTATGAGAAATGGAATGGTTATAGGATATTCCATTACCAACATGAAATTAAATTATATACATGATAGCATAGATATTATTATTTTCTATATGAATGAGGTGATGTGATGGTTGAACAATAAAATAAATTAGGAGATGTGTTTTGAGAAAGTTATCTCTTGGATGTCACCCCCGTAAAGTACCCATTAAAGAACATGGAATTGGACTTTGATTGAGACCATAAGAACATGGAAATTTGTGGAGTGGAGATGAGGGGTTTTTTTAGATTTTATATAATTAAATTCTTTTTAGGATAAGGGATTGTGTGTGGAGTTGTATTTATACTTGATGAGGGGAGGTTTTATGGGATTAAATAATGATTATAAAATATTTAAAGCCAACCAAATTTTTGTGGAATTATTTTTAATTAATTAGATTGATAATTACTTATTAATGGGTGGATATGGTCAGTAAAAACATCAATATATCATTTAATCTTGTATTTTCAGGGTATTTGAAGCAATTTCATTTTAACTTTAACATGTTTTATTATTTTACATATACTACTATAAATCATTGGTTTACCGTAACAAATTTTTTATACCTGAAAATGAAAATGAATTGATTAACTTATATTGTTATTCAGATTCCAAATATGGATTAATTTTTTAAGGTTCAATTAATATAATTTGGAAATTTAATTTTGAAAAAAATTACAAATACTTGAGGGAAATTTTTTTATGAGGTGAATTTTTCAATAAAAATTTTATTTTAGATTAACTCTATGAATAATAACTATAATTTTGAAAAATAAATTAATATTTAATTATATATAATATATATATACTTTTTTTTAATCCATTCCCCATTAAGTTTTATTTTAATTAACTAAAAATGAGAAACATTTTTTTCTTTAAAAATATTTTTTGAAAAATCACATTTTTAAAGGAAAAAAATAATCTAATTCTAAAATAAAATATTAAATTGATTAAAATCAATTTATGAGCATAAAATAAAAATATATAATAATTATTTAAGTTTAAATAAAATTCAAAACATAATTGGGAATTTAAATTGATTAATTTATTGAGAAAAATACATTATTACAAAATTCATTATTTTTTACTATTGAATCCAAAATTAATATTTTGTGAAAATTATCAAAACATCACCATTGTAAAATATAAATATTTTTATTTTAGAATCAAATTTAATTATATAAAATATATTTTTTCAAAATTTAAATAAATAAATTTAATTATTTTCACGTAAAAATCAATAAAAATCAATTTTTGAATGGAATATAGATTTTTGATTAATAAAATAAATTTACTAAAAATTTGACTGATTATTTATAAAAATTTAACATATTGATTTAAAATGATTAAGAAAAATATAAATTTCTTAATTTTATTTATTCATTTCATACCCTCAAATTTAACCACAAGATTATAATGGTTACATTAAAATTGTAAGATTTCATTGATGATTATGATGGATTTTTCATAACATTCTAACTACCGAACATATTATTTCATTTTTAAATTCTTAGAATTTTACAATATATGATATAATACAAATAAATATTGGTTTTGTTAATAAATAACAAGTTCAAAACCATTATTCAGGATTTTAAATCATGCATGACTAAAAGAATGTTGGTGGTGAGGGACTTCATGAAAATTTTCTTTTATTAAGGTATATTTTATCGGTGTGAACCTAATTAAATTTATATGGTATTTCCATATCCCCTTGTACATGTAATATCTTGAATAATTCATAATTCATGGTCTTTTTTGTCTTAATTCATATTGTTTCATCTATAGGGATTTTTTTTATATACTAACTGGTTACTATTTCATAATAACATTTTATTTTATTTTTTTGTTATTTTACATTTTCATTGTATTTGATATTATAGGATTATGTGTGTAACTTATTTATTTTATATTATGTTTTATTTATAATTATTTTTAATGGATTTAAATTTTATACAGTTAATCAATTATGGGTTTTTTATTCGTTTCAATTTTTTCATCTTTATGTGATATTGCATCTCAATTTTTTTTAATTGAGACATATTTGAACATTTCACCTATTCAATTTTTTGAGGTTTACCTATTTAAAATTTTGATTTTTTACATCATGAATTCTCTTAATATTCATGTTGTTTAATGTTCCATTTTATGTAATTTTATTCATCATTGTTGTGATTCAAATGTTACTTATGATGTATGAGTTTTTTGTTTCTATATCTACTTAATTGGTATTATTTATGGTTTAATTTCCATTTCATTATTTTATTTGTTCATTGTCTAATGATTCAATTTAATTTTCATCTCTTATGGTTATTCATGAACATTTAAGGTAACAATACAAATTTCAACTCTTTTTTACTTAAAATGATTTATAAAATATTTATAAGAAAAAGAAAGATTATATCCCTTTACATTTTGAATTTCATTTTCATCCAAATCGGTGTTTTCTAAAATGATTTTGAATATTTATTTCAATATTATTAAATGTTTTATGAATGAAATTTTGATACATATTTTACATTTAAAAAACATTTTAATGGGAATATTACATTTTTTTAATGAGGCACATTATTACTTTTCTTATAAAAATGTGAAAGGAATTACGGTTTGAAAAAACATGACATTTATGTAATATTAAAATTTTCATGACTAATAATTGATTTGAATCTTCCTTGAAAATTTTAAAAGGATCCATTCAATGATAATGTTTTTCAAAATATCCATGATTTCTTTAAAAAATGATATTTTCAATGTGAAAATGATATTTTCTTTAAGCATATTTTTAATAATATTCTTACGATATTTCTATTAATCAATGAGACAAAACCATTATGTTACATATTATCATAGAGTGTTATTTTGTATTTATACCATCCTTATTTGTTACATTGGGTTTTTATGATTTGTTTGACTATCGGATGTATTTCAAATTTCATTCTAAATTATTTTTATTGTTCAAAACCATCTCATGAAATCTTCTCTGTCTTATGATCATTAGAAGTTACATATCCTTAAATATATTTATTTCATATCACATATATTATTATTTATTAAATCATAACTCATTTATAAAAATAGTTTTTTACATAGGATTTTATTTTTATTTTCTTGAGAAATATATATATATATATATCCTATAATTAGTATATATATTTTTGTTGACAAAGAATATAGTTCCAGAATAAAAGTGATGATTCAATAATTGTGGAATGTATGGGACATGCAGTGATGGGTGTGGATAAGAATTATAATCCCCCTTAATGAATTGATACTTTCATGAGGAAAATTATTACGGTATAATTAAATAGATTCTTAGTGTATACCTTCCATCATTTATACTCTCTTGGTGAAAGATCTTGAAGGAATAGATTTGATTATGTGAAAGATCATGAAGTATAATACATACCATTTCATTCATCGAAAATATATTTCTTATTATTCATGAGATTATTTCATTGAAATTAACCAAGGATGAAAATATTTCCCATGTTATTGATTAAATGGAATGTGTGTTCAAATATTTACTTTTTTATATAGATTATTTCAAATATAATAATGATAGTAAAATTATTAATTAAATGTTGTATGTATCATATTATCTACAATCCCATATTAATTTTTCCATATTAATTATTCTATACTGAATAATCATTGTATCTACTGTATGTAATTATTACTGACAATTTGATCTCACTTCTTTTTGTTAACCTTCCTCAGGATATGAAAATGGAATCACTGAAATATTTAAATGATGCATAATTTATAAATACACTATTTTTTTAATTAATGTTTTCAGAAATAATGTGAAAATCATGATTTTATCTATTTTACCAATGATCATAAGTTATTTGAACCTTGGGGATGTGATTAGATATATCTTATTATGATGTATTAATGTTACCATCGAGTCAAGGGTAATGGGGTTGGGCTATTTATAGTTTGAATTAGAGGATGTTTAATAGAAACCTTTGGAACTAGATTTTGGAAAACATGAATCTGGGAACCAATCCTTAATGTACAATTTTTTAAGTACATAAGAGCACCCAAATGTTTTGGTGAAGAATAGATTATTTAGTTTTCCCAAAAAAATTACATCATGTTTTTGATACTACAAGTGGATTTGGTTCATGAACATTTTTATGTAGGGGAATAAATCTAAAGATAGAATGTTATACTTTAACTCGATCATCACTTGTTTCATGAAAAAGGGACTTAATATACACCTTGTTTGACTCCCATGGGGTATAATTATTTTATTAATCAAATTTTATTTAGAAATCATAATAATGTATTTAAATAGATGAAGAAGATTTATAATTTATGATAAACCTATGGTGTGCCATACTGAATTTTCTTTTGACACGATTTATAAATTCAAAAAATTATTATATTGATCCCCAACAAAAAATATTGTTTCTCACACTAATATTATTTGTTTCATTCAATAGTGGTAGCCTAAAATAATCATATTAAAAAATAATATGAAGTACATTTTTTCATTATATGAAACCAAATGGGATGATGAATGGATATAATTATATCATGAATATGTAAATTATTTGTATCTCAATATTTGATTAACAACTTATAGATTAACTAAAAAATCTAATAAAAATAAGTATGGAGTCCACTAAGATCTCTAGTTGTGGAGACAATGAAGGAAAAAAGTCTCAATTTTCTTCAGGTTAGATATGTGTAATGAATCCTCAAGGAGAATGTATCATCAGAATTGAATATTTTTAAAAAATAAGGGCATAAATGAATGAAATAATTCAATTCCCACATTTAACAGGTTATTAAAATACCATTAAAAGATCTATATTCTAGATAAATTATTGATTAATATATTTATTTGGATTCAAGAAATATATCATAGAAATATTTTTATTAATTGTATTTTTTTATTTAAATAATGATACATTTATGATTTTTTAATTTTTCGAAATAATATATGTATTCATCCAAAATTATGTAAATAATTATGCATATAATCATTGGATTATTTTTTTATGGTTTATAATGAGTTTTGTGTCTTAGATACCACATTTTTTGGTTTTATGTTTTTGATATTTAATCATGATAAATGTTATTCTGGGAGACATTTGTAGAACTATAACCCACTATTATATAATATGTTGTAGTGAAAAAAATTATATAAGGAAGAATCTAAATAATGTTTGATGACATAATATTAATATAATAGTTAATATATATAGTTTATCATATCCATGATATTGTGGTTATTATTGTTCAATAAAAATTCATAATGTTATTGGAATTATAATGACATTTTTTTGGAAAAAAGAACAACCCAAATTAGGGTTACAACATGTCTCGTCCGGTGAGGTTTGGAGCTTGAACCATCAACCAAAGGCAGATTGTGATTAAAAACCTACCACTAGCCTATGTTATGTATTCGAAAGTATGAATTTTTTGTTTACATGTTATTTGATAGATGGATATTACTGAATTGATTAGGTATATCTTCAGGTGTTATTGTTGAGGAAGTAGAGATTAATGTATTATATTGGATGTGTTGTTATAACCAGTTTGGTTTTGGTATATATTAAGAGATGGAATAAAATAATTTACACTATTTTATGAATCTTTTGATCCATTGGAAGTTAATTTTGGTATTTTATGCGTAAAACAATTCATTATAGATATTTATTTCCTATAGTAAGAAATCATGTTGAAAACGATTAAATCACAACCAAAGGATGAAATAGTTATTTTGAAAATAAAAATAAATCATGTAATTATATTTTATGGTGTTCTCTATCAATATATTAAATTAAACCCTCAAAAGTATGAAATATATCCTGATATTAAAATTTTGTCATATTACCATTATATTTTATGAGTCAATTATCATTTAAATCGTCATATATTTTTGGTTTTATGGAAATTTACTTTTTCTTGATTGTTAAATTAATTATTGTCAATGATATTTCTAAAAAATTATAATAATTTTAAATCTTCCTCTATTATAAATTGTAACTTCCTATTACATTTATCCTTCATATAAACAAATTTTTTTGTCATTCATGATGATCATTGTATTAAACTTTAACTCTATTAAGAGTTTGATTTATTATCCCTTTTTAAAAAGTAGTTTTACATCAAAAGATATTTCAAACATAAAACCCAGACATTTGATTCAAAGGTTAAATTTTTGGAAAAAATTTTTGATGCTGGGGAGAATCTGATACCCCATTGTTTTTAAATAAAAAAATTGTGTTCAATATTGTACACTACAAACAACAACATCTCTAAACAAACCACATAATATATTATATAAATATGACCACTATAACCAAGACAATGAAATTTTGGTATGAATATGATTAAAAATATGATTATATATAGATATATATGTGTCTTTTTCAATCTAAATTTATTGATAAATTCATAGTAAGTGATGACTCAAATTTTTAGTAAATTAATTTTATATATCAAAATACATTTTCAAAAGAAATGGTTTTATTTTGATTTTTTTCAGAATTATAATAATCTATACCGAATTTTTAATTTTTTATAAAAAGTTAATTATTTTTTATTTCTCAATATTAAAATTATTTTATGGAAGAAATTTATATATTTTTTTGAATGGATTGATTCTTTTAATGAATACAAAATAATACTAATTATTGAAAAACTGTCATTTCCTTACGTATTTCAACAGTCTGATTATTATGAGAATTTCATTTCAAGTTATGATAATTAAGATTTAGTTATATTAAAATTTTTTATTACATTTGAATCATTTTATACCTAATTTTCCAATAAGTATATTATTAGGCCTAAAATAATTTTTCTAATTTTTTTTTTATTTTTTGTAATGGGTATCCAATATAATTAATTAAAACAACATATATGTAAATATTTAAATTAAATTTATAGTATATATATATAAATATATTAATTTAAATCCATCTCATTATGATTACTATTCATATTTTTAATATAAAATCTTCTTTTTCATGAAACATTCATTTATTGAAAAATGGGATATCGATAATATTTTTGAGATTTTGGTTAAATTAAAGTATTCCAAATAAAATATGTTAGTTCCTTAAAATATATTATATATATAGGTTATAATAATAAATTTTATATAATAATTACAATATAAAGTTGGGTAATATTATTAATAAATATAATAAAATTTATTTACTATGTTTAATGGTTAAAACAGGATTAGTTTGTTCCAGGAACATATAATAAAATTAATTTCAAAATAATATAGGATTTTTATATAATTTTTTTTTATTAATATAAAAAATAAATGGGTCTTATTCTATTTAGGAACTTTGTATATTAGGTATTAAGGATAAAAATACCATGTTTCAAAAAACTAATTATTGTGCGGTAAAATAAAATAGTAAAAGCAAGTAAACATTGATGATAAGAAATAACATGTTCAAAACAAGTTTCTTTTTTTGTGTTGGTGTTTTTTCTCAAACATGACATCCCAAAAATAAATTATTTATCATTTATGGAGGCACTTTTAGTGATATTGACTTCCTATTATTGGATGTTTTTGGGTAATTAAGAAAATACCACTCCACCTGAATTATAAAAGAGAAATCATTCTCTCCTTTCATCACACCTATCAAGATATTTGGGTTCAGAAAATCCCACAAAAATATCTTCCAAAAATATTCATACATGTTCTACGTATTTTTTTCATCCTAAATTACCAACCCATGTGTTGATAATAAGATATCCTATGGAGGTTCTTCCAAGAAATGGTAATTATACTCACCATGTTTCTTTTTTATTTCCACTTTTTCTACATTAAATCTAACAAACCTAATGTGGCGTACATAGACCATACATTTATTTTGAGTAATTCATAATACATTACATAAATAGACACACATTGACCATATTAGTTTAGTGTAAACTCGGAACACAATCATGTTGCTTCATGAAATATAATCATCATCTCCTATAATGATCTTCCATATTAGTTTTCCAACAAAAATATATTCCTCAAATCATGGGGAATATAAAACAATAAAAGGGTAAGATCAAATGATCTGTAAGGGTAAAATTGGAGAATAAAAAACAAAATATATTCTTAATAATGTAAACACATGAACATATATTCTGAATTTCCAAATCTAGAGTCTTAAAATAAAACATGGTTGTATATAAGGAATAAATAATAAAGGAACATTAAACATAGCATTGTTATGAATTCTGATCTTGTGGAAAACACATAATAGTATAACATCATTTCCATATAATCAAAGACTCATATCCAAGACCATCATAGTGGGAAACGTCCACTACTGAAACGAGTTCACACCTCGTTCCAGCCCAGTATTACTGAACCATATTTACTTGTCATTTTAGTCATGTATGTATCATGAGATATAAATATTTACCAATTGAATTGGAGGGAGATATAGGTACCACCCATCACAAAATGAGAACAATAATTATGTGTTCTAGAATAACATAAATCATTCATCATAGCATAACCCAAGGAATAAAATGGGTTTCTTAAAAAATATCCCATCAAGACATAATCCATGTACAAAAATGGATTTCATAAATAAAATTCCATATTAAACATAATATAACCATAATAATAATAATGATAGTATACTTGAAACATTAACCTATTAAATAATTCCATATTAGATGGACAATAGTTGTGATTGAACAATTGAAATTAATTATTGAAGAAAATATCCATTCTTCTTCAAAAACATTTTCTTTTCTTAAAAGCATGTAATTTTAAAATAAAATAACTTCATTTAAAATAACATAGAAAAATTGTAATAGAAGATTCTTTGAAATAATGCATTAAGAAAGCATAAAATTAATAATAATATGATTATTTAATAAATGATAACAAATGGGTAATATTTCAATTTAAAAAATAGTATAATAATATAAATAATATTATATATTTTGGAAACATGGATGTGGATGATAAATATACCCTAGTAAATACTTACGTATAAACAATCGCGGATAATAATGTTATTGAAATATTACCCATTACCTTAGGTCTGATATCATTCATATATTTCCTAAACTCTTATATAATTATTTATATAATTTCATTGAACAATTATAGAATCAAATTATTTTTTATAACGTCCTATATGATGGTATTATCATGTGTTTGGTAATAATATTTCATTATTACTCGTTATTCGGGTATGAACTGCTTCATTTTCTTATGCATGTTTACCGAATAAGTTCTTTTTATCCTTCTTAGGATATATGTATATCATTATAGAATGATATTAGCACAATTCATATCATATTAATTCATTTTTTACATTTATATAGTCATTGTTTAATTTATGTTTTGTAGAATGAATCACATCTCATCATGGAGATGGAAAATCGTACGTACGCACCAATAATGATATCATTATGATAATTGTGATATGGTATGGAAGTGGATGGTATATATGTTTTCACAAATTTTATATCATGTTCTAATAATCAGATATAGTTATTATTTCCATCATTATATCCATTGTTGTACGGTGGTGGTGAAAAACATATTACACCATGGTGTGGAGACGATAAACCGTACGTACGCACGTGTGGCGATTTTGATTTTCATAGGATTGAAAGAAGGTAGAATGTGGTAGTTTCATAATTATAATAAAGTATTAGTATACTATTGATACACATTTTTTTACTTTTTAACAAAACAACTAGTGAAGATGACATAGAAGAAGAGGTAAGTTTGAATGAATCTGTAGAAGAGATTACGACTTCCTCAACAGGTTTCCTCTAAATATCTACATAAAGGCATTAGAGTTGGTATTTTCAGAAGACCAAAACCTCTATAATGTGAATCAATAAGTTTAGAGAAAAAAATTTCATGATAAGGACGATCATGAATGATCAACTTCAAGTGAAGAGGTGAGGGTGGAGATTCCCTTTTATAATTGTGGTGAGGGATCTTTTGGAAACCTGAAAAATATTAATTTATAATAAAATAAAACCCTACCAAAAAACCTAAAAAATGTCCCCACATAAGACATTAGATGATATATGGTTGTAATTTAATCAACCACTATTTTTTAAACATGTTTTTATGTCAATTTAAACATTATCATTTTTAATAACACACAATTATTCTATTTAATTTCAAATAAGATAAAAAATATTTCCTTATTAAAGGGTTCGATATTTATTTACTCAATGTCAATCTGACCATAAATCTGTACCTAAATTCACAATATAGAATATAATTTTTGTTATATATATATATTTTGAAAATGTTTTATTATTTTTAAATAATTTAAAAAAACATTGTTTTGACAAAACAGCAATAGTGTCAATTTTGAAACAATTCAATTTATAGATATTTATAAATATTAAGATAAGTTTTTATCATATAAAATATTATTTTTTTATATGCCTATGGGTTCTAGGTCATCTATTAAAATAATTGGTCATATTAATTATCCAAAATTAGATTTATTTTAATATTTTTAATAAAATTAATTTTAAATTTTTATTAATAAAATAATTACAACATCAGTTTTTTATAATTATTTAATATATTTATGTGTTGGGTAATGTTTAAAAATAAAATAAAAGTATGAATATAATATTTTATCTTTCACAATAGAATTTTTTTCAAATTGATCTTCTATAAATCCTATATTTAAATTGTTATAGTTATTAATTTTTGAAGGTGAAAACTTTAAAATCAATTTAAATAAAATAACATAAGTGTCTTAATCCCTTATATAAGGCTACAAATGGTCAATAAATTGACCCTTGGATGATTATGATAGAGATATACTCATACATGAATATTTGGTCCCGTTTTAAGATCTCTTAAATGGTATTATAATATTAATAATATCTATATTATTGATTTTTCATCAATTAAATAATTCATGCATCATTAATGTATAAGTAATTAAGGTAATTATTTATTTATAAAAATTAAAAATAAATTACCATGATAAATGAATGAATTTTATCTTTAAATTTAGTATTTCTGATAAAATTTATCCACTATATAACCTTATATAAAAATATTTTAGTTATTAAAATTTTAGTGAGATATAATTAACCTTTCATTAAATAAAATAAATTAAATGTCTTAATCTCATCCAAGTGGATTCAAATAGATACTATTTCGACCCAAATATGATTTAGGTAGAAACTCATGCATCCAATGATTTTAAGACAACTGTTAAGGAAATTTTAGAGTAGCATTCTTTCCATTAATTACATGTTTTACCCTTTTACCATATTAATACAAATTACTAAAGTTACTATTCATAATTCCAAAAATTAAAATAATTATATTAAAATAATTTGGACCTACTAATTCTAAATATGGAATTTATTTTTTAAAATTCAAGATACATAAGTTGTAGTAATTAATTTAAAATCAATCTCGTTGTCAGAATTAGAGAATGGGTTTTGTAAAATATAAAGCATTATAAAAGATTGAGATGTTTTTACATTTGAAGTCAATGTAAAATTATTGATAATGAGATAAATTATATTGAATAAAAAATATTAAATTTGTACTTGAAATTCATTTAATAATATAATTTAACTATATAAATTATTTTGATGAATAAAGTTGTTTCCAATTAAAATTTATTATAATTTTACTATCCATAAAAACTTAAAACTTAGCCAAAAAATATCAAAAATTATTACAAAATTTGTGCACCATCAAAATCCAACAGAAATTAATTTTTTAAATAAAAATACCACTTTTATCTGAAAAATTGAATTTGTTCTTATATCATTCCTAGAAAACATATAAGATGAATTTTAAAAAGTACATTGAATATATAACTTATATATTTCATTAATAAAATCCATAAAGTGTGATTTTATTATTTTATTAACTCACTTATTTCATTTAAATAGTTTTTCTTAAAATAAATTTTTTTTAATTAAAAAAAGTTTTATTTTCATCTATAAATAAATTTTCACATAAGAATTAGTTAAATATTTGTTTAATAAATAGTATAATAAATCAATTAATATTATTAATTCACACAAATTTAACATCTATGATATAAGGTGACATAATATTATTTTGGTGCTCACTTATACTTGATCTTTCTTAAAATGAATTATATCAAAATAAATTGAACTTATGTGTAACACACTCCAAGCATAGTGTTTCGAATACCGAAAGCTAATATGGTGTTTCATATCACACAACATAATCTTAGTGTACTGTAAAGCTCAATACATAAATGAAATTAAAAGGAATTTATCTCATCAAATCTTGCGGTGTTATAATATACCCACCTTAAATTTAATTTCTCCTTCAAAATTCATTGAGGTTATAAAAGGTTTACTACTTGAAAGTTTCTATCATAAAAACCCATATCATAAAAAGGAATACTAAAACATCATTCTGAACAGGAAAGTTAGAAATATAATGGTTACCCAATGTAACTCCTCATTGGGTTTCAATATATAAGAACAAAGTTGGGAAGAAAAAACAAGGATGTTGAAGAAAAATATAACCATCATGTTCTGATGTAGGGTGATAGAGAACAAGGTTTGGATAATGTTAAAAGCCAGACTACCATAGATATGTGGTGATTTATTGGACCATCTGATTCATCAGATAAGAAGTTAATAAGATATCATTTTTGGATTTCAATATTTGTTTCCTAATTTTAATGAAAATGAGAAGAAATACTTACTTAATTTCGGTACAATCTCTGTCACACCCCGACCTTTAATTCATTTTTATTTATTTAATTCTTCTATCTGGGTTCTCGCTCCAAGGTTTGGGCTGGGTCCTGACTTAAAATTTTTGTCGTTTAATATTTTTAGCGGAGTCCAGAACCATGCACAGTCACCGCCTAGTGGGTGGTTGCTGCGTCGTTAGCCCGGTTGCCCGCGCAAATGTCTAACAACTAAAATAAATAATTTTTTTATGTAAATAAAGTGAGTTAGAAATTTCTAATTTGTAATAATAAAAATGTTATTATTTAATTAAAAATATTATTATTAATGAGGTGTTATTATTAATATTATGTTTATTATTATTTTAATTATAATAATTATTATTTTTATTATTAATGGTTTTATTATTATTATCATTATCATTGTTGTTTTTTATTATTATTTTCATACTTATTATTTCTATTGTTATTAATTTTTATTATTATTACTATCTTAATAATTGTAATTTATATTAGTATTATTTTTTGGTTTTAATATTATTATTATTATTATTATTATTATTATTATTATTATGAAGTGAATTATTTTTTAAGAAACCATAGTTCTACCCATAGTCGGCGCCCCCTCTCCCCTCTTCCCATAGCCCCTATTTTGGCCTTCTATAGCGTGAGTCGCTCTGGTAGATCCTCCTTGCGCCAACTCCACCCTCCAGAACGTCCATCATCTAGCTTGCCCATCACTCTCCACCTTCATCCGACCACCCTCGACACCTGGTCTCGCCCGCACGCCCCATCCACCTTGCCCCCTCGCCGCTTTCCCCCTTGCCCCGCATTTCCCCCCCTAATTCTCCTACTCCGACCTCCATCTGCATCACCAGCCTCCTCCCATAGGTCCCCTCAATTTCATCCCTCTGCACCCCCTTCCTTGCCAGCTCTGGCTACTCTCGCCCCCAACAGCCGACTCCCAGCCCAACGCACTCACTCTCGTCGGTCCTTCCCTCGCCTTTCTTCACCTTCAGTCGGCCTAACCCCTCCCTCGCTCTGGTATATATCTTTTCGTCTTGTTGTTTTTTTATTTATGTTGAAACCTCTTTGACACCATTTTTTATCTTCTTTTATATTTTTGAGAATTTTTTGGTTTATGAAATCAAGATTTATATGGTTAATTATGTGCAATGCTTAGATTCATAGAACATATGATGTTTATTTTAAATGTTATTACTTCACTAAATGGAAATCAGGGGTTTTCATGAAATGTTTAGAGTTAGTTATGGTGTGATGACAGTTATCTATTTGTGAAATTGGTTTGGGTTTTTTGGTTTAGTAATTCCAGAACATGTTTAATGTGTAAAATTTTTTCTAAAAGGGTTATATAGTTTTAAGGGGCTTGTCTTATGTTCTTTAAATTATATGAGTAGTTGGTTGTGGTTTTAAAGCAAGTGGTAGTTTTATGAAAATAGTTTTGGGTGTCCTTCTGGGGTTTTTCTATTTTTATTTTCTAACTTTTGGTGTTTTTATTTATTTTGGAAATTTCGCAACACCTCGGGTGTTGATTCACACATTTTCCTCATTTTTTTGTGTGTGATTGGTGCACGAGAGTTTTTCCTTCTTTTCGTTGAAACATTTTTGCGTCCGCACTGGATTTGAGGTAGGCGAATCCGCATCTTTCCTTTCTGAATAACTTCATTTAATGCCTATGTGTTTTAGTTGATTCTTTTACATATTTTCACCTCTGATAATTAATTTATTTGTTTATGAAATCATTCATACTTTATTTGTCCGATTTTTGAAAATTGTTAGAAACTGGTTAATTGTTTATGAAAGTGTTTTTTAATTAGTTGATTTTTCTGTATAATTGTCTATAAATTATTCGGTATATTAATTAAATTTTTTATGATTTTCATTGACTATTCATGAATATTTTTAATTAATTTTTTGGTTCATCATAAATTTTCAAAGGGTGAGTTTAACTATTTTTCATGAAATCTTAGTCTGTAGGTCTTGAAAAGGTGATTGTGGTTGTGTCTGTGGTGTGGGTTAAGTTTTAAAAGGAGCGAGAGTAGTTTTTAAAATTGTTTAGTTATGCAATGGTTTATAAATGTCGTTCTCTTGTGAGTTGGTGAAATTGAGAGGCAATCCTCTGTTTTTACCTTTGAAAGGTTTTACCAAATGAATAATTTATTTACATAACGATTCTTCGAATTCAAATCATGGGTGAAAAGTGTTTCAGTGTGTGCTTGGTTTTTCAAGAGGGTATTGGTGTGTGTGTCAACATTGAAGCTTGAAGGGGTACATAGTGTGGTTTTGAAATGCATTTTTACGTGAGTTTGAAAATTTAAAAAGGCTCATTTGGTAGCAGTAAAATGATTTGGTGTGTGTTTTGTAACCTAAGGGTCTGTTTGGATTTTTAAATACAAAAGTGGTGTTTAGGGTTTTTTTAGAAGAGTGTGAAATGTTTTTATGAAGGTATTTGATTATGTAAAACTAGAGTTTTGATTTATTACTTCAAGCATTTAATAAAGTGGTTTTGATAACAAACTGATTTGATGGCTTGGTTGGCATCTTGATGATATGATATACTTATATGTGTGTATATATATATATATATATATATATATATTGGGTAACCTATATAGGGGGGATATGCCTTATGGGTTATCGTATGGAGTGTCTGTGTTTGGGGTAGGCATGTGCGGTGAGATGAGTCATGCGTGCGAGGTCCACTTACTTACACAATATTATTACAACCACCATGGGTTCTTGGGCGTCTTTTAGAGATCGAGTGATGTTTTCTGACCAACCCCAATTAGACGGGTTGGTACCCCGTGGTTTTTTTGTTAGGCCAGGCGGGCTTTTCCACTGGATTGGTCAGTTAGGATGGTCAGTTGGTTATAAAGTTAGGAGCTTCACCTTACACTAGCAGGTGGTTCTAAAACCGAGTACATCCAGGGGTCTTCTAGGATTGTTTAGGATCACCTATTGTCACTGAATTATTTTCATTGCTTGTTTACTTTCCATGCACTGGTCTTATTTACATTCTCTGTGGTAGTTTATTTTCAACTTTCCCTCTTACTTGTTTTACTCTAACACAACATTGGTATATTCTATTTTGGATTTTGTTTATAAAACGACAAATGATTTTGGAAAATTTCATGTAGCATGTGTTGTTTTTTTTAATAGGTAAAAAGTGTTGATTATTTTTAAATGTGAAAACCCTAATTTTATAATTGTATTTCAATCTTGGATTAATGGTTTGTTTCGGGAAAAGAAGGACTTGGATTCAGTGGTTTAACATTGGCATCCATATTGAGCGTTTTAAAAGCTCACACCAACTTTATAGTTTTATGTTGCAGGTTTCCTTTGATCAGGTTTCTCTCGGTTGAGTTTCTCATTGTTGGAGCAAGGTCAACTTTTGGTTGGGAGGTGACCTGGATGGTCACATGGAGGTATGTTGAGGTGTTCTGTTTATTTCCTTGTAGCGCAGCTTGAGTTCCGTTTTATTTTTCTGTTATTATTTTTTATATATTTATCTTTAATGGGCCAAATTGTTCCCAGCTATTTAATTTTGATTCCCAGCACTGGTTTCCATCTCGTGGGGATCGAGAACGCCCCTAGGGCCATGTTGCGGACCGGCTCGGGTGACCGGTTCAGGGTTGACCCGGGTTGGTTCATGACAAAATGGTATCAGAGGGCAGGTTCTTGTTATTTGGGGTGTCTGGTAGTTGGATATTTGGGGTTTCAGGACATAAGAGGTAGGTATTGGAAGGGCTTCATGAACCCTCTCCCATTTGGATCCCCGAGTCACCAGGGATAGTCTGGAAATTGAGTCCTTGTTTTGTTCTGATTTTATTTTGATTGAGGGATGGCAACAAAGTAAAGCCGATGTCACGTCATGATTTCACATGGAGTAGTGACCCATGTGGAGTCTGAGTACATGGTTAATGTTCCTCCTAGATGTTGTTGTTTACTTGGAGCATGGCCCACTACCGTGTCGCCAGGTTGAGCATGACTACTAGTCCCTCACTTCAGTAATTTGATGCAAGTTGAGTGTCATCTTGGTTCTGATTGGTGTAAGTGCACTTTTAAAAATGAAAAAAATGTGTTTTTAAATGTGAATGATTTCTTTTAAATGGAAATAAATTTGTGAAAGGGATTTTTTAAAAATTGAAATATCTTGGTCTAAAAATTATGTGGGTGCTTAGAACATGTAGAGATATGGTTTGGGTGAAACCTCGGGTACTCTTTATGAACATTTTCACATGTGAGGGAATGCATGAGAAGTGTGTATTGGTGTGTATGGATGAAGGTGGATGAAGACAGGTGCAACGGTTCATGGTATTACTGGGGTGTGCACTTGGAATTAAAGTCTTGACATTATTTTTCTAAAGAGATTTTAAAAATGAAAAACAATTTTTTTGGAAATTGAAATTGGTTTCAAAAGTGGGTTTGGTATTTGGAAAATGGCCTTGAAAGAAAGAGGTTTTGAAATCTAAAATGAAAATGGGGTTTTGAAGAAATAAATTTGGGTTTCGTTTTCTTTTGGTTGTTCTTCTTTGAGCTGGTTATTTTTGGATGATGGTGCTTTCAATTATGTTGCCTCGGCATGATATCAGTTCTAGTTCTGTGTTTTATCTTTTGTTCAAAAAATGCTACCCAGAAGGGTCACCAAGGCTTCTGATAAGTCATGCCCAGCTTTTGGTCCTTCTCGGACATTGGCTATCCTTCATGGTGATTGGGGTCCGTTACAAGCAGTAGAGTGGATTGAAGAGGCCGAACGCATCTTCAGGGTATTGGGAACTCCCCAAGCTGTCAGGGTGTGTGCTGTTTTGGGTTTGTTTGAATGTCTAACTCTGGATGGATGGGAGTTTCTCACCCCACCGTCAATGAAAGTTAGGATGACATGGGATTTCTTTAAATCCATCTTCGTCCAATGGTTTATTCCTGAAGAGGTGAAGACGAAGAGGAGGGAAGAGCTTATGCATACTCAACCAGACCAATGGACAGTGAAATAATATGTTCATCATTTCAAGGAGCCTGTTTCCTTTTCTCCAGAGGCAACGTAAAAAGATTTGATGGAGACTATTCTCTTCATCAGGGGTCTTTGTCCAGAGATCAAGGAGCGAGTCCTCCTTTCTAAGGACAATCATTTTCAGAAGCTGGTGGATGAGGCGTTCTTAGCTGAGTTGGTCTTCAGAGAGGAGATGGTTGGAAATACAATGTATCCAGTTTTTCGTCAAGGTTCCCCATCTGGAGAGAAGGGTGTACCAGAGGGACCTACTCTAAAAGAGTCCTTTGTAGTGGTTCTAACTTCTATTTCGTCGCACCGTTCAGTGGTGTGACACCGGTGTGGCCGATTCGGGCATGTGATGCCATCATGTCGTATCCCTACAAAGACATGAAATCGTTGAAGATGTCTGGTCATCTAGAGAAGATTTACAGAAAGCATCACCTGAAGAAGACGTTGTGACCGAGAGATTCCAGTGCCTGACTATGAGGTAGAAGATGCTTCAACCATCAGACCCCCAACCATAGGTCTTGGGTTGAAGCTCAAGCACAGTCAGGGTTGCTAGGGGTATTGATCCATGGTTCCGGTTTTGTGTTCCACGTTGGTAGTAGAACATTTAAAGTCTTTTCGTTCCTATTTTTGGCTGATAATGTTTTGAGATTTTTGTATGTTCATTGTTTTATCGTGGAGTTATCGAGAACTTGTTCTATTGTAATCCAAATAGTTTCATTTGTCTGATCACGGTTTTCTGAATCGTGTGTTTTTCTTAAAAGTGTGTTTGGACCTTGTGTGGGTTAATCTCGGTTTGGATTTGTTCATTTGGAGGTGTAAGTGCTTGAGTAGGTGTCAAAGCATATGGTTATGCCCGGATTCACTATTTGGGGTTATATACTACTCAGGGGTTTTTTTCCTAGTGTTGGGAGTGTTTTTTCTGGGTCGAGAGATATAGGTTTTAGTGGAGGTGTTCCTCACTCATGCTATAGAACTTAGTTTGGATCAATTGAGAGTTCCTGCGTCGACCCCCCATCCCAGGGTGGTGTGTTTGGGTGTTAAATTTCCACACTAGTTGAATTCTTGTGGTGTGGAGAACACTCTCGTGTTCTCCCATTTTCTTATATTGTGGTTTCTTTCTATTTCAACCAGGCATGGTCTATTGTTTTATCTATTGTTTGGTTGAGTGAATTTCTGAGGGTAGAAAGTGCCTGTGGTGGAGATAATTGTCACACCCCGGCCTTTAATTCATTTTTATTTATTTAATTCTTAGCTCCAGGTTCTTGTGCCATGGTTTGGGCTTGGTCTCGACTTAAAATTATCATCGTTTAGTATTTTTAGCGGATTTCGAAACCGTGCGCGGTCACCGTGCAGTGGGCGGTAGCCACGTCGTTAGCCCAGTTTCCCACACAAATGTCTAACAACTGAAATAAATAGATTTTTTATGTAAATAAATTTACATAGAAATTTCTAATTTGTAATAATAATAATGTTATTATGTAATTAATAATAATATTATTAATCAGGTGTTATTATCAATATTATGTTTATTATTATTTTTATTATTATTATTATTATGTTTATTATTATTGCTTTTATTATTATTTTCTTTATCATCGTTATTTTTTTATTATTTTCATACTTATTAATTATATTGTTATTAATTTTTATTATTATTACTATCTTAATTATTTTAATTTATATTAGTATTATTTTCTGGTTTTATTATTATTATTATTATTATTATATGACTCCTCCTTGCACCGCCTCCGCCCTCCAGAACCTCCATCTTCTGGCTCGCCCATCACTCTCCACCATCATCTGTCCGCCCTCGAAACCTGGTCTCGCCCGCACACCCCAGCCGCCTTGCCGCCTCGTCGCTTACCCCCTTGTCCCCCCCCCAATTCTCCTTCTCCGGCCTCCAGCCACCCCTCTGGCCTCCTCCCACAAGTCCTCTCTGTTCCAGGCCTCTGCACCCTATTCCTTGTCAGCTCCGGCCGCTCTCGCCCCAGAAGCTGACTCCCGGCCCTACATACTCACTCTCGCTAGGTCTTACCTCTCCTTTACGCACCTTCGTTCGGTTTAACCCTCCCTCGCTCCGGTATATATATTTTAATCTTGTTGTGTTTTTATTTATGTTTGAAACTCTCTGACACCCTTGTTGATCTTCTTATAGATTTTTGAAGTTGTTTTGGTTTATGAAATCTAGATTTTTAAGGATAATTATGTGAAATGATTATAGTCTTAGAACTTAGGGTATTTATTTTAAATTCTATTACTTCACTAAATAGAAATTTTGGGTTTTTATGAAATTTTTAGCGTTAATTACGGTCTGATGACCATTCTCTATTTGTGAAACTGGTTTGGGATGTTTGGTTTCGTAATTCTAGGACTTGTTTAATGTGTAAAATGTATTGGAAAAGGGTTATATAGTTTCAAGGGGCTTGTATTATGTTCTTTAAATTATGTCAGTAGTTGGTTTGGGTTTTAAAGCAAGTGGTAGTTTTGGGAAAATAGTTTTGGGTGTCCTTCTGGTGGTTTGGTGTTTTTATATTCTACCTTTTGGTGTTTTTATTTATTTTGGCCATTTCCCAACACCTCGGGTGTTGATTCGCACGTTTGCCTCATTGTTTTAGGTGTTTGATTGGTGCATGATAGTTTTTCCTTCCTTCCGTTGAAGCATTATTGCGTCCATGCTGGATTTGAGGTAGGAGAATCCACATCTTTACTTTCCCAATAAATTCATTTAATTCCTATGTGTTTTAATTGATTATTTTACATGATTTTCACTTTTGAAACATAATTAATTTGTTTATGAAATCACTCAAACTTTATTTGGATTATTTGAAGAAATTGTTAGAAACTAGTTACTTGTTTATGAAAGTGTTGGTAAACTAGTTGAGTTTTCTGTATAATTGTTTATAAATTATTTGGTATGTTTATTAAATTGTTTATGAATTGTTTCGAATATTCATGAATATTTTTAATTAATTGTTTGCTTCATCATAAATTCTAAAAGGGAGAGGTTAACTGTTTTTCTTGAAATCGTGGTTCGTTGGTCTTGAAAAAGTAATTTTGGTTGTGTGTGTGGTGTGGGTTAAGTTTTAAAAGGTGCGAGAGTAGTTTTTCAAAGGGTTTATTTATGCAATGGTTTATAAATAACGTTCTCTTGTGAGTTGGTGAAATTGAGAGGTAAGCAACTATTTTGTCCTTTGAAAGGTTTTACCAAATTAATAATTGATTTACATAACAATGCATGTAATTCAAATCATGGGTGAAAAGTGTTTCGGAATGTGTTTGGTTTTTCAAGAGGTATTTGGGGTGTGTGTCAAAAGTGTAGCTTCAAGGGGTACTTATAGTGGTTTTGAAATGCGTTTTGACGTGAGTGTAAAAATGGAAAAAGGCTCATTTGGTAACAGTAAAATGATTTGGTGTGTGTTTTGGAACCTAATGGCCCATTTGGATTTTTAAATACAAAAGTGGTGTTTAGGGTTGTTTTAGAAGAGCTTGTGAAATGTTTTTATAAAGGCAATTTATTATATAAAACTAAAGTTTTGATTTATAACTTCAAACGTTTAATAATGTGGTTTTGATAACCAAATGATTTGACGCCCCGGTTGGCACCTTTATGATATGATATACTTATATATATATATATATATATTGGGTCACCTCTATAGGGGGGATATATCTTATGGGTTATCGTATGGAGTGTCTGTGTTTGGGTTAGGCAAGTGTGGTGAGATGAGTCATGCATGTGAGGGCCTCCTACATACACAATATTATTGTAACTTCCATGCCTTCCTGGGTGTCTTTTAGAGATTGAGTGACGGTTGCTGAACAACCCCGGTTAGACGGGTTGCTACCCCTGGATTTGTTGTTAGGCCTAGCGGGCTTTCCCACTGGATTGGTCAGTTAGGACGACCAGTTGGTTATAGACTTAGGAGCTTCACCATACACCGGTAGGTGGTTCCAAAACTGAGTACGCCCAGGGGTATTCTAGGGATGTTTAAGATCACCCATGGTCAATGAATTATTTTCATTTCTTGTTTACTTTCCATGCACTGGTCTTATTTACTTTTTGTGTGCTAGTTTATTTTCAACTTTCACTCTTACCCGTTTTACTCTAGCACAACATTGGTATATTATGTTTTAGATTTTGTTTATAAAATGAAAAATGATTTTGGAAAATGGCGTGTAGAGTGTGTTTTTAATAGGTATAATGTGTTTCTTATTTTCAAATGTAAAAACCCTACATTTATAATTGTATTTCAAACTTGAATTAATGGATTGTTTCAGGAAAGGAAGGACTTTGATTAAGTGGTTTACTCTTGGCATCCCTATTGTTCTTTTTAAATGCTCATTTCTACTTTATCGTTTTCAGTTTCAGGTTTCCTTTGATTAGGTTTCTCTCAGTTGAGTTGCTCATTGTTTGAGCAATGTCAGCTTTTGGTTGGGAGTTGACCTGGATGGTCACACAAGGGTATGTTGAGGTGTTCTGTTTATTTCCTTGTCGCGCTGCTTGATTTCCATTTTATATTTCTGTTATTCTTGTTTATCTATTTATCTTTTGTGGTAAAATCATTCCCAACGATTTAATTTTGATGTCTGACACTAGTTGCCAGCCTATGGGGATCGGGAACACCCCTTGGGCCAAGTTGCGAACCATCTCGGGTTATTGGTTTTGGGTCGACCCGGGTTTGTTCGTGACAATCTCACCTTTGTTCATCCCATGAATAATTTCAACTTAATCTCTTATTCAATGAAATGAAGTTGAATTTGGAATTCATGAAGTGTTAGGAGATCATGTGATCCATAAATATAATGATAGTTCATTCCATCTGTCTCAACAAAAATGTGATCACAAGTTATCAAATAAGAATTTTTCCACTTATAGTGATATAATATTGTTGGACTCCTCATGTACTAATCACGTTTTAATGATCACAAATCTTATACAACCTGGTTAAATCCTGGAAAATATATCAATTCTTTTGTATTATTGTTTAAGTTTTCACATGCTTTCAGAAGACCCATTCAAGATATTAATTACTCTACATTCAATTTAATTACTTTATAAAATCTTTGATTTAATTTTATAATACCTTCTTTGAAAAAATGACTAAGTCTAATCCATTCTATGATCTAAATTTCTTAAGTATGAATACAATTATTTTGAAAAGTGTAAGACACCGTGAGTCTGCCACTGGTTATGTGTTTCTTGAAAAGTAAACCAAACATCGTGACTTCAAGACATCATGAAGGATCAGACACCGTGACAAACAGAAAGCATGAAGGATTAGACACCATGACAAGAAGACACCGTGAACTAGCATAGACCGTGACCATGAGACATCGTGACCACAAGACACCATAAAAAAGACACTATGAACAAGACACCGTGAACAAGACACCGTGAACAAGACACTGTGAACCAAACACCATGACCTCCAGACACCATGAATAGGACACCATGACCAATCCAGACACCATGTGAAGGAGACACTGTTACCATGATATACTGTGACACCATTTCATAATATGATTTGTTGTTTTCGATTTAATCTCCAATATAAAAAGATTAGTGCATCCTAGAAACAAATTGTGAAATCTTGTAGGAAAAATACATTACCAAAGTACAAGCTGGGGGGAATGAGCGTTATAATAGAATATATTTTTGCAAATTGGCTCATACAACCCGACTCTACTGAAGAACACACAAAGCTTACTAGAATCCCAAGAACGTCTTCGTGATGTAAAACACCACGAAGAACACAATCTGAATCATTATGACTAGCAAAACTCTGTTTTCCAGACG
This sequence comes from Viscum album, assembly GCA_963277665.1. NCBI lineage: Eukaryota > Viridiplantae > Streptophyta > Magnoliopsida > Santalales > Viscaceae > Viscum > Viscum album. The sequence continues at coordinate 931,329,774 of OY728137.1, forward strand.
AGGACTCTAGTTCTTCATCTATTTCATCTCAAGATGTCCAAAGCTGTAAGGACTAACACTCAGAGGATTTCTAAACCTATCTCAATATCTCTTCTATATTGTGTATTAATATATTAACATTCTAGAATTGTGTGTTTCTTTATAATAACACACTCTGTCTTCAGCATTAAGCTAAAGTATAGAAAATATCCTTAATAAGACACTAATTTACTCTTCTGTATACCCATGGATAAGTGTGGAAGAGGTCCATGACTGGCCTGGTAGTTTGTACCCACGAAGAACTGTAGAAGAGGTCCTTGTGTGACCTAGAGTGTCTTGTATACTGTTGTTTAACCCTAATCCAGGGTGTGGATCAAGTTTATTTATATAAACTGCTTTGTGGTAGGTGATCACCAAGTGGAGTGGATTAGGTCTTAGCTTGAGACTAAACCACTTGTTTCATATTCGTTGTGCTGCTTAATTTAGTCTTCTCTGTTTTACTGCTTTATTGTATAATTCAGAAATCACTAAATTCACTTTGATAGTTAGTCTTTGAAATAAGTTATAACTGTCATGTCTTAGTATAATAGCTTATAATGTAATTTTAATAACTTATATTAAGGTTACGGAGATTTAATCAATCTTCTAAGAAGTTAATTAAACAATCAAACTCTTAGAACATTATAAACATGATTAATTGGGATGTATCTAACTTTTGGGGGAACCTTTTTTAAGAATACTTATTAACTATAAATACTAGAAACTTTTATAGTTACTCAATTCACCCATCCCCTCTTGAGTAATATAATCCGACCAACATTTTCTATCAAATGAGTTTATTAGGAATCTTCTAAACCCTACTCACCTGTGATTGTAGTTGTACTTTAAAGATCATTAAATTTCTATCAATTCTAAATTTATAGCTCTTCAAACCTATTATGTTATTATGGAGAGTATATTGGATGGTGATGCAACCAACAAACCACCATTTAGTAATGGAACCAACTATGATCAATGGAAAATTAAAATTAAAATTCTTTTAGAGAGTATGAGTTTTGAAATTTGGTCTTCCATTATAGATGAATTTAAAATTCCTGATACTGATAGAATCCCATGGGATTAACCTACCAAAATATCCAAAAAATAAAAATTGCAAATCTATGAATGCTTTATACAACTCCTTAGGAGATGAGGTATTCAATAGAATTTATGCTTGTAAAACTACCCATGAAATTTGGGATTCTCTATCTGTTTCACATAAAGGAACATCTAGTGTAAAAGAAATGAGACTTAATACTTATACTATCAAATACGATAAATTTAAAATGAAACCTGATGAACCTATCTCTGACATGTATCTTCGGTTCAATGATATTGTCAACACAATGATTTCTCTTGGTACAGAAGTACTACCAAGGAACAGATCATGAGAATTATCAGATGTATGCCTGACAGATGGAGGGGAACCTCTATCTTTATTAGAGAATCATGCGACATCAGAAAGCTACCTGTAAAAGAACTCATTGGAAAACTGATGATGTATGAAGAAGAGCTGAAAGTCAACAAGGAGGGGGAGGATGGACCAAAAAGAAAATCTTTTCCATTCAAGACCACCTCCTCTAAATAGAAAGACAAAGGGAAATTGGAAGCTTCTGTAGAAAGTTCCATTAGTGATCAATCATCACCTGAAAGTGATGAGGAGATGGCTCAATTATCCAGAAGATTCAAAAGATTTTACAAGAAGAAGAAAATTTTCCGACATTCTAACTTCAAGGGAAAATATGACCGAAAAAGAAGTTGGAAGAAGGACTAGAAAATAAGTAACAAGACTGATGAGATTGTCTATTATGAATGTAAACACAAGGGACATATCAAGTATGATTGTCCAAAGCTCATGCACAAAAAGAGATATTAGGGTAAGGACATGAAGTATAAAAAGGTAATGAAATAAACCTAGAGTGCCTCTGAGGACAGTTCAAGTGACTCGGAAACATCACATGAAGAACAGGATAACAAATCCAATATGTGTTTTATAACAAACATATATAAGGTAAAACTATATTTTCCTGTACTTAATTCATATAATTCTGGAGATGAGACTAACTAAAAAAATATGACTAATGAAGAAAATTTTGAATACATTAACATGCTTGAAGAAACATGCAATGAACTAGAAGAAAAATATAAATAATTTAAGAAACAACATGCTCTTATTGTGACTATTAAATCTGAACTCACAACTGAAAACAAGAAAATGCTCAACTGCCCAAAGAGAACAACAAATTAAAAATGTCTAATGAGAAATTTAAGAATGATCTAGAAAAGTTTACCAATGGAAAAAATACCCTTACCCGGATTCTAGGAAAATAAATTTCCCCTTAATACAACACAAGAATTGGTTATCAACCTAGAAAAATAAACCTTTGTAGAAAAAATTTTGTTTCTAAATCTAGGACATATAGTGTTACTCCCAGATTGGGACACAAATCAACTACTTCAAGTCATGATACACTTTTTACTATTTCAAGTTTTTGTTGACCAAATAGATTTTATTTTTCAAATACTTTACATAATGCATATAGGAAACCTATGATGAAAATATGGGTTCTCAAAGCACTTATTACTAATATTACTATACCCAAATAAGTATGGGTAAAAAATCTATTTTCGCTTGATCATTTTGTAGGAAAGCTGCTTAAAGAGTTCCTGTAAATGTTTATGGTACTTGGACAGTGGATGTTCAATTGACATGATAAGATACTAATCATGCTTCAAGAGAATGATCAAAATAGATAGAGGACATGTCACATTTTGTGATAATGCCAAAGGAAAGATTATTGGCCTCGGTCAAATCAGTAACTCTAGCATAGTATTGATTTCTAAAGTACTATTTTTTGATGGTTTAAAATATAATCTTCTTAGTATCTCATAATTATGTGATGATGGATTTCATGTTAAATTTGAAAATGAAGCTTGTAATGTATTTAATTAGAAATACGAATTATTATTTTCTACATTGAGAAATGAAAATGTGTTCTATGTTAACTCAGATTATTTAGCTTCTCAAAATGCTTCACGCTTAAGTGTATTTCCTAAATAATCTTGGATCTGGCATAGGAGACTAGGACACTATAATGTTCACTCCCTTATAAAGATAACTAGAAAAATCTTAGTTAAATACTTACTCAAACTTGAGTTTCCAAATGACAAAGTGTGTAATCCCTATCAAAAGGGAAAAAACAAAAAGTTTCCTTCAAACCAAATAAATAAGTTTCAACTTCTCAACCTCTTGAACTAGTTCACATGGATTTGTTTGGACCATCAAGAGTTTCTAGTTTAAATGGGAATCACTATTTTTATGTTCTTGTAAATGACTTTTCTCTATATACTTGGGCCTTCTTTATGGCTCATAAGAGTGAAGCCTGATCTTATTTTACTAAATATTCCATGTCTGTAGAAAATCATAGTGGGCTTAGAATTAAATCTTTAAGAATTGATCATGGACGTGAGTTTGAAAATCAAGAGTTTGAATCATTTTTCTCACAAAATGGTTATAATCCCAATTTTTCTTCCCCTAGAACACCTCAACAAAATGGAGTTATAGTGAGAATAAATAGAACTCGGAAAGATGTTGCTAGAACAATGCTCAGTGAATATGACATACCTATTTATTTTTTGGCTGAATCTGTCAATACATCATGCTACATAATTAATAGTGTGTTGATCGAACCTATTTTTAAGATGACTCCTTATGAGTTATGGAAAAATAGAAAACCCAAGGTTAACTACATCAATGTTTCTGACTGCAGAGTCTATATTCATAATAATGAGGAAAATCTTGAAAAAATTTAATCCAAAAGTGATTAAGCTATATTTTTAGGATATTTCTTGTCTATTAAAGTTGATAGAGTGTTCAATAAAAGAACTAAATATGTGGAAGAATCTGTCCATGAAAAATTTGATGAAACAGGTCCAAATGAGCCTAAAACCTCTCTAGGGAACTTGGAGGATGATGTATCAAATCTGAACAACAATTCAAAATCCTAAAATCATTCTGTGAAAGAATATGTGAAAACTTTAAGTTCTGTAAATTCATTAGAATCAGGTCACAATGAACCTGAACCTATTGATGAACCTGAAATCAGTAATCCCACCTTTTCTAGAGTTTTTATAACTCTTAAGAACTATCCTTTAGTTGGTATTTTAGGAGACTTAGACAGAGGAACTCAAACTAGTGCTTCTCTTGTAAATCAGTTTTAACATCAAGTATTCTTGTCACAACTTGAACCTAAAAAAATTAATGACACTATTAGTGATGAATTTTGGGTGATGGATATGAAACAAGAACTTAATCAATTTGAAACGAACAATGTTTAGAAACTTTTTGAATGACCCAAGGACACATTCACCATAGGCACTAAATGGGTGTTTAGAAATACGCTAGATGAAACTAGTAACATAGTTAGAAACAAGGAAAGATTAGTTGCACAAGGCAATAGTCAAGAAGAAGGAATTGACTATGAGGAGACGTTTTCACCTGTAGCTAGACTTGAAGTCATTGGAATCCTGCTTTCCTATACTGCACATCTGAATTTTAAACTATATCAAATGGCTGATAAGGGTGAATTCTTAAAAGGGTATATATCTGAGGATGTTTTATTTGAAAACCCCCCCGGATTTACAAACCCTCATTTTCCAAATCATATTTTCAAATTATCAAAAGCTTTATATGGTTTAAAACAAGATCCAAGAGCTTGGTAAGATAGGTTGAGTACTTTTCTTATTTCCAAAGGTTTTACAAAAGGAATAGATGATCCTAACCATTTTATAAAATTAATTTCTAATGATGTTTTAGTCGTTCAAATCTACGTAGATGATATTATTTTTGGATCTTCAAAAACATTTATTTATGTGTTGATTTTTCTAAAGTGATGCAAATTGAATTTGAAATGAGTTTAATGGGTGAAATAAAATTCATTCTTGGATTTAAAATATATCAAAATAATGATGGTATTATTTTAACTCAAAGTAAATATACTAGAGATCTTCTAAAACTTTTTGTATTGGATAGCACTAAAAGTAGTGACTCTCCCATGGGTACCAATTGTATGTTGGATCTTGATGAAGATGGAGAATCTATTGATCAAACCACTTATAGAGGAATGAATGGAAGTTTACTCTACTTAACTATTAGTCAATATGACATTATTTTTAGTTTATGTATGTGTACTTGTTGTCAAGAAATTCCTAAGGAGATCATTTAAATGTTGTAAATAGAATGTTCAAATACCTCGAGAAAACACCCAATCTAGGAATTTTCTATCCTAGAGTACAATCATTTGAATTAGATAGTTATTCTGATGCTGACTTAGGTGGCTTTAAGTTAGATAGAAAAATCACCTCTGGAACATGCCACTTTTTAGGCAAGTCACTAGTATCATGGTGTAGTATGAATCAAAATTTTGTTGCATTATCTACTACAGAAGATGAATACATAGCTGCTGGTAGTTGTTGTGAAAAATATTATGGATGAAACACAAATTACTAGATTATGGATATCAATTTAGGCATCTACCTAAAAATTGTGACATCACAAGGGCTATTAACATCTAAAAAATAATGTTTCACATTCTAGGAAAAATCATATTGATGTAAGACATCACTTTTTGAGAGTTCATTATCAATAGGGTTATATCACATTGGAATTCATTGGTACTGAGTATTAGCTTACTGATATATTCACCAAACCACTAAATTTTGAGATCATATACTACATCATACATGAACTAGGCATGATAAACCTCTAATAAATATCTTAATGTTTCGTTTCTTACTATTTGATATCTTATTGTTTCATGTCTTACCATTTGATATCTTATTGTTTTATATCTTAATGTTGTAACTTACTATTTCTTGTTTACGGTCTCACAGTTAGTATTTTTTTATTATTGCCTGATAGTTATTGTCTCACCGTAACACACATTATTAATCTCACTGAGAAGTCCGTTTACTATCTCACTGTGATGTTCATTCACTGTCGCACTGTAATGCCCAGTTATTGTCTCACCGTGAATTTCATTCTCTATATCCCTGTAAAGACCCGATATGGTCTCACCGTAAAGATTTTCTTTAATGTTTAGTTATGAATTAAGAACTGTATCGTGGTAATTATTCATTTCACATTTTTGTTTTATCACGTTTTTACTTTTGCGACGTTTGGTATTCCTAAATGATAAAATAAAGAATGTATCACTCGATTCTTCACTCGGGCATTCTTCTATTCGCTCATTTCAAATCCTTCTTTAACCTTGAAACCATTTTCTCTCTTTCGAACCATTGTTAGATTACCAAGTTGAAACGCCCTTCATCGTCAACTCTTGATAAGCGTAGCTCAAAGAAGAAGAAGATTGCACCTAAGCTACCAACTGAAGGGACTCTAAAACCAAATATAGTAAACCGAGTTGTAGTTCCCGAGAAAGAGATTTTCCCCAAGTGGCTTATGTCTAGTGATTCATTGATTTTGAAATTTTTATAACTTCAAGGCTGGTTAGAGTGGTTTTTGAAAAAAGATAGACCCATCAACCCTAATCTTGTGGCTCAATTTTGTCAATATGATAAGATATATTTTCATTCTGGTGAGAGTTAAGTCGTGAGAAGTTGGATCAACAGACAGAAATGCTCATTCTCTTCGAGGTTATGGGATGCATGCCCTGGGATACCTCATGAAGGCATTTGTGAGGACTATCAGAGAGGACCACCACCCTCTAGTGAATTCTTTGATTTGGAAGATGCTTTGAAAATCATAACCAGAAATGGAACCAAGTGAAGAGCCTTTTCTATTTAACTAGATGGAGAATCAAGGATTTTCTTAAGTTTATACAGAACCTGATTAGCCTAAGAAAAGGTGATTTTTCTGTTTTGAAATACCAGGATATATTTCTGATCCACCTTATAAAAAATGGGAATAAGATCAACATTTGTAAGTATATCATTCACCATATGTGTGAGATGATCAAAACCGCATCCAAGTCAACCTCCCTGTTTTACTCTCAGCTTATCTCAACCATTATTCTTACCAAAGGTATGTTTAGACCTAATGAGGAAGTTATAAAGGATTGTGAGTACTGCATTTCAAAATTTACCATCAAAAGGATGAAGATAAATTGAAATCCTTGGAAAAAGTAATGGGTTAAAGACAAGGATATAATTTATGATAAATTAAATCCTATGGAACATCCCTCCGGACTAAGAGATATTTCTGATCCTGGTTTGGAACTAGATGAGGCTATTGAATATTCTGCTAAAGAGGATGAAGAGGCTGGTGTGCCCCCCTGGGTAACTATTTATGATGAGTAAGAGAGTACTCTGGTTCCTCATGAAGTTCTTGAAGAGGAAATCCCCACTCCAAAAAATGATGATAATTTGGAGGATCAACCAGAAGTTGAAACATAACTTGTTTCCAAAAAAAACTTAAAGGAATACCATGTAAGAACCTATAGTAGATGAGCTACCTACTATGTAAGAGGCCAACCTTGAGGAACTCCCAGTGGAACAATCTATTCTTGAAATCATCCCTTCGTCTGAATAAAGGATGGATCTGGCTTTTTAGATAGCTTCGCAGGAAATGAGAGAAGAACTACGAGATGAGTTTATGAAATTAGATCAATATCATTTGCTTCTCAGTGGTGAGAAGGATGTAACTATTGAAGGGGAGAAACCCCCAAATCTTTAATATATCAAAGTACCATATCTGGTTGATCCGAGCCCTGCAAGAACTCAGTATAAGTTCCCCAATTTTTAACATGTGGATGACTCTTAGCAAGTTTTAGTAAAAGGCCTTGTCCTTTCTACTATGTTCCAACTGAAATCTATCTTTAATCGTGATCATGAAAAGGAACTTGATCCTGTATCATTCCCTATTTCTGAACCTTCATCAGAACAACCATCCTTTGTGAGTAAAGATGATCTGGAGGAATTTGGAGCTACTCTTTTGTCTGGAGTTGAAAAACTCATGAATACCCAACCTGCTCCTGTAATGAATCTATGTGAGAAAGATTACTCATTATTGTTGGAAAAGATAATTTTGAAAATACAACCCAAAATGATTCATGAGATTTAGGAAGTAATAATTTAGAATAGACTTCTTAGTGATGAAGTGAATACCCTATAAGGTATGATTGAAGAAATGTAGAAAGAGATGCATTTGAGATCAGATATTATTTTGCATCCTGTGGAACCTATTTTTCCTCAAACCCCACCAAATGTTGTATCTAATATTCAAACACATTTAGATTCCCTATCTGGAAATTTCACTGAAAGAAACAAGCAGATTGTGAAAGAAATGGGAGAGCTTGTGGTTAATCTAAATAAACTCACTGATGAGTATACAGGGTGCCTTCAAAAAGTGTTCAATCAACTGAAATCTCTCACCACCACTATCAATTCTTATAATGCCTCTGGAAAATCCTCCCAACCTTCTTTAGACATTTATCTGGTAAAAACATTGTTAGATAAGATCTTCAGACTATTCTTAGTGGTTTCAATACAGACTCTCTCTCTATAGTTATCAAGAATTGTGAAAGAGTTCTTGACCTGGTCCAAATCTATTCTAAAATTTCTAATGATTCTCAGAAAAAGATTTACAAGAAATTGGATTTATAACTCAACATAATCTTCTCCAAGACTGACATAAATAATCATTTCATGTATCTTGTGGAAAATCTGCGGATTTCTCCTATTACTCAAGCTTTCAATACCCAAGTCCTAAAGCTCACAAACTTTACTCGATTGTTGGATAAGTTTATGGAAAACAAGAATGATTTTGAAAAATCCATGTAGTATGGTGGATAGATCATTGTGGATTTCATTAAGATTCTGAGGCCTTACCTTCATGTACAGAGTACAAACATTGTTGCTCCTCCAACTGCACCTCTAAGACCTGAGTTTCCTACCTTCACCTCGGCCCTATCCTCCACTTCTATGTCTATCAGTCGCGCACTGAGTTAGATTAGGCATGTGATCCTTGATCAAAAACTACCGCTATATTCTACTACACCTACTTTGGCTTTGTCTTCCTTTGAAGTCCTTCCTTTACATTCTCTATAAACCACCTCACTCCCTTCTTCTACCTCCACCTCTACTTCTATGGATTCCTCTTCTTCTACTATTGCTAAATGAAAAGAGAAGGCCCACCCCTGAAGAAGACTAGTGATTACTCCTTTTTTATATGAATGATGTTTCTTTTGTTTTTCTCCATTCTATTTGTACTGGACAATATTTTCTTTAATGAAATGTAAACTCTTCATGACTTCTCTTATTCCATCTTTTTTATACTCGCAAAAGGGGGAGAAATATCTATATGTTATACATTTATCTCTATATCTATAGTTGAATCAAATATACACTTTAAATATACATGATTTGTGATCATCAAAAAGGGTGAGATAGTTGGAATCCTCATGTACTAATCATGTTTTAATGTTTACAAATCCGATTCAACCTGGTTAAATCATGTAAATTATATCAAATCATGTGTATTATTTTTAAGTATTCTCATGCTTTAATAAAAGCCATTCAAGATCTTAATTTATCTACATTCAGTTTAATTACTTTATACTATCCTTGATTTACTTTTATAATACCTTATTCGACAAATGATTTAGTCTTATCCATTCTATAATCATCATTTCTTAAGTATGAATACAGTTATTTTGAAAAGTCTGAGACAACGTGAGTCTTCCACTGGTTATGTTTTTCTGGAAAAATAAACCAGACACCGTGACTTTGAGACACCATGAAGAATCAGACACCATGACAACCATACACCATGTGGGATTAGACACCGTGACAAGAAGAAACCATGAACAAGCAGAGACCGTAACCATGAGATATTCTGACCAAAAGACACTATGAAAAAGACACCGTGAAAAATACACCGTGAACAAGACACCATGAACAAGACACTGTGAACAATACACCGTGACATCCAGGAACCTTGAATAGGACACCATGACCAATCCAGAAATCTTGTAAAGGAGACATCATTTCCATGACATACTTTTACAGGGTTTCATAATCTGCTTTGATTTTTTTGATTTAATCTTTAATGGTCATATTTGAAGATTTTAAATGCACTGACATAATTAATGTTACTTTTTAGACATGTCATCCGATAGTACGAGGTACGAAGTGTAATATCCATGAAACCTATCATCTCCAATGCATACACTCCAAGATAAAAAGAGTATTGCAGCCCATAAATAAATATCAGAAACTTATAGGAAAAACACGATACAAAAGTACAAGCTGGTGGGCGTGAGAGTTATAACAAAATACATTTTTATGAATTGGATCATGCATCCCAACTCTAATGATGAACACACGAAGAATACTAGAATCCCAAGAACATCTTCACACTGTAAAACACCACAAAGAACACAACTCGAATCTGTCAGACTTGCGACACTCTGTTTTCTAGAAGATGACTCGAGTTCTGCATCTGCTTCAACTCAAGAAGTCAAAGTTGCAATGAATAACACTCGCAGTATTTCTAAACCAATCTCAGTATATCTATTTTGTTGTGTATTATTCTATTATCTTTCAAGTAGTGTGTGCTTCTGTATAATAACACACTCTGTCTCCTTCATTAAACTGAAGGATACAATATATATTTACTCAAACACTCTTTTACTCTTGTGTACTCCCACAGATAAGTGTGGAAGAGGTCCCTAGGTGTCCTGGTAGTTTGTACCCATGAATAACTGTGTAATAGGTCCTTCTGTGACCTGGACAGTCCTTTGTACTATTGTTTAACCTTGATCCCAGGTGTGGATCAAGTTTATTAATATAACCTGCTTGGTGGTAGGTGATCACCAAGTGGAGTGGATTAGGTCTCATCTTGAGACTGAACCACCTGTTTCATATCCAATGTGATGCTTAATTTAGTCTTCTTTGTTTTACTTCTTTATTATATAATTCAGAAATCACTAAATTCACTTTGATAATTAGTCTTGAAAAGAAGTTATAAGTATCTCTTCATAGTATAATATCTTCAAAAGAAATTTTAATAACTGATATTAAGGTTACTAATAATTATTCAATCTTCTAAGAAGTTATTTAAACAGTCAAACTCTTATAACAGTATAACCTTGATAAACAGGGTTGTATCTACCTTTTGGGGAACATTTTTTTAAGAATACTTATTAACCAGAAATACCAGAAATTTGTATAGTTACTTAATTCACCCCTCCCCTCTTGAGTAATATACTCCTACCAACAAATATATTAACCTAAAAACATCAACTAGAGTATAACTTATACTATCCATAAATGGATAACATTATAATCCTTCCTAAAACCGATAAAACTAAAAAATTAGAAAGAGGTTAACTAAATAGGATTAAAAATTTTCTACCATATCTCATAGGGTAGTTCATTGTTGTCATATTCCAGACATGTGAATACCTTAATAATTTATTCTCTTGAAACATGGTAATAACTTGAATTACCATAAAAACTTAGTGAAAACTTTCATGATATTAAAAAGTAACTCTTTGAAAAAACCAAAAACACCAAAAATTATATATACTCAACCCGTGGTATCACATTGTCCTTATATCATTCTTGAGGTCATTAGTACTATCAAACATCAAATTATCTCCTTATCCCATCATTATACACATATCATGTGTTTTCCAAAAATATCCAAATAAATTTTCATGTTTACCTGTACCATTGATCGTATAAATTCCAATACATAAGAAAAAACAATAGTGTAACAATACTTAGAGGATTCATTATTCCATGATACCAACATTATTTTTGATAAACATGTAATCATTCCACTATCTTCTTAAACCAATGATCGAGATTCATTATTTTCTTCATTAAAACTTATTTCATCATGTATACCATTCTTAGTCTCTTCATTTCCAACAACATAAATATTACCCATATGAACATTCTTATTCTCTTCGATAGATTTTCCCCTAGGACATTGATTTTCATAATTCCCATAAATTCCACATTTAAAACAATTAACCATCATTTATGCCATAACAAAACAATTATAATTTTCTATTATGTTACCTGAACATTTTCTTTTTCAATTACTATATTTATTTCGTTCTTTTCCAAACACATAGAATCTTCTAATTCCTTGGAAACATTATCCTTTATACCTATTCCCACATGATTTACATGAGGAATATTGAACATTATTTCCACTCTGGCCCCCATGAAACACTATTTGTCTCTTATTAGGTGGGTCAAAAAACTGAACAAAGTTCATATTATTGATCATATTATGAGATTAGGAATTAGGAATAATAATGATGTTTCACCTTCAAAATCTTATTTAATTATTTTTCTCATGACTAATATAGTTCCACTATCCATAAAAATCACTATTAACATGAATCCTCTTATTTACATCTATTTTAAAAAACCCAAAAAGATTAGTGTGAGAGGAAAAAATAATACTTGGAAAACAACATGATTAAGGCATATTACATTCAATCTCTAACATCTTAGTTTCAGTCTAAGATTATTCATGATCATTACAATATTTCATGGATGGTAAGATATAGTTAGACCTATCCTTATTGAAATCCCATGACGTATCATTAGAAATATCTCTAGTGATCTCACTACAATTTTCAACAACTAGTTTTCAATGGTTGACTAAACATTCACTCCAATAACAAATCTAACGACCCAAGATTGATGTACATAGACATTATATCTTTTTCATAATACATAACACGCTACACAAATAGACTCCCAAATACTATATTAGTTTAGTGTATTTGGAAACTAAAAACACTTTCTTCTAGCTTGGTGATAGATCTTCAATATCTCCCATAAAGGTCGTCCACATTAATTTTTCTACATATACCATTTCCTTATATCTTGGGGATAATAAAACCTAAAAAGTATGAACTCAAATTCTCATTAATGGGAAAAAAAGTAGAACATAAAAAATTCAATATAATAATGTACGAACATGAACATATATTTTTAATAACAAATTATTGAGTTATAATGTAAAACATAGTAGTACGTAAGGACTAAATCAAGAAGTAACATTAATCATAGAAATGGCATAAAACATGAACATATGGGAAATACATAAGTATATAAAACTATTTCTATATTAGCTAAGGATCATAGCCAATACCATCCTAGTGGAGAAAGTCCATTACTGAACTGAGTTCACTCCTCGTTCCATCCCTGTATTACTGGCAGATATTTCCTTTCCATTTCATCCATGTGTATCTCATGAGATATAAATCATTACCCAATGAATTAGAGGAACATATAGGTCCCACAAATCACAAAATAAAAACTATACATATGCGTTCCACAAAAACATAAAACATTCATCATAGCATAATGCAAGGAATAAAATGGGTTTCTTAAGCATCATTCCATCATAACATAATCTATGTAGAAATAATGGATTTCATAAATATCATTCCATAAAAAACATAATAAAACCCTAAGAATAATATTTATAGTATAATGGAAACATTATCCTATTAAATAATTCCCTATTAAATTGAAAATATTTTTGATTGAACCCATGAAAATAATTATTGAGGAAAATATCCTGTCTTTTTCAAAGAAATTTATTTTTATAAAACACCCCGAAATTTTAAAAGAAAATAATTTCAATAAAAATAAAATTGAAATTTTTTAATATAAAATTCAAGGAAATGCGTCATTCTAAATTTTTAAAAATCCATTCATGAGTATAAGTTAAAAAATCCCTCCTCTCATGCTATTGCTGAAGAGTCCAAAAAGTACCTCAAATAAAAAAATAAAATAAATCTTTCTTCCATACTAATTAATAAATATTCACCAATGAGTAAAATTTACATTTAGAAATAGTGTATGAAAAGTAATAATATTATATATTTTTGAAACCTCAATGTGAATGATAAATATACCCCAGTAAATACTTACGTATAAACAATATTAGACAATAATGAGATTGCATGATTATCATTTACATTAGGTCTAATATCCATTGTATATATCGCAACATCCTGTATAATGATTTAAACAACATCATTGAATTATTAAAAATTCATTTTAATTTTTATGATATATTATATGATCATATTATCATGTGTTTGGAAACAATATTTCATTTTTACCTTTTATTCGGGTGTAAACTACTTCATCTTCAAATGCATGTTTTTTAGTAACCTCCAGTTCTCATTCTTAGGTCATATTTATATCATTAAAAAATTATATTAACATAATAAATATTAAATTTATTCATTATTTATATTTATATTATCATTTTTAATGTATATCTTGTAGAATGAATCACATTGAATCATGGAGACTGTAGATCGTACGTACGCACGAGAAACCTTATCATTCTGATAATTATGAGATGGTATAGAAGTGGATGGTATTTATATTGTTCCAAATTCTATATCATGTTATAATAATCATATATAGTGATTATTTACATCATTATATCCATGCATGTATGGTGGTGGTGAGAAAAAATATTACACCACGACGTAGAGACTGTAAGTTGTACGTATGCACATGTGGTGATTTAATTCTTTATAGGATATATAAAAGGAGTAATATGGTGTTTTCATAATTATAATGACATATTAGTATAATAGTGATACTTATTTTATTACATTTTAAAGAAAAAACTAATGGAGAGGAAGTAGAATAATATTGATGTTTTAATGAATCTGTAGAAGAGATTACCTCTTCCTTGACATGCTTCCACTAAATCTCCTATTAAAGTCACTAGAGATGGCCTTTTGAGAAGACCCAAATCTCTATAGTATGACTAAGTAAGATAAAAAGTAAGAATTGTAGGGGATGGATAATCATGAAGGATCAAATTTATTTCAATAAGTCAGGTATGAGGTTCCCTTTTATAATTGTGGTGATGGGCACTTTTGAAAACCTCAAAAATATTAATTTATAATAAAATAAAACCCTACCCAAAAAACCAAAAAAATGTCCCAATCTATGATATGATATGTGATTGGGTTTTAATATCATCATCCAATTATTTTTAGAGAATTTTTTATGTCAATTTGAACATTATAATTGTAATTAACACTTAGTTATTATATTTAATTTTAATTAAGATAAATTATATTTTAATATTAAAAGGTTGAAATATTTATTTATATGATTCCAATTAGACCATAAATAAGTAAATTATCACATTTTAGGCCATATAAAAATTATTCTATTTTTTCTTAAAATATCATAGGATTTTTAAAAAAATTTATAAAACATTTTTTTGACAAAACAATAATACTGTCAATTTTGAAACTATTCAATTCATAGAATTTTAAAAATATCAAAATAAAATGTTGTCATAAAAAAATTACTTTATGATATCCCTATAAGCTCCAAGTCATATGGGAAAATCATTAACATATTATTTAGCAAAAATTACATTTATTTTAATATTTTTAATCATATTAATTTGATATTCCTATTTATAAAATAATTACTACATTAGTTTTGTGTAATTTTTTAATATACTTATTTTAGGTAAAATTTAAAAATAATATAGAATGTTGTATATAAATCTCTTAGATTTTATAAGAATATTTTTAGTCAAATCAATATTTTGGGAATCCAATTTTGAAAATTTTATACTTATTAATTTATAAAGGTGAAGCTTTTAACATTACTTTAAATAAAATAATATAAGGGTCATAATCCAATCTATAAGGATCCAAATGGTCAATAAACCGACCCTTGGATAAATATTTCCATGATATACATGAAAAATAATATTTGGTTGAGTGTTGGGGTTTATAAAGGTTATTATAATTTTAATAAAAACTATATTATTGATTTTTTATAAATTAAAAAAATTCTCTATGATTAATTTATATGATTTTAAGGTAATTATTTATTTCAAAAAATTAAAAATAAATTACCATGAAAATGAAGTACAATTTATATTTCAAATTATTTTTTTAAAATTGAACTTATCTACAATATAACATTATATGAAAAAAAAAATATTAAAATTTGATTGATACATATTTCACTTTTTTTTAAATAATTTAAATTAAATGTCTAAATCTCATCCATGTGTATTCAAATGAAACCATTTCAAACCAAGGATGATTAAGGTCAAAAAAACCCCATAAAATGATATTAAGACTTGTTTTATGGTAATTTTATAATAGTATTCTTACAATTAATTTCACGTTTTACCCTTTTAGCATACTAATAAAAATTAACAAAGTTACTATTTATAATTCCCAAAAAAATATATTTACATAATTTTGAACCATTTATTCCAAATATACAATCCAATTTTGAAAATAAAAAATAAACAATTTTCAGTAATTAATTTAAAATAAATCCCATTGTTTGAATGAGAAAATAATTTTTTTAAAAGTTAATACACTACAAAAGATTGAAATGTTTTTACATCTGATGTGAATGTAAAATTAATGATAATAACAAGAAATATATTGAATGATAAATATATATTTGATTTATAAATGAAAACCATTTAATAATATAATTTTACTACATAAATTATTTCGAATAAAAAATTGGTTTTCAATTAGAATTTAGTAAATTTTTTGTATTAATCAAAATTTGAAACTTATCAGAAAAAAATCAATAATTTATACAAATTAAATTCATATATTATGATTCCAAAGAAAGTGTATATTTTTTTTAATTTTTTTTTAAATATTCCAAAACCAGATTTAAAATTGGTGTGCCATCAAAGTCCAACAAAATTGAAATTTTTTAGAAAAATACTTCTTTTATCTAAAAAGATGAATTGGTTTTTATATCATGTATAAAAACATATAATATTAATTTTAAACATTACATTGAATATATAGTAGATATATTTTATTAATACAATCCATAAAGAGTGATTTTATTATTTTACTATCTACCTTATTTTGATTTAAATAGTTTTTCATAAAAACATTTCCTATCAATTAAAAAATGATTTATTTTCATTTATAAAGAATTTCTCACAAAATTATTTTTGAATACAATCTTATATAATATTTTCATAAATTAATTAATACTATTCATTCCCACCATTTTAATAGTTATGTTATAAGGTAATATAATAATATTTAGTTGTTCACTAATACTAAGTATTCTGTGAAATGAATTATATTAAAAGAAATTGAACTTATGTGTAACGCAATCCAAGAATATTGTTGAATATACCGAAAGATAATACAGTGTTGCATATAGCGCAAGATTATACCGGTGTAGCGTACAAAACAATACATCAATGAAATTAAAAAGAACATATCTCATAAAATAAATAGGTATTAAATTAAATTATGCCTCCAAAATAACTATATAATAACAATAGTATCAACCCTATACTAAGATATTATTATATAGATGGAATAATATTTATCCAAATATCCATCCATTAAATGGGAAAGAAATCCATAACTTTTATGTATGACAAACTACCCCTGTATTCCAATGTAATTTTTATGTCCTTTAATGAATCATATAGATAGACATAATGATGAAAATAAATAATATATATCATTCATAAAAATAGATATTAATTATGGAAAATAAATATTTCATCCATTTTCCCACCCTTTCAAAAAATTTGGAAATTATGTCACCACTACCGTCTTTGTACAACCTACCGTCTCCATGAATCCATGCAATTCATTTCCCTCATATAACATTAACGAATAATAAAAATAATCAATATAGTGAATGAATGTGATATTTCAACCATTAATATAATTCTATATACTATGGATGTATATCATATTCATAAAAATATGATGTTTTTATAAAAATCATGAGAAAACGAAGTATTTAACACAAAATTCTGTGGTAAAAATGAAATATAAATAACATATGGCTGATAAGATTTCATAATAAGATAATATATTATATTCTAAATATTGATATTTTTTTTGGTAAGAATTAGAGTGATTTTAAAATCCATTATATAGGAGGTTAAAGGTGATTCATCTAAACAGATTCACAAGACAAGGAACTTCCTATCAATTTTCATTTTAAGATGAATATTTTATTATTATGATCCTCATATATTTTATATGGTTTATGAAATGACCATATTAAATTTCATGTTATGGATCCTTCATATTTTTTGGTATTTTAATTTGAAATTATTATTTTTTATCCAAGGGGGTTTTACTAGATTTTACCAATGGGTAACTGTTTCATAACTTAGTTTTATTTCATTGTTTCATTTTCCTTCTTCAATGAATTTGGTATTTTAATATTTTTTGTTTCATTAATTTTTAAAATTTTATATATTATTTCTACTCGTATTATGCAGGTTTAGATATTATACACATAATTTGTTGAGTCATTATTTCTCACTTTTATGGAACAGTCTTTGTAAGATATTTCATCTTAACATCCATTCCATTGAGTCATAATTATTAATATCCACCAATTATCTTTTATTCTATATATCTAATTCACCGTTGATATGCTATATCATTAATATATTAATATTCAAATTTTTCATGTTTCATTTTCATTTATTTCATTTATAGTGGTTATGTTTCAATTGTTACCTGAGTTGACAGAGACTTGTGTTTCAATCTCATTTTAATTATGATTGAACACACTTGAATTTCCAAAGAAAGAAATTATTTTATAATTTTATAACAAAACCCTTCATAATTAATATCCTGAATTTATTCAAGAAATTTTCATGTAATATTATTATTTTCCTCTCTTTGGGAGATTAAATATTTGAGAAAATACTTTTAAGAAAACTCCATCTTTATTTATCAATTCGACAAGAAATATTTCATTCCTCCAAATTCATGTTATCTTATTTTTTTTCAAGAGTATTTTAGAATATTATGAAATTATTTATTAATGAAATTATGAACCATGTTTTAATTTTAAAATAATATAAAAAATTAATCATCCATCAAATTTTTAACGAGGTTCCTTTTGAATTTTTTTCTAAAATATGAAAGGAATGTTTATTTTAATATATTATGCATATAGAACATTTTCCAACTATAATTAACACTCATTGATATGAATATTACATTATATGTTTACATGGAACATTTTAAAAGAAATTATTTTCATAATATATATAAAAAATGTTTTAAAAAGGGATTTTAAAAATGAAATGATTATTTTCCAAAACAATTATTTTAAAGATCATCTTATGGTATTTCAATTCATTAATGATTATAAAATTTTATGTTACTTATAATCCATTGGGGATGTTATCTATTAATATTTCCCTTATTATTTACTTAAATGGTTTATGGTTATCTTGACTATAGAATTAACTGACATTCACATTCTTAATTAGTTTTTTTCATTAATATTCCATTAAATAATTCAATTTCCTATGATCATTGACCATTAAATTTTCTTTAAATAGCCATGGTCCTTATCATGGATAAAATTATGTAACAAAACAATTATCACTTCCATGTAAAAAATTTTACTTCAAATTTTGTTTGATTAACTGCAGAAATAATGTTAAATCTATACACATTACCCAATACTGATATTTTTTATAAGGAATATTGTTCTTGAATTAAATCAATAATTTTTTATATGATAAATTTTATGGACATGTAGTGATTGTTGGGGACCTAAATTATATAACACCTTGATGAAATGATAGTCTCATTAGGCCAATCAACAGTATATCATTAACTTTGTTTCTGGAGTATACAGAGAAATCAATTTTACTATATTAGTAACCATTATTGATGTAATAGGTATTTGGATTTCAGAGTTCATTATGTCCAAAATTAACCACTTTCATTGTTGGGAGATAAAATTATATTATTCATGAGATTATTTCCATGATAATATCTGTGGATTCTTTTTTTTGGAAATTTGTTGAATAAATTTATTATGTGTTCCATTGTTTACCTTTACATATTTATTATACCTTTTATAATCTAGATTTTCTAGTAATTTTTTAAATGGGTTGTATTTTTAGTTATTTATATATTTATATTGATTCTTTTATATTTATTAATGTATCATCCAAACCCTATAGAGACCGAAGCAAGATTATTCTATCAATTACATTGGAAAAATTATAAGAAATCAAATACCAAAATACAAAAGATTTTAGTTGTCTTGGTAAACCACATACATAAATGAATCATGTATTAAAAATGAATACACTAATCACAACATAACTTTTTCATTATAAATAAATAAATTACATTGAGGATATGTTTATTACATCTAGTATATCCCTACATACCTTTCATAGTATTCTTTTTGGATTTCTCTAAAAAACAAACTTAATAAGGGTGAGCTCAAATGCTTAGTAAGGGTAATGTATAGAAGAATAAATAATAAATCAATCAGATTAACAACTATGGCATGGTAAATAATAAAACACACATACCATGTAATCAAAAAACTGATAAGAAAGTGCATAAACAATATGAAAAGGTAATAAATGAAACCACATGACATTCAAATAGATAGATAATCAAAATCAATTTGTAAAGGTATGAAATTGAAACACAATCCATTTATTGAATGAAATAAAAATTAAATGTATCCATAGATATATTGATAAAATATATCATAGAAGAATAATAAATGAAAATAAATTAGGATAATGCTATATTATTAGACGCCATGTTTTTTAGGTACATAGATGAATTACCACCATGAGATAGTTTACCTTTTCAAATTTTTACAACTAATTCATCCTGTGATACGACCAATGCATCATGTGGATTTCAATAACCAGTCAAAAACCTATAAGGATTCCATTCAATAGTCCCCAACCTATCTATTGCATGTCCAAAACATTCCACATTTTTAATAAACAACATGCCTTATCAAATATTCATATTGAATAAAGTATACATATTTAACAATATTTCCCAAAATATTGAAATAACATACAAAGTAAAAACCATATGAAAAATGGTATATCATTAAGGAAATAGTCATATCCATGAAAAAGTGATACAGATTTTTAGGGTAAATTAAATTTCAAATTATCATAATAAATTTAATATTTAATGTGGTGTAAAAGTAATCAAGGAAGTGAATGTAAATATTATCCCTGGGGAAATTAATAAAAGTCCATCCATGTAAAGAAAATTTATGGTATACGTATAATGTAACCAATTTGAATTATAATAAACAGTTTTTTTAGTTGATTAATTAAAACATTATAAAAATATCTTCTAAAAATATTCTTGATGAAAATATCTTCTTATTTTGAAAAACCTTCGGAAAAATCTTTTCACTGAAAATAAATTTTGAAAATATTTTCTTTAAAAATTAAACTTTTGAACATGAAATGTATGTTTTAATTAAATGATACAAAATAAATCTATTCAGTATTTATGTAGACAAAATTCATTCCTTTTTCATGGTTAAAGGTAAGATAATTTAGTTTTTAGAAAAGAGACAAAAATATTCCTTTAAAAACATTGGTAATGGGAAAAGAGGTAAATAAGTAATCAAATTATTTTAAAAATATTTTTTAAAACATTTCAATAAAACATAGTTTTTAGAATAAATCAGTTTCTATGACTAAAGAGAGATACAAAGTCATGTTTTTTGAAAAATATATTCTAAAACATTTTGAGTACTAAAGAGTGGGACAATGGTTTTAATACATTAAAATATTCATGAATAACTAGATAATAAAAAATAAAAGTTTTTATTGAAAAATGGTCATATAATATCCTTGAATGGAGATATAATTGAAATATCATTAAAGTTACCATTGAGGAAAATAATATTTAACCATTCCAACCTGTCTCATTCCTCTTCGAAACATTTCGAATAATAATCCTCGTAGAGGAATAAAAATAAATTGAAGTTTAAAATACCATATAGATAAAAGGATTAATTATATAATATAACAAATGGTCTAACAGATACACCAGAAAACAAATTCATGTGGTTAACATTCCATTTATCTCACAAATGTAAATATTGAGATGAGAATCTCTTGCCTCATGTTTTATTTTTGGTGAACATCCGTTAACATCCTGTATAATAAATTTATTTTAAATATATAATTTTATGATAACCTTATTCATTTTTATAATTTCTTTTATTTCACTAATTATGATGTTTTATACAACCACTTAATCAATTATGTTTTTGTCATGTGTTATGTCCAAATTCAGTTTATGTATCAAAAACAATATTGGTTGGTCAACTATGGTCAAAGGGGTCATTATATAACATATCAATAATAATAATAAATACATAAGTATCATATTTTTATATCAATTATAATTTTATAATCTATAATTAAATATGGTTAGGAAAAATGAATCAATGTTACTATCATAGTGATGGTTTGTCGTACGTACGAATGAGTAATGTTCTTATTTTTCAATGATCGTTATGGAAAGAAGATAAGTAGAATTATATAATTGGATAATTATAATTATATCATAAATAAAATATTATTTAATCATATATAATTATATATATTATTATTTGTATTTAAAAGGAATCATGTTTAGTCGAGGAGACGGTAGTCCACATGCCCATGACCGACATTATCACTTTTTAGTGTGAGGGGGGATAATAATGAAAATGATATATATATATATATATACAGAAATATAATTACATCATGAATATAATATATACATGTTTTTTATGTCTCATATTATTATTTATAATCATTCTTTATACATTCCATGGATCGTGTGAATGAATCAAAACGCATTGAGGGGCGATAGTCCATACTTCCTCAAACGATGTAATAATTTTTACACAAAATTAAAAGTATAAAGATATGTTATTTAATGGAGTTAAATTATAATAAAAAAATTAATAAATTTATTTATCACATATATAAATGTATTCTCCGTCATAATGGACACCCTGAGAGGTGGTAAATGAAAAAATGAAGAATCTTCATATCGTGAGTGAGTAGTTCGCCATACAGAGAAATAGTATGTTTATAACCCATTAGATGGAACTGTAAGTGTAAGTAGATAAAATATCATAAAAATGTCATATTATATTTATGATAATTGTTTTATAAAGTAACATAATAAGAATATTTTTTTGGTTGAATAATGTAAATAAAACTAAAAATCTTAAGGAACATTGTTACCTTATAATCAGTTAACTCATTTTGGTTTGGACCAAAATCTACCATGGAAGTGTTTTTGTCTAAGGGGAGACTTTTAAAAAGAGGTAAGGATTTTTAGGATCTATTTTAGAATATATTTTTCTATCCAAAGTGACATGAGTTTTTTGAGGAAGTGGGAGGAGAGGAGGTCCTTTTATAGTGGAGGGGGAGTGTCACTCTTGTAATATTTTCACAAAGGAATTCTAGGAATTTTTTTCACATTTCATGTTGCTCCAATAATAGAAAAAATTGAATAAAATGGATTATAGGGTCATTATATTTCTATTAAATGAATGTATTTCATTTTCTCCCTTAAGATTAATGTTTAGTCCTTTATAAAGCTTAATTTTACATTAATTGTTGTAATTAATTATAATCACATTCACTAATGTTTTTCGTAAAAAAATTGATCTTATTTGAAATTATAAATTATGTGGATTCCAAATAATGACATAATTTTCCAAAATTCTAATCATAGTATTAGATGATATTTATTTAAATTAAATCCCGCATACGGAACTACAATGCACGGTTTTAAAGTAAAAACATCTAAATATTTGATAAATTTATATATTAAATTTCAATGTGAAATTTATTTTAATGACCTGAGTTATAATATTTGATAAAACTATAATCTAATTATACTTTAAAACAAATTAGAATTTTAATTTATCTTTACAAATATATTAGATGAAAAAGATGTTTTGACCTAAAATTCTGTATTTTTAACTATTCATTAAAAAATAAAACCTCATAGAAAAACATGGAAAAGATACCCTAACCTAATTTTTATGCTTCTATTTAATATATGAAGATTAATATGAAATAATAAATTTATAAAAGGGTTAAAAATATGATTTAACATAGGTTCTTCATTAGAAGGTGGAAAAAAAGCCGTAATAAAAACATAGGTTTTTATGTGTAAAATTATGTTTTTTCTTTATTCTTATCAAATATATTGGATGAATATAAAAAATAATTTATTAAATATATAACATATATATTTCTATAAAAACATTAACTAATTGTAATAAATTATGTATATTATGAAAAAATTCCTTTGGAAGCATAAAAATAATAATATTTTTTTAATATACAATTGGTTATTATTTTCCTTTCTAATTATTTGGTAACCAATGAATTAATTATATATTTATATAAAACATATATGTTAATCTATTAGTTAATACTATTCATAATTTATATCGTATCGAAAATTTTATATCATATTATATTTAATAAAAAAATTTATAATACATTTTTATTTTGTGAAACTTAGTCTTGCAAGTAATGCAAGCTTTCGTGGAAGGGATCTCTTTCATGCGATGAAAGATAAATATTTTTCGCATGAATTACAATCTAAATCATCTATTTAATTTATTTAAAATATTAAATTTATAGTAGAGTCTCAAGATATTATATTCCCTTATGCACTTGGTGATGCGTTTCATACAGGCTATTGAATAAAAAGTTGAACTCTAACAGTTTGGGGTGTAACATTCTTCCCACATTAATTAAATTATTCCCTCGATATTTAATCTCTATATTAATAATATATTAGATTACATTTATGAAATTTAAATCCCACATCTTGATAAAGTTACGTAAAACATCCACTATCAATGAGAGAATGAGAAGTAAATAGGTCACATGAACTACAATATAACTAGGTCTCTACGTAGGGGAACACTAGTTGCATGTGAAAATAGGTACTTGGAGGAAAACTATAAATATTTATAGGGAGTGATTTGGGTCATCAGCAAAAAAAATTATTAATAAATATAATGTTTAGGTCCTCAAATCCATAAATATATGATGATTTATGATAATATTATTTTGACAGAAATTTACGTATTAGGACAAAAAGTTTGTTTGAAGATACTTTTCCTAATATTGATGAATTATTTTACCACCAATGTACACTTAGATGATATATTTCTATAAACTTTACTTCAATATTTTTTTGTTCTAAAATCTATTTTCCAATTCATTCAAATATTACTATTGATTCATGGAGCACAAAAATAAATTTCTAAAGGATCCGAAGGCCCAAAAAAGAGTGAAAAGTTTAACTATTAGTCTTTAACTACCATAAAAAACCAATATGTTTAATAAATTAATCTCTAATCCTAAAAAGTGGTTCTTTTCATGACCTATCCCAGAGGCGCCCATGATATGACTACCCCAATACCACCTTTAATAGGCTAGGGGATGGTGACTAGCTCCAATTAGGCATATCCCACAAATGAGAGGCATTTTCCAAAGTGCATGCACACACACGCAAATCCAAGAACAAAATGTGAAAATATGAAAACACTAAGAAAATAAGAATGAATAACACTAAGATACCAATAAAATAATAAAACCATAGGAAAATAGAATTTAATGATGGTGAGAATATAATACCACCAAAAGTAAGAGTTTTTAAAAGTGAAAAAACAAGTTATGGAAACTCATCCACAGAAAACCCTACCAGAAGTGTAGGTACATTGAAAACTATTTGAAGAAATAGGAGAAGACATCAAATTTCATATCTCTCTATGAAACACTTGGTACTGGCCCACCTAGCACATCATCAATACATCAAACATCTACACAATTCAAGACACGTGCGGGGAAAATCCCATGCATGGGGTGAGTAAAACAATACTTAATAGGAAACATCAAAACCACAAAGGAATAGTGAAAAGAAATACATGAATTACAACAACAAAAATTACATCATGTAAAACATAAATAAATACTGGTCGTACATGCAACTCCACATAGCTAAATTTATACATCATAGATATCAATAACATCCAGATATTCTCATCTAAAACACTAATTATCTTGAGTTTCCAACCTCATTGCTAGCAATAGAAATATCATCATAGGCTCGAATCGAAAAATAAAAACTAAGAGGATACACTCCATGATATCATCCATCTCAAATGGAACCCATCAAGAGGTTCACTACATCAAGAACATATTATTAGGGCCAAATCCAGTTCTCTACACCAGGGGTCTTCTCATCTCCACATTTTGCCCAACACAAGCTATGAAACCCAAGTGAAGAGGTTCACCAATAACCATTATACACTGTTGAGGGAAAACTACACCAAAATATACACCATGTGCATATTATCTAGATAGAGGGAGTGAGGAGGGACTCACATCTCTCCACTTTCCTGTAGTTGAGGGATTACTTCCCCTAACTAACCCATGAAACATCTTTCACTACTGAATTGAGTATCCTGGTCCGTAGTTTTTTAAGGGATATCTAACTCTTATATTGTTATCATTCACACCAATGGAATGGTTCCAGTCCTGGTAACAGTTTCCAATATCCATGGGAGCTCCAAATCCAATGGAGGACCACCTCCCGCTTGATAAGACACACAATATTGGTAGGGCTCCTAGACTCAATATGAAACATAGTCTCAATACCGAACCCAGTCTCTGTAATATATCTATTCTCGAGGATCCACACCCTAACTCATTTTGGGAGTACCACTCAGTGAATATATGACCCACACCCTGGTATGATAGGGGAGTTCTAAATTTTTCATGATAAGACACACCATCTCAATAATAAACATAGTCTATATAAGACAATCATTATTGTTAAGGAATATAGCCTCTATAAGACACACAGTCTCTATAAGTCATTTACTCTCAAGGTCACAGCCAGCCACCCGATTCCTCTCGTAGCAATATCGTTACGAGAAAACCTACCCCTCAATCCATTAGGCCATATATTATATTATACAAAAACTCACATATATTATATCAAAATCATTGTCTCATTGAAAGGGTCCCAACTCCACAAACGTCTCATCAAACAGACACACAGTCTGAAAGTTATGGTTGTTTTCGAAAAATGGTCATGTCCAGGTCCAGTCCGGGTCCAACTCTACCCACCGGACCTGGGAAAACCCAGACCAGTCTTTTCTATCACAAAACAGACCAGCCAACTGGGATCACTGGATCACTGGAACGGCTTATCTCCCCCTTGTATGGATCATACAATGGTCTGGTTCACTGTTCCACATTCGATTCGCCCAAACCATGCACCTCCCATGCTGACATGGTACTGAACCACATTTCACATGTATGTCCTGCTGCACTACCTGCCCAATGGATTCACCAATTCAGGCTCCTCCAACGTGGAACAAAGCTTCATTCCTCTTGTCCTTTCCATATGTGTCCTCCCCTCACTATGTTCCCCAGTCAACGATGTGACCTCCTACCACGACCCTCTCCTGTTGGCCTCAAAACGGCTTCCAGCCACATTAGACCTCCACCGGTGAACTCTTCCTGTCACTTCACCATACGGCATGGATACGCGCTGCCTCGCCTGAACTAATTAGAGATTAAATATATGGATTTCTTCATTCACCACCTCCTTCTATGTCATTCACCTCTTTCCCAAATAAATCACATTTTGCCTTCACCTTTTGACCTATACTGTGTCTTTATCTGGTTGGATCATCGATCATGGATCGTTGCTCCATGAATTGGGGGTGCACCAATATATAATTCACCTAAGAGTTTCAAAATGTGAGAAGGAGAAAACGAACACATGAATAACATGATATATTTTGGGGAAAAACTAAATTCACATAAATGTATAAAGAATTGATCTTGGAATTTATTCATGTAAGCCATAATACATTCTTTTTATAAGGATGAATGGAGAATAAAATAATCACACAAATCTATCTCCCATAAAATCCGATCAATTTAACCATCCTATAAGAGAGATTAAACTCCAGATCATCCTTGTCATTGGTTGGTCCCCATTTGTCATTAAATCTAAAAAGGTGAAATAAAATCACAAAGAGATAAAACTTCCTACCATGATTTTGGATCAGTCATTTATGATTAATGTTTGTATTTCATTAATTAAGTGATATTCCATCTCTGTAGGTAAGAAGATCCAAGATCCACAATCTGTTCCATCGTCCCTTACATAAGAGGAAACATTCTCCAAGATCTCCCTATATAATTTCTAGTGTTTTCTGGGTTATACATCTAACCATATGATTTTTTTCAGGAGGATGTTTTTAAATGAAAACATTGATGCATCAACAAAATAATTTATCTTTAAATTATTTCATAACAATTAGATTATATAATGGATTTTCCATAGAAGACACGTGCTTACTATATTTAAGTCACATGTATGGAAAACACCACATTATGAACTCAATGGTGGTCTCATATTTCTAATAGGAGTCTCTGTTCATATGTTATTAGGAATTGAATATAAAATATTTTTTACTTAATTATTTTATTTACAGTTATATCAAAAAAAAAGCTTTCACAACTAGCCCACAACATCCAATATTAGGCCTCAACTACGGAAAAAACTACACCTATGAACACAAAAATTCCCTTATATTTGAGATCTGGAATCCTTTTTAAGAGTTATTCAATTTTTTATACAAAAACGTATGTCTGTTCTATTAAAAACGTGTCATTTTTTAAATAACTATTCTAGGTACACTGGGCCTTGTAATTTTATGCCTCTTTAGTTCCTGGTCTCAAAATTTTCCCAAATTATTTCTAAAAATAAATTAGGGAAAATATCAATCATTTTATTCCCCTCAAATTAGGGATTTACGTCCCGAAAATCCAAACCAAGGGCTACCCAAATAGATGAGGGTACAGAGCACATATCTGAGTCTTCTTCTCTTATTTTCTCTCTAAAATATTCTTATGCCACAAAATAATGTGTACACAAGGAATAGATCCCCCATGATGAATGCCCTCAACACCGTCCAATAAATTAACATGTATTTCATAGAAATACCTCAAGTTCCAGAATGGTCAACTCACTCTGGACATCTGTCTGTGGGTGAAACGTTGTGCTCAATTAAAGCTGAGTCCCAAAAGACTCCAGTAATCCCTTCCAAAATTGATATGTATGGAAATATTCACAATATAAAACTATCATTGAAGGGACTCCATGGAGTCAAACTATCTCTTCCACTTAGAGGCATCCAAAGCTCTCTACTGAACTCTTCTCCAAAAAACACAGAAGTTGGCCAACATGGTGAGTCGGTCAATGATCAACCATATGGAATCATGTCCCCTAGATGTACATGGTAAACCCATCATTAATTCCATCAATATCCCATCCCACATCCATCCTAGAACCTTGACATGTTATGTTAAGCATGCAGGAACCTAGTTATCGGCCTTCACTTAATGAAAATTGAGGTATCCAGAGACAAAATCTAAAAATCCTCTATTCATTCCAAGCCACTATATGTTATGTTGGAGGTCCTAAAACATATTCCAAACACCTATATGTACCTCCAATGGGGATTTACGGAATTCACTCAAAACCTCCTCCCATAACACCACAGGTACTATTGTGTATCCTCTAAAAATAAATATATGCTCCCCACCTGTTGAATATCCATAAGGGGAATTCCCTGTTGAAATATGAGCAAGTAAATTTTAACATTTGGTATCTATAAGATGTGCCTCCCTAACTCACTGTAAGAGTGGAGGGGTGATAACCATCGATAGGAGATAAGAAACTCCATCTCTATCCACAAAGGCTAATAGTAATGAGGAAAACTACTTTAACATCTCATTCAGCCAATGAAAACATGATCTCTAATAGAGATAATCTATCAACATGTTCCCCTTAATATGAGTAGATACAATATCTAAGCCATAATCGTGGAGGAACTCCAGCCAATGCCTCTATCTCATCCATTTTTACAAGCACATGTATCTATAAATATGGTATCCAAGTCAAAACATGCAAAGACCGTACCATGAATCTTTCCTAGATCCCATGGGTCATACGCCTCATCTAAATGCATATGTCATGTTCCCAATCATCTTTCTCTCCGAGCCTAGTGTGGATCACATAGGTTAGTGGTGGTAACATGTCAAAATGTATACCACCTCCTACTCCTCTCCAAGATCCTCTACAACATATGTCTCCCTATAGATCTTTCTATTCCTTTCACTGTCTCTACCTTGGTTTTCCTTCCACAATTTCCCTATCATCATTACGTTGGGTTGGAAAATCATTATCATTATTTCCCCTTCAATAACATGAAAATAATTTCATCTCTATAAGACAAATGGAGTCACTCTTTGAGCAATGATATATATATCCCTTGTCCTGTGACCTCCTTTCATAAAATTTCACACTTCCATGTCTCTAAGACTACAATCAGCATCCTATTTTCGAGTTCAATGCTCATTATTTCCCACATTGGATTACCATCAGATGTGTGTTGGGATCACTGTGAAACCAGAGAGTTTTCTATTACTAAAACTTGTGAGTCATGATCATCTTGCACTCCTCATCTGTTGGTAATATGAGCTCCATGTTTTTATATAAAGGTTTTGGTATAGCTGGTGAACCACATGGAGGTTCTATCATTCAGTAAAAATCATTATACTGATGTTTGATCACCCGAAGAATCATCTTCTTGATCACGTGGTGGAATCTGGGCTAACTTTCTATGTGGAGGAATCATTAAATATAACAAGATGTACTACATTCAATTGAGTATACAAGGTGAGATAACTCAAGAAGGACATCAGAACACACCCATATCCTATATGATGCAGGTACCATTATTATTCACTACAGCTAGTGTTTTAATGTACCAAGTCAAAAATAAGAATTCAAAGCCCTGGCGTATGGATATGTTGGTTGCCGCACCAACACTAGATTCCTCGGCTTTAAATCCAAACTCAAAAAACCTAACACTATTGAAGCAAACCAACCTCACAAACTCTTTGTCCTTTTGTAGAACTGACCTCCTCAAATACCATTATATCATGACCCATCCCATAGGGGACCATGTTATAACTACCCTAATAACTCCTCCAATAGGCCAGGAGCAGGTGACTAGCACCGAGTTGGCATATTTCACAAATGGGAGGTATTTTATAATGTTCGTGTACACATGTACCAAACATGAAGCCCAAAATTTTGAAATGTAAAAAAATAAGTAAAAAAGAATTCATAACACTAAGATACCAACAATATTGTATGATAGTAGAAAAAATTAAAGTAAACAGGGTCGAAATACATGCCCACCAAAACTAAGATTCTGTAAAAGTGAACAATCATGTTTATGAAACTCATACTTAGAAAACCCTACCTGAATGGCGGGTACAATGAAAAATGTCTAAAGAAGTAGGAGCACAACATTATTATCTGATATTTCTAATAGAATCTTGGTCCTTGTTCACATAGGACTTTGTCAAAGGATCAAACTTATGCACAAGACACAACATGTTTGGAAAATCCCATGTATGGTTGAGCAAAAAAATACTCAGTAGGGCTACCAAAAACCACAATGAAATACTACTTAGAAATATACGAAATACAAGAAAAATAAATACACCAAGTACACCATAAACAAATACATGTGTTAAATGAATATGAACCTCGATATATTCCAAAAACACATATATTAAGAGCATCCAGATATAATCATCTCAGACACTAAGTAAAATGATGATCCAGCCTCATATCAAGGAATTAAATTCTCATCATAGGATCAATCGTAACAAAAAAACCAAGAGGACAGAATCCATGAGCTCAAAAATATAATATGGAACCCATATAAGATACACACTAGATCAAAAACATTTTACTAGGTCAATATCTTGTTCCTAGCACCAGGGGTTCAGTCATCACCGCCATGAACCCAACGCAAGATAAGAAACCCAAGTGAAAAACTCTTCCCATCACCAATACACATAGTTGAAGGAGCACTGCCTCAAACTATCCACTACATGCATCTTCTCTTATAAGAGAGAGAGGAGGGACTCACACCTCACCACTGACCCACAGTCGAAGGAGTAATACCCGTAACTAACCCACAAAACATCTATCACTACTGAGCAGAGTATCCTGCTCCTCAATTCATCGAGGGACCTCTAAATCTTATCTAGGTATCATTTACACCATGGGAATGGGTCCAACCCTTGTAACAGTTTCCAAAAGCTGATGGAGCTTTGTATCCAATAGAATACCTTCTTCTATATGAAAAGACACATGAACTTGAGAGAAATTCAATCACGATAAGACACCTAGTCTCAATAAGACACATAGTCTCAAGGACCCACACCCTTACTTGGTTAGGGAGTACCACTCAGTTACTAGAGGACATGCACCCTAGTAGGATAGAGTAGAACCAACTCAGTCACGGTACAACACCCAGTCTCGATAAGACAGACAATATCTATAAGACACACTACCTCGATAAGACATATAGTCTCTATAAGACACAAAGTCTCTATAAATGAAAAATTCTAAATATGACAACCAATTTGGAGATTCCACTCATAGTGCACTCATTCTAGTATAACCTACATCAAAATCCATTAGGTAGTATCTTAACATCCAAAATAATCACGTGGAGTTTCTCAAAATGACCGTCTCATCGCAAGGGTAACACTTCCATAAATGGATCATCAACAAGATACACAGTTTATATGTTATGGTTGTTTTCAAAAAAGGGTCAAACCGGGTCCAGTCCGGGTCCAACCCAACCTGCCGGACCAATACAGACCCAGCCTGGTGCAGTCCAGTCTGAATCTGTCTGGTCTGCGAGGATCATTGGACCATTGGAGAGGCCCATATCACCTAGTCCGGACTGTGCTATGGGTGGTTCACTACGCCACACATGGTCCACCCCAATGTTTGTTTCTCGTGATGATGTAGCGCCAAGAAGTATTCCACAGAGTCAGCCTCTCGTACCACCTACCACGCAGATTCACCATCAGAGGTTCCTCCATTGTTAAAGTAAGTCGTGTTCCTCCATGTCATCGTGTATGTGGCCTCCCCTCACTATGTCCCCCAGTCAATGATGTATCCTCATGCAGTGGCCTACTACCTCCACGCACACCGTCCCTGACAAGGCCTCCTTCCATGTTCTACCTCTGAGGGCTTCCCCACCCGCAACCTCGCCCAACCGGTTCTCTGTCCACCATGGACATGTTCCGCCTCACCTGAATTAGTTGGATCCTTTTCCTCTGGTCTTCCTTGTGTGTTGTCACCTTCACTGCCATGTGTTTTGTTCCCATAAAAATTGTGGTATGCCTTCTACATCACACATCCACATTTTATATACGGGGTTGGACCTTTGGTCATTGATAATTGAACAATGAATCGGAGATATAATGATCAATTGTTCTCCTTGGGGTTTCAATGCGTGGGAAGGAGATAGATAACACACAAAGAACACTTGAGATTAAGGGGTGAAAAATAATGAAAATGATTTCTGGAATAATGGATCTTGGTCCCTTTTCATGTCGACCTCAATTATTTCTTGTTAGAGTGAAGAAAAAATAATAGAATAATCACACAGATCTATCTCCCATCAAATCCCAACAATTTAACTATCCCGTAAGACTGACTGGGAAATAGATCAACCTATTCGTTTGTTAGTATGTCATCATCATTGAATCTAAAAAGGGGAATGGAAATTACAAAAAGTTAAAATTCCCTAACTTGAGTTTGGAGAGGTCATTTACAAGGAACGATTGTGTTACTATTGTTGATGAGATCCACTACCTCTGTTGGTGCGGCGATCCACGATCTGACTTCTGATCCTTCATCTTTCACTACAGAGGATTGGCACTCCAAGTTCTCCCTAATTATTCTCCTGAATTACCATAGTTATGTGGCTAAGCCAATGATATATTCATAAGTATTTTTTAAAATTAAATCATCACCACATCAATAGAATAATTTATCTTTAAATTATTTATTGACAATTACATCCTTTTCATGTTTTTCCATAGAATACTCTTGTTGAGTATTATTAAGTCACCCTAGGTGAAAACTCACATTAAAAACTCAATAATTGTATCAAATATCCAATCTGAGTCTTCATTCATGAGTTATTAGGTTTTGAAGATAAAATAATTTTTATGTAAATAGTTTATTTACCGTTACGTCCAAAAACTATATTTCACATTCAGCCTATGGCGACCGATGTTAGTATTAGGCTAAGGTAAATATGCTTATCTGAACACAACTGGGCCCTCATATTTTTTATTCGGACAACTATATATACTTTATTTCACATTTTATATAAATCCATGATCTTTTTCTACTAAATAAATGTCAATTTTCCAAGAACTATTCTGGGAACACCGGGCCTTGGAATCTTATATCGTCTCAGTGCCTGGTCTCAGAATATTCCCAAATAATTTATCAAAATAAATTCAAGAGAATATGATTCATTAATGTAGTCCTGGATTATTAATAATTTTTATTCATGAAAATATTTAACTAAAAACAGTGAAAAATTAACCAGGACACTACAACGGTTAGTTCTTAGTGTGAAACCCTTATCTCGTTACAGTCAAGGATTCATGACTCGTGGACTTTACAAATTTGATTGGTTGTTACAAGGATTATAGGATGTCCTTTTCTAAAAACAAATTATTATAATTTCTAAAATAAATCTAATGGTCATCCTTGAAATTTATTCATTAAACAGACTCTTAACTATGGTTTTTAATACATTCTCAATATAAAGATACATCGTCAATTTTATTTTCCAATAGGCACTTCCTTGGTATAATGGTTATCCATAATATCATTTACATAATTTATAAATCTTGAATCCTTATTTAAAAATATTATCACCTAAAGATTAATCTTGGTCAATATTTATTAAAATCGCCCTTAGTGGTTTGTAAAGAAAAGGTGAATTATCCTAATAAAATCCCCTAGTATGGTCAAATGAGGTGCGTAGTAAGGCCCATTATCTTACATGAAGTCAACCCGAGTCTAGCTCAGAACATGTTATTGGAGTAATATCTCATAGGTACATCTGTTCAAAAACCACGTCAACATTTAGTATCCAGATATCTATTTATATCTAGGATGAACCAAATAATCTCTACCTCTCAAAATTCAATGATGTTATTATATAAAAATCCTCAAATTCTTCCTTAGGTTTATGTTCTATAAACAATTTTTTTTAAAATATGGTTCCCAAGGATACTATTATACTTCCTCTGATACAAACTAAAGTGACCTGGCTCTAGAGAACACGAATGCGGATTATTCTATCAAATACATTGGCACAATTAAAAGAAATCATATCTCAAAGGACATAAGAGTTTAGTAGTCTTTCTAAACTAGATAAATAAATGAGTCATGCATTAAAAATGAGTACACTAATTAAAACATAATATTTTCTATATTAAAAAACAAATAACTTTGGGGATTACATTATTCCATCTAGTAAATCCCATCATATCTTTCATAGTACACTTATTGGATCTTTGGGGAATGGAACATGATAAAGGAAAGGTCAAATGCACTCTAAGGCTTTTGAAGAGAGAGAAAAATAATGAATCAATGAGATTAATATTTATAACAAAGTAAATAATAAGACACATGTACCATATAATCATCAAATGGAGAAAGAAGTGCATAAAAATGTTGAGATAATAAATAGAAACACATTCCATCCCAATAACCAGATAAAGAAAAATAAATTTTGCAATGTATGAAACTGAAACTTGTACCATTTTATCAATGAACTAAAAATGAAATATATCCTTATATATGTTTACATAAGATCTCATGGATGAATAATAACTATAAATAAATTATGGAAATTCATATTTATTGGACTCCAAGTTTCTTATGCACATAAAACCATTAACATCAAGAGAATATTTATCTTTTTCATTTTTTAAAATTAATTCTTCCCATTATTCTATTGATTCATTGAGGGGATTTCAATAACTAGTCCCTATCCATGTGGGATTTCCTCAAACAGCCCCCAAACCATGTATTTCATGTTCAAAACATTATATATATCAAATAAAAAATATTCATTATAAACTAATTTTTTATTGAATAATGTATACCAATTTATTAATATATACCCAAATAATAAAATACCATTCAATGTCAATATATATGAAAAATTGTATATGGTTTTGGGAATAATCATATCCATCAAAAAATGATATTGATATTTAGTGAAAATTC
Source organism: Viscum album (assembly GCA_963277665.1). NCBI lineage: Eukaryota > Viridiplantae > Streptophyta > Magnoliopsida > Santalales > Viscaceae > Viscum > Viscum album. Next base: position 931,365,869 of record OY728137.1, read on the forward strand.
AAAGTTAAATGAACCTAGGTAATTGAATATTACAAGAAACTAAAAGGAATGAAGAAATTGAATGTGAATACTATCCTTGTGAAAATCAACCATAATCCATCCATATGAAGAAAAATTGTTGTATCAATACAACATAACTAATGTGGAGTAAAATAAAGAGTTGTTGTCATTTATGAATGGAGACAGAATAAAAAAATATTTTGAAAACATTTTTGGGGAAACAATCCTTTTGTTTTCGAAAACATTTTGGAAAACCTTTTTATGAAAATTTATTTTGATAATGTTTTATATAAAATTTAACCTTTTAAACCTGAAAAAGAAACTTTACAAAAATTATGTCGAGTAAATCCATACAAGTTGTACAAGGTAAAAAGAAAATTTATTTTGTGTGGTTAAATTCTTGAAAAATGACTAGTTCAGAATGAAACATGAAGATTCATTTGAAAACATTGGTAAAAGAAAAAAAGTGGAATTTTTTTTGAAAATATTTTGAAATAATATTTAAAATCATTTCAATAATTCATGGTTTTTATTAGAAAACATTTATTCTGGGTAAAGAGAGATACAAAGTCGGGTTTTCTGTAAAAAAAATCTAAAATTTTTTGTATACAAAATTGAGGATAAAATGTAATTATTATTGAAAATGGTCATGAATAACCAGAGGATATAATATTAAATTTTTCAATGAATTTTTTTTTATATAATTTCCCCTAATGGAAATATCATTGAATGATCTTTAATTTTATTATTGAGGAAAATAATCATTAAACATTCAAAAGATTCCCATACCACTTTGAATCAATTTAAATCATAATCCTCATGGAGTAATAACATTATATTAATATTTAAAATACCATTATTATAAATGTATTAATTTTATAACATAATAAAAGGAGAAGTAGATACACCACAAAAAATATGTTAGTGGTTAACATGACATTTATCTCAAGGATGTAAAAAGTTATATGAGAATACATTCCCATATGTTTCATTTTGGGTGAACATTATTTAACATCCTGTATAATAAAATTATGTTAATTATATACTTGATTCAAATCCTTTTTCTTGTTTATAATTAATTTTATTTAACGTATTACTATGTTATATAAAACTACTTAATCAATTAATTTTACATATGATGTTTTGACCGGATTCAGTTTAAGTGTGAAAAACAACTTTGGTAGGTCAAATATGGTAAATGGGGTCGTTATATAACATCTGAAGAAAAATAATAATGACCTGATTATCATATTTATACATTAATTATACTTTAAAAAACAATCAATAAATATGGTTATGAAAAATGAATCAATGTTACAATCATGGAGACAATGGGTCATACGTACGCATGAGTATTACCCTCATTTTTCAATGGTCATTATGGAATGAATGTATGTATCCGTATATAATTATAGAATGATAATTATATCATAAATATAATATTATTTAATGATATATACATACATATATATATATATTACTTGTGATGTAAAATGAATCACATCGTGTTGTGGAGGTGGTAGTCCACACCTCCACGACCGACATTATACATTTTAGGTGTGTCAAAGAGTAATAAGGAAAATGATATATATATACAGATATATCCAAAAGTTAATCATTTCATGACATTCATATAGATTTTGTTCATTTGGTATATGTTTAATTATAATTATCTATTATACATTCCATGTATCGTGTGAACAAATCGCATCGCTCTGAGGAGGTGGTAGTCCACACTTCTTCAATCGATGTTATAGTTTTTACCTAAAATTAAAAGTATAAAGATTTGTATTTTAACAGAATTATAGATATATAAAGACATAAAAAATATAATATATAAAGAAAATAAATATATTTTCTATCATAGTTTCCATAGTGATAGGTGGTAAAGGAAATATGAACATGCATTGTTTCATGAGGGAGTAGTTTGTCAAACATAGAAATAGTATGTTCATTGCCAAATAGATGAAAGTGTGTATAAGTGATGGTAGAACCCTTAGCATAAAAGATAATAGTGAATTGAGAATAATTGTTTTCTTATACCATCATATAATAATAATATTTTAGGGTCTGTATAATGGAAATAAAACTAAAAAGTGTAAGGAAAGATATTAACTCTTAATCGGGTTACTCCGATTTGTTTGAACGAAATTATTTTTTTGATATATTTCTGAGAAATATGTTGGTTCTAGGATGATGGGAAGTACTTTGAAGATCTATTTGGTCAGATAATGGCAAATATAATGTGTATTGAGGGGATTAAGGAAGTGGTAGGAGAGGAGGTCCTTTTATAGTAGAGGAGGAGTGGCACTCTAGTAATATTTTTACAGAGGAATTCAATGCTTGTTTTTTACATTGCATGTGGGTCCATTAATGGACCAAATTTTTGGAAAGGGATTACAGGTTATATATATTTCTATTAAATTGATCTTGGAAAAAATTATATTACATTTCATCCCTTAAGAGTAATGTTTAGTGCCATATTTAGCTTAATTTAACCATAATTGTTAAAAGTAATTTCAATCACTTTCACTAATAAATTTTTTAAAAAACAAAGACAATATTTTTATAAATTATAAATTATTCTTATGAAATATATGGAATTTCGTTTTTCCAAATTATAGTAATAGTTGTGGCAGAAATTTAATTAAATTTAATCCTACAGACGGAAAGACAATGTATGTTTTTAATGTTAAAACATCCTAATGTTAAATAAATGATTATTTTCAATTTCTTTGTGAAATTAATTTTAATGACCTAAATTTTATTATTTAATAAAAATAAAATAAAGTTAAACTATCAAAATAATTTAATATTATAATTTATCTTTATAAATTAAAAGTTAAAAAATAATTTTGAAGTGGAATTCAATGTGCTTAACTATTCATTAAAAAATGAAACCTCATAGAAAAATAAAAAATATTAACCATAAAAAGTTTTTTTTCTATTTCAATGTCAAATATGATGTTTATTTTTTCATATAAAATTTATAAAATGATCAAAAAAATTATTTAAAATAGATTCTACATTAAAAGGAAGTAAAAATTTCTTAATAAAAAAATAAGTTTTTATTGTAAAATTGGGTTTCTTCTTATATACTACTTATAAAATATATTAGGTGAGTATAAAAAAAATATTTAATATATAAAATATATATTTCATTAAATTCATTAAATAATTGTAATTAATTATTGTTATTAATTAAAAAATCATTTGGAATTATGAAAATAATAATATTGTTTTCTATCCAACTGGTTATTATTTCCGTTTCTAATTAATTGGTAACCCATGAAAAAAAATTTATATTCATATAAATCATAAATTTTTATATTTTAGTTAATACTATTAATAACAGCTAACATAATGGCTAAGTTATATCATATTATATTTAATAATAATATGTTAACAATACATTGTTATTGGGAGAAACATAATCATACATGTAATTAAATCTATCACGGAAGGTCTCTCTTGCATTTGATGAAAGATAACTTAGTGTTCCATGCATTAAAATATATATCAAGTATTGAATTTGTTTAAAATATTAAATATATAGTATAGTCTTGGGATTCTATATTCTTGTAAATTCTTGGTGGTTCATGTCACACATGCTATCCAATAAAGAGTTGTATTCTTGCCCTTCAGGGTGTTACATTATCCCCACATTAATTTAAGAGTGTCCTCATAATTTAAAATTGATTTTATTAATATATTGTTTGATATTTCAGAAATTATAATCCCACATCATGAGAAAAGTTCGTAAAATATTTTATAGAAAGGTGAGAAGGGGGATTAAAAAAGTTCACATGAACTGCCATATAAGAGGGTATCTTTATAGGATAAATATTGGCAAGAAAAAATATGTACATCAGGTATAAGTGTAAAAATTTATTGGGAGTGATTGAGGTTATAAATCATAGACAACTGAGTGATCAATAAAATTTTTAGGGCTCCAGTCCATTAATTTTTGATTATTTAAGATACAAATAAATAGAAATTAATGTTTTAGGAAAACATTTTTGTTTCTATAAATTTGTCTAATTTTTTTGGATTTACTTTACAGATATATATAATTACATGATATATTTCTATAAACATAAATTCATTATTTGGTTTTCCTTTAATCAATTTTCCAGTTAATTAAAAAATTACTATTGATGTATGAATCATAAAAATACATTTCTAAATGATATTAAGGCTCAAAAAATAGTGATGTTTCTATCTACTAGTCTTTAATAATATTACAAAAAGAAATATGGTTAATATATTATCCTCTAATAATAAATAGTAATACTGGTTCATAAATAAAATTAATTTGTCAAATTGTTTAACTGAGAATAATGAAAAATTAACCAAGACATTGTGTACATCAGTGGTTGCCATAAAACCCTTTTCTTACTTCAGTCATGGATTCAAGACTCGTAGCCTTTCCGGAATGGATTAGTTTTCACCCTAAATATAGGTTTTACTTTTTAGAAAAAAATTAATATATTTTATAAAATAAATCTAATGTAAATCGCTGAAATTTAATGATTTAATATACTCTTCTATGGTATTTAATACATACTTAATAAATAAATACTTTATCCATTTTATTTTTACATAGGTCTTTCATTGGTCTAATTTTTATCCCTAAAATAATTTCCATTATTTCTAAATCCTGTCACCATATATTCAATCTATAATACCCTAGGTTTAACCTAGGTTATTCATTGTCAAATTCATTCATAGAATTGTGAAAATAATAAGTGAATTATCTTAATAATATCCCCCAGGAGGGACAAACGTGGTGTGTAGTAAGGCCCATAGTCTTGTACCAGGTTACCCCGAGTCTTGCTTCGAATACATTTGTGTATTTATTACTCCTAGGTATATCTATGACATAACCACATTTATTTTTAGTATCCACATGTGGATTTATATCTTGGTAAACCCACATAATCTCTACTTTACCAAAATTCTAGGATGTTATTATATACTTATCGTCAAATTCTACCATAGTGTTATGTTCTCTAACATCTGTTTTACTAAATCTAGTTCCCATGGTTTCTACTCAACTTCCTATGCTACCAACTATAGTGGCATGATCCCAGAGAGCACAAAGATGGAGTCTGCTATAAATTACATCGGGATGATTAATTTGTATCAAATTCAGAAGGACAAAAGAGTTTAGTAGTCTTGGTAAACCGGACACATAAATGAGTCATGTAATGAAAATTAATACACTAATTATAACATAATTTATTCCATTTAAATAAATAAATAATATCCAGGATAACATTATTCCATCTAGTAAATCATTACCTATCTTTCATAGTACTCTTCTTAGATTCATAGGAAAATAAACATATTATGGGTAAGCTCAAATTCTTAGTAAGTGTAATTTAGATCAACTGAAATAATAAATCAATAAGATTAATAATTTTATAACTGTAAAAAATATAACATGAATACAAAATAATCAATTTACTGAGAATAAAGTGCATAAAAAATATAACAATTTAATAAATGGAAACACATTCCATTTCATTAACTAGATAAAAACCAATTGTGAAAATGTATGAAACTAAAACACATTCCATTTATTCAAAAAAATAAAAATGAAAAGTATCAATATATTTTTCGGCACAAGATATCGTGGATGAATAATATCTGAAACTAATTGATGGAAATTCATAATTATTGGATTCCATGTTTCTTAGGTACATAGATCCATTATGAAAAACAAAATGTTTACCTATTCCAATTTCCTCAAATTATTTATCCAATGAGACTATTGATTCATTGAGGGGATTTCATTAACGAATCCCTACCCACAAGCATTTCTTTAAATTTTCCCCAACCCATGTAATTGATGTCCAAAACATTCCCCATATCAAATAAATAATATTACATATCAAATATTTGTATTGAATAAACCATATTTTTTGATTAATATATCCTGCAATAAAAAATAAAATTCAAGGTAAACACCATATATAAAATGGTACATGGTTTAAGAAATAATAATTTCCATGAAAAATTATATGGATATGTTTGGGAAATTCAATGTCAAATGATCACAAGAAATTGAATATTTCATTGGGACTAAAAGGAATAAATTAAGTTAATGTGAATAATATACTTATGGAAATCAATCATAATCAATCCATATGATGATAAATGATTGTATCAATACAGCATAACCCAAGTGAAGTAATGAAAAGGGTTACTGTCATTGATGAATGGAGACATTATATAAGTAACTACTATAAACATTTTTGAGGAAACAATCCTTTTGTTTTGAAAATGTCCGGGAAAAAAATTTATATGAAAATATTTTCTTTAAAAAGTAACCTTTTAAAAATGCATTGGAAGCTTCATATAAATAATGGAAGGTAAATCTATACAAGCTGTAAAAGGTAGAAATAATATTTCTTTTTCATGGTAAAAGGTTTGAAAAATTATTTATTTAGAAAGAAATATGAATATTAATTTGAAAATATTTGTAATAGAAAAAATGGAAAAAATATCTTTAAAAAATCCTTTTAAAATAATTTTAGAATTTTTTTTAATAAAATATGGTTTTGAGTAGAAATCATGTTCTCTGATTAAATAGATTTACAATATCTTCTTTTCTGAAGACCATTTTATAAAACAAATTGAGAACCAAAGAGTGGGAAATGGTTCTAATAATTGACAACGATCATGAATGACCATATCAGAGAAAATGAAATGTTTTAGTGAATAATTTTAATTTAATTTCCTTTAAAGTAAATACCATGGAATTTTCATTAAAGTTATTGTTGAGGAAAATAATCTATATACATTCCAAAGTGTCACGTACCACTTAAAAACATTTTAATTCCTATTCATCATGGAGGAATAACATTAAATGAAGGAATAAAATAAAATTAATATAAAAGGACTAATGATAGATTTTAATAAAATGAGAAGTAGGTGTATCCCAAAACAATGTAAGTGATGAACATGAAATTTATCTCATTGCTGTAAAAAGTGAGATGAAAATCCCTTATAATGCATTTAAATTCAGGTGAACATCCATTATAATAAACACATGTTAATTATATACATGATTGAGAAAAATTTTGATGTATATAATTACATTTATTTCATTGTTGTGAAGTTGTATAAAACTACTAAATCAATATATTTTATGTTTGGGGTTTTAAAAAAATTAAGTATATGTATCAAAAAAAACTTTGGTAGGTCAACTATGGTTAAAGGGTTCACTATATAACATCTAAAGAATAATAATAATGACATGACTATAATATTTATAAATCAATTAAAGTTTTAAATATAATCCTAAAATATGGTTTTCAAAAATATATTAACATTAAAATCATGGAGATTTTAGGTCGTACGTATGCATGACTGATGTTCTCATTTTTCAATGATCGTAATGAAATAAGGTAAGATACATTATATTATTCTATATTAACAGTTATATTTTTAATTCCATATTATTTAATAATATATACTTACTTATATAATTCTTGTGATGTAAAATGAATCACATTGTTTCGAGGAAGCGATACTCCATACGTCCACGAAAAACACTATAAATTATAAGTGTGTGAATGATTAATAAAAAAATGATATATATATATATATATACAGAGAGGAAATTATTTCTAGAATGTCATAAAAAAATTTGTATGTCTCAAATATTTAATTATAATCATTTTTTAAGCATTCCATGGATTGTGTTAATGAATCTAATCACATTGAGTGTGAAGTAGTCCACATTTCCTCGAATGATGTTATATTTTTAATAAAAAATGAAAAGAATTAATACATGTGTTATATAGGAATTAAATATGTATAAACATATTTAAAATATAATATATAAAATATATAAATATAGTTTTTATCATTATGGACACCATGAGTGGTGGTAAAATAAAAATAATCAATTATCATTTCATGAGGAAGTCGTCTGCCGTACACAGAAATAATATGTTCATTACCCATTAGATTGAGGTGTGTGTATGTGTAGGTAGAACACATATAATTGAAACATAATAGTATATTGAGGATACTATTTTTGTAATAATTCAATTGAATAATAATATTTTATTGTTTGGATATTGGAAATGAATCTAAAATGATTAAGGAAAAATGTTACCTCTTAATCAGGTAACTCTGATTAGTTTGAACCAAAATATTCCATGGATTATTTTTATTCCCAAGAGGAGAAATCATGGATGAGGTGAGTTATTTTGAGGATTTATTTGGGAATATCTTGTTTTATCCAATGTTTCATTTGAGGTTTGAGGAAGCTGGAGTAAATGAGGTCATTTTATAATGGAACAGGAGTGGCAGTCTTGGAATATTTTTACAAAAATATTCCATGCATCGTTTTCACATTTTACGTTTGTCCAATAATGAAACCAATACGAGTAAAGGAATGATAGGTTTGAAATAAGTATAGGAAACCGATCTTGGATAAATTTCTAGTTCATTTGGGCCCTTAAGAGTATGGTTTAGTCCCTTATTAATATTAATTTATCCTTAATCATTGTAATTAGTTTTAATCACAATCACTTATCTTTTTGGTAAAAAACAAATTTGACCACATTAGACACTATAAATTATTCTAATTCAAAATATGGAACCCACTTTTCCAAATACCAATAATATTATTGGTATAAATTTAATTTTATTTCATCATGTAGATGGAATGATAATAAATGTTTATAAAGTAGAAAAACCACATGTTTGTTAATTTTGAAATTCAATTTCATAGTGAAATTTATTTTAATGAAAAAAAAATTATTATATGTTAAAAAATTTATATAATTAATCATTAATATCAAATAAATGATTAATTTATCCTTATAAATAAACTATATGAAAACACATATTTGAACAAAAATTCTGTATTTTTAACTATTTATTAAAAATGAGACTACCCAGAAAAATACCAAAAATTTACCCTAACCTTATTTTTATGTTTCTCCTTAAATTATTATGTTTATAATGACATATTAAATTTTAAAAAAGGGTCAAAATTGGATATAAAATAAGTTCTCCATTAAAAGATGATAAAAATGTCGTAATAAAAATGTTTGTTTTTATATGTAAAATTGGGTTTGTTCTTATTAAAAACGTATAAAATATATGTTTGAATATAAAAAAAATTATTTAATATATAACACATATAATTCCTTAAAATTATTAAATATTTTTAATTTTTAATTTTTATTATTACAAATCTCCTTCAAAATAATGAAAATGATAACATTTTTTTTTGTATATGATTAGTTGTTATATTCATTAATAATTAATTTACAACTCATGAATTAATTATATATGTATATAACATAAATTTTCATAAGTTATTTATTAATATTGAAAACATCTAACATAACAGCTAGGTTATATCATATAATATTAAATAATAATATTTTAATAATATATTGTTATTTGGTAAAATTTACACCTATGTGTAACAAAAGCTATCGGAGAAGGCCTCTCTTGCATGCAACGTAAGCTGAAATAGTGTTTATTAAATTAAAAGATATAGCATGTATTGAGTTTTTTTAAAATATTAAATAGATACCAAATTCCTGTGATATTATATTTCTTTATGTTCTTGGTGATACGTTTCATATACACTATCAAAAACAATGTTGTACTCTTACATTTTTTGAGTGTTAAATTCTCCCCACGTTAAATATATTTTCTCCATAGAATTTATAATCGAATTTGGTAATATAATGTTTCATATTTCTTATATTGAAATCCCACATTGTGAGAAACGACCATAAAAAATCCTCTTGAAAGGAGAGAAAGGGTATTATAAAGGTCACATTAAATACTATACAACTAGGTCTCTATGTTTGAGAACAACAGTTGAAAGTGAAAATGTGTACTTGGAGGAAGTGAATTAATATTTAAAGGGAGTAATTGAGGTTATCAATCACAAAAAATTGAATGATAAATACAAAATTGAGGACCTCAAATCCATAAATCATTAGTGGTTTAAGAGACCATCAATCATTCAAAAATTATGGTATTAGTTTAAAAAAAATTTGAAGATAATTTTCCTAATGTTAAATAATTGTTTTACTTATTATGTATACTTAAATTATATATTTCTATAAACATAATTTCAACATTTGGTCATCCTTTGAGCTATATTACAATTCATTCAAAAATTACTGTTGATAAATGGGGCACAAAAATACATTTCTAAAGGGTCTTAAGGACCATAAAAGGGTGAATATTCTAACTCTTATTCATTAGTTATCTTCCAAAGGTAATATGGTTAACAAAATAATCTCTAATCCTCAAAATTAATAATAATGGTTCATCATTAAAATTTATCCATCAAATTTTTGACATTTTATTCATTCCCAAAATAAGATTAATATAACATCCAAAATAAATCTAATGGACATCCTATAAATTTAATCAGTAAATATACTCTTAACTTTGGTTTTCAATACATCTTCAACACATAAATACTTCAACTGTTTTTTAACATATGTCCTTCCTTGGTCTACTGTTTATACATAATATAATTTACATTATTTCCAAATGATGAAATTTTATATTTAATATAAAACACCATCATTTTAACCTAGGTTATTCATTATCAAAATCCATAATAGTGGTTATTAATGAAAATTTCAATTATTATAAGAATATCCCTTGAGATCGTCAATATAGGTGTCCATTAATGCATGTTTTCATGTACATGGTTACCCCAAGTCTGGCTCATAACATCTTGTCAATGTTATTACACTTGGGTACATCTATTCTAGAGATACATCCACTTGTAGTATCTAGAAAATTATTTATAGATTGGAATTCCAATATAATGTCTACCTTACGAAAACTATTGTATGTGATTCTATACATATCCTAATATTTCACCATAGGGTTATTTTCTCTAACATATGATTCCCCAAATATAGTTTCCAAGGTTACTACTAATCTTCCTATGAAACCAACTATAGATACCTGACCCCAAAGAGCTCGGAGCTGGAGTCTGTAATCCATTACAGTAGATCAATTATAAGGAATCAAATCCTGAAGGACTAAAGAGTTTAGTAGTATTTGTAAACTAGATAAATAAATTAGTCCTGTATTAAAAATGAATAAAATAATTAAAATATAATAATTTCATTTTAAATAACTTCGAGGGTAACATTATTCTATCTAATAAATCACTACATACCTTTCATAGTACACTTCTTGAATTCCTGGGAAAATAATCATAAAAAGGGTGACCTAAAATGATTTGTAAGGGTAAAGTATATAGAAACCAATAATGAATTAGTGAGATTAATAATTATTGAATGGTAAATAATAGTACACACATATCATATAATCAAAAAAAGTGAAGGATGTTCATAAAAATATGGAAAGTAAATAAATGTAATCATATGAAATGCAAATAAAAAGGTAATGGAAAGTAAAAATGAAAAGGAATGAAACTGAAAAAAAAATATTAAATCAACCAATTAAAAATGATATTTATTCATAGATATGTTGACACAAGATCTCATGGATGAAAAATAACTAAACTTAAATGAGGGAAATGCTAAATTATTGGACGCCATTTTTTCTAGGTACATGGAACCATTTCCATCAAGATAAATTTTACAAATTCTAATTTCCAAGACTAATTCATCCCTTGAGAATATTTATTCATTAAGGGGTTTTCATTAATTGTTCCATAACCCATAGGGTTTCCCTTAAACTATTTCTGACTCATGCATTGAATTTCCAAAACATTCCTCATACCAAATAAACAATATTCCTTATCAAATATTTGTATTGAATAAAGTATAAAGATTTATCAATATTTAATCAAATAATAAAATAACATTCAATAAAAAATCCATATGAAAAATGGTATATAGTTTAGGTAATAGAAATATACACGAAAAATGATATGGATATTTAGGTTAAATTCAATGTCGGATAATCATAAGAAATTGAATATTTCAAGGGGACTAATAAAAATCAAGGAAATGAATGTGAATTCTATCCTTGGGAAAATCATGCATAATCCATCAATAGAAATATTATGTACAATATCAATATAGGATAACCTAAGTGGAGTTAAAAAGGGTTGTTGTCATTTATGAATGGAAATGTAACAAAAATATCTTTTAAAACATTCTTGAGGAAAATGTATTTTTTTAAAAAAAATTCTTATAAAAAACCATTTCGTTGTAAATAAATTTTGAAATAATTTTCTTTCAAAATTTAACCTTTTAATAATTCTAAGGATATTTAAATTAAATGACTATGGGTATATCCAAACATGTTGTACGTGTAAAAAGAACATTCCTTTCACAGTTTTAAAGGTTAGAAAATTCCTTGTTCAGAAAGCGACCGAAATATTCCTCTAAAAACATTGGTGTAAGAAAAATGGGTAAGAATTTATTTACCAAATCTGATCAAAATTGTTTTTTAAAACATTTAAATAAAACATGTCTTTTAGAAGAATATCGGTTCCCTGACTAAAGAGTGTTACAATGTCGATTTTTTTGAAAAACATTTTTTAAAATATTTTGAGTAAAAAAGAGTGGAGAAATGGTACTAATACTTTAAAATTTTCATTAATGATCATAAGATAGAAAATAAAGTTATTTATTGAAAAATTCTCATTTAATTTTAATTACTATAAACACCATTAAAGTATCATTAATGTTATTATTCAGAAAAATATTCATTAAACATTCAAATGTGTCCCATACCACTTTGAAACATTGTATTCCTAATAATCATGGAAGAATAACATTAAATTAGAGTTTAAAATACAAAAAATATATATTAATTATATAATATATCAAAAGGAGTAGTAAATACACAAAATAAAAGATTTATGTGGTTATCATGTAATTTATCTCACATATGTAAAAAGTTAGATACGAATCCCTTACCTTATGTTTCCTTTCAGGTGAATATCAATTAACTTCCTGTAGAATAATCATATGTCAATTATATACTTGATTCAGAACGTTTTTCATTATTTATCATTACTTATATTTTACTTATTACAATTTTGTATACACCTACAAAATTAATTAAATTTACATTGGTTGTTTTGACCAAATTTAGATTTTTTTCAAAACACATAGGTAGGTCAACTATGGTAAAAATATAAATTGTAAAACATCTCAATAATAATAACTTGGAAATAATTATAATATTTATAAATCAATTATACTTTTAAAACCAATCATTAAATATGGTTATGAAAAATGAATCAATTTTACAATCATGGAGATGATAGGTTATACGTACGCACAAGTAATGTTCTCATTTTTCAATGATCAGTATGTAATGAAGGTAAGTAGTATTATATCTTTCCATAATGATAATAATATCATAAATACCATATTTTTTTAAGAATATATACATATATATAAAATTTTTGTGATTTAAAATGATCATATCATGTCCAGGAGGTGGTAGTATACACATCCACGACCGACATCATAACCTTTTAGTGTGTTAAAGGATAATAAATAAAATCACACACACCCACACATATATATAGATACATAAAAGTATTTATGATATAATTTATTTTTTTTATTTTTTATCTATCATTTAATTAATTATAATCTTCCTTTATACATTCCATGGACTATGTGAATGAATAACATTGTTTTCTAAGGGGGCAGTAGTCCAAGCTTTCTCAAACATTGTTACCAGTTTTATATAAAAGGGAAAGTATAAAGATATGTGTTATAATGGAATTAAATAATTATAAAAACATTAAATATATCATAAAAAAATATAAAAATATATAAAAATATATTTTTCATCATAATGTCCACCATGAGTGGTGGTAAATGAAAAATGAACAATCATCATTTCATGAGGTAGTAGTTTTTTGTACATAGAAACAGTATGTTTGATAACCATTAAAAGTGTGTATAAGTGTAGTTAGAAACATTAGCTTAAAAAATACTAATATATTTTGGATACTATTTTTATTCAATATTATAATAAAAATAATTGAGGGTTTGGAGAATAGAAGTAAAACTAAATATCTTATCAAAAAATGTTACCTCTTAATCGTGTAAATTCATTTGGTTTGAAATAAAAGATTCATTGTAATGATTTAATAACAAGGGAAGGATTTAGGGATGAGGGGAGGTATATTCAAGAGCTATTTTGGTAGATTATTTTCCATACAAAGTGGCTTTAGAGGTGTCAGGAAGTGGAAGGATACGAGATCATTTATAGTGGAGGATGATTGGTATTCTGGTAATATTTTTACAAAATAATTCCATTAAAGTTTTTCACATTGAATTTTGGTACAATAGTAGACAAAATTATTGAAAAGGGATTATAAGGAGTAAATATTTTCATCCAATTACTATTGTAAAACCTTCTAGTAAATTTTGTCCCTTAAGAGTATGGTTTAGTCCATTATGAATCTTAATTTAACCTCAATTGTTGGAATTAATTTTAACCGTCTTCACTAATTTATTTTGTAAAAAAAAAATTTTTATTTAATTCCTTATGAATTATGGTTATTCTAAATAAGTAGTCATTTCTTACAAATTATAATCGTATTATTGGAAGAAATTTTTTTAAATTTAATATCAGAGATGTAATGATAATGTGGGGTTTTAAACTAAAATTTTCCAAATATTTGATAAATTTTTTTATTTTATTTCAATGTAAAATTAATTTTGATGACCAAAATTGTACTAATTGAAAAAAATTGATCTAATTAAAAAAAAATTGACAAAAAATGTATATATTATCTCTATAAATAAATTATATGAAAAAGTAGTTTTGAACTCTAATTCCGTATTTTTAACTATTCACTAAAATATGATACTTCAGAGATAAATATCAAACATTATCCCTAATGTAATTTTTATGTTTTATATTTCAAAGATGATTTTTATTTTTGAAATATTTAATTTTTAAAAGGGTCAAAATTTAATTGAAAATATTATTTCAATTCAATGGTGGTAAAAATGCACTAATAAAAATATTGGGATTTATGGTTATGATTTGGTTTTTATTATTTTAAGATTAGAAAATCTATTAGGTGAATAAAAAAATATTTATTTTAATATATAACATGAATATTTCCAGAAAATAATTAACTAATTATAGGTAATTATCTTAATTGAGACAAAAAATACATAGGATGCAAAAATAATAATAATATTTCTTTTTTATATCCTATTGGTTCATATTCTTGTTTCTAACTAATTGGTAACAAATGAATTAGTTTTATAATTATATAAACCATAAATTTCCATATTATAGTTAATAATATTCAAATATGCTAAAATAATGGTTAGGATAAATCATATTGTATTAGAAAATAATTTTTTAATAATACATTGTTATTTGGTGAAACTCGGTCTTGTATGTGACACAAGCTATCGTCGAAGGACGATATTCCGTGAAATGGAAGCTAACTCAATATTGTGTTCATTACAAGATATATCTTGTATTTTATTTTACTAAAATATTAAATATATTTTAGATTCTGGGGATATAATATTCTCTTACACAATTGGTGATGCGTGTCATATGTGCTATCAAATACACTATTGTACTATATAATTTAGGTGTGTTACAATTCATGATACATTTCATTATACATTGAACTTATTGAGAATTAGATCTCAAACTTATTTTACATACCATCCACATGATATAACTAATTAATCATTGGATAAGTTCAATTACAAATAATTTTTACATTCACTATAATGAAATTTAGGTTTTCAAATGTAATTTTTTACTCATGTATGTATCTAGTTTACCAAAAATACTACACTGTTTGATCCATTGTGATTTTATATCATGGATCTTATAATAAAGAAGTAATGTAACCATTGGATCTGAAATATTGGGGTTTCAGAATTTAGAATCATGATCATCTTTCTATCTGTTACTCTTATGAAAATACCACTATCTATCACTTTTACAATTAAAATGATAAATGGAAGATGATAAATTTTAATTCTTTAAACAAACCATTGCATAAAATATTATTTTTGAATCATTTCCCTATCCATGATACCACTAGATATGTATTTCCACTAAAATATGAATGTTCTTGAATAATGATATTTTAAACCATCAAAATATCCATCTAGTGTAAATTTTTTTTCTCTATAACAAGGACACAACCTAAATTTATATCCAAAATCAACTGAGAAAACACTAAAAAAATTGTTCAATTCCAATTACATCCATTCCAAGATGTTGATTAGAAAGGATACATTATTCTTGGAAGCTTCATACATTAGGTTCATTATCTTTTCTATAGAAAATATTTTCCCCAGTCATCCATTAACAAACAAACATGGTAATCAACAAATGTAATATCATTTTAGCATAAAAAATACTATTTTCTTTCAATTATATTTTATTAAAAATATCTTAAACACTAATGTCATCTAAAAAATTCCTCCAATACAATGTATAAGGAATATTCCTTAAAATAGTGCATAATCCTAAATTTTTCGTCAATAATTAATTTTCTTGAATTTAGAAAATCTTTATTGTTTATGTTTTTTGAGAATTTTTCTATAACTAATATATAAAAAAACCATATATTGAACAATAATAATTTCTATTCATTTTAGATTTTTTAAAAAATAATTAAAACATTTAAATTCCATCCATTTTTATTTTTATGAAAAATAATAATCACATTTATCATTACATAATATTTTCTCTTAAAAATACTTAAACCCCATGTAATATATTTGAAAATGTTGAATGGGTATAAAAAAAATAGTAAGGTACATAAAGGAAAGAAAATCCATTAGTACAATGAAAGACATGAAAACCCATAAAATGTTTCCATTTATAAAATATATTAATTGAGAATATTAAATAAATAATAATCACCAGAAGAAAAAAACACATTCTTCTCAAAGAAACCCATTAAAACATATATAATGAATGTTGAAACTATTTTAGGTGACCTAGAGTATTATATTCATAACCCATATTAAAAATAACTATATTCTAGTCTAATCCATTAGATAGAACCCTTTCTTAAACTCCCTCATTTTTCCCATTGATGAAAACGTGCATCATCCCATGAATTTAGATACTATAAAAGGTCTCAATAAATATATTATCTATATCTAGATGGAACATTCATATAAATTTTACTAATATAACTAACTCGTATAATATATATCTTGATTACCTACACTTAATATATAATGATCAAGTTCCACTTCAAGAATAAAAAAATTTATTCATTCACATTTTCATTATAAAACCAATAAGAACCCTTTTGAATCCATATAAAAGTACATGTTCATGTTGAAAAGTTCTTTAGTTTTTAAAACCAATCCTCAAAAAATGAATATAATAAATGGAACTAAATTTTTCATTTGAATAAAAAACAAATATTGTAATGGAAAAAAAATATGAAATAATATTTCGAGTTATTGTAAAATCTATTTATGAAATATATGTGTTTCACACTAGAATTGGGGATGACCTCATTTGTTTAGGGTTCAAACATTCCAATCGGTTTCTAACGGGTTTGTTTCTAGAAACAGAAACATCCAATGATTCTATATCCATTTGGACCTACTTTCCAAAGGTAGGTTCTTATTAGTTGTGGACTGATAGGGCTTAAGAATTTTCATTGGTCGAGAGGATGGGAGGTTGGACTCATCATACCTTTTTGGGGGGAACTATTGTCTACTCTGGGACTCTCTTTATAGATTTAAGTTATGTTCGTGAATCCTTATTAAATTACCAAGTATGAAATTGATCTTTCCTTTAGATCTGACAATCAATGATTAATATGTATGAAATTTAGAGAATCTTATATATGTATTAGATGTTCTTCATCGATAGAGAATCATTTGTATTTGTTAGATATTCTTAGTCAATTGTATCCTTCAACACATTATATATAAATATCTTGGTCATTATGATAACCATGCTAGTTTTTAAGCCACTCAGTGGAGCACATGAAGTTTATTGTCATTCAGAAGGACATGAATTATTTCAGAGTTGGGATCGTACCCACAGATGGTATACCTACATATCCTTGTTTAGAAAAGGCATCAGAACCCACGTAGTTCGAGTAAGTGAGTATGAGGTTTATGCATGATTGATGTCTCAAAGAAAGATGTCATAATAACTTTTACACTATAAACTCACGTGAGTCATGCCCGGTGTGAGAAACAAGAGGTATTGGTAAAACCAGAAATTTTTGCCGTGAAATATGCAATCATAAGAAATAATGTGGGGCTTTTGTATGTATGACAACCCAGATAGATGAAGATTAGGATTTAATTCGGGGAAGAAACCCGGGATCAAGGCCCATAAAGGTGTATGTTCTTTATAAAGATTTGGATACATAACTGACTTAATCCTGAGAAGGATTCCCAAATTAGAGGGGACTTTTGATTGGGTTTACTCTTGATAAGGAATCCCAAATAAAAAAGTAAATTAATACTGGTTAAGAGAAATTATGACTGGGGATTATTCCTGAGAAGGAGGCCCAGGTTAAAGGGATTTGAGAACTGGAGCTTTATTCCTGAGAAAGAGGCCCAGGTTAAGGGGAATTACAATTGGGGCTTACTCTCAATGAGGATGCCCAGATTTGGGAACTTGGGGCTTACTCCTAAGCAGGATGACCAGATTAAATATCTTGAACTGGGGATTATTCGTGAGGAGTATTCCCATAGTTGGTAACTTGATGACTTGGGCTTACTCCTGAAAAAGAGGCCCATGTTAAGGGACTTGGAGACTGGGGCTTACTCCTAAAAAGGAGTCCCAGGATAGAGGACTTGGGGATTACTCCTAAGGAGGATTCCCATATTTGGGAATTTGAGATTGGGACATACTCTTGAGAAGGAGGCCCATATTTAAATAACTTCTCAACTTAAAGGATAGCGCTGAATGAATGAAATCTCTAACCTTAGTGACATGAAGAAAAGTAAATCACTAGGTTTTGAGAGATGTTCTAAATAATTCCGTTCAGATAAGGAATAAAATCAAGGAAACATTCCATAAATGGATTTGAAGAGTGTCTTGAAGACTAAATCTTGAAGAGGAATGGTGGATTTGAAGAAAACAAGTGAATATGCAGGAGGGGCACCCAAAAAGAGAAAGGCGTGAAAGTCATGTGTGGTCGCGCAAGTCATGGTCGCGCACGTGTACATGTGCGACACATGGGTACTTCCACGACGGTCAACCCATGGGGTAGTACTTGGGTGAGACTTGGATCAAGCCCTTAGTATTATCCCTAAAGGCTTCCAAAGGGGTGGCGCACAAGTTCTGCTTAAGGGGTAAGGCGGCGCGCAAGTGTGGCCATTTCCCTTAAGGGTTGGCCATGATGAATTTCAACACATAGGCCTTGTTCCCCCTTTTTAGAGCTTCCATTCTAGGTAAGAAATTTCCTTGTAAGTGTTCGGAAGACTTCCCGAAGATACTAGGGCGTCGGGAGCTTAAATATGGATTTTGGAATATTCATCCTTGAAATAGAGGGCCCACAAGGGGTATTTATAGGCTGCTGAAGACCCCGAGTGAAAATCAAATAGGGCGCACATGTCACCTGAGCACCCAATATGTGGCACGCAGGTACCCTGCGCAACCATGATGAAACTTTCGTGACCCATTTGAAAACAGATCCACTTTCATGCCTTTGTCAATTTTTGATGTTTCTTCAAAGGATGAACCAATTTGGGTTAAGGTATTTTCCATTTTCATTCGTTATGCTCTATGACAGAAAGTAGCGTCAACAAAATTCACCCCTCAGAGTTGGATCCAAAAGAAGGAGGTGTGACTTTGAGGTAAAGAAGAAAACCAAGTAAGGGCGGCGTGCAAGTTTTGAGCAAGCAGATATCGGCGCGCAGGTGAGAGTCGCGCAGGCTTCGGCGTGAACAGGTGCGGCCTTGCCTATTTATATACAGACATTCCTCGTGCAAAGATTTCTATTCTCAATGATTCCCACTCTCACCACACAAGTTGCCTTCATCGCGCAAGTGTATTGTTTTCTGCGGTTCAGTGCTTTTTTCCATGTCGCGCTGCTTGAGAGGTATATTGACTTCCGTGGTGATACCTGCATGCCAAAAACCTGGGCGACACAGTTACACCTGCATGCCAAAATTGGAATTGCGCTCTTTAATTCCTTAGCCATTTTTTTCGAATTTCTTCACAAATGTTATGAAAAATCAACCCACATAATAGTTAATTATTCGACATTTGTGCAGATTCAATGGCTCCTCGAAGAATCTGAACGGATGATGAACTGTCTTGCAAGTGGATTTATGATATGATGAAAGTTGTTGGCCATGATTACTATATTTTCTGCAACAACACTGTCCCAGATTTGTCCAAGTACTTAAATAAGTATCATATTAACTATCTAGAGAGCATCTACTTGCCTCTTTATGGGCATGGTCATCTGCAAGATGTCATCATTCCAAAGGCAAAGAACTATCTCCCAATTTCATGGTTTCAGAATTACACCAATTTTGCTTCAGCAAATATCTCAAGTGGAGGACATTTGTAAATACTAGAATAGTGGAGAAGGCCTATATGATGCATCATAGTCCTTGTGCGCCAGATCTGAAACCTCACAAGACCGAGCTACAACCACATTGTTATCCTTCAATCTTCCAAAATTCTAAGATGGATCAATCGAAAGGCTTGAAGAAGAGTGGGGACTTCCGTCCTAGAGGAGGTGTGAAGCCAACTTGGATGTGGTAATATTGGGTGTGAAAAAAATATGAATATTTTGTCGAGGATTTTAAAGGAACTATGATATATGAAGTCGCCTGGGTTGGGCAGACATAGGTCTACAGGAATGATGAGTTTGTGTCGGAGCTAATCAGCCGCTGGAGCCCAGAAACCAATTCTTTCCATCTGAATCATGGAGAAGTGGGCATCAGTTTGTGGGATGTCTAAAAGATATCGAGGGCTCCAATTCTGGGTGACATGTATGACGGTTTCATCCCTCCCATGGTGACTTGGAATGATTTGGAGGAGACACTGATTTTGGCTCGGGAATTATTGAAAATTTTCATCAAGCTCAAGAGTTCTAAGACATCCAAAACTCATTCCAGAAAGGATATTCATCCAAAGGAGTGTATTGATTTTTTTATTACTAGGAATGAGGAGAAGGACTCGAAGGAGAAGGGGCCCACCTGTACTCGTCTTACTACCTGCCCCAGAACAAAGAAGAGGGGAGCTCTTGGCACATTCTGGCCGACCCTGGAAGCAGCAGAATTTGAGAAGTGGGGGTACAAAGTGAATCAGAGAATCCCAAAAAAGACCCATATGGTGGGATTCTTATCCTTGTGGCTCAGTGTTTATCTCCTTCCAGTCAAGGATTCGAAGGGAGGCGTCAATCCAAGGACCTTCGTTGGGGCACCCAAGCTGGCTGAGAAGAAAATGGTTGGGTTGGCTACCACCATTTTGGTAAATATTCACAGGAGCTTACCCCATGAGTTTATGGGTAAGTCTCCTTTGAGAATAGAGGGACCATTTCATGTTTTGTTGGGATGGATCACCCCTCATTTCAGTACATATAATGTACAGAATGGAGTACAAGTTCCTGGAGGTTCCTTCAGGCCATCAGTGTAAGTATTTTCTGGAGTTGCTCTGTTATCTATCAACATCTATGATATGAAGGTGAGGCTGAGCACATACATGGAATTCAATTTCATTCCTTATGGAAACCCGCCAACTGGGCGGTTTGTTGATGATGGAACAGCCATCTTGGAATTTAGGTCGTACATGCTGGCTTGCAGAGATGGTGTGCTGGCCACCAGGATTGATAGAGAGATTATATGTGAGGCCGATGCTCCATACAAGTTTTCATGCCAATTCAAGTGCCTAAAGTAGACTGTTGTATCCCCTCCAGTGCATTTCAGTTCAGAGCAGCATCCGATGGTTTCCTGAAAACTATGGTTGGTGACATCTATAGAGAAGACCGGGGTAGTGTTTGATCTACTAGTTGACAAAGTGGCGAGTAACTTGACTACATGGTATGACAAGAACTAGATAACATCATACCCTGGAGGGGTACTGAATCGTCTGGTTTATCAGGTGGGGCAAAAGAAAAGAACCGTAGAGAAAGAAACCCTTCATCAGGAAGGTGACGCTTCCCAACCTGGAGTGGATTCACCAGGTTCCTCACCTATGGCTGACTCATCGGATTTCCAAGATGGGGATGATGAGGCACAAAATGAAGCAAAGCGGCCTCGTTCCAGATATAAACCTCCTATCAGAATCAAAAAACCAACTCCATCAACTCCTAGTGAGTTACTTCATTGGGGAAATTTAATCACCATTACTTTATAGAGCAACAAGTCTTAATTT
The DNA here is from genome assembly GCA_963277665.1 of Viscum album. Taxonomy (NCBI): domain Eukaryota; kingdom Viridiplantae; phylum Streptophyta; class Magnoliopsida; order Santalales; family Viscaceae; genus Viscum; species Viscum album. The sequence continues at coordinate 931,388,189 of OY728137.1, forward strand.
CATTATTCTCTATATGTAGTTGCAGGAGCTGGGAAGAAGGTGAAGTCTAAAAATGTAAGACCCTTCTCCCAGCATTCTGGTACACATGCTGAATATTTATGACCAGAGGTTGTCCAGACATGGTGAAGTTTATATTAAAATACTAAAACTGCCTGGTTGGATTAATGCAAAGGGCTACACATCCCTGGAATAGGGAATCTTTGGGCTCCTGCTGATATCTATTTCGAGGATAATCCCTATAAAGTGTGGGCTTACGTCACAGAGATGGATATGCTCATATATGCCACCGACGATTCCTTTCTTGTCACCAAGTGGGTGAAGGAAATGATAGATCATGGTGCCACTGAGGGGACTGGTGGTTCTGGAGATGAGGAGTGGAACGATTACGTGGATCCTGAAGATGTACGTATCTTTCCTTATTTTATTTGTAACATGATTATAGATGAAGCATTGTTACTCAAGTAAATTATTTTCTTCATCCTGAAACTTGCAAATAATGGAACAGATGAGGTTCCCTCACCACAGTATAGCCCTGGTGGTACTGCCATTGGGGCTAATGAATCTCCTTGTGAGTCGGGCGAGGTATCTTCAGGCCGGCAAGCCATGGATGAGGAATTAGAAAGGTATTTTTACTCTCTGAGACCTATATTTGGAGAGGAGAGTGTCAACACTCCAAAAAATCCAAATAATCAAAAGCATCGGAGGAGGAAGTCCATAGCTAAACGTTTCATCAGTAGTGGTAAGTCCTTCAGATAGTCATGAGTATTAACCCATAAAATGATAGCTCGTACTTCTTGTGATTGCAGGGGCTTCTTCAGTTTCCCCTTTGAGAGAGAGGACTGACCTTCTTTTGAAGACGACATAGGTTACTGATGAATAGTCACAAGTTCATGCTGGTTTGGCTGCTCTTGAAGAGGAGCCAGCATCTGTTCCCAATACCACTCCTGCTGCTACTGCAAAGAGAGAAGAACCTGCTTCTGGTAAATTAACAATGCTTCATAAAATGTCGAATGAAACATCAACTGAATTCCATTATATGATACTTTAGGTTCAACCCCTGCACTATAGATTTTTCCAGCCATTGCAACTGATGCAGCAATTTTATCTGAAGAAGATGTCATGGGTCAGAGGCTGTAGGATGTGGGTCGTCAAGTAGATACATCGAATGCTCTCACTGGTGAGACTAACTAGGAATCTGATATATCATTAGACTAAATGATGAAACTTGTCCCATCTTTTGAAGATATTTTAGATCAAGTTAAATTACCATGTAATTTAGAAGATTTTTGACATGAGTGTTATCCTTCGTCCAATTAAAATAACTTCTTATTACATCTCTGACCATGATTGGTTCAAATATGCAGTTCCATCTAAGAAAGCTACTGAATTGCCTATGCCTAAAGGGGGTATGAACAACCCTACTATTGCAGAGACACTAGCTCAAGTGGAGTTGAACCCGGCAGAGCTTCCTAAAATTAATCTTGAAAATCTTGTTGAAGCTAGGAAATATGGGGAGGAACCTTCTCATGTTGCTGATCTTCTATTAGGTAAGAGATAACAATATTTTCTACTGTACTTAATTTGCAAGACATCCAATCAACTTCTGTTATCCTTTGAAACTAACCAAAGCTTTCCATTGACTATACAGGGCCATCAATTTCAGTGGCTAGATCTGTAGGTGAAGCCTGAGCCTCTACCCCAATGGGAATAGAATGTGAAGTAACACGGGTCAAGGGGAAAGAGCAGAACAGAGCACTTATCAAAGTGCATTAATCCCAAATTATATTCCCCCATCTAACAGTGATGCTGAGTCAGATCCAGAGATACAAAATGCGCTCCAATTTTCACAACATAAGGCATGACAGGACATATGGAAGAACATATCTGAAGTGCCTCTAGAAGAGCTATCATCAAAGATTCCCCGACTGTCATCCCTGTTCATCATTCTGATACTTGGCGATTTTGGATATCAAGAGATCCATGAAGCCATAAAACAAGTCATCTTAAGAAGGGAGCAGGAGTAGAAGTACGTCAAGATTTGACTAGGGTGAGGATTTCAGCCAATATTATCGAATTTGAGGTTGTGGTATCCCAAGATGAGGCTGATTATGCAGCCATGTTAACGGATTTGAAGCATAAGATCAAATATAAAGTCGTCCGTCAGATGAATCTTCAGCAATAATTAGAATCTGTTACTGGGGAACTTAACCAACTTAATAATTCACTGGAAGGAGCTCAAACTAATGGTACGAAAGCCATTGCAGATTCGAAGAAAGCACTCCATCAAGCTGAAAGGAGTGAAGTTGGTTGAGTGCATGAGATTCAAGTGGCTTCTGATGAAGCTCGAGACGCTGTAAATCAAATGGATATTTATTTTGAAAACCTTTTTTAATTCATGGAAAAGATAAGAGACTCCAGTCTGTGGATATTTATGTTGACAACATTTTTTTAATTCATGTACGAAAGAGGTTTTCTTCCCCAGAATGAAGTTACCATTATTTGAAAAACCCGTTAAGGGGTTGAATTATGCTGGGCCACCTAAGGGAATTGTCTGCATAGTCAACTAATAGCATCTTTTGGCTGACAAGTCAGTTATGTGGACTGTTTATGCAAGGCCACCTAAGGGCACGTGCTGCATAGTCAGGAAAAAGAACTCTCAGAAATTGAAAATTTTGTGACCAGAAGTCAATAAAAGGGTTATGCATATCTGGAAATATTTAACGTTAGGAGTATGAAACATGAGAATGGGTATTTTCCAATGCATGAAAGAGATAGATAGACCAATGCTAACCATAATCATGTTGTGGCTGGGTCCTGAATTGAAAAGTTGGACTTCACTACATATCCCATAAGGATGGTAATCAAGCCACATGTAGTTCTTGAAATACAGTTTAACGTCATGTGGGACGAATTTATAGGAGATCTTAGTTTAGGGTCATAGAGCTCGGACCATAATAATGAATACACAGTGTGTGTTTTATAAACATAATGTGAATGAAGACCAGTGTTTTCATACCACATTCATGTTTTTACAGGGGGAATTTTCATCCAAGTGACTGAAAGTGAAATTTGGGGTTAGGCCCAATGACTTGGGGCTGGGTTCGAGGGACGCTCGAACATTCCTACATATCCCGTAAGGATGGGAATCAAGCCGCACATAGTTCTTGAAATACCCTTTGTATAGATTTGGTTCTTACATGTGAAGTGTGAAAAGAGGACTTTAGTGCAATGATGGTTTGACCCAAGATAAAAGGTTTGAGCGTTTCCATGTATGCACGTAGTCTTGGAATATAACATGATTGGAGATCAGTGTAAATAATGATTCCCTCTCAGGTGAGGGTGTCAAAGAATGTTGTCGTTTATTGTCATACAGGACAAAAAATGTTGTACATTTTAACGTCATATAGCAAGGACAAAGGTGAACCAATGTAAAGATATTGATTCTGGGGGTGGCCTCATGAATCAACATCGTATGACATGGAGGTGAAACGATGTGAAGAGATTGGTTTTGGGATTTAACCATGGGAGGTTGCCTACATACCCAGCCTAGAAGGCACGGATCAAAGCCCGCATATTTCAATTGAAGAATGAATTGATGATCAAGTTGTTCTTTGAGGAAAAAGACCTAAAAAAGGTGTTGGAACGTACACATGGTTAGCAGCCCAGAGAGGGTGTTATGGTTTAAGTTTACTCTAAGATCACGTGATTCATACATGGTGTGAGAAACAAGAGGTAGCAACAACCCTAATGATGCATAGTTTAATGTCATGTAGGACATTTAAGGGACTGTGTAGTTTAATGTCTTGCAGTAAGGACTTTGGGGACTGTGCAGTTTAAAGTCATGTAGAAAGGAAAACATAGTTTAACGTCATATTGGATGAAAAGGGACAATACAGTTTAACATCATGTTGGACGATGGAGCGTTGTACAGTTTAGTGTCATGTAACTAGGACGTATTACTATGTTGTTCAATGTCTTGCAGTGAGGACAATGGGGACACAATTTAACGTCAATTTGGATGATGGTGCAAATAGTTTAAGGTCATATGCATAGACCACGATGATGTATTTGTGTTATAAATAATACTTCTTCCAGAATATGGCATTGGTTGGAGTCGTGATGAGTTCTCCATCCATTGAGATTAAAGAATAAGATTCATTGTAGTAGACCTTATGTATTGAGTAAGGTCCTTCCCATTTTGGCTCAAGCATGGGATTTTTCTTTCCTGGTATCATAGGAGTTATGAGAACCAATACCAATTCTCCCTGAATGAATGAACAAATACGAACTTTTTTGTTGAAATATCATGCTATTCGATTCTGATAGACTTCCAAGTGGTGCAGGGTGCACAATCTTTTCTCATCTAATCATTCCAATTCATCAAATCACTTTTGAGATGATTCATCTTTAGATGAATGATCACAAATGTCTACCCTGAGAGAGGGTAATTGAACTTCAATGGGAAAGACTAATTTTGTTCCATATACTAATGAATATGGAGTTGACCGCATTGTAGTGTGGGTAGTGGTTCGATATACCCATAAAGCATGAAAGAGTTTATCAGGCAATGACTTCTAATATTTATCCACCATCTTTTGTAGTATATTTGAAGGAGTCTTATTGAAGGCTTCTATCTGTCTAATGGCCGCTGCATGATACTGAGATGAATAGTTAGATTTGATGTTGTATTCTTGATACAACCTCTTTACCTCAGATGAAAAGAAGTTGGTGCCATTGTCCATCAATATGGTATGAGTGACACCAAATCTGGTAATGATGTTATACCTGATGGAGATAATAATGATTTTAGAACTAACTACCTTGTGAGGTATTTCCTCTTCCCATTTGGAAAAGAAGTCAGTAGTAGTAAGAATATACTTAAACTATTTGGTTGTAGCTGAAGGGTAAGGTCCCACTACATCCATTCCCCATGTGTCCAATGGCCACGAGTATTAAGCTATATGAATCAACTCTGGGGGTTGATGAATGAAATTGGTACATACATGGCATGAATGGAACTTCTTTATGAAATCAACACAATATTATATCATTGAAGGAAAAAGGTATCCAATCCTTCAAATTTGATCAGATAGTCTATGTTCAGATTAGTGGGCACCACAGACTCCTGCATGTACTTATTTCATGATAGCCATTGTCTCTTCACCATCAATACATTTGAAGAAAACTCCATCAAAACCCCTTCTGTAGAGATTTTTTTCTAGGTGATCAGGGCTTTCATAAAGAGTAAAATTGACCACATGTCGCCGGATTTGTTCTTTCCTAGCTCTATCAGGTGGAAGTGTTCCATTTTGAAGGTATTACCTGATAGGTGTCATCCATCCTATAGTATGACCATATGGTTCATAAATGGGACTAATTTCATTAATTTCATCTATTTTGGTTTGAACATAAGGTGAAATTGTATGACGGTGGGAAATACTGATGATTATCTCATCCTGATTTGGATCTGCTAGAGGTGTGGCTATATTAGCCAGTGCATCAGCTTGAGCATTTTGTGATTGCGAGACATAAGAAAATATCGGTTCCGTAGAAAATTCTGCCATTATCTCTATGACGTAATCATACAAAGGGATTAACTTGTCTTTTCTGATGGAATAATCCACATTGACTTGTTTTATTACCAGGTCTGAATCACCTTTCACATTTAAGTGATTCACTTTTGCTTGAAGCGCCAACTCCAATCCTGTGATGAGAGCGTGGTATTCTTATACATTGTTTGTACTGCCTTCCCACAATAAGAAGAAATAAGGTAGAACATCCTTTTCTGGATAAATGAGCACAATTACTAACCCAACATTGTTGAATTTAGGATCTTCCATTTTCTTCCCTATTCGACTTCTTGAAGCACCATCAAAGTACATTTCCCATGTTTGAATATTATCTTGAATAGAAACGACTTCTTCATCAGGAAGTTCAATATCAAAAGATGTATCTTATACTAATGGATGTTAATCAAGGAAATCAGCTAGAGCTTGTCCCTTTATTTCCTTTTGAGACACATACTGGATATCAAATTGCTGCAAAATAACTGCCCACCTTGCCAGACGTCCTGGAAGCATTGGACGGCTAAGGATAAATTTGTCCGGGTTATTGCAAGATACCAATTGGGCCTCGTGATGATGCAGGTAGTGTCTCAACATATAAAATGAAAATATTAATGCTAGGTATTACTTCTCAATACTTGAATATCAGGTCTCTGCTTTAAGCATAGTCCAAATGAGATAGTAGAGGTTGTTTTCATTCCCATAATCATTCTTCTGGGCAAATAAGGCACCCAATGATCACTCTAAGGTTGTCACAAAGAGGATAAGTGGCCTTCCTTCAATAGGTGGCATTAATACCATTGGACTCAAGAGATATTTCATGAGAACATTGAATACTTATGGATATTCTTTATTCCACTGGTATGTGACTCCGTTCTTCATCAATTTGGGGAATCGTAAAATTATGCCTTCCAAATTGGCGATGAAACACTGAATATAGGCCAAGTGTCCATGAAGTTCTCTGAATTCTTTCAAATTTTGAGGAGGTGACATACCAAGTATTGACTTTTTCTTCTCTGGATCGACATCGATACCACGATGGCGTACAACAAAGCCGAGAAATATTCCTGAGGTTACACCAAAATCACATTTTATGGGGTTTATCTTCAAATTGTTTTGTCGAAGTTTGTGGAATATGACTTCTAAATCATCCAAGTGATTAGAACTTTGTTGGGATTTAACCACCAAATCATCCACATAACATTAAACAAATTTCCCTAAATGGGATGGAAGATACGGTGCATGGCATGCTAATATGTTGTGCCTGCATTATTCAATCCAAAGGGAATTACCTGATAGCAAAACACACCCTGAGCAGCTCTGAAGGCTGTAGATTCTTCATCTTTTGAAGCCATTCGGATTTGATTATACCTTGAATATCCATCCATGAAAGAAAGTGCTTATAGATAGTTGTTGCATCAATTAAGAGTTCTATGATCGGAACTGGAAAATCATCCTTAAGACAATGTCGATTAAGATCTATGAAATCAATGCAAACTCTAATTTGTCCATTATTCTTTTTCACATGGAAAATATTATTCAGACATTTGGGATATTGAACTTATCTGAAAAATTTAGCTTTGATAAGCTTATCCACTTCAGCTTCAATTTTGGAAGCATAAGTTGGGTGTGTTCTTCTTACGGCTTGCTTGAATCCTCAATGTTCTTCTGGAAAACCCAAATGATAAGTAGTGACATCAGGATCAAGGCCTGGCATCTCTGTAGAGTTTCAAGAAAATATATCTCGATTTTTCTTTAGAAATGAAATATTCATTTCCTGCTCTTTAAGAGTAATGGCCACACTAATTAAAGTGGGGAGTGGATCTTCTTTTGTACCCAGATTTGTTTCTCTGAGTTCATCTACAGTGGTAGAGATACCCTCTTCAAATGTTGGAGGAGCATCCCTGAGATCTTCCACTTCTTATTCAACATGAGTTATTTCTTTCATTTCTACTTGCATATTAGATGATGAAGCATAATTTCTAGGATCAAGAGAGATGTTAAAATTTAAACATCCTGAAGAAGAGGCTTCTATTTCCAACCCTATTGATGGTGAAGGTTCTTCCTTGGGTAATAAAGAGGAGATGATGGATTGATAATTGACATCATTGTTCACCTCTGAAATTTCTATATCTTCTTCTGGCCTGGTTGGTGAAGTATAGACTTTCTGCATTTCAGCGGATGAAATGAAGACATCTCCATTTGGGCTTTCATCATTTCTTGGTGAATCACCAATTTCTCCCATGTTGTCTGGCTTGATTACTAAAATTGACATTATGGAAGTTTCCATAAGAGTATTAGGATTTGGGTTTATCCTGTCAATTTGATTGATAGGAAACACATAATCAGTACTCACATGTATGAATGGGTTTACTGAAATCTTTTCCAAACCATATGGAGCATTAACTTTGGTAACCTCCCTTGTTGTGGATTTCTCTTTACCCTCCATGTGATAGAATTCTGCATCAATGTATTGAGATTAAAATGTTTTGAATGGGGATTTATCACCATACAATGTCCCAATTTGGCCATTGAAACAATATTTGAGACATTGATGGAATGATGAAGGAATAGCTGCATGTTGATCTAGCCAAGGTATTCCAAGAAAAATGTTGAAAGCTGTGTCATGACGAAAAACCATGAAATATGAATTGGATACAAGATCTCCAAACTGAGTTCTGTGTGTGATCACACCCAGAGGTTCTTTTTCATTTTTATCATATCATTGAAGCATCAAAGTAGATGGAGATAAATTAGATTCGGTGAGGCACAATCAACGAAGTGTACGAATGGTGATGAGTTTGACTCCTGAAACAATATCAATAATAGATCTTCAGATATCTACATCATTGACCTTGCCAAATAAATACAAAGGTCTAATATATCCATGCACAACATCATCTTCATATTCATCTATGAAAGATATCACTGCATGACATTTTGCATGATTATTCTCTACATGGTAGACTATAGCTGCAACAATTTCAGTTTCAAATTCCTGAGGACTTAACAAATCCTCAATGAGTGCCTCCCAAAGATCCTTGTGTAACACCCCGACCCCAGTTACCTAGAGTCGGTGCATTATTTTAATACATTGGCATGATTACAAGGAATCAAGTCCCAAAGGACCAATTAGTTTAGCAGTCTTGGAAAAATAGATTACATACATGAATGTTACATTTGCACATTAAGATGTATAATTGAACATAAATAATCTTTATGAACGCCATTATTCCCTTGGGTTAACCCTGCATATCAATCACAATACACTTCTTGGAATCCTGGGAAAAATAAAACATAGAAAGGGGTGAGCTCAAATGCTCAGTAAGGGTAAGCAATACAACAGAAACCTTCAAAATAAGCATAAACATTTAAGGCAATGTATAAAACTAAAACAAAAGCATGTTAACCTTGACCTTCAACATAATATGGAAGAAATAGAATGAAATAATTCCATTTAATTATTCACATGTATATTCTACTAATTGAATAATCACATGCAATATCAATAACAACTTTCATAATGATGGAATGTATAATACTGAACTTTAATTTCTTTGTCAAGGCCTCGTGCCAAGGCCTAGGGGATAACTATAACCAGAACCCAACCCGAAGTGCCTCTAATAACCGGAAACCAACCCGGAGTGCCTCTAATAACTGAACACCAACCCGGAGTGCCTCTAATAACCGTACACCAACCCGGAGTGCCTCTAATAACCGGACACCAACCCTAAGTGCCTCTAATAATCGGAAACCAACCTGGATGGTCTGATGTAACCGGACCCCAACCTAGAGGGCTTAATTTTACCGGTCCCCAACCTGGAACATACTAGTCCAACACATTCATCTTAATAAGAGGATGAAAGATAACATAAAAATTTGTATTAAAACTAGCATACGAAATGTCAATACTTTACCCACAAACCATGAATGGTATAAAAATAACACATCCACTGTCAAACATATCAAAAAACCTTCAACACAATATGGAAGATTTGTATCATGATAAATCAACTTCAAAACAAGTTTAAAATCTATTAAAGAATTTTTACATAGATGAGATTGATTTGTAAAACTCTTTGAGAGAAATACCCCTTTTTCATGAAAACATTTAAAAGTCACACAATTTAGAAAACAAGTCATTTAAATAGATTTTTTAATCAAATTTTCCCATACCAATTTGAAACTTTTGAAAGGAATTAACATTTTAAAAAAAGTCATGTCCATATAAATAAATCCTAAAAAACCATTTTTAAGACATGGATATTAATGAGAAAGATTTAGAAGAATAAATATTTAAAACATTAGAAATGATGTTTTAGTAAAAATTCCCTTATAAGAATCCCTTTGAAAACTCTTTCATAAAAAATGTACATGGACAATAAATATGTCCTAGTAGATACTTATGTAAAAAAACAACCTCGGATAATAAAGAGATTGTGAAATTAACCCTTACCAATTTGGTAACATACGAAACATACACCCCGTGAAAGAGGTATCATACAATGAATATGTAAATACACATAAATTAAAGTGTATTTCATAAATAATACAATTATGGGCAGTACATGCACCACAAAAATGGTAATAGTGGCAATATGGCATGAATCTCTCGGGAATAAGGAGTGAGATGAAAACCCCTTACCTTGCACTTTCCTTTAGTCGAGGGTACATTTAACCTCCTGTACGAAGATCATAGTATGTTATTAAATTATACCAGAACCATATTAATATTTATGATATCATACATGATTCATTTATGACTTTATATTACCCATTTAATAATAATTTCCATGTTAAATTAACATTTTAGGTAATAATCGCTTTCTTTATCGTACGTGTTTTAACTTGTTACTCTTGGTTGTATCACTTAGATCATGATTTAAATACCTCCAGAATATAAAACATGATAAATATATCATATATATTTAGAATATAAATATGTATAACAGATATATATATATATATATATATGAAATAGAAAACACCATTTATGGAGACGGTAGTCCGTACATACGCATAAACGTTGTTTCTGTTTTCATATAGTATTGAACGGAAGTAAGTGAATAAGATATATGTAAGTACATAAATCATTATATATATATAAATATATATATATATATATATATCCAGTATCATTATTATGTCATATATTACATACTTATTAGTAATATATATTTTTATAATCACCGATGAATGGTGATCTTGGAAAAAAATCTCATCGCGTCGTGGAGACGGTAATCCGTACGTACACACGAGCGAAAATATCATTATTTTGATATTAAAATAATAAATAATTGGATGGTATATCATATATACATAATCCTTATAATTTTATATTTATTATTTACATCAAATACACATCATTATTATACCCATCTAAATAATAATGTATTTAATAACAATTACACCATGACGTGGAGACGGTAAGCCATACGTACACACGTATGGTGACATGTCATTCAAAGGATGGATATAATACTGAATATAGTTGTACCATATTTATAATAACATCACAATATATAGGAGATAGTAGAGTTATTATTTTAGAATAGAAATAACAAATTAAGAAGAAGTTGATGAAGAAAGGAACTTGAAAGAGGGTGGTGAAAACATTACCTCTTCTTCAGGTTCTTCCTTTTGATTTGATCAAAAGGGATCCTTAGGTTGGCATTCTGATCAAACTAAGGCCTATATGTTGAAGTGAGGGAAGTTTAGAGAGTATTTTGGTAGGGTTTGGACGAACCAAAAGGCTTTTAAGGTGTAAATAATTGGATAGAAGTTGGGTCCTTTTATAAGGGGAAGAAGGGGCTCTTCAGGAAAAACTTACAGTATTAATTTATAATAAATTAATATTATTTTTATAATGGCTAAAAAGTGGATTATTAAAAGCCTAATGTGGGTATGGGTTTCAATCCATTCAACAAATAGATTTTAGACAGGTTTGGGTCATTATATTAACCTTATCTTATAGTTTTAACTCTTGGTTAATTAGTTTGACACTTACCATGTCACATAGTATTTTTATATTATATAGTTAATAAACTTACAATATTTCTTTAAGAGACCCCCAAGTGGTCTATTAATGATACACCTATCATGATACAAGTCCTTTTTCCAACCTTAGATATTTAGTAATTTAATATCAATTAATAATATAATATTTGTTTTAAAAACACTTTTATGTCAATTTTGAAAATATTTGGTATTTTGTTTTTTTTAGAAAGTCATCACAACTTGATTACTTCGAACAAGATACATTTAATTAGCCCTAACATTTCATAGTCACCTAGAAAATTTTTGGATTTCATAAAAACTTTGAAATTGTATTTATTTTAATATTTATATTACCATTTATTTGATTATTTCATTAATAAGGTAATTACTGCATCATCATTGTTTCATAAATAAATTCAATTATTTGAGGTCTAAAAATTATAATTAAGACACCATTATGTAGGAAATCTATTTATATTTTTAATGAATATTTATAATAGAGTTTATCTTATGTATAACCCTATATTAAAATTTTTTTAGTTATTAAACTTTGATTTTAACTCATTTAACTCGTCTTTGAATTAAATAATAATAAATGTCCTAATCTAATCCAAGTGAACCTGAAGGGTCATATGTTATTCATAAGGTGGTTTTTGGTCAAATTAAACTTATCCAATAGAATTAGGACATGTTTTAGGGTAATAATAATATCATTTTTACCCTTAATTACCCTATTTACTTTTTACCGTGGTAAATAAAAGTAAAAAAGTTACTATTCACCAAAAACTATTTTTACCTTATTGAACCACATTTTAATCCTTAATATCAACCGTGTCTCTCGGATTTTTGAAATTCTACTCACAGAAGCGGTAAAATTATGTTTTATGTGAATTTACAAATTCTCCTTGGAGGTGGGTAAAAGACAGTGAAAAAGTCCAATAAAATTTTTATATATCTAAAATTATTATAAACTGCCTCCAATGAATTACATTGAATTTATATAGGTGTTATGTATCTATTTTGACATAAATAAATTTAAATAATATAAATAATTATTTAAATAAAAATCCGATTTTAAACAGTAACTCAGTGTTTTTCACTATTCATCAAAAAATGAAAGTTTTCAGAAAAATACCAAAAAATTACCCTAATCTAATTTTGATATTATGAATTCAATAATGAAATATATTTTACCAAATTCAAAACATAGAAGTTTCATTTATTAATTTAAAATTAATTCCCATTGTTAAAACAAAAAGCGTGTTTTTAAGAAGCAATAACTATCAAAAGATCGGCACTTGTTTATGTCCGGTTTAATTTTGAAATTATGTTCAATGACAAAAATTGGATTAAATGGTAAAAATATATTCTAAATATAATTTAAAACCACTCAAATTCATAACTTATCACTATTAATTATTTTGATTTAAAAAGTTTCTTTTAATTAAAAGTTAGCAATTTTCACTACTCATCAAAATATGAAAGTTATCCGAAAAGTACCAAAATTTCACCCTAGGATAATTTCGATATTTTGAATCCAAAAATGAAGTCCAATTTGAGTGATAAAATTTATAAAATTTCAAAAAGTGGAAATTACAATTCATAACAGCTACATTGATTAGTTGTAGTGTGTGTTAGAACTCAAAGTTGCATATAACACACGCTACTGTATTATTCAAAGAGAAGCGTACGGTGGAAGCTCGGGGTGTTACATTCTCCCCTCCTTAAATAAATTGTGTCCTCGAAATTTCATATTGTTCTTCGAAAATAATGGTTGAAAATAGAAAATATCTCTGTGGGAAAACCCACATCAGAAATTTTGTTAATAAAATTTAGTCTTAATAAGAGGAAAAGAGAAATGAAAGGGTCACCACCATATTATGATCTCGATTAGAAGAACATTGGTGGAAATTGGAGACATATAATTGGAGTAAAAATGTAAATATTTATAGGTAGTGATTGAGGTCATCAATTACAAACAAGTTTAAAATTGAGGTCCTTAAATTCATCAATCGATGATGATTTAAAATACCATCGGTTCAACAAAACATTAGGTATTAGGATAACAAATTTTTGACATTTCAAAATATCCTAGTTTAAATCCCACATAGAAAATGAATTAATGAGGTCTTTATTTAAAATAAAGAGTGGTAAGTATGAAGATTACCGAAAATAACACATACTAGGGTTCCATGTAGGAAAATATAGATATGGAAGAGAAATCTAACCATCAATTATCTGATGGAGAGTGGTAGAGAACATGGCTATGAAAAGGCCGAAAATCCCAAATCCATAAATTAGTGATGATCTAAGGTACCATCTAGGAAAACATTTTTGTTCGAAATTCCTTTTCTTATTGTTGGGGAATTTATTTATCAGATTGGCTAAGATCATAAGGGGATATACTTAATTTATAATTATAGATTTATCCATTAATAAATTTCTACCACAAACTCATCTTTCACTCCAAAACATAATACAACTCAAAAATACTCTATTTATCCTAATCATATAGGGTTCCAAATATAATGAATTTATAATTCACATATCATACCCTTTTAAAAAAAGAAACTACATTATACAATCCAGGGACATCACTTAGTCCAGTGGTCGGCGATAAATTCCAATCGCACTATGGTTGTGGGTTTGGTTCCCGTAGCATTGTCCGACGCGACGGGTTGTCACACAGTATGTGTGTTATAAAAATCCAAAAATAACCTTCCAAAATTAATCCATTCCAACCTTTATACTTATCCAAAATACTAATATCCAAACTCACAGTCCAAAATTTACAAGGAAGTTAAACATAATGAGGATCCTTTTTTCCAGGTAATAACATGTGAACGCCTTCCTCATATATTGTTTTACAACACCGCAACATCCTAAATTACCAAAATCAACCATCTCATATTCCAAAATCACTACCTCAATATTAGGACCATATTATGTTTTCTCATTCCTTTAACCATGTAATTTACAAAACTTTTAACTCGCTTTAGATTCACTTTTCTTAGTACCTTAAAATCTCATATCTTTAATGAAATAGTACTGCAGTACAAATATTATTTATTTCCAGAACATCATTGATAAAACACTTAAATGAAATAATTCTAAAATAACAACATAGGAACACTAGTAATTCCTCTTCATCTGTGGTAGTATCATAACAAGATTATTATCAAATAGCATCATTTGAGACATAGTCTGATGACTGGGACATTGGTTCGCGTAGTGTCCAAACTCCTTGCAGATGAAGAATTTTACATTTGAAAACTTTTTCTTACACTTGCAGTCACGTACTTGGTTTCATTTTCCTCCACACTTATAACATACTCACATTCCCTTCAACCATTTTCCAAGGTGACTCTTTCCACAGTTATCACATATGGGAAAACCCTTATTTACCTATTTCCCTTTATCTGTCCTTCTCTCTACCATCCTTTTCTTCTCTGCATTCTCTTCAAAGCCATAGGACTCCGAGAATTCTTTAATTATCTTATCAACACACGATACTATTTCTTCATATGATGATAATACGTGGGAGACTATTTCCATTATAAATTCTAGATTAGGACCATGAAAGATATGATCCATCTTACTCGTTGGATCATACGTATTACTATAGTTCACATTCCTTCTACTAGGAACCATTTCTATACAATAGCATAAACTATGTAAGTTTATGAATTGTAATGAATAATTCCAAACTTGTAAAATAACTAACCCAAATTGAACAATTTATTAATATAATACATAATCATAAAAATGTTTTCTTTGAGTAATTATATACTCATAATCCCTTCATAATGGTTTGTAAAGAAAATGAGAATTATCCAAAGAATATCCCATGGGAGTGTCGTAACCAAGAGTGCAACAAGGCCCGTTGTCATGCACTAGTTCCCGTTCGAGTCTAGCTCAAATCGGTGTTTTTGGGTTTTACCCCTAGGTATATCTGTGCCAGAGCCGCCTCTACCTGCTCGTATCCAGACAGGGATGTATTGCTCGGAAAACTCACAAAATCTCTACAATACCAAAATTCTAGGAAGTTCGTCTATACTAATCCTCAAAGTCTATCTTAGGGCTATGTGCTCTAATCAGAGTTTATCTAAATCTAGTTTCCAAGGTTATTGCTAAACTTACTATGATACCAATTGTAACGTCCCGACCCCAGTTACCCAGAGTCAGTGAATTATTTTAATACATTCTCATGATTACAAGGAATCAAGTCCCGAATTACTGATTAGTTTAGCAGTCTCGGAAAAATATATTACATATATGAATGTTACATTTTCACTTTAAGATGTAAAAAAACATAAATAATCTTTATGAATTCTATTATTCCCTTGGCTTAAACCTGCATATCAATCACAATACACTTCTTGGAATCCTGGGGAAAATTAAACATAGAAAGGGGTGAGCTCAAATGCTCAGAAAGGGTAAGCAATACAACAGAAACTTTCAAAATAATCATAAACATTTAAGGCAATGTGTAAAACTAAAACAAAAGCCATTAAACCTTGAACTTCAACAAAATATGGCAGAAATAAAATGAAATAATTCCATTTACTTATTCACATGGATATTCTTCTAATCGAATAATCATATGCAATATCACTAACCCCTTTCATAATGATGGAATGCATAATAATGAAATTTAATTTCTTTGTCAAGGCCTTGTGCCAAGGCGTAGAGGCTATCTATAACTGGAACCCAACACGGAGAGCCTCTAATAAGTGGACACCAACCCGGAGTGCCTCTAATAACCGTACACCATCCCGGAGTGCCTCTAATAAGCGGACACCAACCCGGAGTGGCTCTAATAACCAGACACCAACCTGGAGTGCCTCTAATAACCGGACACCAACCCGGAGGGTCTGCTATAACCGGACCCCAACCCGGAGGGCTTACTTTAACCGGTCCCCAACCTAGAACATACTAGTACAACACATTCATCTTAAGAAGAGGATGAAATATAACATAGAAATTTGTATTAAAACTAGCATACAAAATGTCAATACTTTACCCACAAACCATGAATGGTATAAAAATAACACATCCACAGTAAAACATATCACAAAACCATCAAAACAATATGGAAGATTTGTATCATGATAAATCAACTTCAAAACAAGTATAAAATCCATTAAATAATTTTGACATAGATGAGATTGATTTGTA
This sequence comes from Viscum album, assembly GCA_963277665.1. Taxonomy (NCBI): domain Eukaryota; kingdom Viridiplantae; phylum Streptophyta; class Magnoliopsida; order Santalales; family Viscaceae; genus Viscum; species Viscum album. Next base: position 931,404,928 of record OY728137.1, read on the forward strand.
AAACTCTTTGAGAGAAATACCCCTTTTTCATGAAAACATTTAAAAGGTACAAAATTTATAAAAGAAGTCATTTAAAGACTTTTCTGAATCAAAGTGTCCCATACCACTTTGAAACTTTTGAATGTAATTAACATTTTAAAAACATTCATGTCCATATAAATAAATCCTTAAAACCATTTTGAAGACATGGACATTAATGAGAAAGATTTAGGAGAATAAATATTTAAAACATTTGAAATGATGTTTTAGTAAAAATTACCTTAAAAGAATCCTTTTGAATACTCTTTCATAAATCATGTACATGGATAATAAATATGTCCCATTAGATACTTATATAAAAAAACAACCTCGGATAATAAAGAGATTGTGAAATTAACCCTTACCAATTTGGTAACTTACGAAACATACACCCCGTGAAAGAGGTATCATACAATGAATCTGTAAATAAACATATATTAAAGGGTATTACATAAATAATACAATTATGGGCAGTATATAAACCACAGAAAAGGTAATATTGGCAATATGGCATGAATCTCACGGGAATAAGGAATGAGATGAAAACCCCTTACCTTGCACTTTCCTTTAGTCGAGGGTATGTTTAACCTCCTGTACGAAGATCGTAATATGTTATTAAATTATACCAGAACCATATTAATATTTATGATATCATACATGATTCATTTATGACTTTATATTACCCATTTAATAATAATTTCCATGTTTAATTAACATTTCGGGTAATAATCGCTTTCTTTATCGTACGCGTTTTAAATTGTTACTCTTGGTTGTATCAATTAGATCATGATTTAAATACCTCCAGAATATAAAACATGATAAATATATCATATATATTTAGAATATAAATATGTATAATAGACATATATATGAAATTAAAAACACCGTTTATGGAGAAGGTAGTCTGTACGTACGCATAAAAGTTGTTTCTGTTTTCATATAGTATTGAACGGAAGTAAGTGAATAAGATATATGTAAGTACATAAATCCTTATATATATAAATATATATATATCTCCAGTAGAATTATTATTTCATATATTACATACTTATTAGTAATATATATTTTTATAATCGTCGAAGAATGGTGAACTTGGAAATGAATCTCATCGCCTCGTGGATACTGTAATCCGTACGTACACACGAGCAAAAATATCATTCTTTTGATATTAAAATAATATATAATTGGATGGTATATAATATATACAGAATACTTATAATGTTATATTTATTATTTACATCAAATACAAATCATTATTATACCCATCCAAATAATAATGTATTGAATAACAATTTACACCACGACGTGGAGACGGTAAGCCATACGTACGCACATATGGTGACATGTCATTCAAAGGATGGATAGAATACTGAATATGGTTGTACCATATTTATAATAACATCATAGTATATAGGATATACTGGAGTTATTATTTTAGAATATAAATAACAAAGAAAGAAGAAGTTGAAGAAGAAAGGAACTTGAAAGAGGGGGGGTGAAAACATTACCTCTTCTTCGGGTTCTTCCTTTTGATTTGATCAAAAGGGCTCCTTAGGTTGGATTTTCGATCAAACTAAGGCCTCTATGTTGAAGTGAGGGAAGTTGAGAGATTATTTCGGCAGGGGTTGGCCGAACCAAAAGGCTTTGAAAGTGTGATGAATTGGATAGAAGTTGGGTCCTTTTATAAGGGGGAGCAGGGGCTCTTTAGGAAAAACTTAAAGTATTAATTTATAATAAATACATATTCCATTTCTAATGGCTCAAAAGTGTATTATTAAAAGAATAAGGTGGGTATGGGTCGAAATATTTTCAACCAATATATTTTAGATAGGTTTGGGTCATTATATTAACCTTATCTTATAGTTTTAACTCTTGGTTAATTAGTTTGACACTTACCATGTCACTTTGTATTTTTATATTATATAGTTAATAAACTTACTATATCCCTCCAAGAGAACCCCAAATGGTCCATTAATGATAAAACTATCATGATAAAAGTCCTATGGCTGAACCTTAGATATTTATAAATTTAATATCAATTAATAATATAATATTTTGTTTAAAAACTATTTTTTGTCAATTTTGACACTATTTGGTATTTTTTTTTTGGGAAAGTCATCAAAACTCGATTACTTCGAACAAGATACATTGAATTATCCCTAACATCTCATAGTCACCTATAAAATTTTTGGATTTCATAAAAACATTGAAATTATATTTATTTTAATATTTATATTACCATTTATTTGATCCTTTCATTAATAAGGTAATTACTGCATCATCATTGTTTCATAAATAAAATTAATTATTTAGTGTCTAAAAATTATAATTAAAATACCATTATGTAGGAAATATTTTTATCTTTCTAATTAATATTTATAATCGAGTTTATCTTATGTATATCCCTATATTAAAAATGTTTTAGTTATTAAAATATGATTTTAACTCTTTTAACTCTTCTTTGAAATAAATAATAATAAATGTCCTAATCTAATCCAAGTGGACCTAAAGGGTCATGTTTTATTCCTAAGGTTATTTTTGGTCGAATAAAACTTATCCAATATAATTATGACATGTGTTAGGGTAATAATAATATCATTTTTACCTATAATTACCCTATTTACTTTTTACCGTGGTAAATAAAAGTAAAAAGTTACTATTCACCAAAAATTATTTTTATCTTATTGAACCACATTTTACACCTTGATATTAACCGTGTCTCTCAGATTTTCAAAATTCCACTCACAGTAGCGGTAAAATTATGTTTTATCTGTATTTACAAGTTCTCCTTGGAGGTGGGTAAAAGACAGTGAAAAAGGTCAATAAAATTTTTGTATATCTAAAATTATTATAAACTGCATCCAATAAATTACATTGATTTTATATAGGTGTTATGAATCTATTTTTACCTAAAATAAATTTAAATAATATAAATAATTATTTAAATAAAAAGCCGGTTTTAAATAGTAACTCAGTGTTTTTCACTATTCATCAAAAAATGAAAGTTTTTAGAAAAATACCCAAAATTTACCCTAAGATAATTTTGATATTTCGAATTCAATAAAGAAGTATATTTTACAAAATTCAAAACATATAAGTTTCATTTGTTAATTTAAAATTAATTCATGTTGTTAAAACAAAAAGTGTGTTTTTAAAAAATAATATCTATCAAAATATTGACACTTGTTTATGTCTGTTTTAAATGTGAAATTATGTCCAACGACCAACATTAGATTAAATGGTAAAAATATATTATCAATATATGTTGAACCCTCTGGAATTAAGTTTATTTATTGTGTTTTGATAATCCCAAACATTATTTCTTTATATCTTGATTATGCTTAATACATTCCAAATATACTTTAATATATGTTGTTACCTTCACTATGCTTAAATTAAGTCTTTTGAATTATCAGATATATGTTTACTATGACTTAACTCATTCTGCCAAGTGAATGCTCAAACAGTTTTTAGCTACCGTTACAATCTTGCTACTGATACAGAGTAGAGAAAACATTAGACAGTAGCTACCGTCAGAACAAATAGCTACCGTTACAATCTAGCAACCGTTACAGCTCATAGCGACCGATACAGTTAAGTCTACTGATATGTTGGAGCTACTGCTATAAGAGATCTACCGATACAATGAAGTCGACAGTTATCGCTACAGCAAAGTTGACAGCTACCGATATGCTGAAGTCCACCGTTATGCAAAGTCTAACGATAGAGAGCTACCACTACCATTACAAGGCAGAGCCACAGCTACCGATAGAGTGTTACCGCTACTAGTAAAGGAAGAGCCACCACTACTGTTACATGTCCACCGCTACCGATACATCAAGTCTACCGACAGACAAGCCTACCATTACAAATGTCTACCGCTACTCAGACCTACAGACACTCACTGTAACACAAGTCTACCGATATCAAGAGCTACCGTTCCAGAGACAGAACCCGACACTGCTTTAATTTCTTTATCTTTGTTTAATCTAACCAACAGTCATATCAGGTATATTTTAATACAATGACATTTATTTAATGTGTGCTGTTGGATTTCAGGGAACCGTACCTCGTACCTGCAAAAATAAATCATCTTTTGCCGGAGCACATACTTTAAATAAAGGAAGGATGTGCTACTAAAAGCGTGAGGCATATAGACGAATACACAAGATATACAGACCACAAGGTGTGCTGAAAGAACAACCGAGTGTGAATGCAAAGAGATGACTGAACTTACACGAAGAACTCATTCTTTACTGCATACCAGTGATGAGATAAGAATGAGAACATAACTCAAGAGCCTCATTGACTGTCTCTACACCTGAAAGTCAAGGAAACAGATGATACTCTGTTTTCCAAAAAAAACCAGAAGAGGACTCAGAGCGAATTATGATTAATCAAAGGAGTCCAGAACTGCACGACAATCACTAGAGCCATTTATAAACTCTATATATTTTCTCTGTGATTTATCTTTTTACATATTGAGTAGTGTGTGTTATCTGCTGTATTTTTCACACACATTGTCTCCTGTGCTTTAACTGAAGGTTTTGTAAATCCTCGCTCAACACTCTTACTTTTTTTATTTCCCACTAGGATAGTGGTAGAGGTCGTGTGACCTGGAAAGCTGGTTGTTGTTGTTTCTGTTCCCACGGATAACAGTGGTAGAGGTCTTGGACCTGGACAGTTGTATACTGTTGTAATCCCTGATCCAGGGTGTGGATCACTTTTATACAAATTTTTGAGAGGACCAAGTCTCGGCTTGAGACGGAACCTCTTGGTTATATCTGCTGTGCTATATCTTTCAAAGTTATTCCTTATTCCGCTGCTAATTACTTTAAAACCAAAACTATTTTTAAAGTCACTTTGATAATTAAATTTTCAAGTGTTTATATTAGTTGTAAATTAGTAAGTTGGTTTCAAAAGTTAATCAACCTTTCTGTTTTGATTAATTGGGAAATAATCAATCCCTTGAGAACCCAACCGAACCCTTACTTTGATATAAATTCACTAAAGTTTAATTTAGTATTTTATTTGGGGGCTTTTAAGACAAAGTTTTAAAACAGAAATTTTAATTTGAACTCAATTCACCCCCCTCTTGAGTATCCACTCCGACCAACAATTTGTATCAGAGGAAGATTTAAATATTCTCTAAAAGTACTCTGTTTTTCAACTGTGATTTTAGTTGTATTTTAAAGTTCTTAAAATTTCTGTTATTTCTAAATTTTTATCTCTTTAAAATATTTGCTTTAATTTAGTTATCATGGACAATAGAGTTGAAGGTGTTTCTACCAATAGACCACCCTTTTTCAATGGAACCAACTATGCTCAGTGGAAAATCAAGAAGAAAATTCATTTAGAGAGCATGGGTTTTGATATTTGGACTGCTATAGAATCTGAATACAAAATACAAACTACTGTTAGATCTACTTGGAATAAAGCTACTAAGACAGCCTACAATAATAATTGTAAATCTATGAATGCTTTGTACTGTGCTCTAGGAGATGAGGAATTTAATAGAATATCTGCTTGTAAAACTGCATATGAAATTTGGGATACCTTAGCTGTTTCTCATGAAGGAACAACTAATGTTAAGGAGATGAGATTGAATACCTATACTATTAAGTATGATAATTTTAAGATGAAGCCTGATGAACCCATTTATGACATGTATCTCAGGTTTAATGAAATTTTCAACACAATTACTTCTTCTGGGAAAGGATGTTCCAACAAAGGAACAAATCATGAGGATTTTGAGATGTCTACCTGAAAGATGGAGAGGAACCTCTGTCTTCATTAGAGAATCGTGTGACATTGGAGAACTGCCAGTCAAAGAACTAATTGGCAAACTAATGATGTTTGAAGAGGAACTCAAAGTGAAAAAAGAAGAAGATGATGAACCTAGAAGGAAGTCTGTTGCCTTCAAAACTACAACCTCAAAGAATAAGGATAAGGAAAAGCTTTAAGCTATCAATGAAAGTTCAAGCTGTGAAGACAGTGAGAGTGATTCTGACAGTGATGTTGAGATGGCTCACATTGATAGAAGGTTTAAGAAATTTTATATGTAGAAGAAGTTTCTCATAAAGTCAAATTACAAAGGTAAGTATGACAACAAAGGACATTGGAAAAAGGATTGGAAGAAGCCTGATAAATCAGATGAAGTTGTCTGTTATGAGTGCAAAAGGAAAGGACACATAAAAGCAGACTGTCCAAAGATGAAATACAAGAAGAGGTATGCATACAAGGATAACAAGTATAAGAAAGCCATGAAGGCTACTTGGATTGCTTCTGATGACAGTTCTAGTGAATCTGAAGTTTCTGAAACTGAACACAGAAACAAGGCAAACATGTGTTTTATGACAAACACTTCTGAGGTAACTTCAGAAACTCCTTCTTCTAATTCATATTATTCTATAGATGATTCTGAATGTGATAACATGTCTAAATATGAACTGTTTGAACATTGTGATATGTTAGAAGAAACCTATAATGAGCTGAAAGACAAATAAAAAGGTTTAAAGAAATAGTATGCTTTAACTGTTAAACATAAATCTGATCTGGATATTGAAGTAGAAAAGAATGCTCAGTTTCTTAAAGAGAATACTGAACTAAAATTATCTAATGATCAACTCAATAAAGACTTAGAGAAATTTACCAATGGTAAATATACTCTTACTCAAATGCTAGGTAAGAAAATTGCACCTAGATACACTACTGGTATAGGATACCAACCTGGACAAAGGAAAATTACCAAAACTAGATTCATTCCTAAATCTGGATAGAATGTAGCTAGCTCTAGAACTTCATATGCTTCAACTAGTTATATTCATAGTTATGGATCTAATAAGGTTTATCTTTCAAAATTTTTTGATTCTAGAAATTTTATGAGACCCATTAGACAAATATGGGAACCTAAAGTGTTATTGACTAACCTGTCTGGACCCAAGAAAATCTGGGTACCAAAATCTTTTCCTGTTTAAATCTGTTTTGTAGAAAACCTGCTTAAAGAGCTCCTGTAAAAAGATCTGGTACTTGGACAGTGGATGTTCAAGACATATGTTAGGAGAATTCTCATGCTTCAAAAGCTTAGTCAGAGTTGATGGAGGGTCTGTCACTTTTAGTGATAACTCAAAAGGAAAAATCATCAGCTTAGGCCAGATTGGTAACACTGACTCAGTATTGATTTCTAAAGTTTTATTTTTTGATGGACTTAAATACAATTTGTTAAGTATTTCTCAGTTATGTGATGATGGTTTTTATGTTAAATTTGAAAATGATTCTTGCAATGTTTTCAATTCTAAAAATGTTTTAGTGTTTGCTACTTTGAGAAATGAAAATGTTCATGCTGTTGATTTAAATTCTTTAGCTAAGAAAAATATTACTTGTTTAAATGATTTTCATAAAGAGTATTGTCTTTGGCACAGAAGATTAGGACACTGCAATGTGCATTCACTTAGAAAACTTGCTAGAAAGAACTTAGTTAGAGGCCTACCCAAACTTGAATTTCTCGCAGACAAAGTTTGTAATCCCTATCAAAAGGGAAAGCAACATAAAGTTTCTTTTAAATCAAAGAAAGAAGTTTCAACTTCTCAACCTCTCGAGTTGGTTCACATGGATTTATTTGGAGCTTCTAGAGTTTCTAGTTTAAATGGGAAGCATTATGTCAATGTTCTTGTAGATGACTTTTCTAGATATACTTGGTTATTTTCTAGCTCACAAAAGTGAAGCTTGTTCTTGCTTTGTAAAATACTCCAAGTCTGTAGAAAACCTTAGTGGACTTAAGATTAAAACTCTGAGAAGTGATCATGGTTGTGAGTTTGAAAATCATGAGTTTGAATCATACTGCTCACACAAGGGATATAGTCACAATTTCTCTGCCCCTAGGACACCCCAGCAAAATGGTGTAGTAGAAAGGAGGAATAGAACCCTACAAGAAATTGCTAGAACCATGCTTAATGAGTATGACCTAGCGATTTATTTTTGTACTGAAGCTGTAAATACATCTTGTAATGTTATTAATAGAGTCTTGATTAGAAACGTTCTTAAGAGGACCCCTTATGAGTTATAAAACCATAGGAAACCTAAGGTTAACTACTTCAAAGTTTTTGGATGCAAAGTCTTTATTCTTAATACTAAAGATAATCTTGACAAGTTTGCATCCAAGAGTGATGAAGGAATTTTCCTAGGTTACACTATTTCTAGTAAATCCTATAGAGTGTTTAATAAGAGAACCAAATGTGTGGAAGAATCTGTTCACATAAAATTTGATGAAACTGGTCCACATGAACCTAAGAACTCTCTTGAAAATATTGAAGATGATCTCTCTGGTTTTAACCTTAATGATAAAAACAGTGGACCTATAGTTAAAACGTCTAGTTCTAGAAATTTTCCAGAACCTGCTTCTGTTGAACCCCAACCTGTTGATGAACCTAAAATCTCTAGCCCTACCTTTTCAAGACCAACTAGGATTCTAAAGAACCATCCTTTAGATGATGTTGTTGGAAATCTAGATAGAGGACACAGACTAGATCTTCTCTAAGATATTAGGTTGAACATCAAGCTTTTCTTTCACAGTTAGAACCTAAAAATGTCAATGCTGCTATCAATGATGAATTTTGGGTAATGGATATGCAAGAAGAACTAAATCAATTTGAAAGAAACAAAGTCTAGAAATTAGTAGAAAGACCTAAGGACACTATCACCATAGGTACAAAATGGGTGTTCAGAAATAAGGTCGATGAATCTGGAAACATCATTAGAAACAAATCTAGGCTAGTTGCACAAGGTTACAATCAAGAAGAAGGAATTGACTATGAGGAAACCTTTTCACATGTAGCTAGATTAGAGGCTATTAGGATCTTACTTTCCTATGCATCACATCTGAATTTCAAGTTATATCAAATGGATGTGAAAAGTGCTATTTTAAATGGTTTTATTGTTGAAGAAGTTTTTGTAGAACAACCACCTGGTTTTTCAAATCCACATTTTCAAAATCATGTTTTTAAACTTTCTAAAGCTTTATATGGTTTAAAACATGCTCCAGGAGCTTGGTATGAAAGACTTTCAAACTTTCTTATTTCAAAAGGATTTACAAAAGGAATAGATGATCCCACTCTTTTTATAAAAAGGATTTCAAAAGATGTATTAATAGTACAAATCTATGTTGATGATATTATTTTTGGATCTTCTAAAAATTATTCATGAACTGATTTTTCAAAGGTTATGCATAATGAATTTGAAATGAGCTTAATGGGAGAGCTTAATTATTTTCTTTGTTTTAAAATTTTTCAAACTAAAGATGGTATTATTTTAAATCAAAGTAAATATACCAAGGATTTATTAAAACATTTTGGTTTAGATAGTATTAAGGAAAGTGATATACCTATGAGTACTACTTGTAAGTTGGATGTTGATGAATCTGGGAAACCAGTTGATCAAACCAATTACAGAGGCATGATTGGGAGTTTACATTATCTTACTTCTAGTCGACCAGATATTATGTTCAGTGTATGTATGTGTGAAAGATTTCAAGCTAATCCTAAAGAATCACACTTGCTTGCTGTTAAAAGGATTTTTAAATATCTTAAGTATACTGCAAATTTAGCCTTGTTTTATCCAAAAGGACAATCATTTTACTTAACACGTTATTCAGATGCTGATTTTGCTGGCTGTAAGTTAGATAGGAAGAGCACATCTAGAACATGTCACTTACTTGGAAAATCCCTAGTATCATGGTGTAGTAAGAAACAGAACTCAATTGCATTGTCTACTGCTAAAGCAGAATACATCGCTGCTGGTAGTTGTTGTGCACAGATTCTGTGGATGAAACACACACTAATGGATTATGGATTTGACTTTAAACATGTTTCAATCAACTGTGACAACACTAGTGCGATTAATATCTCTAAGAATCCTATGTCTCACTCTATAACCAAACACATTGATGTTAGACACCATTTTCTAAGAGATCATTCTCAAAGAGGTGATATAACACTTGAGTTCATAGGCATTGAACTTCAATTAGCTGATATTTTCACTAAGCCTTCAAGTTCAGAAAGATTAAGTTTCATCAAACATGAATTAGGAATGATAACTTACCCTTGACACCATTATAGAATCCTCACCGTTATAGAAACCTCACCGTTAGAGAGACCTCACCGTTATAGAAACCTCACCGTTACAGAAACCTCACCGTTAGAGAGACCTCACTGTTAGAGAAACCTCACCGTTATAGAGACCTCACCGTTAGAGAGACCTCACCGTTAGAGAGACCTCACTGTTAGAGAGACCTCATCGTTAGAGAGACCTCACCATTATAAAGACCTCACCATTAGAGAGACCTCACCGTTAGAGAGACCTCACCATTAGAGAAACCTCACCGTTACAGAGACCTCACCGTTAGAGAGACCTCACCGTTAGAGAGACCTCACCGTTAGAGAGACCTCACCATTATAGAGACCTCACCATTAGAGAGACCTCACCATTAGATAGACCTCACCGTTAGAGACACCTCACCGTTAGAGAGACCTAACCGTTAGGGAGACCTCACCGTTAGGGAAACCTTACTGTTAGAAGACTTTACCGGTACATTTGCGCGCTGTATTTTTCTGTAAAGCCGAGTAATCAAACCGTTTTATTTTATTTATGATTTATGTGATTTTTGAATCCTAAATGATATTAAAACTTGAACTAGACTCACTCAATCTCACCGCGAACCTGTCTGCTCGAACTCTCCTAAACCTAAACCTCTCGACCTTCATAACCCTAGCCTCAAATCCATAATGGCCTGCGTCCAGAGACCTCAGATGACTGATGGAAGTGAAGCGTCGATAGTGAAGAGACAAAAAGTAGCTAGTACTGATGCCAGTGGAAGTGGCAGTGGAAGTGTAGCTCAGAGAAGACCAGTAAACTCACACCTATTGAAGCGCGAGATAGTTGTTGAAAAAGTAGTGTGTGCAGAATGGCTTATGGAAATAAAGTCATTGGTTCTTAGAGTGTTAGAAGAACAAGGTTGGTTAGAATGCTTCGCGAACAAAAATGGACCTTATTATCCAGGACTGGTGAAACAGTTCTATGAATTCGTTCGTTTTGAAAAGCATGAAGAAGAAAGAAGAATGGTTTCATATGTGAATAGTCAGGAAGTATCGTTTACTTCAGAATAATGGGCTGAGAACCTGAGAGTTCCTCATGAGGGAGATTTTACTTATTATTCCAAGTTTGTACCTTCGACCAGTGATGTGTTTCAATATGAAGATGCTTTTCTAGAACTCACAGGGAATGGGACCCCTAAAAAGGTGATTTCTGCAGAGATGCCAGGATAGGATAAGTTGTTATTTAAATTTATTCAGCATGTTGTTATTCTGAGAAGAGGAGACTTTGCCACTTTAAGATTCCAAGACATATATGTGTTACATTTGTTGAAGCACAGTGTGAGAATCAATCTATGTAGATTAATTATGGTTCAAGTGGAAGAGATGACTAGACCGAAGTCAAAATCAAATGCCTTGTTTTTTTCAAAGCCAATTTTTGTGATGCTGAAATTGAAGGAGATAGCTGGACCTCAGGATGAGCTAGTAGTGGTTAAGGATAACTTCTGTATTACAAGAACTATCTGTAAATACATGAAAGTCAGCTGGAATCCTTGGAAGAAATCATGGGTAAATGATGATGGAAAAATTTATGACAAGTTCACTTCTGTGGATCATCTGTCTAGACCAAAGGATGTGAGAGATCCTGGTCTTGGACCAAATGAGCCAGAACTGGTCTACAGTGATGATGATGCTGAGGAGGAAGAGACATCAGTAGAGGATAGAGGAGACCCAGACCTACCCCCTAGTCCTGTGCATCATGTTATTTCTTATGGAGCAGCTAGCCCTCCAAAAGAACTACCAAAGAGAGAAATTGCCTTGAAGGAAAATGATACAGAGACTACAGAAGAAGGAGAAGAATCATGCCAATATGTTGTCAAGGACACCTCTGAGGAGGATGAGACAACCGAATCTGATCATAGAGAAAATGAGGCTGATGATGAAGCAGATGATGAGGAAAATGTTGAAAAAGAGCTCAGTTTGAGTCCTCCAATAGTCAGTACAGTTAGGATAGTACCTGATCAGGAAGATATAACAGCAACACCTGTTGATGAGAGAGTCATTAATGACTCAGAACAAATTGCTATTGAATCAGCTGTAATTGTAGAGGATATTGCAGAATTACCTCCGGAAGAAGAGTTGGAAGAGATACCTCAAGAAAATGTTCCAAGTGAGGGAGAGAAACTTGGCTCAGTATCAGTATCATATGACATTGAAGGTTGGACATTAGATCCTGGATATATGATTCTTGGACTTTATTATGGAGATTCTGATGAGGAAGACCAACCCCAAAAGGAATCATTTACCTTACCTATTGTGGCTGACAATGTGGAAACCAAGGAGAACCTTAAGTCTTTAAAAGCCGAATTAATAGATGAAATAAAAGAATCAGTGGAATATATTAAGAAAAGTATGGTTGAAGAGATGAAAAGAGTGGAGAAATCCCTTGAGTTATCCATTGGATGTAGTTTGTTCAGTCCTGTGAAAGAAATGGTGGATGAACTTAAGGTGTGCCACACTCATATTGAGAGTTAGACAGAAGCTGTAGTTGATCTTAGACAATCAATTGCTTCATTTACTGCTTTGAACAGTTCTCAAACCCAAGTGCACACTGACATTTGATATATCAAAGAAGTGATCAAATAGTTTGTGGAAGTTTTTGAGGCATTTAAGAAGTTAGTTAAGGAACATCTGAACAGTCAGGATGAACTTGTTCAGAAGGTGGTTAGTAGTCTGACTCACTCTTTCAAGGAGACAGTGGCCTTCTCAATGAATCCTCTTCCATCATCCAGCACAAGTATGAACCTTGACCAGATCCGCACTGTTATTCAGGAAGAATTAGCTAAGGCCAGTCCCAGTGGTGCATCAGATACCCAGATTCTTGCTACCACTAAGGGAGTTAGTAGTTTTGTTTGTGATCACCTGCGAGCATCTACTGCTTCTCGAGAGGAAATAAAAAATAAGGTGGATGCTTATTTTGAAAAAGTTTATACCAAGCACCAAATGAAAAACCATTTCAAGCTTTTGATTGAGAATATGAAGTTACCTCCAGTTACACAAGCCTTCAGAGAATAGGTTAGTAAGATCAGGGAGCTTACTCCTGCTTTAGATAAGTTTATTGAGAATAGAGATTATTTTGTATCTGCTATGGAGAGAGATGGAAGCATCATCATGGATTTCAGGAATCTCTTGATGCCTTTCCTACATGTGGATGCTCGGTCAGTTATTGTACCACCTTCCCTTCCACCATCTGCCTCTGGGAGTACTCCTCAACTGACTCCAGTTCAAGCCATCAGGAGCTTGACACCTTTGGTCCCTCAGAGAGAGACAAATTACAGATATGGTACTGTATCAGTTGCTGATCCACCAGTGGTTCTTTCAGGAATTCCCAAGCCTGCTGACTCTACCTCTGCACCCTCTGCTGATCCCAAGGGAAGGACACTTGTTCAAGAGGATTATTGAGTACTTCTAGCTCCATTTTTTTATGGGATTCATTGTATTTTGGTACTTTTCTGACCTTCCCAAATGTATCTTTTTCTTATCAATCCAATACTTCATTCCACTATTCACTGTCTATTTTACTCTATATCTTTTCTTTCCTAGTCCTTCTATTTTCTCTGATACCCTCCTTTTTGTGAATCACAAAGGGGGATAAATTATTGGAAATCAGTACCCAGAGAGAGAGAAAGAAAATGTTGTTCACATAAGGGGGCAAAGGGGGAGAAAATCACTACTTTGGAGGAGAATCCTGTAGTTAAATTGGTAGGGGGAGGAATATGCGAATCTCTTCAAACTAAAGAATCTTGCTTGTGTTTTCCTCTAATACTACATTATTTCTTGATATATTCCTGTTTTCATATTTTTCCTCTGATGCTACTTTTTTTTATATCAATTACTGAGATTTTTTTTTCTAATACTATACTGTTGATATCATACTTTGATATATTTTTTTTCTCTGATATTACTTTATTTTGGCATAAGTTGTGATTATCAAAAAGGGGGGGATTGTTGAACCCTCTAAAATTAAGTTGCATTATTGTGTTTTGATAATCCCAACCATTCTTTCTTTATATCTTGATTGTGCTTAATAAATTCCAAATATACTTTAATATATGTTGTTACCTTCACTATGCTTAAATTAAGTATTTTGAATTATCAGATATATGTTTACTATGAATTAACTAATTCTGCCAAGTGAATGCTCAAACAGTTTTTAGCTACCGTTACAAACTAGCTACCGATACAGAGTAGAGCAACCGTTAGATAGTAGCTACCATTAGAAGCTAGCAACCGTTACAGCTCACAGTGACCGATACAATTAAGTCTACTGATATGTTGGAGCTACCGCTATAAGAGAGCTATCGATACAATGAAGTCGACAGTTACCGCTACAACAAAGTTGACAGCTACCGATATGTTGAAGTCCACCGTTATGAAAAGTCTACAGATAGAGAGCTACCAATACCGTTACAAGGCAGAGCCACAGCTACCGATAGAGAGTTACCGCTACTGGTAAAGGCAGAGCCACCACTACTGTTACAAGTCCACCGCTACCGATACATCATGTCTACCGACAGACAATTCTACCGTTACAAATGTCTACCGATACTCAGACCTACAGACACCCACTATAACACAAGTCTACCGATATCAAGAGATACCGTTCCAGAGACAGAACTCGACACAGCTTTAATTTTTTTATCTTTGTTTAATCTAACAAATGGTCATATTAGGTATATTTTAATACGCTGACATTTATTTAATGTGTGATGTTGGATGTCAGGGAATTGTACATCGTACCTGCAAAAAATAAATCATCTTTTGCCGGAGCACGTGCTTTAAATAAAGGAAGGATGTTCTACTAAAAGCGTGAGGCATATAGATGAATACACAATAGATACAGACCACAAGGTGTTCTGAAAGAAAAACCGAGTGTGAATGCAAATAGACGACTAAACATACATGAAGAACTCATTATTTACTGCATACCAGTGAAGAGCTGAGAACGAGAACATAACTCAAGAGCCTCATTGACTGTCTCTACACCTGAAAGTCAAGGAAACAGACGATACTCTGTTTTCCAGACAAAAACCAGAAGAGGACTTAGAGCGAATTACGATCAATCAAAGGAGTCCAGAACTGCACGACAATCAATAGATCTATTTCTAAACTCTAAATATTTTCTCTGTGATTTATCTTTTTACATATTGAGCAGTGTGTGTTATCTACTATATTTTTCACACACACTGTCTCCTATGCTTTAACTGAAGGATTTGTAAATCCTCTCTCAACACTCTTACTTTTTTATTTCCCACTGGAATAGTGGTAGAGGTCATGTGACCTGGATAGCTGGTTTCTGTTGTTTCTCTTCCCACGGATAACAGTGGTAGAGGTCTTGGACCTGGACAGTTGTATACTGTTGTAATCCCCGATCCAGGGTGTGGATCACCTTTATACAAATTTTTGTGAGGTCTAAGTCTTGGATTGAGATTGAACCTCTTGGTTATATCTGCTGTGCTATATCTTTCAAAGTTATTCTTTATTCCGTTGCTAATTACTTTAAAACCAAAACTGTTTTTAAAGTCACTTTGATAATTAAATTCGCAAGTGTTTATATTAGTTGTAAATTAGTAAGTTGGTTTTGAAAGTTAATCAACCTTTCTGTTTTGATTAACTGGGAAATAATCAATCCCTTGAGAACCCAACCGAACCCTTACTTTGATATAAATTCACTACAGTTTAATTTATACTAAATTCATATTCCATTTCTAATGGCTCCAAAGTGTATTATTAAAAGGCTAAGGTGGGTATGGGTCTAAATCCTTTCAACCAATATATTTTAGACAGGTTTGGGTCATTATATTAACCTTATCTTATAGTTTTAACCCTTGGTTAATTAGTTTGACACTTACCATGTCACTTTGTATTTTTATATTATATAGTTAATAAACTTACTATATCCCTCCAAGAGAACCCCAAATGGTCCATTAATGATACTCCTATTATGATACAAGTCCTCTGGCCGAACCTTAGATATTTAGGAATTTAATATCAATTAATAATATAATATTTTGTTTAAAAACCCTTTTATGTCAATTTTGACACTATTTGGTTTTTTTTGGAAAGTCATCACAACTTGATTACTTCGAACAAGATACCTCGAATTAGCCCTAACATGTCATAGTCACCTATAAAATTTGTGGATGTCATAAAAACATTGAAATTATATTTATTTTAATATTTATATTACCATTTATTTGATCCTTTCATTAATAAGGTAATTACTTCATCATCATTGTTTCATAAATAAATTTAATTATTTAATGTCTAAAAATTATAATTAAAATACCATTATGTAGGAAATCTTTTTATCTTTCTAATTAATATTTATAATCGAGTTTATCTTATGTATATCCCTATATTAAAAATGTTTTAGTTATTAAACTTTGATTTTAACTCTTTTAACTCTTCTTTGAAATAAATAATAATAAATGTCCTAATCTAATCTAAGTGGACCTAAAGGGTCATATTTTATTCCTAAGGTTGTTTTTGGTCGAATTAAACTTATAAAATAGAATTCTGACATGTGTTAGGGTAATAATAATATCATTTTTACCTATAATTACCCTATTTACTTTTTACCGTGGTAAATAAAATTTAAAAGTTACTATTCACCAAAAATTATTTTTATCTTATTGAACCAAATTTTACACCTTGATATTAACCGTGTCTTTCATATTTTCAAAATTCCACGCACAGTAGCGGTAAAACTTTGTTTTATGTGAATTTACAAATTCTCCTTGGAGGTGGGTAAAAGACAGAGAAAAAGTTCAATAAAATTTTTATATATCTAAAATTATTATAAGCTGCCTCCAATAAATTAAATTGAATTTATATAGGTGTTATGAATCTATTTTTACTTAAAATAAATTTATATAATATAAATATTTATTTAAATAAAAAGCTGGTTTTAAACAGTAACTCAGTGTTTTCACTATTCATCAAAAAATGAATGTTTTCAGAAAAATACCCAAAATTTACCCTAAGATAATTTTGATATTTAGAATTAAATAAAGAAGTATATTTTACAAAATTCAAAACATATAAGTTTCATTTGTTAATTTAAAATTAATTCCTGTTGTTAAAACAAAAAGCGTGTTTTTAAGAAACAATAACTATCAAAATATTGACACTTGTTTATGTCTGGTTTAAATGTGAAATTATGTCCAATGACCAACATTGGATTAAATGGTAAAAATATATTATAAATATAATTTAAAACCACTAAAATTCATAATTTATCACTATTAATTATTTTGATTAAATAAGTTTTTTTAATTAAAATTTTGTAATTTTCACTATTCATCAAAATATTAAAGTTATCCGAAAAGTACCAAAATTTCACCCTAGGATAATTTCGATATTATTAATCCAAAAATGAAGTCCATTTTGAGAGATAAAATATATAAAATTTCAAAAAGTGGGTATTACAATTCATAACGACTACTTTGATTGGTCGTGGTGTGTGTTAGAACTCAAAGTTGCGTACAACACATACTACTGTATTTTTCAAAGAGAAGCGTACTGTGGAAGCTCGGGGTGTTACACCTTTGATAGATTCAAGCCATCCAGAATTGATAACTTGGCTGGTACTTGGGAAAAATGTTTCAAGACATCATATTTTTTATCCAAAGGTCTGTGTTTCCCAACAAGAACATGTGGTTTTGCAGGTGCCTTAGAGTTTGATGCTTTTTAAGTAGATGCATCTTGTATCGGGGTAGGGGTTGGAAATACTCATGGATTTGGAAGATTTGACTGAATATGTCTATTTAACTACTGATAGGAAGAAGGTGTAACCTCCAACCGATCCTCCAGAATGACTATTCCAGTACTAAATCTGTTATGAGTGGAAGAACTTTCTTATTCTTGTTGAGCTCGCTGAAGGGCTCTGCCACAAGTTTCTGCTGCATATACAGTTCTAGCAGGGTTAAAATTGGAATAGTGTTTTATGGGATATTAATGTATTCCTCTATATCCCAAACCTATGGAACTCCCTCTAATTCCATTGTTTGATATAGGGAACTCAGGCTCATCGAGATCGAAACTGTGACTGGCATAAGGATCTGTTAATTGAATCATGTTAACAGAACCAAAGATCAACTCTTCATCTGATGAAGACTCTACCTGATTAGGCAAATTAGGCTGTGCCATTTGGTGGGGTGGTTCCCGTGACCTTGAAGTAGATTGAATAAAATCTTCCAGAGTCAAAGACAACTTGGGCATTGACACGATCTCATCTTCTTCTGATTGTTCCTCTTTTTTTGAATTATGCCATCTCTTTGAGGATTTTCCCTCTGATGAAGAGGGTTTTACAGTGGCATTCATAACAGAAGACACAAATGGTTTCTTCAATTGTGTTCGCAAAATGGCATGAGTTCAGTTGATCATTTTTCGGATCATCTAATCATCATATTTCTGCGTGTTTTGCTTCTAACTTCTTTCCCCTTGCATTCTTCCTCTGGATCTGTAGCAGTAACACATGCTACCTGAGCTGAAGAACATATCAATTTTACTTGTCTCGAGTCGACCATTTTTTGAAGGAGGTCCTTGAAGACAAAACACACCTGAATGGGATGCCCCAACATCAGATGAAATGGGCAATAGTTGGGACGATCTTCATCTCCTTTCGTGTTTGGCCTTTTGGGCCTCAGCAATTGAACCAAATTATTCTCCAGAGCTGAAATTAAGTAACCAGGAACTTGTTCATTTAGGAAAGAATAAACTTTTCTCTTCATATCCTCAAATTGTTTTTGTCTTTGATCTCTTTGATCATCTTGACGAAACGGCCTTTGTTGTTGATGCTCAGAAGGTGGAGCCCTTCGATAAGGTAAAGGTTTTGAAGTAGAAGAAGATATAGGTGCTTGCTTAAGTGTAACTGTAGCAGTCTTTTCTCAACCCATTCTCCTTCTTGGAGCTGGTGGAATTACACGAGTTTTATCCTTAGTATTCATAAGAGAGTCTTCAATCTGATGAGCGATTAAAGTAAGGTCTCGAAACCCTCATCTGTATTTCACAGGGATCAATAGTATACGAAATTCATCACTCAAATTAGCCACACAGATTGGCAACAAATATTTTTGAGGGAGTGCTAAGCTTAGGGAATATGTTAATCCCTTAAAGCGAGCAATGAAATATTAAACCCTTTTATTTTCCTTTTGCTTACAATTTGTAAGATCAAAAACTGTTTTCTTTGGAAAAGTTCAGCTGAATTGAAGATGGAATCATTGGCGGAGATACCCCCATCCGGTAATTGACCGGTATTGCATGCTTGTATACCAAACAAAGGCAGGTCCTTGTAATGACTGTACAAAACACTTGAGCTTAACTACTTCTTGTTGTTGAGGATTTCTCATCATAGGATCACAACGAGAAACAAAATGTGTTAAGTGTTTCTCTGGGTCTCCTAAACCATTGATGATTGGGAATGTGGTACTTGAAAAATTTGATGGGGGAGGAATTGCATCAACCCATTCAAGGTAAGATCTCTTTTTTGGTTGATTTTGAGAACGTTTTTTCACCATAGCTTCCAATTGAGCTGTTAATGACTCAATAGTAGTTATTAACTTTTGATAAACATCCGATTGAGCTTGGACCTGAGCATGTGCAATAACTGGAGTCTAAATAGATGTGGTAACTGGTACTGAAATTGATGATAACACCACCGGTTGTTGTTGCACCTGACCCATAGAACTAAACCTATGAGGGTGTACTGTTAAAGGAGGATATTCCGGAATTATCTCAGTAGCCGCAACAAATTCTCTTGGATGACTGACTGCAGCACACTTAGGAGGAAGACTACATTGAAGTAGTTCTGCATTCAACCTCCTCAACTCCTTCATTTCTTCCTCTTTTTGCGAGAATCTTTGCTCTAGTGAGAGTGATTGGACTTGTATAGAGGAATTGTATGTAACCTGATTCTTTCCTTTCCCTTATTAGACACCTTTTGGAGAGGGGGAAGCTGGTTATTTGAAGGAATACACAGATTCTTGGTAAGCCTTTGATTTCATGTACGCACACTTTCTTCATTTGTGTCTATGCGTACAAATTTTTAAGCAGGAACATCTTCATCTGATCCCTCTGAGTGAGCCTCATGTTTTGGAGGATCAGAAACAACGACATTGATGACATTAATTGATGCATAACACATTTCATCCCTTCTATCGGCATTTCTATGATACTATCTTTTTCCATGTTTTTGATGAGACACTTCATTTTTTTGATTTGATCCCTCAGGAACTTCTTGACGAACCGTAATTTGGAGGTAATCTCTTGATAATTTTTCTCTTCATTACTCTTGTGAATTCTTCCCTAATCGAGAGAAGAGTAAATTTCTCTGAGTAAGAGATTGAGGATTTGAAAATGTCCCTAGTCCGGTGGACTGGGGTTGTTCCTACTGTTTCTGCTCAACTCCTTGAATCCTATTTGTTGATTCCAAGGGTTGGGTTAAAAGATTCCCCAGTCTGGAAAGTGGGTGTGGTTCTTGAGCTGCTACATCTGAGACTTTCTTGAATGATGTCTGGATATTGTGGACTTTAGTCTGAAAATTGGCTGGATGCATCCACCGACATCCACTCAAATCACCAGGCTCAAAAGACCGTTGGATGATTTATGACACT
Organism: Viscum album; assembly: GCA_963277665.1. NCBI lineage: Eukaryota > Viridiplantae > Streptophyta > Magnoliopsida > Santalales > Viscaceae > Viscum > Viscum album. Next base: position 931,425,707 of record OY728137.1, read on the forward strand.
TCTGTCAGTTGATGATGTGAATTCTCTAAACGAGAATCATGTTCAATATTCTTGTTTGCTTGATGTAGGAGCAATTCAACAACTTTTTCTCTGTATGTCTGACTTTGAGAAGAACTAGTTGAGGGCTGTTCTTGAGCAAGCCTTTGATTACAAAAAAGCCAATTAGATGTGGTCGGCCATGGGCAATAAAATTACATGAGACCATTTTCGGTGGGCTTTGTTGACTAGAGAGTACAGTGAAATGAAGTTCTCCATGAACAACCCATCCCCTGCTATGAATACTAGGTGGGGCATTGGAAATTAACTGGCACAATCTTATTAGTGTGACAAGGGATGAACGCTGGAGGGCTCTCTACAGCTTTTCAGCCTTCAGATATCGAGAAACTGAGAGAGATGCAATGTCAATTTGACATTGTAAACCTTCAATTATCTTGACATGATTTTCATATTCATAATAAGATAATATTTTCTTTTTAAATTGAAAAAGTGTTTTCCACATGTTAAGATGGATATCTTGAATACAATCTTCCGTCAACATTTCTGGAATGTCATAATGAGAATCATCCAAACGACAAAAAATGACTGGAACTTCACCTTTTTCAAGTTTTTTTCTCATATTCAGCACCACCACTTTTTCATTTGATGAATATTCTTCTACGTGATTAGACCAGAGTAGGTGCTTCCTTGTTGCTTCAGCATACTCAACAAGATTGGTAGAGAATTCAATAATCAACCTAGAAGCTAAATGTCCCAAGGGTGGTTCGGAGAATGACCTACACCCCATGCTATCTTCTGATTGAGAAAGTATTTCACCTACTAGTGGTAAAGCATCATACATGACTTGCTTCACATTAGCAAGTGCCTCATGGTAAGAGGGATTTCTCATCACTACATTGTCCGTTGGAGTATTTTCTAGGCAATGTGAATTACTACTGCAGAGAGGACTTTTGCAGCTAAATTCATCATCATGGGGAAGACCACCATGGTGGGTTACAACAAAAGATGAAACATTTTTTTCCATGGTCTTTTGGCCACACAGAAGGTTCTTGTGGCTCTCATCTGAAAATGATACTTTGAGATTGACCAAATTGTCACGAAACAAGCCTTCATGAGGAAGTGTCTAACGAAGACCTTCAGAATTAATGTTCCCACTATTGGGAAATGAGAGAGTAGAATCTTGAATTCCAATAGAAAATTGTTTGAGGGCTTCAAGAACTCTAGCATCGAGCAAGGACTTATTATAAATTTGCTCTTGATTTCTTTACTGTGCTGGGAGGATCTTTTTCTTAGACGCCTTCTTACTCACTTTGGGAACCACTTTTTGACGAAAGTGGTTATTATGGGCAGGTGTATGTGCATGCTCAGGAGAAATGATCAGGGTAGGATGATTATCTCTACTCAAATCAGGTGTATGTTCCTGACTTGGTTGTTCATATGACATGGGGAGTATGCACCACAACCCTCTTGGACTAAAATAGAGGTGTGTGTATGTTCTGAAGTGATATGTTAATGTGTCACTCCACAGGTAGGGATAGATTTTCATTTCTTTCCCTATGATGCTGTTGAAGCTGTTATAATATTCTGGCACACATCCAGAATATGAGCAGGGACTTTCTTTTTCTCTTTCACCATTGACAGATTATGCTTGGTGACTTCAGCTGCCGGAATGGGGATATACATCCATTCTGTGCTTGGAGTAGGAGTGTATTCCTTCTCCTATCCTCCTTTTCCTATCAGGGATTTCTGACAGTACTCATGTGTGGGGGCATAGAGTTGAGTCTATATCTTGTTTGTCATTAGGGATTTCCAATTGACTTCTCCAGGTGCTACCAAACGAGAATGTTTGTAGGCTTGATCAATAATAGCAGGTGTATGTGCCTTCTGATTGCACTCCTCCAAACGTGGTTGATGAACCTCCTTCAATACTGACAGACGAGGCTGCTAGCAGGATTGATGAGTGTAAGCAGGTGTATGTGCATGTTTACCAGTTGTTAACACATTAGGTTGGCGGGCTTCATCTTATGTAGTGAGACGAGCCTGCAGACTAGATGATGATTTGTAAACAAGTGTATGTTCCTGTCTATAGTACTCCACCAGAATTGCCTGGTGGGATTGGTGTGTTGATGACAGAGGAGTCTGCTGGATAGCGGAGTTAAAACGGACGGGTGTGTGTTCCCACTCGTTTCTTTCCACCAAGTTAGGCTGGTGGACTTCTCTGGAAATGGAAGAGATAAGAACCTACTCACTATTTACCGGTCATCATCTCTGGTGGTTCATCTTTCCGGCTTGGTTTCGAGGAACCTGAGCCAACCGCCTGGAGACAACACCCTCATCATGTTGAGGGTGCACTGCCGCACGAGTCTGGCGGCGATTGTTGATGGGAGCCCTTGGAAAGGACTCTGGTCTCCATGAATTAAGGCCGTTAGTGACCTTCTCATTCACGTCCATATAATATGGGAGGGACTGGTGATTGCATTCCGGGGATAATGACCCGAAATGGTTGGAGATGGTGGTTGGCACCACCTGCTTCTTGATCGCTGGTCATCGCTGTCTGGACAACCAGGGTGAATTATTAACATGGAGGGCTTGTCGAGTGGCCTCCATAGTCAGAATAGTACCATTTTTATGGTATTCCTTAACCAGCGCATTTGATACCCAACATTTAAGATGTTGATTAGGTGATTTCTTCCTCAGAGCGGACGATGATCCAGAAGTAGTAGCAGTAGAGGCATTCATAGCAGAGGTATTCATAGGTGTGAACTTAAGAGAATCCATTTCTATAACGTAGAAGATCTTGGAAAAGAGTGTATGTTTGATATAACAGATATAATCAAGATAAGTTCTGCTACTACATCTTTTGGATGAGAACATATGTTATTTACTATTTTGTTGGCCCTCTCATTGAGTTTAAATAGGGGCCTAACAAATAAGTAAAACATCACTTTAACTTGGTTAAGGATTCACATCAGGTTCACCATTTTTTGTTTCACGCTAGAATTGGGGATGACCTCATTTGTTTAAGGTTCAATCATTCCAATAGGTTTCTAACAGGTTCGTTCGTAGAACTAGAAATATCCAATTATTCTATATCCATTTGGAACTAATTTCCAAAGGTAGGTGCTTATTAGTTGTGGACTGATAAGGCTTAATAATTTTCATTGGTCGAGAGGATGGGAGGTCAGACTCATCACACCTTTTTGGGGGGAATTATTGTCTACTCCGGGACTCTCTTTATAGGTTTAAGTTATGTTCGTGAATCTTTATTAAGTTACCAAGTATGAAAATGTGTTTTCCTTTAGATCTGACAATCAATGATTAATATGTATCAAATTTAGAGAATCTTTTATATGTATTCGAGGTTCTTCATCGATAGATAATCATCTGTATTTGTTAGAGATTCATAGTCAATGGTATCCTTAAACACATTATATTGAAATCTCTTGGTCATTATGATAACCATACTAGTTTTAAAGCCACTCAGTGGGGCACTTGAAGTTTATTTTCATTCAGAAGGACATGAATTATTTCAGAGTTGGGATCATACCCGCATATGGGATACCTACGTATCCTTGTTTAGAAAAGGAATCAGAACCCACGTAGTTCGAGTAAGTGAGTATGAGGTTTATGCATGATTTATGGCTCAAAAAAGGATGTCATAATTACTTTTACACTCTAAGCTCACATGAGTCATGCTCGGTGTGAGAAACAAGAGGTATTTCTAAAACCAGACAATTGTTCCACGAAAGATGCAATCATAAGAAATAATGTGGGGATAATGTATGTATGACTGCCCAGATAGATGAAGATTAGTATTTACGTCGGGACAGAAACCTGGGAACAAGGTCCATAAAGGTGTATGTGCCTTATGGAGATTTGGATACTTAACTTAAGACTTAATCTTGAGAAGGATTCCCAAATTAGAGGGGACATATGATTGGATTTTACTCGTAATAAAGAAGCCCAAATCAAAATTAAATTAAGACTGGCTAGGAGAAATTATGACCGGGGCTTATTCTTGAGAAGGAGGCCTAGGTTAAAAGGATTTGAGAATTGGGTATTTCTTCCTGAGAAGGAGGCCCAGGTTAGGAGGAATTATGATTGGGGCTTACTCCTAAAGAGGATACCCAGATTTAGGAACTTGGGACTTACTCCTAAAAAGGATGCCCAGATTAAATATCTTGAACTGGGGCTTATTTTGGAGGAGGATTCCCATAGTTGGGAACTTGATGACTAGGGCTCACTCATGAAAAGGAGGCCCAAATTAAGGGACTTGGAGACTGGGGCTTAATCCTGAAAAGGAGGCCCAGGTTAGAGGACTTGGGGCTTACTCCTAAGGAGGATTACCATATTTGTGAATTTGAGATTAGGGCTTAATATTGAGAAGGAGGGCCATATTTAAATAACTTCTCATCTTCAAGGATGAGGCTGAATGAATGAAATCTCTCACCTTAGTGACATGAAGCCATTTAAATCACTAGGTTTTGAGAGATGTTCCACACAATTTGTAACACCCCGCGATTTTATGAAAAATATTCTATTTAATTTTATTAATGTCTTCTGTTGTACGCTACACCAAAAGGAGCTTGCACAACACGCATCCTTGACCTGCCTTGCATTACATGCAATCGCAACCTTCCTCGATAGCGTGTGTAGTACGCAATACCGAGTTTCACTAAACAACGATATGCTATTAAAATATTATTGAAACTAGATGTTATGAATAGAAATAACCACTAATTAAAATTTTGTAAATTTTATTTTTCAAAATTGTCTTCATTTTTGGATTCGGAATATCGAAATTAGCTTAGGGTGAAATTTTGGTACTTTTCGGATAACTTTCATATTCTGATGAATAGTGAAATTTACTAAATTTTAATTAAAAACAACTTTTTTAATCGAAAAAATTAATAGTGATAAATTATTAATTTGAGTGGTTTTAAAGTATATTTAGAATATATTTTTACAATTTAATACAATTTTGGTCATTGGATGTAATTTCACATTTAAACCAGTTAGAAACAAGTGTCAATCTTTTGATAGTTATTATCTATTAAAAACACGCTATTTGTTTTGATGACGGAAATTAATTTTTAAATTAGTTAATGTAGCTGATATGTTTTTAATTTGATAAAATAGACATAATTTTTGAATTCATAATATCAAATATAGCTTAGGCCTATGTTTTGGTATTTTTCTGGAAACATTCATTTTTTGATGAATAGTGAAACCACTAAGTGATAGTTAAAAAAAACTGAATTTTTCATAAAACTTAATTTTACCGCTTTTGTGAGTGGAATTTCAAAATTCCGAGAGACACGGTTGATGTTAGTAAGCAAAATTTGATTCAATGAGATGAAAATAATTTTTGGTGAATAATAACTTTTTACTTTTTTACCACGGTTAAAAGTAAATAGGGTAATTAAGGGTAAAAATGATATTATTATTACCCTAACACATGTCCTAATTCTATTGGATAAGTTTAATTCGACCAAAAACAACCTTAGGAATAAAATATGACCATATAGGCCCATTTGGATTAGATTAGGACATTTATTATTAATTTATTCAAAGAGGGGTTAAAATAGTTAAAATCAAAGTCTAATAAGTAAATAATTTTAAATATAGGGATATACATAAGATAAATTCGACTATAAATATTCATTAGAGAGATAAAACGATTTCCTACATAATGATAGTTCATTTGTAATTTTTAGACATTAAATAATTTAATTTATTTATGACACAATAATGATGCAGTAATTATTTTATTAATGAAATATTGACATAATTGATGTTATAAATACCCAACTAAATGTAATTTCAGAATTTTTATGAATTAAAAAAATTTTATAGGATAATATGACATGTTAGTATTTATTTAATTAACTTTGTTCGAACTAATCATTTTGTTATGATTTTCACAAAAATCAATTACTAAGTAGTGTCAAAATTAACATAAAATAGTTTTTAAAACAAATATTATATTATTAATTGTTATTTTATTCCTAAAAATATAAGGTTCAGCCAAATGAATTAGATAATGTTATATATATTAATAATAAAAAACTTGGGGTTCGTTTGTCTTGTTATAGTACGTTTATTAACCTTATAGTGTAAGAACACAAAAAGACACGGTAAAAGTAAAATTATCTAACTTAAAGGTAAATATAAATGATAAGGTAAAAATAGGAACCTAAACTTGTCCAAATTCTATTGGATGAGAGTATTTAGACCCATCCCCACCTTAGTTTAGAAATAAATCAATTTGGATCTATTTAAAACCGAATATGACTTTATAATAAAATAATATGTTTAGTTATTCCGAAGATGCCCCTCTCCTCCCTTATAAAAGGGCACCTCCTCCCTCTCTTCCTCACACCACTTTGGGCCTTCAAGCTCGGCCAAACCCTGGAAAATTATCTTCTCCACTTCCCTAGAAACATCCTAGAGGTCCTGGTCTTCTTCAAAGACAAATTTCAGTGCCCTAAAAGGAGGTCTCAAAGAGGCGCTTCAAAGAAGAGGTAATGTCCATTACCGATTCTTTTAACTTTATTTCTTCTTCCACTTCTTCTTATTTAGTTATTTCATTATGAAGTAATAAAATAAGTATCACAAAAATACCGATATGTTATTATAAGTATGAAACAACAATATTTAACCATCTATACATCCTACGGAAAACGAAATCACCGCGCATGCGTACGTACGGAATACCGTCTCCACGCCGTGGTGTAATCTATTTTCCACCACCACCTTACTTGGATGGGTATAATGGTGTAAATAATAACTATATATGATTATTGTAAAGTTATATTGATTCTGAAATATTATACATACACTCCAATACAATTCCACTATCATGAGAACGATATCATCGCTCGTGTGTACGTACGGAATACCGTCTCCACAACGCGATGAGATTCATTCTCCACGTTAACCATTCATGAATGATTATAAAGTATAGATAATAAGTAATCATGAAATATATGACATAATAATGATACTGGATTTATGTGTATATATATGTATTTCATCTAATTAATTCCATTCAACTCAATAAGGAAATGAAAACAGCGTTAATGCGTACGTACGACCTACCGTCTCCATGAACGGTGTATTTCTTTACATTTACTGATCTATTATATATATGTATATTCTGAATATATAATATATATAAATCATGTTTTATATTCTGGAATTAAGTATCATGATCTAAGTAATTATATGAATAATTACAAGTCAAAACACGGACGACAAATGAAACGATTTTACCCAAAACGCTCTTTAACATGGAATTTACAAAAGAACAGGTAATATAAAGTCATAAGTGAACCATATATGATATCATAACAATGAGTATGATTATGGAATAAGTAAATGACATTATTTAAATCATTATACAGGAGGTTCGGACACTTATGATGCAAATTGGACCTAAGTTAATGGATAAATTTTCAATCTCAATTTTATCCGAGATTTCTTATACGTAAGTATTTACTGGGGTTACGTTTATCATCCATGACCATGTTTTCTAAAAATGCTTTCATAAAATGTTTACCATTCTTCCATGGATGTTTAAAGTCATTTCTACCCTTTATTGACTTTTTACCACATTGTATGAATGGAATCTTTTCTTTGGTTACCATATAAGGTACTTTTTGAATTTTCCAACAAAAGTACGAGGAGAATGTTATTTTTAACTTATACGGCGTGAACGGATTTTTACGGTTTCATAACGCCTCATTTTTAAGAAGATTCCTCTACAAGATTGCATGATTATTTTCAACAAAACCCTTATCTTTAAAAATTGCATGGAAGTTTTTGAAAAGAAAATGATTTTAAAGAAGAAAGGATATTTTCCTCAAGAATTCATTTCAAGTGTTTTGTCAAAACTATTTTCCATCTAAGATGACATTATTTCATATGTGTATGTTTCAAGTAAAATGTCTCTATGATTTAAATGGTTTCAATTTTCTTATGATGAAATGATATCAATTGTTTATGGATTATGTTATGATGGCATGATGTTTAAGAATCCCATTTTATTTCATGGGTTATGCTATGATGTATGATTTATGATTTTGTGGCACACGAAATAATGATTTCATTATGAGATGGGTGGGACCTATATCTCCCTCCAATTAATTGGCTATAGATTTATATCTCATGAGATAAACATGGCTGGAATTACAAGTTAAACTGGTTTAGTAATACAGGACTGGAACGAGGAGTGAACTCGATTCAGAAAGGGACTTTGTCCACTAAGATGGTCTTGGCAGCAATGCCTTGGATACTATGGAAATAATATCATGTGATTAATGGTTTACACAATTACATCTTTTATTCCCATGATATTTTATCATTATTAATGTTTCTTTATGATCTATGCCTTACGTACTTCCCTGTTTTATGTCATTTCTCAAGCTTTTGATGTTTAAACATTATGTTCATGTTTTTAAGTTCAAATGTATATGGTATGTTTTATTTATCCATGCTTACCCTTATTGAGCATTTGAGCTCACCCTTTTTATGTTTTCTTTTCCCCAGGATATAAAGAAATGTTTTAGGTAAGAAAAAAAGGGGAAGATCTTTATGGGAGATGTTGAAGATCTTTCACCACGATTAGAAGATTATGTTCCAAGTTTCCAAAGACACTAAACTATTAAGATCCTTGTGTGTATGTTATTGTTATGTATTAAGTGTCCCGCTAAAGTAATGTAATATCCATGTACGTCAAGCTTTGGGTCTCTACAGTTGGTATCAGAGGAAAGGTTTAGTCAACCTTTAGAAACTAGGAAGCGAAAACGTTAGTGAGATCCCTAGAGATACTTTTAAGGTATGTCTAGGGATGTCCCTAAGGAAAAGTATATGTATAGGATATAGTCCTAGAACTACGGTAACGATCTTATAATTTAACCTAAGATGTTAGATATTGAATGTGCTCCCCCTTTACTATGTTGTTTTCCCTAGCATGATTTTTTCCTCTCAGACTATTCTTTTTGGGTTTTAGAAAATGGCTGGAAATAGGAAGATTCATGATAATGGAGGATATGATGGACAATGGAATGATATTATTCATGAGAAACCAAATGAAATAGGATTTAGAAGTCCAAATATCGTTATTATGCCTAATCAGAAATATCATAATATAATCAATAATCTCAACTTTGGTAAGTTTCCTGACTCAGATAATAAGAGAAAGATGGAGTTTCATGATGATCATAGAGGAAAGAAAGTTCGATTTCCCTCATGTAAATCGTGTGGGAAGAGGCATCGGGGAGATTGTTTCAAATGAATTGGAAGATGATTTGAGTGTGGAAAAGAAGGACACAAAGCCAGTAATTGCAAAGGAAAAGGTTCAGTTAACACCATGGATGAGGATAATGGTATTTCTACGACATCAACAATGGTTAAATGTTTTAAATGTGGAATGTACAGGCATTATGCAAACCAATTCCCTAAGGTAAAGTCTCATGAAGAGAATCAGTACGGCCGTATGGGTAGTATTTATGTTGATGATGATGAAGAGACTACAAATGATATGTGAGATGAAAGAATTGTTGAATCTTGGTCAATGGTTTTAGAAGGTGGTGGAATGATTGTATATTTATCGATATTTATGTTGTATAGTTAATGGTACTATGGAATAAAGAATTATCTAAGGATTGTTACACTATTGTTTTTCCTAAAAGTATTTGATAGTATATGTTGAATGGTACCAGTAACCATGAAAGGTTATTCGGATATTTTTGTAAAGTAGATGATATGCGCATAATGAAGGAATAAGAAGATAATGAGATGTTTGATTGTATTCATGAGCTCATGATTGATATAAGGTATATCATGGTTTGAGTATATAGAATTTTGAGGAATTTGGTATGTGGAAAGTGTTAAGTTTTAACTGCATTCATGTTTTCACTAAGGTTAAATGGGTATTAATTTTTCAAGAGGATACATGATTAAGGCCTTACAATGTTTGGAATGTGACCAACAAGACATATCTTATGATATATGGGGATCAACGATGGTATTAACATGCTTGTTATATAAAATCTCTGGTAATCGTTTTCACTATATTATGAGAGTGGACTGCAGTATTATGGATAAGCCTAAATATTGGAATGGATTATGTTGGAAATAAGTTAGTATTGTTTAAGGATAGAAGTTTTTTCGATATTATTGATGTGATGTTATGGTAATATAGTTTTATAAAAAGGAAAACCTGCAGGACGAGCGACAACCCATCACGTCGGAAAAGTCTGTGGGAATCGAACCCACAACCGATGTTTGATTGGCCTTTATCACCTACCACTGGCCTACAGGAAGTCCCTGTTTAGTAGAAATTAGTTTTATTATATTAAGTAGTATGATATATGAAGTATAAGTCCATTTTAGGAACCATATATGATTAATCTCACTATAGATCGACTTATGTATATTTAATAACTTTTGCTAACCTTTTGTTTGTGACATATGGAATGACCCGTCATTCTATCACATGATCTGCTAACACTACACGAATAACAAATTCAACTTCATTTCTTTAAGAGATGAAGTGGAAATTGTTCAAAGCATGAACAACAGTGAGATTGTACCAAAATAAAGTAAGTATTTATTCTAATTCAAATCCTTCAACTTTAGGGAAATGATCTTGAAAACCAAAAATGTTGTCCCGATGCCCTTATATCCGATGAATCAGATGGTACCTTAGATAATCACAAATTTATGGATTTGTTATTGATGGCTTTTTCATAGCCATGTTCTCTACCACTCTCCATCAGAACATGATGGTTAGATTTCTATTCCATACCCATATTTGCACCTATGTTCTCCTATGTAGAAACCCAGTGATTAGTTAATTTGGGTAACCGTTACGTTTCATACTTTTGTTTTTAAATATTGGTTTTGGTATTAATTTTACGATGTGGGTTTCTATTAAAGAAACTTTGGAATAGTAAAACATTTATAACCCCGACGAATTTTGAGGGAGAAATTCATTTTAAGGGGGGTAGAATGTAACTCCCCGATATTTTATGAAAAATATTCTTTTTAATTTCATTAATGTCTTTTGTTGTACGCTACACCAAAAGAAGCTTGCACAACACACATCATTGACTTGCATTGCATTACACGCAATCGAAACCTTCTTCGATAGCGTGTGTAGTACGCAATACCGAGTTTCACTAAACAACGATATGCTATTAAAATATTATTAAAACTAGCTGTTATGAATAGTAATAACCACTTTTTGAAATTTTTTCAATTATATTTTTCAAAATGGACTTCATTTTTGGATTCAGAATATCGAAATTAGATAAGGGTTAAATTTTGGTACTTTTCGGATAACTTTCATATTCTGATGAATAGTGAAAATTACTAAATTTTAATTAAAAACAACTTTTTTAATCGAAATAATTAATAGTGATAAATTATTAATTTGAGTGGTTTTAAAGTATATATAGAATATATTTTTACAATTTAATACAATGTTGGTCATTGGATGTAATTTCACATTTAAACCAGTTAGAAACAAGTGTCAATCTTCTGATAGTTATTATCTCTTAAAAAAACGCTGTTTGTTTTGACGAAGGGAATTAATTTTAAAATTAGTTAATGTAGCTGATATGTTTTGAATTTGATAAAATGAACATTATTTTTGAATTCATAATATCAAATATAGCTTAGGCCTATGTTTTGGTATTTTTCTGGAAACTTTCATTTTTTTGATGAATAGTGAAACCACTAAGTGGTAGTTAAAAAAACTGACTTTTTCATAAAACTTAATTTTACCGCTTCTGTGAGTGGAATATCAAAAATCCGAGAGACACGGTTGATTTCAGTAATTAAAATGTGGTTCAATGAGATGAAAATAATTTTTGGTGAATATTAACTTTTTACTTTTTTTTACCACGGTTAAAAGTAAATAGGGTAATTAAAGGTAAAAATGATATTATTATTACCCTAACACATGTCCTAATTCTATTGGATAAGTTTAATTCGACCAAAAAAAACCTTAGGAATAAAATATGACCATATAGGCCCACTTGGATTAGATTAAGACATTTATTATTAATTTATTCAAAGAGGGGTTAAAATAGTTAAAATCAAAGTCTAATAAGTAAATCATTTTTAATATAGGGATATACATAAGATAAATTCGACTATAAATATTCATTAGAGAGATAAAAATATTTCCTACATAATGATAGTTCATTTGTAATTTTTAGACATTAAATAATCTAATTTATTTATGACACAATGATGATGTATTAATTATTTTATTAATGAAATATTAACATAATTGATGTTATAAATACCCAAATAAACGTAATTTGAGTCTTTTTATGAATTACACTAATTTTATAGGTTAATATGACATTTTAGTATTGATTTAATTAAAATTGTTCGAACTAATCATTCTGTTATGATTTTCACAAAAATCAATTACTAAGTAGTGTAAAAATTGACATAAAATAGTTTTTAAAACAAATATTATATTATTAATTGTTATTTTATTCCTAAAATTCTAAGGTTCAGCCAAATGACTTAGATAAGGTTATATATATTAATAATAAAAAACTTGGGGTTCTTTTGGCTTGTTATAGTATGTTTATTAACCTTATAGTGAAAGAACACAAAAAGACACGGAAAAAGTAAAATTATCTAACTTAAAGTTAAATATAAATGATAAGGTTAAAATAGGAAGCTAAACTTGTCTAAATTCTATTGGATGAGAGGCTTTCGACCCATACCCACCTTAGCTTAGAAATAAATCAATTTGGAGCTATTTAAAACCGAATAGGACTTTATTATAAAATAATATTTTTAGTTATTCCAAAGGTGCCACTCTCCTCCCTTATAAAAGGGCACCTCCTCCCTCTCATCCTCACACCACTTTGAGCCTTCATGCTCGGCCAACCCCTGCCAAATTCTCTTCTCCACTTCTCTAGAAACATCCTAGAGGTCCTGGTCTTCTTCAAAGACCAATTTCAGTGCCCTAAAAGGAGGTCTCAAAGAGGCGCTACAAAGAAGAGGTAATGTCCGTTACCGATTCTTTCAACTTTATTTCTTCTTCCACTTCTTCTTATTTAGTAGTTTCATTATGAAGTAATAACATCGGTATCAATAAAATACTGATATGTTATTATAAATATGAAAAAACCATATTTAACCATCTATACATCCTACGAAAAATGAAATCACCGCGCATGCGTACGTACGGAATACCGTCTCCACACCATGGTGTAATCTATTTTCCACCACCACCTTACTTGGATGGGTATAATGGTGTAAATAATAACTATATATGATTATTGTAAAGTGATATTGATTCTAAAATAGTATACATACACTCCAATACAATTCCACTATCATGAGAACGATATCATCGCTCGTGCGTACGTACAGAATACCGTCTCCACAACGCGATGAGATTCATTCTCCATGTTAACCATTCATGAATGATTATAAAGTATATATAATAAGTAATAATGAAATATATGACATAATAATGATACTCTATTTATGTGTATATATATGTATTTCATCTACTTAATTCCATTCAACTCAATATGGAAACGAAAACAGCGTTAATGCGTACGTACGACCTACCGTCTCCATGAATGGTGTATTTCTTTACATTTACGAATCTATTATATATATGTATATTCTGAATATATATTATATATAAATTATGTTTTATATTCTGGAATTAATTAATCATGATCTAAGTAATCATATAAATAATTACAAGTCAAAACACAGACGACAAATGAAACGATTTTACCCAAAACGCTCTTTAACATGGAATTTACAAAAGAACGGGTAATATAAAGTCATAAGTGAACCATATATGATATCATAACAATGAGTATGATTCTGGAATAAGTAAATGACATTATTTAAATCATTATACAGGAGGTTTGGACACTTACGATGCAAATCAGACCTAAGTTAATGGATAAATTTTCAATCTCATTTTTATCTGAGATTGCTTATACGTAAGTATTTACTGGGGTTACGTTTATCATCCATGACCATGTTTTCTAAAAATTCTTTCATAAAATGTTTACCATTCTTCTATGGATGTTAAAAGTCATTTTTACCCTCTATTGACTTTTTACCACATTGTATGAATGTAATATTTCCTTTGGTTACCATATAAGGTACTTTTTGAATTTTCCAACAAAAGTACGAGGAGAATGTTATTTTTAACTTATATGGCGTGAACGGATTTTTATGGTTTCATAATGCCTAATTTTTAAGAAGATTCCTCTACAATATTGCATGATTATTTTCAAAAAACCCCTTATCTTTAAAAATTGCATGGAATTTTGTGAAAATAAAATGATTTTAAAGAAAAAAGGATATTTTCCTCAAGAATTCATTTCAAGTGTTTTGTCAAAACTATTTTCCATCTAAGATGACATTATTTCATATGTGTATGTTTGAAGTAAAATGTCTCTATGATTTAAATGGTTTCAATTTTCTTATAATGAAATGATATCAATTGTTTATGGATTATGTTATGATGGCATGATGTTTAAGAATCCCATTTTATTTCATGGGTTATGCTATGATGTATGATTTCTGATTTTGTGGCACACGAAATAATGATTTCATTATGAGATGGGTGGGACCTATATCTCCCTCCAATGCATTGGGTATAGATTTATATCTCATGAGATAAACATGGCTGGAATGACAAGTTAAACTGGTTCAGTAATACAGGACTGGAATGAGGAGTGAACTCGATTCAGAAAGGGACTTTGTCCACTAAGATGGTCTTTCCAGCAATGCCTTGGCTACTATGGAAATAATATCATGTGATTAATGGTTTCCACAATTACATGTTTTATTCCCATGCTATTTTATCATTATTAATGTTTCTTTATGATCTATGCCTTACGTACTTCACTGTTTTATGTCATTTCTCAAGCTTTTGTTGTTTAAACATTATGTTCATGTTTTTAAGTTCAAATGTATATGGTATGTTTTATTTTATCCAGGCTTACCCTTATTGAGCATTCGAACTCACCATTTTTATGTTTTCTTTTCCCCAGGATATAAAGAAAGGTTTTAGGTTAGAAAAAAAGGGGAATATCTTTATGGGAGATGTTGAAGATCTTTCACCACGATTAGAAGATTATGTTCCAAGTTTCCAAAGACACTAAACTATTACGATCCTTGTGTGTCTGTTACTGTTATGTATTAAGTATTCCGCTAAAGTAATGAAATATCCATGTACGTCAAGCTTTGGGTCTCTACAGTTGGTATCAGAGGAAAGGTTTAGTCAACCTTTGGAAACTAGGAAGCGAAAACGTTAGTGAGATCCCTAGAGATACTTCTAAGGTATGTCTAGGGATGTCCCTAAGGATAAGTATACGTATAGGATATAGTCCTAGAACTATGGTAACGATCTTATAATTTAACCTAAGATGTTAGATATTGAGGGTGCTCCCCCTTTACTATGTTGTCTTCCCTAGCATGATTTTTTCCTCTCAGACTATTCTTTTTGGGTTTTAGAAAATGGCTGGAAACGGGAAGATTCATGATAATGGAGGATATGACGGACAATGGAATGATATTATTCATGAGAAACCAAATGAAACGGGATTTAGAAGTCCAATCATTGTTATTATGCCTAATCAAAAATCTCATAATATGATCAATAATCTCAACTTTGGTAAGTTTCCTGACTCAGATAATAAGAGAAAGATGGAGTTTCATGATGATCATAGAGGAAATAAAGTTCAATTTCCCTCATGTAAATCATGTGGGAAGAGGCATCAGGGAGATTGTTTCAAGGGAACTCGAAGATGCTTTGGGTGTGGAAAAGGACACAAAGCCAGTAAGTGCAAAGGAAAAGGATTAGTTAACACCATGGATGAGGATAATGGTATTTCTACGACATCAACAATGGTTAAATGTTTTAAATGTGGAATGTACAGGCATTATGCAAACCAATTCCCTAAGGGAAAGTCTCATGAAGAGAATCATTACGGCCGTATGGGTAGTATTTATGTTGATGATGATGAAGAGACTACAAATGATATGTGAGATGAAAGAATTGTTGAAGCTCGGTCAATGGTTTTAGAAGGTGGTGGAGTGATTGTATTTTTATCGAGAGTTATGTTGTATAGTTAATGGTACTATGGAATAAATAATTATCTAAGGATTGTTACACTACTGTTTTTCCTAAAAGTACATGATAGTATATGTTGAATGGTACCAGTAACCATGAAAGGTTATTCGGATATTTTTGTAAAGTAGATGATATGCGCATAATGAAGTAATAAGAAGATAATGAGATGTTTGATTGTATTCATGATCTCATGATTGATATAAGGGATATCATGGTTTGAGTATATTGAATTTTGAGGATTTTGGTATGTGGAAAGTGTTAACTTTTAACTGCATTCATGTTTTCACTAAGGTTTAATGGGTATTCATTTTTTAAGAGGATACATGATTAAGGCCTTCCAATGTTTGGAATGTGACCAACAAGACATATCTTATGATATATGGGGATCAACGATGGTATTAACATGCTTGTTATATGAAATCTCTGGTAATCATTTTCACTATATTATGAGAGTGGACTGTAGTATTATGGATAAGCCTAAAGATTGGAATAGATTATGTTGGACATAAGTTAGTATTGTTTAAGGATGGAAGTTTATTCGATATTATTGATGTGATGTTATGGTAATATAGTTTTATAAAAAGGACAACTTGCAGGATGAGCGACAACCCATCGCGTCGGACAAGGCTGTGGGAATCGAACCCACAACCGAAGTGGGATTGGCCTTTATCGCCTACCACTGGCCTACAGGAAGTCCCTGTTTAGTAGAAATTAGTTTTATTATATTAAGTAGTATGATATATGAAGTATAAGTCCATTTTAGGAACCATATATGATTAATATCACTATAGATCGACTTATGTATATTTAATAACTTTTGCTAACCTTTTGTTTGAGACAGATGGAATGACCTGTCATTCTATCACATGATCTAATAACACTTCACAAATAACAAATTCAACATCATTTATTTAAGAGATGAAGTGGAAATTTTTCAAAACATGAACAACAGTGAGATTGTACCAAAATAAAGTAAGTATTTATTCTAATTCAAATCCTTCAACTTTAGGGAAATGATCTTGAAAACCAAAAATGTTGTCCTGATGCCCTTATATCCGATGAATCAGATGGTACCTTAGATCATCACAAATTTATGGCTTTGTGATTGATGGATTTTTCATAGCCATGTTCTCTACCACTCTCCATCAGAACATGACAGATAGATTTCTATTCCATACCTATATTTTCACCTATGTTCTCCTATGTAGAAACCCAGTGATTAGTTAATTTGGGTAACCGTTACGTTTCATACTTTTGTTTTTAAAGATTGGTTTTGGTATTCTTTTTACGACGTGGGTTTCTATTAAAGAAACTTTCGAATAGTAAAACATTTATAACCCCGACGAATTTCGAAGGAGAAATTCATTTTAATGGGGGTAGAATGTAACACCCCGATATTTTATGAAAAATATTCTTTTTAATTTCATTAATGTCTTGTGTTGTACGCTACACCAAAATGAGCTTGCACAACACGCATCCTTGACTTGCCTTGCATTACACGCAATCACAACCTTCCTCGATAGCGTGTGTAGTACGCAATACCGAGTTTCACTAAACAACGATATCCTATTAAAATATTATTAAAAATAGCTGTTATGAATAGTAATAACCACTTTTTGAAATTTTTTCAATTATATTTTTCAAAATGGACTTCATTTTTGGATTCAGAATATCGAAATTAGATTAGGGAGAAATTTTGGTACTTTTCGGATAACTTTCATATTCTGATGAATAGTAAAAATTACTAAATTTTAATTAAAAACAACTTTTTTAATAAAAATAATTAATAGTGATAAATTATTAATTTGAGTGGTTTTAAAGTATATATAGAATATATTTTTACAATTTAATACAATGTTGGTCATTGGATGTAATTTCACATTTAAACCAGTTAGAAACAAGTGTCAATCTTTTGATAGTTATTATCTCTTAAAAACACGCTATTTGTTTTGACGACGAGAATTAATTTTTAAATTAGTTAATGTAGCTGATATGTTTTGAATTTGATAAAATAGACATAATTTTTGAATTCATAATATCGAATATAGCTTAGGACTATGTTTTGGTATTTTTCTGGAAACTTTCATTTTTTGATGAATAGTGAAACCACTAAGTGGTAGTTAAAAAAACTGAGTTTTTCATAAAACTTAATTTTACCACTTTTGTGAGTGAAATTTCAAAAATCCGAGAGACACGGTTGATGTCAGTAAGTAAAATGTGGTTCAATGAGATGAAAATAATTTTTGGTGAATAGTAACTTTTTACTTTTTTTACCACGGTTAAAAGTAAATAGGGTAATTAAGAATAAACATGCTATTATTATTACCCTAACACATGTTCTAATTCTATTGGAGAAGTTTAATTCGACCAAAAACAACCTTAGGAATAAAATATGACCATTTAGGCCCACTTGGATTAGATTAGGACATTTATTATTAATTTATTCAAAGGAGGGTTAAAATAGTTAAAATCATAGTTTAATAAGTAGATAATTTTTAATATAGGTTTATACATAAGATAAATTCGACTATAAATATTAATTAGAAAGATAAAAAGATTTCCTACATAATGGTATTTAATTTGTAATTTTTATACATTAAATAATTTAATTTATTTATGACACAATGATGATGTAGTAATTATTTTATTAAAGAAATATTGACATAATTGATGTTATAAATACCAAAATAAATATAATTTGAGACTTTTTATGAATTAAACTAATTTTATAGGTTAATATGACATGTTAGTATTTATTTAAGTAACTTTTTTCGAACTAATAATTCTGTTATTATTTTCACAAAAATCAATTACTAAGTAGTGTCGAAATTGACATAAAATAGTTTTTTTTTTAAATATTATATTATTAATTATTATTTTATTCCTAAAAATCTAAGGTACGGCCAAATGACTTAGATAAGGTTATATATATTAATAATAAACAACTTGGGGTTCTTTTGGCTTGTTATAGTAAGTTTATTATCCTTATAGTGTAAGAACACAAAAAGACACGGTAAAAGTAAAATTATCTAACTTAATGTTAAATATAAATGATAAGGTTAAAATAGGAACCTAAACTTGTCTAAATTCTATTGTATAAGATGATTTCGACCCATACCCACCTTAGCTTCGAAATAAATCAATTTGGAGCTATTCAAAACCGAATATGACTTTATAATTAAATAATATTTTTAGTTATTCCAAAGGTGTCCCTCTCCTCCCTTATAAAAGGGCACCTCCTCCCTCTCTTCCTCACACAACATTGAGCCTTCATGCTAAGAAAACCCCTGAAAAATTTTCTTCTCCACTTCCTTAGAATCATCCTAGAGGTCCTGGTCTTCTTCAAAGACCAATTTCAGTGCCTAAAAGGAGGTCTCAAAGAGGAGCTTCAAAGAATAGGTAATGTCTATTCCCGATTCTTTCATCTTTATTTCTTCTTCCACTTCTTCTTCTTTAGTTGTTTCATTCTAAAGTAATAACATCAGCATCACTCATATACTGATATGTTATTATAAGTATGAAATAACCCTATATAACCATCTATCCATCCTACGTAAAACGAAATCACCACGCGTGCGTACGTACGGAATACCGTCTCCACGCCGTGGGGTAATGTATTTTCCACCACCACCTTACATGGATGGGTATAATGGTGTAAATAATAACTATATATGATTATTGTAAAGTTATATTGATTCTAAAATAGTATACATACACTCCAATACAATTCCACGATCATGAGAAAGATATCATCGCTCGTGCGTACGTACGGAATACCGTCTCCACGACGCGATGAGATTCATTCTCCACGTTAACCATTCATGAATGATTATAAAGTATATATAATAAGTAATCATGAAATATATGACATAATAATGATACTGTATTTATGTGTGTATATATGTATTTCATCTACTTAATTCCATTCAACTCAATAAGGAAACGAAAACAGCGTTCATGCGTATGTACGGCCTACCATCTCCATGAACGGTGTATTTCTTTCCATTTACTGATCTATTATATATATGAATATTCTGAATATTTATTATATATAAATCCTGTTTTATATTCTGGAATTAATTAATCATGATCTATGTAATCATATGAATAATTACAAGTCAAAACACAGACGACAAATGAAACGATTTTACCCAAAACGCTCTTTAACATGGAATTTACAAAAGAACAGGTAATATAAAGTCATAAGTGAACCATATATGATATCATAACAATGATTATGATTTTGGAATAAGTCAATGACATTAGTTAAATCATTATACAAGAGGTTCGGACACTTACGATGCAAATCGGACCTTAGGTAAGGGATAAATTTTCAATCTCATTTTTATCCAAGATTGCTTATACGTAAGTACTTACTGGGGTTACGTTTATCATCCATGACCATGTTTTCTAAAAATTCTTCCATAAAATGTTTACCATTATTACATGTATTTTTAAAGTCATTTTTACCATTTATTGAATTTTTACCATACTATATGAATGGAATCTTTCCTTTGGTTACCATATAAGGTACTTTTTGAATTTTCCGAAAAAATTACAAGGAGAATGTTATTTTTAACTTATACGGCGTGAATGGATTTTTATGGTTTCATAACACCTCATTTTCAAGAACCTTCCTCTAAAATATTGCATGATTATTTTCAACAAAACCCTTATCTTTTAAAATTTCATGGAATTTTGTGAAAAGAAAATGATTTTAAAGAAGAAAGGATATTTTCCTCAAGAATTCATTTCAAGTGTTTTGTCAAAACTATTTTCCATATAAGATGACATTATTTCATATGTGTATGTTTAAAGTAAAATGTCTATATGATTTAAATGGTTTCAATTTTCTTATGATGAAATGATATCAATTGTTTATGGAATATGTTATGATGGCATGATGTTTAAGAATCCCATTTTATTTCATGGGTTATGCTATGATGTATGATTTATGATTTTGTGGCATACGAAAGAATAATTTCATTATGAGATGGGTGGGACCTATATCTCCCTCCAATGCATTGGGTAAAGATTTATATCTCATGAGATAGACATGGCTGGAACGGCAAGTTAAACCGGTTCAGTAATACAGGATTAGAACGAGGAGTGAACTCGATTCAGAAAGGGACTTTGTCCACTAAGATGGTCTTGGTAGCAATGCCTTGGCTACTATGGAAATAATATCATGTGATTAATGGTTTCCAAAATTACATGTTTTATTCCCATGCTATTTTATCATTCTTAATGTTTTTTTATGATCTATGCCTTACATACTTCCATGTTTTAAGTCATTGCTCAAGCTTATGATGTTTAAACATTATGTTCATGTTTTTAAGTTCAAATGTATATGGTATGTTTTATTTTATCCATGCATACCCTTACTGAGCATTTGAGGTCACCCTTTATATGTTTTATTTTCCCCAGGATATAATGAAAGGTTTTAGGTAAGAAAAAAAGGGGAAGATCTGTATGGGAGATGTTGAAGATCTTTCACCACGATTGGAAGATTACGTTCCAGGTTTCCAAAGACACTAAATTATTACGATCCTTGTGTGTCGGTTATTGTTATGTATTAAGTATTCCGCTAAAGTAATGTAATATCCATGTACGTCAAGCTTTGGGTCTCTACAAAATTCCTTTCAGATAAGGAATCTAATCAAAGAAACATGCCATAAATGGCTTTAAAGAGTGTCTCGATGACTAAATCTTGAAGGGGAATGGTGGATTTGAAGAAAAAAAGTGAATAGGAAGGAGGGGCACCCAAAAAGAGAGAGGCGTGCAAGTCCTGTGTGAGCACGCAAGTCCGGGTCACGCACATGTACCTGCGCGACACATGGGTACTTGCACGAAGGTCAACCCATGGGGTAGTACTTGGGCGAGACTTGGCTCATGCCCTTCGTATTATCCCTAAAGGATTCCAAAGGGGTGGCGTGCATGTTCTGTTGAAGGGGTAAGGTGGCGCACAATTGTGGCCATTTCTATTAAGGTTTGGCCACTTAGACGCGCAGGTGTTGATGAATTTCAACACTTAGGCCCTGTTCCCCCTCTTTAGAGCATCCATTATGGGTAAGAAATTACCTTAGAAGTGTTCGAAAGACTTATAGAAGAGACTAGGGAACCGAGATCTTAAATCTGGCTTTTGGAAACTTTCATCCTTGAAATGGAGGGCCCACAAGGGGTATTTATAGGCTCATGAAGAACCCAGGAGAAAATAAAATAGGGTGCGTAGGTCACTTGCGCACCCAATATGGGGTGCACAGGTACTCTGTGCGATCATGATGAAAATTGGGCGACCCAAGTGAAAAAAACTCTTTCATGACTTTGTCAATTTTTTATGTTTCTTAAAAGGATGAATCAATTTGTGTTAAGTTATTTTCCCTTTTCATTCGTTAGACTCTATGACAGAAAGGAGCATCAACAATATGTTAGGATAGAATAATCATTTTTGGATGAAAGTCAAAATGTTCCACATAGAATACACAATATGATTTATTTTGAGGACCATTGGTGAAGTTAAAATGAAATAAATGACCTGTATAATCCTTTTTTATCATAAAAATAAATACAAAAATAGTTTTTACGAATTTCGAAATGGATGAAAAATATTTACAGAATAAATCATGAATAAATTAAAACATGTGTTTTTGGTAAGTTTCCCTGAACATGATACTGAATCATCATGTACATATTTTATCATCATAAATGATTAACATATATTAAATTATTACTTTCTAATGATAAATTTTCATTATCATTATTCCATTTATTATGTAAAATACATTGTTTTATTAAATTACTTTATCAATTATGTTCACAGTAGATGTTTTGATGACATTTGACTCATATATCAAAAGGTAATTTAATAGGTTGACTATGGTATAGAGGTAATTATTTTAGAATATATAAAATAATTATAATTAAATAATAATAATTTTTATATAGTAATTATTCCTATAATAAAATTGATGAATGATGGTTTTGAAAAATTAACATCGTTACATTAAATTATAAATGTGGACCATACGTACGCCTGGGTAATGTTCCCATTTCTCAATAATAATGGTTGAAATAATGTAAGTATTATTTTGTATTTCCATTATGATTGTTATCCCATAATTATCATATTATTTCATTCAATTCAATTATATACATAATCAATGTGGTGTGGTAATAACAAAAAATCACATTTTTTAGAGAGGTGGTAATCAACACATGCACGTGAATGTTGTTGTCCATTTTCAATGGATGGAATTGTAATATATTTAATTAGATTATATTTTATTTATCTGTAATGATTAATTTTTCATTAATATCATATATATTTACAAAAAATTAAATCCATCGTCATACTCATCCATGAGATGAGGTGATGTAAAATGACTTACATCTGATTGTGAGGTGGTAATCCATGATACACTCAAATGATTTTTTTTAATTTCACATTAGATTGAATATGATATTTTATGGGTAATTCCACATACATAAATTATATGAGTTTATTGAATAAACATAGGTTATTATTTCATTATTTTTGTTGAAATATTTAAATTGGTATAGATGAAAAATAAAGAGAAAAACATGATTAAGAACTACACCTCTTTTTCAGACAATATCATAAGGTTTACACAGAATTCATTATTACGATAATTTTCAGATCCAAAATACATATATGGGTCATTAAAATTTTTTTTATAAATATATTAGATAAATTACTGTATTAGAAGTATTTATAAAAATGTTTTAGGAAAATTGGAGAGGTGGTTACCTACTATTTCTGAGGGGAAGGGTACTCCTGGAATTACATAACGTGTTAAATTAATATAAATTAATATTCATTGAAAAAATATCAACATTTATATATTCAAATATATGATGAATATGTGTTTAAATAATCTCTTCCATTAATTGTTTTTTACAGATTTATATATTTTTCACCCATATCTATTTGTATAAAACCTACAATTTCAATTTAAACACTTTCCATGGTATCAATGCTTTTTATAATAAGGTGTCAATAATGTTTCAATAAAATGATATTTTACACATAAATAGAACATGATTGATATTATAAACCTTATTACATTTTATTTATATAAGATATGATTTTTAATATTTCTAAATCATTTAATAATAAAAAATTTATTATAAAATATCCTTAATTTCATTTTTGGAAGTATTAATTTAATTTGACAATGAAAATAACATGAGAGTAATGTAAATGAAATATAATTCTTTCAGTCATCCATATTATTTTAAATTTATCATTAAAATTCAGGTAACAAAACAATTCATTCAAATTATTTTACTTTTGATATTTGTATAATCAATTGTTTCATATTTCAATTAATGAAATAAATATTCTATATGTATTGTATAATAATTTAGGGTAATTATTATGTCAAAAAAATAAGAAATAAATTTCCATTAGAAATGACATATATTCAAAATAAAAAATCATTACTAAAAAACATATTGTCTTATCCCTATGAGAAAATATTATATATATTAAAAGAAAGAGAGTGAGTTTTTTGAAATTTTTTTTACATAAAATAATATAAATTTTATCATCAATTTAAAGTGGAAATAAATTGAAACATTTTAAAATAATGAATTGCAAATTTCAAATAACACTTATCAAATAAAATAAATAATGGTTTTTTGATGTTTTTTTGGCCTTATCACATATTTTTTTAACTATAATCACCTTATATACCCTTACTGAGGTGAAAAATATTTACTACTATTAATATTCATAAAAATATATATATATAATGGGAATATTTACTACTTTTGGAATAGTAAAGTTAAACTGTGTAATCCAATTTTAATATAAATTTCATATAATTTGAATAATATATTTTAAAATTAAATTAGCAAAATATATTTAAAAATTGTTTTTTAAGAATAATATATATATATATATATATATATATAATTTTTAATAACAAATTCAACTATAAAACACACATAATAGAACATAATTATATTATTTTTACTAAAAATTAATTATTTAATTTTTAAATCTATTACAAAATATTATTTCATTTTGTAACTACATTAATGGAAAATAAATTTTTATTAAAAATATTTTTTTCACTATTAATTGAACGATATTACTTCTCATAAAAATACCAAACTCCTATGAAAATATTCACCGGATGATTTTAAAACTAAATCTCATTATATAAAATTATAATTATATGTTTTGGAAAACATAATTTTAAATAAAATCATATTATTTATGAATACCCAATTTTGTTATGAAAAATACTTGTTCCATTTTGAAAAAAAATTTACCTAATATTCAGAATATAATTATAACATTATAAAATATAAATAATAAATATTAATAAGACTTGATAATGATTTATGTTTACATTAAATGGGTTTTTATAATATTTTACATGTATCAATGGTTATTTTCGCACAAAAAAAATTTCTAAATTTTTATTGCATATTTAGTTTATAAATATATATCATGAAATATGTATTTTCCTAATTTTAAAATAAATTTTATGATATCATTTTAAGTTATTGTATATATATTCCGTAATAATTTAAGGACTCGTATACTTAATTAGAGATATGATCTTATGATACAATCCTATTTCTTCTTTTGGATGGCTAATGATGATGCTGATTTTAGGATGATCCATTGAAAATCATTTCTTTTCTGTGGGATAATTATGTTATAATGAAATATTTTCAAACCTAGTTTCTTGTCAACATGTTATTATATTCTAAAATTATGAAATTTAAAAGAAATAAATTCCATTTCCATGTGTTATGATATGATGAAATGATGAATAGTTTGTATGCTCTTATAGAACACTAATGTGTGGTTTTCATAATGTGATTTGTGGTCCTAGAATTTTATTGCCCTGTGATGAATTTGGAAATTATTATTATATAATGGTATAATATTGACTATATTGGTGAGTGAAAATTGTAATATAAGGTACTATATCCACTATGATATTACTAGGATCAAATCTGACCTTTGAAAATGATTGATTCACGAGTAAACCAATTCCATGAATAAAAATGGATGAGGTATCACCGAACCCATCATGATACTTTCTACACTATGATTGTCTTGAAAGTGAGATTTGAATAAGGATATGATCTTATATTCTTATAGTTCTATCACATATGAATGTATAATGATTGTGATATACTCCCATAGCTCATTATTTATTTATGATGAGTCAACACTCTTATAACTTGTGTCTTTTTTATGAGATAACATTATACCATTACTCATGATTTTATAAATTTAATGATTTAGTATTAATTCGACATGTTCTGATCATCTTATCATACCCTTGTTTTTTTCTTATACGTACTTATGATCATTGATTAATATATACAGTATTTATATTTACTAATAATATGTACGCACAATTTTATATCATTCCATTACAATAGTAATTATGAAAGGTTTTATGTATGGTATATCTATGAATTTTTTGATGTGATAAGAACATTCTAGGATATGTTTAATGTAATTCCTTAAAATATAGGATTATGAATATTTTCTAAAAAACAATAATTTTATACGTCCCCATTTCATGTATTGTTTTGAGATGTATTTAATTTTAATATCAAATGATGTAATATATTTGTTTATGATTCTTGGGTTTCCATAATTTCTATCAGAGAAGATATTATTTATTTTATAATTTCATGATTAGATAACGATGGTGAAATACACGGGAACTATTATACGTGTTTTGATAAAAAAAATTATTATTTAGAAAATTAAACATTATGTGGTTTTATAGAAATTAAACCCCTATCTGGATATTGGAATGTGGATGAAACTATGGAATGGATACACATTGTCTGAAATATGGAATCCCTCCCTATTAATTCATAATTCATTTATTACACATTACAATACTGAATAACATATAGGATCTATTAAGGTTTAGTATTTTGGAAATTAGAAAAATAATACATGAATAAATTAAAAAAATATTATAATACACTTGAATGGGTTCTTCATAGGTTCATCCTAATTTATTTTAAATATAACTAATACCCCAGAGATATATATAAAAATAAAAAGGTAAGCATAAAACATAGGGAGGGATAAAAAATTCAATGGAACATGAATGATCATAATGTATAATTAATTAGACACAACCAGATCGAATACTTATAATAATATGATACA
Source organism: Viscum album (assembly GCA_963277665.1). Classification (NCBI taxonomy): domain Eukaryota; kingdom Viridiplantae; phylum Streptophyta; class Magnoliopsida; order Santalales; family Viscaceae; genus Viscum; species Viscum album. The sequence goes on from OY728137.1 coordinate 931,453,033, forward strand.
TAAAATAGAAATGTGGAATTAACATAAAATTATAAATTGAAAATCATATCACTGTGGTTTATCACAAAGGTTGAAAAAATAATAATCACCATGGTAATTCGCTATGGTATCACAAAACATGTCATCTATAAATATTAATTTTGTAACAAAATATTTTGTAGTTCTATCAGTTATCACGATTCATATGTCTTAATATTTGTGATATATATTGATTTTAATAAATATTTTCCTCAATAATTCATCGATAATGGAGAACGAGTTTCATATAATATTATTTACTACAATAATCTTTACAAATGTGAACAATACATATTTTTTATTCAACATAAAGGGAATTTGGGTATCACAAATATATATCACCAAATCTATAATCTATTTTTATATATATTTAAATACCCATGGATATAGATATTATTTATGTATTAGCATTATAATAACTTATCATGTGAAACAGATACATTTTTGGAATGAATTTGGTAGTATGGAAATATAAAATATAGATTAAGGATATTTCATATTAGGATAGGTAAAATGAATCCCATAGATAAAACAATATTTTGATAGTAATTGGATTAAAAAGGTTACGAATTGACTATAATCCAATATTTGTAAAAATTTAAATAAAATATTTACTTGAGAATATAAGAGGAAGTGTATAATTATAATACCTTAAGTCCCAAATTATTTTTCCTATTTTTCTCTTGGTGAATAACATAAATATTTATATAAAATATTGGAAACCAAAGATGATTATGTTGATTTTTCTAACTATATATAAATTAATATAATATTATTATATTTCCTCACATTCATCATTAATGGTGTGACTTTTTTTATTACACAGTGCATAAAATTATTAATAATTTTTTTTAATGATCATTGTTAAGTTAAATTTATTCATTGTTAGGATTAAATCTAGAAGAATATAAAAATATAAAAATATATATTTATATATTATAAATATTTTATTATAATCATCAGTTATTTTCGTGATATGAAACCAATTTTAAAAATCCTCATGGGAGGTTAACCGACCGTTATCAAGACATTATCAAAAGTGTTGGTAGAGAATTATAAGATAAGAATAAAATGTATATATGATCATTTTTGTTAGATAATATTATTAATAAAATAAAAAATACATATTAATTGATTCGATTATATTTTGGTGTAAATTTAATTATAAAGAAGAGGTAGAGAAGTCAAAAATTAGGGATGAGTTGATAAATACTTACTTTATTCTCGGTGTTCCTTACCTTATACAACACAAAAATACATTGATTATTAAAGTTGGGATTCTCTAGAAAGTGCATAAGTATTAAAGTCGGATAAGAGATAAGTTTTGGGAAAAATTTTGTCATTGGTAAGGGAGGGAGTATTGGTTTTACAATGGTAGAGAGAGTGGTTATTTATACATGAAGAGAGAAGTATTTTAAGAAAAATATATTAAATAAACTACTATATCTAAGATAAAACACGTAAGATTAATATTTTTTGAAACTATGCGTAATATATTAATAAAATATAATTGATATATAACATTAAGAACTTTTATAAGATTAATTCACTAGTTTAATAGAATATAATGTGTAATAAATGTAACATTGATACTATAAGAGTACACTTTTGACATTAGATTTGGTAAATAAATTTTATGTTTTAAAACTATGTTTTATATCTATAAATAACAAATTTTTAATATTAAAAACTTTTTTAGAAGAAATAAAAAATTTATTATTATTTAATTCACAATTTCATAAAAACTATATCAAAAAAACATGTTTTTTTCAATAGATAATATTTTTCCTATTCAAGGATAAATTGATGTATTTCAGAAAATTACCAAAAAAATCAATGTTGGAAACTTTTTATGTTTTGATTCAAAAACGAAACTAATTTTATCATCATAATTTTTGGTATTTTTAAATTTTAGTTTTTATTATTAAATTTAGGCTTTTTTGAAATACATTAAAATACAGAAAACTAAAACTATCCTTATAATTTTGTTGATTTTTTTGGGTTGATATATATTTTATTACATTATAATATTCCTATTTCAAAAATTAAATATAATAAGAAATATATATTTATTATTATAAGATTTTATGGTCAATTTGATATTCAAAATGGTCATGTAACTATTAGTAATAGTTATGTTACTATTCCAACAACCGAGTAACTATTTTAATGGTCATACCACCTCTTATAAATACCGGTCCATTTTTTTCTTTCTACATTCACTATAAATACTACTGAGGATTTATATTATCATTAAATAATATGTTTATTGGTTTAATAATTTTATATTTCTCCTCTATTGTTATTTTTTATGGGGATGATAATTCAACTAGACTTTGGGGAACAAAAGTTTCCCATTTTAGTTTTTCTATATTATATTTTTATCACATTGTAATGTTTTTAATTTATATGGTTTTAGTTTCTATCTAATTTTTTTTCAATATATATTAATGAATTATTCTTTGTTTTCTTTATTATATGTATGTTTATAATCTTATAAAATATAATATAACTCAAATTTAATAAGAAAACAATTTTTACTAATAAATTTCGTGGTGTTATATAAACACCCTAAAAAAGTATGGTTGAATATCAACTCAGTCTTCATTCAGTGGATGATGAGTGGTCTTTAGGTGATACATCCGGTAGGAAATTCATGGTTTTATATGATTTTTTTAATTCACATTATTTTCATAAATCACAATGATGAATGAGAGGATAAAAAATGACAATCGATGATAAGGAATAGTGATATGAGGTCAAAATAAATTTTCATTGGTTGAAAGAAGGTATTGTAATTTTTATAATTATATAAGTGATTTTCAAAATCATATAATAGTTTACCCATATTTCTGTTGTTTTATAGTAACACTATGGATTTTTGTTTTAATCAATGGTCATAATGTTGAAGTATTATGTGATAAATTGATTTTATGGCCCATAAAACAACTATCCACATAAGAAACCAAATTAAATTGGATTCTTAATTTGTAACACTATGATTATTCATATATCATATATTATCATTTATTATTAACAACATGTTTCTAGGTTTGTTTCCCAAAAACTCCAATAATTAAAAAATTGTATTTTTAGGGGTGTTTTTCCAATGAAGGAAGTGAATGAAAGAGGATTCAAATTTCTATATGTCTGTAGTATAGGAATAATCCCACATAAAATTTTCTCTATGGAATAGGATGTTGTCTTATATATAGAAAATATAGTCATATAGTAACGAATTTCTGAGTAAAAAATAATAATTTAATGGTGATAAATAAATTTCATCATAATAACCCACTAATAGTTTCTTACATATGGGTGGGGATCATGAAAATTATCTAAGTCAATGCCCTAATCAGGGTGCTAACTCATTGACCATGGATGAAACTATGAAATCTTAATCACTCTAGTGGATAATGATAATCAGGACATGCATAAAAATTAATCCAGTGTTGGGGTTGTCATGTTGATGTTAGTAAGACTATTCTCCATTAAAACAATATTGTTTCTCCTTTAGTGGAATTTGATGTGATTTGAGAATTTATTAACTCTCTTTTTATTTATTCTATATATAATACCAATGAATGGAGGCCAAAATTGACATCTCAAATAAAACCATGATAATATTTTTGTGTGAGTATGAATATAAACTTACAATGGAAATTTATTATAATTCATTGATCATACTACATATTCAAGAGAAATATTAATATCAAATGGTTTTGGAGAAACCAAAATTTGAATACATACATATTTTTATACGTTAAAATTACGTATTTTTTATGGATTATCCTACTAATAAAATGAGTTTTGATGTTATGTTTTCAATAGAACTTATACCTAGTGAAAAACCAATTTCAAATGAAATTTATAGGACTAAACTGATTTATTTACAAAAAATAATTTATAAACTATAGGATAATGTAAATAACGGTTTTATATGCATGAGGGAACCACCAAGGGGTTCACTTATTCATTTTGTTAATAAGATAGATAGTTCAATAAAACATTTCATTTATTATTAGGAAAATAAAAATATTTAAATAATGAAAATGTATCGTATAACATATATTAATGACTTGTTTTATCAAGTTTGTGGATATCATCAACATTAAAAGATTGAACTTCATCTCGGATATCATTATTTGGTGATCAAGAAAGAGAATGTACTAAAAAATCCATTAATATTATGTATGGTTAATAAATTTATTTATTTATTCCATTTCCACTTACCAATTAAACTTATATATTCATGGATTTAACAAATAGAGTCTTTAGAGATTACCACAATAAATTTTCTCTAGTTTGTATATTTGATACTCATATATATTATAATACAAAGGAAGATCCTTACGATCAATTTTTTATTTTTTTTATTACCTCAGTCCTAGAGAAACTAAATTTCAAATTTATCAATTCGGCATTATAGTATTAATTTTTTTTATTGGGTAATAAAATATAATGAGAGGGTATATTTGTAGATCCTTTGATGTAATTTGTCATTGAGAAATAACCCAAAACAACTACAATGACCAAGATAAATTTTATTATTGGGTTGGATGAATTATATTGATTCTTTTTTAGATCATTCTCATGGATATCAAATCCATTAACCATATTTATGATGATTTGATTCAAAACCCATTGGTCAAATTAATGTGATGAAAATTTAATAAATTGTGATAAATGGCTGGTCAGTGCACATGTGATAACATTAAACTGTAGTGAAGGCGGCCCTATGATATTAAATGATGCATCAATGAATGGAATATGATGAATAATCAAAAATATTATATGGTTATATAATATTCCTCATTAAAATAGAAATCTCATGTCCCAAATTACTTTACTAATGACTTATATTTGCCTGTTGTAAATTTTTATTGAAAACATGGTAGTGATGAAATTATTCTAAAAAATGTTGTACATATACTAATCATAATTTTTTAAATATATAGTCTTAGAAAAATTGTTAAATGTGGACCAAATTATATCATTGATGTAAATATAAGATTATTAATTTTATATATATTACAACCCTTTAAAGGAGAACAAGATGTATGATGCATTGAGCTAGAACGATTATTTTAGTTTCTCAATGATGAGGACTGAAAAATATCTATTTTTTTGGATTTTTAGATGATTGATAATTAAAACATGTGAAAAGTGGAATTATCAAATCTTATAAGTTAATTCTTTTAATTATCCATCCCTACAAGTATTATTAATGAAAATAAGGAATACGTTGAACTATTGATGAATGTGAGGAATGTTCTGGAGTTCATCCATGATTTTGATATAAATTATAGGTTCAAGAAAGAAAATTCATTTCCTATAATTAATAGATTTGAAAAATGAGAAATTAGATGAAAATCATTGTTCACCATTCTATATTAATTCGGGGTGTAATAATATGTATAGATATATGAAAGATTATTACCTATGGGAAAACATGAAAAGGGTTATTATGTATAGAGATATGAATGATTATGAAAATTGATATTTCAGAGTATTCATCTTGATTCCTTGTAAGTCATCAAGTTAACACTAAGAGATATAATTACAGGTGGATATTACAACAATTACCTACAGTAGAATTGAAATGGGATCAAACAATGATTTTTTTCATTTGACTACCCAAGACATATAGTGCCCCTAATATTATTTTTGTTGTAGTTGATATCCTTATAACCTCATCACATTTATTTGAATTTGAATAAGATATATATCCCTATCATATTATTATAATAAATAATTAGAAGGTTTTGTGGTTTCATGAAGTATCAAATTCCATTATTTTTTATTGGGAATGATGATTTACCTCAATGTTTAACAAAATTATTTAGTAAGATTTTAATATTGTGTGGAAAATTAACACTGCATATCATCCTAAAAAATATAGACATTCATGTAGTACCTATCATACCCAAAAAATTATATTTAGATCACGTTCTATGTATTTCAAGTGTCATTAGAATCAACACATATCTTTTTTCTAATTCAATTACCAAAATAGCATTCACTCAATAATTAAGATGGATCTTTATAAATAACACTATAGAAGGGTGTGAAGAATCCTAACATATTGGGATAAAGTTAAGGAAAAATAGATACTATGAGATAAGCTAGTTATGGAAATTGAAGAGAAAGACATATCTATTCAGTAGTACTTCAGAGTAGCTCAGATTTGATTGAATTTTAGGTTGATGGTTATTGATGAGATCTAGATCATGAAATTGCAGACAAGGTATTCATATAAATATCACCTTTGAATAATATTCTGATATTTCTATAGAATGGAATTATAAGACCTTTATATATCGGTCCCTTTAAAATTCATGATCATATCAGGATGGTTTTTTATCGCTTAGATCTTCCCCTAAATAACTCTCCACTTCATAATGTGTTTCATGTATCTATATTGAGGTATTGCATACCTAATTATTTTAATGTACCAAACTCAGATGTCATAAATATAGTGAAATATCACTCTAATGAGGATTAAGTATAAGGGTTTTCATTATCAATGTCATAAATATTTTTTTTAATAACTCCACTCATATTTTCAACATTTTTTAGAGAGGCCAGATATTTGAGAAAACCTTACAGTAACATGAGAATGTTATGAGGCAGAGGTATCCTTATTTTACTGTCTCAAAATGATTTAAATTTGACGAAAAAATTAATATAAGTTGGGTGAAAAGTAACACCAAAATATATAAGTCCATATTTATATGTAAATAATATAAATGATTTTGACATATTCCATTATATGCAAGACAATGTTTAAATAAACCGTAATAAAATTTTGAAATAGTATCATTAAAAATGACTGTCATCGTGAATCCATAAGATTTTTTGGGTTTGATAATTCAAACAAAAATGGAAAATATATTTTTATAGATATAGTCAATTAGACCATTATTTATAATTTTTATAAAAAATAAAATATAATAAATTTAATGTAAAGAGATATGTTTTTCTAAAAACATATTTTCATGTGTGAAGTGTCTCTTTATCATAGTAAATTAAACTAATCCATATTATTTAATAATTTTTATGAAATACATAGATATTATATTCATTCTATTTTTTTTAACATTCTTCTATTGGATTTTACTCAAAATGGAATATGATTAAATTAATTTTTATGCATAATAAATGAATTTATTCTAAATTTATTTTTTGTTTCATTTTGCGCACATATTTTATGATGAATAAATATCAATTAATTTGAATAAATAATGTAAAATGGATTTCATATTTTTAATTTTAATAGTTAATATAATGAAACCTGTTGAACTTATGTTTTGTCTATAATAAATAGTTTTCATGTATAGAGTCTATTTACTATAGTAAGTGTTAAAAGGGTAAAATGGGGTGTTAACCTTAGGGAATGGTTTGAAATATCACAAAATAATTTTTTTATTTTATTTATTTTATATATTTTTTATTATCCTTATTATCTATAAATAATTTTAATTTTGGAAGAACTTTATTTGACTAAAACTTATATTATATAATAATGTATAATGTATTGATATGTTTTCCTCCCACTTCACATATAAAAGGGAACCCCATATCTTATCTTATTACCACAAAATTATTCCATTATATCAACAAATATCTACCAAAATACTCTTATTTGATAATTGTATAGGACCATTATGTTCTTTTATTCTCAATTGACCCATCACAAAGGACTAAATCTTTTTTTCATGGTTGCATACACTTATAAGTGGTATAAGTTCTCACTGATTATTTACACCATCCATTCCTCTTAAAATCCCACCAAATGAAATATAAATATCTTAAAAATACTTATTATGTATATTTACTAAATCCCAATTTATTTATGTTAATGAAATTTATATTTTATACATCATTCTCATCGATTGGAAAATGATAATGTCGATCGAGCATATGTGTGGACTACCAACTCGAATAAGAAATGTGTTTTTTTTAATTTCCTCATTATATGGCTATTCAAAATGATAGATTTAATTAATATATATTATATTTATTATTTAATTATATTATATAAAGGTTATTTATCATATATCCTTCTTTCATTCCATTCATCAGAATGTGAAAATTGCACCTCTATGTATAGCTGGACTACCCACTCTATGAAGGAATGTAATTCGTTTTTCATTACTAATTCATATGAATGGTAATAAAATTATATATAAGTAACAAATATTATAATTATATAATTATTTATATTATATATTATGAAACCATTACCAATGTGTATGAATCAAAACCATTGATCTAAATTATGCTTTTAAAGATGAATATATTTAACTTGAATAGTCATTGTTAATGATGAAATTATTCATAAAAAATAGTTGAAAATTATAAATGATTGATAGATATTATTTCATTTCAAAATTTGTTTCATTACTAAATTAATAATTAATTTACATTCATTAGACTTGATTTATGAAAGTGTATCATATAATACATGACTCGAGGTAATGGTTTATGTAACAATCTCAATTAATTTTTTTATTATCTATGGTATATTTCCATTGGATAAATTTATAAGGATATTATACTATATACACAATATATTTTATTCTCCTCATGTTTTTCTATGTTTCATGACCCGCCTTCACCATGATGGGGGAAGGGACAATAGATTTCCAGACCCTTCCTTCCTCAAATTGAATAATAGATAATGACCCCTGAGACCCGCCTTAAATAGACCCCAAAGTGGAGACTAGCACCAAGGGTATAGAATCACACATAAAATGAAAGTCGTTACCCTTTTTATTTATTAGGATCAATAGATAAGAGAGTAAAACCCAAACAACACAAAAAAATGGTAGTAAAATTAAATCCAAAACAATTCATTCCCATATGTATGTTCCAATAATAAGTGCTACAAAAATACAGAAAACTCCAATGGGAAGTACCAAAATAAAAGAAAAGTAATGTCGATGGTCCTGGTGTCTAAGCTAATAGGGTCTGGCACGGTCCTCAAAATCCTCCTTGAAACCTGAAAGCAGTTTTATACATTTATGGTGAGCATATAGGTATACTCAGTTTGGAAAACCAAAAGCTCTCGTACATAATTGGGGAGGTATTATAATTCCCCGTGAGAAAAGGAGATAACCAAATCACCTAGCAAGGAAACTATCCACCCAACCTCACCAAGGTACACTTCCAAAATAACACAATTCTAGTAAAATAATAATAACAACAAATTGATGTTTGGGTACCCCACACCGCTTTTCCACTAGTTATTATGGACATCCTACATGTGAGAACTCCCTGCCATTCTCAACGCAGTCCCGCTGCTAAGCCTCACCCACACACACCTAGGATACCACAACCACACATCCATACCACAATAACTTAGGAAACAAAAACCTCATGTAACCACGCCCACAAACAAATGGTCTAGAAAAACTACCCCCACACCCGAAGACACCTGGGCCTCATTACGAAGACACTTGGGAAAACAACCTGCCCACACACACCTGGGAAAACCCCCACAACTACCCTGCCTAAAGAATCTTCATCAATAATGGTCCTCTTTCCATCACATTCTTCCAGAAGATTCTTCGGCTACTCGGTAAAGGGGGCAGAAAATGTGCTAATAACCAGAAACTCATAGGAGTTTTGGGGAAAAAACCCTCCCACATGAAATGGGGGTGTTCGTCATAAAGTTCTCAACTTGGGCGCAACGTGAATAAGAAACATAAGAAATAAAATATTAATATAGGTAAAAAAGAACTCATCCTATCCTAGGGGTTCCAAAACCCTCCCATACACAAACACCCTCATTACTATTCATTAATAAAATAAGAAAAACAGGCACAACGAAGCCAAAACTCATTCTCGAAAAGAAATTAACCATTGAACCCATTCTCTTTATCATACTCAAGTGATCCCATTTAGACAAGTCTTCAATGCTGGGAAACTAATAGGCATAACCACAAGCCAAGGAATGAAAAACATCTAAGAAGCAATTTAAGCATTAACACTCAGTTCTATTGCAAAGTTACAACAACAAAAGGGATATGTGACATCCCTTGAAGTACTGAAACCAAACCAAGCTCAAACATACAGCCCCACACAGCCTCAGATCCACAAACCAAAAACTTCACCACAATAGGGGATCCAATCCCCATAAACTTCACCCCATAAGCATTAAGAAGAAAAACCACACAGGTCACCAAGATAGAGCATGGGAGTTTTTAGATTCAAACATACCATTATTTTAGTTCTATTTTTTCCTTTGGTTAACTGGGGTGATCACACAAGGATTCTTATTCATTAGGAATCCATTTAATGTAACCGATTTTACCTTATTAACCAATTTCCATGTTACATCCATTCAATCATAGAATTATCTAGAAAATGGTGGTTTATTAGTGCATAAGAAAGGACCACCAAAGACCACAATTTTCAGTGGACATAAGCCCACAAAATTCACAACACATAAGAAATGATAAAAGAGTACAATATCATCATCAAACACACCCCATTTATTCCTTAAAAACCATTTATTATCTTCATTATGTTTTGGTTTTATCCATCCCCAAAGTAAACATTATCATACCCACCCCTCATGATACACACTAAAGAGAGACATCGAAAGAAATCTACCTGGATGATCAATGATCAAAGTTTTTCTCCTTGCACCAATAACTAGGGATGCATAGGTGAGGAACTTGGGGGGGGGGGCTCCCAGAGTGAGCAGGAAAGGCTCTAGCACGATCAAACCACTTGCCTTGGGAAGGGGGAATCCAAATCCATCAACTAAAAAAAGAGACCATCCTAGAAGAAGAAATAATTCTCGTGCAATAAAAGGCGAGATCCTGGAGTTATGGGATACGAATTTTGGATGGCTTTACCAGAAGATCTTGGTTTCACCACACGGTTGGATGGTTACACATGATGTAATTAATTGTTATTTAATAATTCTCATTAGAGAGGTGTCTATAAAAGCTTTGCGTTAAAGAATTTCATTTAAAGATAGGAAAATGGGTCTGTTGAGGCTCTCCCCAATCATAAGGCATTTAAAACATTGTTTATGGGGAAAAATGGCCTTAAACCACATTAAAAAGGTTAAGAGACTTAAAAGTGGCGTTTCAGGAGAACTGGGGAAGGAAAACCCCTAGTGGCACCGATCGGGTGTGCCACCGATCTGCGACTCACCGATCGGTAACACCACGGTGACATCCTGCCACCAACACACTACCCTCCCGACTTACTAATGGGGTCTAGGGAATCCCAAACACCATAATTAAAAAGGTAATGGACCAAGCGGGTCTGGTCCATTCCATTAGATACCTCTCAACTATTCTCATCCTTGAGAATCAATACTAAACCCAATTCTACATAGAGGGGTCCGAACAACCACCTCAAAAGATACCTCTCACAGTTGAACCATCCTGGACATATAAGAACTACTCTCCCTTAAGAGATCACACAAAAATATTAAGTTCTCACAGTCCAATAATATGTATTAGGGATTCCATTCCCCCATGTAAAGATACTACCCACTTTGGGTGGTACTGACTCGCTCGCATGGGTTTAATCACATCACTATTAATGGGACTTGATTAGGGGTCAGGTCTTTCGTTTTCCACAGTCATGGACCTTCACACATAATTAGAGCACAAGAAAAACAACACATTTCATATTTAGCAGGGTCAACCACTACATCAAAAAAAGTACAAAAAAAATAGAAAAAAACTCAAAACATATCTAGGTATTGGGCGTTCATCTGTGCCTCTCATTACCAAGTACTCTCCTCGAGTCCACTATGCCTCCACAACACACGAACCAAGGGAATGGTTCATCCATGAAGCACCTTCTCCTCATGATCCTTGATTCTCACTGGTGGCTCTACGATAGTTGTGTCGTCCTCGATTTCTAGATTTCCCTAGTCGAGGATGTGGGATTCATCTTATAGATACTGACAAAGATGAGACAAATGGAAGACATCATGCAACCTCAGTATCCAAGGTGGTAGCACCAGCTAATAAGCCACTTCACACTTACTGCAACCCCTCAAAGGGTCTGACAAACCTAGGAGAAAGCTTACTCCCCCTGCCGAACCTCCATTGCACACATCGATGGGAGACCATCAAGAACACATGGTCCCCGGCCTCGAATTATAAGGGTCACCTCCAATGATCAGAATATGAATTGTTTCAGTCATGATCTGCCTTCATCCTATCCTATATAAGTTGAACCTTATTTGTTGTGCTCTGAACTACCTCGAGACCAAGAACACATGCTTCTCTGACCTCTACCCAGCACACAGGTGAGCGACACAGCCTCCTGTAAAAATATTTTAATGGAGCCAAGACAATGGTATAGTGATAGTTATTTTTGTAGGAAAACTCTACCAGAGGCAAGTGTTGTACCCACAATCTTCTAAAGACCAAAATTCATGCTTGTAGCATACACCACAATGGCTGGATAGTGTGCTTTGTCTTCCCATCTGTCTGGGGGTGGAAAGAAGTGTTGAGGAATAGTTGGGTGCCAAAAGTATGTTGTAATCCTTTCCAGACCCGTGAGGTAAACCGGGTATCCCGATCCAAGACTATGTGACTCATAAATTTATGCAACCGCACCACCTCCCCCACGTATTTCTGTACTATGGAATCCACTATACTTGACTCCTTGATTACCAAGAAGTGAGTTAACCTCATCATTCGGTCCACCACTATATATATATCATCATAACCCAATTGAACTCTATGTAGTCTCATGAATAATTCCATCGAGATTCTATCCCACTTCCCCTCAGGTACATCTAATGGTTGAAACAGACCACCTGGGATGCGGTGTTCAACCTTCACCTACTGAAACCTGAGGCACATTTCCATAAACTTTTCCATTGCCCTCTTTACCCTAGGCCACAAACACTGACCCCTTAAGCCTCAGTACATCTTAGAAACTCATGGGTACACCTCTAGGTGTGAGTTATGGGACTCTCCAAGAACACTCTTTGTGCATTTCCACAGGGACAAACAACATTCCATGAAACAACATATGATTCTTCATGTCTCCTGACCATCCTTCCAGAGCATCACCCTAGATAACACGATCGTGCATCACTTCAGCCTCTATGTCCCTCTGTGAGACTCATCCACCTACTACAATAGAGAGGACTGCACTGTCATCTGGAACAGACAACCTCCTCCATCCTCCACCAATACATCCAAGTGTAGGGAATCCAACTCCTCCCTCACCTTCATAGCATATGTCGATTCTTGAACGACATCAATCTGTGACTTCCTTCTCAAGGAATCATCCACCACATTCCCCTTTCTTTAGGTGTAGGAAATTTGAAATTCGTAGTCCCTAAGAAACTCCATCCACCTCAGCTACCGCAAGTTCCGGTCTTGTGGAATGAAGATATACCTCAAGCTCTTGTGATCTTTAAATACATAAAAGGTCACCCTGATGAGGTATTGATGCCACAACATTAGTGATAACAAAACCAATACAATCTCTAAGTCAAAGGATTCATAGTTATGCTCATGGGGATGTAACTTCCTAGAAATATTAGAGATCACCCCTAATGTTTCATCATCCCACACCCAAATCCTTTTCCTAAAGCATCACATAACACCTCAAACATCACCCCTTCTTCTGAAAACCTCAGCACTGGGGTACTAACCAACTTCACCTTAAAATAATTGAAGGATGTCTCACACTGATCACTCCACATGAAGGCATGGTCATTTCTGGTCAAAGATGTCAACGGAGCTGCAACTTGAGAGAAGTCGGGCACGAACCTTTGATAATATCCTACCAGACCTAGGAAAATACGAACCTCTATAAATTCTTGGGTGCTTCCAAAGAAACAACTACTTCATCCTATGATAGATCAACTAACATTCCCTTCTCGGACACCAAGTGTCCAAGGAAGTGCACCTCTTGTGTCCAGAACTTTCACTTGGACAACTTCTCGTAGAGATGGTGTTGTTATAGGACCCCTAAAACCGTTCTCAGATGATCAGTGTGTTCCTCCTATGATCTTGAGTAGATCATGATGTCATCAATAAACATGACTACTAACTGATCTATATATTCACGAAAGATGGAGTTCATGAGTCCCGTGAACATGGCTGGTGTGTTTGTAATGGAAAACGACAAGACCACAAACTCAAAGTGACCATAATTTCACCAGAAGGTAGTCTTTGAGATATCTCCCTTCTTCACCCTCCGATGGTGATATCATAACAGAAGGTTGATCTTGGACAACCATCATGCCCCCTTCAACTGACCAAAAAAATCACAAATCCTAGGGAGGGGGTAACTGTTCTTGACTGTTACCTGGTTCAGCCTCCGGTAGTCTATACAGAGCCTGAGAACAACATTTTCCTTCTTCATGAACAAGATTGGATCACCCCATGGTGATGTTATTTATCTAACAAAACCCTTCTTTATCATATCGTCAATCTTAATTTGTTACTCCCGCAACTCAGATGGTTTCATTCAATAGGGAGCCTTCAAAATCGTTCAGGCACAAGGTTTCAATTTTATCCTGAACTCAACATTATGTTGATGGGGTAGAGTAACCACCTCCACTGGGTAGATGTCTATGAAATCACTGACAATCCCAGGGACTTCCACCATCATTGTATCTACCGACTCCACTAATATCTTAGACTACAAGGAAAGGAGAGGGTCTGGTCTCCGGATGCCCTCCAAGTAACCCCACTCACCGAAAAAAGCTAAATGCTAGATGACCATATCTGAAAACACGACCCTTCTCCAGAAGTAGTCGATATTGGAACATACAGATAATAGTCAGTCGATTCCTAGGATGAAATCATACGGCTACATCTGTAGAAAAATAAAGTCCCCACTATACTGATGTTGTCTGAACATCAGTCTACATCTCTTAAAAACATGAGACAAGCCAGTCTGACATCAGAATGGGTACTCAAAACTAGGGGTAAAGGGAGTATTTTTGTGTATGGACCCAAAGAATGGGATATAATAGGTTAAAAAAAGTAGTGTGAAGCTCCTAAATCAAACAAGGAAAATTCAAGAGTAAAAAACTAGCTGATCGTACCTCGAACAACCTATGGACCTTCTGGAACTGCTACCTTCACAGCGTGAATCTGCCCATGCCCAACTCTTCTTCATCTATACTATCGACCGCCTCCCCAACCACACCCTGGTTGAGGTACCTATGGAGAACCCTGAGGTCGAACTCCTCTCTCATAAACTGCTCTTAGAGTAGCAGGAGCTCATTGTCCCTACTGCTGCTGCTGCTGAAAGGGCCTGGCTGGAAACTGCTGCTGATGAGGTGGATGTTGAACCTGCCCACCCCAACTATACTGCATTCAGTTTTGGAACTGATTCTAAAGGTTCCCCTAACTTCCATAGATGAATATTTTCAGTCATAGACATGTAAGGAAGGGGCGAGGATCTGGGAATCGAAACTAGAACTGCTGGGGCCAACTCCCCACTGGCCGAAACCTGGAAGGTCGTGACGCTAGAGGGCAGCTAGTAATGGCCTTCCCCTTTGATGAGCACAATTTTATCCCCTCTCATAGTACTCCTCCCAGCATGTATATCCACTCCACCAATTTGGACTTCTTCTGGACCTCCATGCATGTCGGTAGAGTGAAGGGAGTAACATCATACTGAAGAAAAGGTCAGAGTGCCTCCTCTAAAAGTCTCACTCGAGACTCCTCATTTTGAAAGAGTTCTCAAGAAAAGAAAATGAGATCCTTGAACTTGATCCCCAAATCCCTCACTAACATGCTCCCATATTTAAGGGATAGTATCTTCTTCTTATTCTCCACCTTCATCGTGAATGAGAGGATTTTTTTCCTGAATTCCCTCTTGAAGTCAGTCCACGAAACATCATCCTACCTCTTATACAAAAGTTTGACCATCCACCACTGACGCGACACTCCTTGTATCTGGATTACAACCAGTGGAAACTAGTACCCCATCGGAGACCATATCAATCTAAAATCTATCACCAACTCCTCGATCCAGCTCTCTGTCTCCATGTTTGAGACGCTACCCACGTACTTCCCAAGTTCTTCTGCTAAAATCCATGAAGCGTCATCTGCCACTGGTCGTCCTCCTCCTCTTGATGAGCCATCTTTTGATCATCCAAATCAGCCACCTAGGCCTCGATCTCCCGCACTACCTTTGGTCACCGTCCGGGTGTCATAGCTTCAAGGTAAACAGGGAATTCCTAAACCCGAGCAGCGTAGAATATTTCTTTTAAAGTTTTCTTAGACTTTTTCTTTGTTTTAAATCACAAAAATACCCAAGACACATAATAACACAAGTCATTATTATTCATGTACCTTTCCTAGGATCTCTACCCTACATTCTGGGTAGCCTCACCTAGTTGTTCATTAGGTCCAGAGTCCTTGCATCAGATCACGAGGGACCCTAAAATATCATTTCCTAGCTGGTATTTTCTGGACTATTTCATGCGCCAAGATTTCATAACACTGTTTCCCTACCATCCCATGAAACCCTCACTATGCCTAACTCCAAACTCCATCCTATCTCTCATCCTACCTCTGATACCATTCTTTTATAACCATCTGTCACCAAGATTAGGGAAGGGACAACAGATTTCCAGACTCTTCCTTGCTCATGTTGAATGAGAGATAATTCCCCCTTTGACCCACTATCAATAGGCCCTAGTGTGGCGAATAGAACCAATGGTATAGAATAACTCACATAATAGAAGTAATTAATCTTTTTAGTTAGTTAGATCATGAGATAAGATAGTAAAACCCAAAAAACACCAAAACTTGAAGTAAAAGTAAAGCCAAGACAATCCATTCCAAAATAAATGTTCCAATAATAAGTGCAACAAAAATATAGAAAAATCCAATGGTATGTAACAAAAGAAAAGAAAAGCAACGTCAAAGGTCCTGTATTCTGAGCTAATAGGGTCCAGAATGATCCTCGAAGTCCTCTAGGAAACCTAAAATTAGGTTTATACACATAGGAT
Source organism: Viscum album (assembly GCA_963277665.1). Taxonomy (NCBI): domain Eukaryota; kingdom Viridiplantae; phylum Streptophyta; class Magnoliopsida; order Santalales; family Viscaceae; genus Viscum; species Viscum album. The sequence goes on from OY728137.1 coordinate 931,470,026, forward strand.
GAGCATATAGGTATACTCAGTAGAGAAAACCAAAACATCTCATGCACAAATGGGGAGGAATTCTAATGACCTGTGAGAAGAGGATATAAGAAAATCACCTAGAAAGGAAAATATCCACTCAACCTCACCAAGGCACACTCCCCAAATAACACAAGTCAGGTAGAATAATAGTAATAACACATCAATGTATGGGTACCTCACACAACTTTCCCACTGGTTATTGAAGACATCCTACACGTCAGACCTCCCCTGCCATTCTCACCAAATTTCCACTTCCATACCCCGACCGCACACACCTAGACTACCACAATTACACATCTTGCATACAATCACCTAGGCCACAAAAACCACACATAAACACACCCGTAAACACTTGGGACAGAACAACTACTGCCATGGCCGAAGACACCTAGGCCTCATCCAGAAGACACTTGGAAAAAAAACATGCCCACACACACCTAGGAAAACAACAAAAACTTCCATGCCTGAACAGTTATGGGGTACAATGGTCCTCAAGACATCACAACCTGCCCAAATAGTCTTCGGATACTCAAGAAAGGGACTATAAAAGGAACTAATAACTAACCACTCAAACGAGTGTTGGGAAAACTCCCACCCCTATGAAATGGGGGTGTTCGGCATAAAGTACTAAACATTGGTGGGTCATGAAGAAGAGAAAGAAGAACTAAATTAGACATATAGGTAAACAATCCATCATACAATCCTATGGGTTCCAAAACCATCCCATACAAAAAAACCTCATTACTCTTCATTCTTAAAAAAAGCACAACAACCACAACCAAGTCACAACTCCTTCCTGGAAATAAATTCCCCATTGAACGCATTATTATTATCATACTCAAGCGATTCAATTTAGATAATTCTTTAATACCAGGAAACTAATAGCAATAGCCACAAGATAAAGAGGGAAAAACATCCAAGCCATAATTTACGGATTCACACCCGATTCTCTTGAAAAGTTACAACAACAAAAGGGATCTGTGGGATCCATCGAAGTACTTGAACCAAACCAAGCTCTAACATACAACCACACACGGCCTCAAATTCACAAACCGACAATTGAGACACAACAGGGGATCCCATCCCCATCCACACCACCCCACAAGCATCAATATGAAAAACCACACATGTCACCAAGATAGAGCATGTGAGTTTTTAGATTCAAACACACCATTCTATTATTTTTTTCTTTCCGTTTGGTTAACTGGGGTGATCACATGAGGATTATTGTTCACTGGGCATCCAAATAAATTAACCATGTTTACGTGATTAACCAGTTTCCATGTTAGAGCCATTCAATCAAAGAATTATCCAAAAAATAGAGGTTCATTAGTGTACAATAAAGGACAACCAGCGGCCATGTTTTTCAGTGTACATATCCCCATAAAATTCACAACATATAAGAAAAGATAAAAGATTACAACATCATCATCAAACAGACCCCTTTTATTCCTTAAAACCCATTTATTATCTTTGTTAAGGTTTGGTTTCATCAATCCACGAAGGAAACATTATCATACCCACCCAGCATGATACACACTAAATAAGGACGAAGGAATAACCCTACCTGGATGATCAACGATCGATGTTTTTCACCTCACACCAATAACTGGGTATGCGTAGGGGAGGAAGTCAGGGGACTCCAATAGTGAGCAGGAAAGGCACCAGCATGGGCACACCACTATCCATGGGAATGGGGATTCTAACTGCACCATGGAAATAAAAATAGACCATCCAAGAAGAATAATGTATTTATATGTGATAAAAGGAGAGATCTTGGAGTTATGGGATATGAATTATGAAAGACTTTTAGGAGGATCGTGGTTTCACCACGCGGTTGGAAGGTTACACATGACAGAATTAATTGTTATTTAAATATTCTAATCAGATAGGTGGTCATAACAGTAGTGCGTTAAAGAAATCATTTAAAGAGGGGGAAACGGGTCTGTTTAGGGTCGCCCCACCCTTAGGGGATTTAAAACATCTTTATGGGGATTGAAACGGCCATAAACCACTTTATAAAGGTTAAGAGAATTAAAAGAGGTTTTTTGAGAGAACTGGGGAAGGAAAGCAGCAACAACCCCCAGTGGCACTGATCGGGTGTGGCGCAGATCAGCGACTCACTGATCGGAGACTCACCGATCGATGACCCGTCGATTAGTGTCACTCCGATTAGTGACTCACCAATCGGTGTCACCGATGGATGAAAATACGGTGACAGTTGGTCACCGAAACACCGCCCTCCGGACTTACTGATGGGGTCTAGGGTGTCCCAAACACCAGAATTGGAAAAGTAATGGACTATGAGGGTCTGGTCCATTACACTATGTGTTTCATGTAATATTACCATTTTCCTATATTTGGTACATATGTTTTTATGACAATATTTTTACCAAAAACTAACCTTATTTCCTATTTACTAGATGGATTTGTTCTTCTAAAACCATTTTCATGAAAATGATGTCATTAGTGTTATTTTCTTTGATCAAATTATTAGTTTATTTCATTTTAAACAAAATTTTAAATTTTATTCATATTTTTTAAATGAAATTTTTATTATTTTGTCTAGAATTGTAATTTATTAATTTTTTCAATAGGTATGAAATGAATCATTGATTTAACGTTAACCAAATGAATATATTTTCTAAATGATAGTTATTTTATTTACATTAAATAAAATTCTTCATATTTCCATTTGTATTTTTAGATAACATATATTTATCAATATTTTCAGAATTTTAATTTTTTAAGGTCACAAAAAAATGAAATTTTACTAGTTTTCAACAAAATATTTTAATTCTCATCTAAATATAATATTAATCTATGAAAACACAATTTATTTATTTTTTCACCTCAATTAGGATATGTTTATATAACACAATTAAATATATTTATTTTGACTTATTATTAAGATGATGGTGATTTAAGTATTATTTTATTAAACCCATTTCATTCCCACCTGTTCATTTAGATATAATGAAATCATTATGAAACTAGTTTCTCTTCCATGGTTTACACAATGATGAAATAATTAATTATCTATGATAATATTTCCATTTCACATGTTATGATATGATTGAAGATTGAATGGTTTAGGTTATATTATTCCAAAAATATGTATGGTTTTCATTATGTAGAATTTGAACTAAGGATTATATAGTCTTCAAAATAATTAGGTAAATATTTAAATCTCATGAGATAACATGGACTATATTGAAGAATAAAACTGGTTTAGTTTTTTTCTTTTTCACCTATGTTGTTATGGTTAATGAACCAAAAAATTGATTTATAAAAGATGTAGGGAAACCATTATAGTAATGTATTGTTTTGGGGAAATTATCCTAATCCACTATAGTATGATGACCACTGTAACAATTTTGAAGTGAGCATATCTAAAGAAATGTTTTTTGTCATAATGTATATACTAGAAACCTATTCATGATTATTATTATATTTTCTCATGGATCATAATTTATTGTTGATGATTACGCACTCTTATGCCTTATTTAATTTGTTATAAAAATCCTAATTAAGTGATTCATGATTAATGCTAATTGAATGATTTTTTATGACATTCTAATGTTATGATTATGTCAAATACCATTATATTTATCTTATACACACTTATGGTAATTAACTAATATCATAAATTTTTACCCTTACTAATAATTTGATGTCAACCTTTATTATGTTTCCTTTCATAATGTTATAAAGAATTGTTTCAAGTATGTTATTCTAGAGTATTTTACTAAGTGATAATGAATATCTGGGAGATATTTAATATCATTAGGGAAATAATTTTATTATGCATCATGTCCATAAATACACGAAATGGTTTCATCATTGTGTGATATATTTCTATGTGTTGTATTGAATATTCATCTAAAATGAGATAATAATTTTTAAGTGATTATTTGATCACCTTAGAAAGCATATGAATGATAAATGAAACAGTTCAAACAATATAAATCATTTCACAAGGACTAGTATAAAAAATAATGTTTCATGGATTTTGAACATATCAAATAAGGAAACAATAATAACATGGATTAGAAGTATAACACAGTATTCTAGAACCATGGGTGTATAACAAAAAAGTTCAGAATATATTAGAAAAGAGGAATATACATGGGATGAAACATGTCTTAAATAGAAAAGGAAAATAAAAAGGTTAAACAATCATAAACATATGAGAAAATCATATTGTCAAAAATCCACATCTGTCCTCCCATTAAGATGTTCAAAAAATACATATATGTCCACCCTTTTTGTTGTGAACAAGTATAATAAATTCCACCATTCATTATCACATGAGAAATTAATTTATATCCATTGTATTAAAGGGTGATATGGAACCCCATCCTCTATTACCCACACATATGAATGCCAAAAGTAGTAAATTTTCATTATATTATAATGAAATAGTGGATAAAAAATGGGATGCATATCCCTTTAAAATGGAATCATATAATAAAAGAAATCATAATTCCATCAAAAAAAATTATAAAAATAAAAAATTTATATGGGTATTGAACGAAAAACAATGACATTATTGATTGATACCATTCAAATAAGATTATTTTATTTTTTCTATATAGATAAAGAGAATATTGTTTAGTAAATAATTTTCTTCAATGAATCAATGTATCACATCTATGGTAAAACCCTTCAATATATTAATTAAAAAACAATGTAGTGATGATGGAAGTTAATTGGAAATTTTTTTTAATCATATACATAATGGATGGTTATGAATGGTAAATAAAGTGATACATCACACTAATGATTGAGAAGAATAGTTAATGAGACATATATATAAAAAAGGTCAAGGATTTGATTTGGTGAATAATATTTATCAAAAATAAAAAATTTAACAAAATGTTGAAAAAGTTGACAAAAATATTTTAGGAGAAATTGAAATATCACTTTTTAATCATGGAATATCCTTAATATGTAAGACCGGTTTATTTTTAAAAAGGAAATATTTTTCATAAAATTAATTATCAATTTTTTTTAACAATTATGAAATAATATAGTGGTTGATTCATAAAAAAGGTAAAATGGTTGAAATATTAGTTCACATGGAATTTTTTTCTGAAATTCCATCCACACTTTAATGAAATAAACACATATATAAAATGATAAAATTAAAATATATATTTAAATGATATTCAATATAATATAGAATAACATGGTTATTTTTTGGATATATATAAAGGGATATTTTTAAATGAATCCAATGAATATTATCATTGGAGTTGAGGATTCCTAATCTAAAATAATAGACAGGGTCAATTTCTTTACAATGCGAACATTATGAGTTGAGGTGGAAAATAAAAAATTGAAGAGTCATGTAAAATAATAAAAATAAATAGAGTATAAAATAATGGGGCTGGGGGGTTAGAAACAAATAACACACGAATTCACCAGATGTATTATATTCAAATAATAATTCCAATTTACAATTGAGATTTAAAGAGAAACACTTGTGGTAATAGTAATGTATTAATCAGAATAAAATATAGGATTAAAATGAATATGAAATTTAAATATATTATAATTAATTATATTTAATATATTTAAAAGAAATTGGGAAGTGAATGAATCATATAAAGGAAATTATGGTGTGGAAAATCAATCATATCCAATTGTATGGAAAATCTAGACAAATGAAATATTCAAACAAAATATATATTATATCAAAATATATTAGATTAAAGAACATGAAAGGTCATTAAACACCATAAATTTAGTTAATATTTTAAAGTAAATACATTAATAAATTATCAACTTGTATTTAATATATTATTTTGCACAATAATAATTATGTATATAGCAATTAAATTTGGGATAATAAACCCCTAAGATTAATTTCTGACATCCGTTAATGAGATTCAATCAACGAAATAAAAAACTATCATAATAACCTATTTTAGAACCATATCTATATATATAACCATTTCAAAGCACGAATAATAAATATTCTTTTATTTTACATTAGTAAGTATTTTATATTTTTGATGTTGGGAGTTAGTATTATTCACCATTTTGAAGTAGTTTCATAATAACATTGTTGATCTTCATTCTTCTCCAAAATTTCATCTTTTAAAGAAGTCTTGAAACTTACTCTAAATTATTCCATATAATTATTCAAGATGTTATGGATTTATTCTATGGGTTTTTTGGTTATGATACTTAAGGATTAAATAATCGATGGGCATGTATCATTGATTTATAATGAAAATATATTGGTAAATTAATTAATGATTTAAATATTAGTATTTTAATTCAAAAAAAACTATTCAATAATTTATGTAATATATTATCCATAACTTATTTCTCATAGTCATCCATGTAATTATTATATAGGATTATTCTTATTGTTTTTTATACCAAAGTAAAAAACATGAATATTCACAAATTAATGGATGAATATAACTATTATTGTGTTATATTATAGAATTATATTATTTCCATATAATAATATTGATATGTTTAATATATGATTAATTATTTTTAAAATATATTTATATATTTTGATAAATAATAAACAATATAGCTGAAAAATGAGATATGTTAGTTCTTGGATGTGGTAGTATGTGTGAAATCATGGTTATATTTTTTATTCTATGAAATAATTACATCATAATGATTTGTGAAAAGAATGTGAATTAACTAAATCATATCCCCTCATAGTTTATATCTAGGTGTGTTTTCTTAATCCCACTAAACATGTACCGGAGTCTATGTTGAGTTAGTAAGCCATAATCCATTTTCATGGTGACTTCACAAACATGAATCTGAGCCCCATCCTATCGACATTCTACTATGCAGACTGGGATGCAATTTCTAGGTGAACCAAATAATCCCTACATTACAAAAACAATGATATGTTATCCTAATAAAAAAAATTATTTATATTCATCCCTCTGATTTTCAATAATGGTATCTTACCATAATCACTAAAATATTCAATAAAACGTTAATTAACCTAAAATTCTATCACTAAACGTTGAAATTATGATTATCCTTAACATATAAACCCTTTATTACATTTAAAATCTCAACTGTTATCATCCTTGTATCTAAAGTAATTTAAACCTTACTTTAATACATACTATGAGAAAGTATTGAATGTTACCATAACATAATTACATGAATTAAAGAAAATATTCCACTATGATACATTTCCATTTTATTATATATATATATTTATAGATTTATGGGAAACATTAACAAACAAAACCAATGTATTGTTTAACTTATATACAATTCTTTTGCTATACAAGAATCTTATTAATGAGAACTAAGTATTTGTCATCATCCACAAACATTCCATAAAATATAAACATCATGACACATCATACCAGATTTCATTTCTCCATGACATGAGGAAATTAATGTTTAATAAAGTTGTAATATCAGTTTCCCATTAAGGATTAACATAAAGTATAATAATAAAATATCATAAGTGGGTATAAGATGGTCATTTGTGTATAATTAAGATACATAATAATCTGAATCTCAATACATATTGAATAATAAATCATGGAATTAGGAATGAAAAGACATAAAAATGTAATTCTATTTAGACATATCAAAGATGAACAAAACTAATAACCTAAAGTATAAGAATAAAAAAATAATCCAAAATATTGTGTCCATAAGATTAAAATATGGAATAACTTAAAAATAAACTTTAAAATAGAATGTAACATAGCCAAAAAGGAAAATATACATATAAATGTGGAACCATAATAAGAATAAGAAAAACTTCATATTGGAAAAAAAACTAAATATATCATCCCATTATATTCTAAAAAAAATCCATGCGTGTCTGCCCCTTGAATTTTAAATACATTGATAAAATTCTATGATTCATTATATCATGAAATATAAAATCATGACCAATAAATTATAAGGTGATACAATACTAAACCATCATTATACATACATATATGTGGAGCAAAAAATCAATCATCATCATATTATAAACATACAATGGATGTAAAATGGGTTTCATATCAATTTGAAATGGAATCCTATAAGCAATGAATTCATAATCCAATAAATAAACATGGTAAACCATTGTAAAAATATGAGAATACAATGATAATGAATAAATATATATGTAGATAAAATTCAATGATGTATATGTTATTTTAACATTATATATAAAGGGTATTCATTTTTTCAATAATTTTCCCAAATAAATCAACGTATGAAATAAAACTGAACACCCATTAATTAATGTAATGGTAAATAGGGTATTCAGAAATGAAATGAATTTGAAGAAAGTTTATGAATACTCATAGTGGATAGTTATTCATAGGAATTTTAGTTATAGTTCACTTATATGACAAATAATATCATTTTATAATCCTTCCAAATAAAATAAGTGGATGGTGACACTTGGAAAATATCCTCTATCAAAAACAATATTTGTCAAAATCTGTTGAAAAATTGGAGATATACTTTTTTGGGGAATTAGAAAAATTACATATTAATAAAGTTATTCACATGAACATTTAAAATTTCCACTAAAAATTAATTTTTATAAAACATTGAGGGTTATAATTTCTTTAAAAATAAATCTCTTTTTGGAGATGAAGTTTAATTGAAAAATAGAAACACAAAGAATTATGTGTTAATTCGTAAAAGGTTCGATGATATTTTGTCACACATTGATCAAAACATACCCTAATAAAAATTCTATAAATTTATTTAAATAATTTTAATTAAATTCAATGTAGTATATTATTGACTTAATAAATTATTGATGAATATATTTAGGACACTAAAAAATCATTGAATGAATACTGTAGTGGATAAAGAGGAGTCTCAGCTGAAATAAATCGATTTGGTATGTTTCTTTTATATCTGTAAATAAATATCCAAGTGGTAAAATAAAATAATAAGGATACATATATAAACCCCAAATAAAAAAATTGGACACATTAATGATGGTTGGCACAAACAACTACCATAAAAATTTCAAAGATTGATTATCTTTCAGAAACAATCTCTAACAGAAATTGATATTGAAAAATGAACCCTTACTGAAATTTTAACATATAGATCTGAATTAAATATGAGGGTTACTTGGAAGAGGTCATTAATATATTATATAATATATGACATTAGTTATATGTAAATAACTAGGTTAACTAATACACTATAAAAAAAATTATGGTGTTAAAAATATAACATGTCTCACATAATAAAATTTAATTAAAATAACCATTAAAACTATTGAAACATTATAATTCAAATAAATATTATTTAAAAACAAGTTATTGATAATAAAATCAAATTAATTAGATTAATATATAGAAAATAATTTGGTTTTAATCACAACATATTAAAGTTATCGTGATGCAAAATATGATCTATTTCTCATGAAAATAAATTTTATGCCAAAAAACACCTTACCTTAATTCCTAACTTCAATAATGAACACGAATCTCTAATGTAACCAAAAATAAATATAATATTAACTTTTCCCATAAATTTATAAATATATATAAACATTTTTATAAATTAATTATAATAATTTTATACATATTCATTAGTTAGTTATTAATTATTTCCAATATCAGGTTTGAGTAATCCTGATCATTTTGAAAATGTTTTCTAATTGTTATATTTTTCTAATTATTCTCCAATGATTAATAATCCCAAAATCCTAAAAGGTATTTAAATTTATTATTAATAATTATTTATTATTTTATAATTTTTTCATATGTAATTTTTTTATAATCAGTAATGTTGAAGTCAATAATGAGCATGCCTCAATCATTTTTACCAAAAATAAAATTGTATCAGAAATAATGAGTTTAATATTAATGTTACCAATCAAACACCAAAACAAAATAAATAATTATTTGTTTGCTTTATATAATATTAGTAATTATGTTTTTATAGTTATTCTTGAAATTTATTTTTTGAATATTTCATGTATGTGGAAAGACAAACCCAAACAATAATATACTTTAAACAATGGAGGAGTATGGATTTGAAAGTGGGTTATTTTACAATCGCATTTTTTTACATATGAATAATTATACTACTTATTTATTATTACGATGGTGAATAAAATTTGTGTCTTGTTTTATAATGAAAAAAACATATGAAAAATTAGATATGTTACTTTATAGAAGTAGTAGTTCGCATTTATAAACAATTAACATATTAATTTATATGTGAATGAGAGAGAATAAAAGGGGATAAATAATTTTACTCATAATAATCATTATTTTTTTATATATGTAACATTTCTTTATGAATTAATTTACTATAAAAAAATAACAGATGGTTGTGAAAAAAAGAATATGTCGCTTCCTTGAGGCTACAGTTCTCACAAACACACACATGACTTTTTAGATTCTCTCAATGTGAATACGGGAAGGTTGTCAATGGTTATTATGAAAATATGATAAAATTATTTATATTATAAATATATATATAATCATATAATATTTTTGAAAATATTTTTGAGATAGATATCTAAAATAAGGACAACATTCGAAGAATGTTGGTACTTGCAATGAGATATTTTAACCTCCCTTCAAGGATTCCTTGGAATGGGTTGGTGTTGAAAATAATCGTTTTTCAAAAATCATAAAAAAGTTAAATAGAAATTTTTTTGAATTAAAAAATATATTTTTTGAAATGTATCTTAATTTTTTGAGTGGTATTTTATGGTTTATGGGAAGAAATTTTAAAACTGGGAAGAATGAAATTCTTATTAACATTTCAATATAGTATAAAGAGATCAGCTTTTTGATATATGAAGAAGCCACTAAAATTGAATATAATAGGTTATATAAACTAATTGTTTGATTATATCCTCATATAAAAAATTAGAAACCTTTTATAACTTGTTTTTAATCATACCATTGCATAATATATTTTACCCTCTTAGGTTTTACCATGGTAACTATTTTTTACTAAAGGAATTTATTCTTTTATTCATAACAATAATATGTAACATATTAACTAATTTATAATTTATAATTATGAATATGAATAATGTTTTATCATATATTATTTATATTTGTATGGAATACCATTTTTTACATTAACACATAAAATCATATTTATAGAAATTATATATTTAAAGCATAAAATTTCATTGTGAGATAAATTAATCATTATCTTCTATTTTGATGATATAAATTGGTTTAATATTAAAATCTATAATTTATTTTTCTATAAATTAAATTTTAAACAATGTTTTATCAAATAAAATATTTATCAAAAGAAAAAAATAAAATATTTTCTTTTATTTTAAAATAGTACCTATGTCCATAAATTGTAAACATTGATTTTTTAAATTTGGAATATTATTAAAAAAATTAATTCTACATATCAGATATGTATTTTATTATAAATATTTATGTAAGTTTTATTTACAAACCTAATTTTATAAAGATTCATAAACGATATGATTTTAGTAAAAAACATCATTTTCACTAATTACTAAAAATAAATAATTATTAAAAATTGAAAATGTCATTCAAACAAAATTTTGATATTTGTAAATTCAATAATTATATATGTTAGAACTTATTAAAATTTTAAATTTTATAATTTTATTTATTAATGGAAAATAGAAAATATTAAAAAAATCACTGTTGTAAGAACTGAGTTTTTGAATTAGGTATAAATCCTTTATGTTTTGGTATAATTCAACTATATGGACTAAAATTTTATGCCTAATAAGTATACAAGGTGTTAGGGGTGTATAGGGCTCATTGAGATCCTCGAACCCAACTTTTTTGTATAAGGTCATGTTGCACCATCAGATTAAATTGTGTGAGGAGGACGCATGGTTCGTTATAACCATGTTGATGGTCTTAAGTTTTGGGGAGAGAAATATCACATGGTTGGCACACTATGTCCCAAAAGTTGTGTCATTACCATGAGATTGGCCCCTCTTGCCCATATACTCATACATGGTTTGCGCACAGTTTGGAAAACTGTGCATCTAATCCATGAAAAAGAAAAATTTTGGGTAGTAATACTATATTACACTTAAGGATAAATTATATTAATTGTGCATCCTTAATCACATTTTTAGTCGAATGAACTCCATTTTCACCCATTTTAGAGCTTTTTGAAGTCCTAACCTAGGAATCTATCTATCTCCTTCATCCAGGATCCATTCAAGCTTTTGTTCATCACATTGGATGTGTAATAGTAATACCCTCAAGTTGGTTTGAGATGTTCTTCTACTCTCTTACTCTTGAACTAGTTACTGAGGAGTAAGTGATTTTACTCTTTTCTCAGATCAACTCTGATCCAAGATAAATTTGTGGTTGATACTAGAAGTGTAGATTTGTACCAGCACTAGGTGGGCAGTCTCTAAATCACCCTTCAAGTTCATTGATTTTGGATTTGTTGTATGGGCCCCACCAATTTATCCATTTTTCTTTCTTGAATTTATATTCCATGCGAATAATCATTAGAAATGTATTGTTATACTCTTTATAACAATGTGATTAGTTTTTGGTAGTTATGTCCCTGACTCCTAATAACCCATGTAGGATGTTATTCCATAGTTTAGTGTTTTGTGTGTTGACTTTTTTGGGTCACCATTCAGGTGTGGCTTTTCTTTAAACTTCTAATAGTAATATTTTCTATGTTAAATGTCTTGATTTAATGTTGAAATTTCATAATGGAATGTATCTTATAGGTCCAACACTTAAACCGCCTAAAGCATGTGCTTCATTTGGATATATATATATATCTGTGTGTTTGTTTGTGTGTGTGTGTGTTAATTAGAAATTGGAAAGTCTACGGAGTATATTCTTTGGATTATTAAAGGTAAATCATTGTTTGGTTTCATATCCATAGCACACCTTACCATGTTTTTATAAGTAAGTGGAGTGAATAAAATTAATTGAATTTCATTTATATGGTTTTAATTAAAAGGATTTGTCCTACTTGGCCATGTCAAACTAATGAAGGGAAAGGCCTAAAAAAGTGATTTTGTTAATTGAATATTTATCATATCATGGAATTAATTATAATGAATTAAATGTATGGTTCCACATTATCAACATGGATCTAGACATATTTATAAGGATTCTTGACTCATGTTATCTCTTGGATTCTTGAGGGAATGCCTTAGGTACCCAATGATGTCATTTCGACTTAAGGATGCGAGTTGCCTTGGGAGTGACCAACCAGAGAACCCTATCCTAATCTTCTTCTTGTTAACTAGTATAACATTGTAGGATCCCTTCATTATTATTATAGAATTCCTTGTATACACACCTTGGATCCATCTTTGAAAAGTATTTTCCATTATTATAGCCCATTTGGCCAAGTCATTTCATAGACTCATTTTACCGTGAATGAAGTCCATGGACTCTATTAGAATCTAATAGTGGGAATTACTTAGATGATTCACACTGTATCACACTCTAAAACCTTAGAAAGAAACAATTGAAATTGGGTTATTGGCCCCTAAATTCTCTGTTTCCATGGTGAATACCATGGAAACCCTTCATAATAATTATTAATTTTTGTTTCCTTTTTACAAATTTTATGAGTGACTGTTTATATTTTCATGAGGTGAGGTCATTAATGGATATGACTTATTTGACTTGTTTATATAAATAGGTAATCAATTAATTAATGAACTAGTTATATGTTCAGACACCATCCAAGGGATAAATCACATACATGGATCTTTAGTTACATTGTACTGCTATACATTGTATATGAATGGTTGAACACTGTTATATTTCTATCAAACATGTTGAATGTTATAGAAAACTTTGGTGGTGGCCCACTGATATTTATATCATACCCTCTCAGGGAGGTTTTTTTACCCGGGGTAGATTATATGTATGTAGTTATTGATAAGGGGAATCATTATGCTTCAGACACTAGATTGCTTGCTGTGTTAGGATAGAGCTGGTAGCAGATGACTGAGATATAGATCTAGATTCTTAGAATACTTTATGTATTTCCTTTTTTACAATGGGTTTTTCATATTTGTCTACTACATTGTATATATGTTCGACAACTTTATAGTTACATGACATTTATCATCATCCCCTATTGTATATTATTCCAGTTATTTCAGTTATTTTTATCCTTGTATATTTCCTCCATACATTCTATTTACTTATAGTTTAGGATATTTACCTCTATTTATAATTAACTATAGAACTATAATCTATCAATGAGGCTTTATTCTCCCCATGAACACACATTTATCCCTCGCTATTATTTGGTAGCTAATGGTGTTCGAGGATATTCTCTTGAGCCTTTGTGTCCCACTGGGCTCGGTGCACCTCCTATGCGGCATCTGGTTTTGAGAGGTCATAGTGTTGTTTCAGAGGAGAAGCCTTTCTTGATTTAATATTTTTAATATAATAGTCCGTAGATTATGAGTTCTTGGGAATTAGAGACAAGTCATTCTTGGGCATCACGATCCCATGTTCGATGTAAAGGGAATGTTTCCGGGATTATAATTTTTTTTTTCATTAATGTTGATGTGATTTCATCATTGGGTGATGCATATACTTTTTTGTGTTACTGATAATTATTCTGATTGAGAATCAATATTATAATTTACATTATCATATAATGTCAAGTAATATTGTTACATGAATCATATAGGAACCTAGTATTCACAAGTCATGCAAATTTCCATGACATAATGGTGCATTTCAGAGCCTTTCATTTCTTGTTATGTGTGTGATTTATGAGTGAGGCTTAACTTATTTATATGCTCCCTGTGCTGCTACATGTTTTGATTGACAAGTTTCATGATTAAATTCATGAGACTTTATAGTCCCTCATGGGTTGGAATGACGAATTTAATGAATCAAGTCATTAATTAGAAATTCAAATCATATCATTTTCAGTGATATGGAGTGTCATACCAAATTCACTAGGAATGGCAGCCCATTTTAAAGGACCTTTTTACATGTAATAAGAAAATATAAATAGAAAATTTTAATGGTTTTTCATCCTTATCCCACCTTTTCATTCTTATTAAATGTAAAGAGTGAACCTGGTAATAAAATATAAAATGAAATGAAAACATTTCCAGTAATTGATGAGGCACGGAACTATTGACACTTCATCTACTGGAACCACCAAAAATAATATATAATCACATAAAAATATATTTTTTTCATCTAATAATGTAGGTGGAGTAGTATTCCTTGGTTATTGAGTTTCCTTATGTTCATATTTAGCTAGTGATTCTATCTTTAGGGTTCAATAATTTTTCCTAGGAGTGTGCTTGGAATTTTTTGTCCAATTATTCCATGACATCCTCATGCCTTACGCCAAGAGGGTGTAGATGACCATACAAGAGACATGGTGGGCCCTGATATTCCAGTCTTACTACTATGATTTCCACATGTGGAACTTCATGTTGTAACACATATAGGAACTAATTCCCAACTTCGTGATAGTTTCCTATGTATGATGCAATCTATGCCTGGTTCTGCATGAGATGCACCTATGATGGATGATCTGACTCGTGAGTTTAAACTGAAGCATCTTGTCACCTTCTCACGCAATGGCAGTCTGCATGATATTGATTATTTTCAAGAATCCACCATTTCTATCATTGAGAATCTATATATTCCTCCAATGTATAGGGTAAATATTTCAACTTACATGCTGCATAATTTATCTGTGTTCTTGTGGGATGGGATTACCAAGGAAAGAAACCATCAACGCATTTTATGGGTTGAATTCTGGACTTCTTTATATGATTGGTGGTTTCCTCAAGAATTGATAGATGATAGTGGCAAATATTTTATACATATTTAGTACTGTTCAATGTCATTTATGGTGTATTCAGCATGTTTCATGGATTTTCAATGCTTTTCACCACTTCTATCTAGTGATGATCTTTCACGTGCTAGACACTTTAGGGATGGGATCTAGTAAGACAACCATAATCATGTTAATTTTTTTCACATACCTAGCATTAAATAAATAGTAAATTATGCTATTATAAATGGGAACAACCAAAGGGGTGGTGATTGTACTAGGAATAGAGGAAGAGTTCTGTGTTAGGCCAAAGTTATTCTTGTGACAGGAAGCATTCCCTCATCATTTCTCATTAGGGAATTGGAAGCTACGGTATCCGTGTAGGTAGCTATATGGTGTGTATCTAGTTCAAAAGTACAAGTCTTTTGAATCCTCAGTGTGATAGAGACCGAATGAAGTGTTGGTCTTGTGGCCATATAGAGAATCTTTACTGTTTATGTCATATGTTTCCATCAACTTCTAGTGGAATAGAAACTGCACCAGTTCAACCTTAATGGGTAGGTTCTATTACACCACGTCTAGAAAGGACATGGATTAGAACCAGCAGGACTGCCCAAGGAGGATATTGTGGCCATGGTAGCCAGACCCTCAATCACTAGAATCACCAAAAAAGCTATTTTGATTATGGTAGTCTAGATATTACATAGGGTCACAGATTAGGCTAGATTAATGATTTACAACTAATAACTGAGGATCATGTTGAAGGACCATCTATAATATGAGATACTGTTCTAGTTTCCTCCATTGGTGTATCAAATTTATTTTATATCGATGCATGAAACTCTTTCAACTCCTTGTATATTTTTGAAATCATTATTTAGGGAATGAAGTGTTACGGTGTTGTAATGACCATATATAAAATATTATGTGTACGATCGGAGGGAATACACAAGTGTAGGGACAATACCCTTGAGGTAAGAAATTACCCTTTCTAATGGGATCTATTTATTCATTATATGATAGGATTTGATGTTATTCTCGGAATGGATAGTTTTTTTCTATATCATGACTCTGTAGACTTGTATTGTCAAAGGGTATTGTTTACATCATCATAGGGAAGAATTTATCTACATAAGTCTGTGTGGGTTTTCTGGGCTAATAGATCCAGACTACAGCAACATGGGATAGTTGGGGTATTTTCTAGATTTCTAATATCATCAAGCTGGATCAAGGAATATGCTATGATGAATTCCCTCTTGTAGTAGATCATTTCTGGGATGTTTTTTCCAATTTCTTTTTTGGAATTCATCCTGGGAGGGAGGTATATTTTAAGATTTAACTTGTTCACAGAGTAACTCGTGTGTCCATTCCTCTGAAAAGAATGGCACCTCCTGAACTCCAGGCGATCAAGCGACAATAAGAGGATCTAGTGGCTGAAGGGTTTATATGGACCAATACATTCTCTTAGGGTTATCACATGATAATTACCAGTAAGGAAGATGATACCATTCATTTATGCATGATTTATAGACATTTGAGCCACAATATGGTCATTAACTAGTATCCACTTCTTTGAATAGATGATATATTTGACAAGTTCCAAGGAGCAAGGATATTCTCTATGATCGACCTAAGATTGGGCTATCATAAGCTATGAGTCATACAATCATACATACCTTGTACATCCATCGGGAGAAGGTATGGTCTGACTAAGTACCTAGTTATTCCTTTACTTCTTACGAACACCCCCCCCCCAATTTCATGGATCTGATGAATATGATGTTCCAACCATATTTGGATACTTTTTTCATAGTCTTTTTAGAGGGAATATTTGTGTATTATCACTCTTTTATAGACCATGCCATGAACATTGAGATGATTCTGAGTACACTGCAAGAGGATAATATTTATGATTAGTTTTTATGTTCCACTTCATGATCAAAAAAGTTCACTTCATTGATCATATTATATTAGAACCATGATTCTCTGTTGACCCGGAGAATGTGAGTGTGATAGTTTCCTGGGAGAAAACCAAGAACATATTTGGTATAGGGAGTTTTTTGGGGATGGATGGATATTACAGGCTTTTCATATAGAAATTATCACACCTTGCATCACCTCTTACTATCCTTAAAAAGAAGGATGTTATGTTCATGTTGTTAGATGAATGTGAGAAATACTTTTAGGAGATAAAATGGAGGATTTTCTAGACACATATTCTGACTATGCTAGTTATAGGAAGAGGATATATCATATTTTGTGATGCATCAGACATCATCCTGGGAGTAGTGTTTATTCAGGATGGTAGATTCATTGCATAACGATCATTGTAGTTGATTCCTAATGAGATACATTACATGACGTGTAACCTTGATCTAGTAGTATCATTCCATTCCTTATTTTTCTAAAAACAATATCTTTTAGGAGAGAATTTTGTGTTATAGAATGAACACAATAGTCTCAAATATATATTTTCCCAGCATGAATTGAACCTCATATGGTGAAGATAGGTCAAATATCATTAGTACTTTGATTTTCAGCTTGACTATAAACATGGAATGGGAAATGTATTCATTGATACACTGAGTTGAAAAGGTCAAGAATATTCCATACCAGAAGCCAATGACAAATGTAATTTAATGGCTCCCTTTTCATAACTGAATCAGGAGTTTAATAGAAGTCTGGAAAAATATTATCTCTCAACCTTGATTATTACATCTTCCTTCCTTGAGTGGGGAAAGTGAATACAGTCATTAGATCCTAAAGAATTATTTCTCCATGATAGTATTTAAGAAGAAAACCCACATCTAGATTGTTATGTGTACCGAGACGACAACATGGGTATTCATGGGAGTTTCTAGGTTCCTACAAATATGAGAGTGGTGTTGATTCATAATCTCATTCTTCTCAATAACCAGTTCATCTAATCATATCCAAAATATATCAAGATATGTGATGTCAATATTTGTGTTCGGGGATGAAATATAAAATAGAAGTCTTTATCACTATTTCCTTCACCTGATAGTAGAAGACGTCAGAGAATTATAGACATGGATTCTTGTTACATCCTCTTACAGTCCCAGAATAGAAATGGGAAGATATTCCCATCGATTCCATAATTGACTTACCTAGGCCACTGAGGGTTAGCAACAATGTAGATGTATTTATTGACCAACTAACTTATGTTTCTAACTCCATTCTTATTTTGGAGACTATTTCTATTGATTATCTAAGATTTCCCTATATCTGTGAGATCATAAAACTACACAGGGTGCCTCATATTATAATTTCATATATGGACACACATTTTACATCATGGTTCTTGCAGGGTTTGGAGAGTGTTATGGATATATAAGTGCATCAATGAAAATATTTTCTCCCTTATATTGATAGTCAATTAGAATGGATGATACAAGTTCTATGGATCATGCTTGGAGAATGTGTCCTTGATTTTAGTGGTTTTTGGGAGAAAAATACCCATCTCATTGAGTTTAACTATAATAGAAATGATAATATGAGAATTAAGATGGGTCTTTTCGAGGACTAATATGGTAGGATATGTCGTTCACCACTGTAATGGAAAGAGGCAGGTGAGGCCACACTATTAGGTCCTCATAACATAAAGGAGTCATTAGAGCATTTTCATATGATCGGGAAGCATATTTTTACTCCTCAGTATAGATATAAATATTATGTCGATTGTTTTCGATGATGTGAAGAGTTTGAGGTTAGGGATTGTGCTTTTATATGGGTTTCGCCAAAAATTGGGAATAGATGATTACATAAGACAGTGAAGATGTCACCTCATTATGTAGGTCCATTTGAGATCATGGAAAGAGTTGGGCACATTTCTTATAATTTATTACTACTTTATAGGTATCATACTTTGTAGGAAATATTCCACATTTGATTTCTTTATCATTATTATTCCAACTCATCTCATACTTTTGATCCCAAGAAAGTTGAGCTTGATGCTAATATATCTTTTGAGGAGTATCGTATATGAATCATCGACATGTGTAAGAAGTCCCTATGATCCCCATATTTCCCTCTAGAATGGGTGGTATGGTAGCACAATTGTGTACAAGATGAGGCTCTTGGGTGGGAGGCCAATGCACATGCTAAATAGCAAGAGAAATTCTAAGACATTGTTTCCCATCCCTTGTGAGGTGAACTCAGGGATGAGTTCCTTTAAGGGTCAAAATTGTATCAAAATGGTATTTTAAACAGGAATGGATCCTTTAAATTTTGGTGTAATTAACTTTTATGGACCTAAATTGGGTTCCTAAGGATTTCATTATGGTCTTAGGGGTGTATGCGAATTGTTCAGTTCTGAGAACACAACATTTATTTGGGAAAAACGGGCAAGTCACATGGTTAGAGTAAACCGTGTAGGGAGAACACACCGTTATTCTAAACCATGTGGATAGTCTAAATTTTCATCCAGATCCATATCACATGGTTGGAGTACAATTTCTAAAACCATGAAGACTAACAGTGCGAGTTCCCCCTCTAATCAAGGTATCAGTGCATATTTTTTCATGGGATGGGAAACCGTGTGGCCAAACCATTCATAGTTGAAATTTCATGGAATTTTACTATTTTACTATTAATGATATATTTAACAAAACAAATTTTCCCTAATTTATTTTACGGTGGGATGAACCACATTTTATCCCACTTTGGAGATTTTTGAAGGCCTAACCTATGAATCAAGAGATTACCTACAACCTATTACTATTTGGCCTTCAGCTCATCACGTTAGATGTGCAATGGTAAGTACTCGAGTTTTTTTAGTTGTTATTCACCTCTATTTCTCTTGACCTGGTTACCATGGTGTATGAAATTTTTTACATTTCTCAAATATACTCTGATACATGCAAAATCAAAAGGTGATACTAGAGTGTTGTGGAGTCCTACATGTTCTTGTGGGTGGTCTATAACTCATCCCTCATGTTCATTGATTTGGGATTTACTATCCAGGACCTGCCAATTTCATCAGGTTTTGTTTATTGTGTTGATATTCCATTATTATAATAGTTAAAAAAATATGGTTATACTCTTTCTAAATATGTTATTACTTATTGGTAGGTATGTCCACAACTCCAAACACCCCATGTAGGGTGTTATTCCATAATTGATTTTTGGGTGTTTTGATACATTCAGGTAACCATTCAGGTGTGTCGTGGATTGACCAATATAATGGAGAGCATTACTATGTTAAATGGATTGATTTAACTTTAAAATCACATAATGGAAATTACAATGTTAGCCCACCACTTGACCTACCTAAGGTAAGTTCTTCATTTTCATATATATAAATGCTAAATGGAAATTGGAAACTATACAGAGTATAATACTTCACTTATTAAATGTAAATTAATGTTTGGTTTCATGTCTATAGGGCACCTAGACATGTTTACGGAAGGAATCAGAGTGAACCCTTCTAATTTAATCTGATTTAATTGGTTTTAATTAAAAGGTTTCATGCTTCATGGCGTTCTAAAAGTAATTAAAGGAAAGGCTTGAACTAAGGGAATTTGTTAATGTCATAGTTATCAAAATACCAAATTAATTTTAATGAATTAAATGTAAGGTTTCCATTAAATTACATGAACCATGACATATTTATAGGGAGGATTTAGTTGTGTTCTCTCTTTGACTCCAAAGGTAATGCTTTGGGAACTCGAGGATGTCATTCCGACTCAAGGATACTGATTTCAATGGGTGATACCTACACCTGAACCCCAACCTTATCTACCATTAGATACTTGATATGAAATCATTGGATCTCTTCATTATTATTACAGTCTTTAATGGATATTTACCTTCGATCTAGATTTAAAAAGTAAGTTCCATGGTTAAGGCCAATCTGGTATAGTCATTGTTGAACCCCATTTTACATTTCATGAACTCCTTGGAGACTTTAGACATCTTATAGTAGGAATTACTTGGATGATTATCCTTGGATTACACTCTTGCACCTTAGATAGACTCAATTACTACTAAGCTAGTGGCCTAGTAAATACCATAGAACCGCTTCATAATAATTATCAATTATGGTTGTCTGCTTAGATCTTGGAACCTTTACAATTAATACTTTCATGGAGTGATTCCAGTGCTAGATATGGCTCATGTGAATTTTCTATATAATCTGGTAATAAATTAATCTATAAATTGGTAACATCTTAAGACTTTATTAGAGGGATAAAGCAGTTACATGGGTATTTATATACATTTTACTGCTTTACATTATATATTCATTATTTCACACTATTACTTTTCCATTACACAGGATGAATTATATAGACACAATTGGTGGTGTCCCACTAATATTTATTTCACACCCTCTCGAGGTGTCATTTGGTACCGGACGTAGACTATATGTACATAGTTGTTGATAATGGGAAGAATAATTTTTGAGACACTTGATTTCATGTTGTTCTAGGATGGAGTTGGTAGTGGATGAATAAGCTGTAGCTTAGGCTTCATGGGATAGTTTATATATTTTCTTTGTAAATTTGGTTTTGAATGTATGACTGCTACTTTTTTCATGTTTCCAACCATTATAGTGTCATGAAATTTATCATCATCAGCTATTGTATGTTATTACAATTATTTCAGTTGTTGTTATCCTTGACTCTTTCCATTGTGCATTCTGCT
The DNA here is from genome assembly GCA_963277665.1 of Viscum album. Lineage (NCBI taxonomy): Eukaryota > Viridiplantae > Streptophyta > Magnoliopsida > Santalales > Viscaceae > Viscum > Viscum album. Next base: position 931,492,460 of record OY728137.1, read on the forward strand.
TACTTATTTCTTCTTTTATTTAACATAATTTACAAATATTTTTTCTGTTGCAATCTAGTAATGAGGGAATAGAATCCAAATATACACACAATATTCCCTCACTTCTAGTCGACTACCTCTAACTTTTGAGGAGATTTGACTGGGACCATAAATCCCACCAGGCTTGGGGAACCCCTAAGTGGCATCTATGTTTGGGACATCCCTGTTACTATAAAAGTGTGTGTTTTTGACATTAAGTTCTCTTGAAATTATTTCACATCAATTTATAATTTTATAATGTTAAAAAAATTAGTTAATATATTAGGAAATTGTATATTTTCATAATAATCATTTAAAAGTGTTCGATTTAATTTCTCAATACCTTAAAATTTTATTTGAGAAACAGTAACCCACTTTTATATTAAATCATATTAATTATTTATCTTTTAACCATAGGAATGATTTATTAGTTACAATATTTTTATTCAATGGAATATTTATTACTATCATAATTAATTAATAATGTTTATGTAATAGTTTTCAACTCATTTTAGTATGATTTTTTTTATCAAACGTGCTATTAACACAATATTTATTTAAGTAAAACACATATTGAAATTTCATTTCATTATAGATGATCCCTTAGATATTTTAGAACACTTATTATGTTTATTGAAAAATGGGGGGTATGTATGCTGATCTATATTAATACACGTTCAATATAGTATGGATCTTTAAACTAGGAGCATGAGAATTCTCAAAAACATTTTTCATTCTAGTTTTCTATATACTAGATAAATTTAAAATTTTATTATTATTACGACTTTCATGTTGTGGGAAATTAGTCATCAATTTTAAATATATATTCATGTATTATTTGTTGTAATAATGATCATGGGTGAGTTTAAATCCATTTTCGGTTGAGTAGAGAAAAAAACAATGATTTATAGTATATGAGAAAAGAATTATGCGATAGAGTTCATGATACAATTCAATTGGTTAAGTATAGGAATGTTTTTAAAATAATTATGGAATCATTCCATTATATATATGTGTGTGTTTTTTAATGATATTCAAATATTTAATCAATATTTTTACCCTATGGGGTTATTATATCATGATAGTGAGTTGTGATTTTTATTTTTGGGGTTATTTTTCATAATAAAGAGCTAAAGACATGGTATTATGTTATAGTAGTATATTTTATTATAAAAGATTCTAGTTTACAAGATTTGGGGTGTATAGATGATATTAAATTAAATAATACATCTATATTATTACTTTTAAATGACCAAATCCATTGAAAATAAATATCATGAGTTATATTTATTGTCCTAATATTTTCTTTGTGATGTTATAATAGAGCCTCAAGTGGTGTAAATCTTATAGTATCCTTTGAATATTTTGCAAAAAAATATGGAATATAAGAAAAAAATTTGGTTCACAAATCATAAAATAAAAAACAATTTCATCACATGATTCATGTGATATTTTTGACTCCTAATAATAGGATAATAAGTCATATAAGTTTATCGCTTCATATATTATGGATAAAATTCTAAATATGACTTGGATGAGATTAAGGTTAAAACAAGTGTTCAGAGTCGATTCAACATCCATATGAAGTTAAGGAAAAATTGGACGCATGATTGATTTATCGACACCCATCTAGATAATAATTATATATATATATATATATATATATATATATCTGTGTGTGTGTGTGTTGACGTTCTTCAAATTAGAATAAAAAATAATTGGTCAAAGAAACGGCTATACTAGGAGAATTAGTTTCCCAAAAGAGATATATGGTATAAGTAAGTGTTTATATAATTAACATGTGTAACTTGTGTCACATAAAATATAGTAATAATCATGATCATATAATCCTATGAACAACCACCTAATGAGATATAAGCTTTATGTGATCTATTTAATGATCATGTGATGCCCCATTACAAAATACCTCATAATCAGGAGAATCGCCTTATATTTTTCTTATAGATCAAGGGGATTTATTAGAAAAGTAATTCAATCATGTGATATATCAGTTGGAATATAGATGAAATCCGTTGAGGAATTCATGTGATAAAAACTAAAATTGATAGGATCCAAATGCAGTTTGAGTTAAGCCGATCTTAACGAAAATATATCACATGATATACATAATCAGTTCCTAGATCAATAAATGGACCTTCATCATTGCACCCTAGATCTCATGAATGTCTCCTATTATTTAGCATGATCTTGTGAAAGTCCCACTAATATGATGAATGATTTCACAAAGGCCCTCTAACATATTGACATGCTCTTACAAAGGTTCTTATACATGTTGACTTGATCATTAGGAATACATTTAAAATGACATGGGTTCATGAATGATGGTATTGATAGAGTGATTGTGCATTTGTTTTTTTCACAAGATTAAAGGATGGTATCATTGATGAGTTAATGTTTGATCATGTGTAGAGCATGATAGATTATTGAAAAATATAGAAGATCTATTCTGAAACTCGGGGAAATAAATGGGGGTTAATCATCAAAATTATATTTCTTTATATGATGTCTTATTGCCAATAAAATCCCCCGTTGAAACATATAAAATGACACATATACATGATAGAACGACAATAGCTCATGTAGAAGACGACCCTACGATATTAAGAGTTATCCAAATGATATTTGCAATGAGTAACTTAAGGGATTCTGCAAGGGATATATGTGATTCATTTGATCATCCCATTGATCACATAACTAACCCTAGAAATTAAATCCATATCACATGAAGGAACTTTAGTGTACCTTCTTCGTCACATGATGCCTTATTTGGAAAATTACATACAAACATTGAGTTTCTTAATTGAAGTAGTCTAATAACGATGAAAACATCTAATGTAGGATGATAAACTAATTTTCACGCAAAGGGGTTAGGTGATTTCTATGATCTATTTGTCAATCTTGTGACATACTCTGGGTATATTTGTTAGGTTCATGAAAAAGAAAAATAAATATTCCAGAGATACCATAAAAATACACCCAACCATGTTAGCAAGATCATGTGACTCCCATCATAAATTCCAGCCTCATTTCATGAGAAATTTGGGGCATGTATTCCAAGTTCATCTAAATCCCCAATACATGGTTACCTGATTAGGAAACATCCCTCAGACATGTCCCTTAGTTCATACAACAACACTCAGGTATATCTCTAAGTTCACTCAACATCCCTCAGTTATGTTGGATCGATCACATGAAGATCCTCAAACATGTTTGAAAGACATAATCAAGAATATCAGGATGAATTTCTCATTCATGTCAGAAATAAATTGTCAAACATGTTATCCTTTTCATGAATAATTACATTTATATGTACCATCAAGCCATGTAAAACCTTTACCATGATTATTTACCTGAGTATTCCCATTTATGTGGGGAGTATAATAATTTACTAGGTTTATACACCCACGAAACAATGTATGATCTGTTTCTTTGAAGAGGTATTTATTCCATAAATGTATCTTCAATAGATCTATTATAGTTCCTCTCTTTGACATTCGAAGAAAAAAGAAGGATCAGTGAAAAGGGAATCCACCTTGGTGTAAGTTCCTCAAAATTATATTTACTCTAGCTATTAATACCATCCTTCTACGGATTTATAATATTTAATAATCAAATATAGGATTCGGATCCTATGTGAATTATGAATACATTTATTCTTGTTATTAAAAGGATATGTTTTACTACTTAAAAGGATTGAACTCTATAGCAAACATAACATCCCATATGGGTTCATATACTTCACAAGGTTTATAATCATCTCCCTTTAGGGCAATTTCAATTCACATGTCCTGTAACACCCCGAGCTTCTATGATACGCTTCTCATTCAATAATGCAATAGCTTGCATTGTACGCAACTTCGAGTTCTAACACACCGCAACTAATCAAAGTAGCCGTTATGAATAGTAATACCCACTTTTTGAAATTATATAAATTTTATATTTTAAAATGGACTTCATTTTTGTATTCGGAATATCGAAATTATCATAAGTTGAGTTTTCTGTATTTTTCTGAGAACTTTCAATTTTTTATGAATAGTGAAAAATACTTAAAACAACTTTTTTAATCAAAATAATTTATAGTGATAAATTATACTATTTAGTGGTTTTAAAGTACAATTATAATTTATTTTTACCATTTTATCCAATGGTGGTCATTAGAATTAATTTAACATTGAAATTGGACATAAACAATTGTCAATATTTTGATATAAATTGTTTCTTAAAAACACGCTATTTGTTGTGACAGCGGGAATTAATTATAAAAATAATTAATGAAACTTATATGTTTGGAATTTTTTAAAATAGACATCATTTTTGAAATTGGAATATCAAATATATCTTAGGGTGAATTTTTGGGATTTTTCTGAAAAACATCAATTTTTGATGAATAGTGAAACCACTAAGTGGTACTTATAAAAACTGATTTTTCGTTTAAATGAAATTTTACCACTTCTGTGTTTTGAATTTCAAAAATCCGACATACATGGTTGTCATTAAGAAGTAAAATTTGGTTCAATGAGATTAAAATAATTTTTGGTGAATAGTAACTTTTAAGTTCTTAATCATGATTAGAGGTAATTAGTGTAGTTTAATGTAAAAATAATGTTTTAATCATATGAGATGAGCTTCACACATGTCCTACCCTCATTGGATGTGCCATGGCCGACCAAGAAAATCAATTGGTCAACTTGGGGACCCCATGGAGCCACTTTAGTTGGAAAATGACATAAATACCTTTTATTTAATGTTAAAGTAAAAAATGACACAAACATGAAATGTTTTACTAAAACAATTTTTACATGGGGTTATACAAGTCATATTTTTGACTATAAATAGTCATTGGAAATCTAAAAAGATTTCATACATCACGGTATTTTTTTATAATTTTTAGACATTAAATAAATTAAATTATTTATGACATCATTATGATGCAGCGATGACCTCATTATTTAACGATTTTAATAAAATGAAAAGATAATGTAAAATCCAAGGCTTAAACTTTTCCAAAGACTATTGGATGGGTATATTTAGAACCCTTATCACCTTAGCCACGAATTATATAAGTGTGGGACCTTTAGAATCCGAAAAGCATTGTATAATAATGTACAATTTCATTACTTTCCAAGAGTGGCCCTCCTCTCCTCTTATAAAAGGCCCCCACCTCTACCACCTCATTCACACATTCAAATCATTTGGATCGGCCAAACTCTGACCAAATACTCTTCCAAAATCCCCCTATTACTCCTAGAAGCCTCAGTTTGGGAAGAACTCTTCCCAAGGAAACCTTTGGCTCAAATCAAAAAGAGTTACCCGATTTTAAGGGAATGTCTTCTCTAATGTTGTTTTGTTTTATTTTTCTTCGCCAACCCCTTAAACTCTTTTTATTCCATTATTTTGTAACAACACCAGTATCTAAAATATACTAGGATGTTGTTATGATAATTATTTGGTTTACACTTACACACACCTTCGTCTAATGGTTAAAGAACATACTGTTTCTGTGGGTGGCGAAATACTGCCTCACGAAACGATGATTGTTCAATATTATTTTAACACCTCTAATGGTGGAGATTTTGATGACACTATTTTCATATATGATATATATATTATGTTTATGTTTTCATTATGCTTATTTATTTCTCATTTACGGCATACTTTATGATTTCCATTATGGGTAAACGCGATAATTTCATTTTAGGAAGTGCAGACTACCGCCCCCTCAAAGTGATTTGAATCGTTAATGCCATATGTGGGATGTATAAAGGATGGAGTAAATGATATTTTATATGATATTATACTGGAATTATAATACACCTCTATACTATTATGATTTCATTCCATTAAATATGAAATAGAAATGAAAGTAGCCTTCATGCGTACGTACGGCTTACCGTCTCCATGAACGGTGCATTTCATTTCTTACCTCTAAATGTAATGTAATATTATAAATGAATGTATATACTAGATATATATGATATATATGATATTTAAATCATGAATATAATTCTGGATATAATGGATATTTCACCATATTAACAACTTGTAATTATAAGAATTTTATTTTTGACTCAAGTACCTAAGATCGACAAAACGACCGTTATAAACTTAAATAATTACATAATGTTCATGACATGGTAATAAGTGATATAAAAGGAATAATGAACTTGAAAAATGTTCTTAAGAAGGTAGAGATTAACTCTAGTTTATTATTCCGGAGATCAAAGAATGTTCGAGTCAAGTCGGACACGAGGTAAGGGAATTTCTTAACCCAATTTCCAATCTCTGGGTTAATCTCTTACTTTCAAATTATGTCATGATATTATTATTTCCTATATTGTATTTGTAAGTTCGTTATGTGTACATATAGTTAATACACGTAATTGATCTATTTTATTTTAAAAATGATCTTTGTAAGGATTTCATCTCAATCTCCTTTCATTGAGGCATATTTGGTTTTATACACAACTTTATTTTATACGGTGTATAAACCCATTTGACTTTTACGTTTATTCAAAAGGAATATTTTTATACGAAGCATTTTACTAAACGACAAAAAGGGAATGTTTTTCTTTCCGTACATATGTGGCGACAACGACTTCTCCGCCGCCATGACCATTATTGGAGTTTTGGATTCCTCTACAAGCCATCACTTTTTTAATGAAAAATAAATACAAAGTTTTAACTTTCTTTTATTTTGGTATTGAAAATGGTTTTGAAAGCATTTTTATTATATCAATGTGTTGTATTGATATCTTGTGATTGAAATGTGGAAATGTTATGTTTTATGTGATATAATTATGTTATGGTTTATGATATGTTTAAACCTATTCATATGAGGAATGCATTGGACTTAATAAGTGACGGGTGGAGCCTGCTACAGCTCCTCGATGCATCGGCAGGTCTCATGAGACAAACTAGTGTCCTGGCATGAGGCCTTGACAAAATCTTATTTGTGGTCTTGGCACGAGGCCTTGGCTACGTGGTTATGATAGTCTGGCATTATGCATTCCATCATTATGAAAGTGGTTATTGACATTTCATGTGATTATTCGACCAGTAGAATATCCATGTGAAAAGTAAATGGCATTATCTCATTTTACTTTTTCCATATTATGTTGAAGTTCAAGTTTAAATGGATTTTGTTTTTGTTATACATTGCCTTAAATGTTTATGTTTATTTATGAAAGCTTCTGCTATATTGTTATACTTACTGAGCATTTGAGCTCACCCCTTTCAATGTTTTAATATTTTCCAGGATGTGAAGAAGTATATTATGAATGACCTGTAGGGATATTATAAGGGGATATGAAGAGAAGATGTTATAGTTTTGTTTTACTTTATGATGTAATGTAAGACTTATTAATGTATCTAGTGTTTCCAAGGCTACTAAACTAATCGGTCTTTCGAGACTCGATCTTTTGTGATCATGCCAATGTTACGATGTAATGCACCGCTCCGGGTAACTGGGTTTGGGGCATTACAGTTTGTATCAGAGGCAATTTAGTACTAACCTTGGAAATGAGATTTAGATAAACTCTGATTAGAGCACATATACCAAAGATAGACTTTGAGGATTAGTATAAAAGAACTTCCTAGAATTTTGGAATTGTAGAGATGTTGTGAGTTTTTCAAGCAATACATCCCTGTTTGGATATGAGCAGGTAGAGGTGGCTCTGGCACAGATGTACCTAGGGGTAAAACCCAAAAACACCGCTTTGATCTAGACTCGAACGGGAACTGGTGCACGACAATGGGCCTTGCTGCACTCTTGGTTACGACACTCCCAGGGGATATGCTTAGGATAATTCTCATTTTCGTTACAAACCACTATGAAGGGTTATGAGTATATACTTCCTCAAAGAAAACATTTTTATGGATTATATCCCTAAATAGTTCAATTTATGTTAAGTATTTTACAAGTATGGAATTATGTATTTTGATTCATAAACTAATCTAGTTTATGACATTGTTTAGAAATGGTGCCTAGTGGAAGGAATGGAAACCGTATAAATGCACGCACTCCGTGTAGGGATTTCCCTCCTGTTCAAGATAATTATTGTGGATCTGGAGATTCAACTGGTGCTCATCAACTTATTATCATACTGGGACAACTCACTCAGGTTATGAATAATAACCTTACTCGTATGGAGCACCCTGATCCGCAACGTGGAGGATCAATGTTAGACCGCGTCATGAGGCAACAACCACCAACATTTAATGGGGGTACAAATCCATTAGTATCTGAGCAATGGATAAACTCCTTAGAGAAAATATTCCACGCCTTCGGGAGTAGTGAAAGGGAAAAGGTTATCCTGACAGTTTACCGCCTCACTGAAGATGCTGATCAATGGTGGTCATTGATTCAAAATACAAAGGAAGATGATGACGTATCGAATATGGAATGGAGGGAGTTCAAAGATATTTTCTTAGAAAAATACTTTCCTCGTGACCATCGAGCAGATATGGAAAGGCAATTTCTGAGTCTAAGGAAGAAGGAGGATGAGAATGTCGCAAAGTATGAGGCTGACTTTACAAGGTTAGTGAGGCATGCTGCAGATTATATACATAACCCAAAAAGTAATATTGATCGTTTCTTTGATGGGATAAAACCATTTCTCTGTCGAGCATTAGTATCACAAACCTTCTCGTCATACGAAGATATTGTCTCGTGCGCTATCAAGACAGAAAAGGAATTCTCTAAGTCATATGACAACAAAGTAAAGCAAGAGAAGAAGAGAACTGTGGAAAAAGAGACAGATAAAGGGGAAAAGGGAAAGGAGGATTTTCCATTATGTGATAATTGTGGGAAGAATCACCCTGGTACTTGCCTAAAAGGAATGGGAGTTTGTTATAAATGTGGAAAAAAAGGTCCACAGGCGCGTGATTGCAAGGGAAAGAAAAAGGCTATCAATGTTGAATGCTACAATTGTAGAGAAATGGGGCATTATGCAAATGAATGTCCTAAGCGTCAGGGAAACATACCTCAGAAAAGGCCAAGGGATCAAGAAAAATCTTATGTTGTTACTACAGTTGAAGTGGAATAATTAATGTAATTGTGCTTTTGGACTCATGGATTATATTCTGGTTATTAGAATAATGTGATATATATATATAAGGATTGTACTGTAGAACTCATTGTTTTCGTTAAGTTTTTAATATGATGAAGGTAATCATATTTTTGTATGTGACAATAAGAGAAACTTTACTTTTTTTAGGGAATTTAATGTTACAATTGATTTTGGAATTTAAGACCCTTTAGAGAAACTCTGGACGGATGTATTATGGATAACTATAAAGGTTGGAATGGATTAAGTTGATCTTTGGATAGTATTGTTTAAGGTTAAAACATTTCTGAAGATTATTTTTGGAATACTATAATACTATATTTTTAGGAAAAGGACAACCTGCTGGGTGGGGCATAACCCGTCGCGTCGGAGAAAGCTGCAGGAATCGAACCCACAACCATAGTGCGACAGGCCTTTATTACCTACCACTAGCCTACATGAAGTCATTGGTTATTACAAAATAGTTTTTCTAATCTAAATGGTATGTGTTAATATTAGGAACCATATACAATTATGATAAATAGAATATTTTTGAGTTCTATTACCTTTTAGAGTGAAAGATGGGTTTTTGGTAAAAATTTATTAAAGAATGAAAGTCTACATGACAAGTATGTATATTCCCTTACGTTCTTAGTAAATCTCCTAAATAAATTCTTTAACTTTATAAAAGGTAACTTAAAACAAAAACGTTGTCGGTTAACTTTTCCAACTGGGGATTCAATGGCCGTTTAACCAATCACAAGTTTGTGATTTTCATATTGTTAACTTTCTCCTAATCCAGTTTTCTACAACTCTCCATCATACCTTGATGGTTTGTTTTTCTTCCATATCCATATTTTCATAGAATCCTAGTATGGGATATCTCGGGTGACCTTTGTACTTATCATTCTTTCTTTTAAAGTTATATTTTTATTAACCTTATTTCTGATGTGGGTTTTCTACAAAGGTATTTTCTATTTTCAACCTTTTATTTTCCAAGAAAAAGTTCAAATTGCGAGGATGCAATTTATTGAAGGAGGGGAGAATGTAACACCCTGAGCTTCTATGATACGCTTCTCATTCAATAATTCAATATCTTGCATTGTACACAACTCCGAGTTCTAACACACCGCAACTAATCAATGTAGCCGTTATGAATAGTAAGACCCACTTTTTGAAATTATATAAATTTGATATTTCAAAATGGACTTCATTTTTGTATTCGGAATATCGAAATTATCCTAAGTTGAGTTTTTTGTAATTTTCTGAGAACTTTCAATTTTTTATGAATAGTGAAAAATACTTAAAAAAAAAATTAAATAAAAATAATTTATAGTGATAAATTATAATATTTAGTGGTTTTAAAGTATAATTATAATATATTTTTACCATTATTTCCAATGGTGGTCATTAGAATTAATTTAACATTGAAATTGGACATAAACAATAGTTAATCTTTTGATATAAATTGTTTCTTAAAAACACGCTATTTGTTGTGACAGCGGGAATTAATTATAAAATTAATTAATGCAACTTATATGTTTGGAATTTTTTAAAATATACCTCATTTTTGAAATCGGAATATCAAATATATCTTAGGGTGAATTTTTGGGATTTTTCTGAAAAACATCAATTTTTGATGAATAGTGAAACCACTAAGTGGTACTTATAAAAACTGATTTTTTGTTTAAATGAAATTTTACCACTTCTGTGTTTTGAATTTCAAAAATCCGACATACATGGTTTTCATTAAGAAGTAAAATGTGGTTCAATGAGATTAAAATAATTTTTGGTGAATAGTAACTTTTAAGTTCTTAATCACGATTAGAGATAATTAGTGTAGTTTAAGGTAAAAATAATGTTTTAATAATATGAGATGAGCTTGACACATGTCCTACCCTCATTAGATGTGCCATGTCCGACCACGAAAATCCATGGGTCAACTTGGGGACCCCATGGAGCAACTTTAGTTGGAAAATGACATAAATACCTTTTATTTAATGTTAAAGTAAAAAATGACACAAACATGAAATGTTTTACTAAAAAAAATTTACATGGGGTTATACAATTAATATTTTTGACTATAAATAGTCATTGGAAATCTAAAAAGATTTCCTACATCATAGTATTTTTCTATAATTTTTAGACATTAAATATATTAAATTATTTATGACATCATTATGATGCAGCGATGACCTCATTATTTAACGATTTTAATAAAATGAAAAGATAATATAAAATCCAAGGATTAAACTTGTCCAAAGACTATTGGATGGGTATATTTCTAACCCTTATCACCTTATCCACGAATTATATAAGTGTGGGACCTTTAGAATCTGAAAATCATTGTATAATAATGTAAAATTTCTTTACTTTCCAAGAGTGCCCCTCCTCTCCTCTTATAAAAGGCCCCCACCTCTACCACCTCATTCACACTTTCAAACCATTTGGCTCGGCCAAACTCTACCCAAATACTCTCCCAACATCCCCCTATTACTCCTAGAAGCCTCAGTTTGGGCAGAACGCTTCCCAAGGAAGCCTTTGGCTCAAATCAAAAAGAGTTACCCGATTTTAAGGTAATGTCTTCTCTAATGTTGTTTTTTTTTATTTTGATTCTCCAACCCCTTAAACTCTTTTTATTCCATTCTTTTGTAACAACAACAGTATCTAAAATATACTAGGATGTTTTTATGATAATTATTTGGTTTACACTTACACACACCTTCATCTAATGGTTAAAGAACATATTGTTTCTGTGGGTGGCGAAATACTGCCTCACGAAACGATGATTGTTCAATATTCTTTTAACACCTCTAATGGTGTCCATTTTGATGACACTATTTTCATATATGATATATATATTATGTTTATGTTTTCTTTATACTTCTTTATTTCTCATTTATGGCATACTTTATGATTTCCATTATGGGTAAACGCGATAATTTCATTTTAGGAAGTGCGGACTACCGCCCCCTCAAAGTGATTTGAATCGTTAATGCCATATGTGGGATGTATAAAGGATGGAGTAAATGATATTTTATATGATATTATACTGGAATTATAATACACCTATATACTATTATTATTTCATTCCATTAAATACGAAATAGAAATGAAAGTAGTGTCCATGCGTACGTACGGCTTACCGTCTCCATGAACGGTGCATTTCATTTCTTACCTCTAAATGTTATGTAATATTATAAATGAATGTATATACTAGATATATATGATATATATGATATCTACATCATGAATATAATTCTGGATATAATGGATATTTCACCACATGAACAACTTGTAATTATAAGAATTTTATTTTTGACTCAAGTACCTAAGATCGACAAAACGACCGTTATAAACTTAAATAATTACATAATGTTCATGACATGGTAATAAGTGATATAAAAGGAATAATGAACCTGAAAAAGGTTCTTAAGAAGGTAGAGATTAACACTATCTTATTATTCAGGAGATCAAAGAACGGTCGAGTCAATTCGGACACGAGGTAAGGGAATTTCTTAACCCAATTTCCAATCTCTGGGTTAATCTCCTACTTTAAAATTATGTCATGATATTATTATGTCATATATTGTATTTGTACGTTTGTTATGTGTACATATAGTGAATACACATAATTGATCTATTTTATTTTAAAAATGATCTTTGTAAAGATTTCGTCTCAATCTTCTCTCATTGAGGCATATTTGGTTTTATACACAACTTTCTTTTATACGGTGTATAAACCCCTTTGACTTTTACGTTTATTCAAAAGGAATCTTTTTATATGAAGCATTTTACTAAACGACAAAAAGAGAATGTTTTCTTTCCGTACATATGCGGCGACAATGACTTCTCTGCCACCGTGACCATTATTGGAGTTTCGGATTCCTCTATAAGCCATCACTTTTTTTAATGAAAAATAAATACAAAGTTTTCACTTTCTTTTATTTTGGTATTGAAAATGGTTTTGAAAGCGTTTTTATTATATCAATGTGTTGTATTGATATCTTGTGATTGAAATGTGGAACTGTTATGTTTTATGTGATACAATTATGTTATGGTTTATGATATGTTTAAACCTATGCATATGAGAAATGCATTGGACTTAATAAGTGACGGGTGGGGCCCGCTACAGCTCCTCGATGTATCGGTAGGTCACATGAGACAAACTAGTGTCTTGGCACGAGGCCTTGAAAAAATCTTATTTGTGGTCTTGGCACGAGGCCTTGGCTAAGTGGTTATGATAGTCTGGCATTATGCATTCCATCATTATGAAAGTGGTTATTGATATTGCATGTGATTATTCGACCAGTAGAATATCCATGTGAGGAAGTAAATGGCATTATCTCATTTTACTTTTACCATATTATTTTGAAGTTCAAGTTTAAAAGGCTTTTGTTTTAGTTATACATTGCCTTAAATGTTTATGTTTATTTATGAAAGCTTCTGCTATATTGTTATCCTTACTGAGCATCTGAGCTCACCCCTTTCAATGTTTTAATATTTTCCAGGATGTGAAGAAGTATATTATGAATGACCTGCAGGGATATTATAAGGGGATATGAAGAGAAGATGTTGTAGTTTTGTTTTACTTTATGATGTAATGTAAGACTTATTAATGTATCTAGTGTTTCCAAGGCAACTAAACTAATCGGTCTTTCAAGACTTGATCTTTTGTGATCATGCCAATGTTACGAAGTAATGCACCGACTCCGGGTAACTGGGGTTGGGGCGTTACATGTCCCGCACTTATATAAAATATTTATGATCCCATATCTTCCATTGATCTTTAAATCATGAATGATTAACGTGAGCCTATGGATTTTCAATTATTGTACAACTAGTACTTTAAAAATGCATCAATAGAGGAACCTAAGTGTGTAATCCCCACTAAAACATAAGGGTGAAATAAATTTTTATTCCTTGATAAAATTATTGGGCTATATCAATGTGTAGTCCAGATATAAAATAAATTTTGTATCCATTTAAACACTTTTGATCTCATGTTATTTCTTCATTCTCATATCTGTCATGACTCAAGTGAGATTGATGATACTCAATGGTCATGTTAACAAAAAGGAACAAAATACCTCCAAATAAGTTAATATACCTTGGTTTAATAACCTTCATTTTCTAAACTATGTGGAGATAATCCTCATACATTTTAATTATACTTTCTTTCACATCATCAGGTTGGGGGAAAATTGAACTTTGAGAACTCCAATTTTGGTTATAAGAAGTATGCATAGGAAGCCTTCCAAATTACTTAACTATAAATCTAATTCATAAATGACCTCATATAAATGATTTTTTATCATATTAAATTAAATGTAATTTTACAATATATACTACATGGGTTTTGATTCCTATTCTCATAAGATTCATAGGATTCCTCTGGGAGATTCAATCTCAATCCCAAAATGAAAATAATGTTCTTAGATAGAAGTAAACTCTAGAGTTCATAATCATGTGGAATTAAAATACATGATGTACCTCATTTTTATTCAATAATAAGGAAAAATACATATAACCTATAAAACACATATACATAGAAATTAATATAATTCCTCCCACATGTACATGTATTTAACAACCAGTCATTTTATAAGGATAACTAGTATCATAGTGATATATGGAAAATATTCAAGAACGTATCTTAAATCTATATGAGAGTCTAGTACTACAAATTAAGTCCACTCATAAGTGCGCGATAAGACTTTATTCCATTCCTCTCGACAATAGTTTGTTCAAAAGAATCATTTGGTTTGTAATCTATAATAACATCATTCTTTTGGAACGTAGTGTTGTAACTCATTGCATATGTAGAATCCATTAGTATTTCCATCATTAAAAAAATTATGTGAATGATTATGAAACTATAATAAGCCACTAGAAAATATTTTGGTCTATAAAAATCTAGTAGCAACAAAAATGGTAAACCAGAAATGAATTTTAAATAGATGAATATAATCGGGATTCCCATTGAAAGGCCATTAATCATATTAAACAAATTTCTAAAACGATTATGAAAATAAAAAAAATCATTCATAAAATATAGTTTACTAATAATATATCATATTTTAATCACTATTTGGATATGTGGCTTTTTTCCTGTTATTAAAGATAACATAATAATAGAGTTGTACTTAATTTGAAGTCATGAAATCACTAAGAAATTATGAAATAACATCATATATGTCAATAATTTACTTGGATCATAAAAACACATCTCCCACCTGATTCTTTCATCATTGAGTGTCCAACATGAAGGTTAAGGATTACCAACTACACAATATGATCATGACCCTTGATTCCATAGGAAATGTTCTCTAAGAATTGATGCCTACAATTTTACACTGATTAGAGAAGGTTGTGGTAAAACCGTTGACTCCTATCACCACATAAATTGGCATCCAAAGTATATCTTTAAAAAATAATAATCAAAATCTTCCTTAAATTGGGAAGGTGGATCATGGGTTTTTCTAAAACTTCATATTGGTTCATGATCTTCCACCGAGAGCTCAGGTCAAGCACCACTAGTAACTGTAACCTGTAAATTCCACTCAATCACCTAATAAGAAAACCTACTGACTAGTTTTCTTTATGAAATTTCAAATTAAGGAAATAAGGAGATATAATTGTGCCTAGAATGTCACATTAAAAGGTGAGTAGAAATATATACCCACTTATTTTAATGAATCTCAATGATATATTCCAATGGAAGTTAGTGAGTAGTGTCCTATCAAATCTCATCCAGGCCATATCTTCCCATGTATCCTGATAGAAAACATGGTCCATGAATGTATCCCCACCATGATACATGAATCCCACCAACATATTAAAATTTCACAAGGAGGAAAAAATTGGGTATATATCCAAACTACAATCAATGAAATTTTAAAATATTTTATGAGGAATAAAATTTAATGGAATATGTACCTATGTAAACCCTTTATAAATAAAACAATATTCTAGAAGTAACATCATCCCATCACCAGCAAATTCTAATATTGATATAGTGACATGAACATATTACTATCCAAATTTATAGAGAAACTATTTAGAGTGATCAACTTGAACATCTGGATTCTCTGATGAAAGGGAATTTGTTTCTCCTATATATGAGGATTATATATATATTTCGATAAAGGGAGAGACAAAAGTCTAGTCTCATAATATCATTCTAATTGTTGTTCATCAGATGAATTTGGATATTACCATTTAAAGATGTACATTATAAAAATATAAATTTATTATAAAACACCGAGGTCCAACCAAGGTCGATGATACATAATCTCACTGGAACAATCCAAAAGATTCTCATCATTGAGATGATAATCCAATATTAATAGATTCAAATAAAACTATTCTAAATTTCATCAAGTAATTTTTTCATGCACCTTGAAAAATAAAAATAATTTGTTATTATATTATGAACATGATGGGGAATGAAGATTCTTTTTTTAATCCTCTCAATTCTAGTATCAGTGAGGCTGTTTGACCCATATCAGCAATACCTCAATGGTTTGATGACTCATCATAAGAATTAGAAGGTAAAATTATCATGATAGACCTCCTTGATGTAGTATTGTGATAGATTTTCTAAGAACCTTCCCCTAACATATTCCATGAACAACCAGAATAATAAGAATGCATTTAAAAAAATTGTCTCCTTGTAAATAGAACATCATATACATTGGTTATTGAGAGACCCATGTAAACTATATATTGTGCCACATCAAAAACCAGTCGCACCTCGCCTCGACCAAAAGTGAACTTCAGAAATGAACTCTATAGTCTAACTGGGTCAATGAATATAACCCTAATGAATAAGTGGAAACCATTTATATATAGAGGGAGTTTTTTAAAAACATCTTACATGTAATATCTTGGAAAATCACTACGTCTGAGTAGGAATTCCAAAATGATTTAATAGAGGAGTGTATGAATTACTATAAAAAACAAGTGGTAAAACATTTAGTGATTAAAAAATAAAAACCTAACTTAATATGGATATGTCGGTGTCCTCTTGGCTATAAAATGCTATATTTTCATATATATATATGGTCTCTTTCTATATGTCCCAGGACCCGAGAATGGTATGGAAGAACAAAATCCTACACTACAAATGCCTCGACATTATAGAATAAATCTGAAATTTAATTACTAAATTCTCGTTATAAATATGTATTTGATAATGGGGTGGCCAAAAAGTTTTTCATTTTCCACACCCCCACATAGAACATTTCCGCACATGTGGCATGCTATAATTTCATATCTATAGTAGATATGGTGACACAATGTAGCATGTGAGGTAAACGGTTATTCCAATGAGTCACCTCTTCTTTTAGAATAAAAAAATATATGAATGGATAGAGAGGGATACCAATATACTCTTAAGATAGGCCTCTCAAAAAATGGGAACACATATCAAATTCTGAATTAATAATCATGGATTACTTGACATATCCACATGGTAAGTGACTCTCATCACAAGTATCTAGTGAACCTAGCCTTTAAATTAGAAAAATTATGCCAAACTTTGATGTTCATGATAGAATCCACCATAAAATGAATCTTGGTGTAACCCTTTCAAAAGGATTAGTGGAATTTTTACCACTACCTCTACTAGAGATTCATTAAACCACATAAGAGAAATGAAAAATTTACAGAAAATTTAATCCATCCACATATTGTAGGGATGGGAGAATGTTTATCTCAATATCCACCATATGAGTTATAAAATCCTAATTTTATGGATCAGATAGTACAAATGATGATCTCAAATGAACCCCATTCTGCATGAATGGGGGAATATTTATCAATATCTCAATGGAATTTTTTCATCTCTATACTGGGTTTGATGGATGGAATCACAACCATTATGCCTACCAAGAGACATATGTATTTAATTTCACACCCACTTGACAAGAACAGTTGAAAATTCCATGAATTACACTATTCATAGGCTTGTAAATAAATATCACATGTAAAATAAAATTAAACATTATAAGGTTCATAATCCTTTACATCCCAGCAAGACCAAGGTCCATGGGAAAGACCATGAAATAACCCTCATAGGAGACAAAATGGTAAAAAAAATACCCATGAATTTGAGATTCATGTTGTAATGATTATAATCCACTATGTCTCAGTGAATATTTCTACCATCAATCTGGTCAATTATATAGACCAAGATGTGAATGCATATGGGAACAATGTAAAAATAGTAATGTGAGTGGTGGGTGATGTTGATTCACTTACTGAGACATAATATAATATAGTGACACATAATATTTATAAAATGATATCACATCTTAATAGATGAATATAAACTATAAAACAAAACTATTCACACCTTTTTATATTTTTCTAGTACATTCTAAAATTAGTATAAATAAAAACTTATTCATAAAATATATACAGAAAATTCCACTATGTTATGTATAACTAGAACTGTTATTATAGATATCATACATAATACATTTATTCATAACTAAGGGAAAGGAAACATAAAAAATAGTGATATTAGATGCTCAATATGGGTACACACATGAGATATCAATGATCACATGAGTATAAAATGAATATAATCACAAAATAACATGATAATATCATTTGAAAATCATACCATGGATATCATATATCATAATCATGAATCACGACATAAAACATGGACATTTGAAATACAATAATCATTAATGATTCAATCGAAATAATCCATGGAAACATAAAATTAATAGAATATATGAAATTATGGTGTTTATATAATCATAAAAAATAATTTCCATACGATTTAAGGTTAATTGACATGATTATCATAGTGTGTTGGGTTCACTCCCGTTACCATCATAGTTTTCAAGGTTCTCTCTCAAGACTATTATAGTGGAATAAGTACCTTACTGAACCTATTTCGCTCCCTATTCTATTAAATTATATATAATGAGTTATAATCCTTACCCAACTCCTTAGTGGGAGTTATAGGTCCCCAATCATTGGATATAATGTGAACACCTTATTTGGTTATTTTATAACCACCATTATTAGTTTTAACCTAAACCACTTATATGGTTATAATGTAACAACCATGGCATAATGAAAATAGTATATATAAATAACAAAATATCATAAAAAAATATTATATAATAAACCTTGAAATGAAATTGTTTTTATAAACATGTCATCATAACATAATCCATATAAGAGGAAGGGGATCCATAAACAATTCATCAATGAATAATTTAATAACCTATGGAAAATGGAGGTATTTTCCCAAAAATAATCAACATAATCATAAACCATACAAGTAAATGATAAATATAGTATCCTTGGCCATGTCCTATGTAATGGGTAAGTGAAATAAGTGGTTTTTTCTATGATGAATTTGAATTAAATTTAAAGGACAATAAAACATTCTTGAGGAAAATAATATTTCCATTTTGAAATGACATCATTAAAATTAAATAATTTCCAAAACATTATGTAAATCATATAATATTAAAATAACCTAGTTATCTTGTAAAATAATAATTATACAAATGAGTTTTCATGATTATGGAAAATTCCAATAATTACTTAAAAGTTAAAGGAAAAAACATGCATTTTAATATTTTGTAAAATAAACAAAAAATTAACATTTTTTGAAGAAAACAAGGGGATTAGTTGTGATCAATTTTTTAAAAATTAAAACATGGAAAAAATGAAATTAAAAAATCATAGTATAATATTAAAATTTGAAATTAAATATTTTTTTAGAAATCATGGATTTGGAATAAAATGATTTTGAGAATTAAGAGATAAATAAAGTAGAATTTACATAATAAATTTTATCAATATAACATGTAAATAAAATGATATAAATGAATTAAAACATGTATTATAAATAAGTGAATAGTTGTGGTGAAAATTCAATATATTCTTGAGGGATAGATCATAATATTTCATAACCAGAAACATAATCATAAACAATCCTAATTAATATGGAGATTGTAACATAAAACCCTTACCTATTTGATATGTATTGAATAATATTCCATATGTAATAAATAATTTTTTATTGATTTTTTATAGCATAATTTTTAATGAAAAAAATCATAAAATAAAATCATAGGTAGAATATACATCCAAAAAAGAAACATGAGGTGGATATGCAATGTGACCCGTAGAAATAAAAGTTAGAAGAATGTACCTCAACTTATATTTGACTTACTTTGTAAACATTGGAAAATCCTGTATAAAAAAATAATTTTTATACCAAAACTAATTAACTTTAAATATAAGTATCATACAATATATTATTTAATTTTATCTTTTCATCACCCATTTTTTTAAAATCATTATTGAAATCACAATTTCAGGTGATATGTGCTTCGTTTTTCATGTATGTTATGTATCAGTTGTTTTTTTCTTCATATATTTTCATAAATAAATAATAGAGATATATCAAATAATGATATGGATATCATATATAGTAATTATATAAATGTTTAGATTTATTCATAATATATAGAGATAGAAAAATGATTCACAACGATCCTGGAGAAGGTAAGTCATTCGTACAAATGAATGATGTTTCCATTATTCAACTTATGGAATGATGGAATGGTAAATGATAACACAACAATGAAAATAAATTAATATATCATATATATCATATATATATTTTTAAATCCATTATTATTACCAATTATGTAAAAATAGATTTGAAAAAATGAATCACAATTCTTCTTAGTGGTGTTGTCATCACATACACATAATCGACATTATAATTTTCCATTGTTTTAGAGGGTGAAAAGGTAGATAAGATAATATCATTATATATTTATTTCTATTTCATAACTATAATATATAAACATTTAACACATTACCATCCCCATCCATATAATATGTACATGAAAAATGAATTGTATCACTATGTGGAGACTGAAAGTCATATGTATGCCCAAGGGATATTTTCACTTCCCATTTATTAGGAAGATAGTGAATAAAAGTGGTTTCATAATCATAATAAAATCCCACAATATTTAGGATACTTAATTTATTATTTTATTATTATAATAATGTATTTATATGTTGTAAAAATTTAAAAATAAAGTGATTGGTTATGGAGATTACCTATTCTTTCAAATAACATTATTAGATATCCTCTTAAGAGATTAATGTTTTATTTTTTTGGGAATACATAAAACACAATAATGTGTCTAGGCTAGTGGAGAAGATATATATGATGAGTTTAATTGATCTATAAAGTATTAATGTTGTGTTATGAAGAGAATTAAGGGGGTCATTTTATAATTTAGGGGAGGTAAACTATTGGAATTTTGAAAATAATAAATTACAATAAATTAATTTTGATGTCTAAATGGATACAAATAGATAACATTAAAATTTAAGAGGACTGTTTGTTAAAAAAATATCATATAATTAAATTTGGGAATTTTTGGACCATATTTTCACCCTTATATTTTTTTTTTTAACCCATCATTATCTCTTTTTATAATAATCATAATATTAATTTTTTTTACAATTTACAGGTTAATAATTTTAATATAACATAAAATATACCCATAAATGGTGTGTGGTTCATTTATAAAAGCATATACCATTAATTATTTTGAGTAATACTTTTAATATTTTTAAATTAATTAATAAAAAAATTATTATAAAATTTAATAAATTTCATTTTTAAAAATATTCATAAAAATTTACTTTAAGTACAAAAGTAAAATGGCGGATTAAAAAATAACTATTTATAACATCACTAATGTTTTAAATATAAATTTCAAAATTAATGGGAAATATTAACCCATTTAAATAATATCACTTTTAACATTTTTAAAACATTTATTTTATATTTATGTTAAATGAATAAATACTATATTACGGGTCCATAAGCATTTAAGGTTATTATATAATTTAAAAACTATAAATTATTTCCTATATTGGATATAATTTCATTAATATCATAATTTAAATTTACATTGAATATGAACTATATTTCTTTTTATATTATGACACATAATAAATATTTAAAACTAAGAGGGTGATGTTTTTGAACTTTCATTACATTAAATAATATATATGTCATTTACATGGAAAGGTTTCCATTAAAAACTAAATTTCTAGAATAAGGTGATAAGGGTATAATCAAATTCATGATGTAATAATTAACATGAAAATTATATCATTATCACGTAGTATTAACCTAGATTAACTTTATTTACCTTCTACTGGGGTGAAAAATTTATTATAGTTACTATTCTATTTTTCCAAAATTAAAAGGATACTATTTAAAAAAACATGAATCCGCTGATTGAAAATATGTAATCCATTTTATCAAATTTGATAAAACTATGTGGCATGAATTAATACTAAAAAATGTTCACAAAATGATCTGAAAACATCTTTTTGGAATAAAGTAGTTTTTATTCCTAAATCAATATTTTCTCATATCCCATTCCAAGATAAATATTACATAATTGTTGAAAGAATTGATTGAGTATATAATATATACATACCACTAAAATAAATCTTCAATAGTTATAAATTAAATACATTAATATAAAAACACATTATGCATATAAAAAAAGTTTTTCTAGAAAATTACTTTTAACATTTAATATTGATTTTATACAAAAATGAAACATAAAATTGATTTCAATGGATAAAATTTTATAATTTAAAATATTATATATATGCATATAATTACTTTAAATCGTTTTTTTAAAAAAATATCTTTTTTACTTTCTTGAAAAACAATTACAGATATCTATAATAGGATAATCCAAGGGAATTGGGTAAAATGGGTCCCCCTTATTTATGGCCTTAAGGTAAAAATTGATGTGTCTTTCTCTAATGGAGTTATGTGGGGATGAGGGGTCGTTTGGGACCAGTTTAGATCATTCATTCTTGATGTCACTTTTTATTTTGTTCAGGGAGACTCCATCACTGGTGAAGCCTCCTCTATGATCAAGGGGATCAATTTTTTAATTTGTCATGGTATTATATTGAATTGGGTAGATATAGAATCATATGTCTTACAAAGATCCATGAGGGGGGTTGGGGTATCTTAATCCCATGTTTTATAAATTACCTAGTCTGATGAAGTTGAGACCTCTTATCTAATAACATGAAGGTTTCTCATACAAGGTGAGAGGGAAATATAGTGGATGACTTCTTTGCCTCATAGGCCACCTCTAAATGTCCTTGGATTGTTTTACCATCCATAGGATCTCTTCTACCATGATTCATTAATCGTGTTAGAGCTAATTCCACAGGGCTCAACTATTTTAGTCCCCCGTTGCTATTTTGTAATTTGACCACTCTCCATATAAAATGTTCTCAATATTAGATTGGATTGCTATTGGAAATTAAATATTTCCAAAAAAATCACCCTAACATAATTTTGATATGTATATTTCAAAAATTTATTTTTTTATAAAAAAACTAAAATAATAATAATTAAAATATATTATTTTAACAATAAAATAAATAAAAATAATATTAAAGGAAATGTTTTTTCAATAATATCATAACATTTCTAGAAATATAATGCTTATTTCATGTACATTAATTAATACATTTGTGTTTCATAGGATATTTTTATATATTTGATAAATTATTTAGTCTTACTCATACCCACTTATTTAATTGATATGTTATTATGGCAGCATAATAATATTTTAATAAAAATGTATTTGTTTACTTAAACTCAATGTTCTATCTAATAGAAGATATTAATGAAATTAAATATATTTGGGAAAAAATATATCAAAAAAATTATTAGGGCATTACATTTTATCCCACAAAATGATTTTCTCCAACAAAATTCATCACATTGATGAAATAAATGAGGATTTCATTACTTTGTTACATCCTCAGTTTCTCATATAGATTTTTCAAATTTTTATTTCCCTAGAGAACTGTCCTGGGGGAGAAGTTTTATTATGTAGAATATTATTTCAATGATCCAATATTTATACTAGTTATTCCTCATTAGAACGAGTGTATTGAAGTGTTATTACCATTATGTTTAGCTCATGTGATGGAACTACTATGAAATTACTAAGGAAGGATACATATATCATGTCATTAATTTAAATGACATCCATTAGAAGTTCCAAGAAACAAGCAACCATTACTACTCGATCAAGAATATAGAATGGGAAAATATACATATCCCTCAACCTTAAATTCTATCTAAATCTCATAAATTTAATTCATAGTTAAATTCTATGAAAATTCATACCACAAACTTCAAATTCTAGTTCATAGAGAATATTGTAAGAATAATATTTACATCGACTAAGAGCTTCCTCGATGTTCTTGTAAATGGGTCAAGCATTCTACGTCTTTTCATCAGGTGTGTCAAATCACAAATTCAATCATTATCTAATATCATATTTTAGTTGTTCATTGAAAAATATCAACATAATCTCTTACACTATGAAATTAATAATTAGGATTAATTTTATTTTTCATAAAACACTAAACATAAATTTTAATGAGTCATAGTATACATAGGTCATTCAGACTACCTCAAAATATTTCCATAGTAATAAACAGCTAGAACTTGTTTTCCAATAACATCCAAAATTTAATGTAATATATTCTGTAAATTTTTATCCTGAATGGAACCTCAAAATATATCTATCCAAAATTAAATCCCAAATATTAAAATTAAACGATATTATATCCTTCCATTATTAACATAAAGACCATGTTAAAATATTTTCAATCATTCATAAAATAAAATAAGAAAATTTATATTCCCTAGTTATGAAGTCATAATAAAATAATATATTCATCCAAAACACATTCAACATATTATTCCTCAAATAATATTTTTCTTTAAGAATGTTTTTCTATTGTATGACTTGATTCATCGATGGACCAGAAGAATATAATAATTAGATTCATAAAATCAATTGTGATCTCCTTATTTGAGAATTTATATATAGAGAACTAGTTTTTCTACAATGTGACATAAAATTTCATTAATAGTTGAATGATAATATTTTCATTATACACAAATGTAAAATTTTCAAGATGAAGTCCCAAACCCATGTTTGAATGATAAATACTCCCTAATTATAATGATAAATTTTTAATATTGTAATTTCATAGGATTTCTATATTTTCCTCTGAATTCATTAGATGTAGTGAATTTTTTTTCGGTAGACCTTAGATTTGGAATTTCATCACATAATTAAGAAAACCTTTTATTTATAGCACTAGTGTATTAGTGGTGCATTTTAGGGAGATTTATTTCTATTCAAATAATTAGGAAAAATATTCCCATAGGATTTCCTTAGATTTATGGATGACCTTCCTTTCCACACCTGAAACATTAACCCACTCCATTAGGAAAATTTACTCCATTTTTATATACAAGTAGTTTATATAAAGTAAGGATCGCCTTATTCCCTCCCTGGATTATAGAATATCTATTGAATTTAACCATTCATTTATTATCAAACATTGAGATTTATGGTTTACTATAACAACTATAACTTTAACACTGGAACATAAAATTATTTATTTTTGGATATTGAAGTCCCTTATGGATAATTCCATTAAATTACATTGATGTAAGACACTAAGGAAAAATATTAACATTATATTTAGGTTGGATGATAAAACCATAATTTTATGTCGCATGTATTTTAAATATTTCCACTTTTGTTCCAAAAATATTTAACAATATTCTTATATATCCCAAGTAATTCCTTCTCCATTTTCATATGAATACTAAAAAGAAATTACTGATTCAAATATATGATATTAAACTTATCCCACTCCATGGAGCCAATTGTTTTCCATTTTAATGTATTTTTTATAAGCATTTAGTGTTGATCTTACTAACCTTTCAGTTGATAGAAATCTAAAATCACTTTATTAGAATCATAATTCTAACAATGGGAAAAATTATATTCTATAGATTCATTAATCAACAACTAGTACATCATCATAACTAATTAAATATGGTTAACATTTCCATATGAAAGAATGAATAAAACTTCTCCTTCCATTTCCTACTTATAATATTACAATAATTTATATCCTGAGAATCATATTTGATAATTGAAACATGGTTTTTCATCATAAATTCTGAACAATTTGGTTTCTTCAGAGTAAAATTATTTTATTTCTGATAAAAATTACCATCAAAATGATTCATTTAGTTTCCAACCATTAACTAAAACCAAAATACATAGTTTGAGAAACAATAATCATAGTAAAAATCATCTGATCTTGAAAAATTACTTATAGGATGTCTAAATCATGAAATATTATTTTATGAAACATTTTGTTAAACTTATGTCATGCATAATCACTACAAACTATTTTTTATTTTATCCCCTAAATAAACACAACATCATCGTTCTAAATAATTTTATATAATACTAGTTTCGAAATGATAATTAAACCTGTCTCTAATATCAACTATATGGATCCATATATTTCTATCATATATATCACATCTTAATAGATTAATATTGAATACGTCAACTAAAAATCCATGAATGAATAATATAGGTATAGTGACCTTGGAAACTTGGAAACATAATTAATAGGTTCATAAAAGATTTAAATCATCTCCTACTAGGTTCTTCAATACTATAAACCAGTTTAGAGATATCATACACAATACCTTTCATCATAAATTATAGAAAGTAAGAATAAAAAGGGTGAGATATGATGCCCAGAAATTTTATACATAAGATATACCAAATATCACAAGATTATAGAACATATATATAAAGATGAAACCATGATCCTAGAATTTGAAAACCACACCCCACACATAATAGATAATAATAACGATTCATTGAATAAAACATGGAATTTTATAAGGCATGAATCAGAAATAGATCAAAGAACATATTGCATGGTTTCATAAAATTTTCAGGACACATTCAATTAAGAAATGCACATATGTATAGAATTTCATTTCCAATTTAGTACAGGATCATTTCATGTACTATCATAGTTGAATGAGTTCAATTCACAAACCATAACAGTATTCAATGTTCACTCTCAAGACTATTGTTTTGCACAACATCCCTTATTAAACTATATTTTATTCCCACTAAAATTCCATTTATGTAAATATATATATCAATATTTAATGTATTCATTGGAGGTAGATATAGTTCCCAACCTTACTGGGTTATAATGTAACCACCATACATAGTTATAACAAAATAACCAACCATAGTTATAACATAACCACCATCCTCGGTAATAACATAACCACTAAAACATAATAAAAATAATACATAATAGTGACATCATATCATAAAACATTAATAAAATAAGAAAAAATTAAATGAAATAGGATTTATATTCATACAGTTATACCCTAACCTTTGGAAAAGTGATAGGTTTCATAATCATTTCATATATTCATCATTGTATTACCCATAGAAAATGAATGAGTTTCATAAGAATATAATAATTATAAAGATAATAAATCCACATAAATAATAAGTATGGCATTCTTAGAACATATCACCAGTAAATCATAACATAAATCAACTGTTGTTTCCTTTGATTCATATAAATACCATTAAAATACCATTAAATCAATGTTGATGAATATAACCATTCCATTCTAAAATCAATTATCATAAATAAGAAAATTTATAAAATATTATGGAATTTTTTTATATTTAATTTTCCCACAGATTTTTGTAAAGAAAACATCATATCATTGAGAAGTCATGGTAGTGGTAAATTATGTTTGTTTTGTATAAGTTAAAAAACATTCATTTTATATTTTTTAAAAAAATAAAAAAGTGCATCATTTAAAATTGACAAGAATGTTCATTTTGAACCATTTTATAAAAATGTAAAAATGGGTAAAAATTACTTTATAAAATCATATAATAATAGAAAAAAATCATATTTCAATCATTTTGAGGAAATATAGATATGGAAGAAAATTTTTTTTCTACTGAAGAGAGAAATGAAGTTGTTTTACCTTAAAAAGCTTTTTGTATCTTCATTATTTAATATGAATAAAATGAAAGGAAAAAAATTATTCTCAAGAAATAACTAGAGGATAAAAATTTTATGAGTTTCTTAAAAGGTATATCATATTACCACAACATTGAAAACAAAATCATGAACAATCCAAAAAACAATGTGATTAAATAATTTAACGGATTCCACTTTGGTAGCACTTGAATCGTAAGAATGGTGAAGGAAATAATTTTACATAGTAATATATATCTCATAATTTTCATGATAATAACCAAAAAATAATTCATTTATAGTATATAAACCACACTAATGAAACATTAATGTATAAGGAATGTGTACCACAAAAATAAAAGTGAGAAAAAAATCATTGACATTAAGTCCTACTTCCTTCATATTCACTCAAAACTCTTGTATAATAAATTCATATTTATTATAAATATTCTTTATAAATATAATCATATATATACTTCCATATAGTATTGATTTATATCATTTTATATCTTGTATTTTAATACTACGTTATCAAAATAATTATTTCTGTTGATATGTATTTTATTTTTCATGTATGTTCTACTTTGGTAGTTTAAGTCATTTTGTTTTTATCACGGTTCCATCATCTCTATAATGTTATCCACGATATAAATATAATTTATATACATGATATATATTTTTAGTTTCATTTATTAAATATATTCATATAAAAATAAATTGCATTATTCATTGATATTATAGGATATAAGTACAAATTAATGTTGTTTCAATGGATGGAACGAAAGAATGATAAATAATAAATCACCATAAAAATTTATTTTTAAATAATATATACTATATATATATATTATAAATTCATTAAATACATCTTTATTAATAAACACGTAAAAGTTTAATTAAAAATTAATAACATCACTTCATGGAGGTCATAGTCCACATATACACTTGTTCGACAATATTATTTTCCAATAGTTTAGATAGAAAGAAGATAGATATGAAATTATAATTAAATAATTATAATTATTTCTTAATTATCATATGTAGATATTAATAACATTTTAATACCTATCAAGAAAATATTGTGATGAGAAATGAAATGTATCACTATGTAGAGATGATATGTCGTATGTACTCAGAATTGATATTTTCACTTTCAATTGGATGGAAAAGAGGTGAATAAAGGTGGTTTAAAAATATTAATTAAAATTAAGTATAATTAGAATACATATGTTTTTATTTTTTTTATTAATATAAATTTTTACACGTTGTAAAGTAATAATTAAATAGAATGTGATATATTTTAGTGATTACCTCTTCTATGAAATTACTACTTTAGATATCCTTTTAATGGATCTAGGTTAGGTATTTTAGGAAAAAATCACCAATATAATGTGTCATGGGTAGTGTATAATAAGACTTTGTAGTGTTACATCAAGATAGATGGATCAATGCGGTGTTAATCGGTGAAAGGAATGATATTATTTTATAATTGGAGGGAGAGGTACTCATGGAATTTTAGAGAATATAAAATTATTATAAATGAATTTGATTCCTTATTGACCCTAATTGACAATATTTGAATAAAATTTGATGATAAGTCAAATAATATTTAAAAACTATAATTGGTACATATCTGGATTATATTTTTATCCTATTATATTGTCTCAACACTTAGTTTACCCTTTTTAAAACTACCGTAATATTAATGTTCTCTACCATTTAACTGTAAACAACAATACTATAAAATAAAAATGGACTTTAAATGGATCATGGTTAATCTTTACAACCATATCACATTAATTTGGTTAAGTATAATATTTTTATTAATTTATTATCATTTATTATAATTTAATTTCTCATAAAATATCATTATTGAAAATTTTAAACTATTTATTTAATTTGACATTAAATACATCAATAAAAAGGTTAATTTTAAATATAATGGTCTAAAACCCTCCTAAAATGAAGTATACTATATTAAAAGTCATGGACCAGATTAATTTATTTTAATTATATAACATTTAATAATATTTATTATATTTATTTTATTTTTCTGTTAATTGAATAAATATTGTATTTGTATTAGACTAAAATTTATGTTTATTATATAATTTATAAAAAAAAATATTTTTATATTATGAATATAATTTACATAATATAAAATAAGATATTTATTTTCATTGATAAATTTATTTTTCAATATGTAGTCACATTAATGGAATTTAAAACATTGACAGTGACATTTTTCAACATTAATTGCCTTAATTATATTTTTTTTCAATTAAATGGAAAATCCTCAATTAAAAAAATTTATTTAGATACTACAGTTATTAGGGTAGTTTCAAATTCATCCAATAATAATTTTGATGAAAATTTATGACCTTAATAGTCATTTTTATCTTAGATTAACCCTATTTACCCTTTGTTGAGACAACAAATTTTCCCAAAATTACTATTTATATTGACCAAAAATAAAGGGGAAATATTTAATAAATATAAAACTTTTAATTCAAAATAACTAATCCATTTTATAATGATTTATAACTATAATATTCATAAAAAATTTAAAATCTATGCACCAAATTTGATGACACCTGTTTTTAGAAAATTAAAATTTTCAAGAATACAAAATGAGTTTATTCTCATCATATTAAATAAAATTATTAGATAAATTTAAAAAAATTTATTATGTATATAATATATAAATTTCATGAAAATAATTGTCCTATATTGGTTATTTTAAATTATTATGATAAAAACTATAAAGACATGGACCTTTAAACCATACACAATCTAGTAAATTATTTTACAATTAACATCCTTACGTTACCAATTATCTTTTAAATTAGTTGTTTTATAATATTAAGATATAATTAATAAATATCCACCCACATTCATATAATGTAGGAATTTCTAAAATAGTATCCATTCTACCAAAACAGAAAACATTAAAAATATAACAAGATTTATTTGATAAATCCTCGTAATATTTAACTTGACTTACTTATTTCTCATACGCATCCTTAAAACACAAGAAAAAATTTAAATACATTGTATGAGAATAAAAAATATCATTATTGGATATAAAAATATTGAATGAAACCATTATTCCATGAGTTTCACAATGAAATACTTCTCACCCATAAAGTGTCATATTCAAAAAAATTTAAAAATAAGATTTCCATAATCATAAACAAGAATACATAGGTATATTGGGGAATTAAATACTTAATTTTTTATCCCTCCCAGCTACCTTATGATTTCTAACCATCACGACTACAACAAAATGTTACCCTTAAGGCTACAATATAGTGTAACCATTACAGCTACACTTGTAGTAACCATACAGTCAACCTCCAACATACTCAAACGAAATGAATTGGGGAAAGATATAGGGAGAAACCTTAATCACAAACAATTACCAAGAACCATAACATAATAATAAAACATGAACAGAATCATAAAAACATTTTTTTTTATTTTGTAAAAATAGAAACTTAAAACGGAATCTTTAAAGAAAAGTTTCTTACAAATCACAAACCATTGAATAGATAATGGATTAAATGAAAATAATATGTATATTAAATATAAAAACACATAATACAACATAATGTACTTAAATTTAACTTCAAAAATAATATTTCTCTAACAAAATCATTTATGTAGAAGGATAACCCAAGAATGGAAACTAGGTTAAGAATTCGCTTAACTCAGTTTCAACTTAATCCAAATGTGTTTAAAAATCCTGTATAATGGTTAAAAGTATTTTTGATAATACTTAAAAGAAGCTTATTAATATTTATAACACCTTAAATGATAATTTTATAAGGCCATTCCACCCATTTAATTATAACATTTTGTAATTTCCATTGCTTTGGGTACATGATTTTATGTGGTTTCCGTGGTCGGTTTGTATTTTATTTTCATGTCATATAGAAATAAAACACTAGAGGTGGATTGAAATGGTATTAATATGTTTCCATAATGTTTTATGATACCATAATTAATCATGTATTTATATATTATAATAAATCATCAGATAAAACATTAATGATATTCATCTAGACCCATTTGGTGGTTCTTCGATAATCATGAAATAGTTGCGTTATATAATATAATATTATGTATAAATGTTTCTATTAGAAAAGGAAATATTATATATCTTAAAAATTAAAATCATTTTCATCCATTAATTTTTTTTAACCATATTTGAAGGGAATTAATGGAAATTTGAAACACATCATCCATGATGTCGGTAATTCGACACATCATGGATGATGTTTTTATTTTTAGAATGAAAAGGGGGAGGTAAAGAAGTATGATGAGGATTTTTACCATTAATATAAAAAAATTACATTATATATGATACTTTATTTTTTAGGCCTCTTGGATAAGGTGAGGTGAATAGATTATGTGAATAGATAAATAATTTAAATGAATTTTAAAAAAAGGGGATTTTTACCTCTTAATCTTTTCTCCTTGATATACTCTTTAAGGCCCATGGATGTGGACTTTTTTGAGACCAGTAAGTATTAGACATAGTAAGATCATTTGCATGAGGATTGGGCTGAATTTAGACAATTATCATAGCTTGGTAGGTGTGATATTAAGAGTGGGTGAGGGGTGGTATTTATAGTAGAGAAGAGGATTCCTTTTCCATTATTTTAATCGTTATTTTATTAATTTTCCCAAGAAAAGATACAGTATTGTTTATTGTTACCAAAAATAGTAATTAGGGCTTGTGATTTCAAACCAATTATTCTTAAATCATCATTATATATTCCATGACTCAATAATTCATGTATTTAGATTATTTTTGTAAATTATTATATTTCACTATTCACAAAAAAATCATGTATTTCTAAAAAATCTAAAAGAAATAAAAAAACCCTTTTTTGACATGTAGAATTCAAAAATGAACTCCAATTTATCAAAATAATTTTCCTAATATATGAAAATTTATTTTTAAATAAAAATATAATATATAAAAAAACAATTTTAAAAATATAAGTTATTTTTTAACACCTTGAAAAATTAATCAATTTACCATAAAATATTACAAAATTTTTTACACATTCATTGGTGAGGTTAAAATTCATTTTTTCACATTACTATTCATAAGGGTCATGTTACTATACACCATAAATTATGATGATTCTATCAGACTCTAAATATCGTTCTAATTTCAACTCTGTATATCCATTTTTAAAAATTCAAATCGTTGAAGAGAAAAAATTATGATTAATGAATCTATTATAAATATATCCTTAAAATAAAGTTTCATTATTTATGGAATGAGTGTTTCATGCATTTAATTCTACATTAAAATTTATTTTTGAATCCTTGGGGTGTTACATTCCCCCACACCTTTTATAAATTGTGTTCTCACAATTGTTACATAATTATTAAACAAGTGAGGGTACCTTTCCCTCATAGAATTTTCAGATTCCCATGTTTCTTCATAAACCCTGTGGTTTTTGAAAAAAATATTTACCTACTAGATTACCTTATTTTTCAATACATACTCCCTTTTATGAAGAATCTGAACATGCTTTTTTCATAAGAATGGTTCTTTCCTGGCTGAACTACAACTGGACTCAAGACATGAGATAAATCTGGGACATACATTCTCAATATCAAAGCATGAAAAACCATGTATAACTATGATAAACTAATAGGTAAAGCTACTCAGTAGGGGAATGGTCCATCTTTCTGAAAGAATTCATATGGTCCAATTAACTATGAACATACCATTCCTTTCTTACCAAAATCCATAATAGTGTTCCATGAGGACATTATAAGAAAAAAAAGATCACCTACCTTGAAATAAAAGTCTTTCCTCTTATTATGTTTATAATATTTATTCATACTCTTAGATATCCTCATGTGTTGCTGGATATTTTTCTCCTCCTCATCCACATTATCTACTAATTATGATCCCATTAACTTCTTTTCCCCAACATCAACCCATAATTCAAGAGTTCGACACTGTTTCCCATATAATTCCTCAAAAGGAGCCTCCTTTATACTAGAATGGAAACTGTTATTATAAGAAAATTCAACTAAACAAAGATGATGATCCTAAATTCCCTGGTAATCATTTTTACTATCTCGAAGCATATCCTCCAATGTATGAATTGTTCTCTCAGTTTGTCCATCAGATTGATGATGAAATGAGGTGCCAACATTTAATTCTATTCCTAACAAATTCTGAAGGCATTTTATAAAATATTGAAGTGAACCTGGGATAAGGGTCAAATATAATGGAAATAAAAAATCCATTTTAACTGAAAATCTCTTTATGGTACTGGGAAGAAAGATGATTTAATGAATAATATATTGAATAGGAGGGAAATGTGCAAAATTAGTCAGTCGGTTAACAATAACCCAAATAGCATTTTCACCTCGAGAAGTCTTTGGTAGTCCAACCACAAAGTCCGTAGACACATTTTTCCATTTACACTCTTGTGTTGGAAAAGGATAAGGCATCCCATTTGGTTGTTTTCACTATGCATTAACCTGTTGACATTTTAAAAACGTCATTGTAAAATCTGCAATATCTCTTTTTATTTTATCCAACCAGTAATACACCCAAAGTTCCCTACATATCTTAGTTTTTCCAGGATGAACTAAAAATGGAGAACTATGCACATCAATTTAAAATTATTTATTCAGATCATAATCACAAGGAACACATAATCACTTCCCAAACATGAAAATGAAATATTTCTCAAAATTAAATTCTAGAAGTGTACCATTTTAATCAATTCATCCTTTTTCTAAAGCTCACAGACATCCTTCTATTCTTGATTAATTCTACCTGATAGAGATGAATGCACTAATACCTCAATAAAAATAGAATAATTTCTTTAACCAACTACTTCTAAGGAAAAATTCCTCATATCATTAATCAAGGGGTCTTATTCCAAATGTAACACGGTTAATTATGTGTGATTTTTTCGACTCAAGGAATCTTCAAGTTTGTTTTCCTTTCAATTATGGTAATTGATCGTGAAATAATAATCCTTTATCAGATCAACCCATCTTTATTCATCATGTTTAATTACTTTTGACTGAATATATACATCATAATTTTATAATAAGTATATGTTTCACATTTGTATCTTTTAAATGATTCCTCTATAATTTTAATGCAAAAACAACAGCAGAAAATTCCAAATCTTTTGTAGGATTATTTTACTCATGTTTTTTCAGATGAAGTGAAACATAATCAATTACCTTATCATTATGCATTTGAAAAAAACCACATCCCTTCAAAAAATAATCAATCTTGATGAAAAATTCACCACCCCTATAATATATGATCAAAATTGGGGAATTCAATGATATTATTTTCAATTCATGAAAAGAATCATAACATTTTTTTTCTAGATGAATTTAACGCCTTTTGGGTTAACTTAGTCAGTGGTCTAGATAAACATGAAAATATTTCAATAGTCCACATGTAATACCCCACCAAACCAAAAACAATACTATGAATATTAGTTATATTTTTTTATTTTCCCATTATTCAACAACATTTGTTTTAGAATGATCAACAATTATGCCATATTTAGAATCAATGTGACCATGGAAAGAAATTTATGGTAACTAAAATTCACACTTTCTGAAGTTTCCATACTATTTTATTTATTTTAGGTTTTCCAAAACATACTTTAAATTTTTTTCATGCCTTTTTTTACATTTATAATATACTAAAATTTCATTAATGAAGACAATGAAAAACTTACCCAAAACACATGAAATATTCCACTCATAAGATCCATGAATACATCAAGTATATTAGTTAACCCAAATAGCATAAAAATTCATGACGAACATATGTAGTATGGAATGCAGTCTTCGAGATGTCTAATTCATAAACTTTAAAGTGATAGTGCCCCAAACATTGGTCAAACTTCGAACAATACAATGCTCCTTGGATTTGATCAAACAAATCATAGATATTGGGAAAAGGATATTTGTTCTTAATAGTGATGTTATTCAAATCACTATAATCAATGAAAGTTCTCATTGAACCATATTTCGTTCTAATGAACCAAATAAGAGTACCCCATAGTGAAGTTCTAGGATGAATGAGTCCATTAACAAGAAACTCTTACACGTCAATTTTCAATTCAAGAAGTTAAACTAGATCCATTCGATAAGAGGGTTTGGTAATTATCTTCATATCAAGAACCAAGTCAATCATAAATTCAACTTCCTGATAAAAAATAAACTTGAGAAACTCATTGGGAATAACATCATGTAATTCATTTACCACCGGAACATCATCAATTTGAACAGATCCATTCTTTTCAACAATATGAGAAATATAACTATCATTTTAATCTTTTAATAGTTTCCCAACATCCTGATATGTTACCAATAGTATGGGTTCATTCTTGTATACAAACTAAAACACTTTTTGAAAAAATTACTTATTTAGCAATACAATCAATCTTAATATGACAAAAAAACTCTAATCCATACCAATAATGAAATAAAAAACTACTAAATTCAAAACAATAAGGTTTTAATGTAATATCATACCAAATAAAATTATAGGAATATTTCTATAATTTATTTTTGGTGAAATATTCCCCCTTGTGTTTTAATCATAAGATCTGGTCTCATTTAATGAGGTGAAATTTACAATTTACCAGAACATTTCTCATAAATAAAGGAATGTATAGACTCTATACCAAACAAGCCATTTGAAAAAATATGAGTAAACAAACAAAGTACATGATTCCACTTCGTTGGAAGGCCCGACATCTACTAATGTAGTCACAGAGGAACTGACTAACCATTCTACTTATAATATTTCTTTTTTTCATCATTCAGATCTTTTGTTGGGAATTTATATACATAATGATTGATTTCACCACATTTAAAACATTGTATATTTTTATTACTAGTATTAATCTTAAGATCATTTTCATTACAATCTCAGTACATATTTCCAATCTTACCAAAACGAAAACACTTACCAATTTTGGTAAGGCATTCCCCATGGTTCTTTTTACCACCATTTTAATGTACTAGAAACTAAACTTTCTTACCTTTATATTTCATTAACTGATTCTTATAATTTTCTTTCCAACTGGTCATTTTATACTACTTATTTTCAATTTACACATGATCATCATAAAATACCATTTCCACCCTCTCAACAGATCAAAAAATATTCTCACACCTTTTAAATACTTGAGAGGTCAATTCCCTTCGATATATTCACTTCAATCCCTTGTAAAATATGATGAGTTTTTCTATCATGGTCCCAAATAAGATTTGGAGCGTATCGTTCCAACCGTGTGAATTATTATTCATACAGGATAGTGGAATTCTCCTCCATTTTCTTCAATTGAAGGAATTGTGTTTCCATCCTAAGTCAACCTCCTTAGAAAAATATTTTTCAAGGAACATATTTTTAAATTCATCCCATTACAAGGCATCAATCTCCTCGCTACCCCTAATATTCGTTAAAATTGACCACCAATGGTCCGCTTCACCTTAAAAATAATAAACTAAATGACTAAGATTTTGATTATTTCAAGAATACATCACATCAAATATATTTTCAGGTGCTTTAATCAATCCTTCATCCACCATTGGGTCAGCTGATGCACGGCACGTTTGAGAGTGTTTCCTCATAAATTGTTCCATTATCATCATGTTCCTTTTTAGTAGCATTGGTTGTGATCTTTCATGGATTACACTTCCATTTATAGCCTGATTCAGCTGATCCATTGTTGAAAAAAACTATTTGTTTCCAATTCCCACCATTCCTGGATGCAGATTCAGAATGATATCATCCTCTCAGTGCCTTCCAACTTCAGCTACCTTGTTTCTTCTATTGAAATTTGTTCTAAACAAGCATATCATAGATAAAGATACATGGTAATCTTCAAATTATATATCATTTCAACACAAAAATAATTTAAATTAAATTATGATATTCTATTAACATCATATTAACACCTAAATTTATTTAAATTATCCAATGATAATAATTATAAGTAGTGGTGGCTTTAAACATTACATAATCTATTAAATTCCATTATAATTCACTTATTTATATTCCCAAGGATAATTTTGGTTTAAAGTTATAGAAATTTAGACCAAAATTCATACATATCAACCCACATTCAAATAATGTGGGTATTAGTAAAACAGAATAAATTTCTAAAATAAAACATTAAAAATGTAATTTTTTTTTTTTTTAAATAAGGGGAAAATTTAACATTGCATATTTATTTCTATTATAAATCATTATACCTTCTGTAGAAATTTCAAAACATGTTATGAGGATAATTAACATTATAAGGGACATAAAAATAAGGAAATAAACCATTAGTCCATGAATACTTATAAACATATGATATCATTTTCACAAAGACATACTTCTCACCAATAAAGTATCATATACAAACTTTGTGAAACATTATATTTCTATAAAGAATAAATAAAACCACAATGGTATCTTGGGTCACTACTTAATTAATTTTGTAACCCACGTAGATCCTTTATGATTTTTTACCCTCATGACTACCTTACAATGTAACCCCCACGACTACCTTATTGTGTAACCATCACAGTTACACTTGGAATAACCATGTGAACAACCTCCAATATACGCATACCCAATGAATTATATGATGATATAGGTCTCAAAATTCATCATAATCAATACCCAAGAACCATAACATAATCATAAAGAATGAATACTTTTGCAAAAACATTCCTTTTGATTTTATAAAAATGTAAAATTAAAAGAATATTTCTAAAGAAAAATCCAATAAAAATACCATATGATTAATATGAAAATAGATCAATTGAAATGAATATGTGTATTCACTATCAATACACATAATAAATCAGTGTATAATTAAATATAACTTCACAAATAATCATATCATGACAAAACCATTGATGTATAAGGTTAACCCAAATAATGGAAATTTGGTTAGGAATTCACTTAACTTGGTTTCATCTTACTTAAAATGTTATTAAAAAATATTTGTAATGGTTAAAATAGTGTTATTAATATTTCACAGAATCATATTCTTGTTTATAGAACTTTATATGATTATTTTATAACATCATTCAACCCATTTATCAATAACATTTTGTCATTTCCATTTCTTTTGGTGCGTACTTTACATGGTTTCCATAGTCAGTTCATATATGATTTTCTTGACCTATAGAAATAAAACTCAAAAATTGGAATGAAATGGTATTAATTTATTTATTTAATGTTATATAATGCGATAATTCATGTTTTTCTATATGATGATAATTCATGAGATTAAACATTAATGATATTCATTTAGATCATTTTGGCGGTTCTTCGATAATCACGAACTAGTTTCACTATATAATTTAATATTATTTTTATATGTTAATTAAAAAACATGAAAGAGGTCATATAATACACATTACAATCTATTTCCACCATTAAAATGGTTTTATAACCATATTTTATAGAAGTAATGGAAATTGAAAACACAACATATACCTTGTCGGTTATTCGACGCATCACGGCAGATGTTTTTATTTTTAGAATGAAAAGGTGGATGTGAAGAAGTATGATGATGAATTTTTTCATTAACAAGATAAAATTTTAGTAAATATGATATTGGAGTTTTCATTCCTCTTAGACAAAGGGATGTGAATATTCTATAAAAAATAAATAAAATTGAAAAGAAAATAAAATAAAAGGGGATTTTCACCTCTGGATTTCTTTTCCCTAAAATCCTCCTTAGGGCCCTTGGTTTTAGCCTTGTGGTGAGAATTGTTGGTATTAAATGTGGGGAAGAGC
Source organism: Viscum album (assembly GCA_963277665.1). NCBI lineage: Eukaryota > Viridiplantae > Streptophyta > Magnoliopsida > Santalales > Viscaceae > Viscum > Viscum album. The sequence goes on from OY728137.1 coordinate 931,532,345, forward strand.
CTTGGGAAGAGTATTTGGAAGAATTTAGACAATTTTCAGACTTTGATAGGTGTGAGTTGATGAGGGGTGAGGGGTGATACTTATAGTGGAGGAGAAGATAGTTTTTCCATTATTTTAATCATTATTTCATAATGTTTCTCAAGACAAGCAATAGTATTGGATCCTGTGATAAAAACAAGTAATTAGTTCACGTGAGTTCAACAGAAGGGTCTTTTCCTTAGCATTACATCATCCATGATGACTCAATAATTCATGTATTTAAATTATTTTGTAAATGATCATATTTCACTATTAACCAAAAATTCAAGTATTTTAGAAAAATCCCGAAAATTAACCCCAACCACTTTTCTACTTGTAGAATAGAAAAATAAACTGAATTTTAACAAAATAATTTTCTAAATATGAGTGAATTAACTTTCAAATAAAATCATTATTTGTTCCAAAAATAAAAATTTTAAAACTAAACTAATATTATAACACCTTGAAAATTTAATCAAGTTCACGTAAATTATTTGAAATTGTTTTACTAATTCTTTGATTGGTTAATATTAATGCGTTCATATTACTATTCATAATGGTCAAGTTACTATTCACTAAAAAATATGTTTATTGTGTTAGACTCTAAATATCTTATAGATTTAAACCGTGTTTGTCCGTTTTCAAAATTCAAATCATAGAAGCAGGAAAATTATGAATAATGGATAGGTTATAACTATATACTTAAAAAATGTGTCATTATTTATAGACATAGTGTTTCTTGCATTTCATTCTATATTAATTTTGATTTCAATCCTTAGGGAGTTATAAAAATACTTTGCACACATTAAAACGGGTTCTTAAGAAAATTCAATTCAACGTATAAAACTATCATCATAAAAAATTTATTTATTAAATTGATAATAATGAAAATTATTGGGTTTTTTAAAAAATATTAAAGAAGTAAATTTTTTTTAGATTTAATTTTAAAATATTTCTATAATTTTACATTCTTTTAAAAAATTAAAGATTTCAATACAAAATAGAATTCTTCATAATCAATTGGAAAATCAATTTTTTTTAGAAAATCCATGAAATTCACCTTAAAATAATTTTGATACCTTTATTTAGAAAATTTATTTAGTTTTATGGAATATAATTTTTAAATTTTTCGTAGATAAATATAATATTTTCTAATAAAAATGAATTAAAATTATTTTGAAGAAAATATATTTTTACGAATTATATAACTTTGATAAAAATTGAACGTTGACATCTTAATAATTAATTAATTCATTAATAATGAGTTGGATAATATTATATATCTCATAACGTGGTTAATCTAATTCATAACGGTTAATTTATTTTATAGGTTATAAAGGTCTCGTATAAATATTTTAAACATATAACGCGGTTCTTTTAAACTCAGTGTTGTGTGAAGATAAACTTGTGAAAGAAATTAAACGAATTTGAAAAAAATGTCATAAAATATCATATTGTTATTTTAAATAGATTCAGTGGATATTTTAGAACATAGACACTCAAAATATAGAGTTACCACCTCCATGGATAAATTCCACTAAGGATGAACGTAGATCTATTACTACATCCTGTCACTATTTAGACGGGACAAAATTCCACCAACTAAGAAATACTAAGTAAACTTCATGTGCGAGATACCCATACTAAAATGGAACAATGAAGAATTAATCATGGTAAATATTTCCACAAGTCATATCCTTTAGTAATAATATTTTCCCACCACCCACTAATCAGGATAAAGCTAATCCTCCTATAAAGTTGGATTGTGAGAATCAAGATGGCTCTAGATCTAGTAAAACGATTTACATAAATATAGAAATTGAATTTAAAAATTATTTTCCACTATTATGACGGAAAAATCTCCATTATATAAGTGATCATCCAACCCAAACATGAATTAATAACCAATATGATATTAATAAAAGAAATTATAGCAAGTGTTTCCCACTCTCCATGCCCATGAGGTGTTCCAGACATTATACTTTCACTGCATTTCAACACAATCTAGTATTTATCTTCTCGAACAGAATTCATGGAGGTACAACAATCTCAAGTTAATCTAAAAAAGCATTTTATACCCTTAATGGATGGATGAATCTTGTAACATCTTGAGAATTCATTAATGGAATATCATATTGGATAGAATGTATGACACACAATAAAAATACTAAAAAAGAATATTACACCCCATGACTATAATTTATATATATATTTAAATAAATTCAATCTATTCAATAGATTGTGACGCCTGAAACATTGATTTTAAATGAAACGTGACACATTATTAAAATAGTAGAATTTAAACAATCCCACTGTAACCTAGCCAATAAGTTGGTGGTTTGAATAGTTAAAAATAAATTGTTTAAATTTTTTGATTAAAACAAGTATAAATTATATTTTATCTTTATATATTGACTACAAATAAAATAATAACCATTTTAAAGAGAATGAAATTTTTTCTAAAAATTGTATTTTTCTCAAAGATATTATATTCACTTTATTTGATCATAAATTAAAATTATTTTCATTTTGAAATTTTATAAAATTTATTTTAAAAAATATACAACGTTTTTTAAAAATACATGTCAGAAAAATATTTGGTTGATTTTTGGCGATGCTTCGGAAAATAATATTATGTTTGATGAATAATGAAAAATAATAATTTTATAGACAAAATAATTTTCATTTAAATTATATAAAAATTTAAATTATATTTAAATTTTCAGTAGCATACAAATAGTTAAAATATATTACAAATTGACTAATTTTTGTAGTTGGAATCAATTTCATATTAAATGTTAATATCACAATATTCATTATTTATGAGAATTTTCTTCTTCAAAATCCACTCTTTCATCAATTATTATGTTTCATTTTAAATCAATTTATTCAAAGTCGTTGAATTAAATTATAAAAAATGGATTAAATATTTTTAATATTCTTAATTTATATTATCTAATATTGTCAACATAATTTTTTACTATAATGAATAGTGAATACGTTTAAAGTAAATAATGGGTTTACCTCGGGTTAAACTAACTAGATAAGGGATATAAATGAATTCAAACATGTTAAAAAATTATTTGATGACAATATATAGATACTATAATATGTAATGATAAAAAATGATCTATTTTTTAATCGTATGGAATGACAATAATATGGGCATTAATTTATCTTTTCAAAAATTCTATGTGTGTCATATGCCCACATAAACTAGGCCACCACCACTCATCACCTCTTTACAATATAAAAACCATTTTTAATGGAAAATAAATCCAAAATTACTTCCTTAAATTCATTATCACATACTATAGTACTTATTTTAATTATAAATCCTTTATAATAAGGATTTACATATAATGCTAAGGAGGCTTCCCAAAGAAGATGAAAAATTCATAAATGTGGGTATTCGTTTTATTTATTCTTCCACCATATTAAAACCATATTAAACTGTGATATTATATTCAAAATATTATATAATATATATTTATATGTTATTATGGTAATTTAATAACCCATATCCATCTCTACTTCCATAAAATGGGAAAATAATTGTTGATCGTCTATACGGTGAACTACGTCCTCATGAATAGATGTCATTCATTGTCCATCGCCACCTTCCAAGGAAATATATAATTGTGGATTAATCTTATTTAAATTATATTTATGACTTTATTATACTTATTGAATTATTACTTCACATATACCTTCTCACTTTTTATTCCATGGAGTATATGATAAGGCCACTCGTGTGTACGGTGGATAATCGCCACACAAATGAATGTGATTCATTTTTCTCTCATGATTTACATAAAATGTATTAATATTACGACTAATGATTATATATTATATTTATTATATAAACATATTTATTGAAATATAAAACCACATATAACTTCTTACCTTCCAATATATTTGGATCAATGAAATTGCTCGTGCGTACACGTGGAAAGTCGTTTCCACATAGCGATGTGAAATTTTTTTCATTAGACGGTGATAAGTGTTGATTTTATTAATAAAAGTAATATATATATATATATATAATTTAAATGATTATTCTAAGTTGAATTAATTAATATTATCATTTTGTTCTATCTTTCATAAAAAATTGAAATAACATTCAGGAGTATATACAAGCTATCATATCTATGAACATTGTAATCAATTTTTAGTATCTGACATTTATAGACTTCAATAAATACAAATATAATAAATATGTATGACATATATATCATGTTTGAAATTGTGGATATAATTTAATCTTTATCTAATTAATTTTTTGAAAATTAAATGTAAAATCCCGACCAGGGTGGCACACACTTGTTCCCTGGGATCATTTTCTACATGACCTAAAACACACCTTCGCATATTACAATGAATAAAAACCAAAAGAGAGGGTATAATATTGATCAGGGGGAGACTATACCCTCTTTATCAAATTATCACAATAGTTTATATAAGTAAATGATATCCAAATGATAAAATTATATCCAGAACAATACCAGAATCACAATATTACCAAAACATGATATACTATATCTAAAAATAAACAAATAATATTTCATGAAAATATGTGTCAAGTGTAAATATGAAAAACCCAAAATAATTAAAGACACATATAACTCCTAAGAGGGTACTGAGTCCATATATTGTTCCCTCATCCAGGTAACATCCCATAGAATCCATCTAGAATAGGACTTTTACATTTTTATATCATACAGCCATGAAATCTATTCAAGTACCAATCAGGAATGTAACGCCCCGACCCCAGTTACCCAGAGTCGGTGCATTATTACATAAAATTGGAATGATCACAAGAAATATCAAATCTCGAAAGACCGATTGGTTTAGTAGCCTTGGAAACACTAGATATATTCATAAAGTTTTCCATTACATCATGAAGTGAAAAACTACTACAACAACATATTATCTCCATAATCCACACTATTATCCCCTCATAATATCCCTGCAGGTCATTCATAATTTACTTCTTCACATCCTGGGAAAAATAAAACATAGAAAAGGGGTGAGCTCAAATGCCCAGTAAGGATAACAATATAGCGGAAACTTTCATAAATAAGAATAAACATTTAAGGAAATGTATAACTAAAACAAAATCCTTTCAACCATGAAATTCAACATAGTATGGAAAAAGTAAAATGAAATAATTCCATTTACTTATTTACATAGATATTCTACTAATCGAATAATCACATGCAATATCAATAACCACTTTCATAATGATGGAATGCATAATGCCAGACTATCATAACCACATAGCCAAGGCCTCGTGCCAAGACTACAAATAAGATTTTTCCAAGGCCTTGTGCCAAAACACTATTTTGTCTCATGATACCTACCGATACATCGAGGAGCTATAGTGGGCTCCACCTGTCACATTTTAAGTCCAATGAATTCCCATATGAAAAGGTTTAAACATAACATAAACATTTGTATTAAAACTAGCATATGAAATGTCAATACTTTCACCATAAACCATGAATGGTATAAAAATAGCACATCCATAGTAAAAAATATCACAAAACCTTCAATACAATATAGAAGTTTTGTATCATAATAAATCAACTTCAAATAAGGGTAAAATCCATCAAAGGATGTTGACATAGATGAAATCAAAACTCTTTTTATAGAAATATCTATTTCTATTTTGAAATCATTTAAGAGTCATATATTTATAAAATAAAACATTTTCTTTGAAAATATTCTTATAATATTTTAAGGAAAGCTTTGACAATTTTATAACAGTGGAAAATAGCCGCACCCACCGTATAAGTTAAAAAAACATTCTTACCTTCATTTTGTCGAAAAGGTTAAAAAGCACCTTGTTTGGAAAACGACGGAAAGATTCCTTTATAAACCTTTTATAAAAAGTCAAAAAAGGGTATAAATGACATTAAACCATATTCTTGTAAATAGTAAAAATGTTTTGAAATACATTTTTATGAAACATGGATGTGGATGACAAAGAGATCTCAGTAGATTATTACGTATAAACAGCATCGGATAATGAAGAGATTGTGAAATAACGCTTACCTTGTACTTTTCCTTGGTTGGGGTAGGTTAACCTCCTGTATAATGGTGAAATAATAGTTATTAAATTATACAATAATCATATACATTAATATGATATCATATATGATCTTTTAACATTGATTTGTTAATAATGTCTTAGTATTATCGTTGTTTCGGTTGTTAACTTACTCGTTTTCTTTTATATGTTTTGTTATGTAAGCCATCTTTGTAATGGATAATTTGTATCTTAATCAAATACATAATGATATCAAGTCCTTAAAAATAATTTTTAAATCATAAAATGATAATTATACTTGAATGGATACGATGGATAATGAATCTCATCGCGTTCGTGGAGACGGTAGTCCGTACGTACGCACGAGCGACAATATCATTTTTTTGATATTAAAATAATATATAAATGGATTTTATATCATATATAAAGAATCATTATCATGTTACATTTATTATTTACATGAATTACACATCATTATTATACCCATCCAAATAATAATTTTTTGAATAACAATTACACCACGACGTGGAGACGGTAAGCCATACGCACGCACGTATGGTGACATGCTATTCAAAAGATGTATAGAATACTGAATATGGTTGTAACATATTTATAATAACATAACATTATATATATGATACTGGAGATATTATTTTAGAATGGTAATAACAAAGGAATAAGAAGTGGAAGAAGAAAGGAACTTGGAAAAGGGTGGTGAAATTATTACCTCTTCTTCAGGATCTTCCTTTTGATTTGATAAAAAGGGATCTTTAGGTTGGCTTTATGATCAAACTAAGGCCTATAGGTTGTATTGAGGGAAGTTGGGAGAGTATTTGGGTAGATTTTGTCTGAACCAAAAGGCTTTGAAGGTGTGAAGAATGAGAAGGAGGAGTGCCCTTTTATAAGAGGGGTGAGGGGCACCTTTGGAAAAGCTAGAAATATTAATTTATAATAAATTGTTATTCGGTTTCTAATGGCTCCAAAGTTGATTATTTAAAGGTTACGGTGGAGATAGGTCGAAATCCACTCAACAAATATAATTTATACAGGTTTGGGTCATTATATTAACCTTATCATTAAGTATTAACTCTTAGTTAATTAGTTTCACTTTTACAATGTCTCTTTGTATTTTTATATTATATGGTTAATAAACTTACTATATGCATCCAAACGACCCCCAAGTGGTCAATTAATGATACAATATCATGATATAATTCATTTGGCCTAACCTTAGATTTTAAAGAATTTAATATCAATTAAGAATATAATATTTGTTTTAAAAACTTTATTATGTCAATTTTGACACTATTCAATAGTTGTTTTTTTAAACTCATAACAGAATTATTACTTCAAAAAAATTCAATTAAATCAATCCTAATATGTCATAATATCCTATTAAATTAGTGTAATTCATTAAAAGTCTCAAATTATATTTATTTGTGTATTTATAATATCAATTATTTTAATTTTTCACTATTATGGTAATTACTACATCATCATTGTGTCATAAATAAATTAAATTATATAATATATAAAAATTATAAATAACCTATCATTATGTATGAAATCGTTTTATCTTTCTAATGAATATTTATAGTCGAAATTCCAACATATATAACCCTATGTACAAATTGTTTTGGTAAAAGATATATGCTTGTGTCATTTTTGTATTCATTTTAACTTAATTAAAATAAAGTGTTCCTATCACCTACAAGTGGCTCTATGGGGTCCCATAATCGACCCAATGATGCCCATGGTTGGTAATGTATCAACCAATAAAGTTAGGATACGTTTTAGGGTAATTTTATATTATTATAATATTATTTTTTAACCCTTATTTACCGGATTTACCCTTTAACCATGGTAAATAAAATATTTACCGAAGTAATTATTCAAAATGTCTAAAAATAAAAGTTACCTATTTACACAATTTGAACATACTGATTTCAAATATGGAATCCATTTTTCCAAATTCAGAACATAGAAGTGGAAGAAATTAATTTAAAATTAATTCCTGTTGTTAAAACAAAAAGCGTGTTTTTAAGAGATAATAACTATCAAAAGATTGGCACTTGTTTATTTCTGGTTTAATTGTGAAATTATGTCCAATGAAAAAAATTGATTTAAATGGTAAAAATATAATGTAAATATACTTTAAAACCACTCAAATTCATAATTTATCAATATTAATTATTTTGATTCAAAAAGTTGTTTTTAATTAAAATTTAGTAATTTTCACTATTCATCAAAATATTAAAGTTATCCGAAAAGTTCCAAAATTTCACCCAAGGTTAAATTTGATATTCCTAATCCAAAAATGAAGTCCATTTTGAAATATAAAATATATATAATTTCAAAAGGTGGGTATTACTATTCATAACGGCTAGTTTGATTGGTTGTGGTGTGTGTTAGAACTCGAAGTTGTGTACAACACGCGCTACTGTATTATTCGAAGGAAAGTATACTGTGGAATCTTGGGATGTTTCATTTTAAATTTTTTATGTTCCCATTTAGTCAAAAAGTTTAAAATATTGTATTTAAAAAGGGTTCACTATTAAAAGTTGATAAAAGTGCAATACTGAAAATGAATTTGTTCTTACATTATGTCTAAGAAACTCATAATATGGATTCTAAAATTATAAGGATTATATAAAGTATAAAATTTAGTTAATACTATTCATAACCTCTTTTGAACGGCTTGTTTGGTAAGTCATGGTGCGATTGAACTCGGTGTTGCGTGTAGTGCAAGTTATTGAATTATTTTTAAGAAATAACACACTAGGAAATCTTGGGGTGTTACATTATCCCCACCTTCAATAAATTGCATCCTCGCAATTTGAAATTGTTCTTCGAAAATAAAAGGTTTAAAATAGAAAATATCTTTGTGGGAAAACCCACATCAGAAATTAGGTTACTAAAATTTAGTCTTAATATGAGGAAAAGAGAAATGGAAGGGTCACCACCAAATTATGATCTCTATTAGGAGAACATTGGTGGCAATTAGAGACATATAATTGGAGGAAAAATGTAAATATTTATAGGTAGTGATTGAGGTCATCAATCAAAAACAAGTGTAAAATTGAGGTCCTTAATTTCATCAATCTATGATGATTTGAAATACCATCGGTTCAAAAAAACATAGGGTATTAGGATAACACATTTTTGGTTTTAGGATTCCTTAAATAAAGTATAAGAATTAATTTCATCATAGAATAAGAGAAGATGAAAAATATATTCTTGACAAGTAGAGTTCCATCATTTAACTAATTTCTACCACAAACTCATCTTTCACTCTAAAAGATAATAGAATGAAAAATATATATTCTATTTATCATATTCGTATAGGGTTCCAAAGAAACGAATTTATAATTCATCTACCAGATCTTTTTTAAAAAACTACATTATTTAATCTCGGACATCACGTGGGTCAGTGGTAGGTGATACACCCTTGTCGCCCTTCGGTTGTGGGTTCAAGTCTCGTGGCCTTGCCGGACGCGACGGGTTGCCGCCCGACCTCCGGGTTGTCCTTTTATGGCAATCCAAAATAATCCAAACTAGAACTATCCAAAATACTTCAGTCCAAAATTTATAAGGAAGGTAAACACAACAAAGATCCTTTTTTTCCGCGTAATAACATGTGATCACCTTCATCATGTATTCTTTTAAAACACTGCAACATCCTGAATTATCATAAAACCTTATTGATTACATTCATGATCCCTTATTCCTTATAGAATAATAGATATACTCCTTTAGTCCAAAAATGTTGTAAACCCCAAAAATGATGGAATACACAAATCATTAATCAGTTTCAAGGTAGTCAAGAATATCCAATATAATTTATCCAAAACAATCATGTATTATTCTAAAATCACTACCTCGGTATCAGAACCATATTATGGTTTATCTTTCTCTCAACCATATATTTTCCAAAATTTAACCTACTATTGAGTCACTTTTCTTTGTTCCACACAATCTCAAGTCCATAATGAAATAGTACTGTCGTACAATCCTTATATACTCCATAATTCTTATAACAAATACATTATTGATACAACACTCAAATGACATAATCAACATAAGAATTTTAATCATTCCTCTTCATCTGTGGTAGTATCATAACTTGATTATTATCCAATAGCATCATTTGCGGAATAGTCTGATGACTGAGACATAGGTTCGCGTAGCGTCCAAACTCCTTGCAAATGAAGCATTGTACATTGGAAACCATTTTCTTACCCATGCAGTCACGTACTTTGTGCCCTTTTCCTCCACACTTATAACAAACTCTCATTCCTTTCGGGTAAGTTCCAGGGTGTTTCTTCCCACAGTTATCACATATGGGAAAATTCTTCTTTTCCCTCTTCCCTTTATCTATCATTCCCTCTTCCATCCTTTTATTCTCTTACTTCCCTTCAAAGCCATAGGACTCAGTAAACTCTTTACTTATCTTATCAACACATGATATTATTTCTTCATATGAGGATAATACATGGGATACTATTTCTCTTATAAATTCTAGCTTAACACCATGAAAGATATGATCCTTCCTTCTCTTTGGATCATGTGAATTGCTAGACTTCTCATTCCTTCTACTGGGTACCATTTCTAAACAACGGCATACACTAGATTAGTTTATGAATAACAATACCTAATCCCAATATGTAAAACACATAACTTAAATTAAATAGTTTATGGATATAATCCATAATCATAAAAATGTCTCTTTGAGGAAGTATATACTCATAATCCCTTCATAATGGTTTGTAAAGAAAATGATAATTATCCTAAGCATATCCCCTGGGAGTGTCGTAACCAATAGTGCAGCAAGGCCCATTATCGTGCACCGGTTCCCGTTCGAGTCTAGTTCAAAGTATTGTTTTCGGGTTTTACCCCTAGGTACATCTGTGCCAGAGCCGCCTCTACCTACTCGTATCTAGACAGGGATGTATTGCTCAGAAAACTCACAAAATCTCTACCATACCAAAATTCTAGGAAGTTATTCTATACAAATCCTCAAAATCCATCTTATGTCTATGTTCTCTAATCAGAGTTTATCTAAATCTAGCTTCCATGGTTTGTACTAAACGTTCTCTGATACCAACTGTAACACCCCGAACCCAGTTACCCAGAGTCGGTGCATTATTACATAACAGTGTCATGATTACAAGAAAGATCAAATCTCGAAAGACCGATTGGTTTAGTAGCCTTGGAAACACTAGATATATTCATAAAGTTTTACATTACATCATGAAGTGAAAAACTACTACAACAACATATTGTCTCCATAATCCACACTATTATCCCCTCATAATATCCCTGCAGGTCATTCATAATTTACTTCATCACATCCTGGGAAAAATAAAATATAGAAAAGGGGTGAGCTCAAATGCCCTGTAAGGATAGCAATATAGCGGAAACTTTCATAAATAAGAATAAACATTTAAGGCAATGTATAACTAAAACAAAGGCCTTTTAAACATGAACTTAAACATAGTATGGAAAAAGTAAAATAAAATAATGCCATTTACATATTCATATAGATATTCTACTAATCGAATAATCACATGCAATATCAATAACCACTTTCATAATGATGAATTGCATAATTCCATACTATCATAACCACATATCCAAGGCCTCGTGCCAAGACTACAAATAAGATTTTGTCAAGGCCTTGTTCCAAGACACCAGTTTTTCTCATGAGACCTACCGATACATCGAGGAGCTATAGCGGGCTCGACCCGTCACATATTAAGTCCAATGCATTCCCATATGAAAAGGTTTAAACATAACATAAACATTTGTATTAAAACTAGCATACGAAATGTAAATACTTTCACCATAAACCATGAATGGTATAAAAATAGCACATCCACAGTCAAAAATATCACAAAACCTTCAATACAATATAGAAGTTTTTTATCATAATAAATCAACTTCAAATAAGCGTAAAATCCATCAAAGGATGTTGACATAGAATAAATCAAAACTCTTTTTAGAGAAATATATCTTTCTATTTTGAAATCATTTAAGAGTCATATATTTATAAAATAAAACATTTTCGTTGAAAATATTCTTATAAGCGTTTAAGGAAATCTTCGATGATTTTATAACGGTGGAAAATAGTCGCACCAGCCGTATAAGTTAAAAAAACATTCTTACCTTAATTTTGTCGAAAATGTTAAAAAGCACCTTGTTTGGAAAACGACGGATATATTCCTTTATAAACCTCTTATAAAAAGTCAAAAAAGGGTATAAATGACTTTAACCCATATTCTTGTAAATAGTAAAAATGTTTTGAAATACATTTTTAAGAAACATAGATGTGGATGATAAAGAGATCCCAGTAGATTATTACGTATAAACAACCTCGGATAATGAAGAGATTGTGAAATAACCCTTACCTTGTACTTTTCCTTGGTTGGGGTAGGTTAAACTCCTGTATAATGGTGAAATAATTGTTATTAAATTATACAAGAATCATATACATTAATATGATATCATATATGATCTTTTAACATTGATTTGTTAATAATATCTTAGTATTATCGTTGTTTCGGGTGTTAACTTACTTGTTTTCTTTTATATGTTTTGTTACGTAAGCCATGTTTGTAATGGATAGGTTGTATCTTAATCATATCCAGAATGATATCAAGTCCTTAAACATCATTTTTAAATCATCAAATGATAATTATACTTGAATGGATACGATGGATAATGAATCTCATCGCGTTCGTGGAGACGGTAGTCCGTACGTACGCACGGGCGACAATATCATTTTCTTGATATTAAAATAATATATAAATGGATGGTATATAATATATACAGAATCATTATCATGTTACATTTATTATTTACATGAATTACACATCATTATTATACCCATCCAAATAATAATTTATTGAATAACAATTACACCACGACGTGGAGACGGTAAGTCGTACGTACGCACGTATGGTGACATGTTATTCAAAGGATGGATAGAATACTTAATATGGTTGTACCATATTTATAATAACATCACAATATATATATGATACTGGATTTATCATTTTATAATGGTAATAACAAAGGAAGAAGAAGTGGAAGAAGAAAGGAACATGGATAAGGGAGGTGAAATTATTACCTCTTCTTGGATCTTCCTTTTGATTTGATCAAACGGGCTCCATAGGTTGGCTTTCTGATCAAACTAAGGCCTCTAGGTTGTAGTGAGGTAAGTTGGGAGATTATTTGGTCAGAGTTTGGCCGAACCAAAATGCTTTGAAGGTGTGAAAAAATGAGAAGGAGGAGTGCCCTTTTATAAAAGGGGTGAGGGGCACCTTTGGAAAAGCTAGAAATATTAATTTATAATAAATTGATATTCGGTTTCTAATGGCTCTAAAGTTGATTATTTAAAGGTTAAGGTGGGTATAGTTCTAAATCCACTCAACCAATAGAATTTAGACAGGTTTGGGCTATTATATTAACCTTATCATTAAGTATTAACTCTTAGTTAATTAGTTTCACTTTTACAATGTCTCTTTGTATTTTTGTATTATATGATTAATAAACTTACTATATGCATCCAGGCGACCCCCAAGTGGTCAATTAATGATTACCTATAGTGATATAAGTCTCTTGGATTAACATCATATTTTTAGGAATTTAATATCAATTAATCATATAATATTTGTTTTAAAAACACTATTATGTCAATTTTGACACTATTCAAAAGTTGATTTTTTTGAAACTCATAACAGAATAATTACTTCTAAAAAATTCAAGTAAATAAATCCTAATATTACATAAAATCCTATAAAATTATTTTAATTCATTAAAAGTCTCAAATTATATTTATTTGGGTATTTATAATATCAATTATTTTAATTTTTCACTATTATGGTAATTACTGCATCATCATTGTGTCATAAATAATTTAAAATATATAATCTATAAAAATTATAAATAAAATTTAATTATGTAGGAAATAGTTTTATCTTTCTAATTAATATTTATAGTAGAAAATACAACATATATAACCCTATGTACTAATTTTTTTTCTAAAAGATATATGCTTGTGTCATTTTTGTATTCATTTTAACTTAATTAAACTAAAGTGTCCCTATCACCTAAAAGTGGCTCCATGGGGTCCCAAAATCGACCCAAAGATGCCCATGGTCGGCCATGTATCAACCAATAAGGTTGGAACACATTTTAGGGTAATTTTTATTATTATAATATTATTTTTTAACCATTATTTACCGGATTTACCCTTTAGCCATGGTAAAAAAAATATTTACCGAAGTAATTATTCAAAATGTATAAAAATCAAAGTTACCTATTTACACAATTTGAACATCATGATTCCAAATATGGAATCCATTTTTCCAAATTCAAAACATAGAAGTGGAAGATATTAATTTAAAATTAATTCCCGTTGTTAAAACAAAACGCGTGTTTTTAAGAGATAATAACTATCAAAAGATTGGCACTTGTTTATGTCTGGTTTAATTGTGAAATTATGTACAATGACAAACATTGAATTAAATGGTAAAAATATATTATAAATACACTTTAAAACCCCTAAAATTCATAATTTATCAATATTAATTATTTTGATTAAAAAAGTTGTTTTTAATTAAAATTTAGTAATTTTCACTATTCATCAAAATATTAAAGTTATCCGAAAAGTTCCAAAATTTCACCCTAGGTTAAATTCGATATTACTAATCCAAAAATGAAGTCCATTTTGAAATATAAAATATATATAATTTCAAAATGAGGGTATTACTATTCATAACGGCTAGTTTGATTGGTTGTGGTGTGTGTTAGAACTCGAAGTTGCGTACAACACACGCTACTGTATTATTCGAAGGAATGCGTACCGTGGAAGCTTGGGATGTTTCATTTTAAATTTTTGATGTCCCCATTTAGTCAAAAAGTTTAAAATATTTTATTTAAAAAGGGTTCACTATTAAAAGTTGATAAAAGTGCAATACTGAAAATGAATTTGTTCTTACATTATGTCTAAGAAACTCATAATATGGATTCTAAAATTATAAGGATTATATAAAGTTTAAAATTTAGTTAGTACTATTCATAACCTCTTTTTAACGGCTTGTTTGGTATGTCATGGTGCGATTGAACTCAGTGTTGCGTGTAATGCAAGTTATTGAATTATTTTGAAAAATAACACACTATGAAATCTTGGGGTGTTACAAGGAAACCTAATTAGGGTGTGAGTACAACTAATTAGTCACCACCAATGGTATATAAAACAATATATGATCAATAATATTTTATGGAGTTGTTGAAAATAAATATGTAAAATAAAGTAAACACTTTACATTTATTCAATAACCCTTTATTATCCACATAAAATCCCATAGTTCCTTAGGACACCCAAACTAATCAGTACCTAACTTGGGCCATGCCTAAGTCTGACACATTTCACATAGTAATTTCATGATTCATTATAACTCATGGGTTTTTATTATTCATTTCATCTCAATTCATAGCATGACCACTTGGAACCATCGTCCAATTCTAATATCATGGGTGTAGAATAATTTTATAGTTCCCCATGGGTATTCGGAGCAGAAGTCTATATCCCACGTCTCATGGGTATTTGGATAATCAGTCCCTTTACCAAATAAATATTCACTTTCATGAATTTGGGTCAAGAACACCTTTTCTAGTCTCACCAAGGGTATTTGGAGCATCAGTTCATGTCCCACACCACATTTATTAATAAAGAACATGTATCCCAAACATCAAATAATTCAAGATTAATCTAAATTAATATTTTTATCAATTTAAAAAATCAATTTTTTTTAAAAAAATTCAATAAATAATATTTTAATTCAATCGATTTTTTAATAACCAAAATAATCCTTAAATAATTAAACAATTAATTAATATAATTAAACAATTTCAATATTCTAATAATTAATTAATAAATTTATTATTCTAATTCCAAAATTCAAAGATCCCAATAATTAATTACATAATTAATTATTCCAATTCAAAAATTCCAATATTCCACTAATTAATTAAATAATTAATTATTCCAATTAAATAATTCTAATATTCAAATAATTAGTTAAATAATTAATTATTTCAATTCAAAAAATCAGATATCCCAATAATTAATTCAAACATTAATTTTTCCAATTCCAAAAATTCAATATACCAATAATTTCATATCAATTCTCCATTCACACAATCCATTAATTAATTTAGAAATTAATTAATCCATATTCATGATCAATAAAATAATTAATAAAATAATTTATTTAATTCAAATTCAAACACCAAACAAGCCAATAACATTCTTATAATACATATATGACATTTGAATTTGGACTATGTGACATTGATGTTAGACCACCTAACTCAATTCGTTGACAAACGCCTGCCAACTAAAATCCCTAATTTGATATGGATAGGTCAATCCCAAGAAGATGAATGAGATCTACATCTGAAACAAATATCCAAAAGAAAAATAATAAAGATCCAAAAAACCAAGATCTAGATTCAACAATCCTGAATATAGAGCCTACAAAAATACATCTAGATGCATCAAAATAGTGGATAAAATTAATTAAAAAGTTGACCGATAGATGTGATAAGAGAAGGGAATAATATGGGATAATATCCTTTTATTGGGAGGGTTGTAGATCATTAATATGGGATTTAGATCACCAAGAATGGTGGTGATAAGAATTAATAATTCCTATGTAAGTCTCCAAAAACTAGAGGAATTCATTAGGTCGAGATTGGGTAAATTTGGCATTAAAAAGGGGAGTTAAAAAATATACATCTATTTTTTGGGTTATTTATAAACATGTTCATGAATTAACAAATCCTTTACCTTATAGGTGAACCTCTTATGGGGGGTGTGTGCATTGTTTCTCATAATTGGGTCAAAAAAAATTCATTTTTTTCCAGTCATGTGAATCCCCTCTAATTGGGTTCTCACGGTCTGTTGGGTTAGAGCACACAATTTGTGAAAATCATGAACAAACTATTCACTACACAATATCCATTCACAATTCAAAAATTTCTAACCAGCCAAACCCATGATAAAACCCAAGTATTTTATACTCAAAACATATAAAATGAATTCCAGTAAACAAGATAAATATATATCTATAAAATTTCAGTTTTCGACAATCTCCCTACCTTATAATAGCTCACCCATGAGATGTACTCTGAAGCATCTATAAGATTATATATAAAAAAGATCAGGCCATTGATCCCTGATATCTATTTCTCTATTTCATGTTTCAACCATATATAAACTATTTTTATGACCATTCCCTACAACAATTTCACATGGCGATCTAACACACGTATTTGATTCTCCTTAAAGGAAGAAACTATTTGAAGCTCAACATCATCCTCATAGATCACATGATAAGGTTCATGATTATTCCACAAATTTTTTGACCCATGAAGAACTTCATTAAATAAACTACACCTCTATGGAAGAGCCAATCGTTATGCCACTAACCCGACTCCCTTCACAACCTCAAATAGTTTAACAAACCTGGGCGAAAACTTTATCAGTCTTTGTGTCCTGTAGTTACCCAATCTTGGAGACATATGAGTAAATACACGATCAATATCTGTAATCTATAGGGATTATTATTTTCTATCATCATATTAGTTATGTATAATCTGGATTGTTTCAATATTCTTCTAAATCATCAAAACCTACTCTAACATTGCATGTATGGGACAGAGTCCCAATAAAACTGAATCACCTACCTCCATCCAGCAGAAAGGTCATCTGAATGACTAACTATAAAGAGATACTTATGGTTCTATATTTATAATTTCCTTATAACTATTATAATAGGATAACTCCACCAATCCTAGGTACTTCTCCCATGATACACTAATGTCTAGGAAGCATGATCGTACCGTTTCCTCGAGCATGTTAATAGAACACTTTTATTTACCACTTTTCTGTTGGTAGAACATCATTCTCAATAATAATTATGCCCTAAGATCCTTCTATAATCCCTTCTAGAAGGGATAAGTATAACATGAGTCCTAAACTAAAACAATATTCTGTGGTAATGAGTACATAATGACTGCCTTCTGAACATACATGTTCCCCAACTTCTCTACTGTGGAAGTCTCTTATATAGGTAAGAAATGTGTTACTTTATCTAGTTAATACACAAACACAAAAATATAAAAATTCTTCCATATAATCCTCTAGAGACCCACCATCAAATCCAAGGTAACATTGTCCCACTTCTATTCTAGGATGGGAAACAGCTTTAGAAAACAACTAGGTTGTTGATTCTCGTCCTTTACCTATTGATAGGTGTAGCATCATTTCATGAACCCAAATATATACTTTTTCATGCCCGACCACCAAAAAATTAACCATTGTTAATACTAAATATTTATCACCCATGGATTAAGTTCCCACTTCGAGGCATGAAATTCATGTAACATCTCCTCCTGATTACTCATAGGCACAACTCCCTGATTCCTAATAAATATGATCTCATCAAAATATGTGATTAAATATAAAGGTGTCTCCCCACCTTTAAGGACCTCCCAAAAGTCCATGTAGACTAGATCCTCATACTTCCTATACCTAATACATATCAATAGAGTAGAATCCACTGAAACTAATATGATATCCATATTCTCCTAGTCCCCATGAACCACAACTTTCGTCTCATCTAGTAATGTCTTTATCTTCCACTCAAAATTAGACATATGAACTGACTAATTCCAAGTTTTTCATCTCAAATTTTCAGTGAAAATTTTTCCATTACCTATTTTATATAGTAGGTCAAAGTAAAACAAATGCATATAGTCAACTCATTTCTACTGAAAAATATTTAATTCTAATAGTGAAATTTATAATTTAATATATTTTTCTCTATACTCACAATAAACTTCTTAACCTACATATATTAAACTCCAAACATATCAATGTATGAACCACCACATCCAACTTGAGGTCATGTGTAGGGTAGTCCCATTCATGTGGCATCAATATCTGAGTCACATATACAACACCTCTATCTCACTACATGAACAATTATCTATGCCTTATTCCATAAGTTTCACTATACAATGTATACTCATCACCTGGACCTATAGAGGTCAGTATTCGTTCTGATGTCAAGTGATTCTTAAAATCATTCAAGGATTTATATAACTCTTCTAACCACTTAATCATTATCCATTTCATGAACTAGTTTGGCATGTTATCCAAACCCACTCCCATCATGGCCTATGGAATGGCTCGAAGGGCGTTGACAATCCCCACGGGTATGAAACTAGTTCATGGGTATCCATATTATACAACAGAAATTATTTTACACATTTAGATAAGAATAAATATCCAACAAAAAATAAATAGGTCATAACTGAACATGGAAAAAAATTAGATTAAATATTCAAAACATTAACCAAAATCCATGATAAAAAAATGGAGAGTAAAATGAAAAAAATACATCAAAGGCCACTATATGAAAAAATGGATGTCACCATCAAGACACCACCACCAAACCAGATCGAGTTGAACTATAGTAACCCAGATCCTCCTGCACAACACACCTTTTCATTAATAAAGTAACTGAAATGAAGTATCCATATATTGAATGGTGTATGTTCTCTGTGAGCCAAATTCCTGAAATATTTCACCCCAAAAAATGGATTTAATGTTATAACATCAAAACACAATTTAAATTCTCATTTATGTAAAATTCACTGAATCATTTCCAAGAAAATATTGTTAAATAATGACCATTTTTCTTACAACACTTTCAAAGAAAACACATTTAAAGGTAACATTTCAATGGAAACATTTATTAATATAGAAATTCATTAATACAATATGAACTCAAGGTCCAATATATTATAACTAATGGTAAAACATTTCATATGTATCAATATATCATCGTGGGTAAATTTATATGGGTAATCTATCTCGATTGATATGCTAGAACCTCATACCACAGTGAAAGGTGGTATTGTAACCATAAATAAAAATTTTATCATGCGTGAGTCTCTAGGAGGGGACACCCCAATGGCCTAGTGGTCTCTAATTCTCATCATTATTTAGTTATTATTGTAATTGTCAATCCAGATAATAAAAACTAGAACAAGCCACTTTCAAATCACTAGCGTACTAAAACTAGTCATCCCATTTAGATAATTTGGATTCCCTTGTGCTCAGTCAATCATTTCACATGTTTCACATAAAATTTGTTTTCACATAAACATGTAGAGAATTATAAACGTACTTTTAAATCACCATTTCTCATTAACCAAACCAATTTCCATCTTAAACACACCAGAAACCACTTGAAAAAACATTTACCATCACATTCACAATTCATAAATCCCCATTTGACCAAGAAAACGAAAATCACACAATTGATCAACCAATTCCATTTTCCAAGCCCATTTTTAAATATAGACATAAAATAATAACATTTTAAAAAAATTATTTCCATCATTTAATCAATATATAATTCATACTTAATGGTGAATAAAAAACAACATATGAAAGTAATCGATTTTTTCACATTGAAAACCCACCTTAAAACATGTTCTCACCATAAGTGCCTTTAAAACCCCATTTGGCACCATCCACACACGAGATAAAATTATTTTTTGAATAATCAGAAATAAAACATAAAAAAAATTACCATACACTTTCTAAAATCCTATTTTATCATGAACACATGCCAATATATTCCAAAATATATATATTTCACACCACAAAATTAAACAATATAACATGATTAAATACACAAACTAGCATATTAAAAGCATCTATAAATTTATTGACATGGAACCACCTACCTCACGTGTAGAATCATTAGAAATTTGGTGAGAAAATATAACTTCACCACTATAAGACCCTAGCATGAAATTATTTGACCAAAAATATCATGATCGAACCATAATAATTAATATTCAACCCAAGAGATACCACCCAACCTTCTGGGCATATGACACCCCCAATGAAAAGAGAAGAAATCCTAGAGAAGAGGGAAGAACAAGATGAAGAACCACTAACTTAGAGATTACATGATTAATCATGGTCGAATCCACCCAAGGATAGGTTTCCATGTAGCCTTGGAGGGAATATAAGAGGCTCCCAAGGCTGAAAATACTAAATGTAGTAGATGAAGGTGGAATTTTGGTTAAATACTGAGAGAACTCATAGGTCTTTTTAAGATTTTTATGACATGAACATCACGCATAGTTAGCCTGCATTTTCTTTTTAAACTATTCCCCAACCATGCGCCCCTATATGTCTAAGAGGCACTTACCGCATGGTTATACCACATGACCATACTAGTTGCGTGTAATTTGTATGGTATCTTCAGTGTGAAAACTCCAACCTACCACACAGTTACATGGGTTGAGGTTCACAGTTTCCCCTAATCATGCTCGAATCATGCGCCTCACACTATACGAACCAAATTTCCAATTTTTATCCAAAAATTTAATGAAAAACTCGAGGGAAAATCTACAACAAAATATAAATAGAAATAATACCAAAAAAATCCAGACCCATCACACCTATTCACCAATAGTAAAACTAAATCCCATAAATGAACCGAATTGAAAAAATAAAAAAAAACTTGGTGTTACAAGCCTTCACACCATAACACTTTCTACTCCCAGAAACCCACAAAATAGTGTGTTCCTAAAAACATTAACTCCTTCATGTCTCAAGGAAATTCCCAACAACCTCGATCAAGAATAAAATAATAAAACCCCAAATAAAAAATTGGTTAAAAATTTTGAACTCAGTAGGCTAGAATGGATTCCGCACCATGTGCCTTATACCCTATAAAGTTTCAACACTTCTAGTAGATCAATAAAAATAACTGGAATTCTCACAATCCATAGCTCAAACATTCATACCAAGAACACTTTAGATATTACCAAATTAAACTGATACCACTTAACCAAATTGAACAAAAAAATCCAAAAAAACCTCTCGAGAAACACTTACACAACCATACATCAAAAAACCATTGGGTGCACTCCAACCCCAATGTTCACTCAATGGAGGAACTCAGAATCAAATAGATCTAAATAAGACAATCCAATTATAAAATAACACCAAAAATGAAACCAAATTATCAACATGGGTAGGCCTAAATAGACTCCCCATCATTACAAATTAACCGAAACTACTTTATTCTAGATGAAATTTTTGGGAGACCCGCAGTTTTTATCCCCACCATTAGTACCATCCTACTTGCCTAAATAACACATACTAATAGGGTAACCCTAAAGGGGAACACATAATATCTTCTCACACACACCAAATCCCCCCCAAAGGACAAAAAAATTAAATCTAATCCAATTTGAAAACACTACCCAATTCACCATTTCCATGGGACGTGACTGCTCCTAAATGAGCATAACCAAAAATGAAACTGATTTAAAATGATTAAAACACTAGGAAAACCAAACTAGGGTTCATATAAAAAAATATATAACCACTATGACTCGAGAAAAATAGAAAATCAATCCTCCTTTTAACCAAGTAGTAATTCTTCCACCCACACGATCACAACAAAGAATGAGGCCTTCACCCCACAACCCATAAAATGGGAACTTTCAAAAAAATATTTTCAACAGATAATATTAAACTGTTCCCATCCAAAATAGGATACCAAGCTAGGACAAGGTCCCTCATATCCCATTTGATTCCTGACTGCATGAATTCTTCACTCTGGGACCTATGGATAGAGGCCTAATGTTTGAATCATCTCATGCCTCCTGGTCATGCTTTAAATATCTATTTCAAGGACACTTTCATTGGGTTCATGACTGACCAAAAATATCTCTATGATAGGACAAAGGAGATACATATGCCATTGATTTTATATCACCTCAACATGTCTCTTTAACCAAGATATGGACATTTAAGATACACATGCATTGTCCCTCTTCACCTTGAATGAGAAAAAAAAGAAACAAGAATACACATAAGATTGTACCATTAAAAAAAGTAGGAATTCAGAATATCTAAAAGGATAGACTGTATATATTAATGTCGAAGTTCCAAAAACAAATCACCACATCCACTTTTTAATTTGAAAGAAAACACTACACCATGAAATTCCACTAAGAATGACCATTACCAAAAACTAAGTATTACTATGAAACAGACCTTAAAAAGAGCCCCAACGTAACATAACCATTGAACTAGAGGTTCCACTAATGGTAAACCAAATGTAGCTACACCACAATGTCCATTGAATCACTGTGGGGGGGCTTCACATGGAAACAAGGGAAACATAGGACCCATTAAAACTATTCCATCAATCTAAACTCACTAAAATCAAACCCTAAATAGAAAATAGGTACCAACTTAAAGGCTTACAATAACATTTCTCAAAATAATCCACTAACAATTATTTTCCAAAGTAACACATTAATGATAAATCAAATATAAAACACCGTTAAAACAATTAGTGTTTTCAAAATCAAACACCACACAACTACTTGTTATCAAAACATCACATTATCATTTTAAATTATTTCTAAAAATAATATAAAATTAGAGGGATGAAAACTCACCAAAGTTATTATATGGAGTTTTAAAAATTCATATTCTCATTCCAAATTGGGCATTGATTTCATTTTACACACATATCCTTTGCATGTGGTCACTTATAGGAATACTAAAGGTCACAGTAATCCTTTTCCACTTTCCTAACCATACATTCAACCCACTAACATCTCAATTTAATTCCCTATTAAAAAAGGCATAAAACATTCCGAATGCTCACTAAACAGAAATTGAAAATCAATTTTTAATCTCCACACATCATTATATATTATTTATTTTGCGAATAAAAATTCTATTAGATAAAATATCTATTAGATAAAATAAATAAAATCCCTCTTTAATCCAATTTTATGTGTTCTAATAAAAATGATTTCATTAAGCTCAAGACTTTGATAAAAAAAATTAGCCTCACTAATACACTCCAATTTTACCTAAATGTAAATATCATAAAAATATATTTTTCATGTATTTCTCAACTTTATTTCTGAAATTCCATTTTCCATTTTCCAAAAATCAAAAAATTATCACTTAAAATTCGGGTTTTCACAATTCAAAATTATGTGTCTTCAAAAAAAAATTGAACCAATGACAGCACATAAAAGTTCAAAAGAAGAAACTCGTGTATGTGGCTAACATATCCATATGGTCAGAGGCCATATTACAATCAACCAACCATAAAATAGAGAAAACATGGACCAAATACCTAACTCCAGATGTTTTTCCAGACCCTAAGTGATCAAGAAGACCATCGAAGAAATTCTATTTTCAATTACAAAAGGAAACAAATATCGATAATAACCAAGGAGACCAAAATAAATAGTAATTAACATTGTAAATCGAGTTTTATCGTGATATATTCTAAAAAGGCACCCTAATTTTAACCAAAACATCATGTCCTAAAAATCCTAGATATGGTCTACCTAGAATCTTCCCCAACTAACATGAACCAAAAAGAGACTTACCTACTATGATAAACTTTTATCACAAACCAGGTTGGGGTGCCATCAAACCCAACACCCAACCTGGATTGTGGCAGGTCCCAAAGGGCATTTTTGATTCCCATGAGCTAGGAACTAGTTCCTGGGTATCAATATTATACTATGGGAATGATTTTAAAAATTTAGATAAGAATAAATAAACAAAAATATATATATAAGTAATAACTAAACATGGCATATTAAAATTCACATTCAAAATTTTAAACTTTAACCAAAACCAAAGATACGACAATATAGAGGAAAATGACAAAATAAAAAACATATATCCATATGGAGAGAGGGATGTCAACCTCAAGCTACCACTAGCAAACATGCACAAGAGGAACTCTAAAAACCTGGGTCAAGCCACACAACACACCTTTCCATTACCTAAGATACAAAAAAATGCCAATATACACCCAATGGTGTATGGAGGGACTGATCAAAATCCCAGTAGGACACAAACCCAAAATAAGGATTCAACGCTATAACATCAAAAGGCAATTTACATGCTCTTTTTGTAAAAACCTTCGAAATAGTTAAATAAAAAATTATTGAAGAATGACCATTTTTAGTACAGCATATTAGAAGAAAACTCTTATAATGGTAACATTTCAAAGGAAACATTTACAAAGATAGACTTGATTTAAGATAAAATGAACTCAATGTCCACTATATGATGACTAATGGTACCATATTTCATAAGCCTCAATAAAGAACCGTGGGTAAATCACTCTATATATTATGGATAGAGTGAGACACTAGAACTCTGTACCTCCATGAATGGTGGTGTCATAACAACAACTAACATATTTCTCCTTTATGATCCACCAGGAGGGGACACCCCAATGGCCTAGTGGTGTCCAACTATCATCATAGATTAGTTAATGTTGTAATTATCAATGTGACTAAGTGAAACTAAGAAAATCCACATATAAGTAACTAGAGTACTTGAACTAGTCATCCCACCAAGTTACTCGGGATTCCCTTTCACTCAATCCCTCATTTAACATGTTATGAAAAAAATCATTTTTCACATACACACACCAATCATTTTAAAAACATCATAAAATCACTATTTTCCAAAAGCCGAACCACATTCCATCTTACACACACCAAAAAACATAAAAATACATTTACCAACACTTTTATTATTAATAAATCTCTATTTGAGGAATCATATGAAAATAACACAATTCATCAACCAATTCCATGGTACACGCCCCGTTTAAAATCCTCACATTATCCATGAACATTTCTAAAATCATGCTTTTCATCATTTAAAAAATTTACCATTCGTATTTAATGATGCATAACAAAATCAAACATGCCAATGTAATCAATTTTTCCCCTTTCAAAACCCACCTTGAAACATGCTCATACCATAAATTAATTTTAAAACCCATTAAACACCTTCCACACATGGCATAAAACTATTTTTTAGAATCGTCATAACAAAACATACACAATCATAACCATACCCATTTCCAAATCCACTTTTATTATGAACGCATTCTAACATACTCCAAAAATTATATATTTCTAAACACATATTTAATAAATTTAACATGAATAAATACATAAAAAATCATATTAAAATCTTCTAAAAAATTTATGGTATATAACCCCCTACCACAAGTGTAGAAACTTCCAAAATATTGGTTGAAACCCCAATCACACCACCACAACATCCTAGAAATGCATGATCTGAACAAAAAATATCAAGATCAAACCTTAATAATTATGATTAAACTCAAGAGATACCAATAACCAACTAGACATGTGAACCCCCTATAAGAAGATAATAAACCCTATAGAAGTGGTAAGAACAAGCAGAACTGAAACCTTCTTGGTGATTACATGATGAATTGGGGTCAAATCCACCAAATAAAAGGTGATTATGGAGTCTAGGAGGGCTAGGAGGGGTATCCCATGGATGAGAATCAAGAATATGGTGAATGGGGTGGAATTAAGGTTAACTCATGAGAGAGAAAAATGACCATTTAATGATTTTATTGACTTGTACATCGCGCACAGTTACCCGCACTATTTGAAAAATTGTATGTTGACTGTGCTCCCCTCTCTGTATAAGAGGAACTTACCACATTTTTATCCTGAACATCTTATTATCCATGTGAAATCCATATAGTGTCTTCTATCTAAATAGTCTAAGATACCACATGGGTACCTTGTTCAGGGCCCATAGATTCCACTAACCATGCACTAACTGTGTGCCTCAAGATGTGTGACCTAAATTTCTCATTATATCCAAAAAATCACAGAAAACCCTGAGGGAAAATATAGAACAATGATAAATTCAAAGAATACCTCAAAAATCCATACCCATCACACCTGGTCCAGAAGATGAAATCTAAAACCCATATATGAACCAGATCCAAAAATGAAAATAAAAACCTAGTTGTGACAATCCACTTTTTGGTCAAGTCTGAAAGTGGTGGATCCAATAGGGAAACATCATGGATGAATCTATGATAATAACCTATCAACCCAAGAAAACTAAGGATATTGAAATTCATTTTGTTATGATCACATTAAGTCACTGCCTACACATTTTATGGGTCCACTAACACACCATACTCTAATATGATTTAACCCAAGAGGTGTACCCGATCAATCCATAACTAACACTTAGAAAATTATCTATATATCTGATTTTCTCTCTTTATACGTAGGATGATGACATGATTTTGAGAATGGTCTTGATGATTGCTGTAGTATAAAAATAATTCTTCCAAAAAGTCAAATATTAATTTATCCCATTATGGATGGATAATTTTGTTCATCAAGGCCATAAACACTTATGGAGCATTCATCTACCCAAATGGAATTACTACAAACACAGAATACCCATAAATTCTTCTAAAAGTAGTCTGGGGTATATCAGATGGTCAAAATATCAACTGATGATACACTAATATCAATTGGATTTTAGAGAAAACAAAATATTATCTTAAATGGTCAAAAATATCATAAATACACATAATAGAACACCGGTTCCTAACAGTCATCTTGTTCAAATAGTGCGAGAAACTGTGCGCGATGTAAAAGTCAATAAAATCATTAAATGATCACTTTTTTCTCTCATGAGTTAACCTTAATTCCACCCCATTCACCCAATTCATTATTCTCATCCATGGGATCCCCCTCCTATCCCTCCTAGACTCCATAGTAACCTCTTCTTTGGTGGATCTGACCCCAATTCTTCAAGTAAACACAAAGTAGGTTTCACTTCTGCTTGTTCTTACCACTTCTCTAGGGTTTATTATCTTATCCTAGGGGGTTCACATGTACAGTTGGTTAGTGGTATCTCTTGAGTTGAATCATAATTATTATGTTTTGATCTTGATGTTTCTTGGTCAGATCATTTATTTCTAGGATTTTTTGGTGGTGTGATTGGGGTTTCAGACAATATTTTGGAAGTTTCTATACTTGTGGTAGGAGGTTACTTGCCCTAAAATTTTTAGATGCTTTTAATATGATTGTTTTTGTATTTATCCAACATAGGTCATTTTACCTTATCTTATCATGCATATATGAAATTTATTTAGGTACCAATCAGAAATCTCATGTTGGGTGTGAGTACAACTCATTAGGTCACTAATAATGGTGTCAAAAACAATATCATGTGTAACGCCCAACCATAATTTCCCAGAGTTGGTGAATTTTTACATAACATTGGAACGATGCAAGGAATCATGTCCCAAAAGACAGATCAGTTTAGTATCCTTGGAAGTACTAGATACATACATAAATTTTACATTACATAAAAAAATTAAAACAACAATAACATTTTCCCATTTGAAAACACTTATATTCCTTATCTTATCCCAGTAGGTCAACTATAACATACTTATTCACATCCTAGGAAAAATAAAACATAGAAAGGGGTGATCTTAGATACTCAGTAAGGATAACAATATAGCAGAAACATTCATAAATAATCATAAATATTTTAGAAAATGTATAAGAGTAAAACAAAATCCTTTTCAACATAAACATCAGTATATTATTGAAAATATAAACCAAATAACTCCATTTACTTATTCACATGGATATTATACTAGTTGAATAATCACATGTAATATGAATAGATAATTTTATAATGATGCAATTCATAATACCGGACATCATAACCACATAGTCAAGGGCTCATAGAAAGACTAAAAATAATATTTTTTCAAGGCCTTTTTCCAAGACACTAGTTTTTCTCATGATACATACTGATGCGTTGAGGAGCTATAGTAAGCTCCACCCATCACTTACTATGTCTGGTGCATTCCTCGTATGAACGTATTTGAAACATAACATGAATACTTGTATTAAAACTACCATACTAAATGTTAATACTTTAATCATAACCCATGAATGGTATAGAAATAATAGATCCATAGTCAAACATATAAAAAACCATCAATACAATATGGAATATTGTATCATAACAAATCAACATCAAACAACTGTTAAATCCATCAACGGATGTTGACATAGATGAAATCAAAATTATTCGAGAAAAATTTTGAAATAATTTAAAAGTAACATAATTATAAAAGAAAACATTTATTTTTAAAATATTCTTATAAGATTGTAACGGAAGCTGTGAATGTGTTATAATGGCGGAGAATAGCCTCACCCGCTATATAAGTTAAAAAAAAATTTACCTTAATTTGTCAAAAAGGTCATAAGTACATTGTTTGGAAAGCGACAGAAAGAATCCTTTCAAACCATTTTATAAAAATTAATCCAAGGGTATAAATGACTCCATCCCATATTCGAGTAAATTTTAAAAATGTTTTGAAATACATTTTTAAAAACATGGATGTGGATGATAAAAAGTTCCAAGTAGATACTTACATATTAACAACTTCAGATAAGTAAATAGATTGTAAAATTAATGATTACCTTGTACAATTCCTTGGTCAATGGTACGTTAACCTCTTTTACAATAGTTAAATCATTTTTATTAAATTATACAAGAATCACATACATAAATATGATATCATATATGATCACATATTATTGATTTGTTAATAATATTTCAGTAGTATCATCGTTTCAGTTGTTAACTGATTCATTTTCCTTTATATGTTTTGTTACATAACTCATGTTTCTAACGGATAAGATGTATTTGATTCATATCCAGAATTATATTAAGTTCTTAAACATTATTTTTAATCATAAAATGAAAATTTTTCTTGAATGGTTATGATGGGGAATGAATCTCATCGCATTCGTGGAGACGGTAACTCGTACGTACGCACGAGCAACAATAACATTATATTGATGGTGAAATCATATGTAATTGGATGTTATATCATATATACAGAATCATTAAAATTTATAATTTATTATTTACATCATTTATACTCCCTATTATACCAATCTATATAATGAAGTGCTGAATAACAAACAACACCACGACGTGGAGATGGTAAGTCGTACGTAGCCACGTATAGTGGCTTTTTCATTCATAAGATAGATAGAATAACAAATATGGTTGTTACATATTTATAATAACATCACAGTATCTATAAGGTACTATTGTTATTATTTTTTTATGGAATCAATAAACAAAGAGGAAGTTGAAGAAGAAAAAACGTCGAAAGAGGTGATGAAATTATTACCTCTTCTTCTGGTGCTTCCTTTTGATTTGATCAAAACGGATCATTAGGTTGTCTTTACGATCAAATTATGGACTCTAGGTGGAATTTAGGGTAGTATGGAGGATATTTTGGCAGGTTTTGGCCATGTCAAATGGATTTGGAGGTGAGATTTTGAGAGAAGGGAAAGTACCCTTTTATAAGAGAGGTGGGGGTCACTTTAGAAAAAACTTGAAATATTAATTTATTATACAATAATATTTTGTTTGAAATGGATTAAAAAGGATTTATTTATAGGATAATGTGGTTATGGGTCGAAATCATCTCATTAAATATGTTTTAGACAATTTTAGGTCACCATTTTAACTTTATTTTTTAGATATAACTCTTAGTTAAATAGTTTAACTTTTACAATGTCTTCTTGTATTTTTATATTACATGGTTAATAAACTTACTATAAAATGCCATGAGAACCCAAAGTGGTTAATTAATGACATATATATCATTATTTAATTCATTTGGCCTAACTTTATATTTTTATAAATATTATATCAATTAATAATATAGTACTTTTTTTAAAAACTCATAATTTTGACACTATTTTGTATTTTGTATTTTTAAAATCCATAAAAACATTATGAATTCAAAAAAAATATTTAATAAAACCTTACATGTCATATTAACCTATAAATTTATTTTAATACATCAAAAGTCTCAATTTAAATTTATTTGGATATTTATAATACCAATTATATTAATCATTCATTAATAAGGTAATTACAACATCATCATTGTGTCATTAATAAATATAATTATTTAATGTCTAAAAATTATAAATAAAATTCCATTATGTAGGAAATATTTTTATATTTATAATGAGTATTTATAGTTTAATTTATCTTATGTATAACCCTATATTAAATATGTTTTAGTTATTAAACATTGAATTTAACTCTTTTAACTCTTCCTTAAATAAAATAATAATAAATGTCCTAATCTAATCCATGTGGACCAAAAAGGATCATATTACATTCCTAAAGTTGATTTTGGTCGAAATACACTTCTCTAATAGAATTAGTACATGTTTTAGGGTAATTATATTATCTTCTTTACCTTTAATTACCCTATTTGGTTTTAACATTGGTAAATTAAATTCAAAAGTTACTATTCACAAAAAAAAATTATATTCATCTTGTCAAACGAAAATTTACTTACTGATTTCAACTCTGTCTCTTGGATTTTTGAAATTCAATTCACAAAATCGGTAAAATAATGTTTTATTCAAATTTGTTAACGTGCCTATGAGGTGGGAAAAAGACGTTAAAAAAATAAATAAAATTTTATATATCAAATTTTATTAGAAAATTACACAAATTAATTACATTAAACTAATATAGGAATTATTTATCTATTTTTAAAAAATATAAACTTTGATAAAATAAATAATTATTTTAATAAAAATTCGGTTTTAAACAATAATAGTGTTTTTCACTATTCATTAAAAATTGAATGTTTTTAGAAAAATACCAAAAATTCACCCTAAGATAATTTTGATATTCTAAATTCAAAAATGAATTCTATTTTACCAAATTCTAAAAATATAAGTTTCACTTATTTATTTAAAATTAATTTCCATTGTCAAAACCAAAAAGCGGGTTTTTTTAAAATTAAAAACTATCAAAATATTAACATTTGTTTATGTCCAATTTAATTGTAAAATTACTTATAATGACCTAAATTTTATTAAATGATAAAAATATAATATAATTATACTTTGAAACCATTCAAATTTATAATTTAACACTCTGAATTTTTTTTATTAAGAAAGTTGATTTCAATTAAAATTTAGCATCTTTTACTATTCATCAAACTATGAAAGTTATCAGAAAAACAACAAAAATTTATCCAAACTAAATTTTTATGTCCCTCTTCAAAATAAGTAGTTCATATTGTCAAATTTAATATAAAAGTGTCAAATATTTCAATTAAAAAGCCTTCACCATTAATATGCGGTAAAATTTCATTTTTTTTAAATACTTTTTTTATCTGAATAATTGAATTTGTCCTTATATTATGTATAAGAATAAAAAAAATATAAATGTTAAAATTATATAGGATATATAAAAAATTAAAAATGCGGTTAATATTCTTCATAATAACTTTTAAAACGTCTAGTTTGATAGGTCATAGTGCGCTTGAAATCGATGTTGCGTGTACCACAAGCTATTGAATTACTTTAAAGAGTTAACATACTATGAAATCTTGGGGTGTTACATTCTCCCCTACATTAATAAATTCCATCCTCTCAATTTGAAATTGTTCTTCAAAAATTAAAGGTTAAAAATAGAAAATACCTTTGTAAAAAATCCACATTGGAAATAGGGTTAATAAAATTTAGACTTAACAAGAGGGAAAGAGAAATGAAAACGTCACCAACAAATTATGATCTCAAATTGGAGAACATTGGTGGAAATTAGAGACACATAATTGGAGGGAAAACGTAAATATTTTTAGAGAGTGATTGAGGTCATCAATCACAAATGAGTAAACAATAAATGGAATATTGAGGGCCTTAAAGCTATAAATCAATGATGATTTAAATACAATCGGTTCAAAAAATCAAAAGGTATTAGGATAACACATTTTTTGTTTTAAGATCCTTTCCATAAAGTTTAATAATTTATTTTTCATAGAATAAGAGAATAAAAAATAATTTATAAGTAGAGTTCCATCATTCAACTAAATTCTACCACAAACTCATCTTTCACTCAAAAATATAATAGAATTCAAAAATATTCTATTTATTCTAATTGTATAAGGTTGCAAAAATAATGAGTTTATAATTCATCTATCAGAATATTTTAAAAAAATACATTATACAAACTAAGTCATCACATAGGCCAGTGGTAGATGATGCACCCTTGTCGCCCTTCGATTGCGGGATCAAGTCTCACAGCCTTCCCGAACGCGATGGGTTGTCACCCGACCTCCATGTTTTCTTTTTTATAACAATCCAAAAATAATTGTAAGAAAATTTTTAACCTTAAACAATAGTATCCAATGAAAAAATTAATTCATTCCAACCTTTATACTTATCCAAAATACTTTTATCCAAACTCAGAGTCCATAATTTATAAGGTAACCAAAATGAAGATTTCTTTTTCTATGTAATAACATGTGAATGCCTTCATTATGTTTCTTTTAAAACATGGTAACACCATAAATTACCATAAAAACTTGTTTATTACATTAATTCTCCCTTATTCCTTATAGAATACTAGATATACTCTTTATATCAAAAAATATTGTAAACTCCAACAATTATGGAATAAACAAACAATTAATTAGTTTCAAGGTAGTCAAGAATATCAAATATAATTTATACAAACCAATCATATCTTATTCCAAAATCACTACCTCAGTATTAGAACCATATTAAAGTTTATATTTCCATCAACCATGTATTTTCCCAAAAGA
This sequence comes from Viscum album, assembly GCA_963277665.1. Taxonomy (NCBI): domain Eukaryota; kingdom Viridiplantae; phylum Streptophyta; class Magnoliopsida; order Santalales; family Viscaceae; genus Viscum; species Viscum album. The sequence goes on from OY728137.1 coordinate 931,566,053, forward strand.
TTAACTTGTTATTGAGTCACTTTTCTTAGAACCATATAATCTCAAATCCTCAATGAAATAGTACTCCATTACAATCCTTATTTATTTCCATAATTCATATAACCATTAAATCATTAATACAACACTAAAATGACATTATTTATTAAAAAAACATAAGAACACTAGTCATTCATATTCATCTTTGGTAGTATCATAACTTGATTATTATCCAATAGCATCATTTGGGGCATACTCTCATTATTTTAACATTGATTTGTGTAGTGTCTCAACTCCATGAAGATGACGCATTGTACATTTGGAACCATTTTATTAACCTTTCAATCACGTACTTGGTGTCCATTTTATCCACACTAATAACAAACTTCCATTACCTTCAAGAAATTACCAAGGTGATTCTTTCCACAGTTATAAAATATGGGGAAAATACTACATTCCCTTGTTCCCTTTATCCATATTTCTCTCTACCATCCTTTTCTTCTCTGGCTTCACTTCAAATCCATAGGACTTAGAGAATTATTTAATTATCTTATTAACACTTGATACTATTTGTTCATATAATGATAATACATGGGAGATTATTTCCCTTCTAAATTTTGTCTTAAAACCATGAAATATATGATCCCTCTTACTCTTTGGATGATGTGTATTGATGGAGTTCTCATTCCCTCTATTTGGAACCATTTATAAACATTGGAATACACTAGGTTAGTTTATGAATTGCAATGCATAATTCCAAACTTGTAAAACACTTAACAAAAATTGAAAAGTTTATGGATATAACCCATAATCATAAATATGTTTTCTTTTAGGAAGTATTTACTCATATATATTTCATAATGGTTTTTAAATAAAATTTTAATTATCCTAATAATATCCACACAGGAGTGTCGTAAATAAGAGTGCAACAGGGCTCATTGTTGGGTTCTAGGATACATCGGGTCAAGCGTGAAACTCCTTGTAAGAGTTTTCACTGCTAGGTACATATGTGCCAGAGCTCCCTCTACTTTCTTGTATCCATACAGTGATGTATTTCATGTAAAATACAAAAAATCTCTACATTACCAAAATTCTAAGAAGTTTTTATATACTAATACTCAATTTATATCTTAAGGTAATGTTCTCTAATTAGATTTTTTCTAAATATAGATTCCAAGATTTGTACTAAAGCTCCTCTAATACCAACTGTAACGCCCCGACCCCAGTTTCCTAGAGTCGGTACATTTTTACATAACATTGGCATGATACAAGGAATCATGTCTCGAAAGACCGATCAGTTTAGTATCCTTATAAGTAAAAGATACATACATAAGTTTTACATTACATCATGAAATAAAAACAACAACAATATTTTCCCCTTTGAACACACTTATATCCCTTAACCTATCCCTGTAGGTCAACCATAAAATACAACTTCACATCCTGGGAAAAAAACATAGAAAGGGGTGAGCTCAGATGCTCAGTAAGGATAACAATATGGTAGAAAATTCATAAATAAGCATAAACATTTAAGGCAATTTATATGACTAAAAAATCCTTTAAAAATTAATATTCACCATAACATGGAAAATTTAAATTAAATAATTCCATTTACTTATTCACATTGGTATTCTACTAGTTGAATAATTACATATAATATCAATAGATAATTTCATAATGTTGGAATGCTTAATACTGGACATCATAACCACATAGTCAAGGCCTCGTGCCAAGAATAAAAATATGATTTTTTCAAGGCCTTATGCCAAGACACTAGGTTTTCTCTTGATACATACTAATGCATCGAGGATCTATTGCGAGCCCCCCTCCCCCCCCCCCCCTCCCCCGTCACTTACTATGTACAATGCATTCCTCGTAGGAAAATATTTAAAACATAACAAAAATAATCATATTAAAACTAAAATAAAAATGTTAATACTTTAATAATAACCAATGAATGGTATAAAAATAACACATCTATAGTCAAACATATCAAAAAACATTCAAAACAATAAGAAAAATTTTATCATAACAAATTAACTTCAAACAAGTGTAGAATTCATCAAAGGATGTTGACATAGATGAAATCAGCATTATTGGAGAGAAATTTTGAAATCATTTAAAAATAACATAATTATAAAAGAAAACATTTATTTTGAAAATATTATTATAATCTTGTAAGTTAGGCTTCAAAGGTGTTATTACGGTAGAGAATATCTTCACCATCCGTATAAGTTAAAAAACATTCTTACCTTAATTTGTCGAAAAGGTCATAAAGTATCTTGTTTGGAAAGAAACGAAAAGATTCCTTTCAACCCATTTTATAAAAAGTAATCTAAGGCTATAAATTAAATTAACTCATATTATAGTAAATAGTAAGAAAATTGAAATACATTATTAAAAAACATAGATGTGGATGATAAAGAGGTCCCAGTAGATACTTACTTATTAATAACCTCAGATAAGTAAAGGATTGTAAAATTAACCCTTACCTTGTACTTTTCCATGGTATAAGGTAATTTAAGATCCTTTATATTAGTTAAATAATTTTTATTAAATTATAAAATAACCAAATACATAAATATGATATCATATGTGATCTCTTAATATTGACTTGTAAATAATATTTCATTAGTATCATCGTTTCGGGTGTAAACTGATCATTTTCCTTTATTTTTTCTGTTTTGTAAGTCATGTTTTTATGGATAGGATGTATTTTATTCATATCAAAAATTATATTAAGTTCTTAAACATTATTTTTAATCATAAAATGAAAATTATTCTTGAGTGATTACGATGGGGAATGAATCTCATCGTGTTCGGGGAGACGGAAATCCGTACGTACGCACGAGCGAAAATACAATTTTATTGATGGTGAAATAGTATGTAATTAGATGGTATATCATATATACAGAATAATTAACATTTTATATTTATTATTTACATTATTTATACTCATTATTATACCCATCAAAATAATTAAGTGTTAAATAGAAAACTACACCACAACGTAGAGATGGTAAGCCGTACGTACACACGTTTGGTGACTTTGTCAATCATAGGATAGATAGAATAATGAATATGGTTATTACATATTTATAATAACAACCCATTTTTTATAAGGTACTAGATTTATTAGTTTGGTATGTAAACAACAAATAAAGAGGAAGTGGAAGAAGAAAAAACTTTGAAAGAGGTGATGAAATTATTACCTCTTCTCCGGGTGCTTCCTTTTTATTTGCCCAGAAGGGATCCATATTTTATATTTTTGATCAACATAATGACTCTATATTTAATTGAGGGTAGTTGGGATGATATATGGGAAAATTTCGGCCAAGAAAAATGTCTTTCGAGGAGTTATTTTGAGAGAAGGAGAAGTACCCGTTTATAAGAGAGGTGAGGATCACGTTAGGAAAATCCTGAAATATTAATTTATTATACATTAATATTCGGTTTATAATGGATAAAAAAGGAGTTATTTAGTGGTTAAGGTGGGGATGGGTCTAAATAATCTCATACAATAGGTTTTAGACAAGTTTAGGAAACCATTTTAACATTATCTTTTAGATTTAACTCTTAGTTAAATAGTTTAACTTTTACAATGTCTTCTTGTATTTTTATATTACGTGGTTAATAAACATACTATAAATTTACTAGAGAACCCCAAGTGGTTCATTAATGACATATATATCATTATGTAAGTCCTTTGGCCAAACCTTAGATTTTTAGGAATATTATATCATTTAATAAAATAGTGTTTGTTTTAAAAACTCATTTATGTCAATTTTGACACTATTTGGTATTTTGTTTTTTTGGAAGTCATAACAAATGTCTAATTTAAAACAAAATTACTTAATAAACCATAAAAAGTCATATTAACATATAAAATATGTTGAATTAATCAAAAGTCTCTATTTACATTAATTTGGCTATTTATTATATCAATTATTTTAATCATTCATTAATTAGGTAATTACTTCATCATTATTGTGTCATAAATAAAAATAATTATATAATGTCTAAAAATTATAAATAAAATAGCATTATTTAGGGAATATTTTTATCTTTCTAATACATATTTATAGTCTAATTTATCTTATGTATAACACTATATTAAAAATGTATTAGTTATTAAACTTTGAATTTAACACTTTCAAATCTTCTTTAAATAAAATAATAATAAATGTCTTAATCTAATCCAAGTGGTCCAAAAGGATAATTTTTTATTCCTAAGATTTTTTTGGTCGAAATACACTTATTAAATTGAATTAGTATATGTTTTAGGGTAATTATAATATCTTTTTTACCTTTAATTACCCAATTTACTTTTAACCGTGGTAAATAAAATTCAAAAGTTACTATTCACCAAAGTTTATTTTCATCTTATTAAATGAAATTTTACTTACTGATGTCAACTGTGTCTCTCTAATTTTCAAAATTCAATTAACAGAAGCGTTAAAACTAAGTTTTATGCAAATTTGCTAATGTGCCTAGGAGGTGGGTAAAAGACGTTAACAAATTAAATAAAATTATATATATATATATATAATTTTATTGTAAAATGACTATAATAAATTACGTTGAAGTAATATAAGTATTATATATCAATTTTGACTTAAAATAAATTTAAATAAAAATAATAATTATTTAAATAAAATGTCGGGTTTAAACAATAACGCAATATTTTTCACTATTCATCCAAAATTGAATGTTTATAGAAAAATACCAAAAATTCACCCAAAGATAATTTTGATATTATGAATTTAAAAATTTAGGTATATTTTACCAAATTAAAAACATATAAGTTGCATTTATTAATTTAAAATCAATTCCCATTATCAAAACCAAAAGGCGGGTTTTTTAAAAAAGTAAAAACAATCAAAAGATTGACATTTGTTTATGTCCAATTTAAATGTGAAATTATTTATAATGACCTATATTGTATTAAATGATACATATATAATATAATTATACTTATAACCATTCAAATGTATAATTTAACACTATAAATTATTTTGATTAAAAAATTTGTTTTCAATTAAAATTTAGCATCTTTCACTATTCATCAAAATATGAAAGTTATCAGAAAAAACACCAAAAATTGATTAAAACTAAATTTATTATGTACCTATTCTAAATAATAATTTTATTTTTTCAAATTTAATATAAAATTATCAAATATTTCATTTAAAAGCATTCACCATTAATAGGCAGTAAAATTTCATATTTTGAAAAATTCTTCTTTTATCTGAAAATTTTAATTTGTCCTTATATTATGTCTAAGAAACACAAAATATGAAAGTTAAAATTATATAGGATGTATATAAAATTCTAAATTTTGTTAATACTATTCATAACCACTTTCAAATGGCTAGTTTGATAGCTTGTGATGCGCTTGAACTCGGTATTTCGTGTAGAACAAACTATTGAATTACTTTAAAGAGATAATGTACAATGAAATCTTGGGGTGTTACATACAGTCAGTAATAGTGTATGTTTTCTACAATGAATAAATAAAAGAAGTAATGTAACTAGTTTACATTTACTCAATTACTTTTTATTTAACTACATTACTCCCTTGGGTTCCCAAGGTCACCTGAACCAATCAATACCTACTTCATCCAGTGCCAGAATCTAAACCATATTAGGCAATCAATTCAAAAAAAATTATAACACAAGGTCATTCGGTATCCCATTTATTTTAGTTCATATAAAAACAACATGTATTCATAGTAAAATACCAATATCATGGGTCTAGAAAATCGTTTATATCACCCAAATGGTATTTGGAGAACCATTACTTATACCACACCTAATGGGTATTTGGAGAATGAGTCCATGTCCCATAAAAATTTTCAAATGCATGGATTTGTGTCTAAAAAACCATTTCTATCACCCCTATGGGTATTTGGAGCATTATTCCATCTCCCACACCCCATTTCTAAATCATAAACATATACCATATTCATCACATCATTTAGGAATAACCAACCTTAAACTTCTTATCACATTTTAAAATAAAAATGATTCTTAATTAATTCAATGATTAATTCATCCAATTCAATCAATATCATAATCAAAAAAATTATCAATAATTTATTAAATAATTAATTTATGCAATTTATAATTTTCAACATCATAATAATTACTTCAATAATAAATTATTCTAATTCCACAATTTCAATATCACAATTATTAATTTAATATTTAATTATGCCAATTAAACAATTAAAAAATACCAATATGTAATTAAATAATTAATTACACAAATTCATAATTTCTAAAATCCCAATAATTATTTCAACAATTAATTATTCCTAATCAATTGCCCTTGATCAATGGAATATACCTTAGAAAGAGAAAAGAGATCACAGTCAAGCATATTCTCTCACAACATATAAATATAAATGATTAATGTTATTCTGTTTTGATTCACGGATTATGTTGTATGAGTATTTTAATTAATTATATTCCAATTATAATAATTATGTAATTTATAAATATTTAATGATAGTATTATTTAAATAATCATTTTATACACTATATCGAATGGTAAAAATTAACATGAAAATTGATTTAGTGGAAATTTTCTATTCATGGAAAATAAATAATTGAAGTAAGATGACTATTAACATCTAGTCAATGATGAGATAATAATGATAAAGTATTTTTTAGAGAGGTATTGGAAACCTTTACATGTTATGTAATCTTTTATGTTTTGGTAATTCTGGTTTATTAAAATTTTGTAAAATTATAGAAATTATATTAATATGGTTTTCTAAAAATTAAAACACACATGCTAGGTGAAAAACTATCACATAATGCATGGAGATATGGATTAAACCCACAACCGAAGGGATATAAAGGTTAAGTACCTACCATAAGCCTATGGGATGTTTAGATTAATAAAACATGGTTTTTAATTAAATTATTTGATATATTAATACCTATGTAATGCATTAAGTTAATCATTTTGTTTTACTATTAAGTGTAATAGATTAATATATATGGAAGTACTTCTTGTAATTTTAATGATCGTATGATTCATTAAAAGTTAATTTGAGTAATTTAGGAATAATAAAACAAATCATTGATATTCACTTCCTATATTAAGAAATTAAATACATCATAATGATGGTATTAATATTAATAAAACATTAAATTATATATACATTATTTTGTTATATGTCATAATAGTAAAAGAATTCTTCATCATTTTGAGAATAAACCCGAAACAATTTTTTTCAGATTAAAAACATATTATATGATTAAAATGGACATTTACCTCATTATATATATATATATATATATGTTTTTTAGGCCCTTAAGATTCCACTAATCACTAAAACTTTTTTTGTTGATGATGTATATCATTCTCTATAGTTGTGTATGATTATCTTCCATGTCCATTTAATCAAATACAACCAATTTTATTATAAATGAAAACCTTGTGATGTGATACTCTTGGAGATATTTCGACATCACATTATATCTTATCAAGATGATGATTTTTTAACCCTTTTTATGATTCCTATTTCCATGAAATGGTATTTTCAAAAAAATACCTTAATTTCTATAATCATGATTAAATTGCGAGGGCCAAATGTTTTTAACGGGCTAGAATGTGACACCCCAATATTTAAGAAAAGAAAAATATTTTGGGATAGGGTGTTTTACATGAATAACCCATCTTAGAAGACCATATAAAAAATGAAAAATTAATAAAAATTTCTTTTTAAAAAAATTCAGTCTATTTGATAGCCTGTGATACACGCAACATCGAGTTTAGACAAAACACGGCAGTCTTTCAAAATATTATTATTTAAACATGACAGTTATAACATAGTTGTTATTCTTCTAATTGTGAATAGTAATAAATCTATTATAAAATATATATGATTTACACTTGTATAACATATATTCATTGGTTATCTATTTACTGAAAATGACATAATAACAATTTGAATCACAGAAAGTTTTTTTGAAAACAATATTTTTTTAATGGTGATTTATTCACTCTTTATACACCTAATTAGAAAATAATTTTAAAAAAATATAAAATATAAATTTAATATTTCAAATAAAAATAATATAATTTTTATTGGGTGAATTTTGGGTATTTAACTGAAAATAATATTTTCATAAAGAATAGTGAGAATGATAATTTTTATGGAAATCAACCTTTTCATTAAAATTATTTAAAAAGACAAATTATATTAAAAATTAATTTTAAAGTATAATTAGTTCACTTATATTACATTTCATCTAATTAGGGTCATTATAATCATTTTCATATTTAAATTTTATTTTAAAAAACTAAATACTTTTGAAAATTTTCTCTTTGGAAGACATATCTTTTTTGACTTATGATTTTTAAATTTAAATTTATTTCTAAAAATTACATGAATTAAATTTGAAAAATGGATAAATATTTCTAATTACTATAATTCAAATTTTAAAATAGTTGAAATTAATTTTCTTCCATAATTAATAGTGAAACACTTTAAAAGTTAATTATCATGGTTATTGAAAAAATGGTTTTACTGAGGGTTTACACTAAGAATATATAGAATAGAAATGGCCTAAAACCTATCCAAACAATATTTTATGGATATATTAATACCCTATAATATATATGGTTTTATAGTGAAACATTGTTAAAAATTTCTTCATGCTAAAAACATTGTTGTCACTTTATCTTTTCATAACAAATATTTTTTTCCTCTCCCCCACTTACAAAAGGCCACCCTCTCCTCCTCTCATCAAATCACAAAAACTATTTGATCTAGAAAATACCTTCCAAAATACCTTATTTAAATTCATACCCTTATAATAGAGTCCTTATTTAAATTAGTAATCCCTCAAAATAAGTCTTGGTGTATAATCTTAAAGACGATCCCTGAAGAAGAAGTAATTTTTTTAAACGTGTGTCATTAATATATTTTATGTCCCACCACCATAGAAATATATTAATATTTGATAATATATTAATAATATAATATAATATATACCATTATGTCATTATGTTATTTTAACATTGAAATCCATATAATATTCTATCAAATGGTAAACAAAACCATCGATCGTGTTTATGAAAGACAATCGCCTCATGAACTAATGTTATTCATTTTCCATCACCAAATTTAAATACATTGTATAATGTTTTATTTCAATTAATTATATTATTTTTATGTTATTTTTGTAATCATTTAATTTTCATAACACATATACTATCTTACTTTTCATTCGGTTAGGGATATGATCATGTTACTCTTGTGTACGGCAGGCTACTACCTCCCAAAACTAAGTTATTTGTTTATCCATTACAAATTATATGAAATTTAGTGAGGTAAAATTTAATTATTATTTTTTATATTTATGATCTAAACATACTCTTATATATATAATATAACATAAAACTTCTTACCTTCCAATCTGTTGGAAAACAATATCATCGCTCTTTTGTACATGTGGAATACTACCTCCACATAACAATGTAAAATATTTTTAATTTTACTTTTAAATGGAATATAAAAATGATTTATTTTTTTAATATAAATAATATATATAATTAATAATTATTAAATACAATTTAATTGATATTTATTTTCCTTGCATTCCATCCGTCGAGAAAACTTGGAACATTGTTTGTCTGATTGTATAACCAACATTCTCCATGAACGATTTAATCCATTTTCTATATCTAATATTAAAAAGTTATAAAAAATTAATATATAACAAATATATATAATATTAATATAATGGTAAAAATTAGGGACAAAATTTCTTGATGATTAAATTAAAAGTCTAAAATTAATGATCAAAAACATACATGAAAAAATATCATCAAAAAAATTGACATAAAAAATAATTATTAGTAAACGCATGATAAAAGATTATAAATAAATAAATTTTGGAATAATATATATAATTTTTGATCTTTAATAAATTTAAAATAATCTTATATTTATTATATATGAGGTTTAGACACATTTGAACGATGTCAGACCTGATATATGTTCTTCCCGCCTTATTTTTACTTCCATAAGATTTATGCGACATTCAAAACTTATTACATTATCTGGTGTTTATAATTTACCATTGACATTTAATGGCACTAATATAACATCCCGTTTTTTTAAATGAAACACTATGTTCGATAGAAAACATGATACGCCATATAAATCTTAAATAAACAACATAATATTTTGATTTAATATGATATTTATCTCATGTCTATTATAATGGTGGGAATGAAATGAATTTATAGAATTATGAAAATAAGGTTTTAACATTTTTATATTATCATTCATTGGTTATCAAATTAATTAAGAAATTAAATAAAAACTCGTTGAATAAAAACGATGAGTTTTTTTGAAAAAAACCATTTAAATGAAAATAAGTGAGTTTATAAAATAAAAAAATCAGTCTTGATGGATTTCATTAATTAAATATATATGTAATATAAAAAATTTAATGTTTAAATTTCATATTATATGTTTTTTATACATTATATATGAACAAACTCATTTTTTATGATAAAAGAAGTATTCTTCAAAAAATATAGTTGTGTCACTTTTTGATGGAGAACCCATTTTAAATATAGGTTTTAACAATATTATATATTTAATTTGAAAAAATTAATTTCTTCCTTTTAAGATAGACCTAAAAATTTACTTTATTTACGTTTTTTGTAATTTTCTGTTAACATTCATATTTTAATGAATAGTAAAAAATAATCAATTTAAATTCAAAACTTCTATTTCTTATATGTTATTTATATTATAATATTATTGTTTTAATTGGTTTTAAATTATAATAAGATTATGTTTTAATCATTTAATCCAATGTTTGTAATTTGAAATAATATCACATTGAAATTAGATATAAGTACATGTGAATCTTTTGAAAGTTTTTTTTTTAAAAAAAATATTTTCTTATATTGACTATGTGGATTAATATTAAATTAATTACTACATATTATGTATTATGAATTTTAAAAAATGGATTCAACATTTAGAATTAGTTAGTCTAAATTATGTAAATAGGTTATTTTTTATAAATAGTAAATTTAATCATTTTTATTTACCATAGTAAAATGTAAATCAAGTAAATTTGTGTAATAAATAATATGATATGAATAAAAAATTAACATATCACCTTCTAAAATATTATTGGGTGAATAAACATAGACTATTAATACCTAAGGATCAAAATTTACTCATTTAATAGACTTTTTCCACAAATGTGATATAAATTTTATTGAAGCAAAATAAAGTGACATCATGTCATCCTCTTATTCCTTATAAGTGTAATAATTTTAATAGAGGTATAAAAATGATAATAATTTGATTATAAATAGTCTACAGAATGAAAATGAAATTATATATATCATGGTTATTAATTTGGAATTTTTGTAAACTAAATAATCATGATAAATACTGACATAATAGTGATACAATAATTATTTAATTAATGAAAATATCAAATAAATGATATTAAAAGTATTAAAATAAACAAAATTACAATTAATTTAGGTACTAAATGAATTATACTTGTTACTATTATATATTATAAGTTTATTAAATAGGTTTTCTTGAAGATATATATATTTTTTGTATTTTATATAAATTCAAATAATTCAATTGTGTCAAAATTAACAATATTGATAGTCGATAAATATAATATTATATTAAATTATTTAAAAACATAAAACACTATTAAAATAAAAAAGTGAGTATAAAAATGTCTAAAAGTTCATATAGTTTCCATTTATGGGAAATTGACCCCATATAAGTAAAATTTATATTCTTTTAATATTTAAAATATTGTTACCACAATTAAAATGAAAATATATTAATTAAGGGTAAAAAAATATATGTATTAAAATAAAATCAATACATGTCTAAGTATTATTTTACAAAAATAATTTCAACCATATTCCTCATATACAATACATAACCCAATATGGTGTAAGTTGTATTTAAAAATTAATTTCTATTTATTTAATATTTTAAGAGTTTCCATGGGTTCCCCTCCCCTATCCTATAAAAGGTACTAAGTCCTCACTGTTAATAAAACTTCAATAACCATTATGATTTACCAAGATATACTGAAACCCATTTCTAGTATCCTTTTTGAAACAATTGAGGCCTTATATTAGTTAGAACACCGACTTTAGAGGTGTTGACGTGTTCATCAAAGGTGATCAACTGAAGAAGAGGTATCGTTTACTTTAAGTATTTATATTTTAGTTCATCTTCTAGTTCCTTAAAATATCCTCCAAATGTGATGAAATAATAATTAAAGTATCCTAAATATATATAGATATTTGTAGTTCAATATCATCACCTAAATCTATCTCCAATTTATGGAAGTGGGAAATTAACATTTTGTTCTTGTGTATGGAAGACTTCCACATCACGAACTCATATAGATCGTTCTTCATTACCATATCTCATGATTTTTTATAATAATGTAATTAATGTTTTTATGATTTTAATGACATATTTATCATTATATGAAAATGAAATATAAAAAAATGTTCTTACTATCCATGAACATAAAATTGATAATATCGTTCATGCGTATATACGAACTATCAGCTCCATGAGGCGGTGTGAATCATTTTTATTCACCACATCACATTTATGTAATAAATTATTATATTTAAATGATTATTATCATGTTAATAATATTATGATAATTCTTGCAACATCAAATAAAAATTTCCTTATTTTTATAATGATCAATGAAAAATGCAAATGTTACTCAGGTGTACGTATGGCCTACCGTCTCCATGATTATAAGATTGTTCGTTTTTCAAAAAAATAATTAACAGTTTTAATTAAAAGTAAAATTTATTTATAAAAATTATAATAATATCATGAATATTATTTTGTATATGATGGAATTATGATCACATGGACTATTTTCATCATACCAAGTTCATTTTGGATTCAGGTATCGAATATAGACAAAATGTCTAATGTATACATAAAGAATTAGGTAATTACTATATCATGTTAATAAGTGATATAAAAAGAATAATGTACAAAAAAAATTCTCAATAAATTATAAATTAACCTACTTTTATTATTCAAGAATATAAAGAACATACAAAATGATTAAGACTCGAGGTAAAGTACATCATCTCAATCTCTTTTCATTAATAAATTTTTGGATAATATGAATTTTTATTCTTTTAAAAGGTGTATATACAGCCACTACAACATTTAATATCCATATTGTATTTAAAATAATTTTATTTTATGTTTTTTTAAATTTATTAATTCGGGGAGATTATGATTTAAATGTTAAAAGTGGTATGTGACACCTTGAACTTTTAAAGTTTTTATTATCAAATATTTGTAAACACATTATTAATTTACATATTTATTAGAATGCTATAAAATGATTTAAAAGATTTTTTTTAAATTTTGAAATTAATTTAAATATTTTTTAAATGTAATCTCCTAACATTTTTTATATGGAATGTTTTTACAAATGACAAAAGGAATGTTTTTTAATGTATGTGGTGATAATGACGTCTCTACCACCATATCTATTATTTGATATTTGGATTCCTCTATAATCTTTAATTTTTTTAAAATTGAAAAGAAATATCTTATTCCATTTTGGGTATTTTGGTATTGAAAATGTTTTTGAATTTGGATTGACTATTTTAATTTATTCAAATGATTTCTTGTGATTGTAAATGAAATTTTATGAGTGAAACATTGATAATTGAAATCTTTTAAGTGTTATGATTATATGATGGTACTTGTAAATTTGATGGGTGGTTACATAATAAACCAAATAATGGTGGTTAAGTGATAAACTAGAGATGGTTTGTTCCATGATAAACCAAGGATGTGTTGATACGTAATAACCTCTAATTTATTGGTAATGGAATTCAACTGTATGGCTATTTCATTTGTAAGAGTGAAATGTGTGGATGTTGAACATCTGGTTATTCCAATTAAGTATGTTTACATCCCAAGTTACCTTTATATGTTACATGTGATTTCTATGGGTTTTAGGGTATGATTTTGATTATAAAAATTATAATCAATGAGCCTATATTCTGTAATGAGTATTTACAACTTCGGAAAGGTAAAAAGTATTACTTTGAAAAAATTATTCATGGTATACATGTTTCTGTAAAACTAACAGTTTTCCTTTTTTTTGTATCCATTACTGATATTTTTATTCTCATACCATGTTTTTAAATGTCTTCAATAGGAATTAAATAATAATGAAGTCATGGATGCGATCAAGGAAAATTTATAATGTTTAATCATTAAAAAACACCATATTAATTTTTAAAAGTATTAGGTTTATGAAAAAATGTAGAGTGAGTAGAAGTGTATACATTGTAATATTTAAGTTCTTATGTGTGAGTTATGTCCAAATAATATATTTATATAAACATGAGAAGATCCTAGATGTAAAATAAATTTAAATTATTATCATAACTAAAGATTATGTCATGTTTATGATTGGGGCCTTAAATTTGGTATTAAAGGATAGTTTGGATATCTTTAGAGTGTAGGGTAATATTTAAGAATAAGTTACATGTTATAGATAACCACAATTTTTAGTATGATAGAAAGATTCATATTTACTTTAGATAAATTAAATGAGTTCGGGACATCATGAATAAGTATATCTTAGTATTTATTTTCCTCATAATATAGTATATGATGATTTTATTGATATACTCACAATAAGAATTTTGGTTTTAGTAAATTGTTTGATCCAATAGAAACTAAAGTAATAATGGATGTGAAGGTAAATGTGGTGGTTATATGAATAAGAAACTAAAAAATTGGAGCTAAAATGATAACTCAGATTGTTATTATAAATCAAATATTGTAAGTAATGATTAACCACTTGAACTGTGGTGATTTTTTATGCATCATATATGAGAGAAACAAATACCTATGGAATTTTTGGTAATAATGATCGTAGAGGTAAGAATATTCATTAACCTATGTGTCAAGGATGTGAAAATAAACACCTAGGAAATGTTTTCAAAGGAACAGAAAGGTGTTATAGATGTTGTAATGAAGGTCATAAAGTAATAACCATCAATGGAAAAAGGAAGTGTTCATTTGACCCCAGGAATGGGAAATGAGTTCTTTCTAAGTTATTAATTGAATGTTTTAAATGTGTAGAGTATGATCATTATGAAAATATATTTCCTACAAGGAAGGTTCAAGTATGGGATCATTACGACTGCAAAAAGATACCCTAGAAATACCTAATCCCATTCTAATTGAAGATGAGGAAACTAAAAATGAAATATAGAAGGTATGGATTATTTATTGACTTATGTTTTAAAATTATTAAATCTAAAGACATGATACATGTTTTTAGTTTTAATAAATAAGTATTAAGTAATAAGATAGAAAGTTGTGTTTATGGGAACATGAAGAATTATTAATGATCAAGAAGTACACATATAAAGAAATCAAGAGTAATGTTAGATCTATGGATGATGAAATGTTTAAATGTATTAATGCTCTATTAATTATAGAATTAATTTGGAATACTTTTTTGAGTTTTTTTACCCTAAATTTTGTTATGTGAAAATTTTATTTGAGTAGTACTTAACATTTATTGTGTGGAAATAATTACATTGTTATGAATAACCATTAGGGTTAATATGGTCTTTATTTTGAGGTAATTATGGGATATTAAATTTTTGGGGTAAAAAATGAAGTCTATGAGATAAACATTGAGGTTTAAATATATCATGGTTATTTTGGAAGATTCTATCTAATTTTTAGAATGTTATAAGAGTTATAAGATTTATATTGATTCTAAAAAGGTAAAACCCGCGAGAAGGGTGACAAGCCATTGTGTCAGAAAAGGCTTTTGGAATTGAACCCACAACCGATGTGTGCTAATGATTTAACTCCTAACAATAGACTAAGTGAAGTACCTGGTAAGTATGAGTTCTTTTTTAGTTAAATAAGTTGATGGAATAAGAAAAATCATATTTTTGGAATATATGTTTAATCAAATTGTTATCATTGGTATTGAGAAATGATTTTTGGATTCAGTGATAAATATTATTTAGGAAAAGGTTCACTATTTTGGTAACTGTATATTCCTAAGGAAAATATAATAATATGGGTTTTTTACTACAAAGATATGAATTTTATTTTGTAAGAATCAATGTTTTTATTATCAAAAAATGGAAATTCAAGTTATTTATGGATATGAATATCCTATCATAAAAAATATATGATTTTAGAAATTTAATTTTTGTTATGATACATTAAAATAGATCAATATTTGTTGAAGATAAATGAAAAAAAATTATCTTAGAAGACTATGTGATAAAATACATATGAATTTTGGGCTTCAATATTAGTTTTTTTATTTTGATTAATCTAAATTACATTTATTTATCAAATGGACTATATTTGACTTTGGGTATTTACTTTTAATTTTTCTGATTAAAAATAGTCTTTTTTCTTTTATAGATTCTATATTTTGGATTTATATAATTTTACCCAACGTTTTTTGAATTTTGATAATGTTTCAAGATAGGATGAATAGATAGTTAATCTTCTATGGGTTATGTGATTCTCTAGAAGTTTATTCTAGTTCTTGAAAAATGAAAAAATCATCTTATAAACTAATAATTTAGAGAAAATATATGAGCTTATGGTTGGAATTGACTAAAGGATGAAACTCTACTTCTCAAGTAAGTATGTTTCTTTTTGTTTGTAGTCAAGAAAGTAAATGAATCACAAAACTCCGTGAAGTTGATCTTAGAATAAAAACATTATTTGACTACTTTTCATTTTGAGAAATCAATAACCATTTAACCCATTACAAATTTAAGGTTTTATGATAGTTAAAATTACCCTAAAAATGTTTTATAAAATTCTCCATTAGAACATGATCATTAGTTTTCTCTTCCATATCCATATTTTCCTACACAGAACCCTAGTTTGTGTTATCTCGGGTATCCTTAAAACATTACTTTCTTTCTTTTAATGAGGATTTTTTATTAATCATTTTTCCGATTTGTGATTGGAATAAAGGTATTTTGAAAAATTATACCTTAGTAATTGACCCAAAATTCAAATTAAAAGGACACAATTTTTAAAAGGGGTGGTAATGAAACATCACATGTTTTCAGAAGGAAACATGTTGTTCTATAGTATACATGATACCCCATATTTATCATAAATGAACATCTTAATACTGTTATTTAATATGATAGTTATCACATAGTCATTAGATTGGTGGGCATGAAAAATATTAACTGAATTATAAAAAAATGGTTTAAAAATATTTATATAATGAATCAATGGTTACTAAATTAATTATTAAATTAAATAAAAAACTAATTGAATTTAAAGGATAGATATTTCTAGAAAAAACTATTTAAATGAAAATAATTTTTTTATAAAATGATAAAGTCACTCATGATTGATTTTATTAATGAAATAAATATATTTAATTTATTCAATGTAATGTTTAAAATTACTATTATATGTTTTTATACATTATATAAGAAAACAATAAATTTTTTGAATAAAATATGTAGTTTAAAAAAATTGTAGTTTTGGTGCCTTTTGATGGAGGACCCTTTTTTAATTATAGTTTCTAACACTTTTATAAGATATAATCGAAAAAATAAATTTTTAATTTCTAAGAGGGAGATAAAAAAATAATTTGGATGATTTTTTCGTATTTTTTTGATAAAATTCATATCATAATGAATAGTAAAAAATACTACATTTTAATTCAAAAATTCTTTTTTTTCTAATTTATTTATGTTTTTAGATTATCATGTCACCCTCTGATTTATTATTAGTATAATAATTTTAATATATGGATAAACAAGATAAAACATATATCATAAATAGTATACATAAATCTAATGAAATAATATAGATCATGGGAATTTATTTAGAATTTTTATAGATTAAATAGTTACCATAAATACTGACATAATAGTAATACCATAATTATATTATTAATAGAAGTATCTAATAAAAGATATGAAATTTTTTTAAATATATATAATAAAAATTAATTTGGGGACAAAATTTATTGTATAGGTTACTATGACATATTATAAGTCTACTTAATCGTTATTTTAGAATTTGTATCTCTTTTTGGATTTTATTTAAATTAAATGAAATTAATGGTGTTAACATTGAAACTATTGATATTTTATAAAAATTAATATTTTATTAATTTATTTAAAAATAATTAAAATATATTAAAATTAAAATTCACTATGATAAGGTCTAAAAGATCATAATGGATCCATTTATGGGAAATTGACCGCAATAAGTAAACTTTATAGACTCTTAATATTGAAATTTGTTTTACCAAAATTAAAATAAAAATAAATTCATTAAGGGTAAAACGAAAATATATGGTTTAAATTAAACACAATACATGACTAAAAATCATTTTATGAGATTATTTTGAACCATACACATTATATATTTGACATAACTCATGTTGGGGTCATTTTGATTGAAAAATTAATTTATATTAATTTAATATTTGAAGATTTTCCAAGGGTACCCATCCCCCTCTCCTATAATATCTACCAAATATTCTCTATTACTCACACTTAAAGAACAATTTGGTTCATCCATGATATGACCAAACCCCTTCCTATAATTCCAACCTATATTCTTGATTCCTTACTATAGGTAAAAATCCCTCCTTAGACATGTAAAGGTGTTCTTCATAAGTGATTAACTGAATAATAGGTATAATTTTCTTTAAGTATTTATATTTTATTTCTTATTCCAATTCCTTAAAATATCCTCCAACCAGTATAAAATAATAAATAAATTATCATAAATATAATAAGATGTTATTATTTTAATATCTTCACCTAAATCCATCTCCAATTTCATCAACTGTGAAATGAACAATTTGTTCATGTGTATGGTAGTCTACTGCCTCACAAACTCATAAAGGTCATTTTTCATTAAAATATCTCAAGGATTGTAATAAATATGGAATTAATTTTTTATATGATTTTAATGAAATATTTATCACTTCAAGAGAATAATATATCAGTTAATTTCTTATATAAAATTAATATAAAATGATAATTTCGTTCGTGTGTCCGTGTAAACTATCACCTCCACAAAGTGATGTGAATCGTTTTTATTTACCAACTCTCTTATATGATATATATGACTATATCTAAATTATAATTATTATATTAATAATATTATTATAATTCTATAAAGATAAAATAATAATTAACTTTTTTCCATAGTGATCAATAAAAAAATGAAACATTACTAGTGCGTACGTATGACATATAATCTTCATGACTGTAATGTTTTTCATTTTTCATAACAAAACATAATGGTTTGATTTAAAATTATAATTTATGTATAAAAATGATAATAATTTCATGACAATTGTAATGGATATTATGTACTTATGATCACATGGGCCGTTGTCGTCATACCAAGTTCATTTTTGACTCATATACCAAATAACCACAAAACGTCCAATGTGAACTTAAATAATTATGTAATTATTATAACATGTTAATAAGTGATATAAAAGGAATAATGAACATGAAAAAAATTCAATAATTTATAAATTTACCGAATTTTTATTATTCAGTTAGATTAAGAACATACGATATTATTCAGACTCTAGGTAAGGGACTTTTTCTAAATCTCCATTAATTGGGGAATTTCTTGATTATGTGAACCTTTATTATTTTATAAGGTGTATATACAACCACTAATAAATTTAATATCCATATTCTATCAATAATAATGTTGTATTATATTTTCATAAATTTATTAACTCATCAAGATTATGATTCAAATGTTCAAAGTTGTATGAGACACATATAATGTTTAAGGATTTTATTATTAGATATTTTTCATCAGGATATTAATGTACATATTTATTATATGGATTTAAAAATATTTTATGTAAAATTTATATATATTTCGAATTTGATTCAAATATTTTAAAAATTCATTTTCTTTTTATTATAGGTAATGTTTTTGAAAAATGAAAAAATGGATTTTTTTTAACATATGCGACGACAATGACATATCCACTGGTGTAACCATTAATTGTAATTTAGCTTAATCTATAAGAAATAATGTTTTTAAAAGGTAAAATAAATCCCTTTTTCAAAATTTTAATTATTTATTTATTGAAAATGGTCATTAAATTAGAATAACTATTTCAATATCATGAAATGATTTCTTCTGATTGCAAATGAAATTTTATTAGTGAAATTTTGATAGTTGAAATATTATATGTGTTTTGATAATATAAAGGTACTTAGTCATTTTATAGGTTTTTAAGAGATAAAATAAATATGGTTGGTTATATGATAACCTGCATATGGGTGGTTTTTTGATAAACCAAGGATTGGTGGTTACATAATAACCTCTAATGCATTGGGTACAAAAGTCAGCCTTATGGGTATTCAATTTGAAATAGTTATATATGTTGAAGTCGACCCTATGGTTATATCATTTATCTATGATCATGTCACCAGATACCATTATATTTTATATGTGATTTAAATGGGTTTTATGGTATCCTTTTGATTTCAAAATTGGTACGAAATTAGCAAATATTCATTGAAGATGATTTACTAATTCCAAAATGTCAATAGTATTACTTTATGATAGATTATTCATGGTATACAAGTTTTCAAAAGACTAATAGTTTTAATTTTTTGTGAATCCATTACTGATATTTCATTGCTCATTCAATGTTATGAATTTTTTTTAATATGATTTAAATAATAATTTAGTTATGGATGTGAGCAAGGAAATTTTTTGATGTTTAAACCTGAAACAAAACCATGTTTCTTTTTAAAATGTATAGTGAGTTGGATTGACTATATTTTAATATTTAGGTTGTTATTTATGATTTATGGCATAATTATATAAAGATCTAAAATTAAAAATATCATCAATGTTTTTAACTATTTAGAAATGATTCATTTTACAAATTTTCACCCATTATTCTTTTTATTTTTTTATGTAATATTCTTTTTAATTTTAAAATGGGGCCCATTTGGATTTTAATGAAATTTTTAAAAGAATATTTGTTTTATTGAATATGATATGCAAAAAAAATCCACCATCATGAGCACTCAATGTTTAAAATTCTATTTTACAAGTTCTAAAAGGATATTTTCATGGGAAATTATTTTTAAAATGTTTTATGATCATTTATTAATAAATTTTTTCAATGTGAAAATTATATTTTATGCCAAAATGTTTTTTATGATATTATTATTTCATTTTTATTCATTAATTTCATCAAACATTTATTGTATGTGTGATATAGTGAGGATATATTGTATTTATATCATCTTTATTTGTTATTTAAATGGTTTATGACCATTTTGACACTGAATGATCAATTTCATTACCATTAATCATATTAATCTTGATTATTTATGATTATTTTTATTAGATTAGTGTAAGTATTAAAATTTATTATGATATTTTTAAATATAAATATTTAGGTTGACAATGATTTACCCCTTTTATATTAGGAATGAATTGGAATTAGAATGTCATGGTTAGTTATTAGTTATAGATTGTACCTATATTCATCAAGGGGTCTCATGATTCAAAATAGGCTAGGTGTTAGATGAGGGTTTACCAATTTATTTATATGTCCTAGAACAAGGCATCAATGTTATATATTTGATATCCCAAATTATGCATTCCACCATTATTAATTTAGTTATTCATATTCCATTTAATTATTAGATTATTTAGTACATCCATGGTTATTTTTCAAGATAATGTCATTATTTAGATAGAATTATTTGATCTTAATTAAATCACTCCATAGAATTATTATGTTGTTCATTAAGTTCTACAAGTTTCAGTTATTTACATTTCTATATTCATTTTTACTTATTTATTTATATATTCTTATAAATGCATAATATTACTAAGAATATGTGTTCACCCCTTTCCAAAATTAATTTTCACTAGGATACTAGGAAGTGTTTTCTTATTTATATAAAAGGATATGCTAATTAGAAATAATGGGTTTATTAATGGAAATAATTTTCTATTTGATGTGTTGAAATGTAATGTAAATTTTGACTCTATACCTAGTTTACCAAGAAAAAATAACTAATCAAACCTTTGGGATGAGATTTATTTTATCTAGTACTAATGTAATAATGTAACCACTAAATCTCGAGTATTGGGGTCAGGGAAATTACAAAAACAAATTACCCTTCCAAAGTTCAGAAAACCAATATTAACATCCTATAATGGAATGAAGTTTATAGAATTTCATCTCACACACTTAGTGTCCTGGTATGGCCCTATGATGGGACCATGCGACCTGTACGAGTTTCAAATAATACAATTATTTATATTTTAACTGGTAGGTCAAGACATTATTCGGTAATGTGCCCATCAAACAAGATCTGTCTCATTCTAGAAAGACCTTCATAATGAATTAATTTATCAATTTAACTCTAATAGAAGAAACATTATGATTTTCATCCTCAAAAATTACAAACAACTTGAAAATTATTAGGTTTGTGAATTTATCTCTAGATTTAAGGGTTTTACATACTCAACATCATACTCTTTCAAGATAAATTTCTTGAAATTCCTTTAATTTGGATGAAATACCCATTTGAATTATATTTATTAATATAAATAGAAAAACTTCTAAAATATTTCATTTGAATAAATATGACAAAATCTAAACGCATGAAGTATCACATAAACATGACTGAAGGAATTCAAATTTTAAACAAAGAAACACTTATGTTAATTGTATCATATGAATAAAATATATATTATTTGGATACCATTAGTGTTGGAATCAAATATATATTATAGAATGATAAATATCATACATTATTTCAATTGTGTAATTGATATATGACATCAAAGATAAATATTTTTAAAAATTGAAATCATGCCACAAAAAAAGTGAACATGAGAAAACAAAGACTTATGAGGCTTCATTGCTTAGTTGAAATCACTATAAAGTCATATAAAAAAATAACATAATTTTTTTTAGATTCTTAATCGTAAATATTACCCTTTTATGAGTCCTATATTATTATTTTTTACATCATGATAATATTAATCTGTAATACCAAACATTGGCAATCATATTTAAATAACATTAACTATTTTACACATGTTTAATAATTTTGAGAACATTATCCATGATTTAATAAAATTTTCATTATTTATATATCATTAATTTTTCTATAATATAAATGTTTAATTGATTTAAAGTGTTCTTTTTTCATTCTACATGTTTTTTTATTGTGTTACTTCAAATCCAAACTGATAATGAATTATTTAAAATGAAAATGATACTTTAATAATTATTTAAACACTTATTATAACATTTCAAAACCATATACCAATCATTAATACATTACTATATTATATTATTATTATTTTCATGTTAAAATTTTCATAGATAGTATAGTTTTATAGAAGTGTTCATGGATTATTTTAAACCAACCAAAACTTTATCACGCCTTACATCGTTCACTGAGCATGTCTAATGTGGTGTTTACTATGACATAATTTTATTATAATAGAATAATAATAATAACAACATTTTAATTTATTTGTTTTATTTAAAAATATTTATTATTTTTCGATAAAAAATGTGAATATAGAAGAAAAATTAAAATTATTCCTATAGATACTTTAGCTTGCAAACACACACACATGATTGATATTCCTTCATTTTCCTTGAAATTATTATTCTTAGGATAACTATGAGTGACATGGTTATTATTTTTATGTCATAGATTTATAGGGATGGTTAATGGGAGAAGATTATATAAGAATCTAGATTTTATATTTGTGTTGGAAAGTTTATACTTGTTACACATTTACAATAGAGGAATTTAAATCTTCTTAAAACATGAATTATATTTAAATAATTCCATGACACTATTACAATGTCACTTTTTATAGTGTCATGAGATAATTGATTATTTTGTTCCTTTGGTATTATCAAGAATCTAAATATAGTCCCCACAAATAATTTAAAATTTTCATTTGGTTTTTACCATTATGTTTTTACATTATACATTTTAACATTTAGATGATGTAACCAGTATTTAACTAAGTAATGTTCCATTTTAGTGAACATATAATAAAAAATATTTTACCAAATTTGTGTGTGATGGAAATCAATTTATCATAAATAAAATAAAAAATTTATTCTAATAATATTAAAATTTATATCAAAATAAAGACAAATAATGTGTAGAAAAACAACATTTGTAAAAAAATTACATTTTGAGCATTACAGATTCTTAATTATATTTTAGTTCTCATTAAAAATTAAATTAGTGTCAATATATTTATTTTTATTTTTAAAATTCATCTTATATTAATTATTTATATTATTTACATTTAATTTAAAAGCTATAAATTCATCAATATTAGGAAAACAATTATTTTTAAATAATTGATGCACCATTATCGTGTTAATTACCATTAATAATAAAAATATAAATTGTATTACCCATAATAAAATTTATAATATTATATAATATTCATATTATTATATGTAATATAAAATAATTATATAAAAGTAATAATATTTTTTGGGTAAATGAATCATAATTTAGCATATGTAACACTTAAAACCCCATATTTATGAATTTTTTTCAGAATAATGTTTATGTATGGTAGAAAATCGTCAATTTTATTTATTATAATGATATAAATAAGATATAAAATTTTTAGTGAAGAATTATGTGGCATTGACATAAATTTTTAACCTAATTTCTAAATACATAAATTTATTTAAAAAATCAAGAAAAAAATACAATTCATAAAATAAATAAAAATTAGAAAATGATATCCTTTGTTTTGATAAACTAATTATAATATATTTAATTTATTTACTTTAATTTTAATTGTTTTTATATAAAAAAGGATACAAATACATCTCCATAATATAAATGTTATGGTATTAAAAAAATTAGTGTTTTATATATTCAAATTATAATATAATATATTAAAAAATTATAAAAAATAAATGACTTATCTAATTTAGTTATGATGAATTAAAAAGTTAAGTTTATTTTTTTTAATTTTAAAATCTAAAATACTCAATTTTATATTTTTAAAATAAAGTGAAAATTTTATTGGAATGGATTTAAAAATAAATGAACTTATCAATATTAAATCATATTAATTAGTTACCATATAAATGTAATAATGATTTATGGTTTCCATATTAGGGTTTATTATGGATTTATAAATAATGTAAAATTTATATTTTGTTGTATGTTTATATTGGGTTTATTTGTTTAATCATGTTTTATACCATTTGATGTATTTTAAAGGATCCAAAATCTCTGGGTGATACATTCTACCCCAATAAACAAATTTTGTCCTCAAAATTTAAATATCATTTACATACAAGAATATCTAAAGGAGTTGAAAAAATTAACATAACTTATGATATTTTCTCAAATGATATATGTTGATCAATATTACAATGAAGACAGGAAAACACAAATTTTTCATAACCATTGCATGGAAATTTACTCCCTTAATAGGTATTAATATCCATGTGAAAGATTCAATATTCTTTATATAAATTTCATAGTTGGAGCTAAATTATTATATGGTAACATTTGATTTACAATATGTTTTCCCATGCTTTATAATTTAATGTGGAGTGAAAAAGAATATAACCAAACTCTTATGAAAATAGGATCAATTTTTGTTATAGGTGAATTTTATGATATTCAGAGTTTTTATTTCAGAAAAATAATAATCATCCCCTTAAATGGTCTTAATAAAATAAAAATAAATGATGGTGGTGACATGGTGTTCTTAAAAAAATTCCACTATATACAATAGGGTTGATAGGGCATGAATATATTCACTAATTCAGGTATTATGGTATGTGAAACCTAAATACCACTATCCTTATCATGGATATAAATTTTATTATATTTTATATTCTCAAATGATCATGGAGATTTTGGATTCCTAACATCCCTAAGAATCCATATATTAAGGAATTGGATTAGATACTACTTGAGTTATCGAAACATAAGACAGTAAACTATTAGTGTGGCCATTGTATGAGTTCTATATTGTTTTCTTTATGTTAAATAAATTATATATTTTCTCTCAAATTTTTATTTAACAATGGAATTAATTACCATAAGAAATGAATATTATACCTCATTGTGGAAATTACCTTGTATATTATTTAGACATTTTTTATTTTGGCCTTGTTTTTTAATACAAATCTACTTCATCATTTTCAAGATTAACAAAATTATAGATATAAAAACCCATGATCAAAAGGTATAGTGTCATTGGAAAATTAAGCTCACATAAAATGTACATAATAAAACATAAACTTTTATTTAATTTTTTTTATATTTATACATATATAATCTCATTTTATCTTGAGTACATATAATCTCCTGAGTATATATATCGTTTAATGGGGTGAGTGTAGCATCCTCGATCCGAATAGCCACCTCAACAGTGATAATGGGCTGGGTGCCACTTGCCTTAGGCGCACTTCCCCGAATGCAAGATGTTTCTAACTAGTAGTGATGATGTAAACAAGTATATTGGGGAGGATATACCCTATGGGAATAGAAAATATACAAGTTCATGAATAATAGTAACACATGTAGTGGAAATAAATGACTTAGTAGACTCAAACCATACCTACATAGAGAAAGCACATCCAATTTCAATAAACAATGGATGTAATATAGAAACAACTATATGGAAATTAAATAGAAAATCATACCAAAAAAACCCTTATATCCACCTTAAAACAAACAAATAAAACATCTCATATCAGGTCATACAATAAAATATACATAGTGATTCCCATGACATACCAAAACAGCTACATATATAAGCTTGCTGAAACTGAAAGGGAAACTAAAAAAAGTAAAACTGTGTATAGGTAAGACCTCAAGGTCCATTCCAATCTCCATTTTAAACATTACTACGATCCATCTCTTGAGGATGATCTTTTACACATATGTAAATCCATAAAGTCAACATGTATCATGAGGGGCCGGTTTTTGGTGTGAGAAAAATCTTAGTAGGATACCACTCAATGGTGTATACCTAGTATAAGTGATTATGAATATATACACCTCTAATAAAGTAAACAGTATGATGAAATAATAAAAACAATCTTAACACATTCTCAGTAGCCATGAGGAAGTGTCACTTACTTCAGACAAAACTAGAATCTAAAAAGAAAAGGCAGTCCTTGGCCCATGGGTCATGGTACCCCTAGAGTCACAAAGTCCTAGTGAACCCTCAGGTTCCACCTCAATTAGAAATCTAGGAACCATGTTCCGCCTGAAACCTCAAGTCTCAATGTTCTGATGTCCCAATCACATCTCCAAAAATAGTGTACCAATCCCATAGACCCATACTCAAAATCTCATGTCATCACATGGCATAATGATTGGAGGAACATCAATGTTTGTCCTCAAATAAATATACAGGCTCACAGCATCAATCACAGTGATCCTAATACCCAAACATGATATCCTTATTACTATCAACCTAAGGATCCTTGTCTTCCATGTGGCCTTCTATGACAAGAAACCCTAATCATAAATACCTACACTGAAACTATTGGGGGCCTCTACCCAAAATCCTTTTCAAAACCACCTCATGATGTAGTCAAGCTATGTTCACATGACTTAATCAGTGAATTGGACATCACGGTTGAGCATCAATCACAAGTAAGATCCTAAGTCACACCATCTCTAGCACCTCGTTCCCCTGCGACCATGTTTCTCAAATTATATTGCCATACCATCCAGGTATCCAAATCCACACCCAACCTGATAGTCTCACTACCTTAAATGGATATCCATGGTGCCCAATACTGTGGTCAAAACCATCCATGAAATCTCAGGCCAAGCTGAACCAGTGATCAACATCAATCCTTCTGGATGCCCATGCAATCCAATCCTCAGGAAATGCCTGTCACAACCCTATGGGTCTCAACATTTTTAATACCAAGAATTAAAATATATTCATACACAATAAAGTACCTTAAAAAAGTAATTCAATATTAATAGATTGAATTACAGTTTCTACCAACTATAATACAACATCATAGAGGCCTTGAATGCCTCTAAACCCTTAATTAAGTGATACCAATTTAAACTAAATAGTTTAAATCAAATCAATTCGATTAATACAAATTTTACACCCTCAACCAAAATATACCATGGGGAAACGACCTCTCACCCATCATCGATCATATATAAAAGGTATAGAGAATGCTCACGACATCCCAAATGGTCTAAATTTCAACTAAATATGATATAACAGGGTTCCTCTCGAAACCTACACCTGTGCTAAAAATTCATAACACCCAAAATTCTGGGAAAACTAAAAAAAAGGTACGCACCACCTAACTTGTACTCAAATAAGTTGGATCCTCCAGTATCTAAGCCCAATTCTAAGTGGATCAACGTAGATCAGATATTACATCTTAAACACTAAAATTGGATCAGACTGAAACAACGG
Organism: Viscum album; assembly: GCA_963277665.1. Taxonomy (NCBI): domain Eukaryota; kingdom Viridiplantae; phylum Streptophyta; class Magnoliopsida; order Santalales; family Viscaceae; genus Viscum; species Viscum album. The sequence goes on from OY728137.1 coordinate 931,594,591, forward strand.
TTCATACGGAAAAAATCAATAATGAGGAAGGGTATGTGGGGTTATCCTTACCAAGGTGATCCCATAGCTTTTAACATATCAACAAACGGTTGACCGATGGAGTAGATGGATCATGGAGGAGAAAGGAGCTTTCTCACACCCTCCCCCAATGTGTGTGCAATAAAGAGGGAGAGGAAGAAAGTGAGAGTGAAAAAAAAGTAAGGAATTAAGTGTAAAATGGTAATTTTTCTTATTTATTGTGCTACATGGTTTACCCACATGGTTTTCTCAAACATGAAGAAATAGTACCGAAGCCATGGACTAGGGATATTGGTTTTTATGTATTCCCCCACACAATTTGAGAACCAGGCATAAGCCATGGAAATCTATCTACAACATTTTCATTTGAGCTCGCACGGTCGTGCACCTTCAGTCACACAGTTTCCCAAAACCATGTGCCGGAACTTGCGTCCCAAAAACTAGGATTTCGGGCCTATGACACTAAAAACCCAACTTAACACTCAAGGAACTCTCATATCCTTTAAACCAACCCAAAACCATAAAATAAGGCCAATTAAACTCTCAGAATTGAGTTCCAGTCAATGAAACAAAATGTATCACAGCCACTGATTAAAAAAAATCAAAACAGGCCTGGATTTTGAACCAACCCAAAAAAACTCGGGTCATTCCAATCTCCCCACCTTAACATAGCTCATTCACAAACTATCAAACAAAACCCAAAGATGGCACTAAAAAAACATATCATAGTACAAGGAACCCAGAATACCTTAGTTTTATGTTTTCAATCCAAAATTTTTAAGGGGATCCCCACCCTAAGAACTTCCTACCTCTGTCTATCCTGGCCCAAAGCTCAAATTAGTCAAAGGTCCATTGAACTTTTTTGGACCCATGGTCCTCTAATGATGCATCCTTACCCCTGTAGCTCATATGGGCCCTTGTGTCGCTCCCAACACCTAATCAAACCCACACCACATTGGTTCACCCCCCCCCCCCCCATGCCCATGGTTCTCATGGCACAACGAGTCCCCACATCCCATGGATGCTCAAATAAAACTTAGTTCCCTGCACCTCAATCATAAACTTCATTCAGGATTCCCCAATGCCCACGGAACCTCATGTAACCCATATCCCTCAACTGTTATGATTCGTATGTACCTCAAAAACACAACAAAAAAACCTCCAAATTCCAAGAACCTCATATATATATAGTTACACACCATATATAGTGTCAAAGCACTGACGAACGTCTAGGTAGTTCATATAAAACCTATTCACTTTGTGAACTCAAAATAGAAATTCCTCAATAGTCTATTCAAAAATAAAGAAAAAAACTATGGCCATGCCTGTAGTGTACCACTAACCATCCTTAGCTCTCCAGACTGCTCAGCCCCTAGTAGCTTTAAAGAAATAACTTAGCCTTATACAAGGATGTTTGAAGCCTGAACTCTCTATAGTGCTTCACCAGCCACCATCCACTGACCCCTAGATGGGTTCCACTATCTCTACCACTTCCTTTGTGTTTAGATGAACCATAGATACCCACACTTGTTACCATTACTAATAAAATATATGAAGCCTATTCCTTCCCCAATCCCTACCTGATAGATTTCTAGGATATCTATCTATAGAACCTCTCAAGATTTCCCACGTGTCCACATGACTAAGACTCCTTTTGAGGCCTATCACACTGATTCCAGTCAAGAAATGACTTCCTAAACTAAATAAATACCACAATAGAGCTACCACAAGGTGTTTTAGATGGGTCCTGGCTTGACCACCCAGCTGGATCTTATCCTGACCTCTTTTCCTACCATCTAAACCATCACCTGAAGCTTTCCCCCAACTCTAACAAGATCTGTCTATCAGGTTACCTTCTACTATGAGTACCTGATTCACCTCCTCTAAGAATGATTCCATCCTAATTATGTTTACCTACACCCAAATGGTATGTTGTAAGCCTCAATAAAATAAAATCACCCTTGAAGTATCATCACATACAATACCTAGTGAAAATTGTGACAACTCATTGAATGTAGTTGCATAGTCAACGATAGACTTGTCACCCTGCTGAAGGCCCAAGAACTCTCGAGCTCTCTCCACCCATAGTGTCTCATGGAAAAGGTTCTCTATGAATCGGTCCTCAATTTCCATCCATGTCATCCCCACTTGTTTCTGAGTTGGAACCTACACATCCCACCATCCATTAGCTGGCCCACAAAGCATATATATTCCCAGCTTGACCCTCCACCTTACAGGCATCTTGAGCTGCTCGAAGGTCATATTCATTCTCTCTATCCATTTCCCAGCCACCTGTAGACCACCCTCACACTAAAAAAGGTGGTCCCTATAATTGGAACTACTGCATCAGATACTCCATCAACGGATCTACTCCCAAGGAACCTTTGTCGATCCCCTACAAAACACATACCAGGAAAGAGAAAAGTTGCTCATTGACCCATGGCCCGAATGTTGTCAGGCCTAGAAGATGTACTACATGGACTGGATCCTAAACTAGATCCTATCCCTGAGCCTATATCTGCATCTTCTGATTTTATAGCCCCTCATGGGTCTGAACCAGATCGTGATCCTATAACACTATACCATCACCCACCTGATGCTCCATCCGAGCTATCAAGGAGGAACCCACTGAATTACATCAAATGGCAAGACAACCAACATATATCAATATATATATACATATATATATCATAGATAAGTAATTCAGTAAAGGGAATAATGTGACAACTACCATTACTCTCCCCCAACGCAACCTTTCCGTAGGGCATCCCGGCCTCTTGGCCTCCTTACCTTCCCTCAACAGAGCCATGTACCACAAAATCCATGGGAAATTCCCGTCCCAAATACTAGGTTTCCTCAAATTTATGTCTAGGTCCCCCAAATCGGGTGATAAAAATTACCTTCTCTATAAAAAATTCCTGGTACTATATGATCCAGGTCTAATTCTCATTCCACATTCAATTTTTAAATACATTTAAATCATTGAATATCACACTGAGTAAAATAAGGAATTCTATCACATCATGGATTTTCACTTTTTTCACATGGAAATTGACTTATATCACATGTAATAATCATTTTACAAATCATACATGCATTTATAAATTGATAAACTCTAAAATGAGCCTATAAAAATCCAAACAACCTTTCCTTTCCTTACTAATACAAGGCCCAATATTCCCTTACCAAACTGAATCAAGTGTCACATATCACAACTGCTAATCATCACCAACCAAGTGAGCCACCATGGTGGAAATCATATAAAATGTAATTTGAGAAAAATAAAAATAACATAACCCACCCAAGTTAACTCAATACATCCCTAAAACATGAGGCTATGGGCACCAAAGACTGAGATCTAAATTTTTTTATGACAACAAAATATCTCAAGTCTAACAGAACTATAATTTCTCGGATTTTCTGTTTATTATTTTTAAATATTATATGAAATTATTTCGAGACCGTGCGCGAAGACGCCACATCATTTCGAGAACCAGTGAGCCCGGAATGGTGGTTTGAAATTTTTTTAGTTAAGTGAGTCGGCACTTGTGCGCAATTGTGGCAGTTTCCAAACAGATTCCCAGACTAAAAATTTGAGTGCACTGTTGCGTCCGGGAAGACGACTTTACCTAAGAATGAGGCTAACCTCGACCGGTGCAGGTCAAGGAAAAAAGTTAATTTTTTTGATGTTTTATATAAAATAAAATAAATTAAATTAACCAATTTATTTTATTTTATTTAAGGAAACATCTGCTGCAGTGTGGCGATGGCGCAGCTGTTTCCTAAATTGATGGTGCGTCTTAATGACTTTGAAATGGCAAGTCAATGCCATTCATACTACCGCGTAATTAAATGCCAATATGTTTCCCCTTTTTAATGGGTTAAGAAATTGTACGTCCTGGGAAACGTAGAGAGAAGAACATCTGCAGAATCTGCGACGCGTTGGAGAAAATTCTCAATGATGAACATCAACGTATTGAAACCAAGGATCGTTGCACCGACGTTGAAGGATCTCGATGACAACGGCAGCATGACGCCTTCGTCAACGATCGATCCTTTCGAAAGGTAGGGGTTGTTATTTTGATTTCTTTTCCCCGTATTTGAGTTTAAACGATGAACGCGGATCAACCACAAACAAGTTGATCCACGGATTCATACGTTCTTGTGGGAGGTATTTTTCTTCGGGGCGATTATGGGGAATTGATCCATGCTTTAAGTTGTTGAAGATTCTTTCCCCGTTTAAGCCTATTAACGGAAGCGGATCAATGTCGTGACGAACGACGGCGGTGTTTCGTTCCTCAATTTGTTTATTTAGATTTCTTCCTCCTTTTTCCCCACGCGTTCTTTGCGTTCTTCGCGGGGCGACGAACAACGGATCGTTTCTCATCTGTTCTGCGACGCAACAATCCCAAATCAAAGGTTCGACATCGCAACGTCCTTGTGGAGGTGCAGCGATAATGGTGGATGACCAATCGGACCAGATCGGAAAGTGTGTTCTTCGTGCAGGAAGATCAGAATGCATTTTCAGAGCTAATCTAAGGCCTAAAAACGACGGAAGTGGCATCATGGGGTCGGGGCGACCAGAACCTAGAAGTTTTGCAGTGATCGGACGACCGAATTGATGATTGGAGCAGTATGGGAGGCGCGTCGGCGAAGAGTGCTGTTTCTGGAAATTTCCAGAATACATGGCATGTACTTCCAAAGTACACACCGTGTAGTTCCTGCGGTGGCAGCTAGGGATTCGGGGTTAGAGAATAATCACATGGTGTGTGACCCTGGTCACACGGCGTGTTAGACCTTCCCCAAAGCTCGGCGTGTACTTTGGGTAGTACGCAGACACGAGATGCTCTACATGGACTCAGGCGTCACGGTGTGTATAGCTCGGCATAGGCGGCTACGTAGAGTTCGGCATGTATCCCGGGGATACATGGACATGGGATGGAGTACATGGTCGTGTACTCCATCACCCGGCCAGGCGAGGTCAACAGTGTGGGTCACCCCGTGTGCAGGTTGCATGGTTTGGAGTACACGGGTTGGTGACCGTGTACGGGCACATGGCCAGAGTACACGGAGCCAACCACAGTTACCCAGAAACGGCATTCACTTCGTACTACATGTAGTTTATTATGTTTTTCTATATGACCAGCCTCAAGACATGGTTCGTGGTACACGGGCAGTACCCGGGGTCAGACAACACTACGTGTATCATTTCTACACTCCATGTACTTTTTGGAAAATGGCTTGGTCATTTTGTTCACCGTGCCTTGAACATCTTTCATTTGGGTTAGTTCCCCTTCTTCTTGTTTCCCTGAGGGTCAGGCATCTTTCCCTCACACGGGATTTTGATCCCTTCAGCATGACTTTCTGTGATAGAGTCAGGCATCCATTCGAGAGGCCCGGATCGAGATCCTCTATCCATTCCAGACCCTAGGTAGAGTCAGGCATCGACATGACCAACTCTACCGGGCGTTGATCCTCTACCTAGCAGGTGAATTCCGGATGAGTTGCGGTATCCGCCATGGCCCTGGCAGTGATCCTCATCTATGTATCGAGATCTTTCCCACTCCGGAGTGTGTCTCCTGAAATGAGTGCTTCTATCTATCGTAACCCTTCCACTCAAGAGTGTGTCTCCAGTAATGAGTGTATCCATCTCTCGTGATGGTTCCCGACAAACAGAACTTCTCGAAAGGACGTCATCATAGCTATAAGACTCGTGGAGTGTGTCCTCCAGGAACGAGTGTATCATGGAATCTTCGAACGGAATCCCTTGCGGGGGTATGTGGTCGTGTGACTTGTTTCAAGACCACGGGTATGGGTTTTGAGTATATCTGGTTTGTTCTGTATGTTCTGTAGACATATACCATGCATATCTGACTATACCTTTACTTTGTGTACTACTTTGTGGTTTTCAAGGTCCTATACTGAGTATTGTGATACTCACCCCTGCACGGGCTTTGCCTGCATGTCTACTGTCTTGTGTAGACGAGAAGCCTTTTTACAGAGTCCAGGGCGGACCAGGACAGGACCGAGATTTCTGAGTTCCCTACAGGCCGAGGCGTTCCTACGACTATGAGTAGCAGTCCCAGTACCTTTGTGCTTACAGGTTGGACTTTGCAGTTTTTCAGACTATTGCTTTTGGTGGGCTTGTATTCTGGCCCAGTTTATTATTACATTACTCTAACTATAGTCGTACTCTGTTGGTTGGGTTTATTTTTATGCATGCATTTCTGTTCCCTAGTGTTTTACATTTCAGCATTTGTGGACTTGGAGATGTGTGTGTGTGTACAGGTACTTAGGCAATGCCTCCCATGTTAGTGACATGCCTACTCAGTGCTAGTCACCAGTCCATGACCTATTGGCGGCGGGCTTGGGGAGGCATGGTGCGGGCCCCACTGGGACGGGTCGTGATAGAGTGAAGGCTGAGCACCAGGTTCCAGCATTGTTAGCTCACCCCCTGGAAGTTCCAGAGTGGAAGTGGGATGGAATATCGATGGACTTCGTGACAAGCATACCAAGGATGTCCAAGGGGCACGATTCCATATGGGTGATCGTTGACCGACTCACCAAGTCGGACCACTTCCTAGCTATCAGGGAGTAGAATTTCGAAGAGATCTTGGGATGCCTCTACGTAAAAGAGATAGTTTGGCTTCATGGCGTCCCCTCGACTATAGTCTCAGACCGAGACGCTTGATTCACATCCCGGTTGTGGGAGGGATTGCAGGAGGCTTTTGGGACTCAGCTACGCTTGAGCACAGTGTTTTATCCCTAGACGAATGGTCAGACGGAGAAGACCATTCAGGTTCTGGAGGTAATGTTGTGAGCCTATATGTTGGACCTTGGTCGTAGTTGGGAGGACCACCTACCACTGGTTGATTTTGCGTACAACAATAGTTACCACTCGACCATCGGTATGGCACCGTTCGAGGCCTTGTAAGAGAGACCCTACCAGTCACCGCATTGCTGGAACGACCCCGGAGAGTCATCACTCATGGGTCCAGAGTTAGTGCGATCTACTACAGAGAAGGTGAAGATCATCCGGGAGCAGATGAAGACTACACAGAGATGGCAGAAGTCTTATGCTGACAGGTGACAGAGACCTCTGGAGTTCAAAGAGGGAGACCATGTCTTCTATCAGGTCTCACCACGACGAGGGTTGTGGAGATTTGGCTGAGGCGGAAAGCTATCTCCGAGGTTCAACACACCTTTCCAGATCCTGGGCAGAGTTGGAGAGGTGGCGTACCACCTGGCTCTTCCGCCACAGTTGCATCGGGTACATGATATCTTCCACATGTCGCAGCTGAGGAGGTACGTGCATGACCCATCACACGTCATCTACTGGGGCGAGCTGGACATCGAGGATGGAGTGACCATTGCTGAGTACCCAGTGGAGATCGAGGATCGGTATGAGAGGATCCTTCGTGGTCAATTGATTCCCTTATTGCACGTCCAGTGGCAGCATGGGAATCTTCAGGAGAGCACGTGGGAGCGGGAGGCTCAGATACATGCCCATTACCCTCATCTTTTTTAATGGCCTTTGTTTTGGTTTTTTGGGGACGTAAAGCCCCAAGGTGGGAAGAATGTAATGTCTTGGATTTTCCGTTTATTATTTTTAAATATTATATGGAATTATTTAGAAACCGGGCATGAAGACGGCACATCATTCTGAGATCCAGTGAGCCCCGGAATGGTGGTTTGAACTTTTTTAGTTAAGTGAGTCGGCACTTGTGCACGGTTGTGGCAGTTTCCAAACGGATGCCCGGATTAAAAATCTGAGCGCACCGTTGCGTCCAGGACGATGACTTTAAATAAGAATGAGGCTAACCTCGACCGGAACTGGTTGAGGGAAAAAGTTAATTTTTTTGACATTTTAAGTAAAATAAAATAAAATAAATTAACCAGTTTATTTTATTTCATTTAAGGAAACATCCGTTGCAGCGTGGTGATGACACAACTATTTCCTAAATTGATGGAGCATCTTAATGACTTTGAAATGGAAATTCAACACCATTAATACTGCCGCGTAATTAAATTCAAACTTGTTTCCCCTATTTAATGGGTTAATAAATTGTACATCCAGGGAAACGTAGAGAGAGGAACCTCTACAGAATTTGCGGCGCGTTGGACAAAATTCTCGACGACGAATGACAACAGATCGAAACCAAGGATCGTTGTGCCGACGTTGAAGGATCTCGGTGACAACGGCAGCGTGACACCTTCATCAATGATCGATCCTTTTGAAAGTTAGGGGTTGTTATTTCGATTTATTTTCCCTGTATTTGAGTTTAAACAACAAACATGGATCAACCACAAACAAGTTGATCCAGGGATTCGTACGTTCTTGAGGAAGGGATTTTTCTTCAGGGAGATTATGGGGAATTGATCCATGATTTAAGTTGTTGATGATTCTTGCCCCGTTTAAGCCTATTAATAGGAGCGGATCAACTCCATGACGAACGATGGCGGAGGTTCATTCCTTAATTTGTTTATTTGGATTTCTTCCTCCTTTTTCCCCACGCGTTCTTCGCCTTCTTCGCGGGGCGACGAACAATGGATCGTTTCGCATACGTTCTATGACTCAACGATCCCAAATCCAAGTTTCGACATCAAAACGTCCTTGTGGAGGTGTGGTGATGATGGTGGATGAAAAATCAGACCGGATCGGAAAGAGCGTTCTACGAGCGTTCTTCATGCGGGAAGATCAGAACGCGTTTTCAGAGCCGACTGGAGGCCCGGAAACGACGGAAGCGGCTTCGTGGGGTCGGGGAGACCAGAACTTGGATGTTATGCAGTGATCGGATGACCAGATTGATGATCAGAACAGCACGGGAGGCGCGCTAGTGAAGAGCGCCATTTTTGGAAATTTCCAGAACACACGGCATGTACTTCTGAAGAACACGCTGTGTAGTCCCGGCAGTGGCGGCTAAGGATTCAGAGTCAGAGAAGAATCACACGGCGTGTGACCCCGGTCACACAGCGTGTTGGACCTTCCCTAAAGCTCAGTGTGTACTTTGGGTAGTACACGGACACGGGATACTCTACATGACTTCAGGCGGCACGGCGTGTACAGCTCAGTAGAGGTGGATACATGGAGCTCGGCGTGTATCACGGGGATACACGGACACGGGATGGAGTACAAGGTCATGTACTCCATCACCCGGCCAGGCGAGGTCAACAGCACGGATCACCCCATGAGAAGGTTACACGGTTTGGAGTACACGGGTTGGTGACCATGTATGGGCGCATGGGTAGAGTACACGGAGCCAACCACAGTTACCCAGACACAGCGTGTACTCTATACTACACGCCGTGTACTAAGTTTTTCTACATGACCAGCCTCACGACACGGGTTGTGGTACACGGGCAGTACTCGGGGTCGGAAAACACGGCGTGTATCAATTATACACGCCGTGTTCTTTTTGGGAAACGGCTTGGTACTTTTGTTCACAGTGCCTTGAACATCTTTCGCATGGGTCAGTGCCCCTTCTTCTTATTTCCCTAAGGGTCTGGCATCTTTCCCTTATGTAGGATTTTGATCCCTCCAGAAAGAATTTCTGTGATTGAGTCAGGCATCCATCTGAGAGGCCCGGATAGAGATCCTCTATCCATTCCAGACCCTAGGTAGAGTCAGGCATCGACGTGACCAACTCTACCGGGCTTTGATCCTCTACCTATAAAGTGAATTCCGGATGAGTCGTTGTATCCTCCATGGCCCTGGAAGTGATCCTCATCTGTGTATCGAGATCTTTCCCACTAAGGAGTGTGTCTCCCGAAATGGGTGCTTCTATCTATCGTAACTCTTCCACTCAGAAGTGTGTCTCCCGTAATGAGTGTATTCATCTCTCATGACAGTTCCCGACGAACATCACTTCTTGGACGGATGTCATCAGATCTATAAGACTCGTGGAGTGTGTCCTCCCGGAATGAGTTCATCACAGAATATTCGAACGGAATCCCTTGCGGTGGTATGCGGTCGTGTGACTTGTTTCTAGACCATGGGTCTTGGTTTTGAGTATATATGGTTTGTTCTATATGTTCTGTAGACATATATTGTGAATAGATGATCGTACCTTTACTTTTGTACTGCTTTGTGGTTTTTGGGGTCCTCTACTGAGTATTGTTATACTCACCCCTGCACAGGCTTTGCCCACACGTCTGGTGTCTTGTGTAGACGAGCAGCCTTTTTACAGAGTCCAGGGCGGACCAGGACAGGACTAAGCTTTATGAGTTTCCTACAAGTCGAGGCGTTCCTACGGCTACGAGCGGCAGTCCTAGTTCCTTTGTGCTTACATGTTGGACTTTGCAATTTTTTAGACTATTGCTTTTGGTGGGATTGTATTCTGGCCCAGTTTACTTTTACAATACTCTACCTTTCGTCGTACTCTGTTGGTTAGGTTTAGTTGTATGCATGCATTTTTGTTCCTTAGTTTTTACATTTCAGCATTTGTGGGCTTGGAGATGTGTGTGTGTGTGCAGGTACATAGGAAATGCCTCCCATGTTAGTGACATGCCTACTCGGTGCTAGTCACCAGCCCCTGTCCTATTGGAGGTGGGCTTGGGGAGTCACAGCACGGGCCCTACTGGGACGGGTCGTGACAAGAACTCCAAATAGTAATACCAAAAAAGGGGTAAATGAAACTCATTTGATACCACTTATAGAATCCTCGACTTGAACATCCGCCCGAACTCTACTAAGAGGTTGGGTGGCATTGGCCTTAGGTGTACCTCCCGGAAAGTCAGAGGCTTCTGAATAGTAGTGAGGGTGTAAAAAGGTATATTGGGGAGGCTCTACCCTTTAGTAATAGATAATATTATTTTATAAGAATATTATTAACATGTGTAGTGGAAATAAATGACCTAGAAGACTCAAACTATTCCCACAATGTGGATTCACATCCAATAGCGATAAACAGCAGAAACAATATAGAAACAACTACAGAAGAATATATATATAATACAATTCTAGAAAATCACTTGTAGCCACAAAAAACAAAACCAATAAAACAAATCATATAAGATCACACAATACAATACCAAAGGTTCTCTCCAATGCAGACCATAGTTCATATATATATATAATCATTTTCAAATTGAAAAAGAAACAAAATAAAAATAAAACTCTGAAAAGGCATGTATTCATGTTCAATTCCAATATCCATCCCAAAATTACTCTGATCTATCTCCTGAGACTACTCCTTTACCTATACGTAAATAGATAAAGTCTAAATGCATCCTTATGGGCATGTATAGTGTATGAGATGAATCTCATAAGGATACCACCCAATGGTGAGTACCTATTTCACGAGTTTATGAATACTTGAACCACTAAGAAAAGTAAATAATATGATGAAATAATAAACACAATCTCCTCTTGTGCTCAGTAGCCACTAGGGAGTGTCACTTGCTTCGGTCGATTCCAAAATCTCATAAGTAAATATAGTCCTTGAACCATGGCCAAAGGTACCCTTAGAGTCACAAAGTCCTTGTGAACCTTTAAATTCAATCTCAATCATATAGCTTGGAATCATGTGCATCATAACACCTCATGTCTCAATGTAACAACGTCCCAAAGGAACATCTAACAATAGTATACCAGTCCCACAGACACCTTCTTAAAAGAACACATCATCATATGGAACAATGAAAAGAGGAAAAGCAATGTCTATCCTCAAATAAATATCTAGGCCAATGGACTCAATCACGATGAGCCTCATCCCCCAACCAGATGGTCACATTACTACCCATTTAAGGCTCATCACTTTTCATATCGGTTTCTATTGAAATCACCCCCAATCATAAATACCTAAGATGAAACTATCAGGGAACTCTGCCAACATGAGTGGTCAAAACCACCTCATCAGGGATTCAATCTATGCACGCACGACTCAATCAAAATTTTGGTCATCACAGGTGAGTGTAAATCACCAAGTAAAAAACCTAACCCACACCATTTTTGGCACCTCATTCTTTGACGAACATTTCACTCAAATATGATTTCCATTCCATCCATGTATTTGAGTCCATGCCCAACTTTACAGTCACAATACCTCAAACCGACATCCAATACACCCCATCCCATCATCAAAACCACCCATTAAAACTTTGGCCAAGATAAAACATTGATAAAAATCACTCAATCCCAACATCCATTCCATCCTAACCATGTGACACACCCATCACAACACCAAGGGTCTCAGCATTCATAACCTCAAGAATTACACATTTATGAAAACACAACAGATCAATTTAAACCAACTAATTATATTCAAAAATATTTAATTGTACCAGCTACAGGTTATAAAATAATAGCAAGGAGATCATCAATACCTCTAAACTACTTAATAAATCATTAACAATTTTAAAAAAAGTGTTTAAATCAAAACAATTCAATTAATACCATTTTGGAACCCTCATCCAAAATATCCCAAGGTGTACCAAACGCTCACCTAACCTCGCTCAAGAATAAAAAGTATAGGGCGTGCTCACGATATCCCACATGGTCTAACAATAAATTCAATATGTTATAAAAGGGTTATTCTAAAAACCTAGAATTGTGCTAAAAATCTACAACCCCCAAAAGTCCACAAAAACTAAAAACAAGGTATGAGCCACCTACCTTAGACTCGTAGATATTCGCATATCCGGTATCAAAGTCCAATTCAAAGTGGATCAATGCATATATGAGATTCCATTTTAAACCTTGAAATTTTCTCGGACAACAATAGTGGCCCTTAGGGAAAATGGCCATGAAAGAGGATGGGTATGCATGTTTAGCCTTACCAAGGCGATCCCATATCTTTTGACAGATCAAAGAACGAACTCTCGATAGAGGAGATGGATCGAGGAGCAGAAAGGGTTGACCCCCCCCCCCCCCCCACCTCCCCCACCCATTGTACATACGATCAATAAGGATAGGAAGAAAGGGAGAGAAAAAATAAATGAGGAATTAAGATGAAATGGTATGTTTTCATTCTTTACTAGGCCACACAGTTTACCATCACATTTTGGAAAATTTTCTAGAAGCAACTACCTAGGGATGTTAGTCCGTACAACTACCCACACTGTTTGAAAATCTATGTAGAAACTGTGCACAACTATCTATAAATTTTTAAAACAAGCTCGCATGGTCGTGCACCCCCAGTCACATAGTTTCCCTAAACCGTGCAAGGCACCTGCTTACCAAAAACTAATATTTTATCCCTCTGGCGATCCGAACACCCTTTAAAACACACATGGAACTATAATAGCCTCTAAACCAACCCAAAACCATCAAATAATGCAAACAAAAATCTCGAAATTATGTTCCGATCTATAAAAAAATAGCATAGCCACTAATAGAAATATTCAAACCATGTTTGGATTTTGAACCATTCCAAAAACCTGGGTCGTTAATGTGATATAAAAGACCAATAAGAGGATGAATAAGGGACACAAAATAATAAAAAATAAATGAGAATAATAATAACCATATCATGGGAATAAGATAATCATCGACATCATGATGGAATAAAAAGATAAATTCATTTAATGTGGCAATTTATAAAAATGAAACATAATTCCATTGTGTTCAAATACCACACATATTTGTGAACAAATCTAAAATTCTCTTCCTGCATAAAATATATTCATATTAACTACATAATAGTTTAAAAAAATATAAAATCATTCTTACATATAATAAAAATTATCTAACTCGATAACTAATTTTAACTAATGTATTGGAGGGATAAATTATTATTTCCCAACACATCACATTATAATATTTACATCGTCATTAATTACACATAGAATGTAAAACAGTCATAGTCATGAAACAACCCGTGGAATAGAATGTGGTAAATTATTATTTCACAAATAATAAATTAATTATTACCTGTTGAGTTCCTCAAAATAAAATCTGTGATAATTCATTGGAATAATTTATCCACTTAATTTTGATAATAAATAATAGATTATGAGTTGAAGATTATTTTTTAAAGAAAAGTCAAATTGATAAATCAATGCATCTGTGTTAAAAATTATGGTGGAAATATGTATAAAAAGATAATATATAACGTAATAGTAATGAAATTATATTAAAGAAATATTAATGTAATATCCATACTAAAATGAAGTTAACATTTGTAAAACACAAAAAAAGGGATTTTGGTTTGAGAATCCACATACCATAATTCAATTATTATTTTTTTGGTTTTATGCCTTATAAATAATAAACACATATTTATACAAACATTTAACAAGAAATTCATTATTTTAAATTGTAAAACTATTTATAAATTATAATCATTAGAATATTTTTTAATTTCCCTTAACAAAATTTAAGTGTTTCAATAACACGTTTTTATAAAAAAAATTCCATTTCACTTTGATTTCTCTATTTTCATTCAAATTCATTTATATAAATGTATAATTAAAAAAATAATCTTATAATACATGTTCGTAATTATTTATATACAATATATAATTAATATAATACATCCATGAACATGATTAGAGGTATTTTTTTTATAAATGTCTCTATATGTGGTTAACCAACATTTAACTGGACGTTATTGAATGTGATTAAAAGGGAAGTATAAATTTTATATTTTACAAAAATAAGATAGTTTCAGTCGGTTATCACCATTAATATAATTTCAAATTTCTGAATTATAATTTTTTTGTATATGTTTTTGAAAGTAATCATGAAAAATAGAAAATAGAATAGGGAATGATGGAAGACATAAAAGAAAATTACTCTCTACTTGGTGTATCATATCTTGTACGACACTATATCCCCCTTGGTGATTGGGGTTTGATATCACTAGAATGTCCGTATGTATTCTAAAATGATTGAGACAAATGATATGGATAGTTCATGTGCTTTGGAATGGTTAGATTACTTGTTTTTCAAGCAAATGAAAAGGGGCTATTTATACTTGAAGGGAAGAGTATTTTTAGAAAAAAATTGAACAAAATATTATTTTATTGAAAAAACGTGTATTAGGGAATTTTTTACATTGAAAAAAATATATTAATATAATATAATTGGTTGAATCATTTAAATTGACATTATAATTCTAATTCATTAAGTTTTTAAAAAGGAATTTTTAAAGAAATGACAATTGTAATCTTAAGAAATAACTTTTGACTTTTTGTTTTAGAATGTTAATTTATAGGACATGAAATTTATTTTATTTTATTTTATTGACACAGTAATGAAATAAAATATATCATGGCCAAACCTCTTTTTATAGGAATTATTATTTTATTACTACATAATTAATGATTTAATTTATAAGACACTATGTATGTGAAGAAATTAATTTTATTGTTCACTCAAAAATTGAAGTATTTCTATAAATTACAAAAAAATCACCCATGGAATATTTCAACATGCTACATTAAATATTTATATTAATTTTTTCCTGATAAATTTTTAAAATATGATATTTTAATTTTTAATATAAAAATTATGATATTTATGAAATTCTTTAAAACACAGATTATTAAAAATGTGATTATATTTTCATTGAGTTTTTTAATAATGATATAAAATTTTTTCAATATATTATTTTAATTCACATTATATAGTCATAATTATTATTATTTAAATCATAATATATTATTTTAATGAAAAATTAATATCCCAATATTCAAGATATTGTTACCAACTATTAGGTTACTATTACCAACAGTCGGAATACTGTTCCAATAGCCACATTACTATTAGAATAGTCATGTTAACTTCTAAAAATACATCTTCATTCATTTAATAAATTTTCAACTCAATTCATCTCAAGGGTATATATTTTTATTTTTTATGATTTTTATTGGTTAAAAAATATTCGTTTCACATATATTCTATTTATAGTGGGGGAAATGATTCTAGTAGATTGGGGTGATCAATATTTTCCCATTATATCTTTTATATTTTGATTTTTGGTCTAGTTTTAATGTTTTAAATTTTTTTTATTTTATTGCTAATTAATGAAACAATATTTAAAAATGGAATAATTCCTTTGTTGGTATCTCTCTATTTTTTATGTGTATAATATTATATAATATATTACAAAACACATTTATTCAGGAAACAAGTATTACTAATAAACACTGGTTTGTTAAATTCTATACCCATTTAAAAATTACATCCCTAAAATATCAAGTCATGTTCTTTATTGAGAATATATATTGATATTTTTGATTAATTGTTTTCTCTAGTTTATATGTCGCCTCTACATACTTAGGGTCCTTCCAAAACACTTTGACATGGTGAGTTGTCTTGTTGTGTAGTACATTGCCTCTATGGTCCAAGAACTTCACGAAATGTTATTTTTATTAGAGTTCATTCTCTAGTTGTATCACCATTGGATTTAGTTCACGTGAGTGATCGGGTATGTTCATCCTCATGAGTGATACATAGAAACTTTCATGAACATGATCCATATATTGTGGATGTTGAATATTATAATCCACTACTACTATGTAATGAAGGATATCAATGGGGATAATGTAACATGGGATAAGCATCCCGTTATTTACAAACTACATGACTCTCTTTTTTGGTTTTATTCAAAAGAAAATGTTATCTGCAACATCGAAAACCATGTCCCTTTGATGGCTGTCTTCATATCCCTATTAATAACTCTGGGAAGCTTTTATATGTTGTTGGATGGATGGAACATTCAATGTAATCACTATCCTAAGACTAGGTCATGTAGAATTCATTCCCCAACATCATCCCAACATGTTGGATTTCTACATCACTTCCCATATAGTTTTTCATATTGATCCATCTCAATAGTTGAGATGAAGATATTGTTATATGACATACTAGATAATGGGATATATTGATCATATCAAACATTTAATTTCATTGAACAATATCTTATCATGTGATAGTGTGTCTGAATAGCCCATTTAGTTTGAGAATAAGTTTTTAGGTGATAGGCCATGAAGATATTCAATTCAGTACTCAAATCATGTTGAAATATTTTCAAAAATTAATTTGCTAACATTTGATCTTGGTCATTGATGACTGGAAGTGGAACCCCTTCTAACCTCACCACTTCCTTCACATATATCATTGAATGTTTTTAATGATCGAAATCTCCACTAACAGAAATAATGTGGGAAGAGAAGTTGTGTCTATAATTCATAACCAATATCACATTATTTACTTTGGTTGTCTTTTAGATACCGGTGATAAATTCCATGGTGAAATTCTCCCATTTAAATGAGTGTATAGGAAATGGTTTCATCATCCCATTGAAATTATTTCTCTATGCTTTGTTTTGTTGACACACAGAACTCTATGCTATATATTATGCAATATCCTTCTTCAGGTTCTCCCACTAAAAGTTCTCTTGAATATCACGGTCCATCATTGTATATCTATGATGGTTATATAATGGTGAAGTATGTGCATTTTCCAACATATCCTTATCTATATTAGGAGATAAAGGCACAAAAATCCTCATACCAAACTAAATCACACCATCATCATCATTGTGGTACTCATGTAGCTTTCCATCAATTACTACTTTCACATTCTTTTTTAGCTCAAGATCGTCCCTATGTGCCTCCTTAATCTTATCCTATATATATGGTTGGATAATAACTGTTCATGGTAGGATGTATTCACTATTATTATGATTTCAATATCAATCCATTCCATATCCTTTAAGAAAGGGGCTTTCTAAATCTGCATCATAGAGAGTTTTCTAGGTTGTTTTCTTCTAAGATAATCATCCACATTGTTCACCATTACCGAATGATAGAGAATAGATAAATAAATGTCCTTTATTAGCTCAAACTCTTATACATTGACCTCCTTCTATGTTAATATATACATAAAAATCATATTATTTGTATATATGTGACACATTCCAATATATAGATAGTGCCACCAAAATTTTAGATAAAATATCATAGCTACTAACTTCAAATCATACATCAGGTACTTATTCTCATGGATCCTCTACATTAGCGATTTTCTGGCTAACAATTTAACAATTTAATCAGTAAAAACCCCAATACATTCTTTGAAGAATCACCATATATGACAAAACATTCTATTCTTGTTGGTAGTCTGAGAGCAGGTGAATTGATAAGCTCTTATTGATATCCTTGATGCATTCATATCATTATTCTATGAAGACATAGATTACTCCTTTACATGTTATATAGTTATTAGGACATAAAATCATGAGAAATTTCTCAGAAAACGTGAGTATTAACTTGAAAATAGGAGAAAACTAATGATTTTTGTGACACTAGTGGGTCTAGGCCATTCGTAAATTGCCATTGTTTTTTAATCGTCTACAAAAAAATCCATCAATTATTATCTCATTCCACATTAATGAAACTTAATGTAACCAAAATTCATGCTTGAATAACTTAGTTTACATTTTCACCCTCTTTAATGTCTCTAGAACCATCCATAGATCATATTAATGTTCCTCCTTACTATAAGATTAAATTAATATATCATCGATAAACACTGCCATAAATTTTTTGAGGTAATATCTATGTACAATATTAATCAAATCCACAAATATTTTTGGGGAATTAGTTAGTTTGAAGGGACTTTCTATGAACTCATTGTGCACATAACTTGTAAGGAATTATATATTTTGAATGTCTTCCTTCTTCTCCATCAGTTCATGATATCTAGAATAATGATCCACCACTGAGAAGTATTGTGCTCCTCCTAGATGATTTAACAAGTCATTAATCTTTATAATAAAATAAATATTATTTGTGGTTATATTGTTGAGCCCTTGATAATAGATAAAAAACTGAATTTATCCAGTGTCTTTCTTTAAAAATAGTTTTGGTACTACCCAAGGTGATACACTAGGGAATATGAACCCCTTATCCAAACTCTATTGTAGCTATATTTTAACTCTTCTTGTTCAATTAGGACCATTATATAGGGTAATATTTAGATAAGATAATCCTAGAGCATGATCACTATTGATTACACTTATTCATGAACTGGGAAAAGACCAGGTAACTCATTAGGAAATACGTCATTGAGTTCCCTTATAATGGGAATCTACTCAAGTTTGATTCTTTCCTTCAACGCAATCTTTTGGTCTAGGTATGATTCGTCATAGTTTATCAACACTCACACTATTGAGGTGCTTTACAAAGTACATTAACATTATTATCGAATTCGTAGATGATAATTGGGTGATATGGGATATGAAATAATATCCCATTTTCCTGAAAATTGATGCGTGATATATGTACTAAGATCCAATGAATGCTCAGTATAGCATCAAATTCCCACAAGGGTTGTATCATAATATTTTTTAGAAGAATATTCCCATAGACACTAAGAGAAGAATTTTCCAACACGTGGAGTATAATGATTTTACCACAAGGTTTTTTTTATAGATATATCTAGATCATGTTATTAGGTCTTGATTCAATGGCTCTATAAAACCATCATGATATAAAGAAATTCATAGAACAAGAATCTAATAATTCTTTTTCCATTCTAGAGTGAATATGTAGTGTACCTTTTATGGCCTCATTTTAACATTCCACTTCAGTAGTAGTGAAGGAATATTATTTCCCTTCATCCTATGGATTTTTTGGTTGCTGAGATTGTAACACCCCGAGCTTCCATGGTATGATTCTCTTTGAATAATACAGTAGTGTGTGTTGTACGCAACTTCGAGTTCTAACACACACCACGACCAATAAAGTAGCCGTTATGAATAGTAATACCTACTTTTTAAAATTTTAGAAATATTTTCTCTCAAGATGAACTTCATTTTTGGATTTGGAGTATTGAATTTAGCCTAAGGTGAAATTTTGGTACTTTTCAGATAACTTTAATATTTTGATGAATAGTGAAAATTACTGAATTTTAATTAAAAATAAATTTTTTAATCAAAATAATTAATAGTGATAAATTATGAATTTGAGTGTTTTTAAAGTATATTTAAAATAAATTTTTACCATTTAATAAAATTTTGGTCATTGGACATAATTTCACAATTAAACCGGATATAAACAAGTATCAATCTTTTGATAGTTATTATATCTTAAAAACACGCTTTTTGTTTTGACAACGAGAATTAATTTTAAATTAATTTCTTCCACTTCTGTGTTTTTTATTTGGAAAAATGGATTCCATATTTGGAATCAGTATTTTAAAATTGTGTAAATAGGTAACTTTAATTTTTAGACATTTTGAATAATTACTTCGGTAAATATTTTATTTACCATGGTTAAAGGGTAAATCTGGTAAAAAAGGGTTAAAAAATAATATTATAATAACACTAAATTACTCTAAAACGTTTCCTAACCTTATTGGATGACACATGTCCGACCATGGGTATCTTGGGGTCTATTTTTTGGACCCCATGGAGCCACTTGTAAGTGATAATGACACTTTATGTTAATTAAGTTCAAATAAATACAAAAAGGACATAAGCATATATCTTTTAGAAAAACAATTTTTACTTAGGGTTATATATATTGGATTTTAGACTATGAATATTAATTAGAAATCTAAAAAAATTTCCTACATAATGGTATTATTTTTATAATTTTTAGACCTTAAATAATTTAATTTATTTATGACACAATGATGATGCAGTAATTACCATAATAGTGAATAATTAAAATAATTGATATTATAAATACCCAAATAAATAAAATTTGAGTCTTTTAATGAATTAACCTAATTTTCATGGATAATATGACATATTAGGATTTATTTAATTAACTTTGTTCGAAGTAATCATTCTGTTATGAATTTTACAAAAGTCAATTATTGAATAGTGTCAAAATTAACATAAAAGAGTTTTTAAAACAAATTTTATATTATTAATTGATATTAAATTCCTAAAAATATAAGGTTCAGCCAAGAGACTTATATCATTATTGTGTTATAATTAATTTACCACTTGGGGGTATCTTGTATGTATATTGTAAGTTTATTAACTATATAATATAAAAATACAAAGTGACATGGTAAGTGTCAAACTAATTAACTAAGTGTTAAAACTAAAATATAAGGTTACTATAATGACCCAAACCTGTCTAAATTATATTGGTTGAGTATTTTTCAACCCATACCCACCTTAAACATTAAATAATACACTTTGGAGCCATTATAAACCGAATATTAATTTATTATAAAATAATATTTCTAGCTTTTCAAAAGGTGCCCCTCACCCCTCTTATAAAAGGACACTCACCCTTCTCATTAATTCACACCATCAAAGCCTTTTGGATCGGCCAAACTCTACCCAAATACTCTCTAAACGTACCTAAATACAACCTAGAGGCATTATTTGGATCAGAAATCCAACCTCAGGAGCCCTTTTGATCAAATCAAAAGGATGAACTCGAAGAAGATGTAATGTTTTCACCACCCTTTTTCAAATTCATTTCTTCTTCAACTTATTCTTTCCTTGTTATTATCATTCTAAAATAATGAATCCAGTATCTCCTATATACTTTAATGTTATTATAAACATGGTACAAACATATTTCAGTATTCTATCGATCCTTTGAATGACATGTCACCATACGTGCGCACGTACGGCTTACCGTCTCCACGTCATGGTGTAATTGTTATTCAAAACATTATTTTTTGGATGGGTATAATAATGATGTGTAATTCATGTAAATAATAAATATAACATGATAATTATTCTGTATATAAGGTATGACATCCAATTATATATTATTTTAATATCAAAAGAATGATATTTTCGCTCATGCGTACGTACGGATTACCGTCTCCACGACGCGATGAGATTCATTTCCAAGTTCACCATTCATCGACGATTATAAAAATATATATTACTAATAAGTATGTAATATATGAAATAATAATGCTGATGGATATATATATATATATATGAGTATTTATGTACTTACATATATCTTATTCACTTACTTCCGTTCAATACTATAACAGTGTTTATGCGTACGTACGGACTACCATCTTCATAAACGGTGTTTTCCATTTCATATATATGTATATTATACATATTTATATTCTAAATATATATATTATATATTTATCTTGTTTTATATTCTGTAAGTATTTAAATCATGATCTAAGTTATACAACCAAGAGTGACAAGTTAAAACACGTACGATAAAGAAAGTGATTATCACCCGAAATGTTAACTTAACATGGAAATTATTATTAAATGGGTAATATAAAGTCATAAATAAATCATGTATGATATCATAAATATTAATATGGTTTTGGTATAATTTAATAACATACTAAGATCTTCGTACAGGAGGTTAAACGTACCCTCGACTAAAGGAAAGTGCAAGGTAAGGGGTTTTCATCTAACTCCTTATTCCCGTGAGATTCATGCCATATTGCCACTATTACCTTTTGTGTGGTGTATGTACTGCCCATAATTGAATTCTTTGTGTAATACACTTTAATTTATGTTTATTTACATATTCATTGTATGATACCTCTTTCATGGGTTGTATGTTTCGTAAGTTACCAAATTGGTAAGGGTTTATTTCACTATCTCTTCATTATCCGAGGTTGTTTATACATAATAATCTACTAGGATTTCTTTATCATCCACATCCATCTTTCTTCGAAATGTATTTCAAAAAAAATTTACTATTTACAAATAATATGGGTTAATGTAATTTATACCCTTGTTTGACTTTTTATAAGAGGTTTATAAAGGAATATTTCCGTCGTTTTCCAAAAAAGGTGCTTTTAACCTTTTCGACAAAATTAAGGTAAGAATGTTTTTTTAACTTATATGGCGGGTGAGGCTATTCTCTGCCATTATAAAATCATTGAAGCTTCCCTTAAAATATCATAAGAATATTTTCAAAGTAAATGTTTTATTTTATAATTATCTGACTTTTAAATGATTTCAAAATGAATATTTTAAGAATTTCTGAAAGGTACTCTTTATCAAAAAAAATAATTTTAAATGTTTTAAAGATTTATCTTTTTAAATATTTTTAATTAATGTCAATGTTTTCAAAATGATTTTAAGGATTTATTTATATGTACATGAATGTTTTGAAATGATATTTCTTTTCAAAAGTTTCCAAGTGTAATGGGACACTTTGATTCCAAAAATCTCTTTTAAATTACTTAATAAATGTGTGACTTTTAAATGATTTCAAAAAAAAGAGATATTTCTCTCAAATAATTTTGATTTCATCTATGTCAACATCCTTTGATGGATTTTAATATTATTTTAAGTTGATTTGTTATGATACAAAACTTCCATATTGTTTTGATGTTTTTGTGATGTGTTTGACTGTGGATGTATTATTCTTAAACCATTCATGGTTTATGGTTGAATTATTTACATTTCGTATGCTAGTTTTAATACGAATGTTTATGTTATGTTTAAACCTTTTCATATGGGAATGCATTGGACTTAATATGTGAAGGGTGGAGCCCGCTATAGCTCCTCGATTCATCAGTAGGTCTCATGAGACAAACTAGTGTCTTGGCACAAGGCCTTGACAAAATCTTATTTGTAGTCATGGCACGAGGCCTTGGCTAAGTGGTTATGATAGTCTGGCATTATGCATTCCATCATTATGAAAGTGGTTTGTGATATTTCATGTGATTATTCGATTATTAGAATATCCATGTGAATAAGTAAATGAAATTATTTCATTTTATTACTGCCATATTATGCTGAAGTTCAAGTTTAAAAGGATTTTTTTTTAGTTTTATACATTGCCTTAAATGTTTATGCTTATTTTTGAGAGTTTCCTCTGTATTTCTTACCCTTACTGAGCATTTGAGCTCACCCCTTTCTATGTTTTATTTTTCCCAGGATTCCAACAAGTGTAATGTGATTGATATATAGGGTTAAGCCAAGGGAGTAATAGCGTTCATAAAGATTATTTATGTTGTTTTGTACGTCTTAAAGTGAAAATGTAACATTCATGTATGTGATCTATTTTTTCAAGACTGCTAAACTAATCGGTCCTTCGGAACATGATCTTTCTTGTGATCTTGCCAATGTATTAAAATAATGCACCGACTCTGGGTAACTGGGGTCGGGGAGTTACAGTTGGTATCAGAGGAAGTTTAGAAATATCCTTGGAAACTAGATTTAGATAAACTCTGATTAGAGCACATAGCCCTAAGATAGACTTTGGGAATTAGTATAGAAGAACTTCCTGGAATTTTGGTATTGTAGAGATTTTGTGAGTTTTCCGAGAAATACATCCCTATCTGGATACGAGCAGGTAGAGGCGGCTCTGGAACAGATGTACCTAGGGGTAGAACATGAAAACACCGCTTTGAGCTAGACTCGAACAGGAACTGGTGCACAACAACGGGCCTTGCTACACTCTTGGTTACGACACTCCCGGGGGATATGCTTAGGATAATTCTCATTTTCTTTACAAACCATTATTAAGGGCTTATGAGTATATACATACTCAAAGAAAACATTTTTATGATTAAGGATTATATCCATAAACTGTTCAATTTTTGTTAGGTATTTTACAAGTTTGGTAATTATTCATTGCAATTCATAAACTGAACCAGTTTATGCTATTGTACAGAAATGGCTCCCATTAGAAGGAATGTGAACTCTCGTATTACGTATGATCCAAAGAGTAAGAAGGATCATATCTTTCGTGGTCCTAATCCAGAATTTAGAAGTGAAATAGTTTTCCATGTATTATCATCATATGAAGAAATAATATCATGTGTTGATAAGATGAGTAAAGAATTCTCGGAGTTCTATGGCTTTGAATGGAAACAAGAGAAGAAAAGGATGGAAGGGGGAATGATGGATAAAGGGAAGAGGGAAAAGAAGAATTTTCCCATATGTGATAACTGTGGGACGAAACAACCTAGAACTTGCCAGAAAGGAATGGGATTTTGTTATAAGTGTGGAGGAAAATGGCACAAAGTACGTGACTGCAAGGGTAAGAAAATGGTTTCAAATATACAATGCTTCATTTGAAAGGATTTTGGACACTATGCAAACCAATTTCCCAGTCATCAGACTATGCCGCAAATGATGCTATTGGATAATAATCAAGTTATGATACTACCACAGATGAAGAGGAATGACTAGTGTTCTTATGTTGTTATTTTAGAATTATTTCATTTATGTGTTGTATCAATGATGTTCTAGAAATAAATAAGGATTGTACTACAGTACTATTTAATTAAGGATTTAAGATTTTATGGTACTAAGAAAAGTGACTCTACAATGAGTTAAATTTTTTTGGAAATTACATGGTTGAAGGAAAGATAAACCTTAGTATGGTCCTAATATTAAGGTAGTGATTTTGGAATAAGAGATGGTTGATTTTGGTAATTCCGGATGTTGCGGTGTTTTAAAAGAATATATGAGGAAGTCATTCACATGTTATTACCTGAAAAAAAGGGTCCTCATTATGTTTAACTTCCTTGTAAATTTTGGACTATGAGTTTGGATAATATTATTTAGGATAAGTCTAATGGTTGGAATGGATTAAGTTTTAAAGGATAGTTTTTTGGATTTTTATAAAAGGACAACACGCAGACCATGTGACGACCCGTCGTGTTGGACAAAGTTGCGGGAATCGAACCCACAACCATGGTGCAATTGGGATTTATCGCCTACCATTGTGCTACATGAATTTCATGGATGGTATAATGTAGTTTCTTTACATAAAGGGTCTGATATGTGAATTATAAATTCATTATATTTGGAACCCTATACGATTAGGATAAATAGAGTATTTTTGAGTTGTATTTTGTTTTGGGGTGAAAGATGAGTTTGTGGTAGAAATTTAATAATGGATAAGACTCTAATTATAAAGTAAGTATATCTCCTTATGATCTTATCCAATCTCATAAATAAATTCCTCAACATTAAGAAAAGGAACTTAGAACATAAATTTTGTCCTAGATGGTACCTTAGATCATCACTAATTTATGGCTTTAGGATTATTGGCCTTTTCATATCCATGTTCTCTACCACTCTCCATCAGATAATTGATGGTTAGATTCTCTTCCATATCCATATTTTCCTACATGGAACCCTAGTATGTGTTATTTTCGGTAATCTTCATACTTTCCACTCTTTTTTTTAAATATAGGCCTCATTGATATATTTTTCGATGTGGGATTTCAACTAAGATATTTTTAGACGTCAAAAATGTGTTGTCCTAATACCTTATGTTTTGTTGAACCGATGGTATTTTAAATCATCATATATTGATGAATTTAAGGACCTCAATTTTAAAATTGTTTGTGATTGATGACCTCAATCACTACCTATAAATATTTACGTTTTTCCTCCAGTTATATGTCTATAATTTCCACCAATGTGCTCCTAATCGAGATCATAATTTTGTGGTGACCCTTTCATTTCTCTTTTCATCTTGTTAAGACTAAAATTTTATTAACCAAATTTATGATATGGGTTTTTTCCACAAAGATATTTTCTATTTTCAACCTTTATTTTCAAAGAACAATATCAAATTGCGAGGACGTAATTTATTTAAGGAGGGGAGAATGTAACACCCCGAGCTTCCACAGTACGCTTCTCTTTGAATAATACAGTAGTGTGTGTTGTACGCAACTTCGAGTTCTAACACACACCACGACTAATCAAAGTAGCCATTATGAATAGTAATACCTACTTTTTAAAATTTTAGAAATTTTACTTCTCAAAATGGACTTCATTTTTGGATTTGGAGTATCTAATTTAGCCTAAGGTGAAATTTTGGTACTTTTCGGATAACTTTAATATTTTGATGAATAGTGAAAATTACTAAATTTTAATTAAAAAACAACTTTTTTAATCAAAATAATTAATAGTGATAAATTATTAATTTGAGTGGTTTTAAAGTATATATAGAATATATTTTTTCCATTTAATACAATGTTGGTCATTGGACATAATTTCAAAATTAAACCGGACATAAACAAGTGTCAATCTTTTGATAGTTATTATATCTTAAAAACACGCTTTTTATTTTGACAATGGGAATTAATTTTAAATAAATTTCTGCCACTTTTTTGTTTTGAATTTCGAAAAATGTATTCCATATTTGGAATCAGGATGTTCAAATTGTGTAAATTGGTAACTTTTATTTTTAGACATTTTGAATAATTACTTCGGTAAATATTTTTATTTACCATGGTTAAAGGGTAAATTTGGTAAATGAGGATTAAAAATAATATTATAATAACACTAAATTACCCTAAAACGTGTCCTAACCTTATTGGTTGATACATGTCCGACCATGGGCATCTTTGGGTCTATTTTTGAACCCCATGGAGCCACTTTTAAGTGATAATGATACTTTATATTAATTAAGTTAAAATAAATACAAAAAAGACATAAGCATATATCTTTTAGCAAAACAATTTTTACATAGGGTTATATATGTTGGATTTTCGACTATGAATATTCATTAGAAATATAAAAAGGTTTCCTACATAATGGTATTATATTTAAAATTTTTAGACATTAAATATTTTAATTTATTTTTGACACAATGATGATACCGTAATTACCATAATAGTGAAAAATTAAAATAATTGATATTATAAATACCCAAAAAACATAATTTGAGACTTTTAATGAATTACAAAAATTTTATAGGATAATATGACATATTAGGATTGATTTAATTAACTTTTTTCGAAGTAATAATTCTGTTATGATTTTTAAAAAAGTCAATTATTGAATAGTGTCAAATTTGACATAAAAGAGTTTTTAAAACAAATATTATATTATTAATTGATATTAAATTCTTAAAAATATATGTTTCGGCCAAGAGACTTATATCATGATATTTTTATCATTAATGGACCACTTGGGGGTCTCTTGGATGTATATTGTATTTTTATTAACTATATAATATAAAAATACAAGGTGACATGGTAAGTGTCAAACTAATTAACTAAGTGTTAAAACTAAAATTTAAGGTTAATATAATGACCCAAACCTGTCTAAATTCTATTGGTTGAGTATTCTTTGACCCATACCCACCTTAAGCTTTAAATAATCCACTTTTGAGCCATTATAAAGTGAATATGAATTTATTATAAAATAATATTTCTAGCTTTTCCAAAGGTGCCCCTCACCCCTCTTATAAAAGGACACTCACCCTTCTCATTAATTCACACCTTCAAAGCCTTTTTGTTCGGCCAACCTCTACCCAAATACTCTCTCAACTTCCCTCAATACAACTTATAGGCCTTAGTTTGATCAGAAAGATAGCCTAAGGAGCCCTTTTGATCAAATCAAAAGGAAGAACCCGAATAAGAGGTAATGTTTTCACCACCCTATTTCAAATTCATTACTTATTCAACTTCTTATTTCCTTGTTATTATCATTATAAAATAATGAATCCAGTATCTCCTATACACTGTAATGTTATTATAAACATGGTACAACCATATTTCAGCATTCTATCCATCCTTTGAATGATATGTCACCATACGTGCGTACGTACGGCTTACCGTCTCCAGGTCGTGGTGTAATTATTATTCAAAACATTATTTTTTGTATGGGTATAATAATGATGTGCAATTAATTTAAATAAAAAATATAACATGATAATGATTCTGTATATAAGATATAACATCCAATTATATATTATTTTAATATTAAAAAAATGATATTTTCGCTCGTGCGTACGTACGGATTACTATCTCCATGATGCGGTGAGATTCATTTCCAAGTTCACCATTCATCCACGATTATAAAAATATATATTACTAATATGTATGTAATATATGACATAATAATGCTACTGGATATATATATATAAGGATTTATGTACTTACATATATCTTATTCACTTACTTCCGTTCAATACTATAATAACGTTTATGCGTACGTATGGACTACCTTCTCCATAAACGGTGTTTTCCATTTCATATATATGTCTATTATACATATTTATATTCTAAATATATTTATGATATATTTATCATATTTTATATTCTGGAAGTATTTAAATCAGGATCTAAGTGATACAACCAAGAGTGACAAGATAAAACACGTACGATAAAGAAAGTGATTATTACCCGAAATGTTAACTTAACATGGAAATTATTATTAAATGGGTAATATAAAGTCATAAATGAATCATGTATGATATTATAAATATTAATATGGTTCTGGTATAATTTAATATCATACTAAGATCTTCATACAGGAGGTTAAACGTACCCTTGACTAAAGTAAAGTTCAAGGTAAGGGGTTTTCATCTCACTCCTTATTCCCGTGAGATTCATGCCATATTGCCACTACTACCTTTTTTGTGGTGTATGTACTGCCCATAATTTTATTCTTTGTGTAATACACTTTAATTTATGTGTATTTACATATTCATTGTATGATACCTCTTTCATGGGTTGTATGTTCCGTAAGTTACCAAATTGGTAAGGGTTTATTTCGCAATCTCTTCATGATCCAAGGTTGTTTATACCTAATAATCTACAGGTATTTCTTTATCATACACATCCACATTTCTTCGAAATGTATTTCAAAACATTTTTACTATTTAAAAAGAATATGGGTTAAAGTCATTTATACCCTTATTTGACTTTTTATAAGAGGTTTATAAAGGAATATTTCCGTCGTTTTCCAAACAAGGTTCTTTTAAGCTTTTCGACAAAATTAAGGTAAGAATGTTTTTTTAACTTATATGGTGGGTGCGGATATTCTCCGCCATTATAAAATTGTTGAAGCTTCCCTTAAAAGCTTATAAGAATATTTTCAAAGTAAATTTTTTATTTTATAATTATGTGACTTTTAAATGATTTCAAAATGAATATTTTATGATTTTTTGAAAGGTACTCTTTAACAAAAAAATAATTTTAAATGTTTTAAAGATTTATCTTTATAAATATTTTTAATTAATGTCCATGTTTTCAAAATGATTTTAAGGATTTATTTATATGTACATGAATGTTTTGAGTTGATATTTCTTTTCAAAAGTTTTGAAGTGGTATGGGACACTTTGATTCCAAAAATCTCTTTTAAATTACTTCCTTAATAAATGTGTGACTTTTAAATGATTTCAAAAAAAGAGATATTTCTCTCAATTAGTTTTTATTTCATCTATGTCAACATCCTTTGACGGATTTTAAGTTTATTTGAAGTTGATTTATTATGATACAAAACTTACATATTTTTCAAAAGTTTTTGTGATGTGTTTGAATGTGGATGTATTATTCTTATACCATTCGTGGTTTATGGATGAAGTATTTACATTTAGTATTCTAGTTTTAATACGAATGTTTATGTTATGTTTAAACCTTTTCATATGGGAATACATTGGACTTAATATGTGACGGGTGGAGCCCGCTATACCTCCTCGATGCATTGGTAGGTCTCATGAGACAAACTAGTGTCTTGGCACAAGGCCTTAACAAAATCTTATTTGTAGTCATGGCACTAGGCCTTGGCTACATGGTAATGATAGTCTGGCATTGTGCATTCCATCATTATGAAAGTGGTTAGTGATATTGCATGTGATTATTCGATTAGTAGAATATCCATGTGAATAAGTAAATTGAATTATTTCATTTTATTTCTGCCATATTATGCTGAATTTCAAGTTTAAAAGGCTTTTGTTTTAGTTTTATACATTGTCTTAAATTTTTATGCTTATTTTTGAAAGTTTCTGATGTATTTCTTACCCTTACTGATCATTTGAGATCACCCCTTTCTATTTTTTATTTTTCCCAGGATTCCAAGAAGTGTAATGTGATTGATATTCCGGGTTAATCCAAGGGAATAATGGTGTTCATAAAGATTATTTATGTTGTTTTTTACGTCTTAAAGTGAAAATGTAACATTCATGTATGTGATCTATTTTTCCAAGACTGCTAAACTGATCGGTCCTTCGGGACTTGATCTTTCTTTTGATCATGCCAATGTATTAAAATAATGCACCGACTCTGGGTAACTGGGGTCGGGGCATTACAGACATTCTTTACCCTCAATGACCCTAGTATAGTGCACTTACTAGTATAGTTCCCTTTCTCCCTACAGCTGAAGCATTGAATCAAAGGTGTTGCACAAAAAGGTTCCCTACTTTCCTCCACCATGTTGGTTATATTTTTTATGTATCTTAAAAATTATTGAGCATTATTTACATATATGTTTCAATTTAGGCATCTTCCTCTCCCATTTAGGAATTTCCCATGATGTTTCAACCCACATTTGTTTCATGTGGGCAGTTATATCCACTTTAATACTTTGTCTTTTGACCCAAAACCATGAAGATACATTCTTCATTTATAATCCGAATAACCATTAGAAGATTCCCTGAACTCCATCTCTAATTTGAGACATCATAAAAAAACATATTTATAACTCCCAGTTTCTTGAATATTTATAGACTTTTGAAGTTGTATTTCATAAAAAAAATAATGAATATATCTATTTATCTATCAAATTTTATAATAAAACTTAAGGTGTATCTTTAATTCCTTGTGTTCTTTTCCAAGAAATCCATGATAGATTCAACTTCAATTTTCATCAGATCTATAAATTCTATCTCCATTTTTGGTTGATTAGTTTTAGGGAAATACATGGTAAGAAATATTTTCTTAAAGACATCCAAATCTATCTCTTCCATTTCATCATTTGACATGGGGTTCTCTATCAACTCCCACATTTTATCAAATTCTACATCTAAATAATAAATTTCTAGTGTCGGCTTCTCCTTATTAGAATAATGGATCAATGAATTTATATTAAATATTTTGTTATCCCATTGTTCCTTAACAATTGGATCAGAAGTTCCAATATACATATATGGTCATTGATATGTAAAGGCCACAATGGCTAGTTGATCCTTCTTAGTTGAAAGAGAATGTTTCACTTGGTTTTGGTTATTATTTATATCCCCAAACAACTAGGTAGGCATTACTATAATGTCTTGAACTCCACATCTGATTTCATTAGGTATGTCATTTGGGAAATCATTATATTGTCCCTCACATGGGTTACTGGATTGTTTTCTCCTGGTTCTTTGCAATTTTTGGAAATAGAAAATGATTTCTCAGAATTCCACAAAGCATGAATAATTTATTCTTTTTTGAAATTAAGACTAATGTCATATCTTATGGGATCCCAAAATTTAGCTTTTTCATAAAGTAATGTTTCTTTAATTTTTATATATTTTTAGAAATTTTGTAAGAGTTTTAACTAATGATCTCTAATCCTAATTTTAAAATTAACTAAATCGTGATATGATACAAAAAATATTGACCATACTTTTTCTTACATAAAAATTACATCATTTTAAAAATATAATTCATAATAGGGATAAAGATATAGGATTAAAAGTTTTAATGTGTTCGGAAAAGTAGCCTAATAATTAAATATTATATAAAAAAGAAAATAATTTATTTTAATCATTATTTATCATTCTAAAATATCTTCTTCTCCTATCTTCATTTAGTCACCTGAGTATAAAAATCTATGAAAGGGGTGATATAAAAATCTCATTTAGATGTTTAATAATGGATTTGAATCAATATAAAATGGGTGTGAATAATCATGATGATACACTTCTTGAAGGAATGTTTTGAGAAATTCATGGAATTTAAAAATTCATAAAAAATGAAACAACATGTTATAGTGTTCAAATACCATATAAATATATGAACAAAAATAACATCTTATTCACACATAACATATGAGAATAATAATAACATCGTATTGTGAACAAATATTGCATCATGTTGACACATAATATACATTATGTCTTGAGATAAATCATATTACCCAATAAATTGGAGGGAAATACAATTCTAGTCCTACTTATCACATAATTATATTTACATAATCATGCATACCACATATAATGTGTAACAATAATGGAATTGAAATAACCCATGGAATGGAATGGGTTCCATAAGTTTTTAATATTGAATAAATTGATGAATAAAATATTGTTGTTCCTAAAAGAAATATGAGGATCATAATTTGGAATAATATATCCTTTTCTTTGTATAAGAAAAAACACATGATTTGTTGATGATTTGTTTTTGGAATGAAAGGAATTTTTGTAAAACAATATATTTTTCTTAAAAATTAAATTTAAACAATATTTGTTCTCAAAATAATAGAGAATAAAAAAGGAAATTATATTTATGTAACATTAATGGAATATTCATACCAAAATATATTTTAAGGACAGAAAATCCAATAAAAGGTATTTGGGTTCTATAATCCCCTTATATTAATTCCCTCTTTATATCTTTGCTTTTATGACTCCTAAATAACAATATTATATTTATTAAAAAACTAATCCTAAATTGAACTATAATCATTTATAAAAATATTTATCATTTATAATAAATTGATTTTATTTCATAATTTCTATTAATTAAATTGGTTTGTTTTGATATCACTTACTTAAAACATCTAGTTTTTCATTGATTTATCAAATTTCATATAAATTTGTTTATAGAAAAGTATGATTAAAAAATAATTTAACAAATGAAATTACTAAATTATATATTACATATTATTATTACAATATATCCACTATGGTGGTAATATGAAATTTTTTCATAATGTATCTATACATAGTTACCAAACCATTAATGGGACATTGTCGAAAGTGACCAAATAGGAAGTATGGCATTTATATTTGTAAGAAATATGAAAAATATTTTAGGTTAAAATCATTAAAATAATTTTAAATTTATAATAATTATTTTTACAATATATGTTTTCAAATGGAATTTATAAAAATATGAATGATAAGAAGAAAATAGGGAGGAGTTAATACAGACTTACTGTCTTTTTTGCGTAGCATCGCTTGTATGTCACTATAACTCCCTGGTGATTAGAGTATGATTTCCCCATAATGCCCAAAAGTATTTGAAGAGGATTATGGGGGACTATTTGGGAGGATATTGGAATTTTTAATGGTGAGATTAGTGGTTTTACAAGGGAAGATATAGGGATTATACATACTTGAGGAGACATATATTTTTAGAATAAAATATTGAATGAAATATAATATCAATGGTAAACTTCTGACAGAAAATATTTTACAAGATAAATATTATATCAACATAATATTATGGTTTAAGTATGTAAACTCAATTTATAATCTGAATTCACTAGTTTATTAAACAGGAAAGTGAAAATAAATAAAAATGATATTTTTAGAAATAACTTTTGACTTTAGGTTATGAAGTTTTTTTTTCTTAGATTGGAAATTCTATTTCTTGAATTTTAATGACTATGTTATTGAATAAAATATATCATGTCCAAAATATTGTTATAGAAAGGATTATTTCATTATTAAATGATGAATGATGTAATTTAATATACATCGGTTATGGAAAAAATTGCATTATTACCATTCATCTAAAAATTGAAGTATTTAATAAAATTACCTAAAAATATACCTTAAACAATATAAACGTGATGATTTAAAAATTGATATATATTATATCAAAAAATATATAAAAATTTATATTTTAATTTTAAATATAAATATTATGCATTTCAAGAAATACTTTAAAATACATTTTAATAAAAATGTGATTAAATTTTCTTTGAGTTTTATAATCATGATATTTATTGGTTTTGCATTAAAATATTTATATTTATTTAATTTATAATGATAAAAAAATTATTTATCCCATAAGCTATTGTTTTGAGGTAAAATTATTATTCCAACGGTCATGATACTATTGCAAATGGCAAGGTTATTATTCCCAATAGTCTGGTTACAGTTCCAGTGGTCACATTATTATTCTGATGTTCACGTTACCTTCTATAATTACTAATTTCTTCTTTCACTCAATGTTTGACTCAAATTATATAAATTTTTATATATAAATTTTCTAAGACGTTGATTGGTTTACATATTTGTTTCTACAGACCTTGCAGTGGGAGAGATGATTCTATCAGAGAGGGGTGATCCAAATTTTCTTATTTTAGATTTTCTATTATATTTATTACTTCAAGAAATAATGATTGGAATTTAAATTGGTTTTATTACTGATTAATAAAACAATATATATTAATGAAAAAACATAGTTTTTTGTTTATCAATATTTTTAAGTTGAATAATATTTTATAATATAATACAAAAACATTTATTCTGGAAACCTATATTACTAATAAAAATTGGTTCATTATATTTTTATCAAATATGAAATTAATATGTTTTCATTCAGACTATTTATCACTTGGTCATTCATTAGGCCCTATCATTCTCTTTGATTATGACATTATGAAATAAATAATTTTCACAGTGTTAATATTATTCAATGATAGCTTGTTGGGAATAATTACAAATATCACTCCAACTAAAATTTTGATGGGTTGTTCATTGAGGTAATATTTACATTGTCTCTCACACACACGTTTCCTTCTAGATTATTTCATTACAAAAACTAAATGGTTTTACATGAGTGAAGAATACTTAAAAATATGAGGGAATTTTCAAAATCATTATAACAAACCTGACCCTAGTTTCTCATACCTAGTGTATATTTATTAAAAATGGACTATATAATGAGGATCAAACTATTTAATATCCCTTATAAAACCAAATATATTTTAGAGTTTGTGCATTAAAATTAATAATAAAAAATACATTATAAGAAAACCTAAAAACATTATTAATATCCTTTTAACACTATTACCATTTGTTGTACTCTTCTATGATTTAGGGTGAAAAGTAATACAATATTATGGGGTGATCCCAAAATCTCAGTATAGGGTAGCATAAGATATTTAAAATTTTAAATAATAAATTATTAAAGTAATAAATAAATGGAGTTATGTCATATCAAATTAAATTTAAATCCTAAATAAATCCAAGTGTATTATAAGAATAAACAAATTCTTTGGAAAAACTAACTGATTAAATAGTTTAGGGAATGATTATTATTGAAATACTAATCATACCATCAATGAATAATGAAAATACATTATACATAAATGTTACGGATTCTCCCATTACCTTATCTTAATTTTCATATGATACCTACTTGTGCACTGAGGGGATATGTATTTCAGATCCCTACATGTCACATGATAGTTCAAGGAATTCAATCACATATTAACATAATTCATGTCTTAGTGTTCATGGAAAGAAAAACATAGGAATTTTTCACAATTTCTCTATAAGGAATATTATTAATTATTTTTCATAATAGAACAAATAATTACATTGTATGAAATTATTTTACAACATTCTGGGAATCAGTAATGATATATGAATCATACAATATAGGAGACCAATGAATGATAGATAAATCCTTTAAAATGGTTTGTATGAAGCATACAGGTTATAAAAGCTTATCCCCCATGAATGTAAGACCTGGTATGTAACGTATCCCATTTTCATTTAGCAGGTGATAATTGATTCAAATCCCAATGAACCACTTTTAAATTTATTACAACTATGTAATATTATTTTAGATCAACATCCACTTTCGTTGGCTATACATGGATTAGTTTTCTTTTAAATGCACACAATCCTTAAATCACAAAAAAAAGGATGGTTTTATGGTTGTTGGATAGTTAAAGCATTATAATCTCTTAGTCAGAGGTTATAATGAGACGTAGAAAGTAATCTATAATTTGGAATAATAAAAATGTATAGTAATAATTTAGAATAAAATATATTATATATATAAATGAATATAAAAAGAAAATATAAAAAATGAATCATAGTTCAATGTTAAAGGGGTTTTGGGAAACCATTAATATTTTTCACTTTATTTGGTTAGAGACAAACATTTGGACCATCAAAAAACTTCAAGATTGATGATAAATAACTGGAAAAGACACATTAGTAGATATATGATTAGATAACATTGAATTTGGTGTGGAACAATGGGAATATGGGGTGTGTATTTATACTTGATAAGGGGTGGTCTTAATTGGTCAAATTATGATTACTTTTATATTCTGGATTACCAGTTATGGGTGGCATTATTTCCAAATTTTTTGGTAATTATATATTATTTAAATTCAAAATATGTTCATCCAACAAATCAAGTATCCATTTATCATTATTTTATTTCTTAAAAAATTATCTTGAATAATGACTAGTAAATTTTAAAATTACATGGGAATACTAGTTTTCCTATTTCAAGATATCTTTAGTTTTTTCATTAAAAAATTTATAGTGTATATATTTTATTTTTATTATAGATTCTAAACAAATTAAATCTACCGTTTTCATTTTCACAATAAAATCTTGATCAATATTTTGAGGGGAAATAATTGGCCAGGAAGTCCACGATGATGTGAAACTAACTAGATGGATCCCACCAAAATAATTCAAACATAAAAATTTTCCTATTATTACTTTGGCCTGAAATTTATATAGATATTTGTTTAAATTAGTTTTATAATTTTATAAAATTGTGGGATCATATAGTTTGAAATTTAACATGGCAAAAATAATGTGTAAAGTTAATTTATCTAGATCTAATAAATCTTCATTGATGGAAATATTTTCATCAATTATATGACCATAACTCCAAAAAATCATTTATTAGGATGAAATTTTGATGGTAGATGTGCAAAACACAATGGAGAAATTACAAAGAATTTAACATTCCAAAATTCTTCGATAACACTATCAAAAAAATGTATGGATGTCTGGTGCATTGTATCATTATAGTCTTTCGAGACAAAATTATTTATAATAATGATTCTAGCATAACCTCTTAAATACATTCCCAAATAATCTTGATATTTGAAGGACAAAATATACAAAATGTTATACCAACACTCTTGAAGACAACTTATCCAGTTGCATCCATTTAATCATCCTAAAATGAATAATATTTTGGTTGATGAATAATATTATTTTTGATATTCCTATAAATGGATCTAGTAATGAATAAAATAGAGGGGTTGATGTATCTCACATATGAACCATTAGATTATGTGACCATATTTCTAATGGAAATAAAAAAAATTATTCTATGGGATGTATTTTTGTAATGTAATGAATAATCCTATAAAATTATGTGATATCTATGTATAAAAATCCATGCTCTATGAAATAATTGCTACTTTTTACACATCGAATATATTAAAACACTAATTCATATAAATTAAATTAAATTTTATAGAAAAAATTTTTATTAAGTAATGTAGTTATAGAAAAAATATGAACTGAAATTTTGGACCAATATAAAATATATCACATCGGGAGTAAAATACCATTATGTATCGTAAAATTTTATAATAATTTCATTTTATAGTGATTATAAGGATCATTATATATTAATTTTTTTTATAAAAAGTCAAATTGATAGAGAACAAAGAAATGATGGCCCCAACTGAAGGGATCTTACATATTGATGCGTATTGATCAAAAATTTTGAGGCAGATGGAATCACTAGGATTTTCCATTGAACATTACCTATCCTTGATCAAAAAACTGAAGATTGAGTGAAACCAATAATTGGAGTATTTCAATCTAATCTAGATCATGGGAAAAATAATGTTTTCACCAACTCTAAAAACGAGTCACCATCACACACAATACTCATCGGTTTTATATTTGTGTAATTGAGGGTTATGTATTTATACCCTCACAATATGAATTTTTATATTATATATATTTTTTAAAATTTATAAGTTTTATTAATGATATAGAAAATAATTAAATATTGATACAAAGAAATTTAAATTAATTTTATTTGGGAAATATAATTTGACAATAAATAAAGAGAAACTTTTGGCAGATTCATGAATATCTGAATGAAATTTATAATTAATAAAGTATTATAATAAAATAATATTTATTTGAATATCGATGTTAATATACTTTAATGAAGTCCTATTAAATCTTTATAAGGGTTATAAAACATTTCTCATTATTAAAAAATAGTATTTTAAAATAAATGATGAAATTTTTTTCTAAATATATAAATACTCATATATAGAGTTTAATTATTCTAGAAAATTTATTATTTTGGATGTATTCTAATTGAATTTGGCAAAAGTGGAATTTTCTGAAATTTATTAGACTACAAAAAATATGTTTAAAAATTTAATACAATAAAAATATATGGTTTGTGTTAGGATACCATAAAATACTAATCAGTGATGTAATGTATACTATAATGAGATTACTTAAAAATTTATTTATAACCTTCAAAATAATTGGTTTTTGAATTAATTTTTCTAATTTTATAAATACATAGTGAGTGCTCTAAAACCTATATTATATATTAATGTTTTATAAATTATTTCAATATGAACTTTACTCTCTTAAAAATCACAAAGAATATTATTTTAACAAGTGAGGATCATGGACTAATAAAATATTAAATTATACTCTCCATTGATTTAATCCAAAAGGAAAATCAATTGTAAGGATTATGGTTTTGATTATTTTAACATATGGAGACCAAAACCTATGTTTAAAAATTAATAAATAATTACCCTCTCTTTTATTAGGTTGGGATACATATAACGAAGATAAATACACAGGAGGGGGTGAATTATGGTTGCAAAAAAGCAAAAGATTCAGAATAACTCTCTTGTATAGATATATTCCATTTATTTTATGTCAAATATTAGAGAGCAATGAAAAAAATAATGGAAATGACAAAATTGATTTATAGTGGTTCAGGTGACAAATATCCCTTATACAACTCCACCAACACTCAATTCAATGAGATTGGTGATTTTTACTAGTT
Organism: Viscum album; assembly: GCA_963277665.1. Taxonomy (NCBI): domain Eukaryota; kingdom Viridiplantae; phylum Streptophyta; class Magnoliopsida; order Santalales; family Viscaceae; genus Viscum; species Viscum album. The sequence goes on from OY728137.1 coordinate 931,634,258, forward strand.
AATCATATCCTAAGATCTTCCAAATACACAATTGAGTTCAAGAAGTTTACGCCTTTACAATACCTAACAAATTCCTTTTGTTCATTTACAAGGAAGAAAATATCAACGTCTTAGTAAAAGAATCTAATATTAAACCACAACTAAGTAAGTGGATCCAAAATGTAATTAATTCAAAAGAGTTGGATTTTTTGATGGTATGAGTTAATCATCATAGCTTTCTTTGACAACTGATATATGAAATCCAATCATCAAACATATCATGACAACATATTGATCTTAAACTTCTGCACATGCATTCATAAAAAATATTCAATAAAAATAATAGAAATATTTTAAACCTGAATTTATTCAATGTGTATCTTCACTAAAATGATTCATTATTCAAAATATTTTTCATTCACGCATAAAAAGATATAAAGAAATTCTATAGCAGTGATGACAACAGTAGTGATTAAATCAGATGGATCTAAACATATATGACTCCAAAGTGTATCTTTGGATGAGAAAAACACATAATATTTACTATAAGTATATCTGTACACACATTTTCAATATATAACATCTCTATATTTACAATGTTGGTCAAACAGCTACAGGTCAAACTAGATCTTAAAATATCACACAATAAATCATGAATATTAGAACTCAAAAAAATTATAGTGAGTCAAAACATTCCATATGAGTGGTAATGTTTTACTATGATGAATATGATCCATTAACAAATCATAAATATTGATTTAATAGGCCATAAAACTACTTTTAATTGGTCATTAAAGCCACCAATATTGTGGTAGAAATCACAGATAATATTGTGGATTTAAAACTCTGTTATTAAATAATAAAATGTAGGGTTCCTTCATGTGGAGAAAAAGGAGAAAATATATGGTTGAAAAAATAGGGTTGATTTCCAAAGTATGTTTGATGTACCATACATTTTTTTCCTCAAATATAGGTTTTCATATGAATATAGGGTTGATGAATCATACATTTAATTTTCTCAAACGTCATGTTCTAGAAAAATGTAGGGTTGATGGACCATATTTGTTGTTCGAGAGGTATTTTTATTACTTATGCTATGATTTAAAGTGTGTTGTTGAGAACAAGTTTTCTGGAATATTTTGAAGACATGTTCTGAATACTTCAACGAATATTCCCTTCGGATCAAATTATTGAATATAAATCCTGAATAAATATTTAAATGAATATTAATTTCCTGAAATTGAATTAAAGTGATTTCATTATTAAAACAAATTTGGGTGTTTGTGAGATTCAAAACCAAACCTAAATTATCAAATTTGTTTAATCAAAACATTCTAAAAAATCTCCCCATTATTTATGATCACAAAACCCATAATACTCAGAATAAAAATAATCAAAATTTTAAAACAATATTTGGATAAAGCCAAAAATAATTTTCCAAATTTAAAAATTTTATAAAATTTATCCCATTAAGAACACTTCTCCAAAAATATAAGGATATAACACTTCTCGTTTATTATCTTAAATAAGTATAAATAAATTACCTTAAAGAACTATAAACTTCTAACCTTTATAACAACCCTCTTTAGAGAACTGTAAAAATCAAAAACTTATCCCTCATTATTATTTCATTATTAAATTTTCATTTGATCCATTAAAAAGTAATATTATAATGAATAAATTTTACTAACATTATAAAAATGATGTAAAATTTATAAAATTATTTCGTCATCCTTCTCTCCCATTTGAGACATAAAGGAGTTAAGTTTAGAAATAAACTCCACATAAATTTATGCTTTCTTAAAAAAATTAAATAAGGGGATTTCAAGAATTAAATGATTAATAACTCCACTTAAATCATAGAATATTAAATTTTTTTAACAAAAACAATTTATAAGTAATGAAAAAAAATGTGGTACATTCTGTTATAGGAGAAATAAAATCTAAATACAAATTATTAAATAACTAATTACACCATTTTCACTTAAAAATATAAAAAAAACTAGTGTATAACATTGATTTATATGAAGAAATAAAATGAATAGTTTATGAAAGAGTATAATATTTATCTAAAAGCTTCAAAATATTATATTGAGATTGAACTATCATTAGTATTATGATATTACTTTTACAAAGAATCAAAAGAAAAATTTGAAACTAATGCTTTCATTAATCCTCATACAACTTCCTAAACACATCAAAGTTAGCCTTAAACTTATATCTTTCTTCATTAAAATAGCTACCTTTAAATATATGGCTTTGATAATATATTTTAAATGAATAAACATCCTATTATTCATAACTATGAACTTCTCTTTTTTCATTCAAATGGCATTGCACATGAATATTCAACAAACAAGACTAACTATTCATTCAACATGATAAATTATTACATTTTTTATTTTATGAAAACGATTTTAATATTAAATATAAGTACAAGACTACTTCATATTTTAGTGACTGTTTTTAACAACTATTTTAACAAGATATTTCAATAAAGAAGATGGGGAATCAAAAGATTAAAATAAGAAGATGAATCATTCGGTTGTGATAAAATTCTAATTAAATTTCATTTCCTTGGGGAGAAAAAATAAAAAACAATCATTTAAAAAGGACATGTTACTTAAAAATAGTTTTTTTGATTGTGTTAATAAATTAATTTTTTTAATAAAATATAAAATCTTTTTAAAGAAATATATATAAAGATTTCATAACAAACAATGTATGTTCCTTTTAAATATTTAGTAAAAATATTATATAATTAATATGAACAAAAATTTGATTTATATAATAAATAATAATATTTTATTGAAAATTAGGAAATAAACTTATTATCATAAATAACACAATTAGTGTTTTATAAGAATATAAATAATAAAATAAAATACTTCATATATCCTTGAATTTTGTTACTAAGTTGTAATCCTATTCAATATATCCAGTGATTAATCTCATAATGATTTAATGATATATAATAATGGTATAATCCTATAAAATATCAAAGCCATGCTCATTTTGGCACCCATATGCTTTTGGGTCCAAGAGTGTTAGCAGTTAAATTTTTAGGTAATCAAATATGTTTATTAGTAGATATTATAAAATTTGACAAATTATTTGAGAAATAATCACTATTAATACTTGATGTTTTTGGTTTTATAAAACATAAATAATTAACTTACTGGCCATTAGTACCACAATAGAATCATTTAATAGTAGATATATTATTACTATTTAAACTAGGAACAAAATAATTTTTATAATGTTTCAGCCTTTCACCTTTTCTTCATATTCCAAATTTTTATTTTGGAATATTATTTTTTATAGGTATTTGATTAAATATTTTTTCCTCTTATGAGAGTACTATAATATTGTTTTTAATCATAAACATCATCAATTAATTATCTAATCATAATGTTATATAAATTATAAGAATTTTTATAAGAATTTTTTTAAATATACATTCTATCTTGATATATTTTATTTATCTAATAGAAAATTATCATTATTTTTATTATGTTTCCTGTAGTCGTTATTTAATAATTCAAGTTTCACTTGAAAATAAATAAATATTTAATTAACTCATAAAGATACATTTCTTCAAAACTATAGTTTTGAGATTAAGAGGATTGTACCGCATCCATATCATCCATTGGACATATATCTTTATTATCATCTTCTAACCTTATAGAAGAGTCACCATAAAAACTAGATGTTCTACTCTAGGTAGGTTTTACATATTTATTTACATTCCTATAGTAATTTTTGTTCATTTGACCCTTGAGTAAAGAATTGTTATCCTTTGATTGACTTATTTCCTTACATTCACATCATCTATCATCTTTAGTGTCTTTTTTTCTTTCTATATGTCTTTTCATATTTATCAACAAGATATAATTAATCTTTATCTCGATATATATAAATTGAATCAAATGATTTATCATTTGTTTTCATGAGATATTATTCTTTAGTTTTTATATGAATTACATCTTTAACCTACGTCTTGACTTCACTCTTCATCAAATTTCTAACCAAGTCCTTCATTGTAAAATATTCCACTAATGTAGAATTGTATATAGATTCAGATATTCTATTCCATATAGGATATATTACATTGATTAGTTATAATGTTTTATCTGCTTGAAAAATTGGATATCTTAATGCTGCAAAATTATTGAATATATCTATCATCCTTTCATCCATCAGATTGATAGTTTCATTATCATCCATTTAAAATGTATCAAACTTTACGTTTTTAGATGTGTATCTTAATGGTATGAAATTTTTAGTGTCCTCATAGGAAATAACAATTTCCTCCCATATTATATATTCAATAAAACATTGAGAATCTCAATTGAATTATTTAGTTTCTAATCCACATATATTAGCATTTAGAACTTTTTGAATTGATATCATATTATATTTATTGGTCAGTACTCCGAACATCAAAATAATATTTGGGAATATCATATGAATGAAAAATATTAAAATTAAACCAAATTTAAAGATATACAAATAAAAAAGCATACATGATTTCATGTTTCCATAATAATTACAATTAGAATAGAGAGCAAGAATCATGGACATACCTTCTCTAGATATGTCATTTCGGATTTTGTTTTTATGAATCTTTGGCACATTCTTGTTAGAGAAATGAAAACAATGTGTAGAATGTTTATATAATATGTGCTGATTTCAAATAGGTAAAAGGGTAATATTCAAGTATGTACATACCTTTGATACCAAATTTTACGCTATGATAGATATAATGAAGATAATGACAGAATAGGGGCTTAATTTGGTTTTTCAAAACACTAACAGATTCCGAACACCTATCTTGTATTGAATTCTTCCTTTCCTCTTCACTCAATGATGATAAATGATTGATAATAAATAAAGGAAATGCACAATATTATGTGTAGTGTTTGGGCCTCAAGGATCCCTTAATACACTCCACCAATGCTTAACTTCATGAGCTTGGTGATTTTTACTATGTACTCGTAACATAAGACCATCAAAATTTAGCAATGAGTATAGGATGTTAACACAATTACAAGACATAAAAAAAATATTTGGTTCTTTTACAGTGAACCAAATTTCCACAACTTAGATCAAGTAGTTGACACTTAACCACTACTGAGTAACAACATCCAAAACTCAAATAAATCAAAAGAATATTATTTGTTTTGTGGTAAGGGTTAAACTAAATAGCTTGCAGCTGTAACTAGAAGATAATATGAGATCTTCAACATAGAATGAAAGCATATATATCTTTAATTTTTTCATAGTATTTCTTCAAAAAATAGAAAATAAGAAACCAGACATATGTGTAAACATCAATTTTTTCAATGTGTATCCTCACTAAAATTCATAATTATTAAAATTCATCATTATTCTTTCATAAGAAGATATAAAAAATAAATGAAATAGTAGTGTTGACAAAATATGTGAGTAAATTAGATAGGTGTAAACATGTATATCTCCAAAATGTATCTCTCCTGAAAACGACACAAAAATTTTACAATATATAAATCTACACAAACAATTCAAATGAAAAACACCTCTATATTTCTACAACAGGTCGAATAACTCCATTTCAAACAAGCTCAAATAATTTAGCATAGTAAATCATGAATATTTGAATTCAATAATAATAAAAAGAGTCAAAAATTCTTGTAAATATATATATGTTTTACTCCAATGAATATGAACCTTTAAAACAGTCATAGAGATAATTTTAATTGGCCATAAAACAACTTTCAAAATATCATTTTTTATTTAATTACCAATGTAGAAATCCCAGATAAAATCATAGATTTAAATATCAATAGTTGAATTTGAAAAATTAGTTTTCCTTAATATGATGAAAAATCAAAGAATATAGGATTGACAACATTGGGTTGATTAAGAAAGTAGGGATTATGTATAAAAAATGATTTTTCCCACCGACATTAGGATGCTTCCTAACTTATCATCAATGAACCATACTTTTTTTCAAAAAAATCAAGTCCCATATTTTTGTCGGGTTGATTAATCATACACATTTTTCTAATCTTAGATTTTATTCCATATGCTACACTTACCATGCCAAGGTTGAGAATAATGATTCTAGAATATGATAAAGACATGTTCTGAATACATCACTGAATATTCCCCTTGGATAAAATACTTGAATATAATTATGGAATAAATATTTCGATGAATATTAATTTCATTAAATTCACATAATGTAACTTCATTACTAAAAAAATGTGGGTGTTTCTTAGCATCAAATCAAAAAATAAATTAAAAAAATTATTGAATCAATACATTATCAACATCATTTTATATAAAAAGAAACCAAACCTATCATTCATCTTCACTCAAATCCCATTGAGAAGGGATTTCCTCTCCATGCCCCTATTTAAACTCATCCCAAGGTATTTAACTTTTCTTGATAATCTCATATCTTTCTTTTAGAATAACCTACTCAACATAATGGATTCCATCTACAAAATTCACTTACACTAACACTCAAAAACCATTTATATAGAGGTAAAAACCTTGGTTATTTCTTATATCCATAGTCTAGCTCGTCATTGATCCTTCTTTGATGGAAAGTGGTCTACATTATAGAAATTGTTTCATGGGAAATAACCAAATTTTTTCACAATTTCAAAATAACTATAGCCATGATTGTAGAATAGTGGATGTAAGGTTATAACCACGACTTCAGAACTATGGTAATATTGTTATTGTCAATGTTTTCCAAAATGGATATAGACCTTAATCAACATTGTACACTATAAAAATAGACCAATTTATTTAGTTTAAGAATAATGTCAATGGAAATTTCATTTTCCATCATGGATATATCCCTATTACATCATTAATATCGGCTTCCATAAAATTGTGAATAGCCAGATTTGATCCCTAGAAGTCAAATAATAGAACCCATAGGCATAAAAATCATTCCACACACAATTATTGAATTATATATTTCAGTTCTTTATATATATTTTTATAAATTTTTGAAATAAATTTTCACATTCCATTGATGCTGGAATTCCCCCCCCCCCCAACATTAATGGGAAACCTATAGCTATAGTTTACAAGAAACAAGGCTATAAGTGTTCTATATAGAAACAGTTTTATATAAATATGGCCATATCTTATTAATAAATACTTATATCCATATTTTTCTAAAATCATGTCTATAATTCAATATTTATCCATAGATTTTGAAAATTTTATGACATATGTGTGGCCTACAATAATAATTTTTAAGAAAAACATGAAAATAGTTCATTATTGTATTGTGTTATCCCTAACTACCCTTTATTTAATAACCTTTCTGTATTATTCTATTTTATTTTCAAATTTTTATTTTCGAATTTGTTTACACATCCATATCACTATCTTTATGATTTCTAGTTAATGAGGGACCCCCTTTCAGTCTCATTAAACCCTTAAATGAATTATTATGCACTTCAATTGTGTTATGGAAATTATCCTGTGATTTTCCATACCAAGCATTTTTGTAGTGAATACCCTTCCAAATTTCCATTATATTGTATTAACTTGGATGTACTTATCCATATTGTATTAGGGAATTACATATATTTAATCCAAAATCCATAATATTAGGGTTAAAGTAGATTAATTATGTTCTTCTTTTTTATGATCTATGTGGAAAAAAAATTCATGTATAAGATATGAATATCAGTGGTGGGCCCTAGATTATATATCTCTCAATTGCATTTCTATTTTCTATCTCCCGAGATACAATGAAGGGTTCATGGGAGGTTACATTAGGATTATTATTTTATGATATCTCTACAATTTTTCTTTAATTGTGTCTAAGATGTCATGTTTTATGTTGATTCCACATTTATTTTATAGGCTTAATATTATCACCTTATACCATTATTTTATGTTTGTGTTTATCGTTATCATCCATTTTTCCCCTTGATATGCCGATTAATTTTCACGTATTTTATTAATCATGTCATTGATTGATTATTTTCTTAGTAGGCTTTATATGTCACTAAATTCTGATGTACATCTCCATGTTATCTAGTGTATTTATAGTAGATGGTTATAATATATTCTCATGTTTTCGTGTTTTTTATATAATGTTATTCTACCTATGTTTCAATTTAATATTCTAGGTACCTAACTTTCCAAATTCACTATGACTCATTATAATTTTGGATTTTATTATGTGTGTCCTTATGTAATGAATCATGACTTTAGTCGTATTGAAATATGGGTTTTCATATTTTTTTTATTTGGGTAAGGTCCTTTTTTTGGGAATTAGGATTGAAGAATTCTAAAAAAAACTAATAATTTCTCTTCAATAGTGTCATGCATGCTTGTTGGATATCCTATCCACTTGGACTAATTACACATTGGGTTGTAATCTATTCATCATTAGTTCATGTTGTGTTTTATAAGTTTATTTTATACAATCCATAAATCCGAAAATTATTTTTCTATGGATAATTTTTGTTTTCATGTGAATTGAATATCCATGATGAATGTTTGGATGATGATATGGGTAATTTTTAATTATACTTATTAAAAGGTTTGATGCTCTATTATTTTCATTTATTGACTCTTTGTTGGTGAAATATTATTAAACTAAATTTCATTAACGTATCCAATTTTTTCATTACTAATTTTTTCATGGAGAATGATTTGTTTTTCATATCCATACATAGAACCATTCATCATAAGAATAATAATAGTAAAAAATTTATCAATTTTTAAAAATTATAGTTTATTTTATTTCCATGGGAAAAAAATACATTTATGGATACAATAAACATACGTTGAACTAGAATAGTTGTATATTGTTGTGATAACACAAAAATGGGATCATCAAGAATTGAATATATTATCACATACTTCAAGAAAGAATTTATTTACTACACACAAAGTTTAAAACACTTGAGGTATATGCATTGTTTTATTGTGATAGAAGAAAATTATGTTTATTTCTCACATGTGAAAAAAAATATTCCTTTAAAAAGTTAGTTATAAAGTCAGAACAACCTAATTAAGAAAATGAATACAAGATTATTATTTAATTTTTTTTTAAATTTACAAAATTGGTAGAAATGTATTTAAATTATCATTGGAAAATGGTCAAAAAATCCTTAAAAAAGTTATAGATAACAAGGAAATAAAATAATCATGTTTTTTAAATGAAGAGGATAATAAATATGTTTTTACATAAAAACATACTTTTGGGAATATTTAATATTTAATGATAGTGAAATTGAAAGTAAAAATTTTTAATATCAATAAATAATCAAAGGATAAGGAAATAAATTATTTCTTGGAAATTCATATCATAAAATCTCATCACTAGAATCATACCATAATTAATCCCAATAAGCAATTAGGTTGTAACATTTTAACATGACCAATTTAGTATCATTCCAATAATTATTCCCATGAAATCAAAAATATATATATGAAAATATATATCCCATAATTAAAATTATAAGTATCAATGAATGAATAGATTAAATATATATATAACATAAAATAAAACAGTTGTCTATAAGGAATTTTTCTTTAAGTAATACTAGTGAGATGATAGCCCTATATTATAGTTCTCGACATCCTTCACACATGTTTCAAAATCATGATAAATAAATATAAGTTTATTATACATCTATTTCATAATCATACTAACATGTATCAAATCATATAATATTTACTCATGACATTTTATTATGTTTTTATTATTAATTTATTAATAAAGTCATGTTTCAGGTAATAACTGATTATTTTTCATGTATGGTTTTTTTGGTATTTTTTTATCCTTTAATATTGATATTAGTTCCATACTATTCATAATGTTTAAAGTTATATAAATATAATATATATGTATTATATATGTATTATACTAATCCCTTAAATATAGAGATAGAAAATGAATTACTTCGTTCGTAGAGATAGCAGGGAATAAGTAAGCATGAACATGTAGCCATTTTCTAGAAACATGAATCGAATGGTTGATAATTAATATATTAGCTTAAAATAATGATTTGTATTTCTTATATATAATATATTTTAATTAAATCTCTCCTTATTATCTTATATATGGATAATTATTCAATGATTAATCACATCACTTTGTGAGGTAGTATTTCTCTATACACATAATCCCCTTTATCATATTCCCACATAATAGAAAAAAAATATAGTGTATGTGCTATTAAAATTCAATAATTAAAATTATGGATTAAATATCATATCAATATTTTAAATCCATCATTTTATATAGATTTTAAGAAAGGGGTTGGAAAACAAATTACAACAGTCTGTATATATTAGCTTTCTATACACACGATCGATGGTATGGTTTCCCACTTGATAGATGTGAATATGGTGAAAGGTTATAACATAAATAAAATAAAATATCAGTATAATTTATAAATATGAGTTTTATATTGTAATTATTATGAATTTAATTGTTCTAGTAAGAGAATAATTAAAAAAGATGAGTATAGTGAAGAAAATTAACATCGATTATAAAAAAAATCTATTGACATCTAATTAAATAACCAAGGATTGGTCTTCTGGGTAGAATGGAATCTGTAAAACATGTATAATAATTTTTTCGATATATTTTTTGAGGATTTGTTTGAGATAAATTGATTATAAGGTGTGAGTAAGTTGGGGAAGGAGTTTCCTTTTTTAAAATTGAAGAGGAGTGGATTTTTTGAAAATACCAAAAACTACTGTATTATGGGAATAAATCACATTCTATTTGCATAAAAATTCTCTAAATAGATGATTTGAGGGATTATATTTTTTTAGAAACACCTTTTACCCAATTAAATTCACATTTTTTAAACTTGTTTCTCCAAAATATCTCTATTTACTCACTTTTTACATTTAATTTTTCACCATAGTAAAAAATCTATTTATATTTAAGTTGGTAGTTTAAATATAAAGAATAAAAATTAAAATGATTATCAATAACTAATTTTTACCCACTTATATTAAATTTTAAATCCAATTTAGTATATTAAATTCCAATTTTTGTTTAAAATTAAACATAATGCCTTTGTATAAAATAAGAAAACCCCCATTTTAATCATAAATATATTAAGTTTTTACAAATCATTATGATACCAAACTTTATTATATTTATTATATAATACATATTATTCCAGGTAAAATTATGGAATTAATTTTATAAAATTCAATTAATTATATTGGATTAATTTAATTTAAAATAAAACTGGTAGACATGATGAAATAGACTTTTTCCAAATTGAAAATTTCATAAGTGTGGAATGATCTAATATCAAAAAACCAATTAAATAGATTCCAATGACATATATTGGATAAATAAATTTAAAATTATAATAAATATACTTATAAAAACATTTTAATATAAATTAGAGGTTGTAAAATATTTAATCAAAATGGTAGATTTTAAAAAAATCTCATTTTTTACTATTCATTGAAAAAGTATTTATTTTAGAAAATTCAAAATAAAATAAACAAATATGAATTTGAAATTTATAATTCAGAAATTAAATTTATGTTTTCAAATATTTTTTGTAAATGTGAAAATAAATTAAATGTATTATTTTAAAAAGAATAATTTTTTTACAAAATATTATTTTTGAAACATATAAATACATTACTACAAATTAATTACATTTTCATCAATATGTCTTCCTTATATAAACCATTATATATAATTTTTTAAAACTTGTTATTAATATAGATTTAATAATTTATATTATTTAGGTTATAATGATAATGTTTTAATAATAATATTTATAGTATATCTCACTTCATTAAAACTTGATGGTGCATGGAACATAAGATATCAAATAAATATAATTTATTCAAAAAAATTCATAAAATTTATATGTGTTACATTATACCTCCATTAAAATTAATTATACCCCTTAAATTCATCAATATGATACAAAAATAATATTGATACTTCTTCCACATGTTATCCTTATTGTCTCATATTCCTTCTTCAAATTGGCAGATTCACAAAAAAACATTAACTAAGTGAGGAATAATTTTTCATAAAACATTCTCTCTAAAATCCAAAATTTCAACTGGTTGTTGTTAATATAAAATATCACTATCCAATGGTTTGTAATATAAGCTTTTTAAATTCTAATTATTATGTTAGTATTTCCTCAGTAGAGATACCTAGAACATATAATGGACATTAGAGCGGTTAAATGGAATCCCAAAGTGATAATCTATTATTCATAATTGATAAATAATCTTGAAGGGTAAAATATACCTAGTGATGAACATTCATTTATTCTATAATATCAAAACCATATTCTATAGAGATATTCACAGAAAATCATTCTAACCCACTTCAAACTCTTGACCACAAAAATGATTTTCAGCATTATTATTATGTCAAATATGAGCTTCCATGATTTTATATTCAATGGATCTCGTATTCTCTACCATATAAAAATATTTCTTAAGTCCCAATTGAAATATCTTTCTAACATAATCCTGGAATGATATATTTATAAAATTATTTCTAAGTAGGTCTTCATAAGGATTCATGAGAATGATATTGTGAAAGGTGTTATTATATGAAAACTCAACCAGAGGATGGAATTGATCCTAACCAAATTTGATATTCATAGAAAATGATCTAAATAAATCTTGATGTTTTTGAATTTTTCATTAATAATGAACACTTATATGATGATGATACATTTTTTAAAAAATTAACAATGTATCCTGAGACTGCTATTGACATTTTAGGAACACTAATGAAAATATTAAATCCTTATTATATATAATAAAATGCTTTTCTAAATGAAACCCTACCAAATCATTAATAAATTTATTTCCAAGATAATCTATAGAGAAATCTTACTGGATAGTAATGAAGAGTGTTGATTTTATAAGTAAATCAACTAAAACCAAAATATTATTATTAAAAATATATTTTTGAGGGAGTCCAACAACAAAATCTATTGTGATGCTTCCCTATTTCCATTCTTGTATTGGTAAAGGTTGTAAAATCATTATAAACTTTTTTACCCCAACCTTAAATTAATTACATTTTAGGAACCATGATATATAATCAAAAATATATACCTTAATTTTTTCCCAACATAAAAACACTTTCATATAGGCCAATGGTTGGTTCTATAACCTTGGTTCCCTTTGGTTGTGGTTTCATGTCCCATGACCATGTCGGATGCGACAGGTTGTCCCCCGACATGTGGGTTATCTTTTTTTCAATTATATATTAATATAAATATTATAATATTCATAAACATTAAAGGTAAGATAAATTGTAAAGGTTACCAATAACATTAATCTTATTTCTGGAAAATGTAATGAAATTATTCCTTAAATAATTCATAAACTAATTCATATAGAAAAACAAATGGTTTTATTCCCATATATTTCATCAATAATATCATTGACTATGATAAATTCCTATAAATTTAAACATAAAATGGGGTTTCTAAGACATTTAGTAATGATCATCCATAAACTAATAAAAAATGATGGTATCCATAACTCTTAGAAAATTAGACATGGATAAATATGTGCATTAAAAGGATAATTCGCCATTTATTCCTTAAATAAGATCCTTTAATAAATTGAAAAAATTTCCATTCGAACCATGGGTTAACCATACTATAACTGATGATCAGATATTGATTCACAATACCAAATTTTATATTATTATTCCAAAGTATATGTAATTATAGATAAAAATCACTTATAATTACATAATTTTCCATCTAAAGGACATTAAGATTTTAATAGGGGTACATCATACAAAAAACATTTCCAACAAAGGGGTAGAGGATAATTTTTTCTTATTATTCATAATTCACAAAAATTATTCTTATTGCATAATAATACAATTTTCCAATTTTCTATAGTGGTTCAAGTGAATTAGAATTCTCATTAAATCTTGGTTTGAGAAACTGATATCCATAATTATGATACTTTATAAATTTGAATCACTTGAGTTTGGGTGGTTCATTTTGAGGATCTTTATCTATGTTTGCATAATTTTCTAACATCATCCAATCTCATTGGAATTCAACTGGTTGAGTAAATTGATTTCCACACATAAAAAATTAATTATACCCCTTTATAAAATTTCCTCCATGTTTCCTTCAACATATCAAGAATGAAGGAATGGTCATATTGTATTATCCATGCTTTTTAAAGTTTCCTCTGAATTTAGTTTTTACTTTATGATCAAATAATTGGTATTATTGGGTAACTCCAATATCAATTTACACCTTGATAGAACATTTAATGATTAATTTATAGCTATTGAAGTCCCATATGACCATCACCCTTGAAGACATGATTTTATGCCACTGTTTAATCGATAAACCTTACATTAATGTAGGATGATAATACCAGATATAGAGACACTGATCCTAGAATCCTAGAGTCAGATATTTCTACCATTACATTGTCATAATATACATGGTAATGTATCTTTAATGACTAACAATTTTAGTTGTCTTGGGAAACTACTTATATAAAGGAGTCATACATTGATTTTAGAATAATAATATAATAACATAATTATTTTTCTAGAAACTAATTTTATTCCATATTTTATATTCATTCATATCTATCATATTAAAAATCAAGAAATCACAGGGAAGGAAAAAATTAGGGTAATCTAAAATGCTCGGTAAGGTTTAAATATGTTAGATGTAATAATTAATAAATGTGCATCATCAATATATAATGTAAATAGCTGAACACAAATGAAATTTAAACAATAATATGTGAATGAAGATCATAAATAATATGAAATGGAAAATAATTGAAATAACATGATATTTTAATAATATTATTGTCATGATGTAATAAAGAAGAATATATAGGTATATAACGAAAAACACAATCCATTTAATCAAAAAATCGATAACGATATTCATCCATAGATTATTTCATAATTAATATCTCTTGGATAATAATAATTGATTTTTAAAGAAGGAAATTCATATAATTTTGGATGGAATGTTTCCCAAGTATAAGGTACCTTTACCATCATGGCCTTTCAGAAGATAGTTTAAAACATAATGGGTTAAAACCATTTAGGTGAGGCCATCAAAATGATATGTCTCATTTGAATATCGATTCATTAAGGGTATTACTTTAAAAACATCCCAACCTATCTCATAATAGTCTAAATAATTCCTCAAATATATAAAAACTGCTTTAATTCATAAACAATTTTCCATATAAAATTAATTAATTTAAAAAATAATACTGATTTATCAATATTCCCCCAGATATTAAAATAACTTTCAAAGTGAACACCATAAGTAAAAAAGGTACATGGTTAAGGAAATAATCATACCCATGGTATATAAAGTGGATATTTATGGTAAATTTAATGTGTAATGATAACATGAATGTTATAATTTAAAAGGAATATTATCAAATAAAAATGAAATAAGGATGTGAATTTATATACTAACCTTATTGAGAATTATCATAAACCATCTACAAGAATAATAAAGATTGTATTAATATAACATAAACCCATTAAATAGGAAATAATAGTTTTCGTTTATTGATGAATATATATACCATAAACAAATCTTTTGAAACATTCTTGATGGAAATATGGTTTGTTATTTGGGAAAAAAATTAGAAAAATTCTTTTCATTTCAAAAAACTTATTAAATGATTTTCTTAAAAAATTAATCACATAAAAATATAGAAGAATAATTCAATAAATAAAGACAATTTCATAAGTTGTTTATTTACATTTCAAAATTAACATTCCCTTTTCAATATAACAATGTAAGAAAAGTTCTTTGTTCAGAAAATGAAAAAAATATTCCATTAAAATGAATTTGTAAACATAAAAATGGTGTAATAGTTTTTTTAATTAATATTTTATAAAAGGATGAAGAAAACATTTTTGAAACCATTCTTATTAAACATGGTTTTGTAATAAAATGGATTTCCCTTCGAATAGGGAAATGTAGTCAAATTTTATTAAAACATTTTACAATTAATTTTATGCACTAAATAGTGGGAAAATGGTATGATCCAATGAAAAATATTATTAATAACCATAAGAGAAGAAAAATAATTGGTTTATTAAATAGTAATCATATATTTTCTGTTAATTTAAATTAAAGAATAATTAATCTTGATTAGAATGATATTTTAAAGTAAAGAATTAAAATGATCATAATATTGAAGTGATAATTAAGAATTAAATTTATTATATGTATCAACTATAAATCCAAATGAAACAATTAGAAATAAAAATTATATAATAAAAAATAATTAAAAACATTATTTTATAATATTGATGAAGAAAAATAGGTAATATGATATCCCAATGAAAAGAAAATGAGTTATAGAATTTATTTACTACAGGGTAACTATAATATATGGTACCTTAGGATGAAATAATTTGAATTAAAAAAATAAAATATCATAAAATGGATTTTTCAGGATATTACATTTCCTTGGGGATTATATACACTATACAAAAGTAATTATGTGTGTAACATTACAATATACCTCAATGAAATAAAATTGAGAAAAAACATCTTTACCTTGCACATTGTTTAAGGTCATACATTATTTAACATAATATATAGTTGTTCTAAACATGTTATTAACTTATATCAGAACTATATTAATATTTATAATATCATCTATTATTATTTTGTAACATCTTATCACCCTTTGGTAAATAATCGGTCATTATTTCATTGTATGGCGTTTTAACTTCAATTTTTTATTACAATTTTTTCATGTTAATTTTATTCCACTTATATATATTGTGTCTTAATCATATATATAATTAAATCAGATGATTTAGATATCATATATATTCAGTATGTATATGTTCAGTTTAATCCATATAATTTTTTTATATGAAATGAAATATATTATTCATTGAGAGGGTAGGTCATACGTACACATTGATGTTGTTTCCATTTTATTTTTGTATTGAAAGAATGAAATTTAAATCATATATATATATATTAATTTAATATATATATATATATATATCATATGTTATTTAAAACCATATTTATTACATTTCATGTAAAGAATGAATGAATCACATCTCTTTAGAAGGCAGTTTCCTACCATACACAAGAGTGATATCATCATATTCCAACCAAATGGAAATCAAGAAGTTAAGTGCAATAAAATAATTGAAAAATAATAATAAAATCATAAATAACCTATATAATATATAAATCCATCACTCTTACCGTTATTTAAATATTTTAATGGAATATTGAATGACATCGGTTCTTGGGGTGGTAGTCTATCGTACACACGAATGATGAATTCATGACCCATTTCATCGATGTGTGTGATGTTTTTTCTCATACCCATAACAAAAAAATATAGAAGTTTATAAAAGATACTGAGTTTATTATATAATCATTTTATAATATTAGTTGAATAATGTGTATAAATAATTAATGTTAAAAATGATTTTATAAGAACATTAAATCTTCTTTAGGTATCCACCGTAGATTTTCACTAAAATATTAAATGGTTTCTATATGAATAATATAAGGATTCTATTATAATATGATGGATTTTGGGGAGTTATTTGTGAAGTTATTGTCTAACCCAAAGTTTTATAAATTGTGTGAATATAATATTACTGTGGGTGGATTTTTATATGTGGGGGATAGGATAAACATTGTATTTTGAAAGAAACGTTTGGTGGACCATTGTTTTTACCTAAAAAAGGCCCCCATAATGAAAAAAAGTCATGACATGAATGTATGATGTTCAAATACGACTATCCAATTCGATTTGAATATGTTTTTTTCATTTTTTAGACCATATATTATATGTTTAACTTCTAAGTGAACTAATTTTTACCTTAATCACTATAATCAATTTTAAATGTTTTTTTAAATTATTAAGGATGAAAAGTAATTTTATCCTATTATAAATTATAAATAAACACATTCCAATTTCAAATCATTGAAGTGGAAAAATGACATTAATACTAATCCCATAGATGGGACAAGAAGTGGGTTATTAAAGTTAAAATTTGTGAAATTTAACGACGTTTTTGTATCTAAATTTCATATTAAAAGGATATCAAATAAATAAACTGGATTAATATATGAATAGATAAATTATTTTTACTTTGAAACCATTTAAAAATAAAATTTAAGTGTATAAATTGTAAAAATGACTGGGATATTTCCAATTAAAATTAAGTATTTTCACAATTAATAAAAAATAAAACATCTAAGAAAAGAAAAAAAACATTACCCTATAACAATTTTTATATTAAGATATCAATGATGAATTTTTTTTGTTATAAATTTTATAAAATAAGAAAATTTTAATTTTAAATTACTTAATCCATGCACAATTAAACTTTCTTTTTTAGAAATACACATATTTAGAAAACATTTAATTTTCTTAAAGTGATTCTTATTATTCCTTAAATTCAATAGCTAAACAATAAATGTGTGTAAACTTTTTAGTTTCAGAAATTATTAAATCATATTCATACCTTCTATTACAATGTCTAGGGGATAATTATCATATTAAATAATAATAGTAGCAATATATTTTTTTAATGTAAATATCAATCTTGCGTGAAACGTAAGCCATAAAATAAACTCATTGTTTAATGTAATGCAATAGGACACAATATTGT
Organism: Viscum album; assembly: GCA_963277665.1. Lineage (NCBI taxonomy): Eukaryota > Viridiplantae > Streptophyta > Magnoliopsida > Santalales > Viscaceae > Viscum > Viscum album. The sequence continues at coordinate 931,652,907 of OY728137.1, forward strand.
TTTCACTTCATTATATAGAAAAGATTGAATTTATATCAAATATTTTATATTTTATAACATATTAGGATTTTATATACTTTTTTATTCTCGGTGTTTCGGGTCATACACACTATCGAATATGATTCTCATATTTTAAATTTTTGTGAAGTTTCAATCTCCCAACCATAAATAAATAGAATCCTATCCATTTAAGGTTGATCTCATTAATCAAGGGTTTGGAATTTGGAAATAGAATTTTTTAAAAACTTACATCACAAAAGGGTTAATAAATTATATCTTTAAAAAACATCATTATAATTACAAAGGTCACATAAAATAACACATAGCAGGGTTTCCAAGTAAAAGGACCTTATTGTCATGTGATGATATGCACATATAGGGTATGATTAAATATTTATAGATACTGATTGATTTTATTGATCACAGTAATGTGAATTATCTGTTGAAAGTTCAGGTCCTAAAAGATATAAATATAATAGGTTTGAAAATGACATTGACATCAATAGAAATGATTGGAATATGATATAATTTTACTTCATGATCCTCTTTCTAAAGTTTACTAATTCATCTACTATATATAAATATAATGGAATATAATTACATTATAAATTCAATTTCATATAGAAAATTTCTTCCTTTGTTTTTCCCTTGATTAATTTAAAATTCATCACTTAAAACATGAAATAAATACCAAAAAATGAAATATTTATGCCTAAAGAACTAAAATTTACATTTAACAGATCCTAAGATCCATAGAGTGTGAAAACCCCATCCAACTATCTGTAAATATTTCCCAAAACCAATGTTGTTAATTCAATAATATTTAAACCTCAAATGTAACAATACTCCTCATCATAGATATTTATTTATATTTTTTGTTAATAAAAAATAATGGCATATTAACTAGGATATCTCATATGACATTGGTTGGTGAGAAACCCATCTCATCCTTCGGTCATTGGTTCAAACCCACTACCTTTCTGGATGCGATGAGTTGTCACCCTATATGCGGGTTGTTGTTTTTCTAAAACCATATTAATATAATTCAAAAAATATTCCGAACACAATATGACGGACATCCTTGAAATTAAATTAATGGGTAAATAAAATTTTTACTACTATTTTCATCATAATTTTTTTTAAACCGTAATAAAAATATTGAAATATTATTATATTTTCATTAATGATCATATTAACCATAACCGTTATTAATAAATTAAAATTATGTCTATAAAATGTACAATATTGATTCCTAAATTAAATTTTCCAATGAGACATCTACTAAAAATATGGGTTGTATTTCTATAAATTTATTCCAAAATATACATAATCATAGTAAACTCCAATCACTTAAAACCTAAAAAATGGGTGTTTTAAATAGTGAACATATGGTCATTCTTAATCTCATAATACAGTGAAAGTATTCATAACACTTAAGTAAATAATGAAACATGTTATCCAAAATTTTAAATGTGTCATACGAGTCCAAATATTTCCTCATATATTAAAATATATATATATTTAATAAGAAATGTTATTTATTAATCATCCGTATTTAGTAAAGAATAATGAGTTATAAATATTTCCCCATATAATCAAATAACATTAATAGTGAACACCTCATGTTAAAATGTTATACTATTTTGGAAATAATAATTTACATGATGAAAAATGTTGACATTTATGGGAAATTTAATGTCTAATGATCACATTAAAGTGAACATTTCAGAAGATATTTATTCACAAAAAATTAATTAAGGAAGTGAATTTCAACTTAGTCAAAATGATCATAAACCTTATAGTGAAGGAATAAGGACAGTATCAATATAACATATTACTATTGGAGTATGAATAAATTTTTATTATTATTTATAAATTGAAATACCATAAAAAGATAATTAAAATGTTCTTTTTTGAATATATCATTTTCTTTTCAAAAAACATTTTTGAGAAAACGTTTTCATTTATAATAAATTGTACAAATATATTCCATAGAAACTCACATAAACATGAAAATAAGTCTTCAAATAAACATAGGCCATGTTATTGAGTATTTATGTTCATGTTATAGATAACTTTCCTTTTGCAATGTAAAAAGGATATAAAAGTGACTTCTTAGGAAAGAGATATGGAGATTCCACATAATTTTTTTTATGAAAGTATAAAATGGGTAAAAAGTGATTTCAATAAATAATTTTTTAAAATTGAAAATTTTACCATTTTTTAATTTATTTTATTAAACATGGTTTTTTAGAAAAACATATTTCCATCCGAAGTGATTAACAGAGTAAGGGTTTATTAAAAAAATTCTCAATAATTATAAGTACAAAAGTGTGGAAGAATATAATTATCCCTTAAAAAGATCTTGATAACCCATAGTAGAATAAAATTTATGTTTTTATTATGTAATGAAAATATAATTTACTTTAATGTATATTCAATATTAAAGTATCTCGATTATAATGAGATTGTGAAATAACCCGTTAAAATTTTTATAATCCTAAAGTGAGAATTATTCAATTAATAGATTTTTTGTTTCAATTATAATTCCACATATGACAATTTTAAATAAAAAATTAAGTAGTTAATAGTAATTATACGCATTATCTTATAATATAGTTTACAATTAATAAGTAATATAACCCAATGAAATGAAATTGGGAAGTGAAATTTCATTACTACTTGGTAACATTATGCTCAAATCCCCAAAAAAGTGATAATTCAAATTAAAACATAAAATACCAATAAAAAATTGTAATTATTTATATAACATATCAATGGGAATTATATAAACCATTTAAACAAATTATGTGCATAACAATACAATATTCTTCAATTAAACAAAAATGAGATACAATCCCTTACCTCAAGATTTCATTTTTTTACTTGATTTATTGGCATTAATAGTTTTTTTAAACATGTTATTAACTAATACTAGATAAATATTAATATTTATTATAACATATATGATTCCATTATAATATATTATCACCTATTTTTTAATAATCATTCTTTATTTTCATTGTTTCAAGTGTTAATTACAATGTTTTCAAGTATTTTTTACCTTTATAAATCTCCAAAATATAAAAAAATGATGTAAATATCATATATCTTATGTATATATATATATTTATTGTAATATATAACATTTTTTTATAGGAATTTAAATACACCATTTATGGAGAAGGTAGACTGTACGTATGCATGAATAAGGATTCCATTTTATTATAAATTTTAAATAATGAATATTAAAGGATATATATATATCTTAAAGAATTTTTCTACTAAAATGTATTATTTTTCACTATTAATAAAACTAATGAAACTTCTCCTAAAAATAAAAAAAATCATCCTCTGATATTTTTTATATTCAAATTTCAAAAATTATGTTTATATTTTGGTTTAAATTTTATAAAATTCGTAATAGTTTATATCAAAATATGTGTTCCAAGCACGATTAAAACAATTTTTAGAAAAAAAATGATATTATTCATAAATCATTATTTTTAATTAAATGATGATTATTATTATTAATAATCAATAAATTACCAATGAATTTGTGAAAACTATATATTATTATAAATTATATAATCCTATTCATAAATACTATTTCAATGGGTTATAGAGAACTATAATATTGCATAGGATTACTAATAATGTATATTTATTTAGTAAAATCCATCTTTTGTGTTATGAAATCCATAAAAGAATCTATTTTTCAGATGTTACACAAGATAACTCAGTATTTCATGCCTTGAAATCTATAGAAAATATTGATTTCATTTTAAAACATAAAGGTTTCATACAGTCATGGGATGTTTCATTCCTCTCAATACTCAACATTGCATTTTATAAACTCTATTGAATATGATATTCTGATTTTATGTTTTTTTGGTGTCACAAAAGAATCATACCTATCATGACTGGTAAAATTTTACTTTGAGGTACCAAAAAATTGATCATTATCTTTCTTCATTATCTCAAGGAATTACTTCTCGTTTTTAGAAAATAAAATGAAATAATATTAAATATTGAAAAATAATTACATAATTTCAATTGAATCCATGGATTTTTTTTGTCATGTTGCCTCACGTTCTTTATAAGAGTCCACCATGGATCTTTTTTACCTTTAAAAACAATTAAAAAGAATGAATTTTCTTCATCTGAATACATTAGATGAAAAATCTATTTTCAGTACTACATATCCTTCATTTATCTATTAGTGGATAAGTGGAACCACTCAACAATGATGAACATTTCCTCATGAAGGAATAAATAGAATGTTTCCCCCTTGTTTCAACTTTGGAAGATCATAATGGTTCTTAGCCTAAAATTTTATTATGACTACAGAAATATGAATCTTCCATCAAACTCCTAAAAAATTGGTTTCTTAGGTGAAAGATCATTTCATTATTTTTTTTATTTAGCATTAACATGGATCCTTCATGATCCAACCATTAACTCAAACCATAAAGCATAACGTGGTAAACGATGATATTTTGGGGAAAAAATAAGTATGGTGACTCAAATTTTCAATGTATTATATAGTGATATTGTATATATTAGTTTCAAGACCTAACACATACATGATTTGTGATTCTCAGGCTCTGTGTTCCCAAAATAAATGATTGAAATATATTAAAAATATTATATACCATGAACACGTGGGTTTTCTAGAAAAGTTGATTATTTTTAAAATAGAGGCTTGAATAGTAAATATATGGAAACCACCATGTTCAGTATATAGTTTTTACCCTGGGATTGGCATAACCTTTACTGGTGTGTTTCATTTGGGAAAAATTCATCATATGTGTAAAAATGAATAAAATAAATAAATTATTTTAATTATTTTTGTTCATTTTTGAAAGGTCATTATAATATCTTAATAAACATGCTTGTTGATTATTTTCATAGTTATCTTCATAACTCATCAAATCAACGAGATATATTAGAGACATTAGAGGAGATCATATGGGAGAACAATAACAGTATCAATGGACTATGATTAGTGTATGATGGAATTATAAGATCTCATTAACGAAACTAATTATACATCGTTCATCATCAGGGATCTATCCAAATTAAGGTAATATGATGTTTTGATTGTATTTCATTCCCTATTTTCTATTTTTATGATTAACTTTAATAAAATGTGGAACATATTGATTAACATATCGGTTACTTTTCGGGATAGGTTATCAGTGGGGATTTTTTGGAGAGATACTTCTTTACTCTTAGTTCATCATTCATTGTTATAACTACAGTATATTGAGGCCAACTAAACATAGCCATGGTTTGTGCTGATTTTTCTTGTTTCATGGATTTTTTCCATTGTTATATGAACATTCACTTCCCATGGATTCATATTCTTGGTGGGTGTTCCTAATTACCAAGTAATCAAACATTGTGGAAATATTTCATATTATAATGATTTGATATCACAAATAAAAACTCATTATGGAAAAGGGATCATCCTATGATGTCAATAGTGATATAGAAGGACCAGTTTTCGGCATTCAAGTGTGTGTTTCTATGTAACAAAATTGGTATCATTACGGTAAATTATTTCTAGAAAACCTGAACTCAGAATCCATCCATCGATGGAAAAAAGGCTTGTAATTCCCCGGATTCGAGTTCCATAGGTGTGATTGGTGGCAGTAGCAAATAATTTAGGAATCCACATGAGAGATCTATGAGTTTTTTGAAATATAAATTCACATAGAATGTAATCTATTATTACACAACATGTGTCACCCCTAGTTTGGTGGATAGGGTTTCCAAATGATGTTATGAATCACACGATGTGTGACTCTATCGGATGATGTGTGAACCATTTCAGCTAGCTCGATGTATATCTCAGAGGGTACACAGACATTGCCAAGAGTACATGGGAAAGGGAACTTCATGTACTCCCACATGGAAATGGCCAGGATAAGTGTATACATTCATAGATTTGTAATTGTACCTGGTTATATGTATATTATTATGTGCACACCATGAACATTTATGCAGATATAGATATGTTCCTTTTATATGGGAAGAACCCAGTATTGATGGGGCAGGTCATATAATTCTATTATGAATCATCTACTCCCTCAAATAAGTTTAGAGGACCTTGTATTATATATCTTGGATGATATTCATTACGGTGTGTTACCGATATACATTCCCTAAGGGTTGGTATGAAATCACATCCTACCAAAAGAATATTGATCTGTTCAGAAGGATTTGTTTGACAGAGTTTTTGTAATACATCCATGAGGCACTATGTGATATCTTATATCATTTTATTTCTATAGGTGGAGTTCTTGGTATCATCATGACCCACACTACATGGGTTTTGACCCTTTAATTATATGTTTATTAATAATTTAGTTGTTGTTATACACCACGTGTGGGGGTTTGATTCTCATTCGTGTGTCATATCATTTCAAACATCCATCATATAGTTTTAATGGTGATAATCAACGAGTATGACCTCTCCAATAAAAGTCATAAATATTATCTTATATATAGAGGTTTTCTCCTAGATAAGTTCTTTGTTGATCTTTTGATAAGGAATCATAGGCTGGTATTACAGTTATGAATTTACCTTGAGAATTTTTGTCTTTTTTTGTATGTCTGGATATTCTTTTTTTATGATATGTAGACATATACTTATGTGGATATGATTTTTATCCTTATTATTATGTGCTTTGTGGTTTTTGGATGTCCTAACATGTATTGTTATACTCACCCCTACATAGTCTGTTCCCTCATTTTTCATGTCTTGTGAAGCTGATTAAAATTTTGATGGAGTCCAAGACGGAGCAGGACCATGCATTTCATATTGAACCAGACAGACCGAGGTGTTTTATTGTTGTATATTGAATGTATTCCCCATCTTTACTTTCATGTTGAATATATTTTTAGTCACAATGTGGTGGTAATGTATTTGGACCTATCTATTTTCCATTAGTTGTTCTCACACTCTAGTTGTGGTATTTAGATGTGTACATGTATGATTACTTAGTTCTTTTAAATTTTAAAATTTTTGGTGTTGGGATAAGTCTGTGTGTGTTTACATAAACATTAGCTTAAGGCCTCCCTTCAATGTGATATTCCTAGTTACCCCTAGTCCCCATCCCTTGGACTATTATAAGTGGGATTGGGGAGTCTCAGAATGGGCCCTATTAGGATGGGTCATGAAAATTTTATATTCGAGTCATTAATATATTTTTTAGGACAAGTTTATGTGATTATGGATTGGAGAAAAAGTGTTAAGTGTTTCAAGTTCAGCATTTGGACAGGGGACATTAGTTTTTGTGTGGAGGATGACATATACATACACTATGACTCTAATCACATGCCATTTGACTAGGTACATATAAAAACTAGTTTTAGGGAAAACAATAGTAGATGAATAATATATTAATGTGTTTGTAACACCCTGGGATATTGGGAATTTTCTTTCTAATTAATTTATCCATTTTGATATTTTTCATTTCAGGCAACACTAAAGATAGTTTATTTTATATTAAATAATTATGTTTGGTTTTAATTATATACAACACCATGATAATAGTAAACTAAGAGCAATGTAAAAATTAGATATCTCTACATATAACACTGAGTTTAAATAGTGCTACATGAAAATATTACTTTCCTTAATTTCTTGTGTAATAGGTAAGACCTTGTTTTACCGAACAATAATATATCATTAAAATTTTATTACATAATATAATAAGATATAACATAGTAGTTAAATTAATAGTTATAAAGAGTATTAAATAATTTATGAAGATATATGGTTTACATAAATATAAGATGATTTAACTGGTTACTAATTAATTATAAATAAATTTTAAAAAAATGGAATATAAAAAATATATTATTATTTTTTTGGTCACAAAGATATTTTAACGAAATGAAATAAAATAATTAAAATTAGTGATTTATATTAATGTAATATATAATTTATATATTCAATGAAATAATTATGATATTCATCCAATACATTTGATAGAAATTAAATAATAAAAACCCAATTTTATCTATAAAACCCAATATTTTTATTTAGACATTTTTTCCATCCTTTTATTGCAGAATCCATTATAAATACATATTTTTTGAAACTTTATATATTTAATATTTAAAAATAAACTTCATATTTTAAATAATAACATAATAATTATTCTCAGTTAAATTTTTGGTTTTGTATATGAAGTTTCATTTATTAATGAATATTAAAAACTGATGAATTTTAGTTCAAAACTACATTTAATCTAATTTATTTATAAAGATAAATTAAATATAAATTGATTTAAAATTTTATTTAGATATATTTTTATCCTTTAATCCAATTTAGATCATTGGTACCACTTTGACATTGAAATTAGATATTCAAACTTATCCAACTTTTGATCATTTATAATTTAGAAACCTACAGCGTCGTTATGTCCGCAAGATTAAATTTAAATTTCTTTATTCAACTTATGTAATTATTATTTAGAATAATGGATTCAATATTTATAATCATAAAAATATATAATTTCTTATAATGTTGAATTATTTTTTACCAAAAATATTATTGAAAATAACTAAAATCAATTACATTTATTAAAATAAAATTGAAAATAACTAAGGACTAAACCTTAAATTAAAGACACAAAATGACCGAGTAACTTGTCCAAGATCCATTTAATGGACATATTTTGACCCTACCCACCCATTTATATACATTAGTTTATTATTTTATCCACATGAAACATGAAAAACGTGGATGGATCTATCTTCAAATATTTACAAGAGTGACACTCCTCCTCCAGTATAAAGAGGCCTCTTTTCCTCCCACTTCCTCAAACATTCAAAAAAAACTTATATCCAGAAAATATAAGATCAATAAACTATAAAAAAAACTCTTCCATACTCCTATTATCCTCCCCTTTGGTACAATGAGATCCAAGTAATCCTTTTGGCACAAACCAAAAGGAGTTACCTGATTAGGAGGTAACATCTTATCCAAATATCATTTATTTTATTTTTTTCTACACCCCCTCCACTCTAGTTATTCCATGATTATATAAAAACACAATTATATTTAGTATAATTAGATTTAATTATTCTAAGGGTTCAACGTACACTTATTCACACCTCATTGTAATGGGTAATGAATATACCACTTATGACTATAGCGATGTAGAGCCTCACAAAAAGATAATTGTTCATTTTTCCTTATCACCTCTCATAGTGGAAATTATGATGGAAAATATGTTTATATATGTAATATATTATATATATTATATATTTATGATTATTTAAACCTTTAAAAACTAATATATATTTACTTTCCATTTTTTGTAAATATGATAATTTAGTATGAGGGAATGTGGACTACCACCACCTCAAGGCGCTGTGATTCGTTCACACACTACATGGAATGTATTAAATATAAGTTGAGTGAAATTATTTGATATATATGAAATTATTATTTTAATTTAATTATAATATATATTTTCTATTTTCTATTTTCTTTATTTCTTTCAATATTCAATTAAAAATGGAAACAATGTCCTTGCATATATGGGACTTTCCGTCTCCATAAATAATGTATTAAATTTCACACTTCTATCTTAAAAATATTTTTATAGCCCAAATATAATGAATAGAAATGATATTTATATCATAATTTAAATTCTTTAAATCATGATATAATTATAATGTCCAAAGATATAACAAATTAAGACACATGCAATGAACAAAGCAGATGTTACGCATTGTGAAACCTTAACATGTGATTTCTAAAAATTGGGTAATGTAAGGTCATAATAAAACCATATATATTATTATATATAAGAATATGGTTATATAATTTATTTATAACAAATTTATCTTTATTATAGTGGTGTTTTTAATTACTACCACGAGAGTCAAGACATAAGGTAAGGGGATTTCATCTCACTTTTTATTTCCGTGAGATACATCCTTTATCCAATATACATTAGTGTTCTGTGGTGTGTATACTACCCATGGATGTATTAAATTATTATTATACTTAAATTTATATCCATTTACATACCCAATCAATTATATTTATTTCATGAATTTTATGCCTCAAAACATACCAAATCGGTAAAATGGTCTTATCTCAATTTTACTTCTTTAAGACTCATGTTTTTTATGTACCTAAATTATTATTGAGGAGGGTATACTTTAATTTTCAATGTTATATAATTCATATTATTCTTTATTATCTTATAAACTTCATGTATTTTAATTAAATGAATAGTTTTATCCCATATTACCAAGTTATATGTGTTTATTAAAACAATCTCATCACTTTTCAAAAATGATTATGTATATACTTCTTTTGATGAAATTTTATGATCTATATTTCCAGCACTCTACTGAATTTTATTCTCATATGATTATTAATGAAATATTCATGTATTGGTAAAATTTTTCAATTCATTTTTATATATTATAGTTAAGAATGTTTATTTAAGAATTCATGATTTTTTACACTCTTTGGTCGGAAATATGTGTTTTCTAAAAAGGGTTCCAAGATTATTCTGCTAATATCCAATTATAATTTTAATAAATTTTTTCCATTTTTTTATTTTATAAATTTTTTCAAAGGAATAATTTTTTAAATTTCTTAATGAGCTATTTTTCTATCCTTTTTACATTGTAAATGTAATGTTTTTTTACCTCAAACAACATTTATGGATTTACCCACTGTTAATTATTTGAAGCATTCTTTTTGTGTATAAAAGGATAATTTTTAAATAAATGTTTTTAAAATATTTTTCAATGAACTATTTTTCAAAATAATTTCAGGTATTATTTTATATGTTTTCAATAAATATTTTTTGAAAATTATTGTGAATCTTATTCTATAATTTTTCAAGGAAAATGTTTTTCAAAATGATTTCAAGTATTGGATATAAATTATCATGGTGTTTTCTTATAAAATGATTTTAAAATGGTTTAATCCATTTAAAATAAATTTCCAAGTAAGAAAGGATATTTTCTCAATATAATTTCATTAAATAAATTTAAAGAGTATTTATCATCTAAGATGACATCTCTTGGTGTTACTCATGCCTTTATGGAGAAATGATACATTGTTTCCATTTATATTCTTTCTCTGAATGGTTTAACTTTTATGGAATGATTTTTATGATATCTATTTATCATTAATGGTTTATATGATTATGAAATATTTTTATTTTAACAGGTTATGATTTGATTAAATTATTATGAAACCTGGTTCATTTTACACTGGTTAAGGTATGATTTCATGTTTATGAAACCCATTTCATTTCATGAGTTATGATATGATTTTTTTAATTAATAGAACATGAATGTATGATTTCATTATGAGAGGGATGATACCAATATCTCCCTCTATTTAATTGGTCAAATATTTATACCACATGATATAGATATGGGTGTAATAAGAAAATGGCTTGATTCAGTATTACACAGATAGAATGGAAAATGAACCGAGTTAGGTATTTTAGGGTTGGAATGCGAAATGAACTCAATTCAGTATTATAGGGATGGAATGGGGTGTGAACCCCGTTCAAAAAATGATTTTTTATGCTATAATGGTCACTGTAGTAATTCCTTTACTACTATAGAAGTGCTTATATATGCTTCTGTGTTTTCCACAATTCTATGTTTTATTCATGTGTTATGATTTTAGGTCATGTTATTTATTCATTATGATCATTTTCTTATGAGATTTCATGTATTATGCAATGATTCATTTTTATGATTGTTGATATGTAGGGTATGATCTTCAAATTTTGTGATCATGTTATCATATTTATGCTTGTATATCTCACTTTTTTACCCCAACTGAGCATCTGAGATCACCCCATTTTATGTTTATTTCCCTAGGATATGAAGATATATTTCATATATGATATTTCTAAGAGGGGTTCTTTTATTGGAGAACATATTTTGAGATAAGGTTTCTAGCTTGTGTCTTATTGTTTATGTTTCCATGTTTCCAAAGGAAATAGACTAAAATGGTCATTGGGTGTCTATTTGTGTAATTTTTTAAGTATTCTGAAAAGGTTATGTAATACTTATATAGGTCAATACTATGTCATTATAGTTTCTATCAGTGAAATGGTTTAGTTAAACATTGGAAAATAGGATGAGAAAAATTTATTAAGATCCCTAGGGATATTTATAAGGACATTTTTATGGATGTATTTATGGATAAGTATATGTATATGTTAATATTTAGGAAAATTTACTATAATTTTGGTAAATTATATAGTTTTTAGTTTCCTATAAATACATCCATTTATGTATATTACAAGTATATATGGCTCTATAATAGATTTACCTATGGTAAAAACATCAAAAATATATTCTGAGACTAACTTGGGGAAATATGGTACACACAAACGGGATTTACTACACACATGGCTTGACACTCCCATGGGATTTTCCTTGGTAATTTATAAAACCCTTCATGAACTATCATGAATGATTTGAATATAAGTTAACTATGAATAAACTATGTTAAAACTAGAGTGTCATAGATTATGGAAGGTTTCATGATTTATAAATTTTATAAGTAATTATTTTCATGACTATGTGGTGTTGATATATGGTATGTAATTATCACACTATGATTATAGTTTTATTCATTGGATGTAACTAGAAGGAAATGGATTAACATTGAATGTGATGGATGATTTTCCGATGGGAATACAAGTAGGATGATCACTAGAGGGAAGTATATTGTGATCATGCCTAATCAATTTTCATTGTACATGTTCAATAATGTGAACCTTAACCAACTCTCGGACTCCCCATGGATGATAATGAAGGATTTATCCAAGACTTAAGGTAATAGAGACCATGTAGGAGAGAATATTCCATTTTATTTTTGTCAATAATGTGGAAGGAATCACCTGAGTTAATGTCTTAGTGGAATAAGAAGCTGTTTTGAATTTCATAACGTGTACACAAAGAAAGTGACTATCGGGGAAAAATTAAGAGTTATCTTAATTAAATGGATGTTAATATTGGAATCCCTAATTCATCATCAAAGGTTAAGTGTTTGAAGTGTGGAATAAATTGTCATTATGAAACTCAATTCCCCAATAGGAAAGATCCATAATAGAATCAACAAGGTGGTGTGATTAATGGTTATATTTTGGAAGATGATGAGACTGCAGATGAAATGTGAAGGGAAGGATGTATTAAATAATTTGATGAGGTATGCATCCTATAGACTCTGGATTAAGTGGAGTAATCAATGTTTTTTATATATCTAGATTCAAAAATTATGTTATCTGAATGATGAAATATACACTAATTTTATACTTACATTTTTTCTCTTGATATTTACAAGTTTATATTGAATGTTTCTTATGGATTTGTGATGTTATTTAATGATAATATGATATTTGACTAAGGTATGATAACCCTTAATTTGTTATTTATTCTAGGATAATGTTGTTTGTATTAAGATTTGTGGAATATGGATTGGTAAATTTCATGGTGTTGAATATCTTGGAAGTATATAAGGACATACTGATAGGTTTTTTATGCTATCATTGATGATTTTTACAATATTTTTGGATTTAATTAAAAGATCCAATCAACATTGGAATAAGGAAGAATTCATGTTTTCTATAAGGATTAATTGTAATTCATGTCCCTACCATGTTTTAGGAGAATACTTGATAAAGGTATTCACATATTTGTAATATAACAAACAACAATTAGTTCTTTATATATAGGGGATTAGTGTTAATATAATTTTAGGATCTTATTTCGACTATTTTGGATTTTCATCTTTTTTAAGTATGACAACGTTATCCATTTATGGAAATTTTATGCAAAACATCATATGAGGTTTGTGAGATAAATTTTATATCTCATTATGAGAGGATTCTTGTATATTTCTTAACTTGTTATACCAAATTTTTATTTATGGTAGCTGAAGATATATGAGTTTCCTTTTAATGGATCTCATGATCTGTTAATAGTAATGAAAAATTGAGCTACATTTCATGGAATAAGAGATAAAGTAGAAGTTAACCAAGGCCCAATAATGGGTAAGGATTTCCTGAAATTTTAGAATATATTTTCATAAAAAATAATGAAATTTAGGAAAATGAACTTGAATCAAAAAATATCTTAGAACATTAATTTATGATGAATCAAATGGCCAATTATATCATCACATATTTATGGTTTTGTGATTGTTTTCTTTTTCCAACCCATGTTCTCTATCACTCAACATCAGAATATGGTAGTTGTATTTCTCTTCCATATACATGTATTCACATCCCACCTGTGTTCATCTATGTGGAACCCTATTTATATGTAACTTTTGGTAACCGTTACAATCTTGACTTTCCCTTTTAAAGGGAAGTATTATTATTCCTTTCTACGATATAGATTTCAATGAATGAAAAATTCAAGTATTAATCATTTGTTAACCGAGATGAGTTTTTAGGGATAAATTCATTTTAAGGGGGTACATTGTAACACAATAATAATTAGTTAATTGAATCTAATTAATTTATCCCTTTTGATATTTTTCATTTCACACAAAACTAATGATAGTTTATTTTTTATTAAATCATTATGTATGGTTTGGGTTATTTGGAACACCAAGTTACTCTTATAGTACCAGAAACATAAATATTATTTCTATATATGTGGAACATTGAATTTATCTTATGTTACATGTGAAAAATAACTTTCCTCGATGTCTTTCATAATAGGAATGATTGAGTTTTACCGAATAATAATATATCATTAAAATTTTAATATTTAATATAATTATAGATAACTTATCTATTAAATTAGAGTTTATGAAAATTATTATATAATGAATGAAAATATATGGTTCCAAAAATATATTATTAATCCATTGGTTACAAATTAAATAGAAGTCAATATAAAAAATGAGGAAATGTAAATGAAAAATATTACTATTTTTATATTGAAAATGATTTTTTAGATTAATAAATTTATTTTTTACAATTAGTGATTAATATTAATGTAATATATACATTATATATTAAATAAATGAAATTTTATATTCATACAATAGATTTGGTAGACATAAGAGAAGAATAAACCCTATTTTATGGTTAAAACCCAATATTTTTATTAAGGGATTTTTCCAATATTTTAACAGAGAACACATTTATGTCAAAGTTTTGGAATGTTTTTGATTTAATATGTCAAAATATACATCATATTTGAATTTGGATCTTAATAATTAGGTTACGGTAAATGTTTGGTATTTTTCTATGTGAAGTGCATTGTGTTTCATTTGTTGTCAATGAGGCATGAAGTTGTCTTGGAATGAATGGATGTCAAGGAATGTCAAGATGTGAATGACAAAGGCTGTGATGGTGTTGGTGGTAATGGAGAATGGCCATGGAACATAGAGGCATGTCACTTAGGAGATTCACTAAGTGGCATAGGAGATGTGGTTGAAACATTCTCTAGTTACATCTGACGATTGCTGAGCTGCTCTTAAAGTTCCAAGAACTTGTATCAACTGGATACAATGTCACAACATGATTAGAAGACCATGCATTATGGTGACAATGCATGAGGAGTTGAAGAAGCAAGATGATCCATCCACAACCACTGAGTGGATGAAGTGGATTTAAAGAAGTCCATGTACTAACTCTTAGTGCATGTGAATTGGAAGTGATCCAATTGATCTCTGATTAGATCAATGAAGCACATTGGATATTTCATGTTGATTCAGGAGTTCGGTTAAAGATGAAGAACCTTCAAGAATTCCATTCTTAGATGATGATTATATGTTAAAGAAGGATGATGAATTCTAATGAAGAAGAAGAAATTAAGAAGAGGAAGAATGGCTTAGAAGAAGAGGAGGAGGCATTTGGCATTTAGAATTGGTATTTTTCATGGAGGACTTTGTTTTTGACAAAGTCTTATTTGTTACTTTAAAAAAAATATGCCAACCTCAAGGGCCAGCCTTAAGGGTTCAACCCAAGGCACATGTGGGACCAGGTCACCACGCCCAAGGGGATCCCATGGGGCCAGCCCAAGAGAGGTCGGGGCCGTGTATAAGCCCCGAGGACACGCGGTGGTGAAACCCGCGCGCCGGAGGTGCATAGTGGGCGCTAGGAGCGCGCCCGCAGGAGCAGAGATTGGGCGCAGAGCGCGCCCGCAGGGAGAACTCGGTGCGGGGCGGCACCGAGAGGGGAGAAGATTCAATTGCTGAGCTAATGGCAGCGCCAGGGTAATAAACCGCGGAAAATCCGCGGAACGTTTCGATGTGGGACGGCGAAAATTCATCAGGGATCTAATCGCGGCCGTCTGTTCCATCGCGCGCCGATCTGGACTGCTTATCTCATCTAGCGCCGAGATGTTATAATCCTGGCCGTTGAGCATCATTAAACATCGACGGCCGAGAGGTCGTCTTCATCATCGAGCTCGTCCGAGGCCTCCCCGAAGACACCTGCTTGCCGCCGCTGAACCAGGCGACTCCCGAAGATGGTTTTCGAGATTGCGGCCACCATTTTCGAAGCTGAGGTGTCCCTCGTGATCGTCTCTCCACACCGAACCGAACCATGCTTAAAAATGGGCTTGCATGCAACGAGAGGAAAATTCGAAGTTCGGCCGAGGCAAGAGAATCTGTCGAGACTATGAATGGTTCGTGTTTTGCATGGGATGGCCAAAACAGAGGCCATGCATTCGTTCGAAAATGCATGCACGCAGACAAAAATAAAAAGAGAAGAACCCGCGGAGAACCGAGGAGAAAAGTTCAAGATTTGAAAAAATCTTGAAGATCCGAATATTTCGGGGATTTGGAAATTTCTCACGCGGATGATGCGAGCCAGCCTCTGTCTATAAAAATGAGGCCGAGACCTCTGTGCTGCTTGCTGATCCTTTGTTGAAAATCTGGAGTCCCGTGAGAGCACCTTTTCCTCGCGAAGAAGACCATGCGCGCACCACTTGCGCGGCAGCAGCCCGAAGCCATTCTTGGCTTCGTGGGTTCCTTTTGCGCACCTCTTGCGCGAAAGAAGAAAGGGAGGTCCCCTGCGCGCCTCCTTTGCGCGACAGGAAGAACCCCAGCCGCATCTCCTTGCGCGCTCGAGGTTGGCACCCTCACTGCCCGTGTACCTGCATGGCAGGAGGAAGTGCATGCGGGTGCAGCACTTGCGCGCCCCACGGCAGGAGGCCTTGCGCGCCTTGCACTGGTTGCACCCTTGTGGCTTGCGCGACCCAAGGCCACCACACCTTGCCCCATTGAGAAGGCCGAGTATTTTGTGTGCAAGAATAAGGAAAGGGCCGTGGAAGTGTGTGTGCCAAAGAAGGAGGCCCTACGGGCAGTAGGTGTGCAAAGTTGAGGAGAACCCGAGGCCTTAGTGCCTTTGTGTGCAAAGTGGAAAAGTACAAGTGGCAAAGAAGATCTGAGGCACCTTGGTGTGTTTAACCAAAGGAGAAGAACCCGAGGCATACACTATTTGTGTGTGCAAAGTGAACAAGAAGAAAGGCTACGGGTTGTGTGTGCAAAAAAAAGTGAAGGGCAAAGCCTTGTGTGCAAAGAAGACTAAAAGAATAAATTGTGTGTGCTAAACAAGAACAAGGCCGAACCTAGGTGTGTGCACTAAAAGTAAACACACTTAGAAGAAGAAAGAAGTGGAAGACTCACACTAGTGTATAACACACATTTATGTGTGTAATCAAAAGAGAATAAAGTGTGTAAAGAAGTGAGAAGGTGGTGTGTGCTTAAAGTGACTACACCCTTTGTGGGATTATTGCACCTAGAAGAAAAAGAGGACAGTGCATGCATGCATGCATGCACGTGCACACGTGAACAAATCCAAACCATCTTGTGTGCATTTTAGTTGTCCAAGTCTTGAAGAAATTGTGATGCCATGCATTCAGTGCATGAAGTTGAAGTGATGTGAGACTGGACCAGACCGAAGATAAAGATATTATTTGTCTGAGCATTCAGTAATTGGAGAGAAGATGGGGCATCCTTAGAAGAAGGTGATAAAGCCCGAGCAAGATGAGAAGACCTGTTCACCACAAGTGATCAGAAGAAGAGCAAGGCCAGCAGCCTTTATCCCAGGCTGCTGTGGATACTTGAAGAAGCTTAAAGAGAAGAAGAGCTACTCGTGTGACTCGAGAAGCCAATAGAAGACCCTGTGGGACTCAGGGAGAAGAAGTCTTCAGTGGGATTCTGGAGCAGGCCAGTGGGACTCTGGTAACACTGTGGGACGCAGTATAAAGACCCTCCTGTGGGACTCAAGAGAGATACGGTGGGAAGCTGTATCGACCATTGTAATACTAACAGATTATAATGGGAGAATCCATGCTTGGAGAGCATGGCAAGGATGTAGGCCTTTGGTACCGAACCTTGTAAATCCTTGTGTCCTGTGCCTTTTCGTTACTGCATTATCCGGGAAAGGTTGAGAGATACAAGAAGAGTGGATCGAGGCTTTAACTAGCCATAGAGGTTTAATTGATAAGAATCAATTAGTAAAAAGTTTTAAGGGATCACTGATTCACCCCCTCCCCCTCTCAGTGATTCACAATGATCTGGGCACTTCAATTGGTATCAGAGGGAGGTTCCCTCTAAAAGATCCAGGGGAGTCTTTATGAAGTGCAGATTTGAGGAAATGAGTGACCAGCCTCAAATGGAGATATCTGCCAAGACTCAGAAAAATAGAAAGAAGAAACAGGCAAATAAGATGAGGAAGAAGGTTGTTGCAATCAGAGAAACTCCTTCTATGGAAAGAAATGTGAAAGTCACATCAGATGACAATTCCTTTTATCATTCTTCTGATGAAGCTTGTCCTAGCTGTGATGAAGATGGAAGAAACAATGACCTTCTAAATGCAATCAAATATCTTCAGAAGACAGTCCCCAAGGAAGTGGCAATGTGTATAGCTACAGGCATCCTTGATCTTCAAGAAGAAAAATCACAGTTAGAAGAAGAAGCCAATGCAATGGAAGATCAATTGGCTAAAAGGGTTGGCATAACCAACACTCTCAGAAAGCTGGTGAAGGCTAAAGATGAGACAGTATCTCTTTGCAATGAAAGATATGAAGACACTGCTGAAGAATTGCAAAGAAGCCTTTTTGAGAATGAATTCTTTAAGATAATGGTCAAAGAAGTGTTCCATGCACTGGAGAAGCTGCACAGAGTCTCAATGATTGTCAAAGATTCTCAACTGGAAGATAAAGTCAAAAGGGTGAAGGAGCTTGACAACTCAATGCTTGAAATCAAGAAGGTGCATGAAGACCAGTTAGAACAGCTGAAAGAAAATTGGGAAGGAAGGCTAAGAACTGTTGAGGATGAGAAGAACTCCCTTAACATGAAATGCTTAGAACTAGAGGTGATATTGACAAATCAGCAATCACCCAAAGCCAAAGCCTCCCAGTCAACTGGAAGAAGACATGTTGCTACTCAAGTATGCCTTGAGCAGGATGATTCTAAGAGAAAGACATCCTCTAATAAAAGTGCAACATCTTCTAAAAAGAAGGTACCATCCATACCATCTTGTACTGAAGCTTCTAAAAGTGTTTCTACTAAAAGTGCAGAATGGAAGAATGAATCCAAACAAGTATGGATGAAGACAGTGAAGAAAGAATGCTCTCCTGAAACAACACAGCAAGTCAAGAAAAGTACCCAACAATCAGAAGGACTGAAGAGGTCAAGATTTGTGGGTCAGTGTTGGTGTTGTAATAAGTATGGGCACTGTGCAAAGGATTGTTGGTACAATCCACTGAATGCCAAAGCACAGAGGAAGCCCATGCCGAGGGGGAGCAAGCCAGAAGGAAAGAAGAAACATCCACAGGTCCAGAGACATCTGTTTACTGCAAATAGATTTAGATTACTTGACAACATCTGGGATGATTGAAAAAGTGGTCAAATAGATACATGTCAATATCCAACTGTATCCAGAGCTCAAAAGAAGAAAAGATCACAGAACCTGGCTAAGAGAGATTCCTTGGGAAGCAAGAAGAAAGTATAAAATGCTCCCAAGAAGTGTTTTAGAAATGAAGAGAAGTCCTTGGAGTCTGAGTCCAAGAAGGGTGATGCATCCAGAAGGACCACCAAGAAATGCTTCTACTGTGGAAAGAAAGGGCATATCATGGATCTTTGTAAAGAAGCCATGAAATTCAATAGAGGCAGACTGAACTCAAACAGACAATCAATCCAGAAGAAGCAGAAGGGATTGATTGAAAACAAGTTGCCTAAGATAGGTAGCTTGACAGCATCAAAGGAACCATGTGAAACTTCCAGAACTGAGGCCACACTTCCAAATGACTCTTTAGTCATATGGCCAAATCAGTTGAAACTTGCCAAAGATCTCCAGAGAGCTGAAGATGAAGTTATGGCAATTGCTAAGGCAAAAAGAAAGAAGAAGATTTCACATGAAGATGTATTGAGATCCACACCAGCACAAACATCATTTAAGATCAAATGTGCAAGTGTGAAGACTGGTGAAAATGGGACATCTCGGTTGAGAGAATCTTCTCAACCTTGTTGTTCACATTGATGAACCAAGGAGGTTCCATCTTATTTCCTTATACTATTGGTATTTACATGTGCTGACAATGCAGGGAATTGAAGATGATGATCATTCTCAGCTGGAGGATGGTTTGGATTGAATGGAGTGCACCCCTTGAGGGGGAGCCAATCTGGAGAAGATGGTATTGTAAGATTTAATACTATCTTGAGAAAAGCTGAAGGTATTCCAATCATACTTTCATCCCTTGTTTCTTAATTGAGTTTATCTTGTCAATTAAGGGGGAGTATGGATTGAAGGCAAATGGATGAAAGGGGAGCTTTATCTTTGCACTGAACTTACTAATGAGTTTTGTGAAGTTGTGCTGGATTTAGCAATTCATTGTTATATCTGAAAAATTTCAAACCCCTAAGCATGATCTCACATGTGTAGAGAATTATGGACAGCTTTGAATTCCTTGGTCATATCACTCTTGTTTTCTACACCGGGTTAGCCCAAGTAGACTTAGAGTTGATTTACTAAAGGTTCTTTGCTAAAGAAGAACATGTGACATCATCCCTCTCCTAGTGTTTTTCAAGAAGATGCTATTCAAAGGGAGGAAGATATTTGTGAAAGTGAACCACACCACACCTTTGCATTTGATTGCCAATAAGGGGGAGAAAATATTGGCACACATATTGACCCATTCATATGTGCAGAAGTAGTGTATTGACAACAAATACAAAGGGGGAGATTGAAGTGCATTGTGTTGCATTTGTTGTCAATGAGGCATGAAGTTGTCTTGGAATGAATGGATGTCAAGGAATGTCAAGATGTGAATGACAAAGGCTGTGATGGTGTTGGTTGTAATGGAGAATGGCCATGGAACATAGAGGCATGTCACTTAGGAGATTCACTAATTGGCATAGGAGATGTGGTTGAAACATTCTCTAGTTACATCTGACGATTGCTGAGCTGCTCTTAAAGTTCCAAGAACTTGTATCAACTGGATACAATGTCACAACATGATTAGAAGACCATGCATTGTAGTGACAATGCATGAGGAGTTGAAGAAGCAAGATGATCCATCCACAACCACTGAGTGGATGAAGTGGATTTAAAGAAGTCCATGTACTAACTCTTAGTGCATGTGAATTGGAAGTGATCCAATTGATCTCTGATTAGATCAATGAAGCACATTGGAGATTTCATGTTGATTCAGGAGTTCGGTTGAAGATGAAGAACCTTCAAGAATTCCATTCTTAGATGATGATTATATGTTAAATAAGGATGATGAATTCTAATGAAGAAGAAGAAATTAAGAAGAGGAAGAATGGCTTAGAAGAAGAGGAGGAGGCATTTGGCATTTAGAATTGGTATTTTTCATGGAGGACTTTGTTTTTGACAAAGTCTTATTTGTTACTTTAAAAAAAAAATATGCCAACCTCAAGGGCCAGCCTTAAGGGTTCAACCCAAGGCACATGTGGGACCAGGTCACCACGGCCAAGGGGATCCCATGGGGCCAGCCCAAGAGAGGCTGGGGCCGTGTATAATCCCCGAGGACACGCGGTGGTGAAACCCGCGCGCCGGAGGTGCATAGTGGGCGCTAGGAGCGCGCCCGCAGGAGCAGAGATTGGGCGCAGAGCGCGCCCGCAGGGAGAACTCGGTGCGGGGCGGCACCGAGAGGGGAGAAGATTCAATTGCTGAGCTGATGGCAGCGCCAGGGTAATAAACCGCGGAAAATCCGCGGAACGTTTCGATGTGGGACGGCGAAAATTCATCAGGGATCTAATCGCGGCCGTCTGTTCCATCGCGCGCCGATCTGGACCGCTTATCTCATCTAGCGCCGAGATGTTATAATCCTGGCCATTGAGCATCATTAAACATCGACGGCCGAGAGCTCGTCTTCATCATCGAGCTCGTCCGAGGCCTCCCCGAAGCCACCTGCTTGCCGCCGCTGAACCAGGCGACTCCCGAAGATGGTTTTCGAGATTGCGGCCACCATTTTCGAAGCTGAGGTGTCCCTCGTGATCGTCTCTCCACACCGAACCGAACCATGCTTAAAAATGGGCTTGCATGCAACGAGAGGAAAATTCGAAGTTCGGCCGAGGCAAGAGAATCTGCCGAGACTATGAATGGTTCGTGTTTTGCATGGGATGGCCAAAACAGAGGCCATGCATTCGTTCGAAAATGCATGCACGCAGACAAAAATAAAAAGAGAAGAACCCGCGGAGAACCGAGGAGAAAAGTTCAAGATTTGAAAAAATCTTGAAGATCCGAATATTTCGGGGATTTGGAAATTTCTCACGCGGATGATGTGAGGCAGCCTCTGTCTATAAAAATGAGGCCGAGCCCTCTGTGCTGCTTGCTGATCCTTTGTTGAAAATCCGGAGTCCCGTGAGAGAACCTTTGCCTCGCGAAGAAGACCCTGCGCGCACCACTTGCGCGGCAGCAGCCCGAAGCCATTCTTGGCTTCGTGGGTTCCTTTTGCGCACCTCTTGCGCGAAAGAAGAAAGGGAGGTCCCCTGCGCGCCTCCTTTGCGCGACAGGAAGAACCCCAGCCGCATCTCCTTGCGCGCTCGAGGTTGGAACCCTCACTGCCCGTGTACCTGCGTGGCAGGAGGAAGTGCATGCGGGTGCAGCACTTGCGCGCCCCGCGGCAGGAGGCCTTGCGTGCCTTGCACTGGTTGCACCCTTGTGGCTTGCGCGACCCAAGGCCACCACACCTTGCCCCATTGAGAAGGCCGAGTATTTTGTGTGCAAGAATAAGGAAAGGGTCGTGGAAGTGTGTGTTCCAAAGAAGGAGGCCCTACGGGCAGTAGGTGTGCAAAGTTGAGGAGAACCCGAGGCCTTAGTGCCTTTGTGTGCAAAGTGGAAAAGTACAAGTGGCAAAGAAGATCTGAGGCACCTTGGTGTGTTTAACCAAAGGAGAAGAACCCGAGGCATACACTATTTGTGTGTGCAAAGTGAACAAGAAGAAAGGCTACGGGTTGTGTGTGCAAAAAGAAGTGAAGGGAAAAGCCTTGTGTGCAAAGAAGACTAAAAGAATAAATTGTGTGTGCTAAACAAGAACAAGGCCGAACCTAGGTGTGTGCACTAAAAGTAAACACACTTAGAAGAAGAAAGAAGTGGAAGACTCACACTAGTGTATAACACACATTTATGTGTGTAATCAAAAGAGAATAAAGTGTGTAAAGAAGTGAGAAGGTGGTGTGTGCTTAAAGTGACTACACCCTTTGTGGGATTATTGCACCTAGAAGAAAAAGAGGACAGTGCATGCATGCATGCATGCACGTGTACACGTGAACAGAGCCAAACCAGCTTGTGTGCATTTGAGTTGTCCAAGTCTTGAAGATATTGTGATGCCATGCATTCAGTGCATGAAGTTGAAGTGATGTGAGACTGGACCAGACCGAAGATAAAGATATTATTTGTCTGAGCATTCAGTAATTGGAGAGAAGCCGGGGCATCCTTAGAAGAAGGTGATAAAGCCCGAGCAAGATGAGAAGACCTGTTCACCACAAGTGATCAGAAGAAGAGCAAGGCCAGCAGCCTTTATCCCAGGCTGCTGTGGATACTTGAAGAAGCTTAAAGAGAAGAAGAGCTACTCGTGTGACTCGAGGAGCCAAGAGAAGACCCTGTGGGACTCAGGGAGAAGAAGTCTTCAGTGGGATTCTGGAGCAGGCCAGTGGGACTCTGGTAACACTGTGGGACGCAGTATAAAGACCCTCCTGTGGGACTCAGGAGAGATACGGTGGGAAGCTGTATCGACCATTGTAATACTAACAGATTATAATGGGAGAATCTATGCTTGGAGATCATGGCAAGGATGTAGGCCTTTGGTGACGAACCTTGTAAATCCTTGTGTCCTGTGCCTTTTCGTTACTGCATTATCCGGGAAAGGTTGAGAGATACAAGAAGAGTGGATCGAGGCTTTAACCAGCCATAGAGGTTTAATTGATAAGAATAAATTAGTAAAAAGTTTTAAGGGATCACTGATTCACCCCCTCCCCCTCTCAGTGATTCACACTGATCTGGGCACTTCACTATGAAGTCTTGTTTTTTATGAATAGTGAAAAATACTGAATTTTAGTTCAAAATTGCTTTTTCAAGTAATATATTTATTGTGTAATATTATAATTTAAATTCGATTAAAAGTTTAATTATATAATAATGTTTTCAATTAATCTAATTTATGTAATTTTGAACAACCTCAAATTAAAATTGGGTATAAAAATATAGTGAACTTTTGATCATTTTTACTTTAAATACCTACGATGTCATCCCGCCAGCAGGAATAAATTAAAATTAATTTCTACCACTTATGTGATTGGAATTTGGAAATATATATTCCATGTTTTGAATCATAATAATTAATAATGTATATTTTTATTAGTATAGTATTTTTACCAAAAAATATTAGAGAAAGTTATTAAAATTAATTATATATATTAAGGTAAAATTAAGATTAATTAAGGGCTAAACCTTTAATTTAAGACTGATAACAACCTATAAACATGTCTAAATCCATTTTATGGCCATATGTGTACTCTATACTCCATTATATAGAGTTTTTATCATTATGGGATCCACTTTCAACCTAAACAACGTGGATGTAGTTCTATCATCAAATATTTACAAGATAGTTACTCATCCTCCACCATAAAAACTCCTCCTCCCCTCCCACTTTCTCACACCTTTAAAAAAAATAGGATCATCCATTATATGCCCAATACACTTCCAAAAATCCCACCCTCCATCCTATAAACCTTCTCATAGAAGATATAAATACAAGGAATCCACTTGGAACAAACCAAAATGTGTTACCCAATAAAGAGGTAATGACTTCTCTCCAGATCCTATTTATTATTTTTTTATCCACCCCATCCAATCTCTTTGTTCCATAATTTTATAAAAAAAAGTTTCTTCAATATACTATGATAATTTTGTGATAATTTTTCTATCTACACTTGCACAAACCACCATCTAATGGTTAAAGAACACATTGTTTTTGTGTACAACGAAATAACGCCTCACAAACTGATGATTGTTCATTTTTCCTTTACTAGGTCTCATCATAAAAATTATGATGGAAAATTTATTTACATATGTTATGTATTATTTTTATTATGAATTTAATCTCCTTTATTCCATTTAAAATATAAAACTATATACATTATAACTGGGGTAAATATGGTAATTTCTTTTGAGAAAGTATGGACTATTGCCCCCTCAAAGCGATTTAATTTTTTCACACACAACATGGAATGCAATAAGGATGGTTTTAGTGAAAATATATGATTTATATAAAATAATAAGTCCACTATAATTAATATATATATTTAGTTTTTTTTTTCTTTCTTTCAATAAGAAAATAAAAATATAAACAATGGTCATCCGTACGTGCAGCTTACCATCTCCATAAACTGTGTATTACATTTCAAATTACTATATTCTATAGATTTCTATAACACACTTATACTGAAAATACATGATATTTATATCATGGTGTAAATTCTGGAAATCATGATATAAGTATATGGACAAAATATATAATAAACTAAGACACATACAATGAACAAAGAGGATATTACACGAAGTGAAAAATTAACAAATGATTGTTAAAAAATGGGTAATATAAGGTAATAATAAACCCATATATGTTATTAGATATAATAATATGGATCTAAAAAAGATGTATAATGTGATAAATCCGTTATTCATATTTTTTTGAGACTACAATGAATCATTACTAAGCTTTAAGAGAATTCCCCAAGATTCCAATGTCTGGAAATAAATGCAGAAGTGTTTCAAATGAAATTTGTGGATGATTTACCCATAATGAAATAAAACCATTAAACCCAAAATCCATAACCAAAAATCTCACTATATTATGCATTAATATATTAAAGACAACTCAACCACTTCATTTATATAAAAACCACACAAATGTGTACTATAGCCGAAGACAAACTAACTATCAATGTAAATAGTAGAAAAAAAGTTAAAAACTCTAAGACAACCAAGACTCTATACTGCATAAGCTTCATGCTTCAACATCATCGAAAACCCAAGTATCATGATTTGGTGCTCAAAACATGTGATATGTTACCATTTACCATTTTTTTGAAGATAATATCTGCAAAATCCAAAAGCATCCAAATAAGGGGTGAGTATAAGACTCAGTAGTATTTATCCAATGGCATCCCTACTCATGACACTATGATAGAAAGGTTAGAAACATTTATATAAAATAGTTTATATAAAATAATTTCCTAAAATAGTTTACAACTAAATGCAAAAAAAGTTCTTAAAACATTTATGACCAAAGGTAATCTTGTGTTATTTTAACCAATTTTACATAAAAGAATATTTATAGAAAAGAAACCCCACAAAGACATATAATCATTTCTCAATATTGATTTTTTATAACCATTCCATTCTTCACCACACACCAACACATGCATTCTTGCTTGACAGTTCCATACTCTTGAGTGGTCTCTCATCCAAATCACATTGTGTCCCACTAACATGTACCCCTGATTCAGGGTTACATACCATATACCCCACTAGTACTCCTCCCTTATTTAGTTCCTTTCACATGAACTCACAAAAAACCCAATTTATTCTAAAATCATTTCAAATAGCTAATTCAAACCATTTCAACAAAATCATACTTTTATTAAAATAAATAAAACAAACAATTCTAATAACATATTTCATTTTAATAAATCATTCCTTTAATTGAAATCTTATTAATTAAATCCATTTTACATTAGTCTACAAAATCCCCATTTTAAAATCCATAATTTAAAATCAAGATCAAAATCACATTTTCAAGAACACCAATTTTCCAGATTTCAACAATTCACCTAACCCATCACAAAAGAGGGTTTCCAAAAATTATTAAACAGCTAATTAACCATAAATTGAATAAAAACATTTAATTTTATATAATTGAAATCATTTATACTAATATGAGTCAAGAGTTAATCCACCTACCTTGACTGTTTTGGTGAAAATAGAAAACTAATGAAGAACGCTCAATAAACCGGGTGGATTCTCCACAAAGCCACCTTAGATCTCTTCCCCTAAAATTGATCAAGAACAAGTCTCAAATTATTTGGAAAACATAATATTAGATCTAAATATATAATTTTTATATCTAAGAATCAATGAATATGGGAAAAGTATATCTAGGGATACATGATAAGAAGGTTGCAGAATGATGACATACCACAAGAATCAGGCTTCTAAATGCCAAAATAAGTCTCCAAATCGATTTCAATTCTTTTGGAAGAGGTTATACGACCATCAATAGAGAATAATCTTGAGTTAGGGAAAATTGAGAAAAATTAGGGATTTAGAGTAAAAAATGTGTGAGATACACTTTTTTAGGATCAAACTTTGACCTGGAGCATGGTTAGTTTTCTCAGTGAGGCATATCATGTGCTAAATGTGTGTAAGAAACTATCTGGGAAGACCCTCACATAACCTCCTCATAGGGTCTCCTAAACCACGTTCATACAGTTCTGGAGATATTATCCAACATCATACAAAGTGAATGGTTTCTCCTAGGATTTCCATAGGCATTAGACAAACCATTCACATCCCAGGCACATCCTATTTAGCCCCAAAAACTCCTTCATAGTTCCTTACACACTTATATACTTATCCATTATTCTTTATATACATAAAAAATAAAAAAGGAGTTACATACCAGAAATTATGGGTAATAAAGTTTCCCCACAATTGGTCTTTTCATCCTCAGAATGTAAAAAATCATCATTGTCCCGAAAGAGTTCTAGACATTTCACTTTCATTTCCTTCTCGCATTCCTAAGACCCTTCTGTAATATGACCATGTTTCTATAAAACACACACTAGACTGATGCTTTATCCATGAATGACTTCATCCTAACCATCCAAAATCTACATTGGGATATGTACCAGTTAAGTATCCAGCTCTAGGTTAATGTGATCTCATCTGATCACATGGTCAGGATCAAGTTGATACTTTTTTAACTGAGATACATGGAACACATTATGCACCAAACTGAACCATGGTTGTAATTCCAATAGATATTCCACCTATCCAAACCATTCTAGAATATAAATGAAGATAATTTTTCGGGGATAAACTTTCCCTCCTTCCCAAAATGACGATGTCTATACTTAGGATAGATTCCTAAGAACAAATCATCACTCACCATAAACAACAACGGTCTTCAGCGATGATCTGAATACTATTTCAGACTACTCTAAGTTATCTACACCCTATTTCTAGTCAACAAAATCTTCTTTATCATTTCATGGAAAAGTCTCATCCCAACTAATTAAGTCTCAATAGTTTCCAACAAAAAAATTGGAGAATAACATGGAAGCCATTAAAATGCTTCAAAAGGAGTCATATATATCGAGTCATGATAACAGTTATTATACGAGAACTACACTAGAGTATATGATCATTGCATGAGCCACCAAAATCCATTACAGAAGACATCATCATGACTTCTAATTTTTGTATCATCTTTTTGGATTTACATCCATCTGAGGATGTTATACCAAACTCATAGTCAATTGAGTCCCAAGGGATTTCTGTAAGGATTTCCAAAAACAAGATGTGAACAATATATCTCAACCTGATACTATTGAAATTGAATTCCAAGTCTCTTTACCACTCCTTGGATATATATTTTCGAAATATCATAAACCGTATGTGTTTCATGAATAAGGATTAAATGAGCTGACATTGTCATCATATCCCCTATCATCAATATTCACTATGTTTCTGAACCATTCTTGGGAGACCTGTAACAAAGTCCATCTCTATCTTATCTCATTTCCACACTAGGGTAGGTAATGACTAAAACATACCTGCTAGTCATTGATGTTCCATTTTAATATTCTGACATATTAAGCAATTTGAAAAAAACTCACCCACCATTTTTTTCAAAACAATTCACACAAATTGTACCTTCAATGCCTTGTACATCTTCTATATTCTCAGATTTACAACCCATCTAGAATTTTGGTAAGCTTTATGAAGTTGTTCTGGACCGGACATAAGTACAACCATCCAATTTCTGAATAGAAAAAACCAAACTCCCATTATGTTTCCAGTGCTTCATGGTATCCCTACTATTGAGTTTTGAACTAATAACCAGATATTATACACCAGATACCAAATCAGGAATCATGGAAACTGAAAACAAATCCACCACATCACATCATTCTTCAAAGATGACATGTATATCACCTTGGACTGAAATCAAATTCAACTCATCTGAATATTTCTTTTCTAACTGAGTATATATCTTTCTGATTAATATATCAACCACTGAATTACCTTTCCTCGGTGTATACAACAAGTCAAAGTAAAAAATTTGATGATATTCCATTCATATCCTATTTATAAGATTCAAATGAAGTTGTGAGAAAATATGTTTCAAGTTCTTTTGATATGTGGATACATTAAATTTCTCACCAAAGAGATAATGACGTCGAGTATCCAAGGCATAGACGACTAAAAATAACTCCAAATAATGTATTGGGTAATTCTTCTCATTCACACTAAAGTTCATTGAACCATAAGTAACCACATGGTCTCCTTTCATGATAACACATCCCAAACTATATCTTGAAGAATCAAAACAGACCACATACCCATGTCCGGATTCCAAAAAAATCACAATATTTTCTCATCTCAGGAGAACCTTTATCTCTTGAAATGACTTCTAACTTGAGAATACAATGAATTATTACTAGGCCTTAAGATACATCCCCAACACACCAATGTCTGGAAATAAATTCTTAAGGATTTCAAATAAAAGTAGGGGGAAATTTACACTATATGAAATAAAACCATTAACCCAGCAAACCATAACCAAACAACTCACTATATGATTGCATGAATAAAGGAAAGACAACTAGACCACTTCATTCGTATAAAAACCACACCAAAGTGTACTATAGTGTAAGATAAGTAAAATATCAATGCTAATAATAGGAAAACTTCTAAAGACTCGATGATGACTAGGACTCCATGCTCCATAAGCTTCATTCTCAAAAATCACCAAAAACACCATGTATCATGAGGCGGATCTAAAAATGTGTGACACGTTACCTTTTCACCTATCCTGGAATATAACATTTGAAAAAACACCAAGGTTACAAAGCAGGGATGAGTATAAAACTCGTTATTTTTTCTCTAAGGAAATCCCTACTCACACCACTAGGATAGAAAGTTTAGAAACATATATATAGAATGGTATATATAGAACAATTTCCCCAAATATTTTACAACTAAATATAAAAAAGTTCCAAAATCATTTATAACCAAAAGTACACAAGTTATAAGATAACCAATTTTCCAGCAAGTCACATTTCCAGAAAAGAAAACAATCAATTCCTTAAAACCATTTCTCAATATTTTTTGGCATAATCATTCCATTTTTCACCAATCGCCCAAAAATACATTATTGTTTGAAAGTTCAATACTCATTAGCAGTCTCCCATAAAAATATACTTGTGTCCCACTACCACACACCCTCGATCCAGGGTCACATACCTTGTATCCCACCAGTAAACCTCCCTTATTAAGGGCATATCACATGAACTCACACAAAATGCAATATATTCCAAAAACACTTCAAATATCCAATTCAAACCATTTAAATAAAACTTCTCTTTTATTGAAAACCATTAAACAAACCAATTCCATTATACCATTTCATTTCAATAAATAATTCCTTTTATTAAAATCATCTTAATCAAATACATGTGGCGCCAATCTAGAAAATCCCCATTTTAAAATCAATATTTTAAAATCATGTTCAAGAAGACATTTTCATGAACACCAATTTTCCATATTTCCACAATTCACCTAGTCGTTACTAAAGTGGGTTTCAAATAATTTTTTAAAAGAAAATTCACCATAAATTCAACATAAAACATTTAATTTGAAAGAATTAAAATCAATTATACTAAGAGGAATCATGAGTCAATCTACCTTCCTCGGCCATTTTGGTGAAAATAGAAAACATCTGATGAGCGCTCAAGAAACCAGGTCGATTATCCATGAAACATCCTTAGATTTATTCCCCTAAAAATATCGGAAAAAAAATCAAATTTTCTGGAATCTATAAAATTATATCTAACTACAAATATTGTAGATCTATGAATCCAAGAATATAGAAAAAGTATATCTAAGGAAACATCAAAAAAAATGATGTAGAATAAAAACGTACCATAAGAATCGGGATTCTAAACGCCAAAGGAAGGATCCAAATCATTTAAAATTCACATAGTACAACATCTACAACCTTAAATAGGGAATAATTTGAAGTTAGGGTCACAAATTATAAACAAAGAGTGATTTAGAGTCAAAAATGTGTGATATCCACTTTTTTGGATCACACTTTGACCTCATGTAATGTTAGTTTTCATGGTTGGACAAATATATGCACTAACCATGCATTAGATATTATTTGGGAAGACCCACTCATGGACTAAATGAATGGAATCTCTAAACATGCACACAACATGAAAAAACTACTATCTGACATCTTCCAAATTTCAGGATTTCTCATTGGATTTTCACACGATTTAGACAAACTGTGTGCATCACGTGTGATTCCCTTTATCCCCAATACTCAATTACAGCTCCCAAAATAGTCCCAACCATAAACCTTATACTATATATCCATAAAAACATAATGAATAGGTTATATCCTAGAAACTCATGGTACTACATATAATAAATACATAATTATTATATAGGTGGATTGAACAAGTATTATTACTATCAAGACATAAGGTAATGGGATTTAATATCACTTTTTATTTCCATGAGATACATGATTTATTCACCCCATATTCCTTTTTTGTGCTGTGTATTCTTCCCATGGATGTATTAAATGAATATTATACATAAATTTATGGGTATTTATATATCTTTTATATGATATTTATTTCATGGGTTTTATGGTTCAAAACGTCCCAAATTGGTAAAACATTTTTGCTTCAAATTTCCTTCTTTGATACTCACGTTTTGTTATGTATGTAAATTATTTTTGGAGTAGTATATATAAGGACTCATCCCTAAAAATTACATATTCTGGTTTTCATTATCTATAACTCAACTTCAAGGATATTTTTAGTTTATATTTTTAATGAATTAGAACAAAAAACTTATATAGAAAACTCACACACTACAAGTGGACAATTATACTCGGTACCACTTTTTACATAAAAGGAAACCCTTATAAAATACATCATGATTTATTTTCATGAAACATATTCAAAAATTTCATCATGGAATATAATATTTCCTTACCAATAATATTACATGTGAAAAAACATTTTAAAAATTGTGATAAGCACAAAATCATTGTATAGGACATAAAGAGAGTAAATCATTAGAATTGTGAAAAAATGAAATCCAATTAAAAACATGTTCATAAAAACATATTAGAGATAATAAAAATCATGTAGGTGTCTTGGGACATCATTATCATATCACTGTTACAATCACCCTTATAAATGGAATAACCATACGGTTGACTTCCACCTCTGGAATACCCAATGCATTGGAGAGATATAATGAGGATCACCCTTCATATAAGCTATATCATGCTCACCCATATTTCATTATCTATAATGGGTCTCAACCCATCGTATAAGATATATCGAGCTAACCTATGATCTATAATGGGTCCCAAACCATCATATAAACTATTTTTGGCTCATCCAACAAATTTCCATGCACCAAAACATATAATATTGAAATTCTCAACATTTTACTCATAAAATTTAATTTTCCTTCATAAGATAAACAATAAATTTTCAAAAACCAATTTTAAAGTTTTATCAAAGATATTTTTGAATCAATGTGTCCCAAAATACTTTCAAACTTTTAAAATAATATTTGAGAGTTAAAAGTTCAAAACATTTATGTCCATAAAAATAAATCAATTAAACAATTTTGAAAACATGAACATGATTGAGAAATATCTAGAAGAATAAATTCGTAAAATACTTAAAACAATGTTTTAGATAAAGAGTCTCATACCAAATTGGACATTTAAATTATAAGCTAAATGAATGTAGAAATTTTTTAAAAAACATTAAATAAAATGATAATAGATAAAATATGGATATGGAAATTCAAAGGGGCGATATATACAATTTATAAAACAAAAATTTTTCATGTCATCATTAAATGTCTCAATGAAATGAGATTGAGATGAAATCCCTTACCTTAAGTTCAACTCATCACCTACAATATTTTTCTTCTTGAATAATAAAAATAGGATAATTATTAACTTTATTAAGAACTATTATAATGTTTATTATTTATTTTATATTTATATGATCATTTCATAAAAATTATTTTATTATTTATGTTTAAATCGGGTGTTTTGTTGATATCTGGCACTCGAGTTGAAAATGAACATGGTAGGAATCCAATGGTCATGAGGTCATAAGTCCATAATTTCCAAAATAGTATTCAGGACATAATAATAATTTTTTATAACAATTTTACCTTTAAATCCATTCATTAAATATAGATATGAAAAACGAGAAACGTTATAATAATTGAGATGCTAAGTCGTACGTACACATGAGTAATGTCTTCATCTTTCATTAATAGTTATGGAAAGAAGTTAAGTACACAAATATCTATATATGATGATCATACCATCCTTAATAGCATATTAATTATTGAAATATAATTTTATATATCATTAAAGTTATGTAGTGAA
Source organism: Viscum album (assembly GCA_963277665.1). Lineage (NCBI taxonomy): Eukaryota > Viridiplantae > Streptophyta > Magnoliopsida > Santalales > Viscaceae > Viscum > Viscum album. The sequence goes on from OY728137.1 coordinate 931,687,146, forward strand.
TAAAAATTAATTAAATATCTTCTTGGGGGTGATAGTTTACATGTACGTAGGAATGATGATTTCATTTTTATGTGCATGTAAAGTAAGTACGTAATTTATATATTATCATATTATAATTATTATTTCATAAACATCACATATTAATATTAATTAAATCAGTATAACTAGTCTTTAAATATATTGATGAAACACAAACTCTATCAGCTCATGAGGTGGTAGTCTGTCGTACACATCAATGGAATGTTCATTTCCCATTTGATAGAATTTGAGAAAAATTTAGGTAATGATATTAACATAATAAAATATGATTATATTTAGGATATTAGATTTATTATTTAATATTTGATGAAGAAAATTTGAACGATGTGGAAGAAGAAATAAAATAGAAATACCCTTATAAAAAAATTACCTTTCATTCGGATGAGATCCTTTCTTACGATCTTAACACCTCTAAGGAGGATGTTTCATATAAAATAAGGCATAAAGAATCCGGGTAGTTATTTGAGGAAAGTTTTTTGGTAGATATTTTCCTAATAAAAATGTTTTTTATGTGTTAGTAATAGAGAGGAATGACTTCTCTTTTATAGGAGATGGGAGGGGCACTCTTGGAATTATCAAAATTATTTAATTAATATAAACTCGTTTTTTAAAAAAATAGGTCCAATCTAATTTATTTCAATGAAATGTTGATTTTGGGTCAACTCCAAAATATACAATAAAAAATAAGAAACTTCTGAATATTTTTTAATCCTTATCTGTTTGTTTTATCCCTTCTAATTCTTATAATTTTATCAAGAAATTTACGATGATAGGGTTAAAATAATTATCAATCCATACCAAAAGTCAAATTAATGAGTCATTAATGAACATTTTTAAATAATTATAAATTAACTTAAGATTATTATAATTTTTTAAATTTTATATCCTTTAACGAAATATTTTATATTTTTATTTTTAAATTATATCAATTTTTACACTACTCAAACTTTATATTTTCAAAAATTCCTAACATAAAGAAAACTACATTAAATCAATAATAAAATATAATAAGAATTCAAAAAATTAGTGTATGGAATAAAATATTACATAAAATATTTATTTTGATATTATTAATATCATTTATTTTATTCTTTCGTAAATAAATCAATTATTTCTCATCATTATGTCATACACAAAATGTTTGTTTAATTCCTACAAATTATACGTAAATTACCATGATGTATGTAAAATTTTTATCTTTCTATATAATATTCATAGTCTAATATATAACTAATATAACCCCATATTAAAATTATTTTATTAATAATATACATAATTTTGATGTATTTTCCTTTACTATAAATTAAATTTTATATATTTCATAATCACAATCAAGTGGAATCCAAAAGGTCATAATTTTTTCATAAGGATGGTCATGGTCTATATTAACTAATCAAAAAAATAGGATAAGTTTTAGGGTAATTTTATAGTATTATAATATTAATTTTACCTTTAATTTACCAATTTACCTTTATTGTGGTAGATAAAATACTAACGTTATAGTTCACCAAAAATTATTTTGATCCTTTTAGACAAATTATTTTATTATGATTACAACCATGTATTTACATTTCTTAAAATATAATTCACGGATGTAATAAAATTACTTTTAACACTAATCCTGTTGAAAGATCATGAAAATGAGTTATTTTAAGTAAAATGTTTAGAAGATCACATTATTTTCTATTTAATTTTATTTTTAAAAGGAATCCAATTAACTACATTCGATTAACTAAAAAAATATCTAATTATACATTAGAACTATGAAAATTAATAATCTAACAATATAAATAAATTATTTGTATATTATCTTTTAAATTAAAATGTAGTATTTTTAACTATTCAATAAAATGTAAATTTTATCATAAAATACCAAAAACCCAACCAAAGTAAAATTTTATGTCTTACTTCTTAATAATAAGTATATTTTGTCAAATAAAACATATAAAACTGTCAAACCCCATATTTAAAAAGGTTTATCTATCAAAAGGTAGTAAAAAACTTTTTAAAAATACTAGAATATTTTATGCTTAAAATTGGATTTAATCTTATTTTAAGGATCTAAAATTAATTAGATAAATGTATGAAAATTCAATAATAATAATGCAGTAAGTTATATTAATTCCCACTGATAAAATTTCTAGATGATAACTACCACTTAAAATATTATTATTATTTTTATATTATTTTTTGTTATATCTCAGTCTTGTGTGATACATTAGATTTCTGAGAAACTTGTTATTGCGCTTCATGTATGATATTAGACATATCATCTATGTTAAGGTAAATCCACTATATAATTAAAAAATATTAATAAATATGAAAAGGTTATATTCTATAATTACCTAGGATGTTACATCCTTCCTCCCTTTTGGAAATTATGTGCTCACAATTTTGAATTTAGGGTTGGTAAATAAGGTATGAATTTTCAAAATACCTTTATTACAATCCCACATCGAATAAAAGATTAATAAAACTTCAACATTAAAATAAAGACAAGGAAGTATGATGATCTCCTAATATAACTAATATTTGGGTTAAATTTATGAAAACATGGATATGGGAGAGAAAACTAACCATTATATTCAGATAAAGAGTTATAAAAAAGATTATCTGGAAAACTTTAACAATAAAAAAGATATAATTTTGTGATGGGTTAAACAATCATTAATTTCATAGTAGGAAAAGTAAAAAAACATGTTTTTTTAATATCATTTTCATAATTTTGAGATATTATTTTTAATTTATATACGATGTACATAATAAAGCATTATTACAAGACATGTAGAGTTTCATCATTTAATCATTTTAAACTAAAAACTCATCTTTTTCTCCAAATGCTGAGTTTTTAAGATGAATCAATTTCTATAGAATCACATAATCCCAAAAAGATTAACTATATATTACTCTGATTGTGAAAAATTAACCAAATCCAATAAATATTGGATAATATAAAAAAGTAAACCATTAGATGATGAAAATATAATTTTAATCTCTAAAATTAAACTGTAATTCCAAAAATTAAACATAAACCATTTGATAAATAATTTTCCTTAAAATTACGTAAAATAATCCAAAACAATATTGAAAAACTAAATTTAGAAGAAATTGATCAACTATTCTTCCAAGATAAATGTTATCATTTTCTCCAAATAAAATCAACCACTCTTAATGTATCATGAAAAAATGTCATTAAACTAATCACATATTCTTCTTGATATGTTATTCATTTCCATAAATATACTAATTACACATAAGTCTAAAATTAAATTATAGATTTTTCCAAAATAAAATTCATCCATTACTCCCCAAATAAAATCCCAAATTAATATATTTATATTAATCATATAAAGTTCACAAAATAGTGAAAATCTTCTAAAATAAAATATATCACTTAATCCACAAATCATCTTCCAATACCAAGGATATCCATTTAATAAAACATAAGTTTTAAAAATCTACTTATTCATAATCCATACAATCATTAAAATAAAAATAAAAAGTCATTCTATCTTGGGACTTCCCATAGGCCAGTGGTAGGGGATAAATCCTTAACACCCTTCAATTGTCTGTTCAATTTCCGCAGTCATGTCTGATGTGATGGGTTTTCACCCATCATGAGGGTTGTCCCCCATCTTGTGGGTTGTCACCCATCATACAGGTTGTCTATTTTCAAAAAAAAATATAATTATTCTAACTCTTATAGAATTCCCAAAATTTGATAAAATTTTAAATAATAACTAGAACACCTCATAACCTCAAAGGTAATCTTATACCTTTCATTTTGTATCCTAAAAAGTGATAGCCCATAATTTCTTCAATGGTGAATGTCTCAAAAAATACAATTAAACACTATAAATTTTCAGAAAATAAAACATAAAAAGGGATTGTATGACATTAAACTTATAATTAACCTTAAGATTATAAACCAATGATGATTTCTATAACTCTTAAGAAATCATCATAGTCTCCAATGTTATCTAAACCTTCGTCTGATAACAAATATAAATACATGTCCTTAAACATTACATATTATAGTGTTTTTTAATTTTAATTAACATTCAAGGATCTATTTAGTTTAAATTTTTAATGAATTGGTAAAATACACTTATATAGTAAAACAATACATTATAAGTGGAATGTTATACTTGGTATCCACATTTTCCACCAAAGGAAACCCTTTTAAAATAAAATATGATTTCCTTTCATGAAACATCTTCAATAATTTATTCAAGGAAACTTCATTGTCTTTACTAATCTTAAGACTTGTGAAAATCATTTTAAAACTTTGGATGAGCAAAAAAGCTCAGTAAGGGTCATAAAGAGAGTAAATCACCAGCCTATGAAAACGTGAAAATCCATTAATTTGTTTTAAAACTTATTATCATGGATATAAAATAATGTAGCTGCCTTGGAAAATCATTACAATTTCATTCTTACAATCACCCTTACAAATGAAATAACCATATGGTTGACTTACACCTATGGAAAAAAAATCATTGAAAAGATATAATGGCGATTACCCTTTGTATATTCTATATCGGTCTCACCCGCCTTTCATGAGCTATAATGTGGCTCAACCCTTTCTATAAGCAATATCAGTCTTACCCATGATCTATAATGGGGATAAACCCTTTGTATAATCTATATCGGGCTCACCCATTAAATTTCTAAGCACCAACACAAATAAGATTAAAATTATCAACATTTCACTCATAAAATTTCATTTTAATTCATAATATAGCTAACCCATTTTCAAAAGCCAATCTAAAATATTTATAAAACAGATTTTTGAATCATTGTGTACCATACCACTTTGAATGTTTTAAAATAATATTATATAATTAAATATTTAAAACATTTATATCCATATAAATAAATCCATAAAATAAATTTGAAAACATGGACTTGAATGAAAAATATTTTGAATAATAAATATGTAAAATACATAAAACAATGTTTTAGCTAAAGGGTCCCATAAAACATTAAACATTTAAATTATAAGTTACATGAAAGTAGAACATTTAAAAAAAATTACATGTGTATAGATGAAATATGGATAAATAAATGAAAATGGTATATATATATATACTTTATATCAGAATAAAGGGGTATATCATAATGAAATGTCTCAATAAAAGGAGATTTAGATGAAATCCCTAACATTAAGTCTTAATCAGCACGTACATTATTTATCTTCTTGATTAATAAACATAGGTTAACTATTTACTTTCTTAAGAAACTTTTTAAAGATTATTATTCCTTCTATATGATTTTTATCATTTTATAACAATAAATTATTTATTTATATTCAAATTGGGCCTTTTTTAAATTTTTGTTACTCGAGATGGAAATTAACTTGGAAGGATGTCAATAGTCCTTGAGGTCATAAATCCATAATCTCTAGAATAATATAAATGATGTAATAAAAAAAATTATATCAATTATAAATTTAAATCCATTCATTAAATATGAATATGAAAAATGAACAGTGTTATAATCATGGAGAAAGTAAGTCATACATGCACATGAGTAACATGTTCATTTTTCATTGATCATTATAGAAAGAAGGTAAATATTGTATTATCTTTCCAGAATGATCATAAAAACATTAATATCATATTAATTAATTAAAAATAATCTGATATATCATATAATTCATGCAGTGAATAAAAATAAGTCACATCGCTTTATATAGGTGATTGTTCAAAAGTACGCATGAATGAAGTTATTGTTTTTTTGCGCATGGAAAGTAATAACATAATTGATATATTATTATATTATTATGATTAATATTTCATAAAAATAATATATGAACATTAATTTAATCAGTATAACAAGTCTTTAATGACGGTGATGAAAATTGAACTATATCAGTTTGTGTGGTTGTCCTCTAACGTGCACGCGAACGAAAAGTTCATTTAGCATTTAATGAAATTGGATATGGGTTTAGGTGGTGATATTAAGATAATAACAACTTATTTTATTGAGGATTTTGGATTTGTTATTTAATCTTGGAATAATAATATTTGATGAATTTGGAAAAATAAATAAAATATAAATACTTAAATAAAAACATTATCTTTTTTTAGATGAGCTCCTTTATTAACACATTAACACCTCTAAGGTGAGCGTTATGCCTAAAATATGTCTTCCTAGATGTGGGGAGGGATTATAGATAGGTTTTTGGGTAGAACATGGCTGATAAAAAATGTTTTGTTTGTGTGAGTAATAGATAGTAATGTCTTCCCTTTTATATCATAGGGGAGGGGCACTCATGGAATTACAAAAATTATTATATTAATATAATTTCAGTTTCCAATAAAAATGGTCTAAAACTAATTTTTTTCAAATATATGATGATTTTGGGTTAAATAACCATCATAAAATTAAAATAAAACATCTTTTGAATGTTTTTTAATCCTTTTATTTTCGTTTTAACCTTCAAACTCTAACCATTTTATCAAGTAATTTACATTTTGAGGGTCAAAATAATTAAAAAATAATGCCAAACGTCCAATGAATGAGTCATTAATGATATTTTTAGACTTATCTATAATTTTTGAAATAGTTCTATAATTCAATAAAATAATTTATCATTATATAAAATATTTTTTATTTTAATATGGGAATTATGTCAATTTTGACAGTATTCATAGTTGACTTTCTTAAAAATTCCAAAAAACTTGATTCATTAAAAAATATATAGATTAAATCTATTCTAACATGTTTTAGTAATCGATAAATTTCACATATGGAATAAAATATATAAAATTTTATTTATTTAAATATTATTAATATCATTTATTTGATTATTTCTTTAATAATTCAATTACTACATCATTATGGTGCCATAATTAAATTTAATTATTTAATTCTAAAAAATTATAAATAAATTACCTTGATGTATGTAATATATTTATCATTATATGAATTATTATTAGTCAAATATCTCAAATATGTTACGCCATATTATATTTCTTTATTAATAAGAGACATATTTATGGAATGTTTTCCTTAACTTTAAATTGAATCTTATAAATTTCATAATCACACCCAAGTGGCTTCCAAAGATCACAATTTTTACCAAGGTTAGAAATGGATTATTAAAACTTGTATAATAATATTTGAACAAGTTTTAGTGTATTTTATAATATTATAATATTAATTTTACATTTATTTTACCAATTTACCTCTAATCATGGTAAATAAAATATTAATGTTACTATTAACCAAAAATTATTTTGATCCTATTGGACAACATTATTCCTACTGATAAAAACAATGTATGTATTATTTTAAAATTATTATAATAGAAGTAGTAAAATTATGTTTAACACTAATCCCATTGACAGATATTGAAAACTAGGTTTTTATCTAAAACGTTAAAAAGATAACATAATTTTTCTATTTTATGTTTATATGAAAACTAATCGAATAAACTAAATTCAATTAAGTGATAAAAACATCATTAAATTATTACAAAATAAACATATAAAATGATAATATAATAATATAAATAAATTAGATGAAAATGATGTTTTAAATTAAAATACATTATTTTTCAGTGTACCTTAAAATATTAATTTTATCATAAAAATAAAAATAATTTAACCATAGTAAATTTTGACATCCCACTTCAAATAGAACATATAAATGTGTCAAATATTATATTTAAAAATATATCCCCATTAAAAGGCTGTAAAACTACACTTTAAAAATATTTGAGTATTTTAAACTTAAAATTGGATTTATTCTCATTTTAAGACTATAAATTTTATTCGATAAATATAAAACAATTCATTAAACATAAAATAATTATTTATATTTATTACATCTATTAAAATTGCAAGGAGATAAATCCCACTTAAAATAATGTTACTAATAATATATTATTTTTCTCTATAACTCAGCCTTGGGTGCAATGTAAGATATCAGAGAAAACCATTTTTTCCTGTTGTGTACGCTATCAAACATATCACATCTATTAACGAAAAACCACTATATAATTCTTAAATATAAATAGATCTGAAAAATTAATATTCTATAATTACCATGGATGTTATAATATAATTCAATTTTAAATGTTATATCATTAGCATCCTTTATTTCATGATATTTTAAGCTTCATGTGATTTCCTTTTATTACATGGATAGTATGATCCCACATTACCGTGTTATAAAAGAATATATAAAAAATACCATCAATTTTGAAGATTGTTTATGTTTATGCATCCTTTGATGAAATATTATAATCCATCCTTCAAGAACACTCATAAAGTTTCTTCTCATATGGTCATTAATGATGCATTCATGTATTGGTACTGTTTTCCCACTTTTTGTTTCATAATATAATTAAGAATGTTTTTTTAAAAAAGCCAAATATTACCATATCTTCTGTTAGAAATCTGCGTTTTATAGAAAGGCATCTAAGAATATTTTACTAATCTCATATGATCATTAAGAGAAATTTGTTTCCTTTTTTTCATTTACTAATATTTTAAATGGAATCTTCATGTCACTTTCAGAATGAAGAATTGTTCTAACCTTTTTACAGTAAAAACGGAATGCTATATTTACATCATACAAAATGTATGAATTTACCCACCATATATTCCTTAAATCTTTATTTTCATTTTTAAAAGGATAATTTTAAAAAAAAAATCTAAAAGTGATTTCAATGAAATTGTTCCAAAAGATTTTCAGGATTTCTCTTATATGTTTTCAAATAATTTTTTATAAAAATGTTTTCATGCTTCTATTATATATTTTGAAGGAATATAGTTATTAAAATAATTTCAATCCTTATTTATAATATTAAAATATATTTTCAATGAAAATGGTTTTCAAAGAATTTTCAAACTTGTTTCATAATTTTTTAAAGTACAAATGTTTTCAAAATATTTTCAATTGTTTTTTATAAGTGTTAAAATTATTTTCAGTAAAAAAAAATTCATAATGTTTTCAATATTTAGTTTAATGTTTTCAAAGTGTTTTTGAAGGAAATTATTTTTAAAATGTTTTGAATATTGTTCTATATGTTTTTAAGTTGAAGGGTTTTCAAAATGATTTCAAGTCTTCATTTTATGTTATCAAGCTATTTTCTATGGAAATTATTTTCAAATGGTTTTCTGCATTTAAAATAATTTTCTCAAAGATGAAAGGATAGCTTCATCAAGAAATGTTTTTAAATGATCTTTAAAAATAATTTCCAACCTAAGATAACATATCTTCGTTCTACTCATTCCTTTCGGGGGAAATGATACAATTCTTCAACTCATATTCTTTCTATGAATGAATAGATTTTATGGGATGATGATTATAAAAAAAATTATCTTTCATGGGTTATATTCTTATGAAACCCGCTTATTTTCACATGTTATAGTATTATTAAATTAGTAAAAAACTACTTTGTTTTTCCACAGGTTTTCGGTATGATTTCATGTTTACAAAGCCCATTCCATTTCATGGGTTATGATATGATTGTGTATGAATTTGTGGTACATGTATGTACGATTTCATTATGAGAGGTGAAGAAACTATATTTCCCTCTAATTCATTTGTAAAATATTCAAATCTCATGAGATAGACTTGGATGGAATGATAAATGGATTTGTTTCAGTATTATAGAGATGAAATGAGAAATTAAATGTGTTCAGTATTATAGGGTTGGAACAACGATTAAACTTGATTTAGTAGTACAATGCTAGAATAGGGTGTGAACATGATTCATTAAATGACTTTGTCCACTAATATGGACTTAGAATCAATTCCTTGACTTCTATGGGAATCATTATATATTCTTATGTGTTTTCCAAAATTCCATGTTTTATTCCTAGGTTATTCTTTTGTGGCTTATTTTCTTAACATCCTTTGGAATCAAGTCTTATGAACATTCAATATTTATGACATGATTCATGTTTATGAGAATTGATATAAATGGTATGATCTAAAAATGTTTTTATCATCCTCTAATGAACCTACGGACATATTTTTGATTTCATGTCTCCCTTGTTTACCCTTAATAATAATATGACCTTACAACATTTTATGTTTCCTTCTCTATGTTATGAATATAATTTTAGTGTATGATATGTCTAATAAGGGTGATAGTATTGGAGTTACCAGTGGGAGATAACATATCTCATTAATGTAATGGTGTTTATGTTTCAATGTAAAGTAATACAGAATTTAGGAATCTATTTAGATAATGTTTTATGTATTTCAAAAAAAGAGATGTAATGTCTATATAGGTAAATACTGGGTCATTATAGAATTTAAGTTTCCATTTTATTTTTGGAATCATATCTATAAATATACTCATTGAACATGGTACATATTTTTAAATTTAGGATCCCTACATGATGTATTCCATTAGAGATAAAACATCAAAATCATGAGGGTGATATCCTCATTAAGGAGGCATTAGTACAAGGACATTTTCCAGAGGAATTACTTTCAGCTGGTGTACAAGTTCAACCACCACCTATAGTGTATCAAATGGTACTCATAGTACCTGAATATGATAAGGGAACTTTATGATCAAATCATAAGAATTTGTGAATGTGAACCCTTAGGATTCGAGGTAATCCATGCACACAGGTAGAATGGGTCTCTCATGAGGTGGTGAAGCGAGTTATCTATCTTGTTAAGACACCAAAATAATGTAATTAACTTATACAAGTGATCATTATATATATATCTTAGGTATTATGTTGGTTTTTAGTGACTTCGTCTTATGATGAGGCAACTCTATTATGGTCTTATTTTTATTTCCTTTTTATATTGGAGATAACTTCAGCTACATTGTGGGATATGAGAATCTAAGAGATCTTGTATCTTGTATAGGGAATCAATTATTATATAGGGATTCATCCATATTCATAAACCTCTCCAAGTACTCAATTTATAGGGTTGACAATCAGTTCTTATAGTCTATTAATTTTGTAAGGGGGTTGTGTATAGAAATCCCCAAAAAAGTTATACCTCTGTGAATTCTTACATATGCTTTGGTGAAAGAGATATATTTGGTGGTTGATTGATCCCAAGATAAGTATAAACCAATAATAATTTCTAGAAGTGGCCACACATGAGAAGATATGTTGGCAGTAGGGATCCAAGGTCAGTCATTTGGACCTTAACATGTGATGTGTTTCAAGAGGTCACCTCGGATAGAGGTTCTATGGTATATATATTACAGAATATGTATATTTAGCCTAGGGATAGGTGGTGATACTAATTTTAAGGAAGGGTAAACATTGCATGAGATTGTATAACCCACTGTATGGTTTAAATAGAAATAGTTGATGATCCAATAAGGTATAGTAAGAAACAAGAGATGATATTTCTAAAGGGAAGAAGATGCGGAAGTTGATTTGGGTGAGTAGCTAGAGCAGGTAGATCAATTTAATTGTTATCACAACCACCACCACATTTTTAATTCTAGGATCAGGGAGCTAAAGGATGGGGTCAAGGGGAACTATAAGTGGTTGAGGCTTATGAACCAGAGGCTCTGAGAATGATATGAGGTATGAAATATGTCATTCTACATTAGTTATAGTACTAATAAAAAACTTTTCTGGTAATTAATTTATTTCCACATAAATGGGTTGATACATGGAGATTCTTATTGACCTCGTTGCTCAACCCTTGTGCTTATATACTCTATCTAGAGATGAATTCGTGATCACACACTTGTTGCAATAGTGTTACCATGCTATTGTAGGTGAGAGTATATGTTGAGATTATTTATATCAGCAATGAGGCCATATGGTGTCATCTTAGGTATGTATCTATAATCCAATGTTCCAACATATATTGACTATTTTAGTTGAAGGATGTGATATTTTCTTATCATAGGGACTTATTTATCCATTATTGGTGAAAAAGATACCCAGGAAGGGTAGGATGGGCTCATGCATTGGAAGATTCAGTTGATTCCTACTCAGTATTCTGTTAAGACCCTTTATGTAGTAGATGTTATGAATTCCTAGTTGTCAGTAGTGTTAGTGGAGTATTAAGATGTATTTACTAAGGATTATCCAAGATTACATCCCCACTAAGAGATAGAATTATGAATTGATATGCACCCCATAAATACCCTAATATCTTCACCAACATATCATATGGATCCCATAGAGATTCATAATATAAGGGTGAAGTTTGAGGGACTATAGAAGAAGGGATTTCTTAGACACGTCATTTCACCGTGGTAACCTCCAGTTTCATTCACTGAGAATGAGGACATGATATTGAGGTTATGTGTGTACTATAATTACCTAAAACAAGTGATAAAAAATAAAAATTATCCTCTAATAAGGATAAATTCCCTCTATGATCAGTTGAGAGGGTCATGATGGTTCCCAATGAATGACCTCAGATGATGTTGTCACCAGTTGTCAGTATGGGATGGGGATATACTAAAGACAGTATTCATATGTCACTATGGTCATTATGATTACTTATTTATAAATTATGGCATTGTGAATTACCTATCAGTGTTCATTTGATTCGTGAACCATCTCTTTCAACCTTTCTTAGACCATTTTTTGGAAGTCTTTATCGACGACATCCTTATTTTCTCGACATCTAAGGAAGAGCACACTAAAATTTTTGGATTATTTTGTATGTACTCTAAGAGAACTAATGTTATGGGAATATATATAATTTATCATTACGGATTTATTAGGTCAACTTTTTGTGACATGTAATCTAATAATATGGTGTAGTGGTGGAAACGACGAATGTCGAGGTTTTGTTTTCCTTAGAGCCACCCAAGAGCATGTTGGAGGAACATAGGTTCCTTTTTTAGAGGCTATTAATAAGGATAAAAACTTGATGTCTCCAGAATATCAATGCACTTGAGAGATTTTACTAGAATGGTGAAGCCTTTCATGTGTATGGAGAAGATCTAGTTGGAATTTCCAAAGTTGAGGCAGAGATTGATGAGAGCTCTAATCTCAAGATTTTTAGAGGAGGGTGCCAAGTATGTAATGTTTTTCGATGCATAAGGGACTAGGAATAGATGTGTTATGATGTAGATTATGTTGTTATTTATTATGGTTCACATCAGTTGAGACCACAATATAAGATCTATATGACTAATAATATTTAGTTAGCAGTGGTAGTCATCACACTAATATCGTGGAGACAATACCTAATGGGAGAGAAATTTATCATCCATTATGACCACAAGATCCTCGTGTATGTCTTATCTAAGAAGGATCTTAACTTGATATGGAGGAAATGACTAGATTTACCCAGGTATTATGATGTTGAGATTTTATATCTTACTAATATGGAGAAAATTGTAGCAGCTTCTCTCTATACAAGATCTAGTTCACAATTGATGAGTGAGGCATCATAACATTGGGCCTCGATGAATCTTTTCATGGTGAATGTGCATGGAGAATCTTACATAAAATTTATTTTTTTTACCCATCCACTGTTAAAATTATTCAGGCAGGAAAATCATGGTGATTTTGACTGTGAGACCCTACAAACTCAGATATCCACTAGAAACGATCCTGTTTGATTTTATGAAGGAATATAGCATTTCATTAATTTCAAAGAATGAATTATGGTAAAATTAAAATTTTAGTAAAAGGTTGTACGAAATTATGATACATCTACTTTGGTGGTACATCTGTGTCTATAAAAGAGGTATTAATACCTCTGATGTCATTTTTGATGGACAGAGATGAAGAAGGAAGGTGCAATGTTTGTCTCTTGATTCCTACTTGTTAGTATGGGACGTCCAAGAACAAAGTTCTAGTGTGTTTATTTCAACCAATAATGGTTCCATAATTGACTTGGGAAGGGATATATATGTAAATAATTAGGGGTACCTTGTATATATATGAGATATGATTCCATCTAGGTGATCATAGTACAACATGCCAATTTTTCAAACATCAAATCTATTTGGTAGAAGAGTTTATTAGAGATCTTGTGAAGCCACTACATGAATGAGATATTATAACTCCATGGAGTTAAATTTATGAAAGCTTCAGATGATGATTCTTTCTTCACATCTCAGTTATAGAAGGGACTTCATGAGGGAATTGGAACTCAGCTACACTTGGCCATGGATTTTTACCCCTGTACTGATTGTTAGGTTGAACAGACCATCCATGTTCTAGAGGACATGATATAATTTTCAATGTAGAAATTTTTTCATAGTTGGTAGGATCACTTAAATTAAGTGGAATTTGAGTTCAAAAATAGGTAACCATCCACCATTGGTATGTTTCCATTCATGGCCTTGTACCGGTATCCTTATTGGTGACCAAATTATTGGACTAAACCAAGAGGGTAAGAACTTATGGGCCCATAGTCATTAAATGATAATATTTAGAAGGTTTAAGTCATGTAAGAGAGGATGAGGAATGCATATAGCTATCATAAGTCCTATGAGAATATAAGACATTGTCCATTCGAGTTCGAGGACAGAGACTGTGTGTTTCTAAGGGTTTCAACTTGATGTAGATTAACATTCCATGAAAAGGGTGACAATATATCTATGAGATTCATTGGAACTTTCCTAATATTTTGTATAGTTTACTAGGTGGAATACATATTAGCAATACATCCCCTGTTATAATATGTACATGACATCGTCCATATGTCATCTTTGATGAGGTAGATACATGATCCATCACACATTATTAACTAGGGATAGTTGGACATTGAGGATCGAGATAACTTTTATTAGTAACATATAGAAATTGAGGATCAGTAGGAGAGTATCCTTCTTAGGTGTATGATTCATTTAGTGTATGTTCAGTGGAAGAAAAATAATATTCAGGATAACACTAGGGATCTAGAAGATCATATGAATGAACAATACCTATATCTTTTTTCTAGCAATATATTTTGGCTTCTTGGTATATAAATCCCCAAGGTAAGGTAAATTTATTAACTTGTGTGTTATATGTATTATTTTTTGTATTTTTTATGGAATATATTCAATACCATGTGCTAAGAATACGTGTGATTCTAAGTTCTGTTTTACCCCAAATGAATGTTTGAAATATAGTTAATATATTAAATAGCGCAAGCAAATAGTTTTCATGAAAAAGTATAACAGCTTCAAATTGGATAACTATATAAGAAATATAAGGCAAAGATTGATTTTAGAGCATTTTTTTACCCATGGTGAGAAAAATCATTGTCGACATGTGTAATTTGTCAAAAATTCATCGTGGGCATAAAAATGAATAAAATAAATGAAATAAATAATTTATTTGTTCATTTCTGTAGTGGCCTGATAATTGCTTAATAAAATTATTTATGGTTGATTATCAAGGTTAGTCGGAAAACCTTTCAATTCGACAAGATCCATTTGATCCATTGGATGATATTCCTTGAGTGACTGATAACTGGATAACATTTCTATGATAGGTGTAAAATGAAATCATAGAATCTCACCAATTACAATGAAATAACTTCATTTTTCATTAGTGATCCATAAATAACAATGTATGATGATGTTTTTATTGGATTTATTTCATCATTTTTTATTTCATTGAAGAATATGAATCAAGAGATGAATGGATTGATTCACCTATCTCTCATTTTATAGGATGGGTTATTTTCTAGAATTTATTATGGTGCATTATTAAATTATTTATGGTTCATAATTTATTGTTATAACAGAAACGGATCAAGGACAACCAAATATGGTTGTGGTTCATTCTTATTTTGTATGTTTATTGTTTTTCTCCAATTATTCTATGATTTTTCATCAAATGGGGTTTTGTTTTCCTAGTGGATCAACCCAAATAAAGATAAATAGAATCTATCACACCAGTTTCATGTAGTAATGTTTCGATATTTTTTATAAAGAATCGATTTGGCATAAGGATAATCATATGAAGAAAATTGTATTGGATTAGGGCCAGTATGAGGTGTTCGAGTGTCAGTGTTTGGTGAGTGGTAGAGGTATCATTATAATTAACTATTATTGATGAACCAGAAGGTTGAATCTGACCATCGTTGGTGGAAAGGCCAATCAAAACCTAGATCTTTGTCTCAAGGGTGTGATTGATGGTTCCGATGAAGAATTTTTGAATCTGCATGTGTATCCTATGGGTTATTATAAATCTCGTTACACATGATGTGTAATCTAGGATGAAAAAATGTATGGGTCCCATAGTGTGGTGGCTACATTTTTTGGGTGATGTTAAGAATCACACAATGTATGACCCTGTCACATGGAATGTGACTCCATTTAGATGGATCACCATGTAACTAAATGGGTATATAGACATGAACATGAGTACACTGGAAAGGGAACAACATGTTCTCCAACAAGGACAAGGTCATTCTAGTTATACCATTGGATAGCTATGTACATGGACATGGGAATATTTATATGGGCATGGTCACATTTTGTACATTATCATGGACACAAAAACACGTAGTTTACATGGAAAACCTAGTTTTTTATGGACATTACATATACTTTTGATACACACTTTTTACTCCTTCAAATAATCCATGAGGCCCCATATCCTCAGTATATTGGTCATGTTTCATTTGAGTGTGTTCACTATATCCATTTTTTTGGGTGAGTATTTAATATCATCCTACACATAGGATTGTGGCCCCTTTAATAATACTTATTAGATTAATTTTTTGGAATCATTATGTGAGGGAAAGAGTCATATCCTATGGAATCTTCTTTCCCTAGTTGGATTTCATAGTATTGTTTTGACCAACATTATGTGGGTACTAATCCTATACTTATTGGGTTATTCAATATTAAGTTTTCAGTATACCCCACGTCATTGGGTGTGATTATCATATTTCTATTGTATGTCTTCAAAACTCATGTATATACTTCTAATTGAGAGACCCACCAACAATAACCTCTTATACAGATGTTATCAGTTTTATCCAACTCGTGGAGTGTGTTCCACCTAATGGGTGTTATGTATAACATTCAAGAAGGAATCCTATGATTGTATTTTGATTTTGACATTACCCTAAGACTGTATGTCATAGTTGAGTATATTTGGATGTTATTGTTATAAGTATTGTAAACATATAATATTTTAGATATTATTTTAATCCTTATTGTTATATGATTTCAGTATTCAAGGCCACCTAATTTTTATTATTATACTCACCCATGAACGGGATTTTCCAACACATGTCATGTCTTGTAAAGATGGTCAACATTTTGAAAAACACAGAGAGGGATCCAGACTGTGTGGTTCATAGTGAGA
The DNA here is from genome assembly GCA_963277665.1 of Viscum album. Classification (NCBI taxonomy): domain Eukaryota; kingdom Viridiplantae; phylum Streptophyta; class Magnoliopsida; order Santalales; family Viscaceae; genus Viscum; species Viscum album. Next base: position 931,704,416 of record OY728137.1, read on the forward strand.
TGGGAACACCATTGTTTGTTTATATGGTATCATCAAAATATTCCCCTTATGTAATTTTATATTGGATAGGTTTTCAGACACTTTTTGTTGGGAATGTATTTGGCCAAATTTAATTTCCATTACTTATTATTGTAGTCATGGGACACATATGTTAGCATTCATGGTTCAAAAATTGTTTTACATTTTATCATTTCATGGTATTTCTTATGTGTGTGTGGATACAAGTACTTTAGGATAAGTCCTACCATGTTAGTCATTTTCCTACTTACCATTAGTCACCAACAACTGGGTTATTAGAGGTGGGTATGGGGAATCAAGACAAGTTCTTCAATGGGACAACTCATGAAAATAATTACAAAAAATTTTGGATGTCTAATTATTGAATCCTTATTTTCAATATATAACACATTTGGTTTAAACTAGACATCCATCGATATAATCTTATAAAATCCTTCATGGTTTTTTTAAAGTATTTTTTAGTATCCAAAGAGATCCCCCTGGTGTGTCAAACTAGATATCCAATAAATCCTTTTTTTTAACCTTGTAATGATCATGTCTATCTCAATGCACCTTTTTAGAATTTTTCACATTATTGTAAAATTATTCCATAGAATCATGCACATGTGGTATCAATATATGGATTTAATATCATGGAATCTTCTCACCCTATCCTTCATCGAATATTGATGAAATTTTGCAACACATTGAATTATTCTTAGAAAACACTTTATGAAAATACATAGATATATCCCCAGGGATCTCACTAAATTAATCTAATTTTACATTTCATTGGTTAACTAAATCATTACTCTAATAAAAAATAGAGTGAACCATGTTATTCATAAGTATATATTACATCATAAAAAAAATATTTAATATATTTCACAAATAGAATCCTAAGGACTATATAGGTTTAGTTTCCTTGGATACTAGTTACTCAATCTTCATATTTCATGAAATATCGTAAAGAAAAACCACAATGATCTTGACATTCGTTAAATTTCACATAAATACCCTACATGATACTTTACTCATAACATGGGGAATGGAAACATAGGAAATTGTGAGCTTAGATTCCCAGTAAGGGAAAATATGGAAGATAAAAATCCAAGATCATATGAATTAATAAGATGGGAATAATGGTTCAAGATTATTATTCTATCTTACAAATTCCATACCCATTCTATCATGGTTCATTTTCAAGATTCATTGGATAAATCATTATCATTTAAATATAAAAAATCATAAGAGTGAAAAAATAAAAAATAAATCGGGACATAAAACTTCAAATCTTATAAAATTGACCCCATCATATTTTTAGAGAAATTTTTTTAATGCAATGATAACATCCTTGACCATAAAATAATAATCGATTGAGTATATAGAAAAAATTCCCATTTTATCAGTGATTAGTCATCATCACCTATTTATAATAATGGATCAAACACATTGGAATATTTATCATAGTATATCAAGAACATCACCTAGTTTCACATCATTATATCATGAGGTATAAATTATACCCAATTTCATCATGGGAGATATAGGTCCAACCCATAAAATATAACACCCCATGATTTATGATATATGTCATCTTAAATAAGTTCAATTCCTCTTACATTGCAAAAAAAATTCTTCATGTAGTATAAATCATAAAAAATCTCATTGATAATAGAAAAAAGAACTCTATAAATGAATAATGGATTAAATAAGATTCTTTTTCTGGAAATTAAGGAACATATAATAATGAAATTGTAACATGAACATCAAAATAGTAATGTGAACCTTATAAATAGTAATTCAGACAATAGAATACTAACCTCACCTATTAAAGTATATATAATATTTAGGCATCTAATAAATTAATATATCATATAATTATATCATATAATAAGTAAATAAATATTTTGGAAATGATAAATTAAGTTTTGGTAATTTAATAAAACATAAATTTTTATTTATAATAATAAAATTAATATACTGATTTAAAAAAATTATTTTCATATAATAGGATTATAAATTCATATTTTTTTTCTTCTGATTATAAGATAATTTTATGAGACCTTAGTTAATATTTAAAAGTGTTAGAAGACTGTTTATAATTTTAAAATTGGGTTTTTAAGTAAATGATGATTTTAAATAAAAATTAAATTTATCATATTTAGAAAATAATTTTCATAAAAATATGTCATTTTCTAATTTTACTCATTCAAAAAAGGGTTAGGAATAATTTTTGGGATTTTTCATAAATAATTGAATTGTTTTTAAATAGTAAAATAAGTTAATTTATGGTATAATCGAAATACATGATTTGTTGAGTCATAGATGTTTTATGGATATTGTAAGCACCATTTGTTCGAACTCACATTAAATAGTTACATAATTTAATAACATGAATCATCAAATTTTTTTTCTGGAGACAAAATAAAAAAATGATTAGATTAATAAAACAACACCCCTCTCCTCCACTATAAATACCACCCTCACCACCTCTTCTAATCATACCACAAAATCCTTGAATAATGTTGAATTTTTTTCAAATCCATTTCCCAATCAGCTCCCACACATTCTAGAGCCCATGTTCTAAAAAAAGGAAAAAACCAATTTCCTTAAAGAGCTTCCCAAGGATATGAATTCAAGAAGTAAATACATTTTTTTCTTTCATTTTCTTTTAATTTAATTTCTTCTTATTATACCATTACATATTATGTAAAAAATTAAATTATAATTATATTTAATTATAGATTGAGGAATTTTATTATGTTAAAGTAAAATCCATTATCAAACCCCCTCCCTTCCCATTTTTTTTCTAAAAATGAAAACATCGTCACTGAAGAGCTGATTTTCCACCTCTATAGAAGAAAAAGTTTTTATTTTTCATTTCGTAGTTCATGTCTGGTCATGAAACCATTATTATAGTTAAACTAGAATATAATTTATTTATTAAAACTTATTTATGATTTCTTAACTAGTATAAATATATAATATTAATTCATAATAGAAAACTAGTTTCTAATGATAAATAAAATGCCAAATTTTATCTAAACGATTATCACTAACATTTTAACAAATAATTCATCCTTATAAATTATAACCAAATTAAATATATAACCATTTTATATTATATATTATTATTAAGAACAAGAAATTATAATTGTAGAATACTATTATCTTTTTAATTGATTTTCCATACATATATACAAGTAAATTGATCCTGAAAACCAATGAAATAAACGATCCTGAATGAAACAATTGTCACTTATACTGCATTAAAAAATCCATAAATAAACAGAATAAAATTATAATATTTCAAATATATTTAGAAAATGTTCTAAATTAATTTATTAATTGATTTAATCTTATTATCCATGACATTAAGATTAAGTGTACAACACATTCAGACATAAGTTTGGGGACTTCGTCTCAATTTTTGTTTTATTGAGAATTTCATGGTATTTTGTATCTAATAATTTTTATATGGTTTATATACTACCCCTTTTTATAATTTTCATTTGAAATTATATTCAAATTAAATATCCAATTTTATCTAACATGTATAAAATTATTATTAAATTTTTTGACGCATTTTTACATACAGTGTTTACTTTGAATGTTGAAATATAGATAAATCCATATATTCAACTCAATAAGGATATATTGTTATGTAATATTATTCATGACCACAATCAATGTATTATTAATTCATTGGAATTGCAGTAATGGGTGGGGCCTTTTATATCCCCTTGATTCATCGATATATCCCATGAGACAAAATAGTTTGGGATAATCCCTTTGTCTGTTTGTAATAATAATAATATAGTCTTCTACCAACAGACATAAATCATCTCAACAATATGATGGTTCATATTCTAAATACATGATGTGCAATGAAAAATCATTTTCATTGGTATATAGTTATCATTATAAAGAGGATTTTCACTATGGATTTTTTTTGTATACACTTAAATTCTCAATTTATTGATGGAATGTTTTTCAGTTATTCATCGTTCCATGTTGATTATTTCTTTTTAATTATGATTCAATTATTATTGGTTCTTGATTTTGTTATAAGTGACCCTTACTGATTATTTCATCTCACAACTTTAATTTGTATCAATCCCCAGTTTCTAGAGATGGTACATTTGAATAAGTTTCAAAGAATAATTTCATTTTCATTTGGTATATTGTCTATTTAATTACCAATGTGACAAGGGAACCATGAATGTATCTATATACTTCAGTACTAATAAATTAATTTATCATTGGTGATTCTATCTCTTTCATCTATTCCATTGTATTAAACCAACCACCATCTCTGGACTACAAGGTTCGAGGTTGTTATAGTTTGTATCATAGAACATTTAGTAGAAACTATGAGAACAAGATTTTAAAATCATAGTTTTGTGAATATTACCCTAAGATATACTTTGAGGAAAAGCATATAATTACATCCTAAAATTTTAGTAAGTATAGAGTAAGTGGGTTCTGAAAAAAATACATCCCTATGTAGATACAAGAAGTGGAAGTTGTTCTAGAATAGATGAACATAGTGAAAACAACCCCATCACGGTTTCCGGAGCCTAACTTGGGGGTAAATTAGTACAAGATAATGGTCCTGAATACGCACCTAGTATGACACCCTCTGGGGATATGCTTTGTATAATTCACATTCTCTTTACAAACCATTATGAATGATTTAAAAATAAATATGTCCCCAATGAAACCATGTTTATGATAGTGAGATTATCCTTTGCATAATTTTCAATCTATGTGGAATCTTTTTCTAGTCCGAAATAATGAGTCATAACCTCATTTAGTGTATTCCATTGGTAAGAAAAAACACCTAATAGAAGGAATTGAATCAATAATCATGAAAAATGTATGGATTTACCCACTAATAAATCCAACATAGTTAGTGTTTGAACTGATCAGGTCATGGCCATTTTAGGAAAAAAAATACTCAGGTTATGAAGAATAACCATAAAATACCTTTTTTGGATGGTTCCATGCCAAAATATCCACCATATGTTAGTGGAACAACTAATCCAACGGTATATGGGAAGTGGATAATGTCCCTCCAAAATATATTTAATGCTTTGGGATGAAATGAATAAAAAAATATAGTAATTTTAGTATATTGTCTCAAGAGTGATGTTGATCAAGGGTGGACATTTATCTAGAATATAAAAGAGGAAGATGAAATAGAAGACATATAATGTAGAGATATTAATGAAATATTCCTCAACAAATAAATTCTACATGAGTAAAGAACTGAATTGAAGAGAAAATTCCATGGCTTTAAACAAAGGAATATGAGAGTCTTGTGGAGTTTGAGGCTACTTTTAAATGGCTATCTATTAATGATATATAATATATAAATGATTCAAAAGAATGTATTGATCATTTCCTTGATGATATTATTCCATGTCTTTGAATGGAACTAGCTTCTCAAAATATTTCATCCGGTTATGAAATATTATTATGTTCCATCAAAATGGAGATTAAATTTTCTAAATCAGATTTGTTCAAGGGAAATAAAGAGAATTTGAGGTCTTTTAGTAACCATGTAAAAGGTGAAGCATCATAGAAGAATAAAGAAATAGATAAATTTATATTATGATGAAATTGTGGAAAGAATCATTGTGGTAAATTCATGGAAGGCATGAGAGTTTTCTATATGTTCGATGAAAATTGTCATCAAGGTAATGAATGCAAGGGAAAGAAGAAAATAAAGGATTTGAAATTATTTAACATTAATGATATGGGGAATTCTTAAAATAAATTTACAAGCATCAAGATAATCATCCATGTAAGAGGCCAAGGGGATATGTTCCATCTTATATGATCACCACAACTAATGTAGATGTACCCAGTGATGTGGTGGTAGGTAGATTAATCATATTGTAAAATGTATCCCATGCATTATTTGATTATGGATCATCACAATCATTTATATCTAATGAGTTTTCCGTGAAAATAAAACATTTCCCATTTGATTTATCAATGGATTTATTAGTCAAACCACCTAAGGTAAGTTTCATTGCAACAATAATGCTTTGTTCATCCCCCTTTATAACAAATAAATAATCATTAGTTAATTACCTTATAATCATACACATGGTAAACTATTATATAATACTAGGTATAGACTGAAATTCAAAATTTTAGGAGAAAATTTATTTCATAAACATGGAAATTATGATCTGTGAATAATAAGTATAATATTATATATTTAGATTACAAAATTTATCATTTGATTCTTACTAGATCCATCCCCTGATGATTTTTTGAATCAAATTCTTGTGGAGTAAGAGTAAAAAACCTCTTGGGATGAGGAATGTAATATTATAATTGAGGATTTAAAAAAAATTAGGAATACATTGATGTATTTCCTAAATAATTACATAGGAAAACCTAGTTGTATAAAGTTGAGTTTACCATTGATCTAATCCCTAATGTAATACAAATATCGAAGAATCCTTATTGAATTACCACTACGAAGTTAGAAGAGGTGACAAAAAAACTATAGGAGTTGAGTAATAAGGGATTTATTCACCCTAGAGTTTCTCTATAGGGGCCCACATTTTTTTTTATGAAAAAAGTTGGATCCTTGAGGTTCTTTAGTAACTATAAAGAACTAGATGGAATTAAAATAAATAATAAATATCCTCTACTTTTAATTGATTAAATATTTGATCATATTCATGAAGATCAATATTTTTTATGATTGAACTTCATTATAGATATCACAAATTTCATGTGATGAAGGAACATATTCCAAAGACAACATTTTGAACCAGGTATGGACATTAGGATTTTACAACAATTCCATTTGGAATGACTAATGAACCCTATGATTTCATGGATCCAAGGAACGTTATATTAATGGAATGTCTTGATAATTTTGGTGTGACTTTTATTTATTATATCTTTGTATACATAAAAAGTGATAAGGACCTTGAGAATCACATAAAAATTGTTATAAGAACTCTTAGAAGAAAAGATTTATGTGGGAAGTATAGAAAGTGTGAATTTTGGCATCAAACATTTTATTTTCTTAAACATATTTTCTCTAAGAAAAGAATCATAATCTAACCTATAATGAAAAATGAAACCCATGAATGTATTATGCCAATGAACATGACTAAGGTATGTAGTTTATTTAGTTTAGCAGGTTGCTATCTTTATTTTGTCCATACTTTTGACTGAATGGCTAAACCATTAACCAAGCACACAGAAAAAAATGTAAATAATGTTTTAAATGATTTAAGAAAATATTTTCCATTGCTCTAATTTTGACTCTTATATGAGGAAATGAAGAGTTAGTGATATAAAATTATGAATTAATGAATGGAATGGGTTGAAATCTTCTATAAAATGAAAATTTTATTGCTTATGCATTATGGTTTTTGAATACTCATTAACAAAATTATCCAACTCATGATCTTTTTTTAGAATCATTAATCATTGAATGATGATATAGAAACACTATATCTAAATTTTGTTATATGAGATATATACAAATGGTATGTGTTTGAAATAAATCTTACCATTGAAATAGATCAACCTTTGGAAAAAGAGATTGCTCAAGTTACTAAAATATTATGATTTATCAATACACTACCACCTTGTAAAATCAAATTAGGTAGAAGATGAATTAAACATTAATTATTGATAGAATTTGTTTATAACGATGGAATCCTGAAATTTGGAAACAGGTTATGTGTTCATAAATACCTGAGATACAAAGGTAACTATTAAATGATTCACATAGTTCAATGTTCTTTATAAACCTTTCTAGCAGTGAGATTTATATATGCCTTAAGGAACATTTATGGTGGTATAACATAAAGTCGGAGATTGATGGCTATATATAAAGGTGTCTGGTTTTTCAAAAATTAAAGTATGGGAGAAAAAAATAGCAATCATTAAACCTGTACCTATTCTTTTGTAGCAATGTGACGACATTGATAAGTAATTTTTCATATAAATACAAAGGAAACCTAGATGGAATTATTCGATATAGGTTATTAGAGATCAACTTACAAAATTTTCACATTTTTTCTATAGGAAAATATCTCCCTTCTTGAGATCCAAGAATTATTCTTTATTAAATAATTTTTAATACATCGTGTTGATCCTATATCTGTAAGGTATGATTGAAATCCTCATTTCACATAAAAATTCTAGAAAATACTTCTGAAGTAATTAGATACTAAGATTCATTCATGTACTTGTTATCACCCTTAAACTGATAGACATTTTGAAAGGACTATTCAGACACTATATGAAATGTTGATATAACACTCACATGAATTTAATGGTATATGGGAACATCATTCACCTTTGGTGGTATTTTCATATAATAATAGTTTCCAATAAAGTATTTAAATGGCTCTATATGAAGAATTATATAGAATTATATGTCATATTTATACATTTTGGGCTGAAGTTTTTGAGTGGAAGCTTATAGGCACAAAACATATTAATGAGACAATGATAATGATAATGAATATTTAGGCTCATATCAAAGTGGATCAAAGTAGGAATAAGGGCTATGTTGAAAATTAGAGAGAGTATTTGGAATTTCATGTGAGATATCATATCTTTCTGATATTATCTCTATGGAAGAGTGTCATAAGGTTTGGTAAGAAATGGAAACTGAATCCCAAGTACATTAGACCACATGAAATTATGGATCATATTGGAGCTGTAGAATACTGATAAGAATTTCCACCAAGTCTCTCCAAAGTTAATGATGTGTTCTACATATCATTGTTAAAAAATTACATTCTAGACCAAACACATGTACTCACCTACGAATAAATGGATCTAGAACCAAATTTATCTTTTTTTAAAGTTCCTATCAAGATTCTTGACACTAGAGATAAGATATTGAGGGTCTAGATGAGTATTATGGTAAAATAACATTGTAGATACCACAAAATAGAAGAAGAAATGTTGAAAACTAAGGATGTAATGAATAATAGACACCCTCATCTATTTATAAAGAAATATTCATGATAAATTTGAAGGAATAAATTTTTTACGAAGTGAAGAATATGAAACCCCAAGATTTATGGTATGTATTTTTTTTAATAAGTTCAATTAATTCAATATCTTACATCGCACAAAAAAACTATTTAATATAGTATAAATCACATAAAATAGCATAGAGAATATGAAACAAAATCAATAAATGAATAATGAATGAAAAAGATGATTTTTCATTAAATTATGTAACATATAACAATGAAATAATAACTTGACCTTTGGAATATTAATGTGACCCTTTGTAATAATAATTCAGCCAATAGAATAGTATTATCACCTAAGAATGTATAAATAAAATTTTGGCATATTATAAATGAAAATATGATATAATTATATAATACTATAAGTAAATAACTATTCAGAAAATAATAAATTATGTGTTGGTATTTTTATAAAACATAAATGTTTATTTACAATTTTAAAATTAATATAATGATTAAAAAAATATTTTCATAAAATAGAATCATAAAATAAATTCTTTTCTTAAGATAATAATAAAATTTTATGGGACCATTGTTAATTTTTCAACATGTTATAAAATCAGTTATAAATTTAGAATTTTAATTTTACAAATAAATGATGATTTTAATTAATAATTAAATTTCTCATAATTATAAAATCATTCTCATAAAAAGGAGTTAATTTTTAAATTATACATGTCAAAAAATGGTTACAGTTAATCTTTGGGATAATTCAAAAATAGTTGATCTTTTGTTGAATAGTTAAATACTATAATTTACAGTATAAGCTATATACATGAATTACTGAGCCATGGATGATGAATAGATGATATAAGCATCGTTGGTTCAAAATCACATTCTATAGATACTTTATTTATTCATAAAAATCATCACTATTTCTTTTCTTGCACAAAAATAATTAAATAATGATTAGAATAATAAAAAACACACATCTCCTCCACTATAAATACCAATCCTCAACACCACTTCTCCTCACACTACTAAAGTCCTCAAGAATATACAATTACCACAAAATAACCTTCCTAAAAATCTCCCCCATTTACAAGAACCCTTTTTTTCAATAAATCACATAAATAAATTTCTTTAAGGATGTTCTAAAGATTGGAATTCAAGAGGTAAATAATTTTTTGTTCGCTTTCATTTTTTTTATTTTTCATATTATTTTATACATACCTCATTTGTACAAATAAAAATTATAATTCCACTAATTTATATATACTAAAATTTTATTATGTTAATGAAATATCCATAATCAAACCCCACTCTTCTATATTATATTATAAAATTGATAACATCATTGATGAGGTGTTGATTTACTTCTTTTGGGGATGACATGTTTTTCTATTTCATTCCCACCTTAAATTATGTTTATAAAACCATTATTATTGTCAAACAAGACTATTATATATTTATTAAAACATATTTAATATAATTGAAATATTATATATACATAATACTAATTCATGAGACAAAACTATTTTGTTATGATTGAAAAAATGCCAAAATAATCTAAATGATTTTCACTAAAATTTTATCTATTAATTCATCCTCATATCATATAACAAAATGAAATATATAATGATTTAATATTATGTAATTTCATTAATAACATATAATTACAAATCCTGAAAACTGTTCTCATTTTACATTATTTTCAATATATATATACAAGTAAACAGATCATGAAATCCAAGGAAATGAACGCTCCTGAATGACAAAATTGTATCTCAAAACTCATCAAAAAGGATATAAATGAACATAATAAAATTATAATGATTCAAATAACATTATAAATGATTATTAATTAATTAATTAATTAATTAATTTAATATGATGATCTTGGATATTAATACCAATTGCAGAACACATTCAAACATAAGGTAAGGGTCTTTGTCTCAATTTCCATTTCATTGAGTCATTCTTGGTATTATTAACTAGATCAATTTTATGTGGTCGGTATACTACCCCTTTGATATCATTTTTCATTTTTCATTATATTCCTATTATATATCCATATATTATTGTATCATGGATATAATAATTGTCTAAACCGTATACCAATTTTCTCATACAGTGTTTAAATTGAATGTATAAATATTGATAAGTCCATATATCCTACTCAATACTTATATGTTGTTTAAGAATATTGATCTAGAACTAAATCTCTGTATGAATAATTATTTGGGGATGTAGTGACGGATGGGGCCAACTATAGCCCCTCGATGCATCGATGTGTCTCACGAGACAAAACAGTTGTTGACAATCCCTTTATCATTGTTTCCAAGTAGAAATCACATGGTTTTCTACCCACTGACTAAATATTTCTTTATGGTATGATGGTTCATGTTTCAGATACATGAAATTCAAAACTTAATCATTTTCTCCACTATTCCATTATCATTATCAAGAGGATTTTCACTATGACCAAATCTATGGATACTTTAATATTGTTAGTTTATTGATGCAACGTGTTTTTCTATTATTCACCATTACTAATTGATTATGTAAAATTGATTATGATTTAGTTATTATTGATTCATTATTCTTTTATATGATACCCTTTATGAGTATTTTAGCTCAGCCCTTTCAATTTTATTCCTTCCCTGGGTATTGAAGATGAAACCATTGAATAAGTGTTGAGGAAAAAGTTCATTTTCTTTTGTTATATTATATGTTTAATTTACAATGTAATAAGAGAACCATATCTATATCTAGTTTCTTCAATATTACTAAATTGATCGATCTTTACTGAGAAGATCTCTTGTATCTATTCCATTTTGATGAAATTACCAATGACTCTGGGTTTCTAGGTTCTAAGTTGTGACATCACATAATCCAAAACTTGTTTTTCTAGATTATCCTAAATGAATAATCTTTTCATAACCCATGAAAAATGAAATGGGTTTCAATAACATATCATTATAGAATAACCCGTGGAAAATAAATGGGTTTCATAATCATCACATCAATTATTTATTTCATAACTTCTAGATAAGGAATATGTTTTATAAAAAAAATTCATAATCATAATGATAAACTATTGAATTAATGAATTATTATGGTACCAATGGTTCAAATCCACACTAAAACATAACAAACACCAAAGGTTGTTGTTATAGATGAATTTAAATTCCAAAAAATATCATTAACAAATTCATGAGGTCAATATTTTTTCATTTGAAATTACATCATTAAAGTCAAAAAAATCCCACATTTTATGTATTTTTTTAAAATGATACATGATATATTTTAAGGTAATAATTAAATAATTGAGTGGTCATGATTTCATAAAATTCCATTCATACAATAAAGATTATCATAAATAATCATTTCAATTTTCTATAAGATTTCAAATCTAAATCATTTGAAAAATTAATGGAATATTATTTTTGATTAATTTATTGAAATAAAACATGGGTGTAAAATTCATTTAAAAATCAGTAATGAATTATAAAATATTAATAATTTTTTACAAATAATTTACAAAAAAGAAAAATATTATTTCACTTAATTGATAAATAACATATATATTAATTAAAATATTATTTTGGGTTATTAATTTTTTAAATTGGGGAAATATTAATAAAAAACATGTTATTTAAATAAATAAAAATATGAGAGGAAAAATCATGAGTTTCTTGAAATTTCTCTTATAAGATCTCATCATTTAATGAGTATCATAAACAATGCCAACAAAAAATATGATGGTAGCATTAAAACTTTACAATTTCATTATGTTATGAATTTTAGGTCCAATTAAATAAATATAATTATATGGATATTTATATCCCAAAGTTATCATGATAATTATAAAAAAACACATTTATGGTTTGTATATACACGAAACTAAAGAAATAATTGGGATATTATGTATGTGTCCCAAAGAAATAAATGTGATATTAAACTACCTTCCCTTATATATCACATTCATTAAAACACAATTAAAAACATTATGTAATTACTATATGTTTATCATACATATAATAAATACCATAATAATATTTATCAATCCATCTATTCGTAATTATAATGTCTCTATATATCCATCATGTACACATATTTCATTTATGAGAGGTAGTGAATTATATGATACCAATATAGTTTAATTATCATGAATTTTCCTCACTAATCTTTTTGTATATGATCCACACATAAGAAATCATTTTTATACATCATTCACCAACTAAACCTTGTTCTAAAGACTATAAAATAAAATAAAAATTGATCCTATTTTAATACCCATAATTTTTACTCTATTATTCTTGGGTACATAGCCTTAAAAATAAGAACCTTGTACCTTATCATATAACCTTAAAATTCATGATGTTTTCCTTTATCGTATAGAGTTAAACTAAATAAATTTCTAACTTACTCAACCTAACATATCAATTATAAAATTTCTTAGCCTCCCTAGTGGTGTTTATTTTCTTATGAGTATTTATTTTATATTAGAGGATATATATGGGGCATATTTTTTGAAAAAATCCCACCACTATTTAAACATACTTCTATTTATAAAACAATTTCCTTACTATGTGAAATTGTGCTATTAAGAGTATTGTTATTAGAATGTAAACTATACAATGTTTATTAATTACCAAAATTATATACCCTGAAAGTAGGATACTAATGAACATTTTACAATATTTTTAAAAAGAATTTATTGATATTAAATCAATTTAATTGAAAATGTAATTGGTAATATTAATGGGATAGACTTAATAGACATGATTAAATAAATCAACGAGTCTTATACCTGACAGTATGATTTTATATTACATTATGTGGTCAACCATCCTCCTAATTTTAATATACATGCATTGAGAGACAAAAAACTATCCTATGTGATGAAAAATATTATAAACACTTATGAAATTCCATAGGATATTAATATTTCTCTGATTTCCAGGTTCCTATGATATCATAATACTAATTCATTTCTTTATTTGATGAATTATTGACTCATGTTATTCATGTAGTCTTATATGATATATTAACATCATACCCATTTAATGAATTTACTTACATGGATTTTATCTCAGTAAATTTTTTTATAATTTTCCGCATAAAATCACATAGAATGATAAAAATTAAAATTATAATTATAATGATTTAAAATTATATATTATGTTTATAATCTTAAAATATTATTTGAATGTGTAAATTTTAAGTGTGTGATATTATAATTTTTTTATGAATAAAATTACGATATAATTTTTTATGTTTTTTTAATTATATATAAACATTATTGGAAAATTTTGAAGTTCACATAAACAAAACAGGTATACTCCTCGTATAAAACATGTGATAATTTTATTTTCTATTAATTTATAGAGGAATTATTTACTAGTTGGAATAATTTTATAGTTTAGAATACTAAGAATAATTTTTATATATGTTATATTATAGGGACATGAAATTATACCAGTATATATATATAACATTTAATTATGATTGGGATATTGTGCTCACATAAACTCTAATTAAAGAAAATGTCGAAGAAAAAACATCATCTAGAATGTCATATGGACTTATTTCATGGGAATTGTGTGACTAGTGGGATATAATTGGGTTAATTACCACATTATATTTTTTAATAGTTGATGTTAGTGGTTAACTTATATTATTTTTAGGGAAGATATAATTTTTATTTTTTTTATGTAGGTATAGAATCATAGTCAACAGATCCTAATGTATAACAATATTTACCTTAATTCATAAATATTAATGGTTCTATAATTATGATAGAATATACATAACATGATTAATCTATTTCAGAGTACTTGAAATATGAAATCAATGATATTATTGATGTCTACATATATTAAATAATAAAATAAAAAGTATTGAAATCATTTTTTAGTAGTAATATTGATGCACTTTAGTTTTTCATAATTAAAATTGGTAGATATTTTTAAATATTTTTTTCATAAGGTTGCAACATATTTTTAGATTCCATGATTCAATATGGGTTATAATTGATTAATTGATGAAATACCATAATTTATTGTCTATCAAGTAATTCTATATATTGTATATTTTATAATGACATTGATTGTAAAAATTGGTAAAATTTCATAGAGTTTAATGTGTAATCATTTTATACCAATTTCAATTATCTATATCATAAATATTGGGAGGATTTCCATATTATTTTTGAATATATTATAACATTAGCACAACCTACTTCAAATTGGATGATTGTAAAATAGTGATGAAAATTATTATGATAGAGAATATTTTGGAAGTTTTTATTCCAAATTCTGGTTGATAATTAATTTAAAATTTACCCTCTATTAGGTTTTCACAAATTAGTAATTAGCTCTAATTCACATGATTGAATCCATTTCAAATATTGTATATATGATACTATTGATCACACTTTTGGGATTATCTAGTTAATACTTGATTAATTGACTATCATTGGTGAGGGATGTCAGTTAAATGGTATAGAAGATGTAAAATAGGATGATGATTACACAAAATTATGAAAATTCATACACATACCTAATAAGAAAAAACTAGATCTGATTTATAGTGATAAAATGTTTATTATGGATTAACCAATCTGTGGATAACATAGATTCATCAATGGTATACATTACGTTCTATAATAATTCTTATTCTTCGATATAATGGATCATATTTTTCTATCAACACATTAATTATATCTTCAATCTTGGTTTTTACTGAGTTATAAATATTTTACATGTATCTAAAATTTATATTTACATTTATTATGCGTAGCATATGATTTATTGAGGTCAGATTTATATTAAGTAAGATTAAATAATTATTCAATAAATTATAATGATTTAATTACATCATGGAATAGTGTTTATTTTAACATGTATACTAGTATGAAATATATAAAGGTATGTTGGTTAAGTTTAATTCACATTGGTACTGGTTTCAATTTTCCAAGATCAATATTATAATTTATTATTAACTTAATATCTTATCTGGTTACATGGTGGTTTTGAATAATGATGGTGTCACTTACCAATGTTAGTAATTTTAGATTAATCCATTTATGTGATGTTATTAAATATTTCAAGTGATGAAAATTATTTTTATGGCATATGTTATGGGGAAATAAAATATTAGTGACTGAAATTATTCACATAGAGATATATGATCTGAAATTTCGTAGAATAATATTTTCTATGTTTTATATAATATAGTATTTCAATTAGTCTTCATATATTTTTTTATAGTAATTAAACTGAACCTATAATTTAGTATTATTAATTAAGTTTTATATGATTTCCTCATTATGATTTAGTAAAATTTGGACTAGAATATTATGTTTGGTGTTTTTTCTAGTAGAATAACAGTTAGGGGAATTTTTTAACATATGATTTAAACAAATATTGAAGTGGTATATTTAAATCAAGTAATTATTTACGGTGAGGTAAAAAAATATTTATAGTTTCTTTATAACCATTTATGGGGTATTTTGAGACTGGGCTAAGAATATAGTTAAGTTCATTGTTATAGGGATTGACCTAGGTAAAAACACTTTTTTAGGTTGGATTACTAAACAATGATACATGGTTATTAGACCATTATAGGTAGAATTATGTGTATAATAATGTTTTAATGTTATAATTTTAAGCCACCTAAGACCTTCATTTAATGATCACATATGCTCTTGATTGAATTTTACAGACACTAGGGATCTTTAATAGCGATTTCTAATAATTTTATTATCATCCAATACAATTCTATATTAATTGATCATATTGATATTTTGATTATAGGTAAGAAACTCCCTAGTTCTACTTCATTGTATATTTGTTAGGAACAATTATATGTCCCAATTTATCATAGGATATAGTAAAATAATTTCATTTAATGAATGGAATATATTGTTTTTTTTATTAAATTTTATTTTTTTGTTTTTGTTGAATGATAAATAAACCGTGTTTTATAAGATATCTAATACTATAATTGTATATATTCTAATGTATTATTTTTTATGTCAATGGTTAAATTTTAACTATTTTTATAATTTAAGTGAAATATTTACAAATTTATATTATATAAATAATTTAACAATTAACTGTAAAATTGTCAAATGGTAGTTTTTATTTATTTATTTATATATTATTTTTCAATTGATTAGATGGAGAAAACTATTTCATGTAAAAATTTAACATTTAAACAGATTATTTTAGATGTTTAAGATAATTATGGTTTATTATTTTATCCCCTAAAAATAAATTTCTTTAAATAATTAAAATATAGAAGTCAGAATTATATATGCCACAAAATTTTCATAATCATGAATATTTTTTTCAAGAACATGGCTTAGGGAAATATAAAATGAATCTATTTTAAAATAATTATATATGGATCAGTTCATATGTAATATTAATTTTGAATTTACAGATAATTGTTTTTGGAAATTTATTATGTAAGATTAACATGGATTGTTAAACTGATACATTAGATATATTCATTTTCTTCTATGGATATTTATCAGAAGATATGAGATGATTTAAAAAACAGCGCATAAGGGGTTGTTTTATGTATGGGATTTCAAATGAATTTACAAATAATTTATTTTCTATAATATTTGGAGAAAATTAATAGTACATTTACCTACTCAACTATTTCTTATTATTTTTCCAATATTTTTTTACTTGTTAATCATCTACATAAGCATGGTATAAATATAGTTATGAATATTTATAGGGACTATGAATTTAGATATATGGGTTTTAGGAATCATAAAATCCCAAGAAACATTTTCAAAATCAAAAAAGGAAAAGATGATAATGGAAATAGATTGAACTTTCCAATGAATATCACTGAATGAATTTTTAAATTATTAAAATGTTACTACAACATGGAAAAAACACATTAAAGAACATTTTATGTGTTGTTTCTATACTAACTCGTGTGAAAGTTTACTCATTCCATGGTTTCCCTTTTAATGATATATTCCCTTACACTGTAATGGAATTAGTCCCAACAAATATTAAATTATTATTAAACTTATTTTATAATTTTTTTAAGAAATTTAATGTATAGTAGTAATTATTTTCTCCATTCTTTATATCTTCTTATCTTGTACCTCTCTAATACCCATGGGTTTGAGGGGAAGTCATTGCTATTGGCCATGGGAGAGTTTCTCTTAATTTTCATCAATCCCAACTATTAATTTCTTAATTCTTATCTTATATTTTAATGAGATAGCTAATAGTTTTGAAGTTTGGAATAGTTATTACACATATTTTCATAACATGATTCTCAATATCATCATATTCCATTCAAAATTTTATTTCCCTACCTTTTCTAAAAAATCTCATTTAATGATGTGATTGAGTTCGGTTTATAAGGAACTTAGCATATGATAGAGATATGTCTTGGAAGGTGTCTCAAATACAGTGATATAATTTTCACCATTATTGGATTTTTTAGTTGAGAATATATTGTAAAAAAATTAAATTTCCCAAGAATTTTTACTTTCACAAAAAATCTAGGTGATATTTTTTCATGTATGATAGGAATATCTATCAAATATAATTTTAAAAAATAATGGATAATGAATGAAACTAAGTGTAAAAATAAATGATTGGGTGTAGTCTTGATAAATCATTTTTATATTTTCTTTTTATTTCATTGATATTCTTATTTTCATCCATTCTAAAAACCCATGATTCCATTATATTTCTTAAAACCTAAAATATAAGTAATTAATAATAGGTTAATTAGAATAGGGATTGATCCAAAACAGTCTCCTTGAGATATTTCCTAGGTAATCTCATGTTACTACACATGGATTAATATAATTGTTAGTTTTAACACATAATAATACTTGTGGGAAAATACATCTCCATTATTGGGGGGATAAGTTTATTACTTATTATTCATTTCATTCAATTAAAATACTATTATATAGTTTACATAAAAAATTATTTCAAAAATATTTTATTCACCCATTATCAATTTAAACTAATCAGACTAACTAATAATCAAAGGATCAAGATAAAGAGGATTATGATAAAATATAATCTTAGTTGTAATCAAACAATGAAGAAATAGAAGATACATGATGTAAAAAAGGAAATAATTATATGAATATATGATTTAATCAAATAATAAATAACTCGAGGAATAATAATGATGTCTATTGGATGAATATGTAACCTCAATCACCTTTATAGTTGAGGAAAAAATGTGTTTTTGACATTACTATTATAATTTACATTTTTTAGCCTCACTCATTCAATCAAATTTGATATTCCTAAATCAAATCGTCCATATAATATAATTACATGATGTAACATTATGTTACTATTTTATATTATTCCTAAACCCCAATATTTACAATTATTTGGTTTGGTTTCGTTTATTGGTGCTTTGGGTGAAATTTTGGTGGTTTTTAATGTTTTTGGTATGTTTATGGTTCGCGCAGGGTTTACCCAAAATGTGTGACCTCTCAGTAGTCACCAAAAAAATCATAATAGTGGGGGTTTTTAAAGCCTATCCTTGGTTTGAAAAAAATTATCTCACATAGTTTAAACCATGAACATATTAAAATGGGTCACTTATCAAGGGATCATGTTTTTTATAACCATGTGTCTATACCCAACTAACCTTGTGTATGTGATTTTTTATTCCGAAAATTAATTTCTAAAGTCCAAAAAATCACTTTTAGTTTCCTAATGGGCTAAAATGATCCTCACACAACTTCTTTTTTCCTTAGAATCTCCCAATATATGATTTTGGCCCCTATACACCCTTAAGAGGAAAATCAACGCAAGGTTAATGATTTTCGATCTCTTCTCGAAAGGTTTCCTCTTCCTGTTCTGTTTCTCCCACTCTTTCCTCTTTCCTCACTAGGGTATTATAGATCTCCATCTTTTTTGAGGATCTAATATTCTCTATTTTAGCTCTTGAATATAGCGTTTATTCTTATATCTTCATCAATAATGTTATTTATTGGAGTTTTCTACATAGGGATTATATTTTTTGTCACCATGATCCTAAGGTTGGTGGTTCTATTTTTTATTAAAAAATTTATTAACACTAAATTGCTAGATTTAAATTAAACTACTTTATTTCAACTTCATTCCTTTCAATTGGTTTATATAAAATCATATTTCCATTGAATTGTGAATTTGAAATTTAATTAGGAATAATATTGGTAAAAATGACCAATTCCACTGAATTAGATTATGTTGTAAAATTTGATGGGAAATTTTATATTTAATAGTTTATGTTATTGAGGAATATGA
Source organism: Viscum album (assembly GCA_963277665.1). Classification (NCBI taxonomy): domain Eukaryota; kingdom Viridiplantae; phylum Streptophyta; class Magnoliopsida; order Santalales; family Viscaceae; genus Viscum; species Viscum album. Next base: position 931,724,700 of record OY728137.1, read on the forward strand.
ATTTTAAAATTTATTTGTTGAATTTTATTTCAAAATGGTATTTCAAAAATATAAAAAAAATTATTTTGATTAAAACTGATTTTATGTATCATGGAAATATGTATTCTTTGATTAGAACCCATTTTTTAATGGATAATGGAATACATGAAAAAGAAGAATGGGATGAATTGTATTTTAAACAGTTTCAAATTAAATTTCCCATCATTAATTTGTATTAGATCACATGAAAGCCTAGGTATTAGTGATTTATTTAAGACAACACCGTAACTCTTTACAACACTAATAGTATACAATTTCTGTGGGTAACATCCCAGATGGGATGGTGATGTGTCCTCTTTTACCAGTTCCAATGAGATGTGTGTACACATATTTCGATGATAACTATTTGTGAGTGAGGGAGTCCCATGGCCTGGAACTATCGTAATTATTTGTCTGATATCCATGTTGGTCATTGTTTGTATTTCAAATATATTCTGGTGTTTGTAAATTGTTTACACATCCCATTTGAATTGATTTAAACTCCTTTATATAAAATTTTTATTAACATCTTTTTTTAAAGTATTTTTATACTTTTAAATGTAAAGAATATTTTTTAAAATTTTCTTTTCAACTCCCATATTCTTTTATTTAAAATTTATAGCTTCATATGGTTAATTAAATTTGGAATATTCTTATGGAATCTATAATGAGTCCAAACAACAAATTTAGCTCCCACCAAACCATTGCCTTCAGGTGTTTTTTTATTTTATCCTTCTAGGTTTGATCAAGGGTAAGGTGACACATAGAGGGGTAGTAGTTCTCGATCCATGGGATTAGAGAGTTTTTCCTTCTAGTCCTTGTGTTTTTATCTTGTTTTCTATTAATTTTTTTATACATTGTGTTTTTTATGAATGTTTGACTTCTTGTACACTTCCCTAGTGGAGTTTTTATTGTATCCATACAGAATTTCTTTTTCTTCATTCAATTTTATTTGAAAAATTTATTTCCCTTATTAATATTTTATGATGCCATGTGCAAGATGACCACCCATGCAGATCAGGAACTTCCATTATTTTATGTCAGGACTAGCTCGGTTATTAGGTTACTAGAGAACATTGTCTGGTTTGTGACAAAGTTGTATCAATGATGAAATATTTTCATCATACCTTGATGTCAATATGTAGTTTTGTATTCTTTTTGGTACATAGTGAGTTTTATCAATTGAGTTCTTAGATATATCTCACCACAATGTACCATATTTCAATAGTCATTGATTGGAAAAAACATCATTCTGATTAGTTCTTGTCATTTCCCTTCTATTGATTTGGTTATGTTGAAATCAAAATCATGTGTTCTAATCCATTGGGATTAATTTCTAATTGTTTCTTTGTTTGAGTGTTAATCTGATGTATTTAATTTTTTCAACTAATGTTGTGTAGAATCATTCCGCAAAGAAGATTTTTGAATTGGATCAAGGAGGAATCTACTACTGAACCGCAACAAGAGAATCCTCTAGTGGACCTTCGTCTCATTTTGGTGATTTTGTGTATTGTCCAAGCTCTGCGACTAACACCGGCACCAATTCCAATTCAGGATACAGCTACAGAAACTCATAGGGATATTCTCTTGAATAATTATCAGTAATTAATTTCCAATAATCCACCTACATTCAAATGCACCAACAATTATCAATAGGCTAATGAATTATTGGGAAAGATTGAGCATTGTTTTCATTTTATAGAGACACCAAACAAAATCAAGATCGTGTGCACTATCGTCAAACTGGAAGGACTAAGAATGTTATTGTAGGACACAATGGTGAAATTTAAGAAGCATTTGGTATTAGTGTGGACATACATCAACGTTGTTTTAACCGAAAAATTCTATCCAGAGTCAATGGTGTTTTCCTTGGCTAAAGATTTTTTAAAAATTGAGCAGCATGAGAGGACTATGATAGAATACTTAAAATAATATTATTCACTTGTGCTGTTTGATCATGAGATATTATTTAATGATTAGATGAATACTCAATAGTTTGAGTTTGTACTATGATATTATATTCATTCTCATGTTTTTATATTGATTCTTCTTTCTTATTATAATGTCATAGATAAAGCATTGTTTCTCAGGATGGACATGGCTAGCAATCTAGGGTTGACGGGAGTTTTTTTCTATCCTAATGTAAATGTATTTTCCTTTAAAATAAATAAGAAGGGTGATTATTCTTGTCATTTTTATTAATAGTACGATCATTATAGACCTTTATATGTTTGTGTAATATTCCCTTTGATGTGTTCCTAGTGTGGAAATATTAGGCATTTGAAGTGGGGTTTCATTGAGGAACCCATCATATGTGGCTCCAATGGATGCTCATCTCACTTATGGAAGTTATGACATGTCTATTAGACAATATATAGTGTCACATTTTCATCATAACCGTCTTAAACTACGGTGATATCATATGCTTTAATGCTAAAAGGGTTCTGGCCACATGCATCCAGAACAAATATTCTCCATAGATTGGAAGAGAATCCAGAGGGAGTAGAGATGGGTCCTGTGACGTTGAGACGTACCATCACTATAGATTCATCAGTAGAGGCTACTTTATTTGTAATGGTTCATCTCTTTTTTTCAACCCATATTATCAGTCTTTTTATTCTTACTATAGAGCACTCATCTTATCTGATGGATATTACTACACAGCTTTTAACTAAGAGACAGAAAGGTATCTATATTCCCACTTGTGTTTTCTCATTATCTGATGATGAATTTTCTTGAAGTTTTATATTTATCGACATGAAATATATTAATTTAATATTCTATATAGATGAGAGCATTGAAAATAAATCTTGGATCGATTTTTATCTTCGAATGGAATCTTTTACTGCACCTGATGGGGTTTGTCGTGTCTTTCAAGGTGAATGAAATCTGAGGTTGATTATAGATGAAACTTTTTATCCAAAGTTGGGGAATATGTTATATTTGTTCTCATTTAATCTAGAGTGATAATCATTTAGTGGTGATCTCCCTATAGTTTTTGTTGTGTTTCCAAAGGTTTTTTCCAATGGAGTTTTCTAGCTTTCCACCGATATGGGAGGTAGATTTTTATATAAATTTACTACCTGGTACTCAACCAGTATCTATTCCTTCTTAATTCATGTAACTTTTTAAAATTAAATAGCTAAAGTATCTATTGGATGTTCTTCTAGAGAAAATATTTATACGCCTTAGTGTGTCACCTTGGGCGGCGCCAGTTCACTTATATAAGAAAGATAGTGGTTCTATAAGCCTTTATGTGTGTTATTGAAATATCAATCAAGTTATGGTAAATAAAAAGTACCCATTTGTTGATGCTCCTTTCCATCACAGAGCCTAATTAATTGAAAAGGGAAATACCTTGAACCCAAAGTGATTCATCCTTTAAAAAACATCAAAAATTGACAAAGGTATGAACAAAGATTCAAATTCACTTGAGTCACACAAGTTCCACCAAGGTCGTGAAAGTATACTTGCGCGCCGCCCAGTGGTCACACAGGTGACTTGAGTTCCCTCTTTTGAATTTCGCCCAGTGTCTTTTCCAGCCTATAAATACCCCTTGTGCCCCCCCCCCCCCATTTGAGGAGGAAAAATTCCTAAAACTCATATTTGAGATCCCAGTGCCCTAGTCTCTTCTCAAAGATTCCGAAAACTTCTAAGGTAATTTCTTACCTAGAACAGAAGATCTAAAGAGGGGGAGTAAGGCATATGTGTCGAAACTCATCAACACTTGTGCGCCTAGGTGGCCAGCCCTTAAGGGAAATGGCTACACTTGTGCATCGCCTTACCCTTTCAACAGAACTTGCACGCCACTATTCTGGAAGCCTCTAGGGACAGTACTAAGGGCTTGAGCCAAGTCTCGCCCAAGTATTACCTTAAGGGTTGACAGTCGTGTAAGTACCCATGTGTCGCGTAGGTATACATGCGCGACCAGGACTTGCACGCCCACGCAGGACATGCACACCCCTCTCTTTTTGGGTGCCTATCCTGCCCATTTCACCTCTCATATGCCTATCCACCTCTCCTATTCAAGATTCAGCCTTCAAAACCCTCTTCAAATCCATTTTCATCGGCATGGTTCCCCTGTTGGCTTCCTTATCTGAAAGGAATTATGTGGAACATCTCTTAAAACCTAGTGATTTACATATCTTTATGTCACAAAGGATAGAGTTTCATTCATTCAACCTCATCCTTTAAGATGAGAGAATCCTTTAACCTGGGCCTCCTTTTCAGGAGTATGTCCCAGTCCAAATTCTCGTTAATTTGGGCATCCTCCTTAGTATTAAGACCCAGGTCCCCTAATTTGGGAATCCTCTTTAGGAGTAATCCCTAGTCATTATTTCCCAAGTCTGGGATTCCTTTTCAGGATAAATCCCCAACCATAATTCCCTTAACATGGGCTTCCTTTTCAAGAGTAAGCCCCAGTCTCAAAATTTAAAAATGTGGGCATCATTTTTAAGAGTAATCCCCAAGTCCCTTAATTCTAAAATTCACTTAACTTGGGCCTCTGCTTCAGGAGTAAGCCCCAGTCTTCAAATCCCTTTAACCTGGGCCTCCTCCTTAGGAGTAATCCCTAGTCTTAATTTCTCTTAACTAGTCTTAATCTACTTTTTGATCTAGGCTTATTTCTCAGGAATAAAACTCAATCATAAGTCCCTCCTAATTTGGGCTTCTTCCTCTAGAGTAAGCCCCAAGTTAGAGTATCCAAATCTCCATAAAGTACATATAACTTTATCGACCATGTTCATGGACTTCTTCTTTGAAATAAGTCCCAATATCTATCTAATTGGGCAGTCATACATACATAAGCCCCACATTATTTTTTCTATGATTTCATATTTCATGGCACAATTTTCTGGTTTTACCAATACCTCTTATTTCTCACATCGAGCATGACTCACAAGAGCATAGAGTGTAAAAGTAATTATGACATCTTTCTTTGAGCCATCAATAATACATAAACATCATACTCCCTTTCTCAAACTACATGGGTTCTGGTTCCTTTTCTAAATAAAGGATACATAGGTAGCCTATCTACGGGTACGATCCCAACTCTGAAATAATCTATGTCCTTCTGAATGACAAATAAACTTCAAGTGCCCCACTGAGTGGCTTTAAAACCAGTATAGTCATCATAATGACCTAGAGACTTTTATATAATGTATTAAAGGATACCATTGACTACGAATCTCTAACAAATACAAATGATTCTCTATCGATGAAGAACCTTGAATACATATATAAATTTCTCTAAATTTCCTACATATCAATCATTGATTTTCATATCTAAAGGAAAGCTCATTTTATACTTGGTAATTTAATAAGGATTCACGAACATAACTTAAATCTTTAAAGAGAGTCCCAGAGTAGAGAATAATTCCCCTCAAAAAGGTGTGATGATTCCGACCTCCCATCCTCTCGACCAATGAAAAATTATTAAGTCTCATCGATCCATAACTAATGAGCACCTACCTTTGGAATGTAGGTCCAAATGGATATAGAATCATTGGATGTTTCCAGTTCTATGAACAAACTCGTTAGAAACTGCTTGTAATTTTTTAACCTTAAATCAACGTGGTTATTCCCAATTCTAGAGGAAACAAAAAATGGTGAACCTGATGTTAATCCTTAACCAAGTTAAAATGATGTTTTACCTATTTGTTAGGCCCCTATTTAAACTCAATGAGAGGGCCAACAAGACAATCAATAACATATGTTCTTATCCAAAAGATGCAGTGGCCGGACTTGTCTTGATTATGTCTGTTATATCAAATAGGAACTATTTTCCAATATCTTCTGCGTTACAGAAATTGCTTCTCTTAAGTTCACACCTGTGAATACTTCTGCTGTGAATACTTCTACTGTGAAGGCCTCTGCTACTACTCCTGCTAAATCGTCATCCGCTCTGAGGACGATATCACCTACTAATCATCTTCAACGCTGGATATCAAATGCGATGGTTAAGGAGTACCGTCAAAATTGCACTATTCTGACTCTGGAGGCTGCTCGACAACCCCTCTAAGTCAATAATTCACCCTGGTCATCCGGATAGCGATGACCAGAGATCAAGAAGTGGGTGGTGCCACCCACCGTCTCCAACCATTTCTGGTCATTATCCCCAGAACACAATCACAATTCCCTTCGATATTATGGGGAGGTGAATGAGTAGGTCCCTCAGGGCCTTAATTCAAGGAGTCAGGAGTCCTTCTTGAGGGCTCCCATCAACAATCGTCACCATACTCATGCGGCAGTGTACCCTCAACATGATGTGGGTATCGTCTCCAAGAATTAGGCTCAGGTTCCTCGAACACAAGCCGTACAGAAAAACTGTTAGATGTGAAATCCGGTCAACAGTGAGTAGGTTCTCATCTCTTCCATCTCTGGGGAAGTCCACCAACCTAACATGGTGGAAAGCAACGAGCGGGCACACACACCCGTCTGTTTTAATTCCATTGTCCAACAGACTTGTCTGGCAGCAGCATGCCAATACCACAAGGAAATTATGGCAGAGTATTATAGACAGGAACATACACCTGTTTATAAATCATCAGCTAGTCAGCAGGCTCGTTTGACTACATACGATGAATCCTACCAACCCAATGTGTTGACAACTAGTAAACAGGCACATACACCTGCTTACACTCATCAATCCTGCCAGCAGCCTCATCTGTCAGTATTTAATGAATGTCATCAACCATGTTCGGCGAAGTGCAATTAGCAGGCACATACACCTGCTAGTATTGATCAAGCCTACCAACAGTCTTGTTTGGTAGAATTCGGAGAAGTCAGCCGGAAATCTCCGGCAATAAACCGGAGCCAGACTCAACTCTCTGCCCCCACACTTGAGTACTATCAAGATTCACTGACAGGAAAAGGGGGACAGGAGCAGGAACACACACCTACTCCTAGCACGGAATGGATGTATATCCCCGTTCCAGTAGTTGAAGTCACCAAACAAAATATGTCAATGGTGAAAGAGCAGAAGAAAATCCCTGCTCATATTCTGGATGGCTGCCAGAATATTATAACAGCTTCAGCAGCATCTTAGGGAAAGACACATAAATCTATCCCTACCAGTGGAGTGACACATCAATATTTCACTCTGGAACAGACACACACCTATGTTCCAGTCCAAGAGGGTTGTGGGGCGTACTCCCCCATATCATACAGACATCCAAGTCAGGCACATACACCTGATTTGAGCAGAGATAATCAGCCTAACCTGATCATTTCTCTTAAGCAGTAACATAAACCTGTTCATAATAATCACTTTCATCAAAAAGATGTTCCCAAATTGAGTAAGAAGGAATCTAAGAATAAGACACGTCCATCACACTCAATAAATCATGGTCCAATCTGTAATAAGGCCTTACTCGATGCTGGAGTTCTTGATGCACTCAGAAAATTATCTATTGCCACTCAAGATTCTACTCTCTCAGTTCCCAATAGTGGGAACATTAATTCTGAAGGTCTTTATCAGACACTTCCTCATGAAGGATTTCTTCATGACAGTTCGGTCGATCTCGAAGTTTCATCTTCAGATGAGAGCCACAAGAACCCTCTGTGTGGTCAGAAGACCAAGGAGAAAAAATATTTCATCTTTTTCTATAACCCACAATGGTGGTCCTCCCCATGATGAGGAATTTAACTGCGAAAGTCCTCTCCACAGTTATAATGCACATTTCTTGGAAAATGATCTAATGGAAAATGTAGTGATGAGAAAGCCCTCTTATCTTGAGGAACTGGAAAATGTGAATCCAGTCATGTCTGATGCTTCACTGCTAGCAAGTGAAATACTTTCTCAATAATAAGATAGCCCGGGGTGTAGGTCATTCTCCAAACCACCCCTGGGTCGTTCATCTTCTAGTTTGATCAGTGAATTCTCTACTGATCGTGTTGAATCCGATGAAGCAACAAAGAAGAACCAGCTCTAGTCTAATCAGGTAGAATAATCTTCAATAAATGATAAAGAGGAAACGCTGAATATGAGAAAACAAGTTGAAAAAGGTGAAGTGCCAGTTATGTTTTGGCCTTTGGCCGACTCTCAGTATGATATTCAAGAGATGTTGATGGAAGACAGAATTTATGATATTTTTCTCAACATATGGAAAACTATTTGTCAATTGAAAAAGAAAATATTATCTTATGATGAATATGAAAATCATATCAAGATAATAGAAGGGTTACAACACCCAAATTGACTTGGCATCTCTCTCAGTTTCTCGATATCCGAAGGATAAAAAGAAGCAGAGAGCCCTTCAGCATTCATGCCTTGGCACACTAAGAAGATAGCGCCAGTTAATTTCAAATGCCCCATATGGTATTCATATCAGGGGATGGGGTGTTCATGGAGAAATATATTTTACTGTACTCTCCATTCAGCAAAGCCCACCGAAAATGGTCTCATGCAATGTTATTGCCTATGGCCGGCCACAATCAATTGGCTTTGTTTGTAATCAAAGGCTTGCTCAAGAACAGGATTCAACTAATTTTTCTCAAAATCAATAATAGAGAGAACAAGTTGTTGAATTACTCTTGCATCAAGTGAATGATAAAACTGAACATGCCTCTCTTTTAGAGAAAGCACATCATCAAGTGATAGAAGTGTCAGAAATCATCCAATGGTCTTTTGAGCTGGTTGATAAAAGTGGATGCAGGTTAATGCATCCAACCAATTTCCTAAATAAAGTCTTCAAGATCAAGAGAGCTTACAAGAAGGTATCAGATATATCATGTCAAGAACCACCCCATCTTGCCAGACTAGGGACCTTTTTAACCCAACCCTCAGAATCAACAAATAGGATTCGAGGAGTTGAGCAGGAACAGCAGGAACAGCCCCAGTCCACAGTACTGGGGACTTTTTCAAATCATCAATATCTTCCTCAGAGAAAGTCATCCTTCTCTCAATTAGGGATGAATCCCCAAGAGTAATGAAGATCCAAATTATCAAGAGATTCCCTCTAAATTACGGTTCGTCAAGAAGTTCATGAGGGATCATATCGACAAAAGGCAATGTCTCATTAGAGACATGGAAGAAGACAATATCACAGAAATGACGATAGAAAAAATGAAATGCATTATGCATCATTTAATTTCATCAATGTTGTTGTTGCTAATCCACCTGATGAGGTTCGCTCAGAGGGATCTGTTGAAGAGATTCCTACTCAATAAGTTGTACGCATAGACACAAATGAAGAAGGTGTGTGTACACGAAATCAAATGCTTACCCAGAATCTGGGTGTTCCTTCAAGTAACCCACTTACCCATATCTGAAAGGGATCCAACAAGGGGAAAGGAAATAATCAGGTCACATACCCTTCCTCTGAAGAAGTTCAATCTATCTCACTAGAGCAAAGATTTGCACAACAAGGGGAAGAAATGAAGGAATTAAGGAGGATGAATGCAGAACTACTTCTGTTTAGTCTTCTTCCTAAACGTGCTGGAGTCAGCCATCCAAGGGAATTTATTGCAGCTATTGAGATGGATCAAGAATATCGTCCTTTATCAATACACCCTCATAAGTCTAATCCTACGAGTTAGGTGCAACAACAATTGGCGGTGCTACCATCGATTACAATACCAGCTGCCACATCTATCCAAGCTCCAGTCATTGCACCTGTTCAGATCCAAGCTCAATCGGATGTTTCTCGAAAGTTAATAACTACTATTGAGTCGTTAACAGCTCGGTTGGAAGGTATGGAGAGAAATCGTGTTCAAATTCAACCAGAAAAGGGAGTTTACCCTGAATGGGTTGATGCAATTACTCCCTTATCAAATTTTTCAAGTACCAAATTCCCAATCATTAAGGGTTCAGGAGATCCATAGAAACACTTAACACATTTTGTTTCTCATTGCAATCCTATGATGGGAACCCCTCAGCAAGAGGAAGCAGTTAATCTCAAGTGTTTTGTATAGTCATTACAAGGGCCTGCTTTTGTCTAGTATACAAGCTTGCAATCCCGGTCAATAACCAGATGGGAAGATCTCTGTCGCTGATTTCTTATTCAGTTCAACTCAACTTTTCCAAATACAATATTTTTTTATCTTACAAACTGTAAGAAAAGGGAAAATGAAAGTGTTTTAGATTTCATTGCCCGCTGGAAGGGATTAACATATTTCCTGAGCTTAAAACTCCCTCAAGAATAATTGCTGCCAATCTGTGTGGCAAATCTACATGATGAGTTACGCAAACCGTTGATCCCTGTGAAATACACAGGAGGGTTTCGAGACCTTACTTAAATATCTCAACAGATTGAATATTCTCTAATGAAGACTAATAATAAAACTCATGTAATTCTAGTAGCTCTAGGAAGGATAATGGGTAGAGCAGAGACTGCTACAGTTATGCTTAAACAAGCACCTATACCTACTTCTACTTCAAAACCTTAATCTTCTCAAAGACCTCCACCTCCTGAGCATCAGCAACAGAGGTCATTTAGTTAAGATGATCAAAGATATCAGAGATGAAAACAATTTGAGGATTTGAAAAGAAAGGTTTACTCTTTCTGAAATGAACAAGTTCCTGGCTACTTCATTTAGGCTCTGGAAAATAATTTGGTTCAATTGCCAAGGACCAAAAGGCCAAACAAAGAAGGAGATTAAGACCGTCCCAACTATTTCCCATTTCATCAGATGTTGTGGAATACCATTTAGGAGTGTTTTGTCTTCAATGACCTCCTGCAAAAAATGGTTGACTCGGGAAAAGTAAAATTGAAAGGTTCTTCAGCTCAGGTAGCATGTGTTACTGCTACAGATCCATAGGAGTAATGCGAGTGGCAAGAAGTCAAGAACAAAAATGCAAAAAAATATGATTATTGGATGGTCAGAAAAATGATCAACGGAACTCATGATATTTTGCGGACACAATTGAAGAAACCAATTGTGTCTTCGGCTTTGAATGCCACATCAAATACCCCTTTATCAGACTCCTCAAAGAAAAGGCATGATTCAAAGAAAGAAGAATAATCAGAAGAATAATCAGAAGAATATGAGTATGTGTCAAAGCCCAAGTTTTCTTGGACCCTGGAAGATTTTTTTCCATATACTTCGAAGAAACGGGCACTGTCCCAACAAATGGCACAGCCTAAATTGGCTAGTCAGACAGATTCTTCATCGGATGAAGAGTTAATCTCTGGTTCTGTTAATATGATTCATTTAACAGATCCTTATTCCAGTCGCAGTTTTGATTTCGATGAGCCTAGGTTCCCTGTATCAAATAGAGGAATCAGAGGGAGTTCCAGAGGCTCAGGGTATAGGGGAAGACGTGGATCTTTCAGAGGCCACTATTCCAATTCTACCCCTGCTAGAACTGTGTATGTAGTAGAAACTCGTGGAAGATCTCTTCAATGAGATCAACAAGAACAAGCAAGTTCTTCCACACAAGAAAGATTCAGTCCTGGCACGGTTATTCTGGAAGATTAGTTGGAAGTTTCACCTTCTTCCTCTCAACAAGTAAATAGACCTATTCAGTCTAATTTTTCAAAGCCAGGAGTATTACCAACTCCTACCCTGATACAAGATGCATCAACTTCCAAAGCATCAACTTCCAAGGCACCTGTTAAACCACATGTTTCTATTGAAAAACGCAGACCTTTGGATCAAAAGTATGATGTATTGAAACACCTATCCCAAGTATCGGCCAAGTTATCAATGTTGGATGCCTTGAATTTATCAAAGGTTCTTCGGGGGCACTCATTGAGGCTTTTTCAAGTCCTCAGGAGTTTGAAACTGAAATTGCTACAGATGAAGCCTACCATGTAGAGAATAATATTGCAGAATTCCATGTAGTGATATCTTTCACAGATGAAGATGAAGATGATGTCATGCATGGACATATTAGACCTTTGTACTTATCTGGAAAGTTCAATGGTGTAGACATCTGAAGAGCCTTCATTGATAATGGTTCAGGGTTCAACTTCATCCCCATTCATACACTTCGTCGATTGGGCCTCATGGAATCTGATTTATCTATTTCTACTATGATGTTACAAGGATATGATAAAAATGAACAAGAACCATTGGGCAAGATTACACTCAGAACTCAGTTTTGAGATCTTATATCTAATTCAGATTTCATGGTTGTTGATCAAGACTCAGCCTTCAACATCTTGCTTGGAAGACCCTGGATTCATCAACATGCAGTTATCCCTTCATCATATCATCAATGTCTCAAATATTGTTTCGATGGTCAAGTTGGGACATTGTATGGTGATAAGGCCACGTTTAAGACATGTGAATCTCAATACATTGAGGCGGAATTCTACCACATGAAGGGTAAGGAGAAACCCAAAACAAGGGAGATTACCAAGTTTAATGCTCCATATGGTTTGGAAAAAATTCCAGTAAACCCATTTACACATGTGAGTATAGATTATGTGTTGCCTATCAGTCAAATTGACAGGATAGACACAAATCAAACTACTCTTATGGAAACTTCCATAATTTCAATTATAGCAATCAAGCCAGACAGCATGGGAGAAATTGGTGATTCACCAAGAAATGATGAATGCTCAAATGGGGATGTCTTCATTTCATCCGCTGAAATTAAGCAAGTCTATACTTCTCCAACCAGGCTAGAGGAAGTTATATCAATGCCAGGGGTGAATGATTATGTCGATTCTCAATCCATCATCTCCTCTTTAATACATAGGGAAAACCCTTCATCATCAATAGGGTCAGAAATGGAAGCTTCTTCTTCAAGATGTTCAAATTTTAACATCCTTTCTGATCATGAAAATTCTATTTCATCATCTACTATGCAAGTAGAAACATAAGAAATAACACATGTTGAAGAAGAAGAGGAAGATCTCAGGGATGCTCCTCCACTATTTGAAGAGGATATCTCTAACACCATGGATGAACTCAGAGAAATAAATCTTGGTAAAAAATAAGATCCAAGCCCCACTTTAATTAGTGCGGTCATGACTCTTGAAGAGCAACAAATGTATATTTCATTTTTAAGGAAAAATCGAGATATATTTTCTTAGAACTATACAGAGATAATAGGCCTTGATGCTGATATTGCTACTCATCGTTTGGGTTTTCCAGAACAACATCGAGGATTCAAGCAAGTTGCCAGAAGAACACACCCAACTTATGCTTCCAAAATTGAAGCTGAAGTGGATAAGATTATGAAAGATAACTTCATCAGAGAAGTTCAACATCCCAAATGGTTGGATAATATTGTCCCTATGAAGAAGAAGAACGTACAAATTAGAGTTTTCATTGATTTTGGAGGTCTTAATCAGCATTGTCCTAAGGATGATTTTCTAGTTACGATCACAAAACTCTTAATTGATGCAATAGCTGGCTATAAAGTACCTTCCTTCATGGATGGATATTCCGGGTATAATCAAATTTGAATGGCTCTAGAAGATGAAGAATCTACAGCCTTTAGATCCCCTTAGGGTGTGTGCTTCAATAGGGTAATGCCCTTTGGCCTAAAGAATTCAGGTGCAACATATCAGCGTGCCATGCATCGTATCTTCAAACCCTTTTTTGGGAAGTTCATTGAATGTTACATGGATGATTTGGTGGTTAAATCCAAACAACATTCTAATCACTTGGCTGATTTGGAAATCATATTCCACAAACTTTGACAACATAATTTGAAGATGAACCCCTTAAAATGTACTTTTGGGGTAACCTTAAGAAAAATTTCTCGGCATTGTTGTAGGCCATCATGGTATTGAAGTCGATCCTGGGAAGACAAAGTCAATCCATGGTATGCCACCTCCTCGAAATTTGAAATAATTGGGAGGGATTCAAAGAAACTCAGCCTATATTCGGCGTTTTATCGCCAATTTGGCAGGAAAAAAGCTTACCCTTTACCAAATTTAGGAAGAATGGAGTCACTTACCAGTGGACCGAAGAATGTCAAGAAGCATTCGATATTCTCAAGAAGTATCTCTTGAGTCCACCAGTATTAATTCCACTTGTTGAAGGAAGGCCACTTATCATTTATGTGATAGTTTTAGAGCGATAATTGGGTGACTTTTTTGCTCAGAAGAATGATGCTGGGAATGAAAATAGCCTCTATTATCTCAGTCGGACTATGCTTGAAGCAGAAACCCGATATTCAAGTATTGAGAAGTGATGCCTAGAATTAATCATTGCAGTTTAGAAGTTCAGACACTACCTGCAACATCATGAGGTCCAATTGGTATCTCGTAATAACCTGCTCAAATTCATCTGTAGTTGTCCAATGATTACAAGATGTTTGGGAAGGTGGGCAGTTATTTTGCAGCAATTTGACATTCAGTATGTGTCTCAAAAGGAAATAAAGGGCCAATCTCTAGCTAATTTTCATGTTGAACACCCTTCAGTAGGAGATACATCTTCAGATATTGAACTTCCTGATGTGGAAGTCTTATTTATTCAAGATAGTCTTCAAACATGGGAAATGTACTTTGATGGTGCTTCCAGAAGTCCAACAGGGATGAAAATGGAAATCCTAAATTCAACAAAGTTGGGTTAGGAATTGTACTCATTTCCCCAAAAAAGGAAGTGTTACCCTATTACTTCTCATTATTGGGAGGCTGTACAAATAATGAAGCGGAATACCAAGCTCTCATCATAGGCTTGGAGTTGGCACTTTAGGCACAAGTGAATCACTTAAAGGTGAAAGGTGATTCGGACCTAGTAGTCAAACAATTCAATGGGAATTATTCCAACAGAAAAGAAGAACTAATCCCTTTGTATGATTACGTAAGAGAGTTAAGGGCGGAATTTCCTACGGAACCGATATTTTCTTATGTCCCACAATCACAAAATGTCCAAGCTGATGCGCTGGCTAATATAGCCATAGCTCGGGCAGATCCAAATAGGGACAAAACAACCATCAGTATTGCCCACCTTCATACAATTTCACCTTATGTTAAAATCCAAATAGAGTAAATCAATGATATTAGTCTCATTCCTGAACCATATGGTCATAATATAGGATGGATTACACCTATCAGGGAATACCTTCAAAATGGAACACTTCCACCTGATAGAACCGAGAAAGAACAAGTCCAGAGATGTGTGGTCAATTTTAATCCTTATGATATCCTAGATCACCTAGAGAAAATTCTCTACAAGCATGGTTTTGATGGAGTTCTCTTCAGATGCATTGATGGTGAAGAGACAATGGTTGTCACAAAAGAAGTGCATGCAGGAGTCTGTGGTTCTCATTAGTTTGGACATAGACTGTCTGATCAAATTTGAAGGCTTGGATACTTTTGTCCTTCAATGATACAAGATTGTGTTGATTTCACAAATAAGTTTGATTCGTGTCAACTTCATTCATCTTCCCCCAGAGTTTCTTCATACATCTAAATACTCATGGCCATTTGCCACATGGGGAATGGATGTGGTGGGACCTTACCCTTCATCTACAGCCAAGCAGTTTAAGTATATTCTTACTAATACTGACTTCTTTAAAAATGGGAAGAGGAAATACCTCTAAAAGAAGTTAGTTCTAAAATCATTATTAGCTTAATCTAGTCTAGCATCATTACCAGATTTGGTGTCCCTTATACCATACTGACGGACAATGGCACCAACTTCTGTTCATTCGAGGTGAAGAAGTTTTATCAAGAATACAACATCATATTCAACCATTCATCTCGGTATCATGCAGCGGCCAATGGCCAGATAGAAGCCTTCAACAAGACTCTTTCAAACATACTGCAAAAGATGGTGGATAAAGATAAGAAGTCATGGCCTGATAAACTCTTTCATGCTTTATGGGATTATCAGACCACCACCCGCACTGCAACGCGGTCAACTCCATATTCATTGGTATATGGAATGGAAGCAGTCTTGCCAATTGAGGTTCAATTACCTTCGCTCAGAGTAGCCATTTGTGATCAATCATCTATAGATGAACAATCTCAAAAGTGATTGGATGAATTTGAACGTTAAATGAGAAAAGATTGTGAACCCTGCATCACTTGGAAGTCTATCTGAATCGAATAACACGAGCTTTCAATAAAAAATTTCATCTTAGTTCATTCATTCAGGGAGAATTGGTATTGGTTCTCAGAACTCCAATGATACCATGAAAGAAACCTCCCAAGCTGGAGCTAAAATGGGAAGGACCTTATTCAATACATAAGGTCTACTCCAATGGGGCATATTCTCTAATATCAATGGATAGAGAACTCATCACTACTCCAACCAATGCCATATTTCTGAAGAAGTATTTTTTATAAACACAAAATACACCATTACGGTCCATGCATATGACCTTAAACTATTTGCATCCCTTATGTCCAGCAAGATGCTAAACTTCACCATTACGGTCCATGCATACGACCTTAAACTATTTTCATCCCTTATATCCTACAAGACCTTTAATTGCATCATTATGATCCATGCATATGACCTTAAACTATTTGCATCCCTTATATCCACCAAGACGTTAAACTACACCATTACTGTCCATGCATACGACCTTAAACTATTTGCATCCCTTATGTCTAGCAAGACATTAAACTTCACCATTATGGTCCATGCATACGACCTTAAACTATTTGCATCCCTAATGTCCATCAAGATGTTAAACTGCACCATTACGATCTATGCATATGACCTTAAACTATTCGCACCATCGTCCAACATGACACTAAACTATATCATCCCTAATACATCCAACATGACGTTAAACTATGTCCTCTTTTGTCCTTACTTCATGACATTAAACTGCACATTCCCCCTTTTCGTCCAGCATGACGTTAAACTGTATTGTCCCCATCGTCTTAGCTACAGGACGTTAAACTGTATAGCACCCTTATTTTCCAACATGACGTTAAACTGTGTCGCTTTAATACTTCCTACATGACATTAACTGTATTTTGTCCCTGCTAAATGACACTAAACTGTGCAGCACCAATAGTCCTAACTGCAAGACATAAAACTGCATAGTCCCTTCATATATCCTACACGACATTAAATTATGCATCGTTAAGGTTGTTGCAACCACTTGTTTCTCACACCGAGTATGACTCACGTGATCTTAGACCAAACTTCAACCATAACACCCTCTCCGGGCCGCTAACCATGCGTAAGTCCCAACAACATTTTTTAGGTCGTTGTCCCCAAGAACAACTTGATCACTAACTCATTCTTTAATTCAGCTATGCGGACTTTGATTCTTGCCTTATAGGCTGGGTACGTAGGCAACCTTCTAAGATTTAAACCCAAAACCAATCTCTTCACATCATTTAACCTCCATCTCATACGATGTTGATTCGTGAATCTGCCCCTAGAATCAATATCTTCACATTGGTTCACCTGTGTTCTTACTTTATGACGTTAAATTGTACAACACTTTTGTCATGTACGAAAATAAACTACAACATTCTTTGACACCGTCACCTGAGAGGGAATCATTATTTACATTGATCTCTAATCTTGTTATATTCCAAAGACTATGTGCATACATGGCAATGCCCAAACCTTTTATCTTGGGTCAAACCATCATTGCACTAAAGTCCCCTTTCACCCTTCACATGTACAAACCAAATCTGTAGAGAGGTTATTTCTAGAACTACATGATCTTGATTCCCATCCTTATGGGATACGTAGGAATTTTTGGGTGTCCCTTGAATCCATCCCCAAGTCTTTTGGTCTTTACCCCAAATTTTACTTTCAATCCCTTGGCCGAAAAGTCCCTATAAAAACACACACTGTGTATTCATTATTATGGTCTGAGCTCTATGACCCCAAACTAAGATCTCTCATACTTTCTTCCCACATGACGTTAAAACTATATTTCAAGAACTACATATGGCTTGATTCCCATCCTTATGGGATACGTAGTAAAGTCCAACATTTCAATTTAGGATCCAGCCACAACATGATTATGGTTAGCATTGATCTGTATATCTTTAAATACATTGGAAAATACCCATTTTTATGTGTCATAATCCTAACCTTAAATATTTTCATATTTTCATAACCCTTTTCTTGAATTTTGGTCACAAAATGTCCAATTTCTTAAAGTTATTTTGCCTAACTATGCAGCACGTGCCCTTAGGCGGCCTTGCATAAACAGTCTACATAATGGACCTATCAGCCAAAATATGCTATTATTTGACTATGCAGCCAATGCCCTTAGATGGACCTCTATAATTCAACCCCCAAACGGGTTTGTTAAATAGTGGTAACTTCATTCTTGGAAAGAAAACCTCTTTTTTCCTTATTGGTATTAAGTACAATATATAGGGATCCACAAAAATAGCCATCCTTAATATATTTGTCTCGTACTCTTTTTCATGATCTAAAAGTATTCAAGTTTATGGTTTATATTTCTCTTCCCTATGCTTGGGTCAGACCTTCGTTGGAGTGACGTTCATCTAGTTCTTAGACAATATTGTTTGGAGATATCTTTTCCATATTCAAGTACCTATCTCCATACAGCAAACTCTATGATTTGGAAAATTTGAATCTCCATAAACTATCACTAGATTTGTATTAGTAGAAAAATACATTTCTGAGAGTTCTTTTGCCTTAATATGCAGCACGTGCCCTTAGGATTCCTTGCATAAATAGTCTACATAACAGACCTGCCATCCAAAAGATTCTATTATTTGACTATGCATCAAATGCCCTTAGGTGGCCCGGCATAATTCAACCCCCTAACAGGTTTGTTAAATAATGGTAAATTCATTCTTGGGAACTACTTCTTCTAATGCCTTTTATCCCTTTTCCATATCATTCCTCATATTCAAAATTTCTTAAGTCATAATTTACATATTTTCCCTCAAACTTGAGTGTGGTAATATGTTTTCAAATAAATTTTCAAGGAATTGAGTCAATTTTAATCCATTCGGTCATAGATATTTTGAACTTAAACATTATCCCTTTTATGTCCGACGTTCATGACTTTAAACTGCCCACAAAAAAATAAGGGAATTATGAATAAAAATCAACTTCCAGCTCACTAAACATACATTTTGTATGATTTTAGGTAATATTGAGCAATAAAAAAAGTTTCAAAAGTTTGTAGGGTAATTTATAATAATCCTAGAAAAAATCAAACTATTCTTACTAAGCCCATTGGATTAGGTAAAAATTTAAAGCAGGTAGCAAGAAAATGCATACACAAATGATTGAAGACGAAAGTATTCTTTATTTGATGCACAAGAATTAGAAGGATGTCCACAGATTGGAGTCTCTTCTCTTTTCCAAGAAATTACAAGAGGCTGTCAACATAAGTCTTCACTCAATGTACAACATCCCAAGCTTCATCAGCAGCCACTTGAAGCTCATGCACTCGACCAACTTCACTCTTTTAAGCTTGATGGAGTTCTTTCTTGGAATCTGCTATGGCTTTCATACCACTCGTTTGAGCTCCCTTTAGTGAATTATTGAGTTGGCCAAGTTCCTCAGTAACAGCATCTAACTGTTGCTGATGGTGCATCTGCTGGATGACTTTATCTTTGATCTTATGCTTCAGCTCTTTCATCTTGGCAGCATAATCAGTCTCATCTCGGGATACCGCAGCCTCAAATTCACTATTGTTGGTTGACAGCCTCACTCTGGTCAAATCATGACGGCACTTTTTCTCATTCTCCCTTCTTAAGATGACTTGTTTTACCGTGGCATGGATCTTTTGATATCCAAAACTTCCAAGTCCCAGCATGACAAATAGGGATGATAGTCGTGGTATCTTTGATGACAGCTCTTCAAGAGGCACTTCAGATATGATCTTCCATATGTTTTTCCATGCCTTGCATTGTCAAAATTGGAGCACCTTTTGTACTTCTGGATCCGACTCAGCATCACTGTCACAGGGGGGAATATAATCCGGGATTAATGCACTTAGAGAAGTTCCATGCTCTGCTCCTTCCCCCTGACCCGAATTTCTTCACTTTCAATTCCCGTTGGGGCGGAGGCTGATGATTCACCTCTAGATCTAGCCACTGAAATTGATGGCCCTGCATAATCAATTGAAATAATTGGTTAGTTTAAAATAATAACAAAAGTTAATTTATTGTCTTGTAAATTAAGTACAGTCGCAAAAAATTGTTATCCCTTACCCAACGGTAGATCAGTAACTTGAAAATCTCCTCCCCGTCTTTCCTAGCTTCAAAAGGATTTTTAGGGTGAGTTTGAGGAAGATCTAAAGGGTTCAGCTCCACATGAGCTAATTTCTTTTCAATAGTGGGGTTTTTTGTACCCCCTTCAGGCATTGGTAGTTCAGCAGCTAGCTCAGATAGAACTGCACATTTCCACTGATCATGATTATAGATGTAATAAGAAGTTATTTTCAATAGGATGAAGAATGACACTCACGTCCATAATCTTCTAAATTACATGGTAATTTAACATGATCTAAAAAATCTTCAAAAGATACAGCAAGTTCCATCATTTAATCCTATGTAATCTCAGAATCTTGGTTAATCTCACCAGTGGGAGAATTCGATGTATCTTCTTGGCGACCTTCATCCTGTGGTCTCTAACCCTAGAAATCATCTTCAGATAAAATAGCGACATCTGTTGCAATGGACGCCAAATGCTCTAGTGTAGGGGTTGAACCTAAAATATCACATAATGGAAATAAGTTGATGTTTCATTAAACATTTTATGAAGAATTGTTAACTTACCAGAAGTAGGATCTTCTCTTCTTGCAACAGCAGTAGGAGGGATATTGGGAACAGATGTTGGCTCTTCTCCAGGAGCATCCAAGTTAGCCTGAACTTGTGATTGTTCACCAGCACCCTCCGTTGTTCTTAGAGGAAGGTCAGTCCTCTCCCTCAGAGGGGAAATTGAAGAAGCCCATGCAATCCCAAAAAGTATGAGCAATATTTTCATGGGTTAAGACTCATGATTATCCGAAGCACTTACCACTACTGATAAAGCGTTTAGTTTTGGACTTCCTCCTTTGATGCTTTTGCTTCTTTGGCCTTTTCGGAGTGATGGAAATATCATCTACAGGTACATGAATTGGATAATGTAAATCCATTTCCAGTTCCTCATTCATGGCCTACTGGCCTAGAGATATCTCACCCAACTCGCAAGGAGATTCAGCAGTAGCCCTGATGGAATTACCACCAAGGCTATAATGTGGTGAAGGAATCTCAGTAGTTTATTTCCTTGCAATCTACAGAATGAATAAAATAATTTCCTTGAGTAATAAATCTTTGACTGAAATCAAGTTGCAAGGAAAATAACGAAAGATACTTACATCTTCAGAAGACACGTAATCATGCCACTCCTCATCTCTGGAAGCATCAGTCCCCTCAGCGGCACCATAATCTATCATTTCCTTCACCCGCTTGGTGACCGGAATGGAATAGTCAGTGGAATATATGATCATTTATAGCTCTCTGATGTAAGCCCTCACTTAATCGGGGTTATCCTTGTAACATATATCTGTAGAAGCCAGAAGATTCCCTATTCCAGGGAGGTGTAGCCCCTCGCACAAATCCAGCCAGGCAGTTTCAGCACCGTAGTATAAACTCTGCCATGTCTGGACAGCCTCTGGTCATAGATATTCAGTATGTGTACCAGAAGGCTGCGAGGAAGGTCCTACAATCTTGAAATTCAGTTTATTCCCATCTCATGCAACTACAGATATAGAATAAGAAAATAAGACTTGTTTCTCTATAAAGTAATGGTGATTAAATTTCCACAATGAAGTAACTCACCAGGAGTTGAAGGAGTGGGTCTTTTGATTATGACAAAAGGATTATATCGGGCATGAAGATGCTTTGACGCTTGTTGTGCCTCATCATCCCCATCTTGGGAATCCGTTGAGTCAGTCCTAGATGAGGAATCTGGAGAATCATCTACAGTTGGGGAAGCATCACCTTCCTGAGGAAGGGTTTCTTTCTCTACAGTTCTCTTTCTTTTCCCCACCTGATAAACTAGGTGATTCCACACCCCTCCAGGGTATGATGCTATCCAGTTCTCGGCATACCATGTAGTCAAGTTATTTGCCTCTTTTTCAACTGGTAGATCAAATACTTCCCCAGTCTTCTCCCTAGATGTCAGCAACCATAGTTGCTGGGAAACCATCAGATGTTGCTCTGACCTGAGATGCACTGGGGGAGATACAACGGTCTGCTGCAAACACTTAAATTGATGTGCAAATCTATATGGAGCATAGGCCTCGCATATAATCTCTCCGTCAATCCTGGTGACCAGCACACCATCTCTTCATGCCAGCATATATGCCCTCAATTCCAGGTTAGTTGTTCCATCATCAAAAAATCACCCGGTTGGTGGGTTTCTGTAAGGAAAGAAATTTAATTACTTATACATGCTAAGCCTCACCTTCATGTCATAAGAATTGAGAGCTAGTGGGGCAATTCCAGATAATGCCTACACTGATGTCCTGAAAGAACCTCCAAGAATCCGTACTCCGTTATGTACATTATACATCCTGAAGTGGATGGTGATCCATCCCCAGAAAACATGGAATGGTCCCACTATACTCAAAGGAGACTTACCCATTAATACATGGAGTAAACTCCTGTGAATCTTTGGTAAAATGGGGGTAGCCAACAAAACCACTTTCCCCTCATCCAACTTGGTTGCAATAACAAAGGTCTCTGGCCTAACACCTCCCTTTGAGTCCCTGACTGGCAAGAGATAAACACTGAGCTACAAAGCCAAGAAGCCCACCAGACGAGTCTTCTTTTGGATTCTCTGATTCAATTCATATCCCCACTTCTTAAATTCTCCTGCTTATAGGGTCAGCCAAAATGTGATAGGGGCACCCCTCTTCTCTATTTTGGGGCAGGTGGTAGGATGAGTGGGCCTCTTCTCCTTGGGCCCCTTATTTTTGGATCCCTTATCCTTTGTCTCCTTCTACTACTTCTCGATAAGAAACATATCCATCCACTCCTCTGGATGAATATCCTTTCTAGAATGAGTTAAGGAGGTCTCTGAACTCTTGATCTTGTTGAATATTTTCAATAATTCTTGAGCTAAAGCCGGAGTCTTCTCTGAATCATTCCAAGTCACCTTGGGAGGGATGAATTCATCATACATATCACCCAAAATTGGATCCCCTAAGATCTTGTAGACATCCCACAGACTGATGCCTAGTTCTCCAAGAGTTAGATAGAAAGAATTGGTTTCTGGGATCTAATGGCTGAGTATCTTTGGCGCAAAGTTATCATGCCTATAAACATATGTTTTCCCAGCCCAGACGGCTTCATATATGGCAACTCCTTTCAAATCCTCGACACAATCTGCACAGGTTTGTCGTACCCAGTATGCCCACATATAAGTTGGATTCATGGCTCCTCCAGGACTAAAGTCCCAACTTCTATTCCAGCCTTTGGATTGATCATCTGAGAGTTTTGGAAAATTGAGGGACAACAATGTGGTTTCAGCTCGGACTTATGAGGTTTCATATCTGGCATACAAAGGCTATGATGCATCAAATGGGCCTTCTCCACTATTCCCGTATTTATAAATAATCCTCCACATGAAATATTTGCTGAAGCAAAATTTGTGTAATTCTGAAACCAAGAAATTGGGAGATAGTTCTTTTCCTCAGGAATGGTAACTTCTCGCAGATGACCATAGCCATAAAAAGGCAGATAAATGCTCTGGGATAAGTCACGATTATACTTCTTCAAATACTTAGAAAAATCTGGGAGAGTGTTGTCGCAGACAGTATAGTAATCATGTCCAATGATGCTCGTCATATCATCAATTTTCTTGCTAGCCAGTTCATCAACCATTCCGATTCTCTTGGGATCCATTGAATCTTTAAAAAATTTGAATAAATTAACTCTTAAATGGGTTTATTTTTCATTAAATTTGTGAAGAAATTCGAAAAAATGGCTAAGGATTTAAGGCGCGCAAGTATGGATATGTCGCGCAGGTATGGATGTGTCGCGCAAGTTTTTGGCGCGCATGTATCACCGCGCAAGTCCAAATACCTATACAACAGCGTGATAGCAAATAAACAGAGGAAAACAGAGCAACCTATGCGTCTAAGGTAACTTGCACGGCGAGAGCTCGAAAATTTGAAATCCAGGTACTTCGCGCGAGAATGACCATGTATATATAGGCCAAGCCGCAACCCTGCGCGCCTAAACGCCTGTGTGGCTCACACTTGTGCGCCGCAATCTGCGCGCTCAACACTTGTGCACCGCATGTTCCTTGGTTTTATTATTTTCCTCAAGATCACATCCTCAATTCTTTCAAATCCAACTCTGACAGGGGACTTTTGTTGACGCTCTTTTTCATCACAGAGTCTAACGAATTGAAAAGGGAAATACATTGAACCCAAAGTGATTCATCCTTTGAAGAAACATCAAAAATTGACAAAGTCATGAACAAATATTCAAATTCAATTGAGTCGCGCAAGTTCCACTAAGGTCGCGCAAGTATACTTGTGCGCCGTCCAGTGGTCGCGCAGGTGACTTGCGTGCCCTCTTTTGAATTTCACCCAGTGTCTTCTCCAGCCTATAAATACCCCCTGTGGGCCCCCCATTTGAGGAGGAAAAATTCTAGAAACTCAAATTTGAGCTCCTGGTTCCCTAGTCTCATCTCAAAGCTTCCGAACACTTATAAGGTAATTTCTTACCTAGAACAGAAGATCTAAATAGGGGGAGTAAGGCCTAAGTGTTTAAATTCATCAACACTTGTATGCCTAGGTGTCCATTCCTTAAGGGAAATGGCCAAACTTGCGCGCCGCCTTACCCTTTCAACAAAACTTTCGCGCCACTATTCTGGAAGCCTCTAGGGATAGTACTAAGGTCTTGAGCCAAGTCTCTCCCAAGTATTACCTTAAGGGTTGACAGTCGCGCAAGTACCCATGTGTCGCGCAGGTATACCTGCACGACCACGACTTGTGCGCCCATGCAGGACTTGTGCGCCCCTCTCTTTTTGGGTGCCTTTCCTGCCCATTTCACCTCTACTATGCCTATCCACCTCTCCTATTCAAGATTCATCCTTCAAAACCCTCTTCAAAGACATTTTATTCGGCATGGTTCCCTTGTTGGATTCCTTATCTGAAAGGAATTTTGTGAACATCTCTTAAAACCTAGTGATTTACATATCTTTATGTAACTAAGGTTACAGATTTCATTCATTCAACCTCATCCTTTAAGATGAGAGAATCCTTTAACCTGGGCCTCCTTTTCATGAGTAAGTCCCAGTCCAAATTCTCATTAATTTGGGCATACTCCTTAGGAGTAATCCCCTAGTCCCCTAATTTGGACATCCTTATTAGGAGTAAGCCCCAATCATAATTTTCCAAGTTTGGGATTCCTTTTTAGGAGTAAGCCCCAACCATAATTCCTCTAACCTGGGCTTCCTTTTCATGAGTAAGCCCCAGTCTCAAAATCTAAAAATGTGGCCATCATCCTTAAGAGTAAGCCCCAAGTCCCTTAATTCTAAAATTCCTTTAACCTGGGCCTCCTCTTCAGGAGTAATCCCCAGTCATCAAATCCCTTTAACCTGGGCCTCCTCTTTAGGATTAAGCCCTAGTCTTAATTTCTCTTCACCAGTCTTAATCTAATATTTTGATCTGGGCTTATTTCTCAAGAATAAAACCCAATCCTAAGTCCCTCCTAATTTGGGCATCTTACTCAGGATTAATCCCCAAGTTAGAGTCTCCAAATCTCCATAAAGTACATATACCTTTATGGACCCTGTTCCCAGATTTCTTCTTTGAAATAGGTCCCAATCTCTATCTATTTGGACAGTCATACATACATAATCCCCACATCATTTTTTTATGATTGCATCTTTTGTGGCACAATTTTTTGGTTTTACCAATACCTATTGTTTCTCAAACCGAGAAAGACTCACGTGAGTTTAAATCATAAAATTAATTATGACATCTTTCTTTGAGCCATCAATCATACACAAACATCTACTCCCTTTCCAGAACTACGTGGGTTCTGATTCCTTTTCTAAATAAAGGATATGTAGGTAGCCCTTCTACGGGTATGATCCCAACTCTTAAATAATCTATGTCCTTATGAATGACAAATAAACTTCAAGTTCCCCACTGAGTGGATTTAAAACTAGTATGGTCATCATAATGACCAAGAGACTTTTATATAATGTATTAACGGATACCATTGAATAAGAATCTATAACAAATACAAATGGTTCTCTGTCGATGAAGAACCTCGAATACATATAAAATATTTTCTAAATTTTTTAGATATCGATCATTGATTGTCAGATCTAAAAGATATCGCATTTTATACTTGGTAATTTAATAAGGATTCACGAACATAACTTAAATCTATAAATAGAGTCCCAGAGTAGACAATAATTCCCCTAAAAAAGGTTTGATGAGTCTGACCTCCCATCTTCTCGACCAATTCAAAATTCTTGAGTCGCATAGGTCCATAACTAATGAGAACCTACCTTTGGAAAGTAGGTCCAAATGGATATATAATCATTGGATGTTTCCGGTTCTACAAACAAACCCGTTAGAAACTGCTTGGAATGTTTGAACCTTAAATCAACGAGGTCATTCCCAATTCCATAAGAAACACCATTGAAACATATTGAGGATCTTTTTTATCATTTTAAAGGGGATAAGTGGATTTCAATGATTGATCATTGATCTATTACCCTCAGTTCAGAAAAACATAATATGACGTTTAGAAAATGGCATTTTGTAGTAGGTGTGACCATTTAGATTACCTTGTAATGCCTTTTGTTTTAACCAATAATCCTATAGTATTTTTGGATTTAATGAACATAATTTTCAATGAGTATACTGATACCTTCATGGTTGTCATTATTGATGAATTCCTTGTATAGAATATGTCAAAGGGGGATCTTTTACATAATCTGAGAGAAGTTTTGTAATTTTTGGGATATTAGAATCTTTTTTCCAAGATATCAAAATGAGGTTTATGTATTTGGGAAGTTATGTTATTTGGAAATGTGGTGTGGAAAAGGTATTACATTTGATCCTAAAATGGTGGAGTTCGTTATGAGATGGTAAAATAAAATAAAAAATATTTTCAGGATTCAGTGTATCTTGGGTTTATCTAGATATCATCATTGGTTTTTAAATAAGTCTCAAACATCGCTTCTCTAATGAATACTCTAACTATGAATAGATTAATGATTTCATAGGAAGATTCATGTCATTATTCATTTGTTTATATGAAATTTATTTTTCCTATGGCACCATTGTTCACTCTTTCATAGGGTGGTTAGGGAAATGTTGTCTTCGGTGATTCATCTGGTTCAGTTATGGGATGTTTTCTTAAGTAGGGTGATCATGTAGTTTCTTATATATACCATATTCTTAGTAAAAAAAGAATAATTACCCAACCCATGACCATTCTCATTGATTTTTGATATAAAACATAAGAGTAGGTGGAATTACCTTTTTGGGGAATGGTTTACCATCTTTTCTGACCATAAAATCCTGATTTCTATATTTTATATGAAACATATAAATCAAAATCATAGCTGCTGGGTGGAATAACTTCAATCACTCAAATATGAAATTGCTTATACCCTGAGGAAATAAAATTTCATCAAAGATTCATTTAGTAGGAAACTTCTGATCTAGGATATGAATGAATCAATAAAAGTTTCAGACGTGATATAACTTTTTTACAATTGAATATTGGAGTCATGGAAATAATTTTCATGGTTTCCTTCACCATTATTCAGTTGACATATTCTCTTATCGATTTGGTTCTTTAGAAAAAAAACATTATGAAAATTTCCTTATAATTAGAGACTTTTTTATAGTGGGGATACCATTCATGACTTTTCATTCTCCCCTGATGGAATTAAATGATATGAGAAGTAGTTTTTTATTCCATTAGCAATAAGGAATGTTTTGATGGGAGATTTCCATAATTCACTATTGTAAGTGCACCCATAAACAACAAATATGTTCAATGAAAAGCTGTCTAGAATCTGGTGGCCATTTATGAGATGGGGAAATGATGACTTTGTCTCTCATTGTTATGCATTCCAGTATCCCATTTCCAAGAACTAGAAACCATTGAGTTTTCTACTGCCGGATTTAGTCCCAACAAGGAATTGGGATGAAATATTTGTGGAATATTTCATTGGGTTTCTATGTACCCAAAGAATGATGAATGTGATATGGTTTTTGATCAATCAGATGACTAAATTGTCTCACTTTAAACCCATTTCTGATACAAGTATGGTTGAGGAGTTCATAAATCTCTTTGTGAATGAGAATTCTCATTTTCTCATAGTTACAAATCCTCTAGTCTCTTATAGGGATCATTTTTACAATTATCAGTTCTAGAGAGGCCTTCAAGAGGAACTGTGATATCATCTCTATTTCATTAAGGCATAACATCTATAGTTGGATGACCAGATAAAAAAGATATACATGTTCATGAGGATATGCTTCTCACCAGATTCCTTGAAATTTGTGAATCTAGGGATGATCAATTTGGTATTTTTGAGTTTTCTTATTACAAAACAAACTATTTTGTGAAAAGAATGTATTTTTTGAGGCATTTTATGGTCACCCTTGTAAATATCTATTGTGTTTGAAGGATATTCGTGAAGGTTCTTTGGTTGGAATGAGCATGGATCAAGATTTAGAAACAATGAATTAGTTGATTCATTGGTGAATGTTAATGTCATAGAGAAATTATAATCCTAATTCTAATTATCGTCATAGACCATTGGAATTTGTGGATGGTGGCCAGGTGTTCTTGAATGTTTCTCCAAGTTTTGGTCATCGCAATCTTCGGAGGAAATAGAATGTTTCTTCTGATTTTGTGGGACCTTTTGAGTTTTTGAAGTAGGTGGGGAAATTTTGATATTGTTTAGCACATCCACCACAACTATCATTGATACATACCATTATTCATATATCTCATCTATGAATATCTCTTTTTGATAAATCTCATGTTATGGTTGTAGTTATATTTACGCTGAACCTGATTTGTATGTGATTTATCATCTATTTAGTATAGTTGATTATGAAACCAAGGTTCATCATGGGAGTATGATCCCTTTTGGTTGAGTTCTACTGCAGCATGGTTCTGATTCTCATGAGATATGGGTGAAGGAGGAACTGATGAGAGAGTAGTGGCCTTACCTTTTTTGACATGGAAGCACATTATAATGATTTCTAGGGACATAATGTATCTATGGTGGGAGGTTGTAACCTCCGGTTATTGTTTGTAGGTATTCCTAAAATCCACTTTTTACCATGCTTAGGTTGGTTTTTGTAAGGTATATTTGGTTTAAATTTTGAATGTTTTGAATGTTTCTGGGTTTTTCACGATTAGCGTAACATTTCCCTAAATCGTGCACCCTATCATTGGAAACTAAGAATACCCAAACAATGGGTGTTTTCATGGCCATTGGACAGTTTGAAAAACTGTGTTCCCACATAGTAGAAACCATTCACCTGGACAAAAAGGAGTGCATGGCCAGGTCACACGATTTCTTTAACCATGTGACTAGGCCTAGATAACCACACGTATGGGATATTTTAATCATAAAATTAATCTCTAAAATCTTGAAAACATTTTTTTGGTGCCTGATAGGACATAACAACCATTATATTACTTGTTCTTCCTTAAATTCTCCCAAGATGATATTTTGGACCCTATGCACCCCTACAGATGTGAATTGAATCTAGGATATTGATGTTCGATCACTTCCCAATTGGTTAACTCTTCCCATTCTCTTTCCCAAATCTCTCATTTTTCCTTCCAAGGGTTTAGTAGATCTTAGTGTTGTTAGAGGTTATAATATCTATTTTCCAAGATCTTGAATATATGATTGATGCATAGATTATATTTTCCAATTTTCTTCATTATATTTTCCAACAAAGGGCTTTTGTTTCATTACCAAGTAATCCCATGGTACGTGGTTTCATTTTTCATAGCCAATGTGATTAACCATAAATTTAGTGATATAAAAAAAATTGTTTGATTTAAATTAAACATATTTATTTCAATCAAATCAAATTCGATTGGTTTATATAAAAACCCAATTCAATTGAATTGGGGATATAAAATCAGATTTTGAAGAAAATTAGGGAAAAGTCACAATTCCACTAAATTGGGGTGAATTTTGAAATTAAATGGAAATTTGATAAATTAAAACACAAAATTTAATTGTGGGATTTGAATTTTGAAATTGATTTGAAAAAAATGATTTGATATTTGTGTTTTAGAAAAATCAATAAATATTTTTTGATTGATACCCATTTATTTTATCATGGAAGGATACATGTTTTGATTAAAAATAAATCTAGGGTTTTAATGTGAAAATGGTATAAATTAAATGGGAGAATGATGTGAATTGTATTTTAAATAGTTTTAAAATTAATATTATATCAGTCATATGTATTATACCATATGAAAGCTCAGGTAGTAATTGAGTTATTCTGGACATCACTCTATCACATTACAAAACATACAATACATCAATGCAATAGGTCACATCATCGATGGGATGGTGATAAATCCTATTTGATCGGTGCCAAATGGATGTGTGTACGCATATTTTTGTGATATTTCTTTGAGTGTGAGGGAGTCCCGTGACCTAGAACCATCATACCATTAGGTAGATCATCATTTTTTCACTATTTTCATTTGAGATATATTTAAGTTTTTGAAAAAAATTTACACATTAATTCTGAATTTATGTAAACTTTTTTATATAAAACTATTTTTAAGAAATTATTTTAATGTATCATCATCCTTTTAAATGTGAATCCAGATTTGATTTAAATATTATTTTGAAATTCCTTATTTGATTATTTAAAATTGAAAGTATTATTTTGTTAATTATATGTGTAATATTATTATGGAATCCTTGGTGAGACCCTACCAATCTTTTATTCCACACCAATCATATTCCATCAGGTGTTGGTATATTTTCTCCTAATAGCTTTGAGAAAGGGTAATGTTCCGCTTGGAGTTGGTGTTAGCTATTAATCCTTGGGTTTGAAGAGTTGAGTCCACTATTACATGGGTTTTTATCATGTATTCTGGTACTTTTGGTTGTACTTTGGACAGTTTATGCATGTGTGACTTCGGGTACACTTCCCCCTGTGGATTTTTTCCTGCATGCAAACTAACTTTTTTTCTTCTTTTTTTCTTGTTGAAAATTTGTTTCCACTTTCATATTGTGTGATATCTGGTTCTAGTCTCCAACCTATGAGTATCTAGAACTCCCATTAGGTTATACCAATACCAAGTTAGTTATTGAGTTACCAAGGTACCAGGGTGTGTTTTTGACATCTGAGATCAATATATTATTGTTGATTTCTGTAATTAAATTGTAAAATAAGAAATGGTAATTTACTCTCCCATATATGGATAATAGAAATATGATCCTTTAAATATATATCTATACTTACAAAAATAACCTAAGTGGATGCATTTTAAGTGATATTAGAGAATATTAAATATATTCTTATATCTAATAAAACACAACACATTTGGGGATTTAAAAAATAATAATTTTTTATAACTAATCCAATAAGTGGAGCTAGTCTAAACATGAACTCATTTCAGTCTAATTTCATTAATTATTAATTGAGTGATAACCCATAATATTTTGAATTTATAGATTTAATCAACACTCTGATATCCTTGGAGAGTTATTATAAATTATAAACTATACCTAAAGGTGAAAACATAATTCTCCATAACCATATTAAACATTTTCTAATGCGAGTAAATAAAGACTACACTATGACCTTGCTCAATGTGATGGAGTACTAAGATGAATTGTTAGAGGGTATTTATTTTTAAATTCATATTTAAATAATTTCAATGAATATAAAATTTTTAGTGAATTATAATATTAATTAAATTTTGATGTATTATCACATTACAAGGACCATGTAGGATGCATTGGAATCCATAAAAGTAGTGTCTAACATCGGGGAGGTCCTATTATCACTCCATTCCACACCATAAAATAAATATTTTTTTATATGGTGGTTTTCATGAACTACACTGATCAAGGTATAATTTATAATTAGTTCATGATAGTTATGACTAGAGGAACTATTGGACCCACATGGGATGATAGTGAGAGATTCCATGAGAGGGATGGGGGTGAATTAGGTTATGAAACTTAGTGGAGTCTCCACATGTTCCTATGAAAACATCAGCGTCCTAACTGATACTCACCCTACTTATAAGTAGGTTCAATATTGTGTTTGATTGTTATTTCATTATATAACTAATTGGTGTTCTCATATTATCCATATTGAGATAATATCAATGGTCTCCCATTCTATATGAACTTGTCATTGTCATTCAAAATATAAGACAAAAAGGTAGACAATACAAAATAATTTTACATGGTTCACCTACATAAGGATACATCAAAGGAGAATACACTAATATGGTTTCAATGCTCAAAAATCAACTAATCATCACTAGGATTGTAGATAAAATTATTTTTATAATGTCCCATGTTTTTAGAATAAAACTTTATGTTCAATAGTGTACATAATACACCAAATCAGTAGTGAACAAATAACTAAATCTTAGTATTTAATATTGTATTTATCACATATCCATTAAAATAAAGGTAATGAATAGTGTTAATTGAATTATAAAAATATGGTTTACACATGAATATATTGTTAATTATTTAGTGACTAATTAATAATAAATTAAAATAAAATTTTAAAATAAAAGAAAATGAATTTATGAAAAACAATTTAAATGTGCGCAACTATGATTAATCCTAATAAATAATAAAATCACTATTTTTGAATTATATTAGAGAAAAAATTATATAATATATTATATATATTATTTGAAATTCCACTTATGTGTATTAAATACTAGATATAATAACAAATACAATCTTAAATATAAAATAATTTTTTTCTGAAAAGTATTTTTACCGCCTTTTAATGGCGCACATATTTTAAATATATATTTTGACAATTTCAGAATCTAATTTTTTAAAATAAACTTCTTAGATAAAATAGGAGTATCAAAAGTTACTTTTGTAAAATTTTGGGAATATTTTTGATCAAATTAAATTTTTTTAAAATGGTGGAAAAATATTTTATTTTTATTGAAAACTACTTTTTTTATAATTTATTTAAATTTTTAAATTCAATTTTAGAGAATTTTAAATTTTTATTTGGATAAATAATTTTTAGTATTATAAAATAATGATCATTGGAATCCTTTTCACATTAATTTTGGATATAAAACCAGTTCAATCTTTTGAACATAATTATATTAATAAATAGTTTTCCTGATGGGTCATCCAGATTAATATTAATTTAATTTTATCCAATAATGTGTTTTGAATTTCAAAAACCGGATTCCTAATTATGAATGAGAAGGTTAAAATTTAATAAATAAAATATATGTATTGATAATTTGGAATTTTTTATTACAATGGATAAGGAAAAATCTTTTAGTTTAGGGTACGAAATATTATAAATAATAGAAACGTACCCTAAGACTTTTCTAAAATTTATTGGATATTTTATTATAAAAAAAATCCTTTGGATTATTTTATAAAATTTTGGTTCCACATGGATAACATTATGTCATTTATATTATTATATTCAAATAAAAAATAGTTTTCTTCAAACTTTTGTTTCATAACAAGTGAAAATTTTTAATGTGGGGTTATATAATGTAAATGATATAAAATAAATAGTATTAAATATATTACAATTTTTATATTCATTTTGATAATTTATTTGTAATTTTATAAATGAAATAATTGAATTAAATTCTTGGACATTTATGATGTAGCAATTGTTCAAATTAAAATAAATATCAAATAAATATAATTGAAAATATTAAAATAAATATAATTTGAGAGAATTACTTTCATAAAAAAATTCATGGATTAATTTTACATTATATTTTTTATTTTAATGATTTCTTTTAAGATATCATTTTTTTGTGATATTTTTAAAAACTCACGTAACGAATAGTGTCACAATTTTCATTATTGAAATTTAAATAAAAATTATTTTTTATTAAATGATACAAAATTTCTAAAAATATACATTTCAAAAACCTAATTGGGATAAGTATAAAAATTTCATAAATGACTCATTCATTGATCATTTGACATTTTATTATAATTATATTAACCCTTAAAGTGTAAATTACAAGATATTAGGGTGAAAATTAAAAAGATTAAATAATGGTTAATACAAAAGGATAAGGATTAAAAAAAATATCTAAATTTGTATTATTTTAATTTTCAGAATTTATTTATATCAATAATCATCCAATATTAAAAAATCAGTTTTTATCCATTGGGAATAGAAAATAAATTTATTTTAATTTAAGAATTTGAAACATTCCAAGAGTGCCCCTCCCCTCTCTTATAAAAGGTAACCTCTTACTCTCCAATATTAACAATTCAATGCCTATTCTTTTTGTTCAGTTAAACCCAAAAACCATTATTCAATCCCTAACCACATTGTAGAGTCCTTTTTAGGTATAAAACTATTATTAGAGGTGTAAAGGAGTTAATCAAAGGAGATCATCCAAAGAAGAGGTGTAATTTTTAATCAAGTATTTTTGTTTTATTAGTTTTTCCACTTTCTTAAAATATTTTACATCCAGTATTAAATAATAACATTATTATCCTCAATATAATGAGATTTTATTATGTTAATATCATTACCTAAATCTCTTTTCACTTATATCAAATGGGAAAATAATTATTGCTCGTGTGTACGATGAACTATAGCCTCACCAAATGATATAACTTGTTTCAATCACCACCTCTAAATACCAGTTATAATGATGGAAATAATGTTTATATAGGATTTTACTGACATATTTATCCTTATTACAATATAATATATCATTTAAATTCATACATTTCACTGCATGGAAAAAAGATAACATCGTTCGTGTGTATGTGTGAACTATCACCTTCAAGAAGATATGTGATTTCTTTTTCATAACCACATCACATGGATGATATATATAAGTATATTTAAAAAATTAATATGATATTAATTATATTATGATGATTATTTACTAGTGATATAATACTCACTTTCTTTGCGTAATGATCATTGAAAAATGGAAATGTTACTCATACATACACATGACTTACTCTTGAAGATTGTAATGTGGTTCGTTTTTCATATCCATATTTAACGAATAGATTTAAATGTATAATTGATTTATAAAAGTTATTATTATTTCATGAACATTTTTCTAGATATTATGGACTAATGAACACTTTGAATATTGACATCATAGAAAATTTATTTTGGACTCATGTACTAAATATCATCAAAATGTCCAACAAGAACTTAAATAATAAATTAATTTTTATAACAGAGAATATGTGATATAAAATAATAATAATAAAAAATGGTTCAAAATCATTTAAATAATTAACATATGTTTATTATTATGTAATCTAATGGATATATGTGATGAATCAAACTCAATTTATTGGACCTCGACTAAATCCCCTTTCTTTGAGAAATATCATGATATTATGTATTTTATTAGGTTTATATACAACCTAATTAACATGTTATATCATTAATTTTATTAATTATAAGGATATTTAAAATTTTATATTAATTTTATTGTTAAATTATTTATATTAATCAGTTAGTGCAATGTAGTATGAGAAAATTTCAAATAAAAATATCTTTTTGAATTCATTAAATTTTAATTTAAATTTTTTCCCTTGTTAATACTATTGGTTTCATTTTATATGAAATGATTATAAAAAAATTATTTCTATTTATATTTTCATTCAAATATTTTTAAAATATATATATTACATTTTTTATATATAATGTTTTAGAAAACGAAAAAAGTAATGTGCTACTCTTAACATACATTGTGATAATGAATTTTCCTCCTCCATGTCTATTATTAAATTTTTGGATTATTTTTAAAGATTTCTTGTTACATTAAATGAAAAAAATTATTTATCTTTTTAGTATTTTTGTTTTTAAAATGGTTTTTCAAGATAATCGTTTATTTTGTGTTGAAAATTAGTTTTCAAAGGATAACTATATCTGTAAGTGTTTTTCATATGACTTTAAAAGAGTTTGTAAAATGGTGAAATGATTTATTACATTTTTTAGTTATTAGAAATTATAAATGATGGGTGTCCCTTAGTAGAACAAAATGAGCTAGTTATATCTTACATGATGGGTACTCCTATATATTTCTCTAATTCATTAGGTACTATATGGATAAAAGTCGGATATTTGGTTATTCTATTTGTAAAGGTCCTCTAAGTGTTCTTTAAGGGACTTATATGATTTCATACCAAGGAACCAACAGAAGTTTCATATTCATAATAATGATTTTTTATGGGAATCATTTTTTTTTCAAAATTTAAAAATGTAGTCTTTCTAATGTAATGATATTTAACTTTATGGGAAAAATGTTATGTTTTCAAGGGATTAGTTTTTAAAAAGGTATTCATGTTTTTACTAAAATAGATGTTTCATTTTAGACTATATCTACTAAAAATATTGTTTTATATTCCATGAATTAAAATGTTATAAATAGGGAATAAGGATGAGTGAGAGAAAAGGGGAAGTAATATTGAATGTTATGAATATTTTTCATGATTGAAATAATGTTTTATTTTAAAATAATTAAATAATTGAACAAATGGAAACTGTATTAGTAGTATCCTATTTATATGAAAATGGGATATTATGTATGAATTTTAAAAAAACTCTCTAAATATCTAAACCTGAAAAGATCTTCAATGTAAAAGATAATAATTTATTGAGAAAAACAAAATATTATGTAATGTTTCAAGTTGGATAATTATATTTTTTAAAATGTAAATCAATAATAGGATCAAAGATATTACATGATTTGTGTTATGTCTCACTACAACCCAATTATCACTCTCATTGGCCTCTCCATGTTCTCACTAAAACATGATAGATTGTTTTTTGGCTCAAAAGATAATAAATATCTTAGAAGTATGATAGTTGATGAATTGATCAGTTTTAATTAATCATCACTCTATTATTTCACAAATTTCTTGTGAATATTCTCATTTATGTATCAATATATTTCATATTGAACTGGTCTTAAATTAATAAAAAATTATTTGGAAAATCAATAAACAAGATTCAATAATATTCATTGATGTGAAACAAAACACATTCATAGGACCTTCTCCCCACTTTCAAAAAATATTTATATTGATCATGGAACATATAAGTTTTATGAAACACATAGTCTTTATTGAATATCTCATCCATTAATAAATAATTATATACTTTCTCATAACCCCTTGGTCTGATTCATACAATTCATTTCATCATGGAACATATCTTAATATGAATCATTCATGAATAAATTTTTGAAATAGTTAGATTAATTCAGAGCATTTGGATCTTCAAAAATCATAGCTGCATAAAATGAGAGGTATAGTGACCTAGTAATAGTTTTTCCACCCCAACATGATATTTTTTCACCCACCATTTCCTTTTTGTGAGACTATTCATTCCCTTTATTCAAACATCTTGTCTTCATGAAAAGAAATTTAAATTTCCCAATCAGGAAATTCCTAAAGATTGTTTCACATGCCTTATTTTTTCATTTCATGAAATTTCCCTTAATCATGTAGCTTACCACAATTTTATAATTGGTTAAATTACATGTAATCATGTAACATAGTGCCTTTTTGTTTCAAGGCACACTAGTGGTTTGTGAAAAATTCATTTGTGAATATATATACCATCATGAGAGTAATATTTTTTTGAATTCCATGTATTTTCCATTTTTCATGAGTTATTATAAGAAATTCAACTTTCAGAAAACATGTACAATATTCTAAAATCGTTAACCTATGTTTTTTTTACAAACCCCAGGAAGAGATACCACCTTGTACCAAAAATATTTTTTACCACTTTTATAGCATCCATACATCTGTATTGAATATTTTTCAACATTCATGGTCAAAAAATGCTCTATAACATCACTACTAACCACTGCATGATCAAAAAAAATATAGTTTATCATCCTTATTTTATAAAGAGGACACATAACTCCATATTATCATGATCATCATTCTATAATTTCACATTTATTTGTGCACCTCACTAGGTTCCCTCTATTAGGAACATCTACTTCTCATTCTATCTATGACATGTTGAACAAAAACACCAATGTGCATTACCACTCCATGTAATTGGAAACGCCAAATAAAATATACCAACTCACTAGGGTTGATAGTGATACTGATCATAGGGAATCCCACCCACAACAAATGGAAATACAAATTTATACCAATGTGAAATAGGAACAATCATTCAGTGGTTCACATCAAATATTCATACAGCTATTTATAAGGAGGAAAATATATATAACTCTATCACCTAGGGTAGTAAAACCTCAGTACCCACTCATTTTTAAAACCCAAGAATCATTCCT
Organism: Viscum album; assembly: GCA_963277665.1. Classification (NCBI taxonomy): domain Eukaryota; kingdom Viridiplantae; phylum Streptophyta; class Magnoliopsida; order Santalales; family Viscaceae; genus Viscum; species Viscum album. Next base: position 931,763,054 of record OY728137.1, read on the forward strand.
TTTTCTCACTTTTTCTTGGAATTTAATAAAATATTTATATATAACTGATTTTATTAGAGTTGAATAAGGAATAATATAGTTCCTTAATCGATGTTTCTACTTTGAAAAAGTCATATTATTTCACTTTTAATTGATTTTTTTCCACATTAGCTAATTAATATACTCTTTGAAAAGTTATTGTGATGATGTTCGGAATAAAAAGTTATAAATAAATGTCTATATGTGTCAGTGTCTACACTAACCTATTTTGGAAATTGATGGTTTGTTACTATTTTTCATTTTTGTAATTTCATTAAGATATCATGATCATAATAGAATACCATAGAAAATTTAGATATTTCTAGTAATTTTTGTGAAACTTGTTGATATGATTATCCAAGTATTTAAATGAGTATGGAATCATATTTTTCTCTCTACATACTATAAATACATTTAATGACGTTTCATCAATTATGAAATCAAATTTCAGAAGTATCATCTAATTAATATATTTAAAATCCTATGAGGTTTTAAAATGTCTTTCCCATACAAAATATTTTTATTTTATAGAGTTTTAATTCATTCATGTAAATCTATAATTTTTTATTTCTATCATTTCAAAATCATCTAGAGATCATAATGTATGTCAAAAATTATTATGTAATTATTTTTAAATCTCATTGTATAACTAACTTATATTTTTTTATATACATGACATCTGAACAATATTTTAATCCCTTTAAAAGTAATTAATAACCATTTATGTATCCACATTACATTACAGATATCATTTCTTACCATTCTCTTGATTATTATTTGTGATTTAATAAAAATGAAACAAGTGGGAAGGGTTTTTTTCATGAGATTCATGGGGTAAATTTGTAATTTCTTATAAAATTATTTTATTATGATAACATAGATTAAGTAGAATAGATAAAAAATATTAATTTTAAATTATTTATATCCCCAATACCTCCATAATGAAATAATATGAGAAAATTTTACACAAATAAACAATTATAAATAATTAAAATAAAAGAAGAAAATTAAAGAAAAGAGGAGGAACTATTATCTCTTATACTCCATTATATGGCCCTTCATGAAAGTGTTTTTTGGGGTGGATAAATCAATTTAATTTTAATTTGATGGAGTGTGCACTTAGTGAATGACAAAATTAATCATTCATAATGATTTTTAGAGAAAACATCACCATTTTCCTTAGAATTTTAACAATAGAACCCACCCTCATGTCTTTTAAAGAAACCATTTTCAATCCATCATTATTGACTAATTTTTATGACCCTATGAAGTGTAGAGTCTAGGAAAGTGTTAACCCTATTCAAATCATACATTTTCTTGAGAAATTTAATAAGTCCATATAATATTATATGAGTAATGAGAGAAATATTTAAAGGTATAAAGTTGAAATATACACCTAGGGATTAATTTGAGATTAAATAAAATTTTATAAGAAAATTAGGAATTAAGGTGTTAAGATCCATTAGAAATCATGATGGGTTTAAGGTTATGAAAAACTAATCATGATATAAAACATTCCTTTAAAAAATTTCTTGGTATTCGAGAATTTCTTATGAGTGAAATAATTAATTACATCGGATTAGCCATGTAAATTTATTCATATATTATATTTTTTTAACTAAATGATCTAATTTCACTTATTTTTTATAATATATTCTGAATTGACATATGATTATTTCATAGAAAGTTTGTGTTTTTTAATATGAAAATCTCTTAAATTCTTTCAGTTATTTTATTAAAATGTATCGTTATTTGATTAAATGAAAAAATTATTTTTTTTCTTGAGTGATTTAGATATTGATGTTATTCATTCTTGAAGTTATAAATAAATTTTAAAAAATAATTAACTACCCAGGAAGATGGATATTCCAAATCCAGTAAATTATTAAAGAAGGATATTCATATTAAAAGAATAATAGAGACATAAGAGGATTGATTTCAAGGGTATTGTTCAAGGGATTGAAAAAATAATATATGTTATAAACCTCACATATATGTTACATTATAAATTTTAATACTTTATATTCTACCCATAATAAATTTATTAATGTCAATATACAATCATAAAATGATAAATATACCTCATAAATAAGATATATTTCATTGATGGTGTAGAAATTTACCACTTCATATGTGAGGAATTCAGATACATCATGAATAAAGAAAATGCTATTAATAAATTTATTAATTTGATTCTATAATATATAAGAGACTAACAATTTATAATTATGTAAAAAGTTTTTCCCTTAATTTCATATAACCAATCCATCAATCCCAACTGAACACATATTTCTCTCACCGATTCAAAAAAGGGAACATGATCATAAAGAAGGTCTAAAGGGATTATGAATTTTGAGATTCATTTTCATAAGAAGATCAAAATTTAAAAAGAGATATTCAAAATCAAATTTGGATGAGAATAATAGCTCAATATAATTCACTCTCATGCAATGATAATGTGATGAATTTATTGAATAATAATATCATACTTCCTTTTTGAAAAATCACATAAAAGAGTACTAACTATGTTCGTTTCATAGACATGAACATGGAAGCTTAATTAACCCATTTATAAAAATTTAATGATTTTTTCCCTTAAATTATAATGTATTAAATCATAATTTATTTTATACAATGGTTTTATAATAATTCTTTAATTCCTTCTATGAATTTTAATATATATTATCTATTATAATATTTTTATATCTAAATTCAATTTCATTCTTTCAAACACATTACTAATACACATAATGAATATAAGATTATGTGATGCATAGAAATTTGAGGGTTCTCTAATTTATACCAAATTCAAATTGATAATTTATAAATTTTTATCTACTATATGTATGGATGTAGAGAGTAGTGATGTTAGATATTATAGTAATTTCACACATTTTCATAGAAATTTTCTCAACCATACTCAATTATAGTAAATAGTAATTTTCACCATTCTATCAAGTATATCATTAGGTGAAATAGGTTTTTTTATATTTAATATTATTAATAATGGTTCTAGTCCGTAGAAGATTTTACAAACCTATAAAACCCTGACAAGTTAAAAAGAATAATATTTTATACAACAGCTTGTACGAAACCCAGCACTATAAATAGAAGGTAATATAATATCCCAAGACATTATATTATATTCAATAATTTAAGTAAATTAAAATTATGAAATAAAATTCAATTTAAGAAAAAATGAGTTAGTATTCTTTATACACAACAACGAGTTCCTTCAAAAGCTTGTATTACAAGGAAGACTAAATTTTTTGAAATAAAAATATATTATTTATATTATTATTTAAAATAGAAATTATATATTATAATATATATTGGAGGTTAAAAATTGAATTAATCTAATTATGAAAATATTTTTTTGATTTTTTTTGTTACTAGTTATTTATGAAAGAAAATAAAAACCAACTAAGTATAAAGGGATATTTTTTATAAAATACTTTTTTTATTCTTCAAATAGTATTTTATCCTAATAAATTAAACTAATTTTTGATAATATAATATATTAAATAAATTATTTACAATCATCCAACATATTTTATTGGAATAAGATAAGAACAAATCCAATTTTACACGTAAAGAGATTTATTTTTTCTAAATGATGTTTTTTAAAAATTTAATGACCCAATTATTTTAACCAGTAATTTTGAAAAATTAAAAAAATTATTTTAAAATATAATATTCATTTATAAAAACAAAATTTCCACATTATATTAGGTTGAATTTTTTTATTTATCTCAGAAAATTAATTTTTTGATGAATTGTGACAATACTGAATTGTTATTGAAAATAAACAATTCATATAAATAATTTAGTATGATAAATTATATTTTTATTTGTTTTTGAAGTCTCAATATTTCAATTATAAATATATTAATTCAATTTTTGTCTCCAGGATTATTTTAATGAAGAGTATTTGTATAAAAACATTATAATATTTTGAACATGATCATTTTAAAATATTTCTTTCTCGACATGTCTGTGGGATTAATTTTAAATAAATTTTGAAAAATTATGTGAATTTAATTAGGAAGAATTAATTAAATATTTTTAATAATAATAATTTATAATTAATAATATAGTCAACATAATTTTTGACCATAATGACTAATAAATTAATTTAAAATTAATTACACTGATTTTGGTAAAAACGAGTTCACTTAATGGTTAAACAACAAGTATATTTTATATAAATATCCCTAAATATGCCCAATAGATATTTTATAGACTAATTTTACAATTAAAACTCTACGATATATTTTGAGATACTTTAATATCCTCTTTTTTATAAATTTGGGTACACCTAAATTCTTTTTAAAAAATGTCAAGTGTGTCATCTCCCTCACTTATAACAGGCCACCACCTCCTCTTTTACCGACATTAAATCCACTTTGGTTCTGCCAGAAACTTCCCAAATAAAAAAAAATTACATATCCTCATCTAAGAACCATTATCTTGAACATAAATCCACCTTGAAAAACATTATTTCATACCCAATAAGGAAACCTCAAAGAAGAGATAATTTTTTTCTAAAATCATTTTTAAATTATTTCCAACTCCACATCCTTCAATTATAATTAAATATTTATTATATTATTACATAATAATATTAAATATAATAAGTTTTTTATTATTTATTTATGAAAAATAACTTCAAACATTTTAAAAAACGTGTTACAAAATCATTGTTCATGTGAATGGAAAACTATAGCCTTGGGAATCGATATCATTCATTTTTTCAATACCATCATTCAAGGTTTAAATAATGATGGTAATACTATTTATATATTTTATTTAAATGATATTTATAATTCATTTATTATTATTATTTTATTATATAACACATACCTCCTTTCTCTATATTTTTTGGGAATATGATAACGTCACTTTTGTGTATACCATACTACCACCTTGGGAAGTGATGTGATTCATTCATGCTTTACATGTAATGTATTAAGGATGGGTTAATAAAACTATGAGAAATTTATTACCTAAAAATGACAATGTAATGATAATATATATATATATATATGTATATATATATATATAATTTAATTTTCTTTCTTTCAATATGACATTAAAATGAAAACATTATTCATGCGTATGTACGACCTATAGTCTCAATGAATAGTGTATTTCATTTTCTATCACCAAATATTATTTATTAAAATATATATATATATATTTAATATATATGATATTTACATCATGTATACCTTCTGTATATGATTATTTCATGATCGACATAATGGGAACAAAAAATAATATGTCAAAACATACTCGAAAAAAAAGGTGTTTAACAACCAAAATAAAAAAACAATGAAATACTATTAAAACATAGTTGATAAATTGTTATTAAAGGATTATATATGATATTATAAATAATAATATGATTATTTTAAAATTTAATAACATTCATAAAACCATTATATTGGATTATAATGAGCGTTCAAATAAAATGAAGTGTAAGGAAGGGGATTTCCTCCCAATTTCATTTCTTAAGGAATATTGTAATTTGATGCACCTAGTTTCTTTTATATTATGTATATACATACCATTTTATATTTAATATCATGAATAATTAATTATTCAATGTATGTTTTTTTAATTTAAGTTATTTAATCTATCGGGATTTAAATTAATAGTTAACATGTGGTAAATAATTTCATAACTCAATTTCCTTTCACTGGATTATATTAATTCCACATTGTCATTAATATTCATAACTTTTGTGTGTAATTAATTTTGAAAAAGTATTGTTGTCTATAAAAAATTTTATATGGATTTAAATTCAATAAAAACAATCAATTTATTGATTAATTCTCACATCAACATTATGATCATTTTACGGATTGTTTGATAATCTCATTCTAATAGAGATTTTTTATTATTGAATTTCCATTAATGAAAATTATATGATAATATTTTAATAAATCATTTAATTTTATTATAATATGTTATTTCATATTATTTTTTATGTTATAGTACCATTTTCCACTGTTTTGTAATTAAAATTATAGAGAAAATGGTTTATTAAATTCCAATATCATTTATTTCTTTAGTCAAAGATACGTTTTCATACAATACCGTGTTTTTATAAACAATGTTTCCAACATTTTCCACTTAAACATTTTGAAATTATTTATTTAGATATATTATTTAAAAAATTTTGTCCAATTTTTTAAAAAAGAATCTTATTTTCATTTTCAAAAAAAAATTGTGTTTGGATTTTACTGAAAAAGTGAAAAGAACATTTGTTTTAATGTATACAAGATGAAAAAACATTCCGTAAATCATGACCAATCAAATATTTTCAATAATATTTTATATATTTCCAAATATATTTTCAAAGAAATGTATTTTCCAAAAAAATTACCCAATTTTATTTTCAAAAAGTTATTTTCAATAAAAGTATATTCAAAAAAAATTTCAAAATTAAACAGTTATATTTCCCAATATTTATATGATAAATATTTTTATGGTGTTTATGTCCAAAAATTAGAACATACATTGTTTTTACTCCAATGTGTATATATCATATTGATATCATCCTTATTATTCATCTTGATGGATTATAATTATTTTTTTTACAAATATAGTATGGATATTCACTTCAATGACGAATTTTTGAAGAAATTTAGTTTTCCTTAGGTTATTCATTTTCTAGTGATGATTGAACATTAAATTTCACCCATATAACCAAATTATTAATCATGAATATTATTAATTCCTAGACTATATAATAATTATACATATGGTGATTACTTTGATAGTTATTTTATTATCAAGGGTAATGTTGATAAATCTGTATTCTATAGTCAATTCATATATTATATAAGGAAAATTATTTATGAATTTAATTAATTTTTCATGATATGATGAATTATTTGGATTGGAAGTGAGGAGTTGGGAATAGATTTTATATATCCCATTGAGGAATCATCAGGCTGATGAGAAAATTTATTTGAAAAAATTAAATATGTTTATACTAATATTTTTAATCAATCATGTGAATGGTCTTGATGGTATATGTTTTAATTTTACTCATAAATGAAATCCAATAGTTATTAATTTCATTCATTTAGAATTAATTTATCTTTATTCATGATATTTTATCTATGAAAACATAAAAGGATAGATATCATTCTTAGATTATTTATCAAATTCATGTGTGTTAAGTTATTTACCTGACATATCAGTCATGGTTTATAAAATCTTTATAGTATTGATATTTAAATGGCATGTGTTTTCAGTTAATTACCTTACCATATTATTTATGAAATTCCTTATGAGTTTTTTGATAACATAGAATTATTTTCTAGATATTTACCTTTCTATATTGATTATGTCTTAACCATTTATTTAAATGAAATATTGGTTCAATTATTTACCTTCATATATTAATTTTATCATTTCTTTATTATTTCTTCCACTATATTTAACCCTTATTTATAATTTGATCTAAAACTTATTTTTTTCATTTACCGTGGATTCTATGAACTTTACTATGACAGATATGGATAGATAAAGAATATATCAAAATTTTATTCTCAAATTCATTATTTTTTAAATTTAGTATTCAATTGTAATATAAGACTCATGTGTGAATCTAGTTTAATAATACTACTAAACAATTTGGTCCTTTGGGAAACTATTTCTTTCTATCTTTTGCCAATTTAATTTTAATTAGAATCGAATCTAGGCTACTCTTGTTCAAGTAACTAAAACTTTATGAGGTAAAGTATATTAGAAACCCTGGTAACATGATTTAGGAAAACATACATTAGGGATCATTACCCTATAATAAAATTTAACGACAAGTATTGTAGAACATCCTAATATTTTTTAAGGTTGATATTGTGTGTATATTATTAGAAATATATTTCTTTCTAGTTGATAAAAGTATATTTGGTATTGTCACAAATTTAAATATGGGTAATAACTCTAAAAAGTGAGAGTTAAAATTTACCTGATTTTAACCTTGTACACAAAAATGGGCTTAACTGCGCACTTTTCTATTAAATTTTATATCAATATATATATTTATTAACATTATATTTATGGGCACCATAATGGTTTAATGAGATTAATATTAGACATAAGTTCATTGTCTTAAACACCTCTTTCTAGGTTTTATGTGATGGGTTTATACTATGATTATGTGAATTTTAGAGAAATTTTCAGTATGAATAAGTATTAATGTAAAATCAATTTAAGTAATAATGAATATACATTTTATAGAAATAATTTTAATTCTATAAATAATATTTTTGGATAATATTATAATTAATGATAGGGAAATAACATCAAAATAATATTAGAATACATTGTCACAAACTATTGAAAACATAAAAAAATATTTAATGATTAATTTTATTAAAATGATATCCATCCTATTTTGGGGTAAATTGTAGTTATAAGGTCATAAAAAGGGTATCATATGTGATGGGTGACAACCCATCATATCTAGTATATTCTTTGGGCTTCAATGTATAACCAAAAGATGAAAATAATTTTATGCTAACCGTTGGCCTACACAATGTCTTGGTTAACATTTCATTATTTCTAGTTAAATAATTTGATGAATAAATATTAATGAATGAACAAGTATTATAAACTTTAAGTTTTAGAGATTAATGTGTTAACCATACTGGTTTTGGAATATAGTTTCTGATAGAATAAATTAATTTTCATTATTTTATCAATCGTACAATATGTTAAAAGTGATTTTTAATGATTCAGGTATTAAAAAAATTCATTTTTAGGTATTCATTTATTCCATTACTAGAATATATGGGATATTTATTGAATAAAAATGAAAGGATTATTTTTTTTATAAAATGGAAATATATCAAGAAAGTATATTTCCTTATATTACTACATAGTAAAAGTTTTACTCAATTTTAGGAAAATGGTCTTCAAATAAAATCATTCTCTATATAATTTCATTTATGTGGAACCAAGGGTCCTTTAAATCCTAATAGAATAGTAGATTAGAGGACCTAAAATTCCATTGATCATTCACTTTTTTTATCAATGAACAAAATCAATCAATTTATATTTACACTTTTCCTCTGTGTCCATATCTTCATTTGTGACCAATTTTCTCCTACATAAAACCTATTTATTTTTTCTGTAGTTGACATTCTTGCAATGGTTTTGCCTCTTATTAAGAGTTTATATTATTAAATATTTTTTTATATGGATTTATGAACAATGTTATATCTGAATTTTAAACCCTAGAATATTGAGATCTTTTTTAAATTTAAATGATGAAATTTATGTATGGTGGAGGGAATGAACATCCAAAAAAAGATTAAAAGTATAAAATTTTGTTCAATATCTTGTATGACATGCAACAACATCTGTATAATGGAATATAAAATCCGATGAAATTAAAATATATTAAAAAAAATCAATATACGATATATCTTGCAATGAATGAAACCCTAAGTTAGTTTATGTTACATGGAACAATGAGTTCTTTCATAACTTGTTATGAATTCATGAACTAATTTTACCGAACAACAATATACAACTTCTATTATTATTTAAGATGATAATTATGTCCTTGAAATTAAATTCATATTTATAAATAGTATTAACTATCTTATGTATATTTATGGTTAATAATTTTTTCACCAATTAATAAGAAATGAAAATTAAAACAAATTGAATATAAAGTAAATGTTTTTCTAAAAAATATATTTATGAAACCAATGTATTCTTAACATAATAAATTAAAATAAAATCAATTAATGAATTATATTAAAGTAATATATATATATATATATTATTTCATAATTTTTTTCACATTCATCTAATAGATTTTATAGACATAATATATTAAAAAAAGACTATTTTAGGCGTAACAAGTTGTATTTATTTCTTAAGGTAGTTCTTCCACCTTTAAATGGTGTAATGATTTTAAAAATAAATTATGAAAACTTTATAGATTTTATTTCAAGAAAATATAAAAAACTTTTTTATGAATATTTTCAATATTATTTTATGGTTATTTTTTAATTTTTATGAGAAGTTTCAGTTTTTGAAGAATAGTGAAAAATAAAGAATTTTAATTGAAAATTGACTTTGCATATAATTAATTTATAATGATAAATTATATTTAGAGTTTGTCTTAAATTAAAAATAGTCAAATTATATATCTATAAGAAAATTCAGGTCATTTTAATCATTATTATATTTAATTTATATATTAAAACCTAGTAAAATTTTGAACATTTTCATTTTAAACACTCGCGTCCTCGATACATCTACACGGTTAAGTTTAAGTTAAATTTTGAAACCTATTTTATTTGAATATGGAAAAACTAATTCCGTATTTATAATAATAATTATTTCTAATTAACAATATGATCAACCTTTTTTTACCATAATATTTAGTAAATTTTGATGTAATTAATTTCATTGACTAAGGTAAAAACAAGTTCACTTAGTGGTTAAACTCAAATTATATGGTGTAAAAATGACCATAAATTTTCAAATATCCAATTTATGGATGTATTCCAACCATAATTCATACATTCGTGGGTTTTTTGTCTTATAGAATCTTATTATTATCTAAACTTAAAAATTTACACCTTCTTCTAAAACATTTCAAGTGTATCGTCTCCCCTGCTTATAAAAGGTTGCCCTATATCCTCTTATCGTCACACCTTTACAACCACATTATCATTTCCTAGATCAACCCACATCACTCCCGAACATACCTATCATCAGAATACAAGCATTATATTGCACCAAAATTACATATATGAAGTCATTAGTGAAATCCTAGGAAGGATATCTGAAGAAGAGGTACAATTTTCCTAAAAGAATTTTTATTTTATCTCCAACTGCCCAAAAATAAATTATTATTATATCATGATTATATAATGATATATATATATATATATATATTAAATATATTGATATGTTTTCATGATAAAACTATGACCTACAATATGACACACATCCATCAAAAGGAATATGAAATTGTGATTTGTCTGTACGACAGACTACCATATCACGAACCGATGTCGTTCTATTTTCCATTACGAATTTTAATGGATGGGAATAATGATGTACATTATATTTATATATTATTTATATGATATTTATGAGGAATATTATTATTTAATTACTATATTATCTATACCTTCATGTTTTCCATGTTTTTGGAATAAGATAATGTCATTCCTATGTACACCAGACTACCGCCTCGCAAAGCGATGTGATTCGTTCATACTTTACATGGAATTTAATAAAGATGGTATTGATAAAAATATTATAAATGTATGGAATAAAAATTATACTTTAATGATAATATATATATATATATATATATCATTTTTTTCATTGAATACGTCAAGAAAATGGAAACAACATTCATGCATACGTACAACCTATAGTCTCCACGAACGGTGTATTTCAGTTCCTGTCACGAAATTTAATGGATCACTATAAATACATAAATACATAGTATATATGATATATTGATCATTTGTTACCATACTTATATTCTGAAATTATGATCAAAGTAATTGGAAAAATAAAATAACCTTTCAAAACATACATGAAAAATTAAGCGATTAACAACCCAACAAAGAAAATAATGAATGATTATTAACAAAAGGGTGATAATATATTATAAATGTATCATATATGATATTATAAATAATAATATGGTTCTTATATTATTTAAAAATATTTCCAAACCCTTTATATAGTAGGATAATGAGCATTCAACCGTAAGGAAGTTAATGGATTTCGTATAAATTTCATTTCAATAATGCATAATGTAAAGTTATGCACCTAGTTTATTTTATATGACACAAAAAAATCCCCTTTGAAATTTTATACTATAAATAAGTCATTATTCATGGTATTATGAGTTTAAATTGTAATTATATCATCTATTTGGATTTTAATTAAGATTTACAAAGTGGTAAACAATTACATAACAAAATTTCATTTCATTAAGTTATATTACTTCCACACTGTTGATAACATTATATAATTATTTGAATAATTACTATTGACTATATATTGTTTTATTTTATCTTTTTTATGTTGACTATTAGTTTATATGGACAAAATATTCATTTATTAAATATCATTTCAACATTATTTATATTTTTAAGGTTGTTTCACAATCTCATTCTTAACGAGATTGTGCATACATGAATTTAGATTAAAGGATATTATATGATCATTGTGAAAAAAACCCTATAAATTAATTTTTAAACTGGTTATTCATCATCTCTTTCAACTAATATTAGCAATTTTGAACTATTTTTCAATTACAAGTATTCATAATTTTTTTTAATAAATTTTAACATCATTTCTAACTTAGATAAGAAATATTCTTTATCAGAAAAAACTTGTTTTAAAAAAATTAAAATTCATTTATTATCATTTTAAAATAATTTATTAAATATTATTTATACATTTTTTTTATTTTACAAAATTTTTTCAAAGGATTATTTATTTCATTTTTAAAAAATTCAATTTTGTGTTCTACAGAAAAAGTGAATTACTTTTTTAACGTGTATAACCTTAATATAATTTCTAACCATATTCACCTCTAAAATTATATTAATATTGTTTTATAACATTAAAAGGATATATTTGAGTAGCATTATTATTAATAAGATTTATGAAATTTTTGTTATAGAAAATTAATTTCAATGAAAATGATTTTCTAATTTTTTTCAAAATGAAACAGAGATTTTCCTCAAGAATTATTTTAAACATATTATTATGGTACTTATATTAATAAATGATATAAACCATTATTATTACTATAATGGATACACATAATATTTATACCATCACTTTTTTTATTTTTGATGGATTTTGACTTTTCTGACTATGGATATGATTTATATACACTTACATGAATCATTTTTGTAGTCATTAACTTCGCCATGAGTTATTTATATTCCAGAAACCATTGACAATTAAATTCCCCCAATATATCCAAATTATTTCTCGTAGATATAATTTTTTCCTAAAACATATACCATTTTCATATATGGTTCTTACTTTAATAGATATTTCATTAACTTGCAAAATATTGAACAAAAATTTATTCTTTCCTCAATACAGATATCGGATAAGGAACATTTCTTATGAAAAAAATTAATTATTCATTATATAAGGAATTAATTACACTATTAGTGATGTGTGGCTCCGGAACACTATATAGCTTCTCGATTCATTAATATATCCCTTGAGAAAAATTAGTTAGCCAAATTAAATGGATTTCTACCTATAGTTTTAAATTGTCTTGTGAATGGTATTGATGGTATTGGTTTTATTTTTCCTCATACATGATGTACAATAATTATGAATTTCATTCATTCATAATTAAGTTATTATAATAAATGATATTTTCAATATGATAAAATCGACATATAAATTTCACACACAGATTTTTTTTATTAAATGGCATGTCTGTTCAGTTAATTACCGTTGTATATTGATTCTACCTTATCTGATCGTGATTGTCAAGTTATTTAATTGGGATGTTTTTTTAGTTTTTCACATTGGCATATTATTTATGAACTTCTCTCTCAGTATATTGATAACATGGCATGTTTTTTAATTTATTTACCATTACATAGTGATTATTCCATATCTAGTTGTTTAAATGAAATGTGTGTTCAATTATTTACCTTTCCATGTTTATTATTATCATTGATTCATTATTTATTCCACTATATTTTACCCTTACTGAGAATTTTAGAACACAAATATTTTTTTCATTTCCCCAGGATTCTATGAGGTTTACTATGTCTAATATCAAGACATACTCTTATTGAAATAATTATCTTCATGAAATTAACTATATTAACTTGTGTATTAAATTTTAATATAAGATTTATGTATATATCTAGTTTACCATTTCTAATAAACTGTTTCTTCTATTCTAATGTTATTTCCTTGTATCATATACCATTGTAAAGGTATTAGACGCCGGGTTTGGGATTCTAGGGTTTAGGTCACTACAAAACCCTATTGGGGGTTTTTAATCATTATTTACTATTATTGGAAGTTAGATATAGTGTTATAAATAAATAACTTATAAATATATTTTTCTAACCATAATTTATGTAATTCTAGTTCATTTATAATCGGATGATCTATCACATTGAATTTAGATAACAAAAGAAGGTATAATGAAGTTACCCAAGTAGATGAAACATGGACCATGACCTTTCATACTAACTCATATTAAAAAATGTACGTTATCTCATTGATTTTCATGTTAGAAACCAATGTCAAAAAACTAAAATTCTATTATTTTTGTCGAAACATAAAATGATCAAAAAAATATTATTAAGTGAATTATAATAGCGAGTCATCCAAAATAGGAACCATGAATTAGTACCATTCCTATACATTATTCTTCACATGGATATATATATATATATATATATATATTATTTTATACCACTTAATGGTAGGTGTGCATGTGTTTTATTAGAGGTAAGTAATTTGACACTCTAAATTTTTATTCTATAGATTTGATAAAAATTTAATAATGTGGAGGTGTGATATATTATATTCAAACTAAAATTATTCATAAAAAAATACAAAAGAACAGTAATATATGTGAAATGATGATGATGTAAAAAATATACAATTTTATCATAACCCGTATGTATCAAGGAAAATATTCATCCCAATTTATCTCTATTATTATTTATTTATTTTTTGAGTTTTTATTGTTCATGTAGTTGGCAGTGGTTGGGTGTTAGAATTTCTGAAAAAAAAATATCAATAAAGAAAATATATCTAAGATTATAGATACCAATGGGTACCCAATGACATGGTTCCTGGTAACTAATATACATAATTTGAGGGAAAATCCAAGATATATCCCCTTTTGGTAGGTGGATCTTTTTGGTGTATTTTGTGTCCATGAGGTATATCGATAGGGTGATACTAGTACATGGTGGCCTTCTATAAGATTAATTTTATATTTCATTAAATTAATTAAATAATAAAAATTTATTATAACACATATACATCTTATAACAAATAAATCCAAAACCCACCCCACTTATCCCTTGTAATACCATCCATCTAATCATTTTATTTCCTTCTTCATAAATATTTTTCACCAACCACATACCCAATTAAATCTTTGTGGTCAAGTCTGAGACTCTACTCTACCTTTTTATATATTTACCATTATATTACAATAATTTTAGTCCAAAATATTAAAATTGGTTTTTTTATAATATATAATATTTTTATGAATAAAGATAATTCATTTTATAAAATGGCATGAAGTACCGATTACTATGTTAGAGGATTTCACTACTCATTTCCTCATTTTATATTAGTTTAAAGAACAATATCATATGTGTTTATAATAATGTATGTCTATTAAAATCAAAAAGTATCTTGATTTTTTTGTTTCTATGTTACGTGGTGATTGAGGATTATATACCTAGTGACATGTTCTAAAAACCATATTCATTGAACAAAAGATCATCGATGACCATATCAACATTTAAATGTGGTGAGAAACCTATAGAATGAAACCCATGAGGGGTTTCCTTTCCATATAAGGTAATTAATGAGCCTTATTATTTTCCCTTGTGAGTTTCATTTAAATAGTAATATTTCTAATTGATTGGGATAGCAGTGAGTTAGCTTTTCTATGAATCTGTAGTATAATTAGTGTTGTTTGGTACTACCATTTTCAAATGGGTGATTATATATAACATTAATCTTTTCTAGGGGAGGTTTTTATTCACCAAAATTATCTATGGTAAACATGATGTGTGGAATATCCTAGTATGTAATATGGGAATGTTGAAAACATTTCATGGGTGATAACCCATTGAATAATATTAATTATAGTATTGAATTGATTTCCTATTTACCCATTATTTTTTTAATTATTTTGGGATTATCCATCAATCAAGGAATATTATTTTTTATGGAATTTTTTAGTTTAACCATGTTTACTATTATAGTTTTAGTTATAATTCATTGAGAAATGTTATGAATATATTGTTAGTGATAATACATTCAGTTATCAGGAATAATTTTTTTGGTGATAATCCATGCACAGCTATTATCTATTTCGGTGATATCAAATTGACATTTATTGTTTATGTTGGATATATAATGTTCAAAATTATTAATTATACTTGATATATCACTTTCCCTTATCTAGGTGATATATTTGTCAAATTTATTTTTTATATTGGTAATAACATGATATCATATTATTGTTTATGTTAGTAATAGTCTTATCACCTTAATTTTTTAAATTTGAAGATGAATCATTCCCCCATGGATGGTTTAATAGAGGTTCTAATATATTCAACCTTACTCGTGTGGTTATTATTTATATCTCATTCACCCTTATCATGAATTATTCCAATATCCTATTGATGTATTTCTATATTATGTGTAAGGGTTATCTATTCAACAAGAATTGTACAGTGATATTTATAGCTCATTGGACCATTATATTTTTTTGGAGTTGGAAGATCATTAATCATCATGTCTAGATCAGACTATGATAGTAGCCATCTTATTATAACACTTCCTGAAGTAAGAATGAACTATCATCTATGTGTTTATATAGTAATTAAAGATATTGAAGGTGATGTTATTTTTATTATTTTGTAGAATTTCATTTTTTGTACACACCAATATATATTTTATTTATTTGTAAAAATTATTGGTGGTGAGATACTAAGTTTATTTCTTAAAGAACACACATTCACGTTAGTTTGTGGCAGACGACACAATCTAGGATGAATTTCTAGTCGAAGGAAAAATGATGTATAATTATGTTGGATAGATAATTAGAAGTGTTATATGGGAAAGTTATGATAATTTTTTTATTAATATAACTTTATATTTGTTAATTTATAGACTACACTTGAATATGGATAACCCATCAGATTATTTTCAATCTATTTTGTTTCTTATATGACATTTATTTTTTGTTAATCTATTTTATATAATGTGATTATCTATTATTATTGTATTATCAATTAAATTTCCATATTTTTGTATTATATTATGTATGATGGTATTTCATTAAATCCATTATTATTTATGAATATTCTAATTAGGGTATAGTATATTAAATTTATCGATATATCCTCACTACGAGTCAATAGGAATTAAACTATGGAGAAGCATGCATGATGTTATGCGGCTCTAAAACTCAAACCTTTTTCAACTCTCGTGTTTTGGAATTATATATAATTGTATAAATTCATTATTTTCATTTTATTTACTAGTAACAATGTGATAATTGGAGGTATTACACCTCAGAACTAGGTATGGACATTATGCTCTTGAAAATATTATACATTTATCAGAAAATTTGATGATTCTTGAGAATCTAATTTTGATTGTTTAATTAAGTTTTACATTCTTTTGGTTTGATAGAATATGATGTTTTATTTTTTGTTATTTTTTTACTATTGGCCTTTGGTGGAAAGAGTTTGTGTGTTCACACAAGATATTCGACACATAGGTTCATATGAAATTCATATGACTATATAGGATTGATAAATTTGTATTGAAAATAGTTTTGAATAATTTAAAATAAATAATGATAAAAAATACCTTCAAGAATATTTTTTTTGAGTCATGTTAATTTTCTGAACCTATGTTAAGTGATTTTTGTTTTGAATTTTATATGTTGACTTTGTATTTAAACTATGTTTATACTATGAAAGAAACATATAGATTAGGTTTTTCATGTACAGATGTGACTGAGATGCATAGAGATTATTTTTTTAGTATGATTTATAGGATAATGTGGGATAGAAATCATCCTTCTAAAAATGGTTGTGGGTGATTTTACAAGATTAGCAACCCTAGTATGGGTGGTGTGGTTTTTTGGTTGATCTAGTATAGGGTTTAATCCCTATGAATGGAGTATACCTTGAGAATAATTTCGGATATAGCGATGTAGGCCTTTGGTAGATATTTATGATTTATGATCAACCTTTTATATATAGTGTTTCATTTTGGAAAGGATCCTATTGATGATTAGATGTGACTAATAGTGTTGTTGGATAACTATGTATGTTGGATAACAAAACTTTTTCTTGTTTTATGTGACATTGGGTCTGAGTAGTGGGGGTGAACTGAGAGAGGGAAAAGGTTGAGTATGTACATAAGTTCCTTATATGTAATATTCCAAAACTATTTTATTAGGACTAGTGGGATATTTATTAAATAAAATATTGTGTACAAGATATTAGATTCAAAGGATTAAGGATTACAAGTCCTACGGATGTTAGATATATTAAATTAATATTTTAAAATATAATATTACAAAACATTTTTCAGCAATGTTATCCATTTTAAATACTAGTATTTCACTTTATTAACCTAAGAAATGGTGAAGAAGGAAAATGTAATGAGGTTAAATTTTCTATAAGATAAAAAATTATTAGTGGACCTAATAAAGGATAAATATAGAATATTAAATGTCATGATTATGAATTATTTGGTAATGATTAATAAATAAATGTATCCAATTGATGAATGATAAATTCATAATATCAAGGATCAAAAAAATATCAATGATTTAATTTCATAATGATGGATATCATAAACATAACATCGATGCATTATGTAATTACATTATACATAAAGATTATGAATTATACCATTACCCTATCGTATTTATCCAATGAGACCTACTAGTTTACTAAGGGGATATATAATTGTATATCACACTAATTATGTGACATATTGAGAACCATTTTACCATAGGTAACAGATCATGAGGGATACATGGCCTCAAGTGTGCTTCCACATAAGAAAAATGTTTTCTACTAGTAGTGAGGGTGTATGGTGTTATAGTTTGGAGATTATACATTATTTTTTCAAAGATAAAGACATCTCAAAATAATAATAAACAAGTGTAAATATTAATGTAGATGAATATAATAATAGTGTATCATTAAGAAGACATAAAAAATATTAATTGATACACATTATTAAATAGTATTACTCACAAATGATTATATTCCAATAAATAAATTGGTAGAAGATAAAGCATGTTGGAAGGTGACCAATAGTTTAATCAACAGCAAAATAAATAAAAGAATAAAAAGAGATAAAATTCATTAGAATACCAATTACAATCTTTTTCATATGCAACTAGAACTTATTATCGAAAAAATCAATCATTCAAAGCTGGGATGCTCCCTTAATTTATTAATGTATGCATGAATACTATTTGGGTTCCAAATGGTGGCATAAACATGGTGTTAGTAAAACTACACCAATAGTTTCATATTAAAATGTTGAATATGATTATAACTAAAATCCTGTACATTTATAACTATAAATGAAAAAAATAGAAACCATGCCATTTTTTATCTCTTCTCGGGATTCCCAACTGATCATACAAACCTCACAATAATCTGGATGTCTCTAAAAATGATACCTCTAAATATTCATTCGAATATGGAATATAGAATAATCAACCATGTGACAATAACTCCAAGTAAATCCATGAAATAAGTCCAGAAATTCCCCAACAGAACACAACAATTTTAAATATAAGGAAGAACCATGGAATTATTGACATTTGAAATTCAAACTAGATCATAGGGATAATTATATGAGGCGTGATCTTATGGTTTGGGAGAAATATGGGGGGTAAATTGCCATAACACAGCCCAATAGGGCTCGATTCTCAACTACCCATGGCCAGCCTCCATTGGCCAATGGTTGGGGACAGGTTCTGAAAGGCATAACTACTATGAGAGGCCTTAAACTAATATTTCGTTACTCACACACATGTCCATCTTGATGAATAAGTGATTAGAAAATTAATCAAATAAATAAAAAACCCATGTACGGAAAATATAGAGGGTGTATAAGAGAATGAATATGTAAATTGAATCATAAAGTATAAAAATACTCACCCAACTAGAAATATCTCCCATCATGATAGAAAAAGAAAACTAATTTTTGAGAGTTCATAGATGTGAATATCCAGTCTATGATGAAAATATGTAGAAAAATTCCCTAGGTATCCCTGTGCTACTCAGTAACCACCAAAGACAAATCTTTTATTGGTATAATTCACAAGATATACAAGAAAATCCAATCCTAGGGTGAATATATAAATACCCAGTAGGATTCCATAAATACTGAAGGGGTAGAGCAGTATAAGACAGCTTAGAAAAAGGCAACTCAAACAAATGTTAGAGAAAAAATTTCAATTACATGGATAACGATATATATATATATATTCAAACAAAATAAGTTTGAATGAGGGAGAAAGGGGTTTCCATCTCATAGCCTAGACCTATAATGGAGTTCCTTCATTTCCAAAAGTTCTATTAATGATTCTCAGTATCTTGTGTTTCTACTCATAAACGTAACTATGGGGATAGTCCATGCCTCATCACTGTGTCACATCATCAAGGGTCCTAATCTCTATGTAGAGGACCAATTCTCTAGTTTGTCAAGGGGTTGACACTTAGTGTAAGTATTATTCACCCCTGATTTGATATAGGGGGTACAACTTGGTAGAAAGAGGACCTGCACCCTAATTATACTAGGGGTAAAACTCATGAGACTGTGGATCCACACACTATGCTAAAGGGTAACCCCATAGTAGATAGAGGACCTATACCCTACTTCCAAAAGGGGTACCACTGAGTTGATAGAATACCTAGACCATATTCCAAAGGGGGTACCACTCTATAGATAGATGACCAAATCCCTCTATCCATTGGGGTTACCACTCAGTATATAGAGGACCCACACACTATTTTCAGAAATATTACCAATCAGTAGATAGAGGAATCGTAGCCTAATTTCATTGGGGGAACCACTCTAATGATATTTCCTGATCACTTTCATCATCGAGTGTCTTCTAAATAAGCATTAAACTTTGAACACCTCTCATTATATATTAGAATCTACTATTAAGGCTACCATAGAGTTCTATATGGAAAAAATAATGTTGGCTACTCGTGTCCCAACATATGAGTCCAAAAAAGGACATACGAGAGGTAAAAGATTACTTAAAAAGAAAAAAAATGAGTATATGCTGTTTTTGGGGAAACACAATGTGTAAGGTTATGCACCACTACCTATCTATGTCCCTATAAGTAAATGGTTCATTTACCAAATACATATACAGAGTGTATAGAGGGACTATTTGTTATAACTCATCCACCCAATGTTCTCCCCATGCTCTTAGTCTTGTATGTGAATCCTTGTACATGACATTTCAGTTTAATACATGTCATGCCAACCTGTCTAGAGTCATTATTGTATTCTCATCAATAGGTAATTTCCACCCTAGAATGGTTTAATGGCTGTTGACCTATTCACACAATGTGAGATCCTTAACTATTCCCAAACCCTATCATTGCAGCCACTAGGGTACTACTCGATATATCTTCATCCATGTGCATATTATGTAGTAATTTTTTAGATAAGGTTAGATATTCTTATGTAATTATAAATATTTATTTCCTGAAATTTAATCTTCTATTTGACCATCCATAAATGGTGGATCAACCACTGAAAACTGATTTTGGCCCTTCAGTGGCTGGATATCATCATATTATACTTTTCCCATATGAATCTGCACATAACGT
The DNA here is from genome assembly GCA_963277665.1 of Viscum album. NCBI lineage: Eukaryota > Viridiplantae > Streptophyta > Magnoliopsida > Santalales > Viscaceae > Viscum > Viscum album. The sequence goes on from OY728137.1 coordinate 931,784,716, forward strand.
CACCGCTTGAGTGTCTCTTATCATCATGCATTCACAATATCATATATCTGATCATGAAGAGATCACATGAATACAATTATTTATCCCAATTCATTCAAAAAAAATTAATCCATTCATCATATGAAAATATGAGTGTCCAATCAGGCTCTATCCCATCAAGAAATGTCGAACCAAGACCTTGAAGGAAAATCATGGTAGAACACAAAGAAAGCTTAGAATAAATGAAAAAAAATATGTTAAACAACCATTATCCAATAGTAATTTTCAAATTTATATAAATTTAGATGTATGGGGGTGATAAAATAATATAATCATTTAAAAATGGTACACGAGTTCAATAAAATGTTTCCAATTGACGTAGATTAAAGGAAAATGATGATAGTACTCAATATATTTAATAAATTAGAGAAAATACACAAATTTATAATCCCTATATATAATAGGATCATTCATATATGAAGAACGTGCATTCTAAAAAATGATTGGGGTCTTCAATTTTGCTACACCCTAATCTGCATGGATCCAGAGAGTCGTCGTCGTCTGATCCTGATTAACCAATGACAGGTGGAAAAAGACTCCTCTCAATGGTCCCATGGTCATGCTGATAACCATATAGATCCTCCATAAATATGAATTTATAATGGTATTTATAATTATATCATTTAATTTAATAAATATATTTAATTATTTATTTTAATTAAATGCGCCTGCCATTGGACGAGATATTCGACCACCCCGTACCGACTAATTTTAGGTCATTCCATTGGTAAACCAAACATTCCAGACTCAAATTTGGTATTATATTTCTAACCCAATACTTTATTTATGATATATGAAATTATATTTATGAAAACAAATGCATGTAATATATAAAATATATTTTATTTTTTAATAAAATTACTCCACGAACACCACCCTTAGAATGAAATGTTGTCTAAGTACCAAGATCCAAAAATATTTAATGATATATTTCAAAATCATATAAGGACATAGGGTCAAAAAAGCATTCCTACAATCAAAATTTTTATCCCCAAAATGAGAAAATAAAAAAAAAGATCAGAATATTGAGCCCACATTTAGTGCTCCCACTCCCAGGAGCCATCCTTTATGCTCCCATTATATCCCAATTAAAAAACTATAGGGATGGTCAATCCACAAAGGGTCATCTCTTGACAATCCTCAATGGCCACTAGGTACTCTGAAAAAGAATATTGATCCTCGATGTCCATCTCATCCTAGTCAATAACATGTGTGGAGTATTTCATTTATCTCCTTAGTTGTGACATGTCAAAGTCATCGTGCACCTACTCTAACTATGGGGGTAAGGTGAGGTGGTAAGAGACCACACCAAAACTATGCAAGATCACTAATTACCCAATGAACCCTGAGGATATCATACCTCCCTAGAAAAATCATTTAAATCCCTATCGTGGGGAGAATCTTTAGAAAAAATGGTCTCCCTCCTTGAACATTGTGTACCTATGACGTAGATCTTCGTAAGATTTCTATATACTCTGACCTATCCTCATCCACTCATGGATGACATTTTCCTTCTCTTTCACCACCTACATTATATTTAGACCAACAAGAGATGCCTATATATTTTCTTAATAATATATTAGTGACATTTAAGGTCTCCTATGTAGGTCCTCAAAAGGTTCCATTTTGATAGTAGAGTGTTAGATATTATTAGTATGTAAAATCTACTGTGGGAAGGTGATCCTACCAATATTTTCCAAAGTCTAACACATAAGCCCTCTACATATCTTCGAGTTCCATAATAGTGTGTCTAGTCATCACATCTATATGTAGGTGGAAGGCTAAAATCATCTTTATCTAAGAGTAAAATGCCTCCTACATCCCTCTCAAAAAAAGTTAAATTATCTTCATATCACAGTTAGTGAAAATCGTCGAGAGATCTCCATAAATAAAAAAATCGTCAATATGTAGAAATCCACTAACTCTCCACTAAACTATGATCCCTAATTTTCATGGAAGAAAAATACATCATGAGTTGGACATTAATCACCTAGATGGTGTATGGAAACTCGCTATTAGTGGTAGTCCTGTCACAAATTCCACGTATACGCCATCACATTTCATATCTGGGAAATAAAGGGGATGCATAAGACATTCAAGAAACTGGTGATCATCCTTCACATGCTATCAGTTGAGGCCCTATGAGATGAACACAACAGAGTACCATCCCATATTGTCCCATCCAATCTTCTATTGAAGGTATATGTACATCATCCCCATACCATGATGCACAACTAAATGAGAAGTGTGATAATCTCTCATCACCTCCACCCACATCATGACAGGGACCACTGTATGTCCCCAGAAGTAGATGACATGATTAACGCCAATAGAATATCCATTTCATTAATCTTTGGAGGATATATGGTCACATAAAACATCAAAATATACATCTCCTAACTAATACTCACTCACATGATAATGGGTATGAGGAGTCACCACTATTGTCACAATAAAAGGTTTACCCTCGTTCTCAAACAGGGCTAGTTTTAAGGATTCCAACTGCATAGACACCTCATACACCATACGAGTATTTGACTTCCTATAAAATAAATCATCCACCAAACTTCTCTTCCTTAGAGTATATACTTATTCAATTTCATTATCTTATAATAACTCCAACTATAACCTATTCTTGAGGTTTATCTCCCTCTATCTGAATAAATACATGAGGCACTGATTGTCTGGGTAAATAAAAAATAACTATCCTCTAAGATAGGTTATATACCTCCTAAAATAAAATAATAATGATGCTAGATTTATTTAATGAGTAGTGTAGTTCTTCTTGTGGGTAATCAACTTATACGACCAATATTCATTAAATTCCACATAATGAATCAACACACAATTTAGACCAACTCATGATAAATCACAATACACTACATACTCCACGCCCTCCTCTAGTAGTCTCAAAACAAGAGAACTTTCCATCCTCCACCATTACTCTTCCAAGTCCCCTGAGAATAACTTAGTTTAGGTAAATGGATACCCATTCAACATCAGGGTGTCAATGAGGTTAAAATTATAGATAATACTTCAAAAAAACTCCTGAAAAATTTTCCCATGAAAAGAAAACTCATCAACTCTTAAATTCACTTAGGTTGCTTCCATGAAATAAATGCATTCAACTTTTCTATATCCAAAAAAATCACATTCTCAAAAATGACATGCCCCTAAATGTGAGCATTGTGAAACCTGAATAGAAACATAGAGAGAATACCATAATTCTAATGATCCTAAAAAAATCTTGTACCATCCTCATGTTTTCTATATTCTCCACCTCTCATGTAGTGTAAATGAACATGTCTTTGATGATGAAAACAAAAATTTGGTCCATGTAAGGCTGTATAAACATGTTCATAAATTTCATAAACACGATGGATAATTCTTACCAATGAAATGAATCTTATTGAAATATTAGTTTCCATAAATTCATAATAATTACTTATTTGGAATATCTAACTTGTGAACTATCAAATGGTCATAGATGGACTTCAGATAAATATTCAAGAGACATATAATTACTCAAAACTGATTAAGGAGATCATCAATCCTTTGAAATAGGTACTTATTCTTCATCTTTTCCTGGCTTGGGTAATGATAATCCATTCAAACTTGCTAGATCCTACTCTCCTTTTTAACATATAAAATTGGAGCTATCTAGGGGGCACACTAGGTCTAATAAATCCTATCTCTAAAAGGACCTATAATTGCAACAGCTACTCTTATAGCTCAATAAGGGAAATATAATATGTCATAGTATATTTTTGAGTGGTTATAAGATATAGGATGATAAAAACACCAATCCCTACCTTGAAGGTAGTCCCATAATTTCCTTGGGAATGATAGCCACAAAATCCTTCATGAATGAAGGAATCCATATGATTTAAGATCCTTCTTCACTAAGGGATACACTAACCATATGATGGGTAATGGGATATAGCCTCGTTAATGGAAAACCAACTCATCCCACCATTAGATCTCTTCCAACAATAAATGTAAATATCACCCCATCATTGTGGAGGAATATGAATCGTCAATGGTGATTGTCAATTTGGGGTCATATAACAGAAAAAAATCCATACCCATAATGATTTTAGTGGGTTTTATTTTGATTACCATAAATTCCCACTATAACCTCTCTCATCTAAGTGATAGATCGAACTGAAAACTGATAAAAGATATAAAAGAAGAGTTCCCCTTTAGAACATCAAGACAAAGATGATGGTATAATTCATTAATTAGGAGATCCATCTCTCCCAATACAAGGAAATATATGAATGAATGAATCACACCTATATCTACTAATACTTAATAAAGACATTAATAAACATAGATACTTACTCTAATTTTATTTTTCACTATAGGGTCTGATGTTTCCATAGCATGCAGATGTATGTGACTCTAAGTGAAAGATCCTTGATCTTGACGTGAGCTTCCTCATGGTGGTAGTTCAAGTATCTCATAGAATCCTCAACCACCCATATATCCTCTTCCATGAGCCCCACTAACTCCTCTTCCAGTTACTCCTCTCAGTGGGAAGCCCAACCCTTGTATGGGATTCCACAGATCATGGTGCAACCTCTACTATGGTGGTCCATCTACTATCTCCCTAAAATCCTATATAATTATCGTCAGGAAATCACAATCCATGTGACTTCTCCAATCAAATTCATAGCACCAACCCTCTCTAGTTCCATGATTTCATTCACTTGTGTCTGAAAGATTTTGTAGATTACTTATCCCTAAAACACCCAATCCAAGCTCCAGCTACCTATAATCACCAGGATAGGAATCTATCCATCACTAATGCCCACTAAAACACCTTGGAAGTGGTGTGAATTCACAAGAGAGAAGCATTGTAATAGATATCTCTAAATAGACCATTCTCAAACTTCTATCCAAAAAGTATCTCTCCCAAATAATTTTCAGGGAGTAAAAAATAAAGCCCATCAACTTCACTTCATTCACAACAAATGGAATCCATACATACAACATCTCTAAATGATCCAAAATACAAACCACGAACATGAATATTGGAATGTACTCTCCATGAAATATCTATTGTATGTTGTTTAATGATATTGTTGCCTCATTATTCATATTTGTAACTAGGCTCTACCAGCACCCAAATGTGTCATGGAAAAGGATAAGTGGCATCAAAATTGCCTAATCATTATGTGTCCATATAATCTTGAATAAAAAAACCACCCACTATATCCAAACCTTATATTTCTAGGTATCTGTCACACTATGGAAAATTAGTGTCCTCTATAGTTAAAACTCGCGGAATGAGATAAGCACAAATTCATTCTCATCCTAATATTTTGGTATGATTTTTCAATCTATAGGTAGTGGTATATATACATGTCCCACATGTGGAATAATTTTATTCAATTTTCCATGAACTGAGGCCTCATTATTCATGAGATCATTTTAATGATCTGGAATCAGTATCCTCGATGTCTTTAATCACAAAGGCATCCTGAAAATTCAATCATGAAATTACATGGTCATATAAGAATATATATATATATATATATATAATAGGTAGCTGACTCAAGAAGGATAGTCAAAGTGTCAATCCTCTATTATTAATGTGCCTTATATTATTTTTGCCAATGTTTCCATGTCTTGAGTCAACAAGTTGGTAATCAGGGTCCTAGTGAATTAATAAATTGGCCACCCGTACCATCACTTGATTATTTAACATGAAGACCAACATCACATTCTACCTGGAAAAGAACTCACGGTAGGCTACTTGCGGTCCATGTTTTGAGTATAGACTAAGAAGATAGAAGAGGTAAAACATTTCCCTAAAAGTAATAAGGGTTACATGACACGTAAGGGGACCCACATGCAAGTAGCCTACCGTGAGTTATTATTTCATGAAATTATATGTTTTTCATATATTTTTACTCTCTTTTCATAGTGAAGATGTTAAATCATTTTTTAATCATTACTGATTTTATCTGTCTTTTTGGTCGAACAACATTTTTTATACACATAATTGTTTTATAAAACTATTTTATTGAATATTATACAACATTACATTGATTTTTTTAGAAAATTATACCAACATTTTAATTTTCCCATTTTCTTTTAAAATAAGTATTATTTTATTTTTGGTAATGATGTTGTTTAGAATATTTATATAAATTGTGAAAAGAATCATTTTATTAATTGGTAAGAAATAAAAAAATATACCATCTAATCCAATCAATTTTTTAATATTAAATTATTTTTTTCAGGTTTATATTCAATGGAAATTTTTCCCTAAACATATGGGATGATTTTATATTTTAACTAACATCATAATCCTTTGGTGTTGATTATAATTTTTTGGGGAGTTGATCCAAAGGATTCACCATTATAATTTCATTGTATGGTTTATGTTAATGTTCATGATTAAAATATGTTTATAATACCTATTACATTTCCATGGGATATGTTATGATGATTTTATGAAATGTTTATAACATTGGGTTATTTTCCTTATGTTATTTAATTAAAAAATGTTTTAGAATCCCATTTACTTTTTCATTTTCTATTATATTATGAATGTTTTATGATTATCTAGCACAAAAATGTATGGATTATGTGATAAGTGGGACCTATATCTCCCATTAATTCATTGGGTTAAATTTTATATCTCACGATATAATGAAAGGAAACAATTATATGTGCTTGATCCTATATGAGAAAATGATGATGATTCCCAATCAATTATTAACTATGAAAGAGGTGTTGATGCCTAATAAATTATGATTTTACAATCATATATTTTAAAAAAAGTAAATAATATACTTATGAAGGTTCCACACTTATATGATGTGATCTTCTAATTCATGACATATTTATGAATATTTTTCACGCTTATATTTTACAACATTTGACAAAATATTGTTGTATTCCATTAATAATGCTTATAATCCAAGAATGATTGTTTGTGAACATTTTTAGGTTTATTTATAATTGAATACCATTAAGTTTATCTTATAATTTTATATGATCATCAATTCATACCATCAATGTTAACCATTAATGAGCATTTGAGAACACCCCTTTGTTTGTGTCATTTCTTAAGGTCATATAGAATCGATTAATTCTGTTATTCCAATTAATAGTACTAAATGATAATTTCATTATGTGTGATGTTAAATATCATTCAATATATAATAATATTGGGTTACTATTCTCTAAAAACACTAAACCATTATGGTCTTCTAGAATATATTTATGATATTCATTGAATATTCATCTATTAAGATGTGATATCTATGTTATAAAATATTGGGTCACATAATATTTTTGGAGGAGTATATCCTGATTCCATGTTACATTTTTATGAATTTTTTCTTAAGGTATCCCCATTTATAAATTGATACATTTTGTCACATTTCGAACCATCCACACATTTCCTCCAAAAATTGTAGTCCTTTAATTAAATGCATTGACCTTGGTTTTGAGGATTTACTAGGACCTTTAGAAACATTAGAGGTTTAAAAAATAAACCTAATAAAATCATTTCTATATTTTTATTAAATTCCATGGAAAATATTGTTAAATATTAAATTCAAACCATTCTACTGTGTCTGTTTTCCAAAGTGACACCTTTTATATGGTGTATTCAAATCACACATAGAGTGCTCTAAGTGTTAACATAAAGAAATGGTTCAATTTAAATAATTATTAAATGGATTTAACTTCTTACTTGGACCCAATGATAATTTTATAACTTATCAATGTTTATTTTTTACTAAATTTTCCTACAAATATAGGTTTCTGACTATATGTTTAATAATTGGATTCCTGAGTGGGAATGCCTTGAGTGAACACAAATGAAACCACCTGATTCACTAATGTAAACTCTCTGGGGTGAACCTACTATGATTTGGTAGTTCTCATACTTTATGAAGGACTCTTAATTACATCGTAAAGTTTTCGAAAACATAGATGTCTATGGATTGTATCCTATGGTTTGGACCATTGTCCTTAGACATGGACTACCTAAGGTTAGTCCATCAAATTCTAATCGAGGACTACCCCACTCACATGGATATTTTTCCATGGATCAATTAAAAAATATTTGGAGTAAAATTCCATGGGATTAAGTACAATTAATGTTTTCACTTATAGAACATGGAAATATATCTAAAAATATTTTCAGAGCTATTTTTAGGGATAATGCGTGATTCTAAGATCATGTGTGATTGGATTTAATTTTATAAAAATAATAAATATTTTTTATATTAGGTATTTTTAGTTACATAAAGAAAATTTGATATCTCTTAAACATAGTCTTAGTACAAGAATTTTGAGAGAAAATATGAGTCTGGAATATGATTTTCACCCTTAGCATGACATAAAATTGGTCGGTGTGGGGTGTTAGGATATGAAGACTATTAGAGAGTGCATTTAGTTAACTTTAATAATTACATTTATTTATTTAATTATGTTACCTAATTTTTAATTCCTCTATATATTCCATAGTATAGAGGATATCCAGTGTTATCCACTTAACCATATGACCTTTGTGTGAATTCTTCTTCCACCTCTAATAGGGAAATCATGATCAAAAAATGATGAGACTCCAAATCTAGAATGATCGAGGAGAAATGAACGATAAAACCCGACTCATTAATTGTAATTAATTTCTTCATTGAAAAAAACCAATTTTAGGTTGGACTCATCAATTTGTGGATAAAACTCAAATTGATTAAATATTTTGAGTATGATCATCCATTTTATTTTTTATAAATCAATTAAAATCCTTTGAATGTTCTTATGTACTAGTTTTAATTAATTTTTCTATTTTCTCAACCCTAGATATCCCAATTAAAATTCCTTATCCTAGAATACAGGTACAATGATTATTTCACATTTTTTATGGTTCAATTATACAAATCATTCATCGATTTCATTGTCGATTGGACTATGGTGTCTCAGTTAGACATTTTTGGGTGGGACCTAGCCCAATTGGACCCTTAGATATATTGTGGAATCACAAGCAAATAATAGATTGAAAAATTAGGATAAATGGGGTTGAATCATGTGATAAAGGTGATCATTCCATGGATCTAGGATTTGATACAATGAAGGTTTGATGACAGGAGGTTCCCAAGCAGGGACTGTGCATGGGGGTTTGTAAGGGAAGATACTGAGTTATGATTTCTAGCCACTAGAGGGCCAGAATCACCGATTAGAGGAAGATCAACCATTGTTGGGGTTTGAATCTATTGATTCAATGGTGGGGAATATATATTTGTAATTCAACAAGAATATCTATATATTTGAAATAAAAACCAGTTTCAAGATATGAATAAGGATGAATACACTCCATGTATTACCCCTATAGTTAAGGAACTGTATTTTAGGAAAATATAAGGATCACACATCGTGTGACTAATTCACATGGCATGTAAACATTCTTGAATAGGAAAGACTTGTGGAGGGGAATATTGTAAGCACCCCATGAAGAGGACACATCATGTACCGTAGTACACAAATATGTGAAAGGATACATAGACACGAAAATGAGAACATAAATGACCTCGGGTGGCAGATGCACACCGGGTAGTCCCTCAACACGCTATATAGATGTACATAGGTAGTGATTCATATAACAGTGGGGAAAATACATGATATTATATCTGAACCACATTACATGTGGGTCCCCTTATGTGTCGTGTAACCCTTATTCCTTTTGGTGAAACGTTTTACCTCTTCTGTCTTCTTAGTCTATACTCAAAACATGGCCCTCAAGTAGCCTATTGTGAGTTCTTTTCCAGGTAGAATGTGATGTTGGTCTTCATATCCTAACACCCCACACCGACCAATTTTATTTCATGATAAGGGTGAAAATCATGTTCTAGACTCATATTTGTTCTCAAAATTCTTGTACTAAGACAATGTTTAAGAGATATCAAATTTTCTTTATGTAACTAAAAATACCTAATATAAAAAATATTTATTATTTTTATAAAATTAAATCCAATCACACAGGATCTTATAATCACACACTACCCCTAAAAATAGCTCTGAAAATATTTTTAGATATATTTCCATGTTCTATAAGTGAAAACATTAATTGTACTTAATCCCATGGAATTTTACTCCAAATATTTTTTAATTGATCCATGGAAAAATATCCTTATGAGTGGGGTAGTCCTCGATTAGAATTTGATGGACTAACCTTAGGTAGTCCATGTCCAAGGACAATAGGCCAAACCATAGGATACAATCCATAGACATCTATGTTTTCGAAAACATTACGATGTAATTAAGAGTCCTTCATAAAGTATGAGAACTACCAAATCATAGTAGGTTCACCACAGAGAGTTTACATTAGTGAATCAGGTGGTTACATTTGTGTTCACTCAAGGCATTCCCACTCAGTAATCCAATTATTACACATATAGTCAGAAACCTATAGTTTTATGAAAATTTAGTAAAAAATAAACATTGATAAGTTATAAAATTATCATTGGGTCCAAGTAAGAAGATAAATCCATTTAATAATTATTTAAATTAAACCATTTCATTATGTTAACACTTAGAGAACTCTATGTGTGATTTGGATAAACCATATAAAAGGTGTCACTTTGGAAAACAGACACAGTAGAATGGTTTGAATTTAATATTTAACAATATTTTCCATGTAATTTAATAAAAATATAGAAATGATTTTATTAGGTTGATTTTTTAAACCTCTAATGTTTCTAAAGGTCCTAGTAAATCCTCAAAACCAAGGTCAATGCATTTAATTAAAGGACTAAAATTTTTGGAGGAAATGTGTGGATGGTTCGACATGTGACACAATGTATCAATTTATAAATGGGGATACCTTAAGAAAAAATTCATAAAAATGTAACATGGAATCAGGACAGACTCTTCCAAAAATATTATGTGACCCAATATTTTCTAACATAGATATCACATCTTAATAGATGAATATTCAATGAATATCATAAATATATTCTAGAAGACCATAATGGTTTAGTGTTTTTAGAGAATAGTAACCCAATATTATTATATATTGAATGATATTTAACATCACACATAATGAAATTATCATTTAGTACTATTAATTGGAATAACAGAATTAATCGATTCTATTTAACCTTAAGAAATGACATAAACAAAAGGGTGTTCTCAAATGCTCATTAATGGTTAACATTGATGGTATGAATTGATGATCATATAAAATTATAAGATAAACCTAACGGTATGCAATTATAAATAAACCTAAAAATATTCACAAACAATCATTCTTGGATTATAAGCATTAGTAATGGAATACAACAATATTTTGTCAAATGTTATAAAATATAAATGTGAAAAATTTTCATAAATATGTCATGAATTAGAAGATCACATAATATAAGTGTGGAACCTTCATAAGTATATTATTTACTTTTTTTAAAATATATGATTGTAAAATCATAATTTATTAGGCATCAACACCTCTTTCATAGTTAATAATTGATTGGGAATCATCATCATTTTCTCATATAAAATCAATCATGTATACTTGTTTCCTTTCTTTATATCGTGAGATATAAAATGTAACCCAATGAATTAATGGGAGATATAGGTCCCACTTATCACATAATCCAAACATTTTTGTGCTAGATAATCATAAAACATTCATAATATAATAGAAAATGAAAAAGTAAATGGGATTCTAAAACATTTTTTTATTAAATAACATAAGGAAAAGAACCTAATGTTATAAACATTTCATAAAATCATCATAACATATCCCATGGAAATGTAATAGGTATTATAAACATATTTTAATCATAAACATTAACATATACCATACAATGAAATTATAATGGTGAATCCTTTGGATCAACTCCCCAAAAAATTATAATCAACACCAAAGGATGTTGCTGTTAGTTAAAATATAAAATCATCCCATATGTTTAGGGAAAAATTTCCATTGAATATAAACCTAAAAATAATAATTTAATATTAAAAAATTGATTGGATTATATGGTATATTTTTTTATTTCTTACCAGTTAATAAAATGATTCTTTTCACAGTTTATATAAAAATTCTAAACAACATCATTACCAAAAATAAAATAATACTTATTTTAAAAGAAAATGAGAAAATTGAAATGTTGGTAGAATTTTCTAAAAAAATCAATGTAATGTTGTATAATATTCAATAAAATAGTTTTATAAAACAATTATGTGTATAAAAAATGTTGTTTGACCAAAGATACAAATAAAATCAGTAATGATTAAAAAATGATTTAACATCTTCACTATGAAAAGAGAGTAAAAATATATGAAAAACATATAATTTCATGAAATAATAACTATATAAGAAAAGCCATGAGTTTCTTTACTGTTGGATCATAATATATCATTATTTAAATCATATCATAAATAATCTTGATAAACAATGATGTTGTAACATTATAAGTTTTCCACTTTAGTTTGCATTGAATCAAAATTACCATGAATGAATGAAAATTATATTGAAATTTATATCCAATATTTATCATGATAAGGATACCAAAATACATTCATGGGAAGTATATACACCACAAAAAAAATCAACTGTTGTATATGGAAGGTTTCCAACAGAAATAAATTTTGGAAGGAAGTCCCTTGCCTAATTATTGACTTCCTCCATACGAATTTGGAACTCGTGTATAATTAATATATGTATAATATATTACTATTATAGAAACATAATAAAATGTAAAAAATATATAAAATTTAATTATGAAATGTTATTAATTGTTTATCTACAATTCCTTGTCAATATCACATTTTAGGTAATCAATTCTTCGTCTTTATAAAGGATTTGGTTTAGTTTTGTTGGTCCTTCAATTTGATAATGATTACAACATTTCCATAGAGTTAATAATGATATAAATATCATATATATGAGTTATATATGTTTTTATAATACTTCATTCATGTTATATATATATAATTAATTACACTATTTATAGATATGGTAGGTCGTGCGTACAAATGAATGGCGTTTCCATTTTCAGGATGCATGAAATGAAAGTAAAGAAAATAATATATTAAATATAAAAATAATTTTAAATATATATATATATATGAAATATTTTTGTTAAACATATCCTTATCACCTTATATGTATAGTATAAGTGTATAATGAATCACATTTGTTTGTGTGGTGGAATTCTTTCATACATACAAGCAAAAATTTAATATTCCCATGGAATATATATTAAGATGGTTTTTGTGTTATTATAATTCCAAAAATATAATTATGTAATTAATATCATATAAATAAGTTAAATCAATAATTATATCCTTCTATGAATTGTATCACCCCATTAATTTAAAATATTTTCTTTTTAAGAATAAATTTAATTTTGTTTCCTGCATGTTTTATACACAACACTATGTAAAGCTCCCAATACACACACAAAAAGCGTGTAATGGAAAATAACACCATTAGAATTTATGGAATATATATTTTAAACTAAATTAAATAAATCTCACTATATGAAACACCAATATTATCTTGTGTTATATGAAACACTGTTTTAGATTATGTTACTTGAAATAAAAAGTTCATCCAATATCATGTGTTACTTGTAAGGGTGAGATTTTCTAAAATATAGTATACGATTAATTTTATTTATTTAATATGATAATTAACAAAAGTAAATTGTAATATAAAGCATGAAAGGGAATAAATAAATTTGGAAATTATTATTTACATGTGTTTATATGATTATTTGTTGACTAATTAATGAGAAATAATTATAAAATCCAATTTACTATAAAAGAAACATTTTCATATAAATAACTATTTTAATGCATCAAATGTGGGTTTTATATTAATAAATTCAATTAAATACATTTAATAAATGATATTAATGAAATTTATAAATTATATATTCAATTAAATTTTTTTACATTCAATAAATATTCTTCATAGGCATATGGTAAGTATAAATCCAATTTTACTTATAAAAAATAGTATTTTCCAAAAGGAAATTTTTCCACCCTTTAATGTCACACTTGATTCAATAATAAATTTGAAAATTTTTATATATTTTATTTTTAAAATTTAACTTAATTTTTTAAATTTTAAGGTAAAAATTATATTACGTTGATATTTTTTTATTTTTATGTGATTTTACATTTTTCATTAATAGTGGAAAACATAAGATTTTAATTTAAAATTATATTTTTCATCTAAATAATTTATAATTTTAAATAATATTTTACATAGATTTAAATTTATAATAAGGTCAATTATAAATCTCTAAATAAAATTTATTTCACTGGAATAAATTTAGTATTGAAATTGGATATTAAAACATAACAATATTTTGATCATCTTCTCTTTATAAACTCGATGCTTCGCCCGTCTACATAATTAATTTTCAATTAATTTCTTCTTCCTCTCTAATTTTAATTTAGATTAATGGATTAAATATTTCTAATTGTAATAGTTTATAATATATATTTATTTTAACATATTTTTTTACTGAAAATATTAGTGAATGAAATTGAAATTAATTATAGTGATTAAGGTGAAAATGATTTTAAATAGTGGTTAAATGTTAATATTATGGTTCCAAATGACCATGAAATTTGTAGAAAACATATTGGATGTAAATATTTCAACCATATCTAAATTTTTTAAATTTTTTTTCATTATTGGTTGAATATTATGGATGGTATACCTCCCAATAGTGTTTATTATGTCGGTATTTTCAGGTTTTCCACTCACCTCTATGATAAAAGGGAACTCACTATCCTCCATTAATCATAAATATAAAGAGTTAAGGATCTTACAAAAACTACCCAAAAATATCCCAAAATCAATCCCTTCATCCATGAATCCTCACTTTTGTTATAAATCCAAACAAGGAATTCTTTTTGTATAAACCAAAAAGAGTTACCAAAAAAGAGGTAAAGTTATTTAATGGGAAATTTTGCTTTATATATTTATAAAACCCATAAATTATTCTTATAACTTCTGCAAAATCACAACTTGTAATTGATGTTCTTCCTTCACCTATTTATAGGTGGAACACCTTGTAAAAAAACTAGCTAACAAATGTTTCATCCTCAGCCACCGATATTGATGGAGCTAGTTAGGATACATATTGGTAAAACCGGGATGCACTATCTAAATAGAGGCATGAAACTCCTGCATAAGTTCCTCATGTATTTATTCTAGAACCTAAATACATCCACAAATACAAATAATTTATCCTCACCTATATTCCAACCAAGAGGTAGGTCCTCACCTTTCACACTCTCTTATAGGACTAGGCCCTCTGAATGAGATAGTTGTCTCATCCTCACTCTATCCAGAAGAGTAGAATTCACATCTAAATATAGTAGAAAAGGCTACCCTTTTCTATCATAGACCTCTAAGTCTAGATATGAAAAGAAATCCATAAAATGTTACTTGTTATTGGACTCTTAAACTACATGTATATTATTCTTCCTGCTCAATGCATCAGCAACTACATTTCCCTTTCCAGGCATATAAGAACGCTAGAAGTCAAACTATAGCAGGAACTCAAACCACCTTCCCTTCCTAAAATTCAGATCACACTATGAAAATATACTTTAGTCTTTTACAGTCCATGAACACTACAAAATTCTATCCTGATAAATAATTCCCCCAACAACACAAGGCGTGTACAACAATGGAAAACTCGAGATTATGCCTTGGGTAATTCCTCTCATGTGGACTCAACTTATGAGACTCGTACGCCATGACTCACTCCTCATACATCAGAATTATTCTTATCTTGATATCTTATGAATCATAATAAAAAGTGTATCTCAAGACTAGATCTAGTAGAATTAGGACTGGCATTGAATTCAGTATCCCTTTCAGCTCATGAAAGGTTGGCTCATAGGTATCTGACTATTCAAATATCACACCCTTCTTAGTAAAGACCATCACATGTTCTTGTAATCATGAAAATTATTGTATTAAACTCCTATAATATCTAGATATCCCAAAAAAATATGTATATCAAATAAATTCTTGGGTTGTTCCCAAGAAACTATGGTTCTCACCTTCTCTAGTTCAACTGATACTCCAGCCTCTGAGATAATATGACCCAAGAAGTAAATATTATATATTTGAAGTGTCACTTTGTGAGATTATCATATAACTAATTCCATCTTAGTGTATCCAAAATGATCTCAATATATTTTTCATAGTGTTTTTGATAGTGAGAATACACCAAGATATCATTCATGAAAATCAATAAAAAATAAATCCAGATAAGGATTGATAACTCGATTCATTAGCACCATGAAAACTATTGGGGCAGTCATGAAATCAAATGTCCTGACCAAATACTCATATAAACCATACCTTCTATGAAATTTTTTATAATGTATTTATATAGGTATAACATGCACCTGGTGACATCTGACCTCAAATAAATCTTTGAGAAAACTTGAGCTCCTTATATCTGGTTGAAGAGATCATCTATCTATGGAAAGGGATCCTAGATCATAACCTTAAACTTTTTCAATTTCTAATAATTTAAACATATCCTAAAGGTACCATCCTTATTTTTTTTTAAAAGGACCATAGAACCCCATGTAGAAGTATAAGGTCATATAAACCCCTTTTTACTCTGAGTCCTGTAGCTTCCTATTAAGATCCCATTACTTTGTAGTAGCCATCCTGTAAGGAGGAATGGATATTGTTGAAGCTCCAAGAACAAGATAGATAAAGAAATAAACCTCTATCTTAGTAGGTAAACTAGAAAATTTATCTGTTAAAACATCCCTAAAATGATCAATCACTTAAGGGAAAACTTCCTGAGGCAATCCTTGATCATCTATATATAAACTATCTATTTGGGTTGTTATCCTTCCCAAAACATGATTCTATGTCATAGCTCATTTCACTTGTACATCTCATTCACCCTTATGAATAAAAAATCTCCCTTTAGTGATGTGAAATTCATCCTTTGCTGATAGCAATCAACATAGGCATGATAAGAAACTAGTCATTCTATCTTGAGTATGTCATCAAACCCAGTCATCTCAAGCCAAAAAATGATTCCATATGAAGTGGAACCCACCAATCTCAAGGGGGAATTCCATGTATTGGAGTACACCCTTCATTTTGATCCCCAATGGAGTATCAAGTGTCATAACACCATTAGAAAACCGAATAACTATCCCAAGGATTTTTGTAACAGGTGAATATATGAAACTTTATGATACACCTATACCAAAAAGAGTATATATGAGATTAGAGGTTCCTAATATCATAACTCACACCATATATGGATGTTGTTGATATGCTTCTTAGGGGTAGGATATATAAAATATATTTTTCCTGAACCAGGGCCTTGCGAAACAACCTCAGTGTTTAAAGTAATCCCAAACTATTTTCCAGGTGAAACTGGTGAATGGTATCCTCAGCTATGAACACCACCTCATCCTGAATGACCAATAATTCCCTAGCTCCTAGCCTAATGTGGAACTGTAAATCCCATTCATGAACTTATATTCAAATATTACCCCCTTCCACTAATATTTGGAGGGAAGAACCTATAAAAGAATTATATATGGAGAGTCCTACTACAATCTCATCACTTGACTGGGTCCAATCACAATGATTCCTCGTATTTCCTCATCTCCCATACTGGTGATAGAAAATAGCACTACCATCACTAATAGACTGGCTATAATTATCCTTATAAGAAGCCTTAAAATGGATTTTATAGCCAGAAGATGCTGAACCACTAGGTTGAGAGGCTAAATTTCTCTACTCTATACCCCCTTAATCCCTTAGGTTCTTCTTTTTAATAAGTTCTAGATTCACTATCTTAGTAATGGTCACTAGCCTGAAAAAATTGACCTATGATAAAATGGAATAACTAGGACTTTCCTTGAATCATCTCACCCTCGATAACTCATCATAAAGGTATATTGGTGGAAAAAATTGAAACTCTGTAAAGTGTGATGAATATTCCATAAAATTTCTCACGCCCTACTCTAGAAACATAAAATCACTGGCCTTTTCATCTCTCTGGGTCTCAATAAACAAAAAATCATATAACCTAGATTATGAATCCCTCCAAACCATATCTCTCAAGGTATCAGCATCGTTCAATACATCCCATCATCGCTTTGCTACTCCCCAAATAATATAAGTAATGAGCTTCACTATCCCCTCAGGATTTGTATCTAGAAGCTTGAATATTGAAAAAGTGGTATCAAGACACACCTCAACAGCCTATGGACTGCCATCCCTTTAAAATGTGGTCATATTATATTTCTTCTATAACACCCTCATCAGCTCTATCATAGACGATTTAGGTTGTGGTGCTCCTTGAAAAATATGAATATAGTGAAAGAATCCCTCATGGAAATTTTCCCCAGTTCCCATATCACGTAAAACTATTGGTTTCTCAGCTGGAACCACATTTGGATCTACTGGTTTCCCATGGACCACCAATGTGGTAGCAAGGTAATCACCACCCTCCTAGTGTATGACTAGATTTCTTCATGGTGGAATGTATCTATAATTATAATAACATACCTAAGAAAATATTTAACCCAATAAAATCATACATATAAAATCATAGGATAGTTCAAAACCTACCTATTAATATTCCATACCCCTCTTTCTACTCTTAAATCAAGGAATGGGTAAAATAAATGGTTGTAAACATCACTAGAGACACTACCTACTACCCACTCTAAATTCGGGTCTGGGTCAAGATATCTATTCCACATTTTCATTTTCATTTCAATTAATATTTATATCACATTTATCTTGAAGTGGTTAAAACAAATGTTTCACCACTTCTGATCCATAAGGGCTTATACACCTCATGAACTGAAATGTGGCGTCCACATAATAAATACCATAACACGTTAAATTCCATGTGACCAATGGTCCAATACTCAATGATCCATAGTTGGATTATTAGGGAGAATTATATAGAATAATTTGGGAAAAACTATTTAGTTTATGGTAAACACTCTAAGTACCAACCATGTTTCTCAATTCCCTTCACAACCCATTTATAAAATAAAAGGTATATCATGTGAGGCACATGTCACAAAACTTATGCAATTAAGAAATGAACCCTATATGGAATGGAATAATTCATGGAATATGAATTATAATAGGTTCCAAAAATGATGAACAAGATTAATACCCTCATCTCTTCAGGAAAAAATAAAATCCATAATCATAAATACCATCAAAAAATAAGTGTGTCACCCAATGGTGGAATCAAATCAATTATAATAGTAAAAATATAGAAAAAACTCATCTAGTATGGGAAATTTGGTTTCTTCCTGTAAATGGGTTTGTTTCTCCTAGGAATATCACATTAAAAAATCCCAATACCTTCTTAATCCACATATATTGTATTAAAATATAAAGATAAACTGAAAAGAAATGCTATGATACCACTATGTAACGTCCTGACATAGATGCCACTAAACGGTACCCTGAGTCGGTGGGTCACATGGAATCAAGCATGCCTCACCATACGCAAGAGGTTTCCGACTAGAAACAAGGGCCTAGGGTGTTTTTATGTGTAGAATATTACCTCATGTTAGAGTATAACACAGTGGTAGAAATCATATAGATCAATAGTGGAAGCAGAAAAATAACTAGAAGAAGATAAATCATCCAAAATACTATAATAAATAATAAATGCCAATGGAAATCTCATATAAAAAATGATTTTTCATTTCATGTATCCATAAAGAATGAAAAAATATATACAATTATTCATTATGATATATATATATATATATATCAAAATACCAAAAAGACCAAAAATGAACTATCCCAACTAGCATCACAATCATAACTCAATCGTGTGCTCTCATACACCTGAGCAATAAATAATTCAAGCATCATATAGTGGGTGATTTCCCTGATCCCTACCTACATCCATGAATTACATCAGAGTACCCTATGGTGACCCGAATAGGGTGTGAGATAACACTCAGAAGGCCACCACCAACTGTGTCTACAAAAAATCTTGTATGTGAGTTATAAGTAAAATTAGTGTCCCATATATGACATGTATAAAAGTTTTAAAAGTAACATGAATAAGTATGGCGGTACAATTATCCTAACAAGTAACTATATAAAAAAAATTCAAGATCACTTAAACAAGGGAAGTTCTAAAGTATAATTAAACAAATGATTCAGTCTAGTCTAACAACTGACAGCCGATACCCATACCAGGGCTATCTATAAAACTACTAAAGAATCCACAGTGGCCTTTCTGTATACCCAAGTGTAAAACATACCTCATGGAAATTATGAATAATACATTATATAGAATTTACCATGTCCATTTCATATAATCATTTCACCCACAATGGCCACACCATGTAATCCAATCATCCACATCAGCCTCACCTTGTAATCACAAGTGTCAGACCAGAAAGGGTCAGATCCAAGGTATATAAGACAAAGGAATCCATGTGGAGTACTAGGAGTATCTCAATGGAAAATCATTAATGAATTTTTTGGGGTATAAGGGCAATGTTAATAAACCATTTCTATTATTATACTAAGCAAGTTAGATCCAAGGGTTATCATAGCCCAAGGCATCCTATGAAATCAAGACCCAAGGAGTAAAAAAATCAAAGGAATCCACTACAGTGAACCAGATACATGGGGGAAACATACATGGAATCTATGGAATCAATATCCAAAGATCTCATCCAATACATCCACTACCATCTCATATCATCATCTCATTTCATTCACAATTTCATAACATTCATATTCCATGAGTTCTCCTAAACCATTTCTGCAATTTCTATATAAATCATTTAATCAAAAGAAAACACATATTATCACATATCATCATATAACATGGAGGAATCAACTCTATCCTATCGATCAATTCAATTATCATTTAGTTAATAAGGGATTCATCTAAATAGGAAATCTCACACACACCCAGAATTGGTATATCAAAAGGAAGAATACAAAGAAACACCCTATAGGTGGCCTTGGTTGGGGATAACAACCTCCAACAAACTCAAAGGTACTAGTGGAAAACCTAACCAGGTACCAATTAGTTCAAATAAACTATTTAATTAATTTAAGAGGCACCTTCATAAATTCAAGCACGTGACACAAATGAAAAATTCTATAAAACATCCAAACCATATGGGAAAAGCTATATACCACCTATCGTAGGTACGTAGTGGATCACTAATATATTATTAAGCTCTAATTTGTTCTAAATACAAAGAAAAATGAATAATGGACAAAATCATAAAAAAAAGGACATATTATCTCGAACAAAAATAGTATAGCTGGTACCAAGGAAAACAAAAAAATGGAATAATAGGAATAAAGAACCCACTTACATAGATCAAATGAGACCGATAGTGTTCAATTCCAAGTCTGGGTGGAGAATCTACACCAAATCCTACCTTTTGACATTCAAAAGAGCTCCCACATAAAGGTTTTTTTCCACCATAGCAAATGAAAATGAAATTTTAGGTTTTAATACATTTTAACGGAATTTTGGTCATTTTTTCAAAAGCACTGGTTCGCAAGGTTTGACCACACAATTGGACAAACTTTGTGCTAACTGTGCACCCCTCACTATATTAAGGGGACATTTCATGGTTTATGCACACAGTTTTCCAAACCATGTGGAAACTATGTAAAAGAACTCTACTAAAAAGTATGCAGCGTTTTCATGGTTGTGTTCATGAGGTCGCACGGTTTCCCCAAACTGTGCCACCTCTTACACCTCACTATCAAGCCCCACACTGTTAGGGGTAACCATGAATACTATCCTACATGGTTTCTCCTAACTATGGGGCCAATAGTTTTTTCCAAAAATAAGGGATTCGGGCTCCAAACAAGCCTCAGATACACTTGATACACCAATGATCTCAGTAGGCACTCCCATTAGGCCATATGAAATTATTTAAAATGAAAAGAAAAATATATGTACCTCATAGTAAAACCTGGGAAGAAAAATATTTGTACCTCATAGTAAAACACATGATTTTACAGTTGGCACATGGTTTTTCAAATTGTGCATCCAAACCATGTAGCTCTTCATGTATCCTAGTTGGGGACACACAGTTTTCAAAACAATTTAGAAAAACCATGTGATGTGAAATAAATATTCCAAATTTTGATATTAAGACATGATAATCACCCATATTTCCTCATTATTATTTCATTGTAAAGGTTTCACAACCAAGGAGACTCCTCCTAGATATTTTGGGGATTTTTTTCCTCTTGATGGTTGATTTTGATGGTTCTTTGACTATTGTATCTAGATTCTCTTAGGTATGTTCCCATTTCATAAATTCCTTCATTTATCTTCTATATCATCCCTTTATCTTTAAAAAACATAGATCACGGTTCTTGATTCTATATTTGTGGTTTATGACTTGATCTAATTAGGTTTCTTATAGATTAATCATGGTTTTGGGATTTGTTATTCAGATATTTTATTATTATAATGAGTTCTTATAAAATCATTCTAGTATGTGTATTCTCTCTCTCCTGTTGTGCTATAAATGTTGAATTGGATATTCTTATTCAATAATTGTTGTCTTAATATCATCCCTTTATTTTTCTAGTCATCAACCCTCTATTGGTGGATCCCTTATTTGGTGTTGATGAGATTATGATTTGAGGTAGTTGGTTTCATAAGGTAATTACAATCTTTTTAAGTGATTAGTTTTGAAATAGAATTCCAATTGATTTCTAAATATTGATTTGATATTCTAGATATTAAAATCTATATTGTAATGTGTGTATTGAACTTTTTGTTTTTTTATTTTAAAATAAAGTGTAATTTCGTTAAAATGGATTTGAAATTAAATTAATGATTTGAAGATATATTTGATGAAAAAAATTTGATGTTTGTTTTGAAATTAAATTTTATTATTTTTGATAAAAACCATTTCATATTTTATTTGAAATGAAATGTAATGACTTTTGATGGAAACCATTTGATGTTAGTTTTTGAAATGAAATTACATGTTTTGAAACTTGAATTTGGGGATGATTGAATTGATTATTGAAATTATTTTATATTCATTGAAATGAATGATATCCCTAAGTATGATTGATGACCTTGAAGAAAATGGGATCCTAGGTAGTTAGGTGGTAGGATATTCATTAAAGGTAAACGGATATCTAGCAATGAGTTGACAATGACAACAAAACAAAACTATCCTGGGGGGATATTATTTTCTCCTTTTGTATTCTCTCTTATTCCTCTTATGCATGGGATATAGGGAGTGTGTTCACACCTTAGGGAATATTTCACTAAGATTATATTGAACCTTGTGAGTAAAACTAACTAACCTTAGTTTTTATTACCATAGTGATATGATTAAAAAAGATTATTAATTCCAGTATTTGATTGAAATGGTTATTCATGCCTACATTCATGGAAATGATTATTCATGAATATGTTGAAAAAGATTTTTAAATCTACCTAATTTGAGTAAAATTATCCATATGAACATTGAAAATATTTAAATGACATGTTTTATTTGAAATTCATCGTATTTATTTTACTTGATATGGATTATATATGCAATGCATTGTGAGATAATAATAGGGTTTGCTTCTTACACACAACCTTTTCCTTCAGGAATTTGTAGAATTTCTTATAATAGTTCTAGGTAATGGAATGGATATTCTTGGGGGAAGTGGATGTTCTTGATGACTAGTACCTTGGGAGTTAGTGGTGACTGGTAGAGCATATGGTCCACTTATCATGTGGAGATCTTCTGATGTTATCTACCATGTTTTTTATGATGAATTTAGTTGATGTACTATTTTCGAGACATGTATCTGTCTATTTATGGTACTATTCTCCTAAGGAGTGTGTTTCAAACCAACTATTTATTGTTTTATATCCACTATATTGTCTTGATGAGTTATTTTTGTGATATAATTGTTCTCTCTCATTTTTCTTAATGGCTAGGCACTAGTCACCAGCCCATGGGTATCGGGAATACCCTTCAGGACATGTAAAAATTTATCTGGGTAGTATTTAGGTGGATTATTCAGGGTTTTGTTTTTGAAAATATAACATTTTCCCCTTTCATTCAATTGAAAATAATAATTTCTCTCTTGCGTACATGTAGACTACCACTATTATGAAGATATGTGATTCATTTTTATATTACCACTATGTATAGATGATTCTAAAATTGTATATAAGTAATAAAAGTTATATTAAATAAATTAATAATATTTTTGAAAATATTGATCTATTTCAGAACTTCTTTATCCATAGACAATATATTAAATTATTTTTGGAAAAATTATCCGAACAACCTTAAGTAGTCGATATGAGAAAGAAAAATTCAAAGAATGGAATCCAAATTATTATAATTGGAATATTAAAAATGTAATATAAATGAAATTTTTTTAAAAAAAGTATTTAATAAATTTAAATTCATTATATAGTAGGATCAAACATGTACAGTTAAATAAAGACCCAATGTAAGGGTAATTTTGTCTCATCCCCACTTTAATGAGACATGTTTATATTATGAACCTAATTTCACTTATATAGTTCATATAATTCCAATTTGACATATTATATCATTAATTAATCATAATTCATGGTAGTCATACTTTCAGTTCATGCATAATCTTTTAAGGGGTTTTCATTCAAAAATTATCAAAGTCGTAAGTAATGTTTGTTACAATCTCATTTTATCTCTATGTTGTTTATATTCAAATTTTCTTTGGAAAATTATGTGAACCTAAACACATAAACCACATATATTTATTTTAAATTCTTTATGTTTTTTGTTTTAATGTTTATTTTACATTTATTCACTTTTTTATTAATAATAATCAAGTGAGTTATAGGTAATGGACTTTATTTTTAAAAAACCTATCTTGAATTTTTCCTTCCAAACACTTTTTATTACATTTCAAGGTTCTATAAAATATTTTTAATAATATTATTTTTTAATATAAAATTATTATTTTAAGTATTTTTCAACAATATTTTTACTTTAATTAAAAAATTATAATGAATCTTCTCACCATTTTCCAAATAATTAATTTTTGGAATTTTTACCAAAAGTGTGAAATTAATATTTAATTCAATGTTTACCACACCAATGGAATTTACCACTATCATAATTATTATTTTCTTTGAAGTTTCATTTCACTATTTCAATGGTCATTTTTAATGAAAATATTTATCTTAGTATTTTGGGAAGTTTTATTTAAAATGATATCAAATGAAAAGGGTATTATTTTCTTAAAGGAATGAAAAGAATTTTGAAATTTTATTTTTAAGTTTTTTCTTACACAATGTTACATGAAAGTTATTTGTAATATTTTAATTATATTTTTATTTATAAATGCCTATCTTTACTAAAAAATATTCATTTTTGATAAATATATGGTATTATATCGCTTTTTATTGATTTTTAGACTATACCTTATTTTGAGATCATTCACTTTCTTGTGATTATCTTCTATATCACTCTCTATTATTCATTAGAAATTATTTTTCTCCTTTATGTATATATTCTCAATATCATGGATGAATTGAGTATCATTTCTATTACATTGATAATGTATCAACTGTATACCATTTATATATATGGTATTATTTGAAGGAATTTTATTAAGAAATTTTTTTCATTTACTGGGGAAATATTTCTTATTCTTCATTCAATATTAATTATTGATGATTTATAAGTTATTCGAGAATGAATTACATTGATCATAAAATATATGAGGAATTAATTGGACATACATTCGATAGTTGGGGCTCTGTTATAGATGGACCCTCGATGCATTGACAGGTCTCCTGAGACAAAACAAAAAATAAATCCATATTATATAGTTATCTATTTTACACTTACCCATTTATTAAGAATGATGTCTTAACAGAGGCCTTTATGGTAAGATTCATGATAACTTGGATGAGGCATTGATGGAAAGTTAATGAGTGTTAAAATTTATGTATTTACTTTATTGGGAATTTATTTTTCATTATCGATATGATTTATATGTTGATGTTATCTGTGGATATACTTTGAACTAAAGTTGTTGATTAAAATTGAATATGTTTTGATTATCCAATATTCCATATTGATTATGCCTTGTCTACTCATGATATGTTTTTTTGTATGTTTTAACTTACTAAGTATTTGAGAAAACACTTATTATTTCCCCCATGATATGATGAAAGAATCTTTGATTGATTTTTCAAGAATACAGGAATGTTTTCATGTTATGTTTTAAATTTCCAA
Organism: Viscum album; assembly: GCA_963277665.1. NCBI lineage: Eukaryota > Viridiplantae > Streptophyta > Magnoliopsida > Santalales > Viscaceae > Viscum > Viscum album. The sequence continues at coordinate 931,811,023 of OY728137.1, forward strand.
TGTAATATGGAAGTCATGTACATATATAGTTTTCAAATACTACTAATATAATTGATCATGCATGGTATGATTCATTTTATGTTATACCAATATAATAATTAAGAATTGACTCTGGGTTATTGGAGTTGGGGTGCTACAGTTGTTATCATATAAAGTTTAGTAGGCCACTTGGTAGCTAGAATTTAGAAGAACGTTGCTTACATAGGCATTATGATAATCCCTTAGAGTATTTGAGAACTTTTTAGGAAATTTTATTCCATGGATAAATATTCATGTTGAATTTGGTATTCCTAAGTGGGTTACATTGTTTAGGGATGGCACCAAGTAGAATTAAGTTGATCAACACCTGTGGACAATATAGGGATTACCCTATTGAGAAGGTCAACATATAAGGGTTTGGATCTCATCTGATCATACAAATATTAAGGAAACTAACTCTAGTTATGATTAATACCCATTCTCATATTGAGAACAAAATAGAGGAGAATATAAAGTGAAATATATTATAATTATTCTTCACCAGTTATATCAAGTAATGAAAAACAATATGAACCAAATTAAATTTCATAACATGAAGAGAAAAGTAAAGTTTCATGAATGTTCATGTGATAAAGACTATGGATGGAAAAATATTTATCATACCATGTGTCAATAATGTTTGAAGAATCACTTGGGTAAATTATTAAAGGTAATGGAAGTGTGTTAAAAATTTGGGTAAAAAGGAAACCATTATCATAATCACAAAGGTAATAAATAATCTATTAATTTATAGTGCTTTAACTGTAAATAGATTTTACATTGTAAAAAACAATTCGTCAATCATCAAGGATGACCCTAATAATTTGGTTGTGGTATTTATTGATGATATCTTCAAATAATATAAGGATTGTAAAGATCGTAAGAATCACCTAAGAATCATTCTTGATTAAAAGGTGTTATATGAGAAATTTGGTAACTGTGAATATTGATTTTAGGAATTTTATTTTATTGGGAATATTTTCTCCATATATGGAATATTGGTTGACATTTCTATGACAAAACCAATAAAATAATATCCCCCATGGATGAATGTAAACTCTAATTATTTTAATTTAGAATAATTTTTCTTAATTTGGAAAATATATTATTATGATGTATTTATATATATCAATGGTAGTTAGTTTAAGGATTAAAAGAAAACATCCAAGGATTTTACTAATAATATTTAGCTGTATATAGAATTTAGAAACTGTGAATTTTGAAAACATATGTTGAATGGTATCAATAACCCTGAAAATAGATGTGATATTTTAAGAGATATTTATTAAAGAATGTATAAATTACCTTAAAGATTATTATTTTATTTGACAAGGCGATACTTGGTGAATTTTATAGCATTTTATTGTATTTTATCTGGGAAAATTCATATTTTTGTAATATGTAATTAGGGATTATATATATTTGAGTGATAAAGGTTATTTGGGTATAAAAAATGAGATTATTTTGGATAAATAAGTGATCAAACCAACTTTATTTTTTAGTTCAAATTAAATCAAGCATATTTGAATGGTTTTAAATTGCTCTTTAGTTAATATTAATATTTTTTAGATTAATTTTTTATGAAGGTTTATTCATATTGGTTAATATTTTAGATTATTATAACCAATTGGTTTTAGATAGGATGAATAAATTTTCATTCTTTTTTAGATCTTATAGATATTAAAATATGATTTTAGAGTTTGATCCATGAAAAATTCATCATGATTCTCATGATTCCCATCAAATGATTAAATCATGCTTATAGAATGGGAGGAAATCAAGTAAGTAAATTTTATCATATTTTATATCCCAATGCCAAAGGGATTTCTTAAACTCAAGAAAATTAAAGATAAATCTATTGAGTCTTATATGGAAGGTAATACTCATTTACCAAGGTACGTTTTTATAAACTCATTTACAAGTATGAGTCTAATAGAGGTACATTCATAATAAGTTTCATGGTCATTAAATATAAATTATTATTGAATATTAAATCTATATCAAACTTTATTAATATGTTATTAAATATTTATTTAAAAAAATTTAAATTTTATTATGTAATTTATGTAAGTAGGGATAATGTAATACCATGATATTTTAGTTTATATTCAAATAACACTTTATTCAATAGATAACACCGCACGCAACCCTAATCTTAAAAGAACCATGAAATAATATTAGTTAAATATGAATGTTATTACCAAACAGTTTTTTAGTAGGAATGAATAGTAATAATTATATTTTAAAATATACATATAGTTTTTTCTTAATAATATGAATAATCAATAATACATTAATTATCAATTGATTATAAATGACGATGAAATGTTTTTTTAGGTAAAAGAAATATTTTTTATAAAATTATTTTCTATATGAAATGTATTTTAATTACTATTGATATATGATTATAATGAAATAAGTATATTATATATCTAATTTAATGAATTAACACTCGTTTAATTATGGATATTATGCATGTAATGAAAATAAATTCATTTTATTCTTTAAAAAACATTTTCATCAAAAAATGGTTTTATTGCATTTTGTGTGTGGATATTATAATTAATTTCTACCCATTTTATCATTTTCTTGAAAACAATGTATATGATTCTTAAAATAATCATGTTATAATATTCTAGGTATTAATTTTTGGGAACTTTTTTCCAAGGGTTTATTTTTTAGTGAATAGTAACATAATACGGATATTGCAAAAAACATTGATTTTATGACATTATAATGATATAATAATGAATGTAATATTTATGAAAACTTTTTCATATAAAAATATATATTTAATAATTAACATAATTAATATAGAAATATAATTTTGAACATATTAATATATACTAAACATTTTAGAAATCTAAGTAATTTTTTTGTTCAAATAAAAAAATAGTTCTTCACTCTAAATAAAATTTTTACAAGCTTCCTTTCGATTTTGGTTTAGTTTTTATGAACATTAAGAAAAAAATTATTTAAAAAAATCTAATTAACCACATTTTAATCATCATTGTGGTTTATTTTTATTTAAATTTTTTTTATTTTTAAAAATTTCTTTTTTCTAAAAATGGGTTTCATTTCATTTTTCAAACTTATGTTAAAGTTTATTTACGCCCCTTCTAAAAGTTTATTCATGTAAAATATATTCCATATTTATAATCATCATAATTAAAATTATTCAATAATTTAAAATTAATTTTTTTTCATAATGAATAATAACCATCGTAAATATTTATCACCCCGATTAAGGATAAAATGACCTTAAGAAGTTAAAAATAAAGAGATATGGATTTAGGAAAACACATAAAACTTTATTAAAGCTCATTGGGTGGTTTTATTTATACCTTACACTTTTCATATTAAAATATATGAAAATTTGGATCCACATTCATAAGAAAATTACTTTATATTATTTAAATATTTTAAGTAATTCCATGTGTTTCCCTCCCCACACTTATAAAAGGGCACCTATTCTCCTCCCATATTCACAAACATTGAGCCTTCTAGATTGGAAAATACCTAACCAAAAACATTTCTACCTTAATTTAATTCTTTATTGAGCTTCTTTTCATACCATAATACCATTTAAATAATAATTAAGGTGTAATCCAAATGAAGCCACTCAAATAAGACATAATCGCCTAACCCAACTCTTTCAAAGTTTATTTCTTCTAATAATTCCTACAAATATGTTGTATTCATCATAAAATAATTAATATATTATACCCTATATAATTATATGTAATTATTTTTATGGTACAACAATTTCCAACTCCATTATATCCTATGGAAAATAGAAACATCGCTTGTGCATATGTACAGCCTACCGTCTCCAAGTAGGATTATAATTTTCTTTTCAACACAAATTTACATGGATGGTTATAAATGAATAATTAATGAATATATATGATATATATGAAATAATTATTATCATTTAAATATTATATATCATCAACCTTCTTACCCTCCCATTTGTTTGAAAAAAGATAAGTTGCTCCTAGGTGTGTGTGGACGGTCACCTTCACAAAGCGATGTGATTTGTTTTTCTATTACCACCATGTATGGAATATTTTGAAAATTTTATATAATGAATAAAAATTATGTTAAAAACATTATTAAAATTATATATATGATGTAACTATTTCATAACTCCTATAACAATAGTTAATATACTGAAGTACTTTTGTAGAAATTAACAGAACAACTTTAAGTGGTAATTGTAAGAAAGAACTATTCATCAAACAGATTTAAAATTATTATAAAAGGAATTAAAATTTTAATACATGTAAAAATTTTTCTTAAAAAAATATTTAATAAATTTAAATTAATTACGCATGAGGATCAATCATGTACTACTAAGTCAAGGCCCATTGTAAGGGTAATTTTGTCTCATTTCAACATCAATGACACATGTTTAATTATTCACCTAATTTCATTTATATGGTGTATTTACTTCCACTTTACATATTATATAAATAATTCCTTTTTATTAATGGTATTTAAATTTTTAATTCATGTTTAATATTTTAAGGGGTTTTTATTCAAAAGTTATTAAATCCATAAGGGATTTTTGTTGCAATCTCATTTTATTTCGAAGTTGTCTATGTTTAGATTTTATTTGGAAACAATATATGATCATAATATCTAAAACCCCATATATTTTCTTATATAATGATTATTTTTGTGTTTAACATATTTATTTTCCATTTCTTATATTATTTTATTAATAATCAACAAGTGAATTACATGTAAGGGACTTTCATTTAAAAAAATCACATTTAAATGTTTTCCATACAAACTCTTTTTATTCCATATAGATGTTATTTTAAATGTTTTCAAGGATATTCATCTTTAATATCTAATGATTATTTAAATTAATTTTAAACCATATTTTAATTTATTTGTAAATTTAGAAAAATAATCTTTTTATGATAAAAATGTATTATTGGGCTTTTACCAAAAGTGTAATGGGAATATTTGTTTTACCATTTTCCACAAAAAAATAAGTTCCCACAGTCATTAAAAATATTTTATTCAAATAATACTTTACAAGTTTACATTTTTTTAAATAAAATCATTTTATAAATATTTTATAATATTTTATTGAATAAGATATCAAAATAAAAGGTCATTATTTTCTTACAGGAATGAAAAGATTTTGGAAAATTTATTTTTAACTTCGTTCTCAAACAAAGTTACAAGGAAGTTATTTTTAATTATTTGATTATATTTTATTTTATAAAGTATTTTTCTTCTATAAAACCTTCATTTATGATTAATCAATGGTATTATATCTTTCTTTACTAATTTATGTATTATAACATATTTTGAGATCATTCACTTTCTTGTGATCATGTTCTCTCTCACTCTTCATTATTCATTAGAAATTATTTTTCTCATTAATGGATATATTTTAAATGTCATAGGTGAATTAATTATCATTTATATTACTTATATAATGTATCAACCATATACCATTTCTATATTCAGTATCATTTTAAGTACTTTTATAATAAAGCGATTTCATTAGCTGGGGAAAAATTAATATTGATTCAATAAGGATAATTGTTAATTTATAATTCATTTTGAGAAAGAAATGTACTGATTATTAAATATATAGAGAATTCATTGGACATGAATTTTATGGGTGTGTCCCCATTATAGATAGCCCCTCGATGCGTCAATAGGTATCATGAGACAAAATAGTAGGCATGCCATATTACAAGGTTTTCCAGTTTATACCCACCCATTTATTGTAAATAATGTCTTGACTAAGTTCTTGATGGTAAGATTCATGATTACTTGGTTTATGCCTTGATGAAAAGTTAATTAATATTGGTATTTATTTATTTCCTTCATTGAGAATTATGTTTTCTTTATCCATGTAATTCCTATATTGACATTATCCATGGTTTTAATTTGAACTTAAGTTCTTTATTAAAATGGAATGATTTTTATTATCCACTATTCCATCTTTATTATATCTTATCTACTTATGATACCTTCTATTGTATGCTTTCCATTAGTAAGAATCTGATCTAACCCTTTATATGTTTTCCTTTCCCCATGATATCAAGAAGGAATATTTGAATAATTTTTCATGGATGTATGAAATTTTTACAAGTTATGTTTTTAATTTAATGTAATATAGAAGTTTTGTATGTATCTAGTTTTTCAAGACTATTAAACTGAATGATCTTGTGTTGTGTGATTCCTTATATACTGTACCAATATGATAAGTGAGCATCAACTCTGGGATACTAGAGTCTGGGGTTTAAAGTATGAGTCTAGTGTAAATTTTAATGTTTTGACCAAATAGTTTGGGATATTTTTTACCCTCTTTATAAACCATACATACCACCTTGTGCTTGATATAAATTGTAGATGCAACTGTGGAACCAAATCCCACCTAACTAGGAAACATTCTCAAAAATATATTTAAAAAATATGTGGGATGGATATATTAACATTCATGGAAAACTAAACAAGGTCAAAAAAATATCCACATGTAATAGAAAAAGGTAAAACTAGACAAAAACTATAATTAGACATAATTCACCAGCCAAACATATCCTAAGTATCCTAAAAATGTGGTGTTCTATGTGTGAAATAACCAATGAAACCACTAATTAAATTCCTTTGGATCCCTCTCTAAGAACCCATCAAGAGGTCCAAAAAGGTACCACTTAAACACCAAAACTTCATGCAGTGATAGCACCCATATTTGATCACTTTAACATTTATAAAGTCAAAACCAAATTATTTTCAAGCATTAAAACAAATAATGTATAGATTAGGAGTAAAACATATCCAATACACAGTTAAAACTACACTTGTAACCACATGTCATATTCCAAAGTGTATTTAGAGATAAACATTAGCTGGTGAGTGTAATCAGTACAATTATTCATGCTAAATATATAGTCATCCATCATAAAAAATCCTTATATATGGAAAATCCATGCCCTCTATACCTACTTCAAGACTCAACTAAATGTTTTTTATTAGTGGGGAGAGGAAATATTGTAGTCATTCCCACTAAATGAGCACAAATCAGTCCAAGTACAATACCAATTCTATATAGAGGATAGGGTTTTGTGTATACTTAATTCAAGGTAATCTTACAACCTATCCCTTTAGTAATAGAGAAAGGGGTATGAATAAGTCGAGGTGTTGTAGTCTTGTTCCATATCATCAACCAAATTTTCAAACCATAATGTAATTATATTCCTTTTATTCTAATATTTATTACCCGTTTTATACATATTTTTTGAACAGGGACTAAAAATAATATATAAGGGAATTCTTAAACAAAACTCTATGCCCATAATGTTTTTATCAATATGAAATGGAATCATGACCATAGTGAATAGTATTCTCATAAGACTAGGATATCATTAAAACTCTATGATCATCATATGTAACAATATAGGTAAGCTTATAAAGAAACAATCAAGATCATACTGCACCAAGAAAGGTCACAAAAATTCATAAATAATTAATGGTAGAAGAAAATATGTAATGTGTGCCAATATTTCATGTGCTCTAACATTTTCAATTCATTTTTCATGCTACGAAATTAACCCAACAATAAAAAATCTAATGGATTACCACATGATCATGTTAACATAAAAAATATTAGAATAAACCATCAAGTAATATTTTCATCTTTATAAATGAAGGCATGATAGACTGTTGCAACACCCTAAGATTTCAGAATATTTTATCTTTAATATTCTTGATTTTTTAGATGTCTCGTGATTATAAAAACAAAAAACATAAGTGAATAATGATATATTAATATATAAAATGGAATACATTATTATATAGTTAAATTAAATTGATAAGATGAATTTCTTTGTTAAAAAATGGGTCAAATTCACTTTAATGAGATACTATTAATTCTTGAGATGAACAAATTTTTTAAATTATGAAAAAAATTAAATTTATTACTTTTTAAGAATGATGTAAATAAAATTTATTGATATATTTAATAAATAATTAACAAAATAAATTAAATATATCCATTAAATGGTTAATTAATGATAAATAATAATATTGTCACAATTATTTGTCAAAGGGAATTTTGTTTGTTTAAAAATTATTTTTTCCTTATATATGTTTTTATTTATAAGAAAATTTCTACTATTTTTGAGTAATATACCTCTAGAATGTTATTATATAAAAATTATTATAAAATTAATTATCAATCATACATTGATTTCGAAATCATTATAAATGAATATAAAATCATTTTCAAGGTGTAACAATATATTTTTTGGAAAAAAAAATTTATGTACACAATGTATTTTAATCTTAATAAATTAAAATTTTCCACTATTGATGAATTATTTTAATTAAATTATTATGTTATATAATAAATTAAACAAATTTACATTCACCTAATGATCATTAGTAGGAAAATAATTAGATTAACTATATTTTAGACTTGAAATTTTTATTTTTCTGAAAATTATTTCCGACGCATTTATGGGTTTATTTTAAAATTAATTTCATCCAATTATAGTAATCTAATATGATAAAATAGTTTCCATATTTAATATCATAATTTCCAACTTTTTTAAATAGTTCAAATTTATTTTTTTTCATAATGAACATTAATCTAGGTAACAATTCATTAATATGGTAAAGGTTAGAAGGGTTAATGAGGGGTTAAACTAAAGAGATAAGGGTTATAATAGCATAATAACTCATCTAAATCCAAATGTTTGAATTTATTTAGACCCAATATCTTTCAAAATTTTAATTTGATCCAATTTGGATCTACCTTTCCATGAAAGTGTTTTTATATTATTTTAAATTTTAGAATAATTACAAGTGTCGTTCTCCTCACCAGAAAAAGATAACATCCTCCTTTGTTATTCAAACCTTCATGATCCACTTATCTTGAAAAAAATATACCAAAAACTCTTCTAAAATTCCCTAAAAACATTATAAAATTTTTTATCTACTAAAAATACCAACCCAGGGGTCCTTAAGAAGTGATCCAAATGAGGTTTCTCAAAGAATAGGTAATCATTTTCACTAAATCCTTTTATATTTATTTCTTATTATATGTCCTATGAATCTTATTTAACCATATTATCATAGTAAAATAATATTATTATTATTATTTAAATTTTATTATGTTAATATAATAACTATTATCTTTTTATCATCCATCCCATTAGAAAATTAAAACATCATCGTGAGTACGTACTGACTAATGACTCCAAAAAACCTTATAATTAATTTTTCATCACCACCTCTCTTATATAGTTATATAGATGAACTTAATTATTATATATTATTTTTATGAAATTATTATGATTATATAAATTTAAAATATTATCTAACTCTTTACCCTCCAATTTTATTCAAGATGATAACATCACTTATGCATACATGTGAATTACCACCTCCATGAAGTGATGTGATTTAGTTTTTAGTTATGTTTTAAAAGGATGGTCATAAAGATTTATCTAATGAATATATATCAAATTTATGTTTTTATTATTATTATATAATTATAAATTATTATTTACCTTTATTTTCAATTTTTCTTTTAGAAATTGATTATAGTCTTCAGGAGTACATACGAACTGCCATCTCCATGAATGATGTATTTTATTTTTTCATAACCCCATTTATTGGATGGTTATAAAGGTGTATATAATGGATAATTATGATATATATGAAATTATTAAAAATTTTAATATGATGAAACCAGGAATAAGGTGATTGGATCAGAACTTATGAACCTTAACATGTATAAAAAATAGAAAAGTGAACACCTAGAATTATGATTTTAAGAAGGAATTATTAATAAAGCAGTAATTTTAAATTTTAAGTGAATAATATCTGATAATATAGGTATGAATATGTTTCTAGTATAAATAAATAATAAATTTAAATTTATTATACATGAGGTTAAGATAAATTATGATGAAAGTCAAGTCTTAAGGTAAGGGTTTCTCATCTCACTTTTATTTCTGTGACACATCTAAAATATTCATGCTTGTTTCTTTTTTTGTAATGTATATAATGACCATGATTGTATTTTTTGATTATATTCATCAAATATATATTTATTTAAAAATATATCTAAGGTTATATCTTTTATGAGGTTTTTATTCATAGATTACCAAAACTGTAAGGGTTCTTTGTCTCAATATTGTTTTGTTGGGACATGTTTCATATGAAACACCAATTTGTGTATACATGGTGTATATGCTACCCATTTAATATAAGATATAATTAATATCTTTATTTTCATAGTATTTAAATTTCTATATGATGTTATTTCCTTTGAGGGTTTTATTATTTTAAATTAACTGAAGCGGTAAGGGTTTATGGTACAATCACATTTCTTTTCAATATTTTCAATGATAAATTTACAGTGGGGGAAGTTATAAGAACCTTATATTTTAAACCCCATATATTTTATTATACTCTTGTTATTTCTATGTTTTTCATGTTTACATTAAATTTTCTTCTCTTTGGTACTTAAAATTATTGAGAAAATATTTTAAGAAAAGTCATCCTTATTTATTCTTTTTGGGTTGGTAATATTTATCCTCTATGTATATGTTATTTAAAATGTTTAAAAATAATTTTATTTTAAATGATTCAATGATTTTTTTAATAAATCTTTTTCTATTTTTTAGATTCTATTAAAAGGATTAAGAATGGAAATTTTACAATGTTTTAGAAATAGGAAATTTTTTATATTTTATGAAAAGTTATAAAGGAATATTTTTTTCAATTTTTTATGAATGAATGGTTTTTCATGATGTAATGAATGTTATATTCTTAGAATCTTGCTTTATAATTTTCCATGGTTATTTTCACAGGAAAAAAAATTCTCAATATAATTGAAATTTTTAGATTTTAAAAATACCAAAGGAAAATATTATTTTTCAATCTTTTCAATGAAATGATTAAATATTATTTTAAAGGTATTTTTCATCTATTTAATCATCCTTTAATGTTTCCTATACTCCAATATGGATGTGTTCTAGCAGTACCATATATTTTATTTTATTTGATCAATTATAATGATAATGTTTTAAGAATTGTTTTATGAAATTCATTTCTTTCCATGGTTCAATTAGGTTTTGAGAAAATAATGAATGTTTTTATGATACCATCTTCTTAATTTATATGTTATATTACGATTATGTGACTATAACATCTTTATAAAACTAATCTCATTTTCAAAGGTTATTATATGATGAAATGGAAAATGTTTTTATGATCATATGTCACACATATGTATTGTTTTCCTTATGTGATGGGTAAGACCTAGATTATATACGCCTCCATTAAATTGCGTAAAAAGTTATATCTCATGAGATAATATATACTGGAATGGTGATTTAACTAAGTTTATTAAGCAACTCTATCCACTATAATAGTCTTAATATTCATCCTTTACTAAGTAAATGATGGAATTGGGAGTGAACCCAATCCACTATGGGAATCTATCTATTATGATAGTCTTGGAAGTGATTCTTGACTAAGTAATGGATTTTATATTCTTATGTGTATTAAAAAATCATATCTTATACATATGATATTTTTATATTGTTCATGATTGATTATTGATGGTTTCTCACATTTATTGCTTATGTCATTTTTATGATAAATCATTATGTCATGAATCATGATTAAGGATCTTCTTCAGAGTGGGTATGACTCTCATAAGTTATGATCATGTTATCATACCATTATACTAATCTTATTCTCGTATATTATCATTGATAAATATCTCATATGTTAACCCTCATTGATCATCTGAGCTCATCCATTCTTATGTTTCCATTTCATGAGGTTATAAAGAAATGTTTTAAATATGGTATGTTTACGAATTATACCATGTGATAAAATTTTTATGGGAGATTTTTTATATCATTCATGGAATAAAATGATTATGTATCTAGTCTCTAAATACACTAAACCTTTATAGTTCTGGTGTGTGTATTTTTATGTGATGTATTTCATATTCATCTAAAATGAGGTAATATTTAAGTATGAAATAATTAGGTATCCTCAGTTGGTATTAGAGATGTATCTTGTTATTTTCTTAGATTAGGATTAGAAAATTTTCATGAAAACCCTATGGATAAGAAGGTGTTATAATTTAGGTCATATTAGAACTAATTTTCATGATTATATGATTTTTTACTCTAATTATTATTTTTTACACTGACACTGAGAATTTTGGTTTTAGATTATGGATGAAACTAGGAGGAACCAAGTTAAAAATGTATGTAAAGGATAATTTGGTCATTTTCTGAATGAGAGACTAATTGGGATAGAATATGGAGTAAAAAATATTTTTCTTATGCCTAACCAACTACCATGAATTATTATTAACAACCTAAACCTAGTTGATTTTCTTAATATACAAAATAAGCGGAAAATGGGGTTTCAGGAGAGTTAAGATGATAAAGATAATGAAGGTATAAAGGTTGGATTTCAATGTTTCATGAATGTGTGAATAATCCCCTCGAGAAATATCTCATAAGAAAAAAGTTATTTTTTAAATGTTGAAGATATAACATTATGAAAATCAATGTCCAAGGATGAATGATAATGAAGGGGATCATCAAGGAAATATGAATAATGATTTAGAAAATCCATATATTATTATAAATAAATCTGAAGAAACTATAAATACCATATAAATGGTATGTATTATTTTAATATTCTTTCATGTGTTTAAATTACGAAACTTGATAAGATCGAGATTTACGAATCTTATGAAATGAATCATATTTTTTACTATAGGAAGGAATTGTTAATAAATAAGATATAATTTATTGGATAAAGGATTATGAAGAATACTCAATGGTTGAAGTGTCTACATATAGGTATTAGAAAGTTATGATGTAGTGTTATTTTATTTAATTATTGATAAGCTTTAAGGATGATTAAAACTTTAAAATCATTAATACCATTTTGATGTTTTTATGTGATGGGGGTACCTTGGGAGATATTTATTGAGATTTAATTGATATTTAAGTTATATGTAAACCTTAATTTTAACATGTGTTTTAGTGAAATATTTATTTTATAAATAATTGTTTTATATTTTCTTGGATATAAGTTGAAATTTATTGATAACCATTTGGGTTAATTTGATCTATGATGTTAAGGTAATTATGGTTAATTAGTATAAAAATGCTATTACATTTTGGAAACATATGGGATTTAAAATTTGTTTTGTGACTAAGTTATTAGATTTATTTTTATAGAAGTTTGATATATTGGTAAATTATATGATTATGGTTAAAGGAATATTATTCCCTAATTTTTTATTATATTTGAGGAATAAATGTTGTGATAAATTTGGGAAGAATGTATTATTATTTTCACAGTTTTATGGTGATTTAAATTATTTTGGGAATATTATTAGATTTTGGGAGAATATATGATAGGGAATATACATTTTTTTATGTGAATTTATGAGTGATTAATGTTTTCTTGGATATAAATGTTAAGTTTTTTTTGTATGAATATGTACTCAAATCATTCTGAATATTGAGTTTTAAATTTATTCAAGCATATTTTTGAAGATTTTTAAGGTCAATTATTTATTGAATGATTTAAGTTTAACATAATGTGTGATATTTTAGGTTTTAAATATTAATGTTATATTTTTCTATATGAAGGTTTATTCATATTATCTTAATCGGTGATAACCATTTTTTTTTAGTAAATAATTAGATAAATAAGAAATAACTTGTCTTCTTTTTTAGATCATATGATCAATTAAAAGTTATTTTTTGTGCTTGAAGAATTAAAAAAAACCATCATGGTTATTTATTATATGACACAAAGAAGAGGTGAGAAGTTTCTCTAAACACAATCAAAGGACGATATTATGTGAATAAATCATGTAAGTATATTTTCTCATATTATTTATCTTGATCGTAAAATAATTCTTCAAACTCAAGAAAGAGGAAGATAAAAATATAAATTACTATTTTTAAATTATCACTTAGCTATCAAGGTATGATTTTGGGAACCTATTCAGAAGTCTGAGTTTTATAATACCCACATGGTTTAACAAACATTTATGAAATGATAAGTTTTCTAGTCTCAATATATACATTAAATTATTTTTAAAAAGTAAAAATAATTAATGCGGATTAAAAGGTATTTCTTTCCACTTATATAAATTTATCTTATACTCCTCATAATTCATTATAAAAAATTTAAAACTTAGGGAATTTTATATGAGATAAATTTTGAGGATGTAATTTCTTTTAAGAGAGGTAGAATTTAGCACCCTGATATTTGAGAATAATTTATCTTTAATATTTTTGATGTGTTTTATATCCAATGATACATGCAATACAAAAAATATTTGAATAGTTATTTTTTAAAATATAAAATGAAATAAATTATGAGATAGTTATATAAAATTGATAAACTAAATGAATATTAAAAGGTTTTAAAATTCATATAAATAAATACCATTAATTCTTGAGAAAATAATTTTGAAAAAATTTGTAAAATTATGAATTTTTTTTAAAATTTAATATATTTAATAAATGTTTTAAATAAAAACATTTCATATATTTATGTAATAATTGATAAAATTAATTAAGGATATAAATTATTGGGTGTAGGTACTATTACAGTTCTATGCAGGTGGTCATGTAGATGATGACATAGACAGGCGATGGACCACACATAATATAGGCATGAAATTGTAGTGGGATTTTAGGTAATGTAATGAGATTAATTCCCACTAGGCCTATGGGCCTCGTACTAAAAATTTAAGTCTTGTTTGGTGGGTGATCCCCTTGGAGTGGATATGGTCTTTCTTTCTTACCTGTGTGTGTGGTGTGTGTGTGTGTTTGAATGTAACTGTACCCCCATGAATCGTATATATATATATAAATATTATTTTGAGTATTCAACTTGTATAATATTATCATTTATACATGAATAAAAATTTTCTGGTTAATCATAAATTGATTACCAAAGGGTTAGAAATGAGGATAAAATTGTTTAAAGGTGAAACGAGATATTTTCAGAAACTTTTTTTAATATTTTCAATGTGTTTTAATATTAAAAAATTAAATTAATCATTGTTTATGAATTATTTTAATGAAAATTTTCAGATTATATATCCAATTAAATAAATTTACATTCATCTAAGGAAAATTAATAGGTAAATAATTATAATAATATCATCTTATTATTGAAAAATACATTTTCCTAAAAATTATTTTCATTGTGTATTATGGGTTTATTTTTAAATTATTTTTACCACTTATAGGAAATTAATATGATAAAATGGTTTACATATTTCAAATCACAATGTAATTTTTTTTAAATATTTCAATTTTATTTTTCTCATAATGAACAGTTATCAGGGTAAAAATTCATTATTATGGTAAAGGTCCAAATGGTGAATGAGGATTTAAAATAAACAGATAAGGGTTAAAATAACCTTAAAAGGTTATCTAGATCCTATTTTTTTGAACTTAATTTTGACCCTATCTCATCCAAACATCAAAATTTATCCAATTTTGATCCACTTTTCCATGAAAGTGACCTTATATCATTTTAAATTTTATAATAATTACAAGTGTGCCCCTCCCCACATTTATAAAATGGAACCACCTACCCTCTATTCATGACACATTATTAAGCAACTTAGCTTGAAAAATCTCTGAAAACCCCACTAATAAAATTACCTAGTCACATTATATATATATTTTTATTCTTAAAATAATAAACCAAGGGTGATTAAGAATAGATCCAAATGGGGTTTCTCAAAGAATAGGTAATTGTCTTACCAAATCCTTTTATTTTTATTTCTTCTTATTCCTCCTCCAAATATGCTTTATCCATATTAAAATAGTGAAATAAGTAAAATTATATTATTGAAATTATATTATTTTAATATAATAACAATTATATATTTATCATTTATCCCAATGGAAAATGAAAACATTGACATGCATATGTACGAACTTTGTCTCCAATAAGAGATGTAATTCATTTTTCATCAACACCTATCATGGATAGTTATATATATTGATTTAATTATTATATATGATATTTATGAAATTATTAATATTTCTAAAATATAAAATACTATCCACCTTCTAACACTCCCATTTTTTGGAAGATGATAAGGTCGCTTGTGTGTATGTGTGGACTATCACCTCATCGAAGCGGTGTGTTTCATTTTTCATTTCTAATTTACATATATGGTAATAAGTATATATTTAATGAATATATATTTTATTTATTATATTATTATGATTAATTAATCATAAATTTATTTACCCTTATTTTCTTTTTTTCGAATTAAAAAATTAAGGCAATGTTCATGCGTACGGACAATCTACTTTCTCCATGAATGATGTATTTTAATTTTCTATCACCGCATTATTTTATGGTTATAAATTTGTATATAATGGGTAAATATAATATATATTACATTATTAAAATTATATATATTATTAAACCATGCCCAAGGTTTTTGGATCAGAACATCAAAATAGAAACATGTATGAAAATGGAACAGAGAACCCCCTTAATGATGAATTTAATGAGAAATTATTAATAAATGAGAAATTAGAAAATACAAGTGAATAATATATTGTAATAAAAGTATGAATATGGTTCTATTATATACATATAATAAATTTAAATTTATTATTTAGGATTTTAAGATGATATATAAAGAAACTCAAGACCTAAAGTATGGGTTTCTCGTCTCACTTTTATTTCTGTGAGACATATTTCATATTAACAACTTATTTATTTTGTGTGGTGTATATACTACCCAATAATGTATATTATTATGATTTTAACAAAAAAATACATAGATTTAAAACTAATTATAAGGTTATCTATTTTATGATTTATTTTATTCATAGATTATAAAAACTAAATGGTTTATACATCTTAATATTATTTCATTGGGACATGTTTCATGTTAAAAACCTATTTGTGTTTATATGGTTTATATACTACGAATTTGATATATTCTATCATTAATCTATTTAATTTCATGGTATTTAATTTTTTATGTGATGTTTTTTATGGTTTTTTTAATCAATGGATACTAAAGCGGTAAGGGTTTATGTTATAATCTCATTTCCTTTCGGGGTTATTTGTGTTAAATTTTCAAAAAGGGAAATTATATTAAAATTATCTTTAAAAACTCATATAATTTATTATCATGTGGTTATTTAAGATTTTTTCTTGTTTTCCTTACATTTTCCACTCTTTGGTACTTAAAATGATCTGTAAAATGTTTTTAAGAAAGTTCTTATTTATTTATTATTTTTGGTTTGTGAATATTTATCATATATATCCATGTTCTTGATAATGTTTTCAAATAATGTAAATTTATATGATAAAATTATTTTTTTTTAAACAAATTTAACCATATTTTATTTTCTCTCAATATGTTTTAAAATGTAATTTTTATAACATTTTCTAAAGATTCTATTTATGAAATTTTATAAAAAGTGTTGAATGAATAATTATTTTAAAATCTACTTAAAGAATAGACTTTACCATCACTGTAATAATTATTTTTTTTGAAACATGATTTACAATTTTCCATGGTAATTTTCATAGAAAATGTTATCTAAATATTCTTGAATATTTTATTATTTAAAGATATTGAATGAAAAGAATATTTTCCCCTACTTTAAAAGAAATTTTCAAATACTATATTAAGGGTATGTTTCGTATATTCCTTCATACTTTGATGGTTATTTTCATTTATTGGGGATATTTTATAATGACACCATCCATTGTAATTCTCTAGATGCATTATCATGATAATGTTTTAATAATTTTTTCATGAAACTTTTTTCATTCCATGGATCAATTTGTCTCTGATGAAATAATAAATTTTTTATTATACCATACACTTCCTTTATATTAATGGATTTTTATTTTTTGATGATGATATCTTTAGGAAACTTGTTTTTTTTTCATGGATTATTCTATAATGAAATGATGAATGTTTTTATGATCTTCTGGAACACTTATGTTTGGTTTTCAATATGTGATGGGTGGGATCAAAATTATATATCCTCCCAATGAATTGGGTGAAGAATTATATCTCAAGAGATAATATGGACTAGAATTGAGAGTAAACCAAGTTAATTATGTGACTTTTTTCACTATGATAGTCTTGGTAGTGATCCTTGACTAAGGAAATGATGGAATGGGGAGTGAACTCAATACACTCTGGAACTTTTTCCACTATGATAGTATTGGAAGTGAGCCTTGACAAAGGAAATTATTTTCTATGCATATATGTATTCCAAAATTTTATGTCCTATAATTTATTTATGTTCCCATAGATCATGATTAATTATGTATGATTCCACACTCTCATGAATTATTTCATTTTTTATGATAAATTCTTATTCTGCACTTCATGATTAATAATCCTTAACTGATTGTATATGAATTTATTAAGTTATGATAATTTTATCATACTCTTATACTTATCTTATGATTACTTAAGATCATTGATTGATATCTTCTATGTTTACCCTTAAGGATAATTTGAGCTTCCATTTCTTATGTTTTTATTTCCCTATTTTATAAAGAAGTGTTTCAAATTTTTAATGTCTAATAAGGTTAATATGTGATAAAAAAAATTTGATATATTGGCAGTCCTTAATAAAGTGATATTATTATGTATCTAGTCTCCAAAGACACTAAACCTTTATCGTTCTGGGGCATGTATCATTATGTGATGTATTTAATATTCATCTAAAATTATATAATATGTATGCATAAATTGATTAGGTTTCCAAAACTATTATTTTTAAACATCTCATTTATGATGTTTTTACTCAATCTTAAATGGTTTTTAACCCATTCCTTGAGAATATGATTAGAATAATAAGTTGTCCTACCAATTCATTTATAGATAATTTTTTTGGGGTTTATGGAATATTTTTATGCCACCACTAAGATTTAGAATCCAACTTATATCAATGGATGAATTGAGGATTGAATATATCTCGGCATAAAATTATAAATCAAGGAATAAAACTATGACAGTGTCTTTTGGTCACCCAATATAACCTTTCTTGCCTATTTAATGAAGAGAATATTAAAGATTCAAAGTAATCCAAGAATATCTATGGTTATAAAAAATATTTTCAACTCACTAATAAGGAAAACATAGATAAGGGATTTAATGGTGAGCTAGGTATTTACCTCATCAAAATAAAGATTATATGGAAAAATGGATTACCTAGGTCAATTATAGTGAATGAGATCACTTGTAAATCTTAGAGGAGAAGAGATAGTGTAAAAGAGGGTGAAAATGTTTTAAATGGGGATTAAATCTTGAGCCACTACCATTTAAGTATTAAATTATGATGTGAATGGAGAAAAATCCCTCTTTTAAAGGGATTATAACTAGGAACCTTCTATGTACCTATCACTAAGCCACTAGTTACCCAAGTGGTTCATGGTAAAATCACTAGCACCCTAGGCACCCCACCAGCTACCCAGTACTATGACACTAGGTAGTCGGTGCATGTTTCACCTCATCCTCATCCCCTCATTTCACTAACTCTCAAAAAAATCTTAATATGACCCCTAAAACTCAAAATAAACTAAAAAATTATTGAATAATATATAAATTAAGGGAAAATAAATTTCAATTGGGTCATGATCTTTATAACCTCCCCATTATCAGTCTTCTTCTCTCCAAGAAGTTTCAATATATTTCTTAATTGAACAATACTAATAATTTCACATCCATATATATTAATCACTCCCATGTTTCCTCCAAGTGATATCCATGTTACCACTTAACCCAAACTAAATGAGTGAATTTTCGTTGTAACACCTTCTGTGTTTAGTCAAAAATTCACATAGGATTATTCATATAGGAAAAATTAGACTCATTCTAAACATTGTAATACCAAATCATGTGTGAAAGGTGAAGTAAATGCTTCCTCGGTTGGGATGGATGAAAATTTTTATTCATGAAATTAAATTTATGAGGGAATTTAAGATGATAATCCACTTTTCTAACTCAAGAAAATATTTTAAAAGGATCAACATTCCTAGGAATTAATGTCCTTTCTTTTCCCATTCATCCGTAATATAAACTTGGTGAGACCTTATGGAACATATAGTAACTAACCTTGAGTTCCAAAGGTTACCTTCATTGATTTAAATAATAATTTTATTCTCTTTGAGTTGTTTAAGTTTTTTTTGAATTAAATTCACTTACTCATTCATCCCTTGAATAATATCAGTATCAATCATAGATGAATTTTCTATTTATATCTAGTACAGTGGAGAGTGACATGGTCATCCATATAAGTCTTCATAAAGATCCATTTAGATAGATTTATGGTCAATATAATTGATAGATAATTCAACCAGAGAGGGATGATCCTACCATGAGTCTCCAAAGGTAAGCATGTAATCACAAATCATATTTTCTATAATAATAATAGTCTACTCAGATGATTCATTAGTCTATAAGTAGAAATCAGTACTCAATTTCACCTATGAACCTAATACTCATTGAATACCTTTCATGAATAGAGATATAAACATGTGATCCCTTTCACAGATGATACTCACATAAAATCTATATATCTTAATGATATGCCTAACATATATCTTTTTTGATTCATCAACTAGTAAATACTCCAAAATATGTATAAATTCATTCATCTTAGTAATACAGTCCACTATAACACATGTCATGACTCATCTTTTTGTGGTCCAAGGAATAATAGTCAAAATATTCATCTTTATTTCATCCCATTTCCATACCAGTGGGGGGAACTGGCTAAAGGGTACTTTCAAGATTTTGATATTCTAATTTAACCTATTAACTAGTTATATATCATTAAATGAATCCCATGATTTCCCTATCTAAATGTGGCCACCAAAATAGGCGATGGAAGTCACGGTACATTTTGATGATTTCTGGGTAGACTACCCACATAAAAAGAATGAAATTCTCTCATGATAACCACCCTCATGGTGGTTGTCACTAAAATCCCCCAGTGAATATAAAATAAGAAATAATAATATTTATATAACCATCAAGGATCCTCCCACCATCCTAAAGTGATGATGTAATCCACTTAGATAGCTACGGTTTTCTGATATGCTCCATGATGGATAACATAATATTTATGTGATATATGTGTTCTCCCTAAGAATTTTCAACCACATCCAAGACGAGTTTATCTATAATGGATATAAACCACCATTCCTCTTTTTTCTCCATAACCCACTGAGGGTGAATCTTTAATCTAAGAGTGTTGGAAACTAAATTTTCTTTCCAAAGTATAAACTAAATATAAAATTTGAAATATTTTAGATACTCAACCAAGTATCTTCACATCATATTAAAATACCACTATGATAAAATTCACTCCATGCTCTTATGATTGGTGAAAACCAAAAAGTTATCTCCAAAAATATAGTACCTTCATCACTTTAGTTCCTGAAAAATAGTCTACAGTTCCAAAACATGGGTAGTATAGTTTCATTCATGAGGGTTAAATTCTATAGAACAATATGCTACTAACCATTGATTATTAATAAGAACACATCTCAGTATAATATAATTAGTATCGTAGTATACCTAAAACCCATCACCTATAAAAGGTAGTTTTAGCACTATATATATGGTTAGGTACCTTTTCAGTTCTTAGAAGATATCCTCACATAAATAAACCCATAAAAATTTAATTCCTTTCCTAGTAAATAATTCTATATGAGTATAAATCATAGAGAATTCTCAAATAAAGCATAAATACTTCCATGAGGACCCAGGAAATCTTTAGATCTCAAACACATTGGAAGGGACCATCAGAAACATAAGATATCCACAAAAAATATCATCTTCGGATATAAAATTCCCAAGGAACATAACCTCTTAGATCCAAAAATGAACATTTTTATAGATTATCATAGAGCTAATGTTCTTGTAAGGTATCCAAGATAATATAGAGTTTCTTTATATGGTCCTCTTGATATATTAAATATATTAATATTACATCAACAAAAATGTTAGTGAAATATTCTAGAAAAAGATATAAAATCTAATTCATTAAATTCATAAACATATTAGGTGCATTGGTTAATCCAAAATTCATGAACAGATAATCAAAATTCTAATAAAGGATTTAAAAAATATCCTCAAGCCTTACTCAAATAATAGGGTAACCTGAGTGTATATCAATCATATAAAACCACTTTTCCCCCTTTAATTGTTCAAAAAGATCATTAGTCCTCTGAAATGGGTAATTGTTCTTGATCATCAACTAATTCAATTTCATATAGTATAAACAAAATCATTGATTCATATCATTATTTTTTGGATAAAATTATTGTAGCTCACCATGGAAAAGTGCTCAACATGATGATCCCTTTTCCCTTAATTTCCTGTAACTGAATTTTAAATACATGTAGATCAGTTAAACCCATAAGGTATAGAGTAATAAATATTGGTTTACTTTTTAGAATTATATCAATGGTGAACTCCACTCCTTATACCAGTGGTAAATTTAAAAATTCTTCAGATAAAATATCTGGATAGATATACACAACTAGAGAAAATACTAGACACTCATTGGATTCCATAGATCCAAGAATGAGGGTCGATATTTATGTTACGATAGAACCAATATATCTCTCGTCAGTTCCCACTTGACCAGATTGAAAATCACACTCTCTGAGTATTATATATTGAACCCCATCTGAAGATAAAAACAACACACTTCTATGATAACAGTCAAGAGATTCTCAGAACTTGGTTAACCTGTTCATACCTATAATGACAAAAAAAATATTTCATATCTATCACTATTAGATCCTAGATATTCCTATAATATGCTAGCACTATATTATAAGATGGATAACTTCTAGTATTCTTGATTATCTTCCCCAATGGGTTATCAACACTCATAAATGAGGAGGGTGCATCCATTTTATTCTTAATAAATTAAACTAGTTTCTCTAATATAAACTAATATGATTCCACTATATAAAATAAAGCAAAATACATTGTATAAGATACTAAAATAAAACAACTCATGGTAGAATTCCTCATGCTTCTATTAATTCAAGAATAATCAATAGGTGTTTTCTTATTAGAATCCTCGAACAAAACCTAAGGAATAAATATCTTCTCAAAATATTATATAGTTTCTAAACCACCCTAGTCCCCATGATTACCTCCTCAAACTAACATCCTCAATTGGGCTTAACTTCACCTAGTAGACTATACATTTGATCAAGCCTATGATGCATAGGTTGGCTAAGATTGTTGTATGACACTCTCTGACATAGTATACCAAAAAATCATTTAAATGTAACCATATGGGATAAAAAATGGTATTTATTTACCTAAATTCTATATTATAGCTTGATATGTCCCTTACATCTACATTAGTGGAACAAAACAGAATATCCTCATAAATTATGAGGTGAAAAAACACTTCTTTTACTTCTCTAGAATGTGTTATGTCTAGTCACCTCCTCTTGTCATCATTTTCAACCTTTAAATGTCATATCTTTTGTGTATCATCTAGAAATTAGGTTATTATCACTCAAGCCTACCCTAAACCCTCAACCATCTAGCAAAATTTTCTTCTCAACATCATATAAAGTGGGTATGTTTAAATGAATCGCCTTTATTTACAATAGATATTTTAAGACAATTTTAAAATTATATTCCATGGACTCCTTTTCCCTATTCATATAAGGATAAAAACATAAAAAATCAATATATATGGAAGCATATTCCATAAATTACATTGAACCTTCCTTGAGTTCTATGAAATCCTATATTTTTTATCACAGTAAAGAATCAGGGAAGATATTTTCAAGGAATGGATTCTAAAACTTCTTACAATTATGGTTTTAATCTATCATAGCTTTAAGAATTATATACCACCATAAACATGTCACCATTA
The DNA here is from genome assembly GCA_963277665.1 of Viscum album. NCBI lineage: Eukaryota > Viridiplantae > Streptophyta > Magnoliopsida > Santalales > Viscaceae > Viscum > Viscum album. The sequence goes on from OY728137.1 coordinate 931,835,010, forward strand.
TAAAATGAATTTTTTTAGCCATACATGATGTTTCTAAAGGTTTTCTATGGTTTCAAATATTTGTTGAATCCATTCAACACAATCCTCTTCCTATGGAGGATACACTTCTCCCAAAAAAACTATGGAGTGATGGAACTAGAAGACCCTCATAATATTATAAATTGATGTCTCATTTTAAAGATCACATTTTCTTATATGATTTAGAAATATATAATTCCTCTAAAATATATATGGATCAATATTAGATCATACTGTAAGTGAATCCTTGCTCGCCCCTTCTTTCCAAATAGGAGATGGTCATCTAAGTGGCATATCTTATAATGAAGAAAAAAGATAACATCAAATTATTCACCCTTCATATAAATTATTAAGGATTAAATCTATATTTATTAAGTCAAACATAAACCTCATCCCCTCTCATTTTCTTTTAAAGTGTCCTTCATATTTATTATATCAATTATTGAGATTATAAAAAGTTTTCCCAAGTATAGGTATGAAAATTATTTTAAAAAATGTATAATTGGTATGAAAGTAATTATAACATGATTTTTTTATCATTAAAAAATAAATTAGATATAACCTAATCAGAAAAAAGTAAACTTTAACATAAAAATATAGGAATAAAAGTGGCACTCAACATGAATAATTTTTTCAATATTTCTCATAAAAATCACAAAACATCAAGAATGTGTTTATGGTTACAATTTATTTAAATTTATAAGCATAATATAACCAAGTACAAGAAAAGGATAATTATATTTAAATATAATATGGATCATCACTATAGAATAGATAAATTATATTGAAAGAATATCATGGAAATGTAAGCTACCAATAATAAAAGAGATTTAGTAATCTGAGGAATCAATGATCAATCCATACTAACCTAGTCATTATCAATAAATAGATAGAAAACACTATTTATTTATTTATTATGTTTTGGATAATATGATTAGTCACTTAATTCCAATTATAATATAAGTATTCATAGGAAAGAAAGTGATATAACATTTCACCCCACCAGTGCCAACCTGTAAACATCTAACTTGATTCATGAGATTTAGATGATTAGAATTAAACGAAGGAAAGGAAATTACATTCTTAGAATAACCTTGGTAACTCAATATTTCACCATAATTATTTTTTTCATGCATAATTATGGGTTACCTCCTAAGTTCTAATAGTCATATATCCAGTCTACTCACAATTCCTATACCCATGAACATTGAGTGGGATCTGATGAACTTTTGTAATGATTTTGTCTTAGTTTGAATAATAGTATAAGTTTAAGTTACTACAACACCTGAAGAAGACATCCTAATAACTAAAGGTTGTATTAAATTCTAAGGGTATGATATAATAGTTTCAGATATGATTTACCCTCTATATAAACCATACATACCACATGGTGGTTGGTCTAATTTTAATCACAACCCAGAACCTCTAAAAGTATCCCTGATGATCTATCTGTGAACAGCCATTAAGAGGTCCAAAAAGTTATCACCCAAACTCCAAAACTCCGCATAGTGATAACACCCATATTTAGGTGCTTTTCCTTTTCTTGAGTCATGAACTAATGTATCTACACACATCCAAAGAAAGAATATGTATGGTGTAACTATAACATTCCCAATAAGTATTCACCATTACACCTCTAATAGTTTATCATTAGATATAGTGCATATAAAAATAGTACAAAGATATTTAGTTGAAGTAGTATAACTAGTTATAAACAATATAAGGGAATATATCATAAATATTTCCCTATATAAGAAGGATTAATTCCTATCATACCAACTTGGAGCCTCAATTTGGTGTTAAAGATGAGTGGGTAAAGAAAATCTTCCATCCATTCCCACTAAATGATCATAAAATGGTCGACATGAAATACTCATTTCATGTAGGAGATTGGGTTTTTTGAATACTTGAGTTAGGTAAATATTGTAGCTCATCCATTTTGGAATAGGGAAATGGGTATAAAGGAGTTGGTTCATTGTGAGTCAGTCTCATCTTTTCAACCTATATATCTAACTGATGAAGCTCACATTTTCATATATTATATACTGTAAAACATTGTTTATAATCACAAAAAAATGTTATTGAATGGTTAATTATCGTGTTTTTAGGTTTTAGTGCTATTTTGAACCCAAATGTGAAAAACGACTAATTCTGGATTTTTGACAGAATTTTACGTCAGGGTTATTTTGGTCATTTTAGGAAAAATAAAATTCCAAATTTTCTGATTAAAATTTTGTTAGAATCCTTATTTTACTTAATTCATTTTTTTTCTAGACCAGGAGTTGATTCAGTCATCTAAAGGGTCTAAAGAATCATTGAAGATTGGAATTTTTCCGGGCGGACAGCATGGACCCACCCAAGGTAATGGACATCAAACGCGGCCTATACATATACAAATGATGTTTTTCTACCTGGGATACCTTGAGGACAGATAGGGCCGTCTCTACAATAAATTTGGAGGATTTTGGAGTTAATTAATGAGGCTATTGAATGACATTATTTTGGAGGAACCAACCTGGATGCTTCATCCAGAAACAGCAACCGAGAATGAAAAATGCATAACTCTTACATACGGTTTTCAAATTATCTGAAATTTGGAGAGGAGACGGAAAAGATATTTATGAACATCATTAATGAAGGGTGGAACGTGTGAAGTGGTCATTAATGGGGTCTAAAACGCTAATACTTTTGGGGATCGAATTCTGCCTATAAAAGGAGGCCATCACCTCCTCCTCAAAGCATCCCATTCTCCATCCATTTCTTCAAGGCACCAAGGAGGAGATCTTCACCGAGGGAGGCCAGCCGCAAATCTTCCACCTTTCTTTTTATTTTATTTCTTTTCTTTTTTTTAGTTTTTAATTGTAATTTAGATTTCTAATAAATTCATGCATTGTTTTTATTTTTGTGTCCACCGATTCACCCTATTTTCTTCCTCTCATCTTACCATCGTGAACTATAATACTCATGATCATGAGTAACTAATCCGAGGAATATCCCGAGGGAGTAATCAGGTTCTTGAACCCAATACCATGTTTTTAATATTCTTTGAGTTAATTCTAAGGATAATTTATAGTGGGTGTAATCCTCACTATGGTTGTCTAAAGATTAACTTCTTAATCTACAACCATTTTCCCTCGATTGGGGAGGTGGATGGAAAGTGTGCTTGGCGATCTCTAAGTAGAATTTTCATTCATAACCGGTGTAGAATAAGGTTTGCACACATACGATGGAGTGTGTAAACTAAGAATATTTGAAGCTGGACAATGAAGGTGCTCCCTGAATATTCTCTCGGTAGAACTTCCTTTCTTCCCTAATTACATTCTGTTTAGCATTGCATGGTAATTTAGAATTAAATTTTAGTTTCTTATTATTTATGAATTTCATTTATTTTATTAAATTACATTTATTTCATAAAATATTAAACAACAAAAAAGAATTAGATTACGTGGAATAGAAGTAGTGATTTATTAACCACAAAAGCTCCTCAAGAGAACGACCTAGGTCAGCCCCTGTGCTGCACTTAGCTATAAATATTTTTGAGAGCGTGCACGACAACGCTTCATCACTAACCAAGATGTACCTAGACACCATTTATTCCAATATATATTACCCCTTAATTATTTTTTGACTAATAAATAACAGTCATATGTAAGTTAGATATTAAACATAGATCTATTCCTATAAATGTTTTAAACAGTCCAAAATAGAATCTTGAACATTATAAAGATTATTTATCTAAGACTAAGATATCATACCAACTCCATACTCATAAAAGGTATAAATATATTCATTCCTATAAATTAATCATCTGGGTCATAATAGATAAATAAATGATTGAAATTTATTATAAACAATGAAGTGAAATAACAAATACATAATTCATTATTCCAATTCATGTGTCTCTTGTATCTTTAATTTGTTTTATATGATAAAGAATTAACCCAAAAAAAGTTAATGAATTTCCACATGATCATGTAAAAATAGAAAGTATAATAATAAACTAGAAAATAATATTTTGATTTTTATAAAGTAATGCATGAAAGACATTATTAATTTCAAACATCTCATTTAATATATTTTTTACTCTACCCTAAACCACTACTAACCCAAATATATGAGAATTTTAGAGGGAGAAGAGGTTCACTTATTGATTAATTTATATAAAAATTCCTTAGGGTCTAGGGAAGGTTTTTAAGCCACCAATAATATTTAAGATTCAACCTATATCCTTAGAAGAATTAGGTCTTGGATCAATCCATATATGAAACATAAACATGTTCAAGGGAACTTCAGAAATAGATTATAGTCACCCAATATAACCTTCTATACCTGTTTAATGAGGATAATATTAAAGAATAAAAGAGACCATAGAATCCATAATGTTAAAGTAAGAAGTTTTGGCTCGCTTATAAGAAAAAAAGTGAATGGATTTAGAGGTAATTTAGGGCTTTACCTCATTGCAAGTGATCTTCTATAGAAAAACAGCATCCCTTAGACTAAATATAGAGAAGGGGGTCACTTGGAGAGACTGGAGGAGGTAGATCTAAAAAGAGGGTGAAAATGAAGTAAATTGGAATAAAATCTTGAGCACCCAACCATTTAGATATTAAATTATCAAGTGAAAAACAGTAATTTTCAATATAAATGGGATTCTACCTAGGGTACTTGGTGGTTCATGGAAGAACCATATTCATTTAATGTGCCTTAGTAGTTACTCTATACTAAGACATTAGGTGCCCAATGCATTCACCTCCTCACAATCATCCCTAGTAAAGAAAGATGAACATACAACCCATGTTATTCATGGATATATGGTAGATGTGGGGCTAGAGGGCCTAAAACATTTACCATTAAGAGTGAAAGCCAATTCAGGTAAATCTCACATGGGTGTGGTATAAGGTGGGTTGATCCCATGTGGGTGGATGATTACTCATGAGATCTATTTAAAAATATATTTTTTTACAATATATTTTTCTTTAATATATTAGTTTTTAAATTATAAAATCATGATTAAACTATAGAATATGATTTTTCAATGTAATGGTCATATTAATTCACCATAAATTCACATGTGAATTTTAAATCAGTCTATATTTATTATTTTAAAGTGATATTATAATTATTATATAGTAACTATTAACCATATTCACATGATGTTTCATTAAAAATCTTGAAAAATGTAATCTAACTCCATTGCACATTGTTTCATTTCTAAAATATTTATTATAATCATGCTATTTTTTTGGATCAATTTATTATTGTTATTGTTTTATATTATTTTGTTATTAAAAATTAATAAAGGATATCATAGGAACCCTAATCGCCACCTATAAAATTGTTCATTACCAAGATAGTCATTTTTCATTCACTAGTCCAACCACTTATATCACCATGACACCAACATCATAGTTTGTATCCCTCACCTATATCTCACCTACTTTACATAAAAATAGATCACCACCACATCTGCATCACCTCATACCATCATTAGCCCACTAAAGGATGCTTCACCATAGCCCTAAAAATGCCATCTATGGTCGATCCAAACTTATCCCTATAACTAGCTTCAAGAACAATAAAAAATAAAATATTTAAAGGGTTATAAATAATATTTTTTTAATGTGGTAAATCCCACAGGATACTCAAGTTCTTATAATGATAGGACGGGCTAGAAATTTTTTGTTCACATTGAATGCAGGATTGTTCAGAAAAACCCACATGAATAAAAACCCATGCGGGGTTGTCCTTCCCCACCCTACCGCACCGGTTTTTTCATTACTAATCATCCCCTATTTTCTTTAACTCTCCCTAAAACATATATATACCCCATAAAACTCAAAATAAACTATAAATGGATTGAATAATATATAAATTAAAGTAATATTCATGTCCAGAGGGTTGCGGTCTTTAAACTGATCATGAATCCACATAGTAAATAAAGTAATATAAGGTTAATTATATTAATAAAAATAATATAAATATTAGTAATGAGGGGTAATAAATAAGAAAACTTACATAAATAAAGTGAAGGTTTCATGGATTTTACTGGAAGTAAATGGGATAGGTATTTAAAAAAATTATCACTAGATTAACATAACTATGTCATATTCAGTGATGTGTAGCCTAGTAAAAAAGTTTTGGATCGTGCATGAAGGAATGAAACTCAAAAAATAATCAAACTTTTACCTCATTTTATTTGAAGATGAATTCAACAACCACTCTTCATTGGTGACTATTTCTCATGGGAACTGAGGTCAGATCCCTCTAGTTCATCCACACACACTTTCGAAGTATGTGGTAATGTTGATCTCTAAAATTAGGGTGCTAGAACAGAGATATGACGAAGCCTTCTATATATCAATGATCAAAAATATGTTGTTCCTCATATCCACAAAGGATATCTTGGACAGATTTATTGGAATAGTAACTTCTCTCTCAATGAGATGAGATAGATGAGAAAAAAGCTCTCAAGTTTTAGTGGTTGAATTGTCCCATGGAAAGGAGCTCCCTATTACTTATATAGTGTAGAATTAAACACTCATAAAGGGCTCCATATCCCCCATATAAGTAATTCCCACTAAATAATCCATAAATGGCATGTTATGACCAAATAACTATGCCATAAATATCATTTATATTTTTATCACTTATTTGTAAAATAATAAATACATTACATGGTAAAATGATTCATTAACTTGACTCAATATTATAAAAAATATTAAATGAACCTTGAATATTATAATAATATTTTTTCATTAAATATGTTTCCATGTATTCACTTAAATACTTGTAAAAACATTAAATAAATAAATTCATCTCTAATTATTCTATGCTTGAGTAATAATTAATTATTCTATTCATTGGAGATCATTTATTCTCATACATATCTCTAACCTTGTATTGGGTCCCACCATGTCTTATACTCTTATTTGTTAGAATGGGCTCGACTTTTGAATATGAAAAGTGTGTGACCTTCTAGGTGTTTATCTCAGTAGAAGTGAGTAATACTCACAAACCAGGTGTAGAGCCTAGAAACCCATCAAGGACCCTAAGGAGATAAGGAATAATCATAACAAATACAACCCCCTATGAACACATTCTATGTAATATAATATCTTTGTCTCAAGATATCTCAAAAAGTAGGACACACGCTTTGTGTCATCATCCTTTATTGATTTAATATTTTTCAACCTAACTGGATAAACTTACCTTCTTCTACAATGGCCATATATTTAGTGAAGTTATTTTCATCCTGACCAATTAGGCTCAATATATCACTTCCTTTAAGAAGTTAAAAATACTGTTTTGATTATTCATTCAATCTCATACCACCATTGGTGCACCTAATGAAAGTTTCCTCGCTAAGAGACAAATGTCATGGTTTTTGTATTACATTAAAGTGTGTAATAAAATTATATAAACTGATAATAATCTTAACTCAGGAGACTATTACACATGTTTACAGATAGAAACTACTAATGACACCTAAAACATGTGGTGTTTATATTGGTGGTTCATTCCTCATCATATCATATTATCAAGATCACTAAGTGAGAACTTCATGAGAAGAATTATCGATGCTAATGATCCCCCAACACTTGATGGTCGTACATCATCTATGTCCAGTCAATATGAGGCATATGGATCATAGGAAATAATTTTAATATCATTGTCATAGTATCTCTAGATTCTCATTATATCTTGGTAACTACTATAACCTTTTCATATAATAAATAATATAAGAAAATTAATATATAAATAGTGGTTTTAGAAATATCAACACTATTATAGTAGGTGTTCATCATGAATAACTCACTATATATATGATATAATAATTGAAACTTACTATTCGAGTTGGTCTAGGAAATTCACTTTTACAAAACTCCAACTTTCACTAGATCCAACTTGCTAACTATTGATGTATTGCTACTTTACTATATGTGGCTTCACCTCCTTAAGTAATACTCCTCAAGAGATGACATCCCTAAGTATATTGATTTTTTTTACTTTCAAAAATTAGCATCTTGGATACTACAAATGGTAGGATTAACATGATTTATATTATGTTAAAACTTTACACATGAGTTTTTATTCCAAGAACTATAACAAGTCATTGTGTGTTTTACATTACTTCTTTGGCTACATCAGAAGTCAAAAAGCTCTCAATACTTATAGATATGTCTACCACTAGATTAAATGATATTATGTTGCTCATTACCTTATCTTCATTGGGATATTATATCATATTTATACAAATGAATACCATTTTATGTCCCCTTAAAACTAGTATCAATTATTCTAAAAATACCAGGAATATACCCCTTATACTCTCTCAAGTACAATTAAATAGTTTTCATTATTTCCCATGTAGTTATCATGGATTCAACTAATATTCTCCTACTATAAAGTATAATCTGGTAGTATAACATCAATTACATAGCATGTAATATTTTATTGATCCATGAAATAATCATATGGAATTCTACTCAACACATTAATCTCCTCCTATGTCTCATATATGTCATATTGGATAGATTTATTCCATGTGAAATTGGTAAAAAATATCTCTTGAATTGTTCCAACTTGTATTTTTCAATAAATTATCAGCATATGTAATTTTAATTAGTCTAATAATCCCATTAGATCTACCTCATTTGATCCCATTCCCTAGAAATTAGGTTTCTACATTAATTAGATATTTGTATAGTTAATTTTATTATAGTCTTAACTAACTGCATGGTTAAATATATATGTTATCAATATATTTTCATTGGAAAATAGTTTCATCCACACTAACCTATTATAGACACATTGAAAAAATTAATTCCATATGAATATTCTATGATATTTTTTCTTACTTCAATATAAAACTAGATTCCAGTAACTTTCACCCCATATTGTAATTCTATGGTGTCACTAAATCCTTTTGGTTCTATCATCTAGAAACTATCCAAGTAAGGTGGTATTGACATCCAATGATAAATAAAATGACCATAGAAAGTATCTTTGACAGGTATAGTTATAATGGATTTAGTCATTATAGCTTGGTATAATGAACCAAGCCTTGTTGGTACCACTCTTGTACCACCCATGTATATTACCTTTTGAATACCCACCAACGGATCTACATCAATTTAATATACTACTAAAATACATATTTGATTTTTGGTATATGAAATACATTTCTGAAATTAATATTTTCTTGTCAATTATAGTTTATTTACATTTACTTCTACCATGTAAGATCAATTATTCTCAATGAATAATGTATTACCATACATAGTGAAGGTAAAACAACCACTATTGTTTTATCCCTCCTACACAATATGTGTATCCTTCGAAAGACTTATTCCCAAAGGGAGGCTTCTAGGAGTGAGAGAGGGAAGTGTAGAGATAATATGAGTAGAGTTTGGACAAGCCATGTGCTTGAGAGGACTATGATTGGTCTTTGAAGAAGACCATAACCTCTAGGATGTTTCCAAGGAAGTGGATAATAGAAATTGGTAGTGTTTGGCCGATATTGAAGGCTCCAAGTGAGAGCATTCCTTTTACACAATCTCTTTTGGAACTTGTTCCTATTCTGACCACGTTTTCATATCTGACCGTGACTAAATCCAAGTCAGTTTTATCCAAATATCTTAAATAGATATGTTCACCCTTTTATAGAAATATATTATTTCACTTAACTATAATTTTTCTATCTAATGAAATTTTGTAATATCTTTAAATCCCTTCAGGTAAATTACTTCAGATGCACATCATTTTTTCATGATGAATGTTTTTTATATCCTTAATAAATACTTTGCATTTAGACACATGTTATTATGACATGATGGATTTATATCATATTATTACTAATATGATATCTATTTTTCATTATAGTTATCATATGTTTAGGTAATATTATCTCTATTTTTGAAGCATGTATCAAAATATAATGGGTATTTTTGAAATGCATATGAGTCAAGATTGATGCTCCTTTTCCTTATATTATGTATCTGATCTGTATAAGGAAATTTACATTTAGGAATTACTCCACGCTATATTGTAATGATAAACTTTTTCATGTCATGCTCATCATTTACCCTCCTTAATAACATCATAAATTCGATCTGTATAAGGAAATGTGAGTTTTTTAATTAATCCACTATACATTTCATAATCTATGAATGCTTAATTAAGATATTATTAGAAACATAGGCCAAAATCAACTCATACCTTTTAACCATTAAAATTCTTATTTTAAATTTTATATTTATTAAAACTCTTAAATGGATCTTATGAAGTATATAAATTTACTGTTGGCTTAAAAATGGAATATTTTATGCTCACTAACTGAAAAAAATTCCAAAATATTTAGGGACTAACTTTATTTCTAAAGGTTTTTTTGTCCAAAAAAAATAAGTCAATGTTCTGATAATACCTAAGGTCTTTAGATCCAAAAATTCTAAATACCATACCAGGTGTATCCTTTACAACTACTTTTATTTTTACTAAAAAAAGAAATATCTCACCACAATTGGGTATTATAGTTTTTCATTTTATATTAATCTTGTATTACTAATGATTCAAGTATTTATAAAATATTTTTTGTGTATAAAATACTATAAAAATCATTCATTACAAGATTTTATAATAGTATAAAATACACAATTATAGATTTACAAGAACCATTCACTTAGAAATAATATTATATGCTTATCTCCACGGATGTAGGTATCATACTTTCTTATCATGTTGGATAACACACCTTGACTTCTAGTAATTTTTTCATATTTATTAAGTTTCTTTATTTAGTAAAAAGTATACAAGTACATGTTGTATTTAATACTAAATGATTATAAATTATATATTACTTTTAATCATGAATATACCAAAAGCAGAATCTCATGCATGATTCTTCATCAATTAATTTCAATTTCTCTTCTAATGACCCATATTACCACATGAGAAGTAAATATCCCTTTTTTCAGTGATGTAATTATTTATCTTTGATTTATTAGAAGATGTTGAAAAGGTTTTTTTAATGGTATAATTGAAATTGGACTTTTCTCCATGTATTTCTTGTTTTTATCCTTAAGAATTAATGATTTAAATTTCTTTAAATTCTAATCTTCTTGGTGAACCTACACCAAAATATATCAAATTTCTTTCTCAGAAATATCTATTTGAAAACTCTCAATAAAACTAGATAAATTGAGTGGTAAGGATGATATAATAAGATGAACTAAAATTTCTTAATTCAACTTAAATCTCAATTCTTTTATTTGTTTAATTTATTTTATCACACTAAGTGCATGAGGATGAGTTTGAGTTCCATCTATCAATCTATACATGATTATTTTGGTTATAATATCATTTATTTATCACTTCAATTTCTCCATATATACTTCTCATAGATTATAAAATAAATTATATCCATACATTTCCTCATGTTTAATTTTCAACTAATTGGACATTGGTGTTATAATTATGATATAAATATCAAACTAATCATTCATTATTCTCTAGAAAGAATCCTTCTCATCCTCCCTTGCTTCATGGGGTGTCTGATCAAGTAGTGGGGACTCCAGCACATATAATTTCCTTTCATACTCTAGTACTATGAAAAATCACCTATAAAACTCTTGGAAATTTATGTCAATGAGGACATGTTATTTTTCCAATATAGATCATAGTGTATCTAGGGTATTACTTTCCCTTTTATAAAAATAAAATAAACATATATTATTTTTTTATCTTGATTACGGATTATACTTTACTAATTTAATCATTAAATGTATTCCAATATTTTATCCAACCCTGGTATACCTTACTACTAGATTCAAAATAACCAATTTCATAAGTATTTGAGTATAAAGGATCCCTAAAACATATCCTCATTGTCCAATATGTCACTATACCACTAATAGAATAGTTTAAAGGTAGTATTTTTATTGACCAACCATATTAACTCATGTATCCTTGAACTATTGAGTGAATTCTCAACTTCTTGGAATCATAACCCTGATTATCTCAATAAGATTTTCCTCTAAAGTAGAAAAAATATAGATATGGATATGTTTTACTGCATAATTTACTTAAGTCAACCCATAACTCTTATAAACACTCTCTAGTAATAGGAGTCACCCTCAACTATGGCTGACGAGCACCTCGTACACCCATTTTTGTTCAAATTTAAGTAACGAAATACATTAGGACTTGATATTTCTTTGTGGGTTTTTATTATTTCTTGTTGAATAAAATTATTTTCTATTTTATATACGCGTACTATATTATCTCACTCATAACATTACCATGTAGTAAATAGAAAACATTCATCATCTCTTAATTTGTTTTAATCTATTCATTTTAGTTTATTGTTTTTTGTGATTGTGTAAACTTTCATATTCAAAAAACAATAATAAAACATGTATAAATTAAATAAACAATGTGACTGATCTTGAGAATTTATTATTGGTTGGTCCATTGAACATAAATAGATCAATTGTAGCCCTGGGGATAAATACCTCAGTGATGTATAACTTTTATTACAGTTCACACCCCGATCCAATACATCCACATCTCACCCAGAATATCTCCTCATCATAGCAGGGTTCGTGTCTTATATCATCCTTAAAATTATATATATACACTCAAAAATTCAAAAAAATACATGAAGATTAATATTTAGGGATGTTAAATCCCTTATATATATAAATCATGGAAAAACTATTCAAATACCATCAAAAATAAATTAATTACTACATATATCACATTCATTTGGAATAATTAAATAAATAAATTTAATCCCAAACTTGTATTGTTTGGTCGATGCTCTGGATCAGTTAGTTGGTAATATACATATGATGTAAAATTAAATTTGAAATAAATTCTACATCAGTGAAATTAAAAGGAATTAATAAAAATTCTCACATTTTAATTCATAAAATATTAGTTGCACGGTACCCAAAAAGAGTAATGCATTCAAAAAAATTAGTTTTGATTTTTTTTGAACCCCTGAAGGGGTCTAAAATCCATAAATAGAGATTTAGATTAGTATTCAGGCATGTACATTATAGGGAAAGTTGGAAAAGTCCTAACTCAACCCTATTTGGGTTTGATAGTGATAGTATCAATTTGAAAATCATGAGGTAATGGGAGGGTTGGGGTGGTGGTGTATGGCTCTACCTTTTTATTTTTAAGAAAATTAATAAATCCACCTAATCAGGTGTTTTAAGAATTTCCCATCACCCCTTTTTAGGGGTGCCTATTCCTTTTCAATTGTGTAGTTTAAGACACCCCTTTTAAACAACATTTTTATGTTTTATACCTTGACAGTCCCCCCACTATATTATTTTTTATTTTATGGCTATCGGCCAGAAACCACCCCCTCCCCTACCTTTATTTTTTTATGATTCATTATCATTTTTAAAAACCTTTAGATTTTATGATTTTTAAATTTTTTAAATTTCATTATTTTTTGGAATGAACCCCAAACAGGAAAATACTATTCTGGACATAAGAATTCAGGGTTCATAGAAAAATTACACCAGTGACCACTATAGGGTAAAATAACATTTATGTGTGTTTATGTGTGTCTGTGTGTGTTCTTGATTTTAAACCCATAATAATTTTGAATTCGATATGAATTATAACTTTGAATGATCACAACATAGATTTCCAATATTATATTGAAGCGTGGTTCATTGCAGTAGAACCATTATGATGTTGTCTACAAAAATTTATTGTAAATTTAATTTTCCTTTGGATTAAACCATCATATAATCTCTTTAATAAAAATTTATGTTTTTGAGGATCGTAGGGAAGGTATATGGGATAGGTATTTAAAAAAATTATCATTTAATCAATGTAACTACATCATCTCTTTTGATGTAGAGCCTGGTATAAGAGTTGATGATTATATATGAATAAATTCAGCATGAAAAATAATCAAACAATTGCCTCATTCAATTTGAAGATGTGCTTGATATCCACTCATAACCAGAAACTTTTTCTCAATATAACCACGTTCATATCCTAAGATATCATCCACAAACACTTTGAAAGTCTTTGGGAATGTTGATCATCGAAATATGGGTGCTAGCATGGAGATTCGATGAGGCCTTCAGAGTCTCGATGAACATTACTACAATGTTCCTCTAATCCATAAAATATATCTTGTATTTGTTAATTATAATAGGATCTTATCTCTCTAGGATTTGGGAGGTATGTGAGGGGATCTCTCAAGTTTGAGTGGATAAATAACCACTTATAAAACCACTCCCTCTTTCTTAAATAGTGGGTATTAAACACCTAACAAGGTCCCCCTGACCACCGTATAAGTAATTCCCACTAAATAATCCATAAATGACATGTTATGACCAACTAACTATGTCATAAATGTCATTTATATTTTCATAACTTAATTTTAACATAATAATATTACATGACAAAAATTATCCATTAACTCGACTCGATATTATTATAAATATTAACAAAACCTTGAATATTAAAAAAATCATTAAATATTTTATCATGTATTCACTTAAATACTAGTAAATACATTAAATAAATAGTTTTTAACTCAAGTAATTATGTACTTGAATAATAATAACTTTATTTATACATTAGTGATTGTGTGTTCTCAGATATCTCTTAGACCTCGTGGGGGGCCACCATGTCCAGTACTCTTATTTGTTAGAATATGATAAATTTTGAATATGCCAAGTGTATGCCACTCTAAACCTTATCTTGAGGGCAGTGAGATCTAATCATGGACTACCAGTAGAGTATAACAACCCATCAAGTCCCTTGAGGAGATAAGTAATAGTTATAGCAATGAAAACCACTTGTGAACACACATAGTTTAATATAACCTCTTTATATCATGATGTCACATAAAGAAGGAATAACACATTGTGTCATCATCCATTATTGCTTTATTGTTAATTTATCAAACTACATAGACTTACCCTCTTCTACCATGGATATGGATTTAGTAAAGGTACTATCATCCTCATAAACTTAGATTGAGATATCACTTCCTTTCAAAAGTGATAAATTTTATCTTGATTACTCAATTGTTTTTGTACCATAAATGGCACACCCAATGCAAGATACCTCACCACAACATAAATTTAATTATTTTCATCTTTCATCAGTGTATATAATCAAATAATATACAATGATAATAATCAAAATTCAAGAGAATATTACACCTATTTGTGTATTGGAAGTGCCAATAACATCTAAAACATTTAGTGTTCCTATTGGCAGGTAATTCCTCCTGATATCATCTACCCGAGATCACCAGGTGTCAACTTCATGAGAAAATGTTCCAATTCTTATGAATCCTTAACACCAGATGGTCACAAATCAACTGTTTCTGGTAAATATGATTTATATAGGCCATATGACATAATTTTATGATAATTTTTGAAGTATCTTTAGGTTATTATTGTATCTTAAGAACTACTATAACCTTTTTATATGATAATTAATCTATGAAAATTATCATATATATAGTGTATTTAGAAATAAAAATATTATTTTGGTAGGTTTACATCATGCATAAATCAATGCATGTATGATATGGTAATCAAAAAATGTTGTTCAAGTTGTGTATAGAGAACCCACTTTTACAATACAAAGGACTGGTTGAGTTAGACCAAACCCTCCCCCTTCCAAGTATTCTTCTACCCTTAAATGGACCAAATTTTTAATATTAATGATGTAAAACTATGAGCATCATCAAGGACTATCATGAAATAGCTATTAAGGAATTTGTTTAATAACTTGAGGAGAAATGCATGAAAAATTATCATATTCACTCATATGCAGCAGAACAACTCAATCGGTAACCTATTATTTCTTTTCTTGACATGTATAATAGAGGGATCAATATAGATATGATAATACTGTAGATCCTAAAATGTTTTATGTTCTCCTATCCAAGTCCCTAATTAGTGGTAAGTATTTCATGTGTTTCATCTTAAAATTTATATGTGAAGTATATCTTGTTTCATCCTTTCACTAAAGTGTTTTGAGCTATTATTTATTTGGGTGAACTATCGTGTAGCATCTAGATGGTTTTGTAAGGTTACACAAGTTTGTATGGGGGGGTTCATTGATTGATCTTGGTTATATAAGATCGTGTGGTTTCCCCTAGTTAATTTTGTGACTTGTTAGAGACATGTAGTCGATGGTGTGTGGTCGGTGCATGGTTAGAGTTAACCATGCGACATTCCCCAGAAAACTGTGAAACTCTGAATAGAATAAAAAAAATCATGGTTATTTAACGGTCTACCAAATCATGTGGAAAACCTGTGTGGGTTCCCTAAAGTGGTAGTGAGCCTCACACAGTTGGCACATGGATTGGTAAACTATGTAACCAAACAATGCATTTGATATTGAATAATATGAAAATTTATTATTTTCACCAAAATACTATTTGAATCCCATCATTTCATCTCATAAGACTATGGATCTTTAATCTAGGGACTCTAGTGACCATTTTTTTCTGAATTCCTTCCCTCTAGAAAACATTTTTATTTGATCTATAGATGTTAGTCCTAGGTATTTCAAGACAAGTGGTCATTTTTTCTTTATTCTTATTGTTCTTTCTAGATATTCTATTTTCACCTTGGTGAAGACACTATATCTAAACTTTCACGATAATATCTTGAAATTATGATATGATCTAATTTGATTCCTTCTATATTTTCAAAAAAAATGAATGTTTAAATTTGGTTTTGTAATGATTTTTCTCGAATTCATCTAGATGTGCTCATTATGTTGGATCTCTTTGTGTAAGTCTAAACCGACCATAAAACTTGACAAGATTTTATTCATGGATCTTCACTCTTGAATCCTCATATAGTTATTTGTGGTGTTTTCAAGGATCATTTGTGTGTGAGATTGATTTTTGTGTAAAACCTTAATTTTAGGATTAAATATTATTAAGGTGGGAAGTATTTTCCATTTTTTCCTTCATAAAATAATTTTATGATATGACATTCTTAGGAATCTCTCTATATCCCATGAAACATTTCCTGTTATGTCATTCTTGTGTATACTTGTGTGTCTTGTGACACCTTTTTTGATATGAAAATATTTAAGGTGTACGTGCATGGATTGTGAGACTCTTCTTGATTATACATGTTCATGAGTGTGTGTACCTCAATAATTTGCATGTTATGGAATTTGTATGTAAATATGTGTGGTTATGGAATTATACTATCTTGTATCAAACCGATAGGAGTACCCTTCATGGATTATTTAATCCCTTATATGGGGAACATATGTGACATGACTCATAATGATTATGGAGGGGTCTTGAATGATAGGTGGTAGGGAATTATGGACTTATGGCATGTTCTGATACTTACATTGGCCCCTGTGGCCTATTCTGAGATTTATATAAACAAAAAAACTTATCCTTCAGCATGGAGCTTAACCAAGTGGGTTTTGGGTACATGAAATCCTAGTTAGTGTATGATGACTTGGTATGTGGTTTTTTACCTATGAATTAAATTTTTTTCATTTCATACACTTTTATATAAATGTTGTATGTAAATTAAGGACACATTTGTGGTTTTCTACTAGGTTTATACTCACACCTAGCAATAGAATCTTGGGGCACATACAGTCTTTATATTCAAGCATTCAGTAAAGGGAAAGGGTCATATATTGGGTGGTTGAGTTGGAGGACCAGGGTAGATAGTGGAGTTAAGGTTAATAGATGGTGGATTTTTTTGGAATCTCTTATTATATTTCAACTTTTTTTTCTTTACAACTTAACCTATAGTTGAATGGTTGTTCAGTTGTCTTTTATGAAATTTTTTTATATGGTTTGATATTATTAATATATAATATTCTATTTCCTTTTTAATTCTATAATTTATTCTAATTATTATTTCTACTATTTTTTACTCTAATTTATATTTATTATGGAGGTCATAGTCTCCCCATTTCCATTTTAATACATCTATTCTAGTTACATCCTCTTTCATATGGGAGGCTTGAATGAGGTCATGTGCACTCTAGCACAGGCCTGGTGATTCGGGTTCGATGGATATTGATTCAAAACAATATTTATTAAGATTATATAATTATGTATACATGTTTTGGTCACATGGTTTATCTAATCATTTTTCAACCATGAGAGTCTCACTTCCTCTTTAGGTAACCCACATATTTTGGCCACATGGTTTGGTAAACCTTGTTTGAACTATACTTTTTTTATGTTCTGATTCAAATGGTTACTTATGAAATTTCTCACGGTTATCTCTAACCATACAAAAATTGTGCACCACCTACTTACCCTCCCCAACAAGATTACATTTTCCCCAACTATGATCTCCCTTAAACTCTTAAAAAACCTCAAAAACTACTGATAACCAACCAAATACTTCATAAAGGAAAATTATAACTCAAAAAAACATAAATAAATGTTGGAAGCAAGGAATAATACACCTAAAATGTTTTTTCCATTAAAATATATCCCTTTAAAGATTTTTCATCCCTAAAAATTATCTCTACAGTTCCTAATCAAAAAATTCAAGCCAAAAATCCCACACATTTGATTCTCACTCTCCAATTTCTTCCTTAATACATATTTCCTGACATAAAACATCAACAAGAGGCTCATCCTTCCCTTATATCACCTTTTTTCTCTGATCAACAATTCACACTCGATGTTCCTCGAATGAAGATTTTGGAACCAACTCAACATACTCAATGTCAATCGCATGATAAGGATATTACTTGATCTTTCATAGATGAATCAAGTGGAAAAAATTATTCATACCTTAATGATTTAGGGTAATATCCAATCATTAATCCATCATCTTAATCTATTTAGCCACCTTGAACGGTCCCACAAACTACAGTGCCAATTTTTCTTTCCTCCATAATCTCCAGTTCACCACTGAGGTGATAATTGCAATAAAACTTAATCACTCGTGGAGAACTCCAAAGTTCTTTGTATTCGATAAATATAAGATTTTTTCTTACTTTGATATGTAGCTAACCACTTCCAAATTAAATGCACCTGCTCTGATGTTTTATGTACTATACTCATCCAAATAACTATTGACATGTTAAATTCATGACAATATAATGGATAACGATATGGTTGACCAAAAATATTTTTAAAATGATCCATATGAATTGAATATTGAAAAAAAAATATGAAAAATCTACCAAATTCATATGGTCATCCAATGATCAACCAAAGTTTGTCACACATTCTATAAGTATATCCTCTAAAATTTGGATTGTACTCTCAGACTATCCATCCTTTTGAGGGTGATATATCATACTCGTCTTTAGTAGTGACACCGTCACCTTCGGAAATCCTCTCCAAAACTATGATATAAAGTTAGAATCTAAATTTGAAACAACACTCATAGAAAATATATAATGTCTAATTATCTTTCAAATGTATAGTCTAACCAACTCATAGATGTATTGAGTTTCTTGAATAAGAAAAAAAATTCAAACCGTTTTAAGCTGAACAATGACAACCCACACTATATATCAACCTCTTGGGGTCCTGGGAAACCCCATCACAAAGTCCATCACCACCTCAAGACATTTCTATATAGGAATAATAATAGGCTAAAGTAAACCACTAATTTTTTTTTGTTTTTCTTTAATCCTATGGAAAGTGAGGTAATGATAAAAAACCAAAGTATATCTTTTTTTATTCCAGAACTTCGAAAATGATGTCGGGTTTCATGATATATCTTAGTCGATCTTGGATATACCCCCCATTTCAAGGTGTGTGAATCCATAAACAATTATTATCTCATATATCTATAGAATACCACCGGACCATGGACATGAATCACATCATTCTCATCTAAGTTTCATCCTAGAATAATGTAATCCCATTTCAACCTCTCCTATAACACTAAATAATCCAGATTAGTCTCCTTACTAGCCTTGTCATGATCAACAAAAGAAGAAGTGAAGACCAAGGGTGTAAAAGATACCACCACTTTCCCTTAAGATACACCCACCCAAAAATATAGAAACAAACTCATAAACATCCACTATTATTTCAATGTCTGAAACCCTAACTCGTGTGTCTTACTTCTATGAGTATCTGCAACAACATTACATTTTTCAGGGGCATAAGCCATTTCAAAATTGAATGTCTGTTAATACTTGACCCACCATGTCTATCACATATCCGGGTTTCACTATTATAAAATGTATTATAATATCATGTGGTTTATGTAGGCAAAAAATATCACATCGAAGTAGTGATTTCAGGCTCTGAAATTCTAATCTAAGAACATCGTATTCTATAGCGTGTATAACACGCAACACCAAATATAGAAAGGAATATAACCTATTGAGACTTTATGGAATATTTAATATTTTATATAAATTTAATATATTCTATATATTTTAATTCATACAATACTGAACTATCTTGCATCACATGTAATAAAAAGTTTCTTCTATAGCTTGCGTTACAAGCAAATACTGAGTTTCACCAAACAAAAAAATATTATTAAAATATTATAATAGGATATAACCTTGGAATTAAATGGAAGGTTATGAATAATATTAACTAAATTATAAAAATATGTGGTTTACACAAATATAATATGAATTATTAGGTTTCCAATTAATTAGAAATGAATATAAAAACCAATTGAATATAAAGGAAATGTTTTTATGCACACAAAGGTGTTTTATCCTAATAAATTAAATTAATTACTACTAGTGAATAGTATTAATAAAATATATAAATTATATATTCAATAAAAAAATTGTATACATACAATATATTTGATAATCATAACATAATAATAAGTCTATTTTTAAGTTTAAAAAATGTATTTTTCTAAAGGCAGATTTACTGCCTTTTAATGATGAACCTATTTTAAATAAAATTTTTGGAAATTTTATAAATTTTATATGTAAAAATAAATTTCATTTTTGAAATTCTAATTTAAAAATTATCTTATTTTTAATTTTTGGTATTTTTCTGAGAAGTTTCATTTTTGATGAATGGTGAAAAATATTGAATTTTAATTAAAACTCACTTTATCATGTACAAAATTTACAATGTTGTATTATATTTTAAATTTGTTTTCAAGTAAAATTATATCAATTATAAATAAATTAAACCAGTTTAGTTCATTGGAATAAATTTTATATTTAAATTGTATATAAAAATAATTAAAAATTTTGAAAATTTTTACTTTAAAAATCCGATTTATAGTTCCATCTACAGGATTAAATTTAAATTAATTTCTGCGACTTCTGTAATCTTAATTTGTAAAAATGGATTAAATATTTGTAATAATCATAATTTATAATTTATAGTAAATTAAAATTATTATTTTTTCAAAAATATTAGTAAATGAAATTAAAATTAATTACAACGATTAAGGTAAAATTAAGCTTAATAATGGACCAAACCTTAAACTTTAGGGCCCAAATGACCCAGATACATGTCAAAAACCTATTTTATAGAGATATTTAGACCATATAATTAATTTTATAAAATTTGGTTCATTATTTTAGGCACATTATGTAAGGGAGACCTCTCACCAGTGTCTAGATTTTTATATTTACAAGAATGTCACTCCTCTTACACTATAAAAAGGGACACACCCCTCCCACTTATTCACACCTCTCAATCCATTTTTATCATCCAAAACCAGACCAAATAAGCTCCAAAATTACCTCCCCGCATACTATGATCCTCACTTTTGTTTCATTTACTTCTCTACCCCTTCAATTATTTTTATATCAGGATTTTATAATAACATATATATCTTAAATATACTAATATGTTATTATGATAATATTTAGACCTATAATTTCAAACACACACATCAAATGGTATACACAATCATCATTTGTGTGTATGATGAACTACCACCTCGCGAACTGATGTCATTTGTTCTTCAATTTACTACCTTTAAAGGTTGGAATAATGATGTATTTATAGTTTATATATGATATTTTTGATATTTTTGATTTATTAAAATTTCTGAAATTTTTATATTACATATAACTTTATGATTTCCATTTTTTGGGAATACGATAACATCGTTTGTGGATGTGTGGAATACCACCTCCTCAAAGTGATGTGATTTGTTTACACTATAAATGGAATTTATTAAGGATGGTATTAATAAAAATATGTGAAATATATGACATAAATATGATATTATAATTATAATATACATATATATATCATTTAATTTTCATTCTTTTAAATATAACAAATAAATGGAAGCAGCGTTCATGTGTACGAATGTCCAACCGTCTCCATAAACGATGCATTTCATTTCCTATCTCCAAACATTATAGATTATTATAAATGAATATATACTTAATATATATTATATTTACACCATTTTCTAAATACTTTAGATGATTAAATCATTATGTAATAATAACTAAAATAACAAGTCAGAACATGCTCAAAAAACTAGGCAATTAACACCCAAAATAGTGAAAATAATGAAATATTATTAACAAATGGGTAATAATATATTATAAGAATATAATATATGATGTTATTAATATTATTATGGTTCTATTATATGTTAGTTACATTATTTAAACAATTATACAATTGGTTAAAGGAAATTTACCCCAACGGAAACGCAATTTAAGGTATTTCGTCTCAATTTACATTCCATTGAGACTTAATTATTGTTATGAACCTAATTTATTTTATAAGGTGTATATACTATCCTTTGATGTGTAATATCAGGAATAATTCATTTTTCATGGTATTTTTAGTTTCAATTTCAATTATTTCATCTAATGGTATTTGAAATTAAAGTTACCAAGTGGTAGATAAATTTCATAACGCAATTTATTTTCATTAGGTTATGTTACTTCCTCATTGTTGTTGATGTTATATGATTATGTGTATAATTAATTTGACTATATATTGATGTATTTAAAATTATTTTATTTTAATTTATAGTTGATACACATAAAAATTTAATTGATTAATTCTAACTTCAACTTTATGATTATTTTAAGGATTTATTTCACAATCTCATTCTAATGGAGATTATCTATTCTTGAAATTACATTAAAGTAATTTATGTTATAATTATTCAATAAACCCTTTAATTTTATTATCCTATGGTTATTTATGACCTTTTTCATTAACTAGTAACATTTTTACACTCTTGTTTACTAAAAATGTTTTAGAAAATGTTTTTAAGAAAACCCAACTTCATTTCTCTCTTTAGATGGAGAACCTATTTTTTTCTAAAAACCCTATTTACTAAAAAGGTTTTCAATAATGTTATCAATAATTCCAAAATGATTTATTAAAATGTAACATCCCTGGTAAATAAATAATATGACATTTTAATATTTATTAATATTTCTTAATTAAATATTAATTTTACTTTAAAGGGGATTCTATGTTTATGACAACCCTTCTTTTTATTACAACTTAAACATGATTTATTACATAAAACTTGACTTGATACAACAAAGAAGATCGATAGGTTAAGTTTATTTTGGGCTTAGGATCATTAAATAAAAACTTAAAACATGAAATAAAACATCTTTATTGAAAACTTCCTTTTCATGACCACTACATTCCTTCGTACTTAGCATTGCATGGGATAACCTGAGGACATGCATAATAAAAGGGTGAGCTATAAAGCCCAATAAGGGAGTACACATGGAATAAAATGAGGAGTACAATACATGTTAGACAATAGGAATAATCAATAGATCATAAAAGAAACATGAACATAAAGTCATGATAAAGCATGATAATCATAACATGGAGATGTGGCAACAACACTTATCATGGAATTAGCATGAGCCAAGGCTCATTGCACATGGAGCATGAGTAAACCCTCATAGCACATAAATCCCGAGTAAACCCTCATTGAAATTGAATTATCATGAGTAAACACTCATTTCACATGACGTATCATGATATTATACTTTACCCAATGCATTGGAGCGCTATAAGGGTGCACCCTTCTTAAACATTTCATTTCATGCATAAGTGTGCCACATGGATCATAAAACATGGATTCATAAAACATAATCATTCATTCCACGATAAAGTAATGTGGAATTCATACATGGAACTTTATAATCAATAAGTAAATGTGCATAAAGGTGAATACCCTTGATGGAGAAATGGTATTCACTACACAATGACATTGGCTTAGAAAATCAGTGCGATTTCGGCAGCGTAACGGCGTGACATTAGAATTCATAAAAAGGTTGATGAGAGAGAAAGAAATTCCTAATCATATTTACATGTAATGGAAAGTAAGGAGGTAATATAGATACATGTACCAAAAATTGTCATGGAATTTAGATTTATGATACAAAATTATTTTCTTGAATGTAAAAGAAGAGAGAGAAGTTCCTTTCGGAATTTCGGCATAGTAATAGGTGTACATGGGAGGAATTTAATGAGAGATAAAGGGGTCTCCCATCATTCAAACAAAAATAGGTCCGTATGAGGGAGGTGCGAAACCATACCCCAAAATTCATAATTGAAATTAAATGGGCAAAACAACTTAAATAAAATTGACAAAAATGAGAAAGGAAGAAAAAAACCCTTACTTGGAAGTGTGCTTCCAAAGGCTAGAGAGAGGCTTGTGAGAGGCTTCTTGGGAGCTTGGGGCACATTGGGAGGATTCTAGAGAGAGTAGGGCAGAGGTTGGACGAACTCCAAGGTATTTGAGTGAGGAGGAAGTGGGAGCTTGGGTGGGTTTATATTGGAAAGGTGAGGGAATTCTTTATTATTTAGGTTTGGGACCCCTTATATTAAATTAATCCAAACCACAAACCATCCCATGGTTTTTGCCCATGTTTTTGGTAAAAGGGAAGATGAAAACAATATTTTATAAGGAAAAATTCCAAACTTCTTAAAATAATAATGTTGATTATGTGGAGGTGAGTCACACTCCCATGGAAATTAATTTAAAAAGGCAAAGTGTTGAATAAGTCTTGAGGGGTCCATTAATGCTTTGAAAAATAAGTCAAACAAACCCAAAATAACTTTATTTTAATGGTAGGACATATATTGGACGAACATAAGGATTATATTATTTTATTACATCACCATTGGGTCATTATGATGTCATAAAACACATTATATATTTAAACAGTATTTAATTTTTACCCAAAAATTTGACTATCTCAGAAAATTATGAAAAATTCACCGTTAGATAATTTCGACGTCCTGATTCCATAAATAACATTTATTTTATCTAAATAATTTTCTAAATATGTTAATTTTCACTTTTAAAATAAAAACCGACATTTATCGAAAATTCATGGGTTTTGACAAAAATGGCTTTCAAATATAAAATTTTAATTGCATTCATAAAATTATAAGATCATTTATATTTAATAAAAAAAATTAATTTAATATTATTATTATTATTTTATTAAAAAATTATTTAATTCAAAAATACCTTAATTTAATAAAATAGATTTCTTAATTAAATAATAACTAAAAACACCATTTGTACTTTAAAAACTATTTACAATGTATCAAAAATGACTAGAAATTATATTCATTATTATATACAAAAAAATAATGTATATGAACATAGTACTTATTATTTGTTACATAACCCCTTAAAACATCCGCATAAGACCTAAGGGTAAGGTGTATGATTGTGACAGACTCTTGGGGTGGCTCAGATAACATCGCTCGAGTGGTAATCTCTATCAACTTCCAGTTTTCCCGTAGACGGTCCCATTCGAGCTTGACATGGTGAAGCTCAGCTTGGGCTTGGTCAAGGGAAAATCCCAAGGATGCCACCTCTTTTTCGAGCTCCGACAAATGGGCTTCATATGGGGAAATTCTACTGGATGAGGTCATCGCTTCTTTTGTCTGAGTAAATTGGATTTGTTAAGGTCCTATATTTATACTAATCATGTGATCATTGTTCAATGTCTATATTAACAACGGTCAAAATTCTTAACATAAAACCAATGAAGTTGACATCTTATAAAAACATTTTTCATAAAGATACATTTAACTGGATCAAGAGGGATTTCCATTAATGAAACTTTGGGTCTTTACAACATTCCCCCTTAAGAAATTTCTCCCTCAAAATTTTTCCTTTTCCCTTCACTAAAACAGATGTGGGTACCTCAGCTTCATCTTTTCCTCCGATTCCCAAGTCGCTTCTTCAAACTTGTGGTTTCTCCACAACACCTTGACGAGGGGCATTGTCTTATTTCGTAGAACTTTTTATCTACGATCTAAGATATTCACTGGTTGCTCCTCATAAGAAAGATCATCTTCCAATTATACCACCTCAGAAGAGAGTACATGTGAAGGGTCTGGTATGTACTTCCTTAAGAGGGATACATGAAAGACATCATGTACTTTGGCCATAGAAGGTGGAAGTGCTAGTCGATAGGCCACATCCCTGACACGATCAAGAATCTCTAAGGGTTCGATGTACCTTGGACTTAACTTCCCTTTCTTTCCAAACCTCATGACCTTATTCCATGGAGATATGTGTAGAAAAAACATGTCTCCAAATTTAAACTCAAGGTCTCATTGACGATTATATCCATAACTCTTCTGTCGACTCTGGGCTGCCTTGATATGCTGCTGAATGGTTTTCACCTTCTCCACCATTTCTTCGACCATTTCTGGTCCAAGCAGCTTACGTTCACCGACCTCATCCCAACATGCTGGTGTTCTACACCTTTTCCCATATAGGGATTCATATGGTGGCATTTGGATGATCGAGTGGAAAATGTTATTATAAGAGAACTCAACCAGAAGAAGATGTTTATCCCATCCTCCTTTAAAGTCCATTGAGCACGCTCTCAACATATCCTCAAGTGTTTGGATAGTCTGTTCGGATTGGCCATCAGTTTGAGGATGATAGGTCGTACTGAAGTTTAGTTCAGTATTCAAAGCATGTTGAAGACTCTTCCAAAACATAGAGGTGAATCTTCGATCTCGGTCAGACACAATAGATATTGGTACTCCATGAAACCTTACCACTTCCCTAATATATAACCGTGCCAGTTGATCAAATGAAAAATCCTCCCGAATAGCAATGAAGTGTGCAGTATTTATTAGACGATCCACAACAACCCAGATTGCATTGTTGCCTTTGGATGTCCTTGGAAGTCCAGTGAAAAAGTCCATGGTGATGTTCTCCCATTTTCATTCTGGTATGGGCAATGGTTGCATCATCCCCTTAGACTTCTTCCTCTCTGCCTTCACTTGCTGACACACTAGGCACTTTGATGTATATTCAGAGATCTCCTTCTTCATATTATCCCACCAAAAGTTTTCTCGGAGATCTTAATACATCTTTGTCCTCCCTTGGCGAATAGAGAAATTTGAACTATGTGCATCATCCAAAAGTTCCTTCTTCAGCTCCGGACTTGATGGAACACATAGTCTTTTCCCAAACTGCACAATTCCTTCTTCATTAACATTAAACTCTGAGGATTTCCCTTTTTTGATAGCTTCCACCTTTTCCTGAATTCCCACATCATCCTTTTGAGCATCCTTTAACCTTTCCAAAAGAGATGGTTGAGCAATAATTTGTGAAATGATTGATGATGTTACCTTCTTTAGGATTCCCACATCCATCTTCATCAATTCTAAGAAGATTGGATCCTTCTCAATTATCATCATTGATAGAATTATTGGGTCCTTTCTAGTTAGGGCATCTGCCACCTTGTTCGCTTTCCCAGGGTGGTAATGTATTGAACAGTCATAATCCTTGATGAGCTCTATCCATCTTCTCTGGCGCATATTAAGCTCTTTCTATGTGAATATATATTTAAGACTCTTGTGGTCAGTATATATCTCACATTTCTCTCCATAGAGATAATGCCGCCAGATTTTCAAGGCAAAGATCACAGCCACCAACTCCAAATCATGCTTTGGATAGTTTCGCTCATGGATTTTCAACTTCTTTGAGGCATAGGATATCACTTTATCATTCAGCATCAGCACACATCCTAATCCCTTCTTCGAAGCATCACTGAATACCACAAAAATCTCCCCACTTGTGGGTAAAGTGAGCATGGGTGCAGTGATAAGCCTCCTTTTCAACTCCTTGAAGCTTTCTTCTCACTCATCACTCCAAGCAAACTTTACTCCCTTTCGAGTTAGCTTGGTAATAGGGTTGGACAATCATGAGAAATTTCTCACAAATCGTCGATAATATCCATCTAACCCCAAGAATCTACGGATGTCTGTTATCGATGTTGGCCTTAGCCATCCCTCAAATGCATATGTTTTGGAGGGATCCACAGATATCCCATTGCTTGTGATTATATGGCCCAAGAATGATACCTCATTCAACTAGAACTCACACTTGCTGTACTTTTCATAGAGCTTCTCCTTGTGCAAAGTCTCTAGTACAGTTTTTAAATGCTCCTCGTGATCCTCCTTGGTTTTGGAGTATATTAGAATATCATCTATAAAAACTAACAAAAATTTTTCAAGGTAATCTCTAGAGACTATATTCATCAAGTCCATGAATATTTCTAGAGAATTGGTGAGTCTGAAAGGCATTACTATGAATTCATAGTGCCTGTACCTTGTACGAAAATCAGTCTTGGGGACATCTTCCTTCTTCACCCTTACTTGATAATATCCCAACCGCAAATCCACCTTGGAGAAGTATTTTGATCCACGCAGCTGATCAAACAATTCATCAATTCTTTGGAGATGATACTTGTTCTTTATAGTGATTTTGTTAAGTTTGCGATAATCGATGCAAATCCGCATTGACCCATCCTTCTTCTTGATGAAGAGGACTGGTGCACCCCATGGTGAAGCACTTGGGTGTATAAACCCTTTATCTAGATTCTCCTATAGTTGTTTCTTCAGATCTTAAATCTCAAAAACATCCATTCTATATGGAGTCTTGGATAATGGTAGTGCCTGAGGTATAAGTTCAATTGAGAACTCAACATCTCTTCTTAGAGGAAGACCAGGCAGTTCCTCGGGAAACACTTCAGCGAATTCCCTCACAATAGGCATTTCTTCAAGGATGGTTTCTTCTTTGGACTCAATCATCTAAGACAGATACGCGTGCTCATAGGGTAGTAATATCCATACTTGAGATGATAGAGCTAAAGGATATTCATCTTCTTCCTAACACTTGTAAAGAATCGGGGGTCGATTCTCCATATGGAGTGTGATTTCCCTCTCCCGACAATTTATATTGGCTCTATATAAGGAAAGTCAATCCATGCCAAGGATTGCATCAAATTCCACCAGAGGGAGTATGATGAGGTTCACCGGGAAATTCAATCCACATATTATAATAGGGGAGGACTTATATTCATTGGATGCAATGATTTCCCCATTTTTCATACTCACCAAAATCTTTACTTCCAGGATTTGTGGTGGTGCTGGGATTGTTCTACTAAACTTTCGATATATAAAAGAATGCGTAGAACCTGAATCAAAAAGTACGTTCGCTATTCTTGAATGAATAACTAGCGTACCTGTCACCACTTCATTGTCGGGGTTCACTTTGGTAGAAGTGATGGAAAAAGCTCTTCCTTGCTATCTTGGAGGTTGTTGGTTGCCTCCGATAACCCTTGTATTAGGGCACTGATTTTCAAAATGACCTGGTTCTTTACATTTGTAGCATTGAACAACGTGTTGAGGTTCGAACGGATCATTCCTCTCCTCTGTAGCAGTCGCGGGTCCTTCTTGCCGACAGTTAATAGCTAGGTGCCCTTCTCTTCCACACCTGAAGCATTTTCTCGTCCCCTTAAGGCAATTTCCAGGGTGCTTCTTTCCGCACTTTTGGAAAGTGGGGTACGGGATCTTCTTAGCACCGTTGGATTTATCCATCGGACCACCAGCATTGAATTTCACCTTACGCTTCTTGTCCCCATGATACCCCTATGATTCACCAATCTCCATTTCGACCTTGAGGTCACATCGGACAATTTCTTCATAACTGTCGAAGTCACGGATCTCTAATGCTTTTCGCAAGCTAGGCTTCAGCCCACCAAAGAAGCAGTCAACCTTGCATTTGGGGCTAACGACAAAACCGGAAGCGTATCGTGCAAGCCTCGTGAAGTTTGCCTCATACGCTCCAACATACTCTTCATCTTTTTTCTTGAGGGAAAGGAAGTCCCTTTCCATCTTAATCCAGAGGGTGCACAGAAAATATTTATCGAAAAACATCTTCTGGAAATCCTTCCATTCTAAAGCCTCGATCTCCTCCTCAGGATTCGTATTTTTGATCAACGTCCACCATTGATTAGCTTCACCCTCCAT
Source organism: Viscum album (assembly GCA_963277665.1). Taxonomy (NCBI): domain Eukaryota; kingdom Viridiplantae; phylum Streptophyta; class Magnoliopsida; order Santalales; family Viscaceae; genus Viscum; species Viscum album. The sequence goes on from OY728137.1 coordinate 931,865,281, forward strand.
ATGATAAGCCACTAGGATAACCTTCTCTTGTTCAAAACATTGGAGGATTGAGAATATCTTTTCAATGGAGTTGATCCATTGTTCAGCGATCATGGGATCGGATGATCCACTAAAAGTAGGAGTCCTTTGTCTCATGAAGCTCTCGATAGAGACTTGTTCTTTCTTAGGGGGGTTTAACATTCCTCTTGACCCGTGTTTCTATTAAAAACTTGAGTTAGCTGAGAGAGAAGCATGACAAAGTTCGCGATTCCTGCTCCCGTTGGATTTGGCATATAATTAGTATAGTCATCACACTGATCTTCACAACGGTTGTTAGCCCGAGCCCTCCTATTACCGGCCATTGGCTAGAATAAAAGGAAATTTATGGGTAACACATAAAGGGTAATCCAAAGACAAAATTTGATGACTCAAAAATAAACTTTTATTTCATTAACTCATGAGTCTATAGGCTTTAATCTAGGCTTCTCATGATCTACTTTCTAACATATATTCTTAGGGGCATTTTTCCCTTAATAAGGGTTCATCATAAGATTGTGAATTTATCAAAACATATCCCCTGAGAGTGTCGTAACCAATAGTGCAGCAAGGCCCGTTGTCATGCACCAGTTCCTGTTTGAGTCTAGCTAAAAGCATTGTTTTCAGGTTTTACCCCTAGGATACATCTGTGCTAGAGCCGCCTCTACCTGCTTGTATCCAGACAGGGATGTATTTGTTTGATAAAACACTTACTTAGTATTTAACAAAACTTAGGGATGTTTTTTTATTATACTTATTATTGTATCTAAGGCTTTACTAGGGTTTCCTAATCCCAAAAATAACTAAACCTATCCTCTGATACCAACTATGACAACCCTGCTTTTTATTACAACTTAAACATGATTTATTACATAAAACTTCACTTGATACAACAAAGAAGATCAAGAGGTTTAGTGTCTTTGGGGCTTAGGATCATTACATAAAAACTTAAAACATGAAATACAACATCTTTATTGAAAACTTCCTTTTCATGACCACTACATTCCTCCGTACTTAGCATTGCATGGGATAACCTGGGGACATGCATATGAAAAGGGTGAGCTATAAAGCCCAGTAAGGGAGTACACATGGAATAACATGAGGAGTACAATACATGTTAGACAATAGGAATAATCAATAGATCATAAAAGAAACATGAACATAAAGGCATGATAAATCATGATAATCATAACATGGAGATGTGGCAACAACACTTATCATGGAATTAGCATGAGCCAAGGATCATTGCCCATGGAGCATGAGTAAACCCTCGCTGCACTTGAATTAGCATGAGTCAACACTCATTTCACATGACGTATCATGATACTATACTTTACCCAATGCATTGGAGCACTATAAGGGTGCACCCTTCTTAAACATTTCATTTCATGCATAAGTGTGCCACATGGATCATAAAACATGGATTCATAAAACATAATCATTTATTCCACGATAAAGGAATGTGGAATTCATACATGAAACTTTATAATCAATAATTAAATGTGCATAAAGGTGAATACCCTTGATGGAGAAATGGTATTCACTACACAATGACATTGGCTTAGAAAATCAGTGCGATTTTGGCAGCGTAACAGCATGACATAAGAATTCATAAAAAGGTTTATGAGAGAGAAAGGTGTTCCTTATCATATTTACATGTAATGGAAAGTAAGGAGGTCATATATATACATTTCCCAACAATTTTAATGGAATTTAGATTCATGATACAAAATTATTTTCTTGAATGTAAAAGAAGAGAGAGAAGTTCCTTTCGGAATTTCGGCATAGTAACGGGTGTACATAGGAGGCATTTAATGAGAGAGAAAGGGGTCTCCCATCATTCAAACATAAAGAGGGCGGTATTAGGGAGGTGTGAAACCATACCCCAACATTCATAATTGTAATTAAATGGGAAATACAACTTAAATAAAATTGACAAAAATGAGAAAGGAAGAAAAAAACCCTTACTTGGAAGTGTACTTCCAAATGCTAGAGAGAGGCTTGTGAGAGGCTTCTTGGGAGCTTGGGGAACCTTGGTAGGATTCTAGAAAGATTAGGACAGTAGTTGGACGAACTCCAAGGGCTTTTAGTGAGGAGGAAGTGGGAGCTTGGGTGGGTTTATATAGGAAAGGTGAGGGAATTTTTTATTATTTAGGTTTGGGACCCCTTATATTAAATTAATCCAAACCACAAACCATCACATGGTTTTTGCCCATGGTTTTTGGAAAAGGGAAGAGAAAAACAATATTTTATAAGGCCAAAGTCCTAAATTCTTAAAATAATAAGGTTGCTTATGTGGATGTGAGTCACACTCCCGTGGAAATTAATTTAAAAAGGCAAAGTGTTGAATAAGTCTTGAGGGGTCCATTAATGCTTTGAAAAATAAGTCAAAAAAACCCAAAATCACTTTATTTTAATGGTAAAACATATATTGGCCGAATATAAGGATTATAGTGTTTTATTACATCACCATTGGGTCATTTTGTTGTCATAAAACACATTATATATTTAAACGGAATTTAATTTTTACCCAAAAATTTGATTGTCTCAGAAAATTATGAAAAATTCACCGTTGGATAATTTCGACATTCTGATTCTAAAAATAACATTTATTTTATCTAAATAATTTTCTAAATATTTTAATTTTTACTTTTAAAATAAAAACCGACATTTATCAAAAATTCACGGGTTTTGACAAAAATGGCTTTCAAATATAAAATTTTAATTGCATTCATAAAATTATAAGATCATTTATATTAAAAAAAATTAATAATTATTTTATTATTTTATTAAAAAATTATTTAATTCAAAAATACCTTAATTTAATAAAATAGATTTCTTAATTAAATAATAACTAAAAACACCTTTTTTACTTTAAAAACAATTTACAATGTATCAAAAATGACTAGAAATTATATTCATTATTATATACAAAAAAATAATGTACATGAACATAGTACTACTTATTTGTTAAATAACCCCTTAAAACAGCCGCATAAGACCTAAGGGTAAGGGGTGCGATGGTGATAGACTCTTGGGGTGGCTCGGATAACATCACTCGAGTGGTAATCTCTATCAACTTCCACTTTTCCCGTAGACGGTCCTGTTCGAGCTTGACATGGTGAAGCTCAGCTTGGGCTTGGTCAAGGGAGAAGCCCAAGGATGCCACCTCTTTTCCAAGCTCCGACAAATGGGTTTCGTATGGGGAAATTATACTGGATGAGGCCATCGCTTTTTTTTCTGAGTAAATTGGATTTGTTAAGGTCCTATATTTATACTAATCATGTGATCATTGTTCAACGGCTATATTAACAACGGTCAAAATTCTTAACATAAAACCAAAGAATTTGACATCTTATAAAAACATTTTTCATAAAGATACATTTAACTGGATCAAGAGGGATTTACATTAATGAAACTTTGGGTCTTTACAACGTTCAATGGCTTACCCGACACGCAACAATGAGTTTCTCCAAAATCTTATATTGCACACAAAGCTGAGTCATACTAAAAAAAATATTGTTATTATTTTAAATGGTAGTAAACACATAGCCATTGTATTGGAAAGAATGAATATAACTAACTAAAATATGATTGTACATGTTTTCTAAATGTCTTTACATTTATCCAATAAATTTTAGAGGCTTAAAATAAGAATGAATCCTATTTTAAGCATGAATTACTCTAATATTCTTTAAAAGGTCATTTTACCGCCTTTTGATGGAGAACCCATTTTAAATCTAGTTTTTGTCACTTTTATATGTTATACTTGACAAAATAAAATTCTTCTTTAGAATCGGAACATAAAAATTTACTTTGGATGAAATTTTTGTATTTTTATGTTAAAATTCATTTTTTAACGAATAGTGAAAAATACCGCATTTTAATTCAAAACTCCCATTTCATCTAATTTATTTATATAGTTAGATTGTTCTTTTAATTAGTTTTAAAATATAATTGGATTAAATTTTTACCATTTAATCCAATGTTGTTCATTGAAATTAATTTCTCTCTTAAATTGTATATAAACACATGTCAATCTTTTGGTAGTTTTTACTTCTTAAAAACCACGCTTTTTGGTTTTGACAACGGTAATTAATTTTAAAGTAATTTCTGCCAATTATGTGTTTTTAATTTAAAAAAATGGATTCCATATTTATAATCAGGAGGTCAAAATTTTATTAATAGGTAACTTTTATTTTTACACATTATGAATAGTAACTTTAGTAAATATTTTATTTACCATGGTTAAATGTTAAATCTGGTAAATAAGGGTAAAAAATAATATTATTATAACATTAAATTACCCTTACACTTGTCCTAACATTATTTTATTAGATATTTATGACCATGGGAATCATTGGGTTGATTTTAGGACCCCATGGATCCCCTTGTGTGTGAAAATGACATTTAATTACATTTAATTTAAACTTAAGGAAAATATAACATAAACATATATCTTTTACTAAACCAATTTTTATATGGGGTTATATAAGTGATATATTTGACAATAAATAATCATTATAAATCTAAAAATATTTTCTATATCATGATATTTTATTTATAATTTTTTTACATTAAATAAATAAATTTAATTATGAAACAATGATGATGTAATGTTTGATTAATTAATAAATGATTCAAATAAATGATATTATAAATGTTAAAGTAAATATAATTTTGTTATTTTGATGTCATCCACAAATTTTCTGAATGATAGCTACAAGTTATCTTTTTATTAATAAAGTTTTTTCTAAGTAATCAAGTTTTTATGGATTTTTAAAAAATTCATTAGAAGAATAGTTTAAAAATTGACATAATTAATATTTTAAAATATAAAATATTTTATTAAATATTATAAAATTACAAAAAATCTAAGATTAATCTAAATAGTTATAAAAATTATAAAATTTTATTATTTACTCTTTAATTGTATATTTTTTATGTTTTGGTAACTATTTTGATTCTCAAAGTGTTAAATGCTTGATAAAATGGTAAGAGTAAAAAAGAGTTAAATAAAAAAGATAAGGATTGAATAATATCCAAAACCTGTCTAATTATTATTGGATGATTTTATTTCAACTTATATTCATCTTATCTTTGAAATAACTGAATTTGGACTTGTTTATAATCTAAATAGAATTTATAATGAAATAATAATTCAAGATATTCTTTAAGTGTCCCTCCACCCTCTTATAAATGGGCGTCACCTCTAACCCTTAATCACACCTCTCAAGCCCCCTTTGATCTTCCAAACTCTATCCAAATAATCTTACAACATCCCCATATTCCTCCTATAAGCCTTACCTTGTGAAGAATTCAATTCAATAAATCCTTTTAGCTCAAATCAAATGGAGTTACCCAATTTAGAGGGAGATAAAGAACAAACAAGACAAGTCAGACACAAGGTAAGGGACTTCGTCTCAATCTCCTTTCATTGAGTAATATTTTGATTTATACCCTTATTGATTTTATACGGTGTATAAACCCCTTTTAATTTTAATTTCATTAAAAGGGAATCTTTTTTCAACGTAGCATTTTACTAAACGACAAAGGGAATGTTTCTTTTTAACATATGTGATGACAACGACATTTTGGCCACTCGGAGAATTATTTCATATTTGGATTCCTTAATAAGTATTAATGTTTTTAAAAGGAAGACTAAATACCATATACTATTTTTAAGTATTTTGGTATTGAAAATGGTTTTGAGAATGGATTTATTATTTCAATATACTGAAATGATATATTGTGATTCCAATGTGGAAATGTTATCTTTCCTTTATGTGTGGGTTATATGTTATGATTATGTTATGGTTCTTTGGAATTGTTTACATATATGGGTGTTTCCATGATAAACCTAGGGAGGGTGATCCCAAGATAGCTCTCTAATGCATTGGGTAATGTGACAGAGGTAAACATTAATGTTTCTCCAAATAGATTTAGGGAATATACCATGATGGGTATTCCAAATGTAACTCCCTATATAGATATGAAAGATACAGTGTAAGTATGTTATGGATGTCACAAGTTACCTTTATTATTTATTATTTCAATTTTTTATTCCTAAATATTATGATTTTTTAAGGTATGTTAAAGAGATTATGTTTTATGATTGAAAATTATGATTTTATTGATTTGTATGTATTAATGGACTAATGCTTTCTTTCCCTTACTGATATTTTTATGCTCATCCAATGTTTTTGAAATATTTTTTACTGTGTATAAGGAAGGGTAAGAGAAAATAAGTATTCAAGAAGATTTATATCATGAAAATAACTCTTATTTAATTTAAGGAGTTTTATTATTCTGAAAAAAAATTGAATAGAGTATAAGTGTCTACTTTGTAATTTTTTAGATGTAATGTAATAGTTACCACCTAATTCTCTAAAACTCTAAACCTAAAATGATCCGAAATGTGAATTCTTTACATAGATCAAGATTTTTTAATGATTAAGACTGGGGCCTTATAGTTGGTATCATAGGTCAGTTAAGACAACTTTAGATGTTAGGATATTGTTAAATTAATATCCATATTTTAATTTATGGTAAGCTTGAAATGATATAGCATTTACAGATTAACATGTTGCTTCACCTAGTATATTTCTATGTTCCAAATCGTTTTTCACATAGGAAATAGGGTAGTATTGATGGGATGACATTAAGAGGAAAACAACCTTCCAAATCAGCAACTTGAGATGGTCAGAATCAGAACTGAACAGTTTTTTGTGGTGATGGAATAGTTGAATCAAGATATAAATGGTGGTGGTATAAATACATGAGATCATCCAGATCAACCACAAAGGAACATATTAGTAGTGTAACTTTTCATAAGTAGGCATCTCCCATCATTTATAGGATCATCTGACCATGTGCTATCTGAAGGGTGGATTAAAGCACTGGAAAATATTTTTGATGTCATGGGGTGTTCATAACATCAAAAGGATAGTCTTGTTGTTTACAGTTTAAATGGTGAAGACGATCGGTGGTGGTAGATGGTTAAAAATATCAGGGATGGTGAGGAGATTGATTCTCTTGATTAGGATTAATTCAAAGTTATGTTTCTTGAGAAATATTTTCCTAAGGTAGTTCAACTTAGGATGGAAAAAAATTCATATAATTGAGGCAAGAGAATGACTCGGTGGCTACTTATGAAGAAAAATTCACTCGATTGGCAAGGTATGCTCCAAATTTCTTATTGGATCTTGATAGTAAAATCAATCATTTTTACTCAAGATTAAAGCCAAATTATCAAAGGGATTTAGCTTAATGTGAGTTTAAAATTTATGAAAAACTTGTTCGATGTGCGGAAAAGGTGGAAATGGAGTTTTTCGATGATCAGGTGTTCTTTGAAAAACAATAGAATAAGTGGTCAAGGTGGAAGACAAAAGCGAAAAACTCTTCAAAAAAGTCTAATGGTAAGAAACTCAAGTTTACAGTTTGTGAAAATTGTTATAGAAATCACATTGGGGAATGCCTTTTGAATTCTGTTAAGTGATTATGATGTGGAAAAATGGGAGATAAGGATCATAATTTCATTGAAAATAATCAGGGTAATGCTAAGACAAAATCTTATTTAAAGTCAGTAAAATGTTTTAAGTGAAATGAAATGTGTTATTATGAAAATGATTATCCAAAAAAGAACTAAACTGAGGGAAAGAAGCTAGAATAAAAGATTAAAGGGGTGGTGAAATCCTTTGCAACTACTTCAGTAGATGTTGGGCCATCGAATGAAGTATTATCAGGTACACTGTTTGTTTATTTAGATTATGCCAATGTGTTTTTTGATTCAGGGTCTACACATTCTTTCATTTCTGAGAAATTTTCTAGTAAATTGGGAATCACATCTCAAGATATGAATCCTGAACTTATGGTAAAAACACTTGGTGGAAATTTTGAGGAAAAAAGAAATCATAAGAATCTTTCTATCCTTATTTGTGGAAAGAATCTACCTACAGACCTTATTATTTTACCTCTAGTATAGTTTGATGTTATTTTGGGTATGGATTGGATTTCTGTTTATCATGTTAAGATTTAATTCATAGCTAAAGAGGTTTATTTTAAAAAATAATTTTAGTTTTTGTATAAGAATGAACCCTTAATTTTTTATAACATATCAGGAGGCTGAGAAACTAGTAAAAGATGTAAATGAATGTTATTTTTCACATATTTTTGAAAAAAGGAACTGTTCATATTAATGATGTGACAGTGGTAAATGAGTATCTTGATGTTTTCCTGATGAGTTTCTTAGTAAAATAGCTGATCAGAAAGTTGACTTTATATTTGACTTAGTTCCTGATGCTAAGACAATTTCAAAACCCCCTTATCGAATGGATCAAATTGAAATTTCAGAGTTAAAGATGAAATTGGAGGAGTTATTTGATGAAGGTTTCATTCAACCTAGGACATCACCATGTGGTGTTTCTATCTTTTCTGTTAAAAATAAAATTGGTTCAATGAGACCTTTCATTGATTATAGAGCCTTGAATAACATAACTTTTAAGAACAAGTATATTTTTCCTCATATCCCTGATTTGTTTGACCAGCTCCAAGGAGATCGGTATTTTTCAAAGATTGACTTGAGGTTGGGGAATCATCAGTTGAATGTAAGTGAGGTAGACATTCCGAAGACCATGTTTCATAATAGATATGTCCATTATGAATTTGTATTTATGCCTTTAGGGTTAACCAATGTACCTACTATATTCATCGATCTTATGAATAGAATTTTCCATGAGTTCTTGGATAAGTTTGTGCTTGTGTTTATTGATGATATTTTGGTTTATTCTAAAATTAAATCGGAGCATGAAAGTCATTTGAGATTTGTCTTGAAAACTTTAAAAGAAAAGAAACTGTATGGGAAATTCTGCAAGTGTGAGTTTTGGTTACAAAAAATTTCATTCCTGGGTCACATTATTTCTAAGATGGAATAACTGTTGATCCTTCTAAAACAAAAGTTGTTAAAGAATAACCAAGACCCAAAAATATAACTGAGATCTATAGTTTTCTTGGTTTAGTAGGTTATTATAGGAAGTTTTTTTAAAATTTTGTACGGTTATCTATCTCACAAACTAAGTTAACTTGAAAAGGTGTTAAGTTAATATGGAAAAAAGAATTTGATGAATGTTTTCAGAAATTTAAAATAAGATTGGTGAATTCTCTAGTATTGGCATTACCTTCTAGAAATGGTGAATTTGTTATTTATAGTGATGCTTCGTTGAAAGTACTTGATTGTGTCCTAATGCATAATGATCAGGTAATTGCTTATGTTTCACGTCAGTTGAAACCTCAAGAGTTAAATTACCCTAAACATGATTTGGAATTAGCTGTTATTGATTTTGATTAAAAAATTTGTAGGAATCATCTTTATGGAGTAAAATGTGAAATATATACTGACCACAAAAGTTTAAAGTATATGTTCACTCATAAATAATTGAACATGAGATGGTGGAGAAGGATAGAATTAATCAAGGATTATAATTGTACAATTCATTACCATCCAAGAAAAGAAAATAAAGTGTTTGATGCTTTGAGTGGAAAAAGTAATGCCACATTAACCATGTTACATTTGGAACAAGATCCTTTGATTAATGATTTGATGAACTTTGGCGTAGACTTTGTTGGTGCGGAAGATTCCTCTGTTTTGTTTCAGGTTTCAGTACCATTGTCCCTAGAAGATAGAATAAATCTAGTGCAGAAAGATGATAGTGAGTTGTAGAAAAAGTTAGAATTGGTTTAGAATGGTAAGTTACCTTAGTTTAACGTTGATAGAAACTGTGTTTTGGGGTTTGGAAAGACATTATGTGTGCCTTGTGATTCATAGTTGAAGAAAGAGTTATTACGTAAAGCTCACAGTTCTCCGTTTTCAGTTCATCCTGGCAGTACTAAGATGTACAGAGATCTTAGGGAGTATTATTAGTGGGATGGAATGAAAAGAGATATTAATAACTTTACTACGAAGTGTTTAACATGTCAACAGGTTAAATCAGAATGGTAGTTATCGAAAGGGATGTTTCAGCCTTTTCCAGATCTAAAGTGTAAATAGGAAAATGTGTCCATGGATTTCGTAGTCAGATTACCAAAGACTTCTTAAGGTAACAATGAAATCTGGGTTATTGTTGATCGATTGACTAAATCTACTCATTTTCTTCCTATTGGAGATAATTTTTCACTATATCAACTCTCTAGATTTTATATTAAAGAGATAATCAGGTTATATGGAATTCCCCTTTCCACTGTATTTGATCGTGAACCTAGGTTCACATATAACTTTTGTAAGGGCCCTCAGAAGTCATTAGGTACTGAATTAAATTTTATTACAGATTTTCATCCGCAATTAGATGGGCAGTCAGAACAAACATTTCATACCTTAGAAGATATGCTAGGTGCTTGTTCAATGGATTAACAGGGAAGTTGGGACCAGCATATTTCTTTGGTTGAGTTTTCCTATAATAACAGTTTTCTTTCTAGTATACAGATGGAACTATTTGAGGCATTATATCAAAACTGATATTGAACTACAGCTTTTTGGGATGAAGTAGGTGAAAGGGAGTTGATGGGACCGGAATTTTTAGAAGAGATGGCAGAGAAAGTTTAGTTGATTTAGAAGCACATGAGGAAAGCTCAGATCAGGAAGAAAAGTTATGCAGATAACCAGAGGAAGGATATTTCTTTCGAGGTAGGTGATCATGTATTTATCAAATTTTCTCCATGGAAAAGTGTGATGCATTTTGGTAATAAGGGGAAGCTAAGTCTGGGGTTCATTGGACCCTATGAAATCATGGAGAAAGTTGGATCAGTTGCCTACAGAGTGGATTTACCTCCAACTTTATCCCAAGTACACAATTTTTTTCAGGTTTCAATGTTGATAAAGTATATTCCAGATCCATATCATGTTTTGAATCCATATTTAGATCAGTTGGAAGACAATCTTTCTTATAAGGAACAACCAGTCCATATTCTTGACCGAAGAGAGAAAGTGTTGCAGAATAAGGTAATTCATCAGGTAAAGGTTTTTTGGGAAAACCAAATGTTTTAAGAGGCAACGTGGGAATCTAAAAATGCTATGAGGGATAAATACACCCATTTATTCGATAAGTAAATAGAATTGTGGGGACTCAGTTCACAAAAGAGGGGGAGGATGAAACATCCTAGGTAAATAAAGAATATGAAATTTTCATATTTATTAATATTTTAGAATTAAATATTAATTTTACTTTAAAGGGTAGGCTATGTTCAATGGCGTACCCCAAACGCAATAATGGGTTTCTCCAAAATCTTATATTGCACACAAGGCTGAGTCATACTAAAAAAATTATTATTATTATTTTAAATGGTAGTTAACACATAGCCATTATATTGGTGGGACTGAATATAACTAACTAAACTATGATTATACATGTTTTTTAAATGTCTTTACATTTTTCAAAGAAATTTTAGAGGGTTAAAATAATAATCAATCCTATTTTAAGCATGAAATACTATAATATTACTTAAAGGGTCGTTTTACCGCCTTTTAATGGAGAACCCTTTTTAAATCTAGTTTGATCAATTTTATATGTTCTATTTGAAAAAATAAAATTATTCTTTATAATCGGAACATTAAAATTTAATTTGGATGAAATTTTGGTATTTTTCTGATAAAATTCATTTTTTAATAAATAGTGAAAAATACCGCATTTTAATTCAAAACTGCCTTTTCATATAATTTATTTATATAGATAGATTATTATTTTAATTTGTTTTAAAGTGTAATTGGATTATATGTTTACCATATAATCCAATTTTGGTCATTTTAAGTAATTTCACTCTTAAATTGGACATAAACACATGTCAATCTTTTGGTAGTTTTTACTTCTTAAAAAACATGCTTTTTAGTTTTGACAATGGGAATTATTTTTAAATTAATTTCTAACAATTATGTGTTTTGAATTTAGAAAAATTAATTCCATATTTGGAATCATGAGGTCCAAATTTTATAAATAGGTAAGTTTTATTTTTATACATTATGAATAGTAACTTCATTAAATATTTTATTACAATTGTTAAAGGGTAAATCTGGTAAATAAGAGTAAAAATAATATTATAATAATATTAAATTACCCTTACACTTGTCTTAACACTATTGTATGAGATATTTCTGACCCTGTGAATCCTTGGATCTATTTTAGGACCCCATGGAGCCACTTGTGTGTGAAAATGACATTTAATTACATTTAATTTAAAGTTACGGAAAATATAACATTAACATATATCTTTTACTAAAACAATTTTTATATGGGGTTATATAAGTGATATATTCAAATATAAATAGTAATTATAAACCTAAAAAGCTTTTCTACATCATGATATTTTATTTATAATTTTTGGACATTAAATAAATAAATTTAATTATGACACAATGATGATGTAGTATTTGCTTTATTAATAAAGGATTCAAATAAATGATATTATAAATGTTAAAATAAATGTAATTTGGTTATTTTGATGTCATAAAAGAATTATATAAATGATATTTACAAGTTATTTTTGTATTAATAAAGTTTTTTTGAAGTAATGAATTTGTTATTGATTTTGAAAAAAGTCATGACATGAATAGTTTCAAAATTGACATAATTCATATTTTAAAATATTAAATATTTTATTAAATATTATAAAATTTCAAAAAATATAAGATTTTCCCAAATAGTTATCAAAATTTAAAGATTTTATTATTAAATCTTTAATTTCATATTTATCTTATTTTGGTAACTATTTTGATTCTCAAAGTGTTAAAAGCTTGATAAAATGGTAAGAGTAAAAAAGAGATAAATAAAAACGATAAGGATTAAAGAATATCCCAAACCTATCTAATTATTATTAGATGATTTTATTTCAACTTATATTCATATTATCTTCTAACTAACTGATTTTGGACTCATTTATAATCAATATAGAATTTATAATAAAATAATAATTCAGGATATTCCTTAAGTGTCCCTCCTCCCTCTTATAAAAGGGCATCACCTCAAACCCTTTCTCAAACCTATCAAGCCCCATTGGCTCATCCAACCTTTTCCCAAATAATCTCCCAACATCTCTATATTCCTCATATAATCATTACCTTGGTCATAAATAAATTAAATAAAACCTTTTGGCTCAAATCAAAAGGAGTTACCTGATTTAGAGGGAGATAAAGAACGAACAAGACAAGTCGAACACAAGGTAAGGTAATTCATCTCAATATCCTTTCATTGAAGCATATTTTGATTTATGCATGACTTTATTTTATATGGTTTATAAATACATTTTAATTTTAATTTAATTAAAATGGAATATTTTTTCTACGTAGCATTTTACTAAACAATAAAGGGAATGTTTCTTTTAAACGTATGTAGTGACAACAACCTTTCTGTCTTCATGATCTTTATTTAATATTTGACTTCCTTAATAATTTTTAATGTTTTAAAAAGTAAAATTAAATATCATATACTATATTTACATATTTGTTTATTGAAAATGGTTTTGAGAATGGATTTATTATGTCAATATATTGAAATGATATATTGTGATTGCAATGTGGAAATGTTATCTTTTCTTTATGCTTGTGTTTTGTGTTATGATTATGTTATGGTTCTTGGGAATTGCTTATGTATATGGTTGGTTCCATGATAAACCTATGTATGGTGAGCTCGATATAACTCTCCAATGAATTGGGTAATGTGATGGAGGTAAACGTTAATATTTCTCCTAAGATATTTTGGGAATATATAGTGATGGGTATTCCAAACATAACTCCCTATGTAGCTGTGAAAGCTACAATGTAAGTATGTTATAGATTCCATAAGTAACCTTTATGATTTATGATATCTATGTTTTATTCAAAAATATTATTATATTTTGAGTTATGTTAAACTTATTATGTTTTATGATTGAAAAGTATGATTTCATTGATTTGTATGTATTGATGGAATAATTATTTCTTTCCCTTACTGATATTTTTATGCTCATCACATTTTTTTGAAATGTTTTTAATAGGTTATAAGGAAGTAAAATATAAATGAAGTATTCAAGAAAATTTATATCAATAAAATAACTATTTTTTTATTTAAGGAGTTTTATTATTGTGAAAAAAAGTGGATTGAGTAAAAGTGTCTACTTTGTAATTTTTGAGATCTAATGTACTATTTATGGCCTAATTATCTAAAACTCTAAAACTGAAAAGATCCTCAATGTGAATTCTTGACATAACTCAAGATTATGTAATTTTTATGGATGGGGCCTAATAAAAGAAATTTTACCCTTTTTTCTTTTACAAATTTTTTCAAGGGAATCTTCTGATCTCTTTTTGAAAAAGGAATTTATAACCTTTTTAACTTTAAAAAGGAATATTATTTTTACCTTGTATGGCATGTATGAAATTACACACCATATTTTATTTGGAGCTTCCTTTGAAATTTTAAAAGGTTAATTTTCAAATAAAATATTTTTTAAAAGGGATTTTCTAATAAAAATCATTTTAAAGTGTTTTACAAAATGAAAAGTATTTTTTCCTTTTATAGTATCTCTTTTCATAAATGACAACAACCCTTTATCCTTATGCCACTTATAGTATGTTGTATTGATATCAACCTTATTCTTTCTCTGGATGGTTTGTGATTTCTTTGACCAAGGACAGTATTGACACTCACTACCTTGATTCATTTTATTCTAATTGAAATATTCAATTTCCTATTATCATTAGACATTAAATTTACCCTAAATATCCACATTATTTATCATGGATATCTTTATTGACTAAATCATATACTATTTTTAAATACATATTTACTTTGATAGTTATTTTATTATCTATGGAAATTTTGATAAATTTGTATTCTTTACTCAATATGGATATTTAGTAGGCTATATTGTTTATTAATTAAATTGATTACTTGATATATGAGGAATGATTGGACTAACAGTGATGGATGGGGCCCATAAATTTATAAAACCCCTCGATGCACTGAGAGGTTCTCATGAGGCAAATTAGTTTCAAAAATTAAATAGGTTTCTACTTGTAGTTTTAAACCGTCCTATGAAAGGTCTTGATGGTATAGGTTTTCATGTGACTCATATATGAAGTCCAATAATTAGGAATTTTCATTCATTTAGAATTCTGTTACTATTATTAATATTTATCCATGATATTTTGGATTTCACATTATCTATGGATGCATTTCATTCTCATCTTATTTATTAAATGGAATGTGTTTTGGTTATTTACCTTTCTATATTGATTATGACTTATCTAGTTATTTTAAATGGCATTTGTTCTCAGTTATTTAACTTTCCATATTGTTTATGAACTCACTCTTAGTTTATTGATTACATTGAATGTGTGTTCAGTTATTGTATTTATATATTGATTATTATCATTGATTTTTTAATTCTTTGACTCTACTTTACCCTTACTGATCATTTGAGCTCACCCTTATTTTTTTCCTTTCCCCAGGAATCCAAGATTTATACTAATAAAGATAAGAAAGGATATGCTAAGTGGAAATAAAGTTATAATCAAAAAAAATATGTTGTAATTATTTTATTCATTTGTAATATAGGACTCATGTATATATCTAGTTTACCAATACTACTAAACTATTCTTTCCATCGGGGTTTGATTCCTTGTAATCATTCAAATGTAATGGTAGTAGACACTGGCTCTGGTTTTCTAGGGTCGGGTTGCTATAGTTAGTATCAAAGAATGTTTAGTAGAAACATTAGGAACTATATTTAGGAAAATATATATTAGGTAACATAACCCTAAGAAATAATTTTAGGATAAGTATAGAAGAACATCCTATAGTTTTGGCTACATATATGTTATGTGGTTTTCCTACCACTACATACATGTTTAGATACTATAAGTGGATGTATTTTGGGCATAGATATACCTAGTGGTAAAAACTCTAAAAAGGTGGGTTTGGTCTGACATGAGTGTAACCTGTTACATGACAACAGGTCTTACTATGAACCTAGTTTGACACTCTCAGGGGATATGCTTAGGATAATTCACATTTTCTTTACAAACCATTTTGAATGATTTGAATAGAAAATGACAATGAATGACCCATGTTAAACCTGAGGTGTCTTAGATTAAAAATAATGTGTCAAGATTTAGACACCCAAAAAAATGATTATATGGTTTTACACTATGATAAATTTTTTTCACACTATGATTTTTTGGTTTTAGTCAATGGATGGAACCCAAGGGAATTATGTTAACATTGAAAATTAAGGATAAGGTGGTGGGAATTAGAAACCAAATGTGATTTTTAATGGAGTGAAAGATATAGTGTTCATGCCTAATTAGTTTTCTCTAAATATTATTAACAACATATACCTTCAGCAACTCCTGAAATCACCAAATAAGAAAAGTATGGTGGTTAATAAGAGCTCGAGCGGTGGAGACCATGGAGAAAAGAAGGCTCGATTTTCTACATGTAATAAATGTGGTAGGAGACACTGAGGAATGTGCCTCAATGGAATGCATAAATTCTTTATATATGGGAAAGAATTACATAAATCAAATAATTTCCAATGAAAAATGAAGAGTGGATGGTAGAAAATAAAACTCATCAGAAAGATCAATTTTAGTTTCTCACCTTGAATGTGGGGAACCTAGTCATTACTCGAGTCGATACCCTCATCTAGAGTATAAACTCTAGACCAAGGAAGGAACAATATGGAAATAAATGGATAAAGTATTTATGTATTGGGGTTATATTGAAAACCTTCTTTAAAAGGCTATTTAATGTTTAAATTTCAAGGATATCCTTCATAGTTATTTAATAAAAAGGACAAACTATAAGGAATTAGGGCTTAAAACCATGACCCAAGGATCATAAGGGTTTCTCACCTACCACTAGCCTATGTGATGTCTTGGTTAATGTCTTATTGCTTTTAGATAAATAATTTTATTAATAAATGTTAAATATAAACCATTGGTATAACTTTTTAGGATTATAGATTAATGTATTAACCATATTAGTTTTGGAAAATAGTGAGATACAAATATAAAGACTTGTTTTATGGATCTAACAATCCATAAAAAAGAAATTTTAGTGCTTCATAAATTAAAAAAAAAATTATGTATATCCATTTCATGGAGTAAGGGATGAATTAGAATTTGATCAAATCAAATCTAAAAGCTATAATTGTTCATATGAAATTAAAAAATGTCAAGTAAGAAAATTTACTTATATTCTTGATCAATAAAATAATTCCTCAACTTATCAAAATACCTTCATTTTTTTTTGAACCAATAGTCTTTTAAATGATTATTGATTTATGGATTTGAGGACCTAAACATTTCATTGATCATTCAATGTTTACGATTGATGACCTCAATCGCTTCTTATTATTATTTATTATTTTCCTACAGGTCTATATTTTCACTTTCCATTAATGTTATCCAATATATAAACCTAGTAAAAAGTTATTCCATGTTACCATTGTAATTATCATGCTCTCTTATTAAGAGGATATTTTATAAACTCTTTTACGATGTGGTTCTTTTAATAAGGTAATTTTCAAATATCAAATCCTATACTACGCAAGTAAAGTTTAAATTTTGATAATGATATTTAATTAAGTTTGGAGAATAAAATGCCTCAAAATTCTAATGTAAGAACATTATATTCTATAACGTGTATGACAGGAAACACCAAACATAGAAAGGAATATAAACTCTCAATTCCTTATTGTATATTTGATATTTTAAATAAATTTAATATATTTTATAGCTTTAAAGGAATACAATACTGAATTGTCTTGCATCACATGAAATAACAAGTTTCTTTGAAAGCTTGCGTTACATGCAAGTTTGAGTTTTATCGAACAAAAATATATTATTAAAATATTATAATAAGATATAACTGAACCGTTAAATGGGTGGTTATGAATAGGTTTAACTAAATTTTTCAAATATATGTTTTACACAAATATAATATTAATTCATAGATTACCAATTAATTATAAATGAATATAAAAATCAATTGAATATAAAGGAAATGTTTTTGTGCTCACAAATATGTTTTATCATAATAAATTTAATTAATTACTATTAGTGAATGATATTAATGAAATATATATTTTTTATATTCAATAACATATATTTTAAATTTATCCAATATATTGGATAAGTATAAGATAATAATAAATATAGTTTTATACTTAAAAATTATATTTTTCTAAAGGCAGATTTACCGCCTTTTAATGGTGAATCTATTCTAGATCCATTTTTAGGAAATTTTATAAATTTAATATATATAAAAATAAACTTATTTTTTGAATTAAAAACAATAAAATTATTTTATGGTGAATTTTTGGTATTTTTTGATAAGTTTCATTTTTTGATGAATAGTAAAAAATACTGAGTTTTAATTGAAATCTTCTTTTTTTTGTAAATAATTTATAGTGTTAAATAATATTTTAAATTTTTTTTCAAGTAAGATTATATAAATTATATATAAATTAATCTAATTTATGTCATTGTAATCTATTTCACATTTAAATTGGATATAAAAACAATTCAAACTTTTGATCACTTTTACTTTAAAAACCTACTCCGTCATCCCGTCTATGGGATTAAATTTAAATTAATTTATGCCAATTATATTATTTTAATTTATAAAAATTGATTCCATATTTTTAATAATAAAAATTTATAATTTATAGTAAGTTCAACGTAGTTTTTTACAAAAAATATTAGTGACTATAAATAAAATTAATTACAATGATTAATGTAAAATTAAACTAAAATAGTAACTAAACCTTAAAATTAAGGTCCAAAATGACATATTCACATGTAAAAAACCTATTTTATGGCCATATTTAGGCCATATAATCACTTTTATCAAACAAAAATCATTATTGGAGGCATTTTATGTAAGGGAGGCCTCTCAATAGTGTTTACCTTTTTATATTTACAAGAACATCACTCCTCCTCCACTATAAAAAGTCACTCGCCCCTCACACTTATTCACACATATCAAGACCTTTGGATCATCCGAGCCCTTCCCAAATAATCTCCCAAATTTCTTCCCCTAATAATAGGATCCTCACTTTGGGAATAAGTAAAATCAAATAAGTCTTTTGGTATAAACCAAAAGTACTTACCCAAATAAGAGGTGACGTTCTTCAACGGTTAATTTTATTTCATTTACTTCTCCACCAATTAGATTATTTTTATATCATGATTATATTATAATATAAGTATATTAAATATACTGATATATTTTTATGTTATGATTTTCACCTTTACTTTCACAAACATCTATCAAATGGGATAAGCAATCATCGTTCGTGTGTATGGAGGATTACCACCTCGCAAATTGATGTCATTCATTCTTTAATTTACCACCATTCAAGGTTGGAATAATGATGGATTTATATTTTATATAGTATATAAATTATATTTATGATTTATTTATGCTTATTTAATTTTTATATAACACATACCCTTATTCTTTCCATTTTGTGGGAATACGATAACATCATTAGTGGACGTGTGGACTGTCGCCTCCCCAAAACGATGTGATTCATTCACACTATACATGGAATGTATAAAGTATGGTCTTAATAAATATATATGAAATATATATCATAAATATTATACTATAATTATAATTTAAATATATATATATATATCATTTAATTTTCATTCTTTTAAATATGACAAAGAAATGGAAGTAGCGTTCATGCGTATGTATGGTCTACAGTCTCCTTGAACGGTGAATTTCATTTCCTATATTCAATATTTATGGATTATTTTAAATATATATATACTTAATATATATGATATTTAAATTATTTTTTACATTATTTATATGATGAAATCATGATCGACATGAGAAGAAAAAAATTACAAGTCAAAACATACTCCAAAAACTAGGCAATTAACACCCAAAATAGTAAAAATAATGAAATATTATTAACAAACAAGTAATAATATATTATAATAAGATAATATATGATATTATAAATATTATTATGGTTAATTTATTAGTTATTTTAATTATTAAAACAATTATACAGAAGGTTAAAGTACATTCACCTGAAAGGAAATGCAAGGTAAGGGATTTCGTCTCAATTTACATTCTATTGAGACTTAATTTTTGTTATACACATAATTTCTTTTATATGATGTATATACTACCCTTTTAAATATAATATCAATAATTAATCATTCTTAATTTTAATTATTTCATCTAAGTGTATTTGAACTTAAAGATACCAAGTGGTAGAGAAATTTCCTAACTCAATTTTCTTCATTGGGTTATATTACTTCCTAGTTATCCTTAATATTCTATGATTATGTGTATAATTACTTTGAATATCTATTGATGTATTTCAAATTATTTTATTTGTATTTATAGTTAATACACATAAAAAATTCATTTATTAATTCTCACTTCAACGTTAAGATTATCTTAAGGGTTTATTTCACAATCTCATTCTAATCAAAATTAACTATTCTTGAAATTACATTAAAGGAATTGATATGATAATTGTTTAATAAACCCTTTAATTTTATTATACTATTGTTATTAATGACCTTTTTCATTAATTATTACCATTTTCTCTCTTTTTTAATCAAATTGTTTTTGAAAATGTTTTTAAGAAAACACGATTTCATTTCTCTCTTTAGTCGGACAACCAATTTTCTTATAAAAACCCTCTTTTCTAAAAATGTTTCCAAAATGTTTTTAACCTTTAAAAATGATTTATTAAATAAATTATTACCCTTTTTTTCTTTTAAAAATTTTTTCAAATGAATCTTCTTGTCACTTTTCAATAAGGGACATTTCTAACCTTTTTACCTTGTAAAAGGAATGTTCTTTTTACCTTGTACAACATATACAGAATTACCCATTATTGTTTCTTTAAAGATTTATTTATAATTTTAAAAGGTTAATTTTAAAATAAAAGTTTTTTCAAAAGTTATTTTCAAAGAAAATGTTTTTCAAAATGTTTTTCAGAATGAAAAGGATATTTTTGTTTCTTTTTATGGTATTTCTTTTCATTAATGAAAACAACCCTTTATCCTTGCACCACTTAGGATATATTTTATTGATACCATACTTATTGTTCCTTTGGATGGTTTATGATTTCTTTGACAAGGGATAGTATTTACATTCACTACCTTGATTCCCTTTATTACCCTTTAAATATTCAATTTCTTGTGATCATTATACATTAAATTTATACTAAATATCAATATTATTTATCATGGATATGTTTATTTCCTAACCTGTATACCATTTTTACAAAAGGTATTTACTTTTATAGTTATTTTATTATCTAAGTAAATATTTATAAATATGTATTCTTTATGAAATACGTACATTTTATAAGATATATTTTTTATTAATTAAATTTATAACTTAATATATGAGGACTGATTGGACTGGTAGAGATGGGTGGGGCCCAGACATTATATATCCCCTTGATGCATTGAAAAATTATCGTAAGACAAATCAGTTGCAAAAATTTAATGGGTGTTTACCATATTTTTAAACTGTCTTCTGAAAGGTCTGGATGGTATAGGTTTTCATGTCCCTCAGACATGACTCCTAATAATTAAGCATTTCCTTCATTTAGAATTTAGTTATTATTATTATAATTTATCCATGAGATTTTTTCTTTGAAAATATCTATGGATGAATTTAATTATCATCTTATTGATTAAATGGAATGTATTTCAGTTATTTACCTTTCCATACTGATTATTCCTTATTGATTTATTTTAAAGGGAATTTGTTATCAATTATTTAACTTTCCATGTTGTTTACTCACTCCCTCTAAGTTTATTGATTACATGGAATGTGTGTTCAGTTGTTACCTTTTCATATGGATTATGTTCATTGATTCATTATTTCATCCATTGTATTTTTCCCTTACTAATCATTTGATCTCACCCTTATTTTTTTTCTTTTCCCTAGTAATCCAAGATGTGTAATAAGAAATATATACAAGGATACTCTAAGTGGGAATAAAGTTTTATCGAAAAAAAAATTATGTTGTAATTAGTCTATTCATTTGTAATACAAGACTCATGTATGTATCTGGTTTACCAAGACTAATACACTCTTTGGTCCTTAGGTATTTAATTCCTTGTAACCATTCCAATGTAATGCTAGTAGACACCGACTCTGAGCTTCTTGGGTTGGGTTGTTATTGATGATTATGTCAACATTTCAACGAATAAACCATAACAGTTAACTCCAAGTCATGATTGGGGTAGTTTCTATCATGGTTTCATAGCTATAGAGACCCATAAGTAACTACCCAATCATTATGTGTCAAGGAAACCACCAAAAAAACTCCATAGGCATCATAGTACACCATATAACCAATCTTAGGTTATGGAAGAATCGGGTTTGGAGATGATGTAAACCATTTCTTCATATCTAAGAAGGCATAATCACCCAATTAGGTCTACTCAAAAATTACCCTATTCTTAGTATTTATGATCATAGGTAATTCCAAATTGGAGAAGTCCTAGATGAACCGCTTGTAGAACCTAGATAATCCAAGGAAACTTCACATCCTGAACACATTCCTAGTTCACACCAATGATGTTACCCCCTTTATCTTATCTTGATCAACCGAGAAACCTATCTGAAAAATTACATGACTGAGAAAGCATACCTCTTGGGTCCAAAATTTATATTTGGAGATTATGGAATAAATCTAATGCACTCTATGGTTACTCAACGCAATATTTAAATGTATATCATGAAATTATGAGGTTTTTGAATATACCAATTTGTCCTCAGAAAACACCATGATTAAGGAATCTATATATGGGTGAATAATTATGTTCATGAGGGCTATAAACACTAGTAGATAATTCTTCATTCCAAATGGTATCACAAGGTACTCATGTAACACATATATACTCCAGGAGGTTTTCTTTGGTATATCCTATTCTCTGACCCAAAATTTCTGATAGCCTAATCATACATCAGTTTTGGAAAACCATTGGGATTACATTAACTAATAAAAAAAATTAATGCTAGGAAATGGATATCAGTTCTTCACTATAACCTAGTTTAATTTTCAATAATCCACAAATAGCCTTAGGCTACCAAATTTCTTCTTATAAAAAATAACTGGACCACCCCAAGTGTAATTGCTCATCCAAATAAACCCATTTGCTTCAAGATCTTCAATATATACTTTTAACTCTTTCATCATGGTTATTTTCATATGATATGGAGAAATCAATATAGGTTGTGTACCAGGTACAAGTTAAATATGGATATTTATTCCTCTTTAAGGAGGGATTTCTCAGAAATTTTATAGAAATATGTATGGATAAAGGTCAACCACATGATGAAAAGTTGTTGGAGTTGTTACTTGAAATATGAAAAGATGTATACTTTTCATCTAGGTCATAATAGTCCTGATCAAACTAAGTTTTGGCCTCACCCTACTTTATCATAGAAACCATTCTTCTATTAGAAAATTATTCTCTCCATTCAAGGAGGTAAAGGTCACATGTCACTTATAATAATTGATACAAGCTTTGTAAAGAGTCAACCGGTCCATACCAAAGAACACAAAAAAAATGGGTTATTTAGAAAACAATAAAATCTTACACATATTTGTAGCATGTAACTACTACAGGAAATTATAGACATGTTTGATTATTTTCGATCCTATTTCTGATAGAAGTATCAAGAGAAAAAAAATATAAAATTCTTCATAGGTAAACCTAACCTAACAAACACCTAAGAAAATATAAAATAATGGGAATCTCCCATATCAAATAAGGTAGTAGTGAGTATAAATGTAATCAAACCCATACATAAAACTATTAAAGGCCCCTCTCCATCATTATCTGAAATCTAATCCACTATATTGACTCCACCTATATCATATCCATAACTATGTTCTTATGATTTTTGGTTCACTTGATTTATTGAACCCTATAGAGTTTCTAGTTGTTGATGAGACCCCTAACCTGCTCCATGGCCCAACCCATATATAATTGCTTGAATCCTTGTATAATTCTATCATGGACACTCCCTTAGAGCCTAAATCTTCCTAGAATTCCTACATGAACCTGACCGTGTCTTTATTGAATAGAAAGGATAGACATGTCCAATTTTACCACACGAATGAAACTTCCTCCCAGTACGTGGTAAAATTTTGTGGTAGTGTCCAAACTATCCATAGTTAAAGAACTAGTGAACTAATCCTCCTATAGAGGGAGTTGAGAAATCTTGATCTAATCTGATTTAGGACCTTATAGTCGGTATCCTCTCACATATGAGGATGCGTGCATGAGGTCATGTGACACTCTACCCTAGACCTACTGATTCAGTTCGGGGCATTACAAAATGGTATCAGAGGAAGTTCATTTTCCTTGGGTATGATTTGGGATTTTGATAGAAATGATATAGGATAGTTTGGAGTCACGTAGGGTGTTACACATTTTCCTAGAAAGATCATGTGTAAAGGACCTCTGGGATACTAGGGAAAGTGGGATTCTTGTTACTAATTATGGTATTACAGTTTATGTATACCTACATGGTTTGATCAGAATTTTTGGTATACCATGTGAAAAACATTATTTTATATCTATTTAAAATCACATGATTACCTGGTAGATTTCATAATATTATCTCTAACCAAGTATCATATACTTCCCCTATCCAACATGTCTCATTCTTTCCTAGGGAAAACCATAAAGCTTCCCATAACTATGATCAAACTGTTCTCCCCCTTAAAGTATTTTAAAACCCTTCAAAACTACCCAAAACTTCCCAAGACTTAATCCAAAAAAATAATAACTCAATAAAAGATAAATAAATTTCATAAGAAAAGTAAACACTTGAAAATTTCAGTGCTTTACAACCTTACCCTCTAAGTACTTTCCTACAGGTCTCTAAAGGACTTTCTCAAATAAATTAGGACACTAATACCATAAATCTGATTCCAACTCCAATGTTTATTATTTTTATGTTTATAATTATGTATAACTTGAATGAGAGGTGTCATCTTCCCTCATAGTACATTATTTCTTGGTGTAAAATTCCACATTGGACATTCCTTAAACAAAGCATCTACCTCCAACTCAACATCATCATTGTCAATAATATTTGAATGATTTAACTCATAATTTATAATCTAAGAAATTTGGATCACATTATACATACCTTGATGTCATGAAGGATGTTATAATCTGAAATTAACCATCCTAATCTCTTCTACCATCTCAAATGGCCCAAAAAATCACAATGCCAATTTTCCCTACCTCCACAATCGTCAATACCCCAAACGAAGAGATACTCACAATAAAACTCAATCACTCATGATGAACTCAAAATTTCATCATTTGTTTCTTAAGAGTACTACCTACATTTATTCTTAGCCAACTACTTCCATATTAACTTCACTCGCTCAAATGTTTCCTATATTAAAATCATCCTCATACCTATTAACTCTTCTTCTTCATGCCAACATAATGGTGAATGAAAAGGTCAACCATAAAGAGTCTCAGAAGGATCCATTTTAATTGAGGACCAAAACTATTATTATATGAAAAATCTATAAAATCAAGATGTTCATCCCATTCTCTACCAAATTCTATCACACACTCCCAAATAATATCGTTTAAAATATGGATTTTCTACTTGGATTGTTTGTCTCTCTGAGTGTGATATGTCATGATCATCTAAAACTCTAGCCCCATCAGCATATGAATTCCATTCCAAAAATGTGACATAAAGTTATCATCTATATCCAAAATGATACTCATAGGCACTCCTTGAATACTCATTATCTCATAAACATACATCCTACCCAATTCATCCATGGATTGATTTTCTTGAATGGGAAAAAAATATGTAACGTTTACAAACTAATAAATAAAAATCCAAACTAAATCATAACCTCTCAATATTCTAGTAAACCCCATTCAAAATCCCATCATCCCCTCATCCCACTTCCACATAGGTATAGGAAGTGGATAAACTAAATTATCATGTCATGAATGTTTCTCTTAAATCTTTTGGAAAGTAAGTCACTAAAAGACAAACCCTATTATGCCCCTTTTCATGAATGGACATAATAAATGTTGTTAGATATCAAAATACATATTGGTTAATCCTAGATGTACCAAGGATTTTGATTTTTGAGAATCCCTCATCAATTCCTCTCTCACTGAAGTAGAAATTACCACTCAAAAATGTACATAAATAATATCATTCTCATTTAAGGACTATCATATAATAAATCCATCCCATATCAACCTATCCTGTATCACTAGAAAATATAGATCAGTCTCCTGACTAGCCATGAATCAATAAACCAAAGAGAAAGTGATGGAAAATGGTTCACAAGATATCACCTCTTGATCCTAAAATACACCCACATACCAATATTCAACAAGACTCATTAAATTTCACTCTTCTTTAGATGTTTGAGATTCAAACTCCCATGTTAACCTATAAAGATATTCTATGACAACAATACATTTTCTATAGATATACACCATCTTGAAAGCGAAGACATGTAGATACTTTACCCAATGTCTCTCTCTAATTAAAGACTCACTGGGTTAAAATATATAATAATATCTTTTGGAATGTATAGAAAAAAAATATCTCACTGAATATATAATGCCACTAACATTTTAATTCAGGAACCATAGTGGATAACTCTAAGTTGTAAGTAGGGTAGTTTCTCTATTAGGTACATAGATGGTGAGACACATATGTAACTACACAATAATTTTATATCAATACACCCACCAAAACAACTATATAGCCATCATTTTACACAACATAACCATTACTATGTTATTTTAGAATCAATATCAGAGCTGATTCCAACCTTCCCTTCATCTCTAAGAATTCCTCCTCACATAGGTCAGTTTACTCAAACTTTACACCTTCTTGGTAAATATGGTCATAAGTCTTACAAATGGGAGAATTAATGTATGAATGACCTGCAGTACCTGACTAATCCAAGGAAACATTGAATCTCACACACATTCATATGCCACACCCATGGTTTTACAGCATCCACCTTCTCTAGATCAACCAAAATAAATGTCTCAAAAATAACATGCTTGAGAAATCATGCCTCTTGGATCTAAAAGTGTAACTTTGACATATTTATATAAATATAGTGGTCTCAAAGTGTACCCCATAAGATCTCTAAATTTTATCATTCAATTATAAGGTTTGTGAATATACCAATATGTCTTCAAAATACACCACGATGAATGAGTACCAGTATGAGTGAAAAAATCTATTCATGAGGTCCATTAACACTTATGCAATATTAGTAAGCTCGAATGGAATCAAAAGGTACTCGTATAACCAATATCAAATCTGAAATTTCATCTTTGGTATATCATCTTATCTGACCCAAAGTTAGTGATAGCCCAATCTTAGATCAATTTTGGAGAACCACTAAGATCCCCTTAACTAATCAAACAAGTCATCGATCCTAGTCAATGGATATTATTTCTTAATTGTGACATGATTTAATCATTAGTAGTCTATGTATTTCCTTAGTCTACCATCCACTTTATTAGAAAAAATAACTGGATCACCCCAAGGTGATGTTCTCATCTGGATAAATCCCTTCACTTCAAGATCTTCAAGTTGTACTTTTAACTCTTTTATCTCAGCCAGTGTCATTAGATATGGAGGGATCTATATAGGTTGTTCACTTAGAACAATGAAGGAAAATGAGGGGGTTTCTAGGATATTTCTACTTGAAATGATAACTTTTGTATTATTTAATTTTAATCACTTTATTTTACCTCACAGTCATGTAAAACCCTGACATAAATCACCAGGTTCAGATCAGAGTGTCACATGATCTTAGGTAAGCCTCCCCGTGTGCAAGAGGTAATCGAATAGCGGTGACTACCTAAGTAGAACTATGGGGAGACTATGTATTTCATGATAGATAATAATTAGAGTACATAATATCATAACTAATAATCATAAAAAATAGAAGAACTCAATAGGAAACAAGATATCATATAATAATAATATCAACCATGTTGTATCAACTTCTGATACAAGACAACCAAACAACCATCTAATTATAAGTAAAGTACTAAAGAAAATAAAATGAAAGATAATAAGAGTCACTACAATAAGAAACCTGAAGTCCACTATAACTCCACCCTACTACCCTGCTCCTCCATATTAGTCACTCAACATAGGGCCCTTGCCTTTAACGGGATCCCCGAATTTAAATTCTGCACACACATCGAGATGCCCATGTAGGGTGTGGGTATAAACATTGTATGGCACCACAAATGTGTCCTTAACATGATTTTAGTAGTAATATATAAGTTAATTTCATGAATGGAGAGTAAATAAAAAAAATAAAAAATCACATTCTGGGTCACCAGGTTCTAACAAGGCTTTCATGAACCCTAACCCCACCTACTTTACCTCCATGTCAGACGAGAAGTTATGATTAGTAGGCATGAATCTCAGAACATATCACAAGACCATTATAAGTCTTGGAATAATATACAAGTCCAATATGACTTGTTTCAGTCCACAAGGTCTTCATACCCCAACAATAATCTTAGGTAAATTCATGAGGACATCAGGCCCCATCGTCTGTCTCAGGTCGGGCCTCAAGGATATCATTCATTTCTATCTATCATTCAAGACCACATTTTCATCATCATGTGTCACATCACACATGATCCCCATATAAAGGATTAACCAGTCCATGGTGGTTCTAACTTTGATTCCATATATAATAATTCTATGGTCCATACACATATATACATACATAATCCATTGTAAGGAAATTCATGAGTTATACACACACACAAGCCTATCAAATCAATAAAGGTATCATGCAACACACACATAAACACAAGAAAGTAATATCAAGAGAGGTATCATGGGTCACACACAAATGCAAAATAATTTCATATTAAGAGAGGACTCATGGGTTACACAAACACACATGCACAATCATTTCATATCAAGAGAGGTCTCACAGGCCACACACAAATACACATGAATAAGCATGTCATATCAATAGAGCTCTCATGGGTTACACACACACACACAATAATGTCACATTAAGAATTATCTCATCATCCACACACACATAAATAATCATATCATGTCATAAATTTTATATAATTTTCATACCATTGTAAGGAACTTCATAACTTAATTATATTGAAGACCAATGTCAAGATTCACCACCCAAATCATGCTCACACACAAACTATTCTAGGAACCAAACCCAAATCAGCACATGATTATTTAAGAGAGAATATCCAAAATAATAAAATTCCAAGGTCTAGGATTGGTTAATAATTACCTAATGAGATCCAATGTAACAAATGGATCTATATGAATTCTAGAATAATCAAGACAAACATAGCTTTCCACCTTACTTTTTATTGACAATATAGAAGGAATTACATTAAAATCACATCAAAAATCTTAAATCCATCTATGAATTTCCATATTTAGGGTATTCTCCAAGGAGAAGATAAAATATCTATAAAGAACAATATGAATGGGGGCTAAATGATCACTTTCCATGAAATACCTAGGACTGAAATATCTAGATAAAATATAAAAGATCTTTGAGGTAAAGAAATTCACTAAGAATGGCCATTAGAGTACCTAGGTTTGAGAACCCTAGTTATAGGTTGAAAAATAAGGGTTTTTGTGGAGGTTTGAATTAAAATAATAATTTTTAGATAAATTAAATCTGTTTTCATGGTTTGGTCAACTGATTTACTAAACCATGCACCAACCATGCAAGGATCACTACCTCTTCAGGGTACCCACATAGTTTAGTAATTTTTTCCCAAACTATAATTTTGAATATATTTATAGTTAAATGTTTATTTGGGGAATGTTTTGTGGTAAATTATAACTGTGTTCCGGCCATGCATAACCCACTTCTCCTCTCTAACAATCCATGAAATTAGCTGGGGGAAGCCACATGGTTTTCCCTAACCATCTTAAAACTGTACTCTACCATAATGATATTAAAAACATCTAGAACCTTCCATAAGTAGCATGATACATCACCCAAATAGATTATAACTCAAAACACTTTAAAAAGTATTAAATGATTCATAATGAACCAATAAATTTTGATCTATTACAATGTCCCCCTCTAAGGAGCTTTCATCCTCAATAAATGTCCCTATGGGACATTCTTGGACAACTAGAGGCACTAAGCCTGCATAAATAACTCCTAATCCCAAGATTATTATTTATTATGAATTTTATACCATAAAACTTGAATTAGATTCATAGTAATCTCGTGTATTACCATTTCATTCTGGTTAACAATCTACAAAAAACGTTATTTGAATAAAGCATCTACCTCTAACTCAACATCTCCCCTATCAATCACATGTGAAGAATCTGGATTGAACTTTCTAAACTAAGTCACATGGAACATATCATGAATACCGTGATGTAATGAAGGAAGATCCAAATGATAATAAATCATAAAGATTCATTCCATTTTCTTTAATAGTCCCACAAATTTTGGTGATAATTTCCCTTACCTTTGCAATCGTCAATGTCCCAATTGATATAATATTCGTAGGAAAACTCAATCACCCATGATGAAATCCAAAAGTCATCATCATCAGCCTATATAAGAAACTTTCCCACTCTGATTGGCAGCCAACCAATTCCTAATTAACTATGGCCTCTTAGAGGTTTCTAGTAATAAACCTAACTAAATAACTATTGAGTTAACTTTTATATTAATTATTTATACATGGGATCCAACTCATTCCCATGAGGCGTGGTACCATATTTTTTTAATTTTAAAATGGTAAATATACAAATGATACTTAATAATGATTTTTCACATGATTCATTCCATAAATCAAGTCATAAACCATACTATCTACCTTTATAAAGCTCAAATAATGACCCAAACCTCACTCTATAGGTTGGTGTCACCAGTTCATTCTTGTTCATCTATTACTAATACCCTCACACATATATCTATCATCTACTAACATAACTTATCCACTTATGTGCATGCACAAATCCAAAAGCCTCTACCCATGGGATAGGTTCACCTACATGCCACTCCCAATGTGCACTAATAAATTCCTCCACTACCAAAACACAAGCACAAAAATATCCTCTTTTCAACCAAATTTTAATGATCATAAGAATCTCCAAAAACTCTTGGATAAGCATAAATAACCCAAAACAACAAAAAAAATCAAGGACCCCATCCACTCACTTGGACAAAACTCTTACACTCAAACTTTTCACAACCTTACATGGTCTTATCAGCAACCAAAAAAAATTAAATCTTACTACGCACTATAACTTAACATTCCATAAATACTCAAACCATTGCATCGAAATCACAACACACAAGAGCATACCAAACATAGATTTCATCATCACACTACTCGAGACTTGATAGTTCATAAATTATTCCTAAAATGAACTAATAATATCACAAACTTATAACACGCTACTTACGGATCACTTTCTTACTACCACATAGATTCCTCACCTCATGAATCGATCATACCCTGATGCTAGGGCATTTTTAGTCAAGCAACACCAACTTACACTATGGTGGAATTTTAGAAATATGTATAACTGATCCTCCAACCATTATCCACCGGACTTATTGATCATCCCCACCATTATTTTTGGACAATAAAATATGGTATTAATTTAAATATAATATTTTTATCTTTCATGTTTATAACCAAGGTCGATATCTAATTCCTAGAAAACCTTGGAATTACATAAATCAATTTTGAAATTCACCCAATTTTATGTATAAGGTTTCCATGATTTCATTGCACCACTCTGATGAAACCCATCAAACTTGGAAATATCAACCCAAGGTATTAATTTTGGGTCCTAAAATACTGATGGCTCAACATACCTTACTTACCTTAGCCAAAACTTGGTATTCGTCACTAACCAAACACACAAAACACAATAAAGGTACAAAAAACCTTATCCACAATTCTAACAAAACACCATAGATATTCCTAACTTCTAACCCTCACATTCTAAGGATTCACAATGCTACATTATGGTTTACTCATATAGGTAAAAAGAATCCTTATCATAATCTAATTTTATGTATTTCAACACCTTCTCCATAACCCACCATTAACCAAGGACACTCATCTACATGAAGGACTCATTTTTTACTTTTGAAGATCCACCAAAATAGCTTCCCTTTTACCAAGGAAAACTTATCAACCACATATTTATCAAAAACAACATAGTTGTGTTAACTTCTTTATGGACCAGACACAAGCTCAATAGAAACCATACGGTAAACTATTTCATTTTTCTATACAGAAAAACTGAGAATATATCTAAAGATACATGAAACATTCTCTAACAATATAGTTTGAAAAGTCACTACCAATCAGAGACACTTCAAGACACACTTAATACTCTTGAAGAAACCACCCAGTGCAATTTCTCTTCAATATCAACAGGCTCTCCCAATGTTTATTATCCAAAGACTTTTGAAAATACATGGTTCCTAGAACCTTCTAACCCCAAGCCTCGAAGTGTCACATCCATTTCCTCCTTTTTAGGTATTTTTCCTCTTATATTCTTGTTCTATATTTTCCTCATAGGCCCCCCTTGAACCCGCTTAAATTTGGAAACAAATGGACAAGTTTTTGGTGGACATGTCCAGGTCATAAAAATTTATTTTTTATTCCAAGTTTTCCCTTTTGGGATTAACCCTAGGGCACCCCTTGCTTCCCTCATTCAACCCTTACAGCCATGGAAGGCTCCCAAGATCCCTCAAGAACTTTTGGAACCCAATTTTGAAGGTAGTTTTAGTGGTTTAACATAAAGATTCTGTAAACAAGTGAATTCCTATCTTTTTTCTTCCATTTTCCTTAGGGTTTCTTCCCTCCTTGAATTTCCAAATTTCTAGAAACAAGGGTTTCGTAGCTAGGGTATAATTTTTTGTTTCTTGGTTGAATCTTGTGGATTAGGGTTTGTTTTCATCCCCTTGTGGTGCGACGGTGGTGAGATTGAAGTTTTACACAAAGATTTGCAGTTTTTTGACATCTAAGGTAGGTGTTTCCATGTGTAAGAATTATTTTATGGGTTAGATTTCTTGATTGACCTCCCTATCACGTATCTTACCTACTTTTTGTGGTGTGAAAATTATTTTTGATAGAATTTTTTATGAATTTGATTTTAAAGTTTCATTTTGTTTCTTCAACTTGTTTGTTTTTCATGGGTAACTCATGTGGTATCATTTGAGGGAATTTTATAATATATGAAAATTGTTTATTAAATGTTTCTAGGGCTTAAAATTCTATTTTTATATGGTATTGGGGTTTATTTTTCCTTGAAATTGGGTTTTGAAATGGATTTTGTGTGCAAAGCCTTGTTTTACTTTTTGAAATTGTTTTATGAAAATTTTTAAATGGTTGGTTTACTTACACAAAGGGTGAAAAACATATTGGGTACTATTTGGTGTTTATATGATTCAGAAATGGTATTATTATTTTCAAATGGTATTTTATAAAATGTGGAACTTTTTTAAGCAAAAATAGTGAAGCCTGGGTATCTAGGTGAGTGGACTAAGACTAGTATGCTAGTGATCTGGTAGTGGTATCATCCATGTTTCACTTAGCTTGTTTGATGATAAAAACACTAACTAAACTTTGATTATGTTTATGGACCACTAGGACATTGGTTTTTCCCATACCAGTGGCTCATTCATGATAATGATATTGTTTATGGTTACTTATACACTGAGATACGATGTACCTAGGGTCCCACAACTAGCTAGTGCCCAGGGGTGTTCTCGTGACTAATGATCATTTGATATATTGTACTTAACATCGACATACGATGTGTTTTGTTATAAAATTAAGTAGAATGTATGTTTTATATAAAAGTTTACATTCTTCAAAATTACCCTCTTGAAATTTGTTTCATTTAAATTTTCACCTTTTAGAAACTGTTCAAGCATTTCTTGTTTGTGAAAACATGCAATATTTTTGTCTAAAAATTTTTATCACATGGAATATTTTTGGTTGTAATCCTATTGGTATTATGATCACACCCTACTTACACCTTGGGGTGTAATTAGACTTGGTAATTTTTGACATAGGTAAGCGCGAGGTCTTTAGAGATGGTGGTTTGGGTTGTTAGCTTCCTTCCTTGGTGTGGTGTTGTGGAGATGGATTGAGGGAGATATACCCTTGTCTTATGGTGGTTCTTGAGTAGGAATTTCTATAACTTTTTAGTTGTGGCCCTCTTGGTATTTGTTTAAAACTTTTTAATTCAATTATAATTTTTTTAAGACTTGTTTGGTGTGAATTTTCAGATTCTGTTCATTTATTGTTGTTGGTTGTTTAATATTTCTAAACTTTGGTAAATCATTTCTAAACCTTTTTTTATGATACTCTGGAACTTTTTCCAACATTTGGGGATAAGGAATGACCCCCGAGACTTTCCATGGACTAGGTTGGGTTTCGGTTTGGATGGAGACAAGATCTGGTTCGTGAAAAAATGGTATTAGATCCAAGTTAAGCTATTTGGATCATATTATTTGGGATGAGTCTAGTTGGAAAAGAGTTAGGACTGTCATGGCTCAGAGTTCTAGTGGAGAGTAGGGTTCCTAGATCATACCTCTCATGATAGATCTTGATTCTCTATATGCTGTTGGGATTTTTGTTTGACTTCAAATCGAGGTGAGAGGTGTGGGCTACAGACTGCATGTGGACATTAGGTGGGGGTGAAGTAGTTGTTTATTTAATCTTTGAGATGAGTTTGATTTATTTATATTTTATGTTATTGTTGAAATTTTTCAGAATTTTTTTGATAATGATTTCTCTTATGACTGTTTCCTTTTTTAGCAACATGCCTCCCCAGAAAGCTCTCATGCACCCACAAGAGGAATCTTGAGAGAGTTATCCCACATCGCTTGATCAGAGGTTGGTAGAAGTTGTGGTCCAGGATGTACAAGCTCTAGGATAGGGAGAGTCTCCTTCTATTGATCCTACTCCTACTCTAGATAGAGAATATTATTCTGGTCCTAGGAAGGACAAATCCCAGGTGTCTCTGAAGAACAAACCTTGTACCTTATGAGGTAGCATAGAACCCTAGGAAGAAGATGAGTGGCTTGATAAGATTGAGCAAAAGTTTGAGTTCCTTGACATGCATGAGGATGTCAAGTTAAAATTTGACTAATTTATTTTAGAGGGTCACAGCTGAAGGTGGTGGGAATCAGTGCTTTAAGATTGGAATCATGAGCAGATGAGCTAGAAGGACTTCAAGGTTACCTTTAATGAGAAATACAATCCAGAAGTCTTGGATTATAACATAACCCAAGAGTTTATGGAACTTGTATAAGGGAATAAATTAGTGATGGATTATGCCAACTGTTTCACTGAGCAAGTCCGATATGCACCTGAAGTAGTCCCTAATGAGTAGATGAAGGCCCTGAAGTTCGAGAGGGGTTTACAGCCGGTGATCTATTATCAGGTATTCATGTTCAAGCTGAAGACCTATGAGGAGGTAGTTTATTGGGATTATATGGTGGAGATTTACTGCAAGGGGAGGTGTAATTTCTCTAGGATAGTATCGGTGATGGAAAGTGGTAGTTCATCAGAGAAGAAAAGGAAGTGAGAGGAGTAGGGGAAGAAGGTAGGTAGTAGTTCAGACCCTCCTCCCAGGTAGTTCTCATCTATGGCTTCTAATGCGAATTCCATCATGTGTCACTAGTGTGGGAGGCCAGGTCACACTGGACCAATATGTACATCCCCTATGAATCCTTGTTATCATTGTGTAGATATGGGGAACTTGTAGTGCTTTTTCAAGGTGACATGTCCACTATAGAGTGGGGCAGGATCAATGGCTTACAGGGGAGTTTCAGTTCATCCAGATCAATTTAGAATAGTGGGATCTTAGTTTGGTGGTCATGGTGGTAGGGATGGATCATCTTCTAGGTAGATATAGTTCAAGTCATAGCCAAAGGTGAGCATCCATTCTCAAGTAGAGATGAGGCATCTTCATACAATAGATCAATCAATAGTAGGATCGGATGCTGGTCCTTAAAAAATTCTAGGTACCATTTTGATTAAATATTCTTTAGTTATTGTTCTATTTAACACTGGTGATACTATTTATTTTATCTCTTCTCATATTGTGAACCTCCTAAATTTTCCAACTGATTTGTTGTATTTTTTTATGGATTTGGTGGCATCATTGGGTAAGAAGAAGGAGAAATGTCTCATGTTACCATCATGTATTCTTTCCATGTCAGGGGTTGAGATGGAGTGGGACCTTCTGGTCTTGGATATAGGTATTTTTTATGTATTACTTAGCATATATTGGTTGGTCTACTTTCAAGTGCATATCGATTATTATAGGTGGTGTGTGAGTTTCATGGCACCTGATGGGAGTCCTCGGGTTTTTCTTGGGGAATGGGATCCTCAGTTGGGTCATGCGGGAACTCCACTCCTAGAGTTGGGGAATCGTGTCTTCCAATTATCTTCTCTCATGCTAGAGGATGATGGTAGTTCTATTAATAGTGGATTACCTCATGTATTGGATGAGTTCCCTGGGGTATTTCCAAATGATTTTTCAGGCTTTCCCCTGGAGCGGGACATGGAGTTCTTGATTGATTTGGCGACAAGAATACATTAGATATATCATCACTCATATCATTTGGACCTCACAAAGTTGAGGGAATTAAAGATACAGCTAGATGATTTGGAATCCAAAGGATTTATTTGCTCGAGTTTCCCTCCTTGGGCTGCTCCTGTTCTTTTTTACAAAGAAGTCTAATGGGTCCCTATGGTTTTGAATTGATTACTAGAATCTGAATTAGGTAACCATAAAAAAAATATACTTTTCCCAAAATAGATGAATTTTTTGATCAGTTGAAGGGGGAAAGTGGGTTTCCAAGATAGACTTGTGTTTGGGTTACCACCCAATCAGAGTGCGTGAAGCGGTTATCCCGAAGATAGATTTCTGAAGTAGGTACGACCACTTTGGGTACATGGTCATTCCCTTAAGATTGACCAATGCTCCAGAAATATTTATGGAACTCATCAATAGGGTGTTCCACCAGTATCTCAACTCCTTCTTCGTGGTATTCATGGATGAAATCATGCTTTAATCTAGATATGAGGAAGAGTATGAGCATTATTTGTGGATCATGTTGGGAACTCTATGGGATCATCGCCTTTATGAAAAGTTGTCCAAGTGCACTTTCTGGATCATGGGGTAAAGTTTATGGTTCATATCATCTCAGAATAGGGGGTTTCGGTGGACCCTAAGAAGATCAGTGTAGTTATTTCATGAGAGAAGCCGAAGAATGTGTTTAATATTAAGAGTTTCTCCAGCCTATTAGGTTACTACAGTTGGTTGGTTTGGGATTTATCTCAACTTTTTTCACCCATGACCACGCTCACTCAAAAAGGGTGAAGTTTGAATGGGGCCCAAAATACAAAGCATCCTTAGAGGAGTCGAATCAGTGCTTGACTACCGCCCCTATGTTTATCTTACTAGAATATGGAAAGATGTATATGGTGTATTATGATTCTTTAGGTATAGGTCTTGAGTGTGTGCTTATGTAGAGTGATCATGTGGTGGTGCATGGCTCTCGCTAGCTCCAACCATGTGAAAAGAATTACCTGACCCATGACTTGAAGTTAGAAGCGGTGATGCATGATTTGAAGACTTTGCATCACTACCTCTTTGGAGAGAATTTTTTGGTATACTCTAATCATAATATCTTTGCCAATATCTTCTCACAGAAGGATGTCAATTCAAGGCAGCATCATTTGATCGAATATCTATAGGGGTTTGACTTTGATATAATCTATACCTAGGTAAAGGGTAATGTGGTAGTTAATTCCTTAAGTAGTAATGTGCCAGTGCAAGCTTTGAGGAAGTCCATCAATGAGTGGACTCTAATGGGGTTTTTTCCCATATGCATATAGAGTCCAAGGAGCACAGTGGAACTACTTTTCTGGAAAGTGTGTAGTTAAGTCCTTCTCTTTTAGAGATGATTCAGCAGGAGCATCCCAGTGATGAGCTATGTCAGTGGTAGATGTAGTTTCTTCATGGTGGGTATAAATATTTTGACTGTTCTTCATATTCCAAGGGAATCTTGTGCTTCAAGGTTTGTTCAGTGATTTATTTGTATTTGAGGAAGGTGGTGATGCAGGATAGCCATCAATCTCAGTAGGTCGTTCATCCTGGGTATACCAAAATGTATTATGATATTCATCGGTAGTTTTAGTGGCCACGTATGAGACAATACATAGATGATTTTGTACTGAGGTGCTACACTTTTCAACAGGTAAAATCAAAGCATCAAAGTCCCTCTAGTTTTCTTCAGTCGTTTCCCATTCCTACCAGGAAGTGGGATGAGATCTCCATGGATTTCATTGTTGTATTTTGTCCTACACCTTTGGGTAAGAACACCATTTGGGTAGTGATTGATCATCGAACCAAATAAACCCACTTTATTCCTATTATAGATACACCCAAAGTGTATGAGTTGGTCTGATTGTATAATCAGGAGGTGGTATGTCTTCATGGAATATTGTTAGCAATTACCTCAGATAGAGACCCCCACTTTACCTCTCAGTTTTGGGAAGGCCTTCAGAAGGATTTGGGGTTGCAGATTAAGATGAGCACAACATACCATCTTCAAACGGATGGTCAGACAAACCAAGCTAACCAGATTCTAAAATACATTCTTTGTGCATGTGTCTTAGACTTCAAAGTTTCGTGGGATAGCCATTTGGGATTCGTCAAGTTTTATTATAATAATAGTTACAATCCTTGATTCTAATAGATCCTTTTTAGGTGCTCTATGGTCAGCCATATCAATCCCCCTGTGTTGGGATGAGGTAGGTGAGACCTCATTGTTGGGATCGATCCTTATGAAAGAGACATATGAGAAGGTTAAGCTGATCAGGCAGCAGTTATTGATAGCTCAGAGTCACCACAAATCTTATACTGACCATAGTAATCGATACCTTGAGTTCTCTATGGGTGATCGGGTATTCTTAAAGGTGGCCCCTCGTTTGGGTCATCTTCATTTGGGAAATTATGGAAAGCTAATGATAAGGTATGTTGGACCTTTTGTGATCACTGAGAAAATTATCAAGATAGAATACATCTTAGATTTTCCCGCTCATTTTAAACCTATTCACGATGTATTCCATATCTCCCAATTGAAGAATTATAATATGGATCTGTCTCATGTGTTGAATTGGGAAGAGTTGAAGATAGATCCCGATTTATCAGTATTTGAGCGGCTAGTGTGAATAGTGGATTCCCAAGAGAAGGTGATTCAGGGGAAGTCTATTCCATTGGTTCAGGTCCTTTGGTATTATGGTAATATGTACATGAGACTTATGATCAAAAGTCGTTATTGGAGCAAGAGTACCCATTCTTGTTTTCCGATCAATCTTCAGGTTGACTTTCCAGGGTGGAAATTTTTTCAGGGTGGGGATAATTTTCATATACATGTCCTTATTTTCAAATATTTTTTCTCTTCTATTATTGTCTTATCTTTTCCTCCTAGGACCCACCTTGAACTCTATTGAATTTGGAAGAAAATGGACTAGTTTTGGCTTGACAAAACCAGGCGTACGGTTTGGCTACACGGTTTTCTAAACCGTGCAGACAAACATTACACAGGTGTCTATTTCATAAAACTTTATTTGTTATTACAAGTTTTCCATTCTATGATTAACCCAATTGTTCCCCATTCTACCCTTATATCCATGTAAGGCTTCCAATCTCCCTCAATCTCTTTTGGAACCCAATTTTGAATGTCTTTTTGGTGGTGGAACTTCAAGATTATTCATGTTAGTGAATTCCTCTCTTGTTCCTTCCATTTTACTTAGGGTTTCTTCCCTCTTTCTTGAAGTTCCAAATGTCCAAAAACTAGGGTTTCTCTCATAGGGTATAATTTTTTTCAGGGTTGAATTTTTTCTATTGGGGTTCATTTTCATCCCCTTGTGGTGCGGTGGTGGTGCGATTGAAGTTTCACATAGAGATTAGGGGTTTTTAGCATTTGAGGTAGGTGTTTCCATGTGTAATCATTCTTTGATGATTTATATTTCTTTATGTGCCTCCCTATCATGTTTATTACCTATTATGTGTTCTAAAAAATTATTTCTAATAGAATTGGTTAAGCTTTGGATTCTAAAGTTTCATTTTTTCTTTAAATTTGGTTTTTCTCATGTGTAACTCATGTGGTATCATTTGAGGGAATTTTATAATATATGAAAATGGTTTATTAAATGTTTCTAGGGATTCAAATTCTATTTTTGAATGGTATTAGGGTGAATTTGTCATTTAAAGTGGGTTTTGAAATGGATTTTGTGTGCAAAGGCTTGTTTTACTTTGTTAAATTGTTTTATGAAAATTTTAAATGGTTAATTGAGTTACACAAAGGGTGAAAACATGTTGGGTACTATTTGGTGTGTGTATGATTTATAAATGGTATCGTTATGTGAAAAAGATATTTTATAACATATGTAACTTGTTTGAGTACAAATAGGTAAACCTAGGTATGTAGGTGGGCAGACTAGTACTAGTATAATAGTGATCTGGTAGTGGTATCCTCCTTATTTCACTTAGAAAGTTTGACGATGACAACACTAACTAAACTTTGATGATATTTGGGGACCACTATGACATTGTTTTTCCCCTCCTAGTGGCTCGTACATGAGAAATATATTGGTTATGGTTACTTATACACTGAGATACAATATACCTAGGGCCCCACAACTAGCTAGTGCCTAGGGGTGTTCCTGTGACTAGTGATATTTGGTTATATTGTACTTACAGTCAGAATACAATGCTTTTTGTTGGAAAATTCAGTATAATGTGTGTTTTATTTAAAAGTGTACATTCTTCAAACTTACCCTCTTAAAATCTAATTTCATTTAAAGTTTCACCCTTTAAAAACTATTCTTGCATTTCTAATTTATGAAAACATGAAACATTTTTGTCTTAAAAAGTTTATCACATGGAATATGTTGGGTGGAATACTATTGGGCTTAGTATCACACCCTACTTACACCTTTGGGTGTAAGAAGACTTGGTAATGTTTGACACATGTAAGGGTAAGGTCTTTGGAGATGGCAGTTCGGGTTGTTATCTTTCTTCCTTGGTGAGATGTTGTAGAGATGGATTGAGGGTGATGTACCCTTTCCGTCGAGTAGTTCTCGAGTAGGAATTGAAACTATTTTTTAGTTTTGGACCTCTTAGTCTTTTTTTAAAACTATGTAATTCAATTCTGAATTTTTGTTAAGACTTTTTTGGTGTGATTTTTCATATTCAGTTTATTTATTGTTGTTGGTTGTTAAATGTTTCTAAACATGGGTAAATCATTCCCAAACCTTTTTTATGATACTCATGGACTTATTCCAACCTTTGGGGATAGGGAACGCCCCTCAAGACTTTCCATGGATTGGGTCAGGTGCCGGTTTGGATGGAGACCGGATCTGGTTCATGACATGAAGGTATCTTAACATGATTGTCAATCACACCATCTCCTATCATTCTATTAGACCGCCATGTCTCACTTGGTTTCCTCCACTCCAAGGAACAAACAATGCTATCATATCACTCCAAGTCCCATATTTGGTTTCCAAGTTGAAACCATTAGAAAAAAATTATACCTTTCCCCATACAAAACTTCTTAAGAATCTTCCCTAGAGTCCTATTCATGGACTAAACACCTGATTCACTCCATGAACCATTACTAAAAGAAGCACCCCATTTACTGGTTGCTCTGATTCTTTCCAAACTCATCTCTGAACTACTTCCAAGGCCTTGATGCTCTCACCAGGGTCACACATATTACCAAGTAATTACCTAACAAGGTTAGATTCGTGGTCCCATATAGATCATGAATCATCACTTAAGGTCTCTACAACCTAGAATATTCACTAATTTTCTTATATCCTTATAATTTCTCACTCACTTACCACTTAAATAAAGAAGGAAAAACCACTCACATGCATCACAAGGCCTCTAAAACTTGATCTTACCACTAATAATCATAGAACAAAGGTTAATAGATTGAAATCATAGTTAACATACTACTACTAGACCAACTCTCACATCAAGATCCATATCTCAATGGACTCGAGATACATCTCAAATCAACCCATCTAAC
Organism: Viscum album; assembly: GCA_963277665.1. NCBI lineage: Eukaryota > Viridiplantae > Streptophyta > Magnoliopsida > Santalales > Viscaceae > Viscum > Viscum album. Next base: position 931,907,488 of record OY728137.1, read on the forward strand.
ACAAAATAACACCCCACTAGCTCATCCACTGAAGGGGTTTGCATCTCACTTAAGGTTCACAGAGCCACCTACTTCTTGTAATCTTGTTCTAATCACATTATAGGGATCCACACATCCATCACATGGTATTATCATAAGACAAACAATCCGTTAAAGGGTCCATCACTAACTAAGTCTCTAAGCCAAACTAACAAACATATTCTGATCCCATCCCTTAAATGAAGATATACACCTACCCATACATATAGAACATCATCACTCAATTTAAACTAAAAAAATGAAACATATTTCCTGGACACAATTCACATCTATAACCACAATATAAAACATGATCACTATAAAAAATATAGTATTAAAGTTCCAAAAAGTTATATCAAAATCATGGATCATTGAGGGAAACCATTTATTCCATTTGGAAATTCCATTTCAGACCATATTTTTAACTAAAACATTTTTTAAAGACACTTTACAAACCATTAAAAACCATCCAAATACAATACCTTTTTTCTGAACAATCGTTAGAAAAACATAACATTTTTATAATTTAAAACAATTTCATAAAAACAAAAGCAAAACCATGTTCAGGGCCAAACTAGGGAGAAATACCTTTTAAAAATCCCAATTTTATTAATTCAACCTATTGAAACTATTCCAAAAATACTTGGAATCCAAAAATTCTATTTTGAAATCACATGTTTTCATAATCCCCATTAAAAACCAAAATCCCTTGGAAACCATTTCAACCCTTTTATGCAAAGTGAATTTACCTTTTTAAAACATTTAGAAATATCAAACACAAATGACATGGAAAAAAAGAACATATAAATTAAATTTACTTCCTATATTAGGCTAAAGTTTATATAATCAAATCCCACTCATTAGTATCAATCATATATATATATATATATATAACAATTTATAACATGATTAGGTTATATCAAACATAAAAAATAATTACATAACATATGGAACTATGTGCCTATCCATGATGCATGAACTCACCCACGCTTGTCAATTGGGACAAGAGAAAATCCCATAAACTAAAATACCAAATTATGTACACCCCTTGAGGTGAAATAGGTCTGTAGTAAAAGGGAAAACTAAAATAGCAATCCCACCCCCGGGAACAAATCCTTTCTCTTATATGTGGTTTATATACTCTCAAGCATGAGTTCCTTGATAAGTCCCATAAAAATACTTTATCCTATATAACTTTACTAAATAGTCATATAAAAGAAAAATAAATACCTCTGATACAATTTTGTAACACCCTGACCTGAATTACCAGGTCCTGGTTTGAGTGTCACATGACCTCATGTGCACCTCCCCTTATGCAAGAGGGTGTCGAATAGCGGTAAGGTCCTAAGTGGAACCATGGGGAGACTATTCTCTTTGTAACAGATAATAATTAGAGTACGCAATAGTAGAATCAATAATCATAGTAAACAACATAACTAAAAAGGAAATAGAAGATCATATGACAATAACATCAACCATGTTGTATTAATATGTCATACAAGACAACCAAACAACCATCCAAATGTAATTCAGGTACTAAATAAATCAAGATAGAATATAATAAGAGACTCTATACTAAGAAAAATAAAGCTCACCATAACTCAAAACATTTGTCCTTCTCCTCCAAATCAGTCACCCAACACAGTGCCCTTACCCTTAACTAGATCTGTGGCCAAAAAGTCTATACATGCACTATGATACCCATGTAGAGTGTTAGTATAAACCATGTAGGAAACCACCAAAGATTCATTAACATATTTTCAATGATTATATATAATTTTATGTTATGACAGAAAAGTAAAAACACAAATAAATAGTCACATATCGGTTTATAATGTACTAACATGGCTGCAATGAACCCCAACCCCACCTGATTCAGCTCCATGTCAGAGGAGAAGTAATGTATGGTTTCAATTAATCACATAAAAAGTCATATGACCATAATATGACTCAGAATAATTCACAATACCATCATGCCTCAAGTCAGGCCACTAGGCCATCATGCCCCACCAATAATCTTAGGTCATTCCACAATGTGATCATTCCTTAATGTTAGTTTCTAATTAGTAAAAAAGGATATCATTCCATACCATGTTTCATTCAATACCCCACCATAGTCATCATGCATCAAATATCATATTATACCACACTAAGGGATTAACCAAGACCCAATAGTTTCACCTATCACTTTGATACCAGATAGAAGAATTCTACATGCCATACATATATACACATACATAATCTATAGCAAGGAAAGTCTTAAGATATACACATGAAAAAAATTCAAATGAATAAAGTTATCATGTAAAAAAACACATAAAAACAAAATCATTTCATGTCAATAGAGGACTCATAGTCTATGCATACATGAAAAATAATTTCGTATTAAAAGATTTATTATGGTCCACACACACATGCACAGACATGTCATATCAAGAGAGGAATCACGGGCCATAAACACATGCATAAAAATGTCACATCAAGAAAGGTCTCATGGGCCACACACACGTGCACAAGAATTTCACATCATAAAATTTTATATTATTATTGAAAAATAGTAAGGAACTTCCTACCTTGAGTGTATTGAATCCCAATGTCATGGTTTTCCAGAAAAATTGATCTCACACACTAACAATCCTAAAAACTAACACCAAATCACCACATGAGGATTCAAAAGTGAAGATACAAGAAAAATAACATGTCAAGGGCTTGGATTGGTTTAAACTTACACAAAAATATCCAGTATAACAAAAATATATAGAATAATATAATAGTAAAAAAAACTTGTCTTTCCACCTTCCTTTTCCTAGATAATATAAAGGGAATAACATTAGATCGCTTCAGAATTCCTATATCCAGTTGTAAAAGTCCATATCTAGTGTATAACCAAGGAGAATAGAGAATATTTAGAAAGAAAGAAAAATAAATGAGAATAAAAAATCACTTACCTTGAAATACCTAGGAATTATTCGCTAGATGAAACAAAAAAGATCTCTAAAGGGGAGATATTCACCAAGAAAAACCACAAGAGTCCCTAGGATCAATATCCCTATGTGTATGAGGAAAAATTATGGTTTTTAGGGAGGTTTTAGGTAAAAATAATAATTTTTAGATTAATTAATCTTGTGTGGATGGTTTGGTCACACGGTTTACCAAACCATGTTCCAACTGTACGAAGTTCACTACCTATTTAGGGTACCCATATTATCTGGCCACACGGTTTAGCAAACCTAGTTTGAAATATTCCTTCACCTATAATCTGAGTTTTAATAGTTATCTTGGGAATCTAACATGGTTAACTCTAACCATGTTACAACTGTGATCCACCCACTACTCTTCTCCAACAAACAGTATGGTTAACTCGGGGTAACTATATGGTTTTTTTTAATCATGCTCAAACTGTGATCCCTCTTAAAAAATGTAAAATCCTTTAAAAAACCCATAAGCTACACAAAACTTCACCCAAAAAAATCATAACCCAAAACACTTTAATAAAAGGATAAAACAATTCATAACACACTTATAATATATGAGTTGCGACATGACCTCATGTGTAACTCCCCATGCATAAGAGGCTGCTGAATAATAGAGAGGGCCAAAGTGGCACAATGGGGAGACTAATCCATTGGTAACATATGGAAATCAGATTATACAATTGAAAAAAGAATAATCAGAGTAATAATTGAATAAAATGAAGAATAAATAACAATAATAACATCAACCCATACTATAATAATATGGAATACAACACCCGGTACAACTAGTCATGGATACCCACATATAGAAAATCTATATAAAATAAATAAAGAAAAAAATAGGAATATTTGGAATGATCGTAGAGTCTTTCCTACTATCATCATGACCAACATGCTCCTCTGGTACAACTTCCATAAGCAGGGCCACCACCCTCATCTAAATCTTGTACAATTAAGTCTGCATGTGCACTAAAATATCTGTGTTGGTTGTGAGTATAAAACCTAGTAGGAAACCCCCAATGTTTCCTTATCATAAACCCAGCATTTATATAAAAGTATATTAAATAACATAAGAGTAAATTCACAAGTAAACAATCACATTTTGAGTCATCCTGCACTAACTAGGCTACCATGAACCCCCACCTGACCAACTTTGTCTCCATGCTAGAAAATGAGTTATGTCTGGTTTCCATGAATCACTAAACAAACCACAAGACAAAAATATGTCTTGGAATAGGACACAATGCCATCATTCCTTGATTCAATTCATAAGGTCATCATACACCACCTACAATCTAAGGTCAAAACACAAGGTCATCATGCCCCACTATCAGTCATAGGTTGGGCCTCAAGGCCATCATTACCTTCCATATATCCTTCATGACCCCATAATAATCATCATGTGTCATGTCACACATGATCCACCACTAATGGATTAACCAAGATATTATGGCTCCACCTATCACTTTGATACCAAATAGAATAATTTTATTGGTTATACACATATATAAACACACAAGCTATAGCAAGGAAAGTCTTGATATCTACACATGTAGAATAATTGTAAATTAAGAAAGGTATAATGGGCCATGAAACAACACAAAAAAATAATTCCATTTCAAGAGATGTATCAGAGTCTACACACACATTCACAATAATTTCATATAAATACAAGTCTCATGGGATAAACACTTTTACATAAAATCATGTCATATCAAGAGATGTCTCAGTGCACACACACATGAGCGCACAATCTTGTCACATCAATAGAGGACACACAAGCCACACACAAATTAACAACCATTTCACATCAATAAATTTACCATGGGACAAACACAAATGAAAAATCATACCACATTATATAATTTTATATAATTTTCAAAACATGGTAAATAACTTCCTAAATTAATCGTGTTGAATACCAATGTTAAGGTTCGCCACATGAATCAATCTCACATGTCAATGATCCCTAGAACTAACCCAAAATCACTACATAAATTTTTAATAGTGAATATCCAAGAAGAAAAACATGTCAAGGGATATGATCAGTTTACACTACCCAACATGATCTAATGTAACGAGTGGATCTAGATGAATCAAATAATAATCAAGAAAACACCATATTTTAACTTTCCTTTTCCTTGAAAATATATAAGGAATCACGTTATATCATGTAAGAATTACTAAATCCAACCATGAAGGTCCGAATTTAGGTTTTTATCCACGGATAAATGAGAATATCTTGAAAGAAAAAGAATAATAAAGGAAAAAAAACATCTTACTTTGAAATCCCAAGAACCGACATCTCTAGATCATATAAAAAATCTCTTAGGAGGGAAAAAATTTCCATGAACGGCTTCTAGAGTCCCTAGGTAAAAATAGGAGGATGAATGAGGGGTTTCAAGGATGTTTATGGTTAAAAATATAATTTTCATGTTATTTAATCCTAAGTTCATGGTTTGGTCACATGGTTTACCAAACTATGTACCAAAGTTTTAGGGATTGCTACCTATTAAAGGAACCTGCATAGTTTAACCACATGATATGACCATATGATTTGGTAAAATGTGAACCGACCATGATTTTTCCTCTATTTTGAGTTACATGGTTACCAAGGAAATGTCTCATGGTTATATCTAAATATGTTCCAACCATTCTCCACCCACTTATTCTCTCTAAAAAGTTTCATGATTACCTAGGGTAACCCACATGGTTTCCCCTAACTATATTCTGCATTAAAGGCTTCTAAAACCATCCAAAACCACCCAAAATATACCCAAAACTTCAAAAAAAATTATAACTCAAAAACACTTTTAATAAATGGTTCAAATAAAGAATATATAATAAATCTAGAATGTATTAGGTAATTATAATATCCCCCTATAATGACTTCTCATTCATCATAAGTGTATCTAGAGATCTTACTCAAAAAAGATTCAGGCACGAAGCCTTCACATATAACTCCCAGTCCTATGATTATTATTAAATATGTTCATGTATCCATAAAACTCAAACTATAGTCCTCTTTTACCCTCATAGTAACTTTTCTATCCAATAAAAAATATGCACTAGACATTCCTCGAATGAAGAATCTACCTATAACTCAACGTCTTTACTATCAATCAGATATGAATGATTTGGCTTGTACCTTCTAAAATGAGGTTCATGGAACATGTTATTTATACCTCAATGTCATGAATGGCGATCCAATCGATAAGGCATTATCCCAATTTATTATATTATATCAAATGGTCCTACAAACCATGATTCCAAATTTACCATGCATCTACAATCACTGGTGTCCCAATTGAGGTGACACCTGTAACTTGGTCACCCATTGAAATGCCAAATATCATTGTTATCAGCCATCATAAAAACATTTATCATTCTGAGTTATAACCAACCATTTCTTAATTAACTATATCTCTCAATTATTTCTTTCATTAAATCTAGTTTGATTACTATTAACTTGATGAATTTTTTGGTAATGAACCATACACTAAATCCCACTCATGCCTATGAACCAAGGTACCAACTTTCCTTACATTCCTAAGTGTTGATGTCTAAATGACACATTAATATGATTTTTCACATGATTCATCAATCAATCAAGTCATGAAACATATTATATATTATCATTAAGATTTCCTAACATCCCAAGCCTCACTCTAAAGGATAGTGTCACAAAAATATTCTTGATCGCATATGAACGATACCCTCACATGGGTGTCTATTGTCTACCAATGAAAATTATCCACATATGATCATACATAAACCAACCACCTCTACCCACATGTTAGGTTAACCTATATACCACTCTTTAAGTGAACTGATAAATTCCACCACAATCAAAACACAAGAATAAACATATATCATTGTCCTTTGAATGCCAACATGATATATAATTTCTAACAACTCTCAAATAGGTTCACATCACCAAACTCAACCAAAAAAATTAGACACCCCATCCACTCACCTCAACATGCCTCTTGTACTTAGACCTACCACAGCATCACATGATCATGTTAGTGACCAACATAATTGCAGGATTTTTAGGCACCATAACTGAGCATTAAAAAAAATTCAAACTATTGTGATGAGCTGAAAATAAAAAATGGACTCCCAAAATCTACTTTCATCACCACACTACTCAACCCTTGACTAGTCATAGATCATTCCTCAAATGAACTAATCATATTGAGATCCAATAACACCTGACTTAACGATCACTTCTCTACTTCCACATAGAGGCCTCACCTCATGCATCAATCATACCCTGACTCCTGGGTCTTTTTCGTCAAGCCTCACCAACAAACACCATGGAGTATTTTTAGTAGGTTTTATAAATAATACTACACGCATTGGCCTCTAAAATCATTGATCACATCCACTATCATTGATGGATCATAAACTATGATATTTCTCTCAAACTAAAATTTCATTTTTTAGGTTTAAACCAACATCAACATTAAACTCCTAGAAAAACTCAACATCATGAAAATAAATGTCAAACCCTACCCCTTTTCTATATAAGTTCATCATTATTTCAATGCACCACTCTTATTAAACCCACCAGACCTAGAAATTTCAACCTAAGGTATTAATTATAGAACATACAATATTGATGAATAAATAATCCTTACTTATCTTAGTTTATAATTGGTCATAATCTCTAACCAAGCACACATAACACTATGATGGTACAGAAAACCATAAAAAAGGATAATAAAACACTATAGACATTCCCAACTACTAACCCACACATCCCAAGGATTCCTAGTGCTACACCATAGTTCACTTAGAGAGGTACCAATAAGATTTATCACTATCCAAGTCTACCTATTTTTTGAAATTATCCTTAACCCACCATTAACCAAGTAAACTCATCCATATAAAGGCCCCATTTTCCACTTTTGAATCTCCACCATAACCACTTCCATTTTACTGATCCAAACTTATCAATAATAGATTTATCAAAAACATCATTATTGTCCCATTCTTATTTAAGAACCTAACAAAAGCTCAGTGGAAACTAAATGATATTTTATTTCATTATTATAAAAAAATTCACTAAGAAGAGCTCTGGAGATTAATGACACATTATCTCCTAGGGTAGTATTAAAAGAAACTACCAATCAGAGACATTCCCAACCACACTTAACACTCTCAAAGAAACTGAACAATGGCATTACTCACCAAAATCAACAAGCTCACCAAAAGGCCATTATCCAAAGACTTTTGAAAATACTGGGTTCCTTAAACCTTATAACCCTAAGCCCTAAAGTTTATCAACATTCTCTTGTAGCACACCACTTGTTATCATGCTCCCAAATTACTATGGATTTCATGGTTTCTGCTACTCAAAGGAACAAACAATGCTCTTGTCTCACTCCAAGGCACAAATTTGGTTTGCAACTAGAAACCACAAGTTAAAACTTCTATAATACCCTATAATAACCTTCCTAAGAATATACACTAAATTTCCATTCATGAACTGAACACCTAGTTCACATCATGAACCACTACAGGCAATAGAACCATAGCTACTACCTCAATTGATTCTTTCTAAAATCATCTCTAAACTACTTATAAGGCTTTGATACTCTCATTCACACTTATAACCATGAAATTACCTAACAAGGCCATATTTGAGGTTCCATCTTGGTTTATCATCAGTAGTTAAGGTCTCTATGACCTAGGAAATGAACTACTACTCACCTTTCCTTAAACATTGCACATTTTTACCAATCAAGGAAAAGAGAAAAATATAATCACATGGATCACAAGGCCTAAAAAACCTGATCATCCCATTAATTGGTACATAACCAATGGTTACTGAGTGAAATCATATTTTGTGTGCTTCTACTAGACCAACTCTCACACCTATATCCATATCTCAATAGTTCTAGGTGATAATACCCAACCATGATCAATGTATCACTCATAGGGGTAGGGGAAGAATCGGTTATATTTATTTCTTTTATGTTTCCTTTATTATGAAACAACCTTAATCTCCAGTTATAAATTTTTCACTTTTCTGAAAACAAAAAAATCACACATCCACAAAAACACAAGTTTTTACAAGGTTTACTACTCAATAAGAGTATCTACATCCTTATCATGGTTTGGAAACAATCCAATACCACATAATCCGATATAAAAAATCCTTTTTTGTGGACACATGAAGTAGGACATACCCTTACACTTATGTGGTACTATGATCAATACAACAGTTCATTTTCTTATGATATCACGAATGATGTAATATAATTTTTTGTAACAAGTAATGAAACCATCAACATATGGTTCAAAACAAGTTATTATGTTTCCCTATAAACTTGAATTATAAAACCTTCAAAAAAAATATTCACTTTCCTACCCAGCAGTAGGTGGAAACAACCTTTCTAGAATTTGTTATGAAAACTCATTCTGATGGCTTGGTCTGATTCCCAATTAGATTCCCCGATCTGAAAAATAGTTAATAAATAATACCCTAGAAACAATTATGAACTAATTCAAACTTTCCATATAAATCTATGTTTGATGGATCAGTCTGATCCAATAACCTCTAATTACTATCTATCCTTATTATTCTTCTATCTAGAGATGTTTCCCAGGAAAACTTTTTCTGGAAACCTTCTTCTCTCTTCATCAGTTCTCTCACTTTATGCACACTTGAATGGTACCAATGTCAGAAAGAACAATTTAATTTCTTTTATTTATAGTATAACCAAAATTGGTTTGTGTGCGAGTATGAAAATTATTTCTCATTTAACCAAATTTCCATAATTTAAATTCCTTGTTAATTTAAACTTTATCTTTGACTCTTTCAACGCTTCTCCACTCTTTTCAAACATTCTCAAATATTCTCATAAATTCATCCATCTTCAAACATTATAACCATTATTCAATCCAACACCAAGGTCATTACGATGAATACGTGTGTAAGACTAAAAAATTTCACTACGTCGCTCCATACTAGATGAAAAAAAATGAATGAATACTCATTCTGATGATCTGTATTAACTAAAATATATAAAAATTGGAAACCATTGTTCCGCAAAGATTTTTGAAACTTAATTAAACTTTAATTTTTTTTCTTTTTCCATAAATATTATTGCAACTTATAAATATATCATCACTCCTCGGCAATAATTTACCATTGGCTTCAAACCCTCTTGAAAAAAATTCACAACATTTCATATTTTCTTCAATTTTTATCAACTTCTTCAAACTATTTCCGATGAAGTACAATGTATGATTAACTCATCGATGTGAGGAAATGTTTGATGAATTGGTACCACTTCTTACTCGATGATTCTTGACCCACTCGAGAAACAAATAATACATTTTTTCTTTTTCTCTTGACCCAATTGAAACAAAACAAAGTAATTGTTTTGTGAAAAAGGTTGACTATATTGTTTTGATTCATCTATTTGATCGGTCTCTAAATATTCTAATTCATCAGTCCTAACAATTCCATCTTACTAATATTCTTTAATAAACTTTCTTAACTAGTCTTCCTATGATGAATCGGTAGCATACCATATCTGATATATTGGTGTAAGCATCGACTTTTTTTTCTCTAGACTTTCTTCCTCTAAAAACATCTTCTTATATCGTGACTTATTCATGACTTTGAGAACTTTAGGATTAGAATAACATCACCTGAATTAGGGTACCAAACATTTCTTCTCTTCCCTTATTTCGTAAGCCTTGAATCACAAGTTTCTCGGGAAACTTATGATATTTAACAAATAACCTAACAAAAAGGAATCATTAATTTTAGTAAGGAGACATTTATACTATTATATATTTCCTCATACCTATCAATTCATTCTTTACAAACCCAATTTGAGTATAAAAAACACTTCATTCATAAAACGCCTTCAGTAAAGAAAACTGAAACCAAAGAAACTTTCTTAATCATTTTTCTTTTGATCTTCTGAGTATTATTCATCCTTTTGTCTAACCATCAAAACATAAAAAGAGAAACTATTTTTTCATATTGAAAAAAATAGAAAAACAATTATCAAAAAGTTATTTCATCATCTAAAACAAACTTCCAAACTACTTGGTCCCAAAAATATCCCCCTTTGGATTTTGTTGACAATCAAGATTCATAAATAACTGAACTTTGTAACCTTGAGAAATGGATTAATTATCAAAAATTATAATCCTATGTGAGCTAACTCATTGGAGGAAACAATAATAATTGGTATAAAAACCATGTTTTCCAAAATTAGTGATTTACTATACTTATTTATCTTTTACCTTACAAAACTTATTTGAATTTTAAACTTTCTTCTCCAACTTCATTCACTTTTACTACAAAATAATTTCCAAAAGTGTGGATTTAGAAATCATATTTTTATTTCGCCTTTCAAAACTTATTTGTCTTTAAAGATTTATCATTAATCTTAATTCAATTTTCTAATAAAACAAGTTCCTATAATCATCTCAACAAACTGTTAGAATAGTTCACACACTTACATGCTAAGTTCACATCTTACCCATAACTCCCCCTACATACATGCTTACTTAAAAGGTTTAGTGCATATAAATGGATATATTTATGAATAAATTATCCCCCTTGACAAAACTATCCAAATATAAGATGTGATAGTGTAAAAAATGCATACTTAAACCTTGAAGAGAAAGAGGTTGGATTCCCATGTTCAACCTCAATTTGAAAAATGATTCTTTTGGTAAAGGTTTTTTGAAAATGTCAGCAACTTGTTCTGATATAGGAAGATATTCCTGCTTGAGTTCATTATTATCCATATGATCTTAGATGAAATTATATTTGATATCAATATGTTTTGAATGAGAATTGTGTACTAGGTTTCCTGTAAGGTTGGTGGCACTCTGATTATCGAAACCCAAGAGAAAGGGTAACTTTACTTCAAGAAGTAAGTATTCGAACTGAGTCTTAATCCACATAGGTTGGGTAGAATATTTAGTAGTATCAAGATACTCATCTTCATCCATTCTAAGAGTTACTAAATTTTTTTCTTAGTATTCCAAATTATACAACTTTCCCCTCGAAAGTAAACTCCCCCAGATGTGGATCTTATATCATCAACACTTCTTTCCCAATCATCATCTGTGTAGCCAACCAAATCAATTATTTTGGAGATATCATTCAAGAATTTGAAATATTTTAGACCTTTGATATATCTAAGAATTATTTTTCCAGCCAATTACTGTGAATATTTTAGAGCACTTTGGAATCTTGTACATAAGCTAATAGCATAAACAATGTCTGGTCTTGAGGCAGTTAGATACAAAAAACTTCTAATCAAATTATAAAACTCTCTAGAGTTAACTTCCTTACATTATCCATCCTTATTCAACTTGGTTCCCGTTGAAATTGGTTTGGAAATAGGTTTTTAATTTTCCATGCCAAAATTATTAAAAATTTCCTTAGCATAAATTTCTTGTGAAATAAATATGTGTTTCTTCATAGAATACCCACATTCCTTATCAGCTCTTCTCTTGAAACTCTTAAACATATTTAGAGCTTTCTATTTATGTTTAAAATATGTAACACAATAATGCGAGTAAAATCATCAATTAAAGTAATGATGTACTTATCTATGAGTGTTGATTGTTTTATCATCAGACAAAAAATATCAGAATGTATATGTTCTAGGGGTCAAGTTGAACGAATATCAACTTTCTTATGCACTGAGTTTGTTATTATCCCTTTCTAACAAATTTTACAACACCAATCTCTTTTTCTAGACATATCAAGAATATCACTGACACTATATCATTTTAATAACTTTATCATGTTTCTTTGACACATATGTACCAACATTTTATGCCAAAACTAATTTTCTTTATTCATTATTAAGTAACATGAGTTCTGAACTACACAAACTTTAAAAAAGATTTATTTTGTGTGTTTTCATATTATAATAACTTTTCTATATTTCTATATTTTCATAAAAAACACCTTTTCAAAAAACAACTTTATTACACTTGTTAATAAGTTAAGAAACACTCAATATATTGTGTTTAAACCCATCAAAAAATAAAATATTTATTGTATTAAAACTTTTCTTCTCCAATCATAGTGGATCCAACACCTTTGAATATGGGGGATTCATAATTTTCAAATGTCATTATTTCTTCTTTTAATTCTTTCATATTCTTAAAAAAATTCAAATCTCCTATTATATGAGAAGAACACCTGATATCCAAGATCCAGGGTTATTCCCATTTTATAGCTTTGAGAGAGGCTTCACCAACAAGAGATTTTTCTTTACCTTTATCTTTCTTCACTTCTGGATTCTGAGAATTATTAAACACATGTTGTCTTGATGGTAATAAAATAAGAATTTTTTTTTCAATATGTACAATTTGTTCACATATTTCACAAATAGTTTCCAAATGTTGGGATTTATTTTCAACTATCTGAACATCCCTCACATATTTCTTTCCTTGAGAGGATTAAATTCCCCTCAAAATTTTCCTTATATAATTCATGGTATAGTTATATTGTTGTTCGTTGAACCAACATGTATTTTCTGTATACCCAAATACACCAAAATACAAGTAGTAACCATAGAAATAATACTTTCCTCTATAATTTCCATACTGTCTGGAATTGGGAACATGTATCTCAGAAGCATTATTATATTTCACATCAAAAAATTATTGAGTCTTAAACTTTATTTCATCATCTATAATATTCTTCTTCAATTCAGATTTCTTTCCAACCTTTTCAGAATCAGATATGGTAGAATCTTTTTTTCAGACTCATAAATTTTAGAAACTTCTAAATTTCCAAATTTCTTGGTTTTCTCCATATACAAGATTTTCTCAAATTTCCTATTCTTAGGAACAACATCATCTTTATTATAAACCATTGAAGGTAACTTTTTTATCCTTCTTAAGTTCACATTTTCCAGAACTTTCAACAACTTCATAGAGAGAGTTATTGAAACTTGTTACTCCCTGATCAACTTTAGAAAACATTTTTTGAACAAGTTCCAACACTTATTTATTATCTTTCAACTATAATTCAAGATGTTCATTCTGATTCTTTTCTTTCTCAAGAGACTTATTTAGACAATCAATCTCTTCAAGTAACATATCTTTCTCTTCATGAAGAAATTATTGATTTTTTTGGTAATAATTTCTTTCTTAAAATTATTTATTTCTCTTTCAAGTCTAAAAATATTTCTTATACATTGTTTAATTTATTTTTCTCAGATGAAATTCTAACTTAGTATCTTCATATTTTGAACTACTACTTCCAAAATCTTCACGATTAACCTTTTAAATGTAAGTACTTTCTTCATTATTTTCAATAAAAAATTTAACCACATCTTTACTATCTTTTTCTTCATCATATTTAGAAAAAAATATTCTCCTTGTGCAATTGGAGAACTTTTTGTCCTTTTCTTTTTAAAAGACTTTAGAATGATATCTAAGTTTCTTCCTAGATCTTCTTAGTTTTATCTTGATCACTATATTCTTTATTCTTTCTTTAAGGAAAATTAGAAGAAAGTTTCCACTGACTCCGCATTTGAAACATTTCAAGGGAATACTCCCTTTATAATTTCTTGTACCTATTTTCCCATTTTTATAAAACAAGGATAAAAATTCATCAATATTGTAACATACCTCATTTACATATTCATAGTCATTGGCATATTTATCTTCAAGAAACTTTATATACTTTTCTTACTTTGAATACTTGAAGGACATTTCTCTATCATCTTTTGTTTTTAATTTCATAATATTCTCCCTTTTTATTTCATAAGTAATGAGAGTACTATAAAGGTCATCTAGAGATAGAGTTTGAGGACCTCTATCTTCCAAAGATGAAACTTTGGCATCAAACTTATTAGGAGGATTTATCAAGATATTTTCAACAACAGTTGAGACTTCTATATTTTTACCAAGATATATTATGGTGCTAAAAATATCAATCACCCTTGTAAAAAATTCACCAATAGATTAATACTCACCCCTTTTAATATATTCATATTTTAGTCTCTAGATTTTTAAATTGGATTTCTTCACCTTTGTATTTCCTTGGTAAATGTTCTTAAACTTTTTTAACATACCTTTGGTAGTAGAAACTCCATTCACTCTAAGAAAATCGCTTTTAGAAAGTGATGAGAGTAAAAAATTCTTATCTCTTCTATCATTTTCAAGATTCTTCTTATCCACATATGTAAGAGGAACTTATTCATAAATATGAGGAAATTAATCTGTATTGGTTTCTAAAACTCCATACCCAAGATAAATAATATATGTAAACATTATATCTTTATAGATATGGTAGTTCTTTTTATCTAAGAATTGAATCCCCTTACTGTTCACAGAATTCAGATTATCCATAATAACTTCTCTTCAAAAACTTCAGTAAAGTGTAAATAAAGGGAACCTTCACTATGATACCAATTGATAATACCCATCCAAGATCAATGTATCATTGAGAGGTAGAGGGATTGAATAAGTTATATATTTTTCTTTTAAGTTTTATTGATTTTGAAATAACATTCTCCTCCTATTAAAGATTTATCACCTTACTAAAAATAGAACAGTCACACATCCATAGGAACATAAGTGTGGCACTATGATCAATACAACAGTTCATGTGCTTCTTCTAGAATGGATGATGTAATACAATTTTGTGTAAAAATTAATTAAAACATTACAAGTTGGTTCAAAACAAGTTAATGTGATGCCTTATAAACTTCTATTAGAAAACCTTAAACACACAATTCTTCACTTTCTTACCCAACATTTGGTGGAAGAAATATTTGTAAACTTGTTATGAAATCTCAGTCTGATAGCTCAGTCTGATTTCTTGGTCTGATTCCCCATCCTAGAAAATATATAAGAAATAATACCCTAAAAACAATTCTGAACCACTTCAAATTTCCTTATAAAATCTATATCTGATGGCTTGGTCCGATCTAGTAACATTTTATTACTATCCTTTCTTATGCTTCTTCTATCCAAAGATATTTCTTAGGAAAACTTTTTCTGGAAACCTTGTTCTTTATTCTTCAATTCTCTCACTTTATTTACATGTGAATAGTACTAGTTTCAGAAAGTGTAGTGTACTTTCTTATATTTATAGAAGATCCAAAAGTGATTTGGTCAAGAATATGAAAATGTTTTCATGCTCAACCAAATTTCTAAAACATAAATTATACACTAATTTAGCTTCATCATTAACACTTTTAATGCTTATAAACTCTTCTCAAACCTTATTGAATCTTCTCAAAAACTTAATCCATATTTAAATATTCAAACCATTATTCCTTATGATACTAAGGTAATTATAATAAAAACAAATATAAGACTAAAAACATCCATTACATTGCATTTTACCAGCTGAAAAACAAATGAATGACTTCTAATTCTAGTGCTCCATATTAACTGAAAGATATAAAAAATTGAAACCATTCTACCATAAATATGTTTTCAACTTTTTTAGACTTTAATTTAATTTATTTTTCTATAAACATCATTGAAACTTCTAAATATATCAACACCCCTCAGTGATACTTCAATGACGGCTTTAAACCCTCTTGAAAAAACATCACAATGATTCAAATTTTATTCAATTGTTCTCAACTTCCTTAGACTATGTCTAGTGAAGTAAAATTAATGATTGACTAATTAGTGTTAGGTATTGTCCAGTGAATCGGTACCACTTCTTTTTTGATGATTCTTGACCCACTTGAGAAATAAACAATATTGTTGTTCTTTTTCTCTTGACCTAATTAAAACAAAACAGAGTAATTTTTTTATGAAAAAGGTGTGCTACATTATTATGCTTCATATGTTTGATCGGTCTCTAAATATTTTCATTAATTAGTCCCAAAAATTCTAACTTACTGGTTTTCTTCAATAAATTTTCTTAACTAGTATGCCTCCGATGAATTAGTAGAACACCGCATCTGATGGACCAGTGTTAGAATTGACTTATTTTGTTCCATAATTTCTTCCTCCAAAAAATTTTCTTATATTATGAATTCTTTATGACTTTGAGAACATTATGATTGGCATAGAATCATAAGGCTTAAGGTACAAAACATTTACTCTCCCTCTTTTTTTCATACGTCTTGCATCACAGGTTTCTCATAAATTTTATGATATTTGAGAACTAACCAAATAGTAAAGAATATTCATATTTAGTATAGATACATTTAGGATATGATATATTTCCTAATACATATCAAAAATTTCATTCCAAAGCCAATGTGAATCTGAAAATCACTTAATTCAAAAAAATTATTCAGCATAGAAAACTGAAACCAAATAAACTTTCTTAATACTTTTTTGTCTGGTCTTCTGAGTATTATGCATACTTTTTTCCAACCATAATAAATTATAAAGTGAAATAATTTTTTGTTAATGAAAAGAAAAAGTAAAACAATCCACACAAACTTCTTTCATAATCCATAAAAAACTTTCAGCCAACTTAGTCCCAACACAGGGTGATATCACACATCAACCCATCCAACCCATAGGTGTTTACCCAAAAAAACACCCCACTAACTCAACCACAATAGGGGATCTCATCTTACCCAAGATTCACATAGCCACCTACTTCCCTTAACCCAACCCAACTCAATTTAAAGAGATCCATATAGTCCTCACATGTAAACATCATAATGCAACCATTCCTTTCAAGATTCCATCACTAACCAAGGCTTCAAGTCAAACTAGCTAACCTATTCTGAGCCTATCCTATAAATAAGGTTATTCACCAACACATATATACAAAATATTTTCACTCTGGATAAACTCAAAAAACCATATCCTTTATCCACAATTCACATCAATAACTATAATATTAATCATGCAATTTAGTTATGATTTACATCAACACATCAAGAAAAATTCCTCTGAGGGGTCTCACACATGTATTATAAAAAATAAGTTTAAAATTTCTAAATGGTCCTCATAAAATCGCATCTGAATACATGAATAAATTTAAACATTTTTAAAATTTGATTTCAAACTACATTTTCAACCAAAAAATTTGGGAAACCATTTTAAAACCATTAAATTACAAATCCCCCATTTCTAAAAAAATTGATAAACATCATCCATGTTTCTCATTTGAAGTAATTTCATAAAAACCAAAACTCCACCGAGTTCATATCCCAACTAGGGAAAAACACTTTTTCAAAATCCAAATTTCATTCAATCAACCCATTGAAACCATGTCATAATTACTTGCATCCAAAAAAATTATTTCAAAAAAATCACATATTTTAGAATCCCTTTTGAAACCAAAATCCCTTTAAAACCATTTATACCCTTTTATTACAAGTCAATTTCCATTTTAAAAAAATTAGAAATCTGGAACATAATTTAAATTCCAAAAAAATAAGACATAAAATAAAATTAGTTCCTAAAAAAGGATCAATTCTATATCATCAACAACTACTCATTAGTCACAATCACATATATAATATTTTATGAAATTCTTAATATATATCAAACACAAGAAACAATTACATGACATATGAACCTATGTGCCTATCCATTATGTATGAATTCACCCCCTCTTTCCAATAGGGTCAAGAGAAAATTCTCATAAACTATAACACAAAAATCATATGCATCACTTGAGGTGAAATTTTTCAACAGTAAAAATGAAAACAAAAATAGAAATCTCGTCACTGAAAAATTACACTTTTGATCATATTTGGGTTAAATACTCTCATTCATAAGTTCCTTACTAAATCTCTGTCTCTTCAAAAAAAACTATAATGGATTTCACACCCACACTCATTTTGAGTGAATGTGGAACTGTATTCTAAAAGCATTTGGTCACTTCAATTTTCCCAATGAAATCTTAGAAAATTAATTGTCCAAGAGGATGGGAGATTGATCTAATCACACCATTTTGGGGGAAATTGTTTCCTACTCTGGGACTCTCTTACAGATTTAATATTTATTCATGAATCCTTCCCAATTCCTAGTATAGGGCTGATTACCCCTATGCTAATGATCTGATCAAGAAAATTTATTTGATGTAAACCTCTATATGAATTATAGGTTCCTTGTCTTCTCTTATTAATTTGTAATACTTTTGTATAAAGCTTTCTAGTTGGGACCTCAGGAATTTATTACCATTCAGGGTGGAGGTTAGTGTTTTGAAGTTGGGATTTAACCTCAAAGAGGTGGGTTAGGTTAATATTTTGATGGGGTTTATACCTAGAAGGATTCTTATGTTTCTCAAACCATGAATAGTATCTTGACTCTTTGTTAATTGAAGATAACCAAGAGGATTATCTCGACTCGATGGTTATTTAATATTTTGACAGGTCTTATACCTAGGAGGATGCCTAAATTTCATGAACCATGAGGAGTATCTTGACTCATGGTTAATTTAAGATCACCAATATGAGTATCTCAACTCAATATTTATTGAAGATTGTGATGGGTCTTAAACCTAGGAGGATGCCCATGTTTTTTGAACCGTGAAGAGTATCTCGAATCATGAAGGTTTAAAGTTTGGGTGGGACTTGAAACTAGGAGGAATACCATCTTTCTAGAACCATGAGGAGTATCTCAACTCATGGAGGTTTCAAGTTTTGGTTAGGTATTACACCATAGAGGATACTCATGTTTCTTGAACCATGAGGAGTATCTTGAATCATGGAGGATTGATTTTTTTTGGGCTTACACCTAGAAGGATGCCCATGTTTCTGGAACCATGAGGAGTATCTCAACTCATGGGGTTATGAAGGTTTGGTTGGGGCTTAAACCTAGGAGGATTACCATGTTTATGGAACCATGAGGAGTATCTTGACTAATGAAGGTTTGTAAGTTTTCTTGGGCATACACCTAAGAGGATTCCCATGTTTCTGAAACCATGAGGAGTATCTCAACTCATAGAGGTTTGATTGTTTGGCAGGGGCTTACACCTACGAGGATGACCATGTTTCTGGAACCATGATGAGCATCTCAACTCATGGAGGTTTGATGGTTTTTTTGGGGATTACACCTAGGAGGATTCCCATATATATAGAACCATGAGGAGGATCACAACTTATGGTAATTTGGGATGAGGGGAGGGGGTTGTATGTGTCGCAACCCAAAACGTCCTCAACTCAGCCCAAAAAAAATTTTGTGCTATAATCTATATTTCATGGGGTTCATTGATGGTATTGAAGGGACCGAGATGGAAGCTCGGTATTGTATCCTGACAGCGATCTCATGTGCGGGTGTGGGGGCGTAGCAATTAAAGTATGGACTAGTGGGCATGAAAGGCTTACTGAATGAGAATATAGGGATGGTTGAATTGAATTTTCGACATAAGGTTGGCCACATAGGGGAATTTTCATAGGTTCTTCATATAGTACTTCTATATAGGGTTGTCTACATGGAAACTTCACGAAGGCTAACTATATAGGAGCTTCACAAAGGAAGGTCCCCTAAGTAACTTCATAAAGTGATTTCTTCTTTATGAGGGAGTTCATAAAATGATGTTCATACTAAAAAAAACATGAAGTCACATATCATTTGGAATAGAATGTTTTGCTAGGGTATTAAATTTTTTAGTTCCTTCATGGTATTACTTTGTAAAGGTTATCCCTTGTTATAAATTCTACAACTTTACCTGAGTATCTCTGGTAGAATGGATCCAATCCCAACCTCTTAGAGACTTTTCTCCTACTTTCTATCAATTATTTCTCCAAAATCCACTCTCTCATATTCCTATTAATCTCTCTTAGTTCCCCTTATTCCTTTATTGATGCTAGTATTTATAGGAATCAATTAATAACTTCTTTTCTAGAGTTTTTTCTTATATAGAAATAAGCAACTACATAGAAATTTGTGAAGGAGGGCAGTCATGTTCAATTTTTTATAATATCCTCACAAAGGGTTGTCCTCATAAGATCTTCTTGGAGTAATTTATTTTCTATGAGGGGGTTATAAAATGATAACTTGTATTGAAAAATACTTTAGTTTCAAGGATTCCAAAATCCACTTCCTCAGACTAAAAATGACTTCGGTTTATGAGATGAGTGTTTTGTGAACTGTGTGAAGCGCTATGAGGTCGGAGTAAATTTCACTATAGGATTTTAGAATTTATCAATTTCAATTAAAGATAAAATGAAACCTAAATTATAATATCCATAAAATTTGATCCATAAGTTTGTTTGGGCCATGTGAGTAGTAAAATCAAATCTTGAAAAGTAAGTTACATCCTCATTATATATTTTATGCACCCTAGTATAATGTTTTCACCACACCCCCAGATTGGGTAAAATTTATGATTAATCTATGTCCCTCAGGGTATGATAATCATTTAAAAACATGAAAATCCAATCTACTTCTTCTTTTGGTATGGATACAAATTTCTTCTCAAACTTGACATTAATTTTCTAAGTGAGGATAGTATCATGGGTCATGTGAAAAAGTGAATGTCATGGATTTTTATATACCAATAGTTACTATATCATCCTATATTCTATATACCTCTCCCAAATAGTCAAAAAATACTTATGATACCATTTTTTAACACCTCAACCATAATAATTGGGTCCATATAATGATTTAGTCTATTCACATATAAATATTACATATTTTAGATGAATATTCAATACATTTTACAAATACATGCCTGATGACCATAAAGGTTTAGTTTCTTTGGAGACTAGACACATAATATTCTTATTTCATTAAAGATCATCAACATCTCCCATAAATATCTTCTCCTTATACATACCCTACTTAAAAAAATTTCTACATGGACTAGGGAAAGGAAACATAAGAAATGGAGAGCTCAAATTCTTAGTAAGTGAAATCAAGAAAGATATAATTAATCACTTAAACATAACATGAACATAATGGTATGAGAATAGGATATTAATATTTTAAAACCACACACTTCATAATATATATCATAACCATGATTCATGTCTTAAATATTTTCCTTTCATAAGAGATGAATTGTAAAGGACATCCATGAATATAATCCATGAGAGCATAACATAGACATAGGAATGTGTAAAATGTAATATTATAACATTTTTAACATGTATAAATAAAAAAATATTAACTCATTAAGTTAATTAAATGAAATAAAGCCTTCACATAAACTTATGGACATGAAACCAGATCTACACATAACCTTATAGACAAGACACTGGGTCTACACATAACTGTACGCAAATGAAACCAGGTCAAACCATAACCATATGGAAATGAAATCATCTCCACACATAACCTTTTAGAAATTAAACCAGGTCCACACATAACCTTATAGGCATAAAATCGGGTCCAAACATGACATTGTGAACATAAAATCAGGTTTATGCATAACCTTATCAACTCAGGAGTTATCCATATTTACCCAATGCATTGGAGGGCTAAATAATTTTGGGCCCACCCATCACATAATAAATACCAAACATATATTTTTCCAAAAACTCTTTAAACATTCATTACATCATCGTATCATAACCCATGTAAAGAAATGAGGTTTCATAAAAATTTCATAAACCTATCTTAGCATAACCTAAGGAAAATGAATGGGTTTCATAAAAATATCATCATAATAATAATAAAACATCTAAAAAAGAATAATTATGGTACCATTATATCATATACTCAGTATAACATAAGAAACACAAATTTTTTAGACTTTGATGCATAGAAATTCCATAGAAATATCACTAAAACATTCTAGAGGAAAATATCCTTTCCATTTTTAAATCACTTATTTAAAATATAAAATTTTCCCAATGATTAAAGAAAACTTTTTATTTGAAAATAAACTTTAAAACTTGTAATGAAAGTTAAATCAATGATTTTTCATGAAGGCAATAAATATTGTTCATGTCGTATGCATTAAAAAATACTCATTTCACATTTTTGGTAAAAAATCAAAAGTTCATTATTTCAGAAAGATTCAAGAAGATTTATTTTAATCCATTTTTAAAAACCTGGGTAAAAATGACTTTTATAAATCATATGGTAATATTAAAAATATTTCTGAAAACATTTTTACAAAAAATGATCATTGAAGAGAAAGGATTTTCTATCAAAGAGATAAATAAATTTTATGTTCATTAATAACATTATTTTGGTATATTAAGTTCTTAAAGATAAGAAAATGTAAGGAAAAAATTATTCTCTGTAAATAACCATAATATAATAAAATTAATGAGTTTCTTAATAGGTAGATCATAATATTTCATTATTTTAACCATAATCATAAACAATCCTGATAAACAATGAGATTTTAACATAAAAATCTTACCACTTTGGTAACTTTTGAATCATAAGACACATTAAAGAAATAAACCTAGAAGGATAAATTTCATAATAATAATTATAAAATAAATTCATGGTCATTCTATACACACAAAAAAAATAAGTGGTGAATATGGCATGTGTCCCACAGAAATAAAAGTGAGATGAAAATCTCTTACCTTAAGTCTTGAATTTCTTCATACACATTTGAAACTACTATATAATAAATATATATTTATTATAAATACATTATAGAACCATAATAATATATATAATATCATATGTAATTTAATTATAACCTTTTTTCACCTATTATTTAATAATTCTTTATTGAAATCACTATTTCAGGTGATAAGTACTTTGTTTTTCATGTATTTTCTGGTTTAGTTGTCTTTGTTTGTATACTTTGATTATGGTTCCATAATTTATAGAATTTTAATCATGATATAATATCATATATATATATATTATAAATTTTTATAGTCATTCATAAAATTTAGACCTGGAAAATGAATTAAACTATTTATGGAGACAGTAGGTCGTACATACGCATGAACGTTGTTTCCATTTTTTAGACGGATGGAACAAAAGAAAGATAAATATGAATTAGAATTTATAGAATAATTTTTATATCATATATATTCCTTAAATATATCCTTATTTCCATATATTTCAAAATAAAATGAAAAACGTAACACATCGCTTCGTGGAGGTGGTAGTCCACACGTACGCATGAGCGACGTTATCATTTTCCAATGTATTAGATTGTAAGAAAGTAGATGTAATTTTATAGTTTTAGAAGTATAATTATTTTATAAATATCATATATATATAAATTAAATCCATCATTATATTCCCCCATGATAGGCGGTGATGGAAAACGAATTACAACGGTTCGCAAGGCAGTAGTCTGTCGTGCACATGATCAACTGTTTATTTTTAAATTTGATGGAAGAGGAGGTTTATATATGATATTTAATTAAAATAATAACATATAAATATATATTAGATACTTATATTATTATTTCATCATAGTTTAAGTATATTTTAAGGAGGTGGAAGAAGAAATAACACAAAAATGCTAGATTAATAATGATATCTCTTCTTCAGACAATCTCTTTAAGTTTGCACCCAAATACTTCTTAGGGGTGTTTTATAATCAAAATAAAATGCCTATAGAAAGTGATTAGGAATTAAGTGATAGATTTTTTTATAAATTTTATGAACTAAAAATTATTTATAAGTGTGGAGAGGAGAGGATAGGGGGTACCCTTTTATAAGTGGGAGAGAGGAGGCGCTCGGAATTGTTTAAAGGGAAAAGATATACCCATGTCTTATAGTTGTCACAAGGCTTAAAATGGATCATTATAAAACCTTAGATGATATAAGGTCAAAATATGGCTACAAAATTAGAATTGGATAAGTTTTTAGTTCATTTTATGTAATTCCATGAACCCATGTTGTAATAGTATAATTAGTATTATTTTTATTTTTATTATTATTTTATGAAAATAAATTTATATAATTCAGATGAATTAATGAAATAAGAATATATGAGAAACATTTTATAAAACATGGATATATTACATTATTACAAGGTTGGAATACCACAACTACTCCAAAAACTCATTACAAGACCCATCTGAATAATTGGAACACCACCAAGTAAAACAAGTAGACCAAATATGTAGTTGACATCATTCTGATTTTCCATAATTAAAAATGTTTTGGAGATCAATATAACAATAATAATAATATTCATAGAGATATAGAGCATCATTCCTGTAAGCAAGAAATAATTTTTTATGTTTTATAAATGCCTTATACAAGTATTTATATGGTTTACGTGACTGTTGTAAAATATATATAACTATTGGAAATTTATTTTTAATGATTGTTGATGTTTTTAACCATTTTTTTTTTCCTTTAATTTAACCATTGGATGTTTTAAAAAATTTAAAATGAATTTAAAATAATATTTTTAAATAATAAAATGACGTAAAATGTTTTAATTATTAATTGGATGTTATAACCTTAGAAGATAATAAAAATAATTTTATATTTTTAAAAAAGAATGAAAAACTAATTTTAAAGTATTATATATATATAAGTATATATATTATATTCTTCATATGTTTAAAAAATTTCTAAGTTCCCCCCACAACCAAGAGCAGCCTTTAAGTCCACACCCTCGAGGTCCAGTGAACATAAGCCCACTCGAGCAGCAGCAGAGTCATCCCAAGTATATAAAAAATCAAATCATGAATAGGTTAGGCCGATGCCTGAGAAGGGAGGTCATGTATAAGCCTCCCTAGTGTGCATGTATGTTGTGTCATCAGAGTAATGGCCTTTGCATACAGCCTTATAAGGTTGTCCTCAAAACCAATTGGTTTCGATGTGGGGTTCTCTTTTAAACATATGATCAATACCGACCACCCATTCCAACCACGCACGACCTCGACCGTCCACCTTACATTCTCTGATTGGAACACCTCTTCAAAATACTAGGGTTTTATCCCAGTCATTGGATCACTCCATCTTCAATCTGAGTCGTCAATCTTTTCTCTAGCCTTCGTCCTCGTTAATCCCTACTCGCGCATGTTATAGGTCCTCGCCGCCAGCCCTTATCTCTTCTCCTCTATTGATGTCACTCTCCCCTAGGGCCCCAACTCAACACCATATCCACCATGATGTGAATGGTGTGATCCTAAATCCTATCTTCCACCATAATTTTTGAATAAAATAAACATATACAAATTATCGAATGATTTTATTTTTTATTTTTCTTCATGTTTAACATCGATATATGATTATTATATTTTGATTCAAGAAAATTGGAAAATGGGTCGAAAACTCATGGAGAATTTTTTGAAAAGGGGTAAATTTATTTAACAAACAAGTTTTATTTAAACCTTCACTTTTAATTACCCAAATATCACTCCTCTCAAACCCTCTCTTAGAGTCCAAAAGCTCTTAGCCCCTCATTTGATCCAAAAAACTAGTAAGGGGTTTATTACTTTCAAATTTATTTTGTAAGGATTTATTTTTATTTTTAAAATTATTGTTGTTTTACGAAGGGTTACATATATATGTGTATATATATTCATATATACACATATATAAAAATCTATTTTCAGTATATATATGTGATAAGGGTTTTTTGTTTTAAATTTTATTCTAAAACCCAAGGTTTGTAAGGGATAAGATTATTTTCAATTTATAAGGATTTATGTAAGGGTTATTCAAGATATTTTCATTTTACATGGTTAAAATATATTTGGGTATATATATGCATATATATACATATGTAACTATCTATTTTCAGTATAAATGAGATAATATTTTTCATTTAAATTTAATTTCTAAAACCTATGGTTTGTAAGGGTTTATTTGTTTTATAAAATTATCTTAATTTTACAAAGATTTACATATATTTCTGTATACATATTACATATATATATTTATATATGTAAATATATGCCTATCTATTTTCAGAAAATATAAGATAAGGGTTTTGATTTAAATGTTTGTTTCTAAAGACTACGGTTTGTCAGGATTTAATTTTTATTAAATTAAATTATCATTGTCTTAAAAATATATATATATACATATATATATGTATGTATGTATGTATAACTATCTATTTTTTATAATATATATGAGATATATGTTTTTGTGATATCTCTAAACTTATACTTTATAAGGCGATTGGTTATTTTTATCAAAGAGACTGATTGTGTTTTCAAATCATCATTCCATGTATAATGTATAAAGATTTATATGTATGTGTGTGTGTGTTTGTGTGTGTGTGTGTGTGTCTATATATGTATATAAACTTATTTATAGAGATGGATTAATCAGTTATTTCCAAATCTATATACAAAGTTTAGAATTTATTCTTAATCTATCATTTTGTGGTTTATATTTTATGTGAAACTTTTGTTTATAAATGATATTTATTATAATTTTATGTTCTAAGCATAAGAAAGCTATTATTTCATGTGAGAAATTATATCTTAACCCCTTGGTATTTCATTCATAATTTTGTATGTTCATCATTTAGGTTATAAATGACATTCCATGCATTTTTATGTCAAGTGTGTATTTATTTCATTATCCATTTTATTTATTAACTTTCAATAAATATAGTTATTTAAATCATGGGATTATCCTGAAATTTATTTTAGAAACTATCAAGAATATTCTGATGACATGTGATAAGAAATCTTATTTTCTTTTAAATAAAATAATATTATGTATATATTTTTGAAATTTTTTGGGTTAATATTGAGAAAGGAGGTTCCATTGAAAGTATTTTCAAAAATTGGAACTAGTATAATATTATGTGATGTTATGTGAAGTGAACCCATAAGTCCTAAAGGAACTTTGTTCAATACAAGTTATGACTAGTATATTTATGGTTTTTATTATGGTCTACCAAGTATAATAAGTGACCCACCAGAAATTATTATTTTAAAAGAAGAATACCCAAAGTTCTTTTAGATTATAATTATTTTTATAAAATACTAGTATTCTAAATTTATTCATTTAGATTTAAAATTTTATGAAAATATAATTTCATGTATTTATGTTTATTTTAATTAAATGATTTAAAATAATTTATTAATTATTTTAAAACCCCTTACAGAGAATTTTAAATGCTCACCCTACATTTAAAAATTATTTTTAAAGGTTTAGTATATTTATCATTGATGTATTTATCTTTGTAGAGGAAGCACACTGAAGATTATTTGGTTTAATTAATTTTATTCTTGTATAGTTTTGATCAAATTTAATAGTTGTATATAATTATCCAGAACCTAGATCGGAAAAGGTCATCAATTATGTAATGTGTTGTGTAATTTTTCATTTAATTTTATAAAAAAATTACACAGCATGTTTTAGCATCGACTCTGGGAAATTGGGTCCTGGATCTTTACAATTTGTATCATGGGAATGGTCTAGATAATTTTGGAAAATTAGGACAAAAATAAATAAATAAATCTTACCTCCCTTATAAAAAAAATTTCCTTGATATATTTATGTGGAAGGCGGAAGATCACGAACTAATGTTTTGTACCTTCCAGAAGAGATACCTGAAAAAATAATTTTAAAATATTGTTTAGACAGATTTTATCCTTTCATAAATCTATGTTTATCATGAAATCATCATTATCAAATATCCAACACTCCTAGTATACTCCAATTCTTCAAAGTATCACGCTTCTTCTATTTTATCATAGTGCATGCACAAATTTTATTTTATATACATCAAGGAAACTATTCTGAGGGTCTCTTCAAATGTTTTACCATGTCAGAAAAATTTAACTCCTTAAGGAATTTATGAGAAGTTACTGAAGATGGTGAACTCCACGCAGCTTATTTGTACCAAGTCTTGAAATTCAATTTTTATTGGAGACTTTATGATTTTAAAATATTAGAAAATGAGGTAGTTCAGTTGGTTTATAGAAATCAATTCCATTCTAATATATCTATGATTTTCATCTCTCATGCCTTTTACTTAATATCCAATCATTGTATACATTATTTTGACCTAAGGTTATCACGTTGTGTTTGGAAAAAGGAAATTGAATAATATAGAACTACTTTGGGAACCAGGACAACAAAAAATCACCAACACTTGTGGAACTAGTGAAGGTTTTAATTAAACATTATAATTTAAATTTTATAATTAAAAATAATTAATTTTTTCTTATAGGAACATCAATATTGAAGTCCTAAGGAATACACTTGTGGGAATATGTGTACCAACGAATTGAGAGGGTGCAATTCTGTTAAGGGGGGAGAATGTAACACCCTAAACCTATGTTCTAACTGTATAATTAGTATTATTGTTATCTTTATTATTATTTTATGCAAATAAATGTATATAATTCATTTTAATTAATGAAATAGAAATATATGAGAAAAAAATTTATAAAACACTGATATATTACATTATTACAAGGATAGAAGACCACAACTACTCAAGAAAACTCATTACAAGACCCAGTAGAATAACCAGAACACCACAAAGTAAAATTGGTAGACCAAATGTGTAGTTGACATCATTTGGATTTACCATAATTAAAAAGGTTGTATCGAGTGGTATAGTAAGAATATTAAGAGTCTGAGATATATAGAGCACCATTCCTGTAAGCAAGAAATAATTCTTGATGTTTTTAAATGCCTTAGACCAGTATTTATACTATTTATATGGTCGTTTTAAAAAAATATAGCCGTTGGAAATTTATTTTTAGTGACCTTTGATGTTTTTAACTATTGGGTTTAACTTTATTTTAGTCGTTGTATAATTTTAAATTTTAAAATGAATTTAAAATAATATTTTTAAATAATAAAATTAATGACATGAAATGTTTTAATTATTAATTGGATATTATAACCTTAATAGATAATAAAATATATATATTTTTAAATAAGAATGAAAAAATAATTTTAAAGTGTTATATATATATATATATAAGTATGTATATTTTATACTACTTATGTCTAAAAAAATTTATATATACCCCCCATAACCAATAGAAGCCTTTAAGGCCAAGCCCTCGAGGTCCAGTGGAGGGTACAGTACAATCCCACTCGATTAGTAGAAAGTCCAACCCATGTATAGTAAGAATCAAACCGTGTATAGGTTGGGTCAAAGCCCAGGAGGGAAGGCCGTGTATAAGCCTCCCCAGTGTGAAAGTGTATTGTTTCGTTGGAGTAATGGCCTCTAAGTCCAGCCTTATAAGGTTTTCCCCAAAACCAGTTGGTTTTGATGTTGGATGCTTTTTTAAATACAGGATCAATCTGGGCTGCCCATTCCAGTTGTGCGTGATCTCGACCATCTGCCTTCCATTCTCCGATCGAACCTCCTCTTCAAAATATTAGGGTTTTATCCCAACCATTGGATCATGAAATCTTCAATCTGAGACTTCCAAATTTTCTCCACCCTTCTTCCTCATTAATACCTACCTGTGACTACTATAGGTTGACACTATCGACCCTCCTGTCTTCTTATCTGTTGATGTCACTCCCCCCATGGCCACAACTCAACACCATATCCACAACGATGTGGATGGTGTGATCCTAAATCCTATATTCCACCATAATTTTTGAATAAAATAACCATATAAAATTATTGAATGATTTTATATTTTAGTTTTATTCATGTTTAACACTAATATATGATTATTATATTTTGATTCGAGAAAATTGGACAAATGGGTCCAAAACCCATGGCCAATTTTTCAAAACGGGGTAAATTTATTTAACAAATAACTTTTATTTAACCCCCCACTTTTAAGTACCCATACCTCACTCTTCCCAAACCCTCTCTTAGTTTCTAAAAGCTATTAGCCCCTCATTTTATCCAAAAACTAGTAAGGGATTTATTACGGTCAAATTTATTTTTTAAGGATTTATTTTTCTTCTTCAAATTATTATCATTTTACAAAGGGTTACATATATATGTGTATATATATGAATATATACACATATATAACAATCTATTTTCAATATGTGTGTGTGTGTGTGATAGGGGTTTTTTGTTTTAAATTTTATTCTAAAACCCATGGTTTATATGGGATAAAATTATTTTCCATTTATAAGGATTTATGTGAGGGTTCTTCACGATATTGTCATTTTACAAGGGTGACATATATATGTGTATATATATGCATATATACATATATATATATATAACTATCTATTTTTAGTATAAATGAGATAAGGTTTTTGTTTAAATTTAATTTCTAAAACCTAAGGTTTGTAGGGGTTTATTTATTTTATCAAATTATCTTCATTTTAAAAAACATTACACATATATGTGTATGCATATTACATATATATGTGTATATATATGTGTATATATACATATATTCTTATCTATTTTCATAAAATATAAGTTAATGGTTATGATTTATATGTTTATTTAAAAGCCTATGGTTTGAAAGGATTTAATTTTATGAAAACAAATTGTCTTTATTTTACAAAGATATACATACATATATGTATGTATGTATGTATAACTATCTATTTTTCAGAATATATTTGAGATAGGTTTTTTGTGTTATCTATAAACTTATACTTTATAAGGGGGTTGTTTATTTTTATCAAAGAGATTGATTGTGTTTTTAAATCATCATTTCATGTATAATGTATAAATATTTATATGTATATATATGTGTGTGTGTTTATATGTGTGTACATCAATTTATTTATAGAGAGGGATTAATCAGTTATTTCCAAATCTATAAACAAAGTTTAGAATTTATTCTTAATCTATCATTTTGTGGTTTATATTTTATGTGTAACTTTTTTTTAAAAATGATATCTATTGTCATTTTATGTGCTAAGCCTAAACAAGCTATTATTTCACGTGTGAAAATATATCTGCACCCCTTGGTATGTCATGCATAATTAGGTATGGCCATCATCTAGGTTATAAATTAAATTCCATGATTTTTAGGTCAAGTGTGTATTTATTTCATTATCCATTTTATTTATGAATTTTCAATAAAGATAGTTATTTCAATCATGGTATTCTCCTAAAAAAATTTAGAAACTCTCGTGAATATGTTGATGACATGTGATAAGAAAGGTTATTTTCTTTTAAAGGAAATAATATTATATATGTATTTTTGAAATTTTTTTGGGTTAGGATTGAGAAAGGCGGGTCCATTGAAAGTGTTTTCAAAAATTAGTACTAGAATAATGTTATGTGATGTTATGAATAGTGAACCCATAAGTATTAAGGGAACTCTGTTCCATACGAGTTATGACTAGAGGCCTTATGGTTTTTATTATGGCCTTCCAAGTATCATAAGTGACCCAGCACAAATTATAATTTTAAAAGGATAATTATAAAAGATATTTTCAATTATAATTATTTTTTAAAATACTAGTATTCTAAATTTATTCATTTAGATTTCAAATGTTACGAAAATATACTTTTAATTATATATGTTTATTTCAAAGAAATTATTTAAAAGAGTTTATTAATTTTTTAAAACCCCTTACTGGGCATTTTAAATGCTCACCTTGTATTTTAAAATTCTTTTTACAGGTTTAGTAGATTTATCAATGATGTATTTTTCTATGTGGAGGCAGCGCACTGAAGATTATTTTGTTTAATTAATTTTATTCTTCTACAGTTTTGATGAAATGTAATAGTTGTATCTAATTCTCCAGAACCTAGAACGGAAACGGTCCTCGATTATGTAATGTGATGTATAATTTTATAGTTTTTTATATAAAAAAATACACAGAATGATTTATCACTAGATTTAAGAAACTGGGGTTTGGGTCTTTACATTTTAACCCTTATATTTTTAGTGTAACCCTTCGATAATCTCATTTTAACCTTAACCACGATAATTAATTTTTACTGTTTTTAACATTCATTATGACCAAAAAATTAAGTTGAACTTATTATATAAAATTAAATTTTTTTATTCCAAATTTGGAAACTATTTTTATAAATTCAATTCATAGAATTTTAAGATTTTAGTTTAAAATTAAACTCCCAAATGCAATGAAAAAATGGTTTTCTAAAGAAAAATATTTCAAAAGCATAAAAAGTTTTTATATAAAAATTCAACACGAAATTTATTTCAATAAACTAAATTGGATTAATCATAATATATTTGAACTAATTTTATTTTTAAATAATTTTTAAAAAATATGTAAATTTTTAAATATTTTAAATTAAAATGAAATATTTGATAAAAATTGGTAATTTTCACTATTCATAGAAGATTTAATATTTTAAAAAAAAATTATCAAAAAATTAACCTAT
Organism: Viscum album; assembly: GCA_963277665.1. Lineage (NCBI taxonomy): Eukaryota > Viridiplantae > Streptophyta > Magnoliopsida > Santalales > Viscaceae > Viscum > Viscum album. The sequence goes on from OY728137.1 coordinate 931,940,536, forward strand.
GATAAATTTGACATGTTTATTCTAAAAATAAAGTTTATTTTTTAAATAAATTTTATAAATGTGAAAAAAAATATTATTTTTTCACAAAAAAACAATAAAAAATCATTTTGACGAAAAAATGTATTTTTAAAGCATATAAAGACATTACTAAAAATTAAGTTACCACATATCAATATATTTTATTTATCTAAAACCTTTGTAATAAATTTTAAAAATGTGTTTATTACTATTCATACCACCAAGTTTATCCTCTAGGTTATAATGGCCAAGTTTAATTAATAATATTAATAGTATATTATAATTCGTTAAAACTCAGTGTTGTGCATAACGCAAGCTATCAAATAAATTAAATTTACTTTAAAAAATATATTTCATAAAATATCATGGTATTACAGTCTAGGATGGAGTATTACACAAACTCATGTGTGCCGCCTCATACACAAGAGGCTTCCAACTAGTGGAAAGGTCCATAGTGGCACCATGGTGAGACTATGCCCTCGATAATAGATAATAATCAGACTATACAATAGAAGAAAAATTAATCAAAGTAAATAATTAAAATAAAAATGAAATGGAAGATCATAAAACAATAAAAAACCCATGTTGTATCAATATGTCATATAAGATATCTAAAAAACCATCCAACTATAAGAAAAAGTTTTAAATAAAACAAGATGGAAGATAATAAGAGACACTATAATAAGAAACCTAAATTCCACTATAACTCCACTTGTCTTCCCTACTCCTCTAGCTCAGTTTCCTGAAATAGTTCCCTTTACCTTTACTATATCCTTGAATATAAAGGTTGTATGTTCACTAAGAATCATGTTCCATGTGTGACTTTAAGCCCACTTAGACACCACCAATTAATCCTTAACATATGTGCAATAGTTACATATATGTTTATGAGATGACAGGAAAATAAATACAAAATTAAGTAATCATGTGTTGATTCGTCATGCTCTAACCAAGATGCCACAAAACCTATCCCTGCCTACCTAGACTCCATGTCAGAGGAGAAGTTATCACTACTTTCCATGAATCAGATAATAAGTCACAATACCATCATAAGCCTCAGTTCAGGCCATAGGGTTGTCATACCCCACCAACAATATCAGGTCAGGCCACAAGGTCATCATTCCCATTTTTCAGTATCTAATCAGGACTCAAGGATATCATACCATACCATCGGTTATTCAAGACCCACATTGTGTCACATCAAACATGCCCCCCCCCCCTCTAAGGGATTTACTGATCCATGAAGGGTCTACCTATCACTTTAGTATCAGAAAGAAAAATTGTATGTACCACACACATATATACATAAAAAATCCATATCAAGGAAAGTATTGAGCTATACACTCCCACAATCATGTCATATCAATAGAGGTCTCTTGGACCACATGAACACACACAAACATCTCATATCAAGAGAGGTATCATGGGTTGCTCACAAATGCACAAGATGTCATACGAGGAAAGGTATCACGGGTCACACATGCAAACACAAGAATTTCATATCATACAATTTATACATTTATCATAACATGGTAAGTAACTTCATACCTTAATCTTATTGAATCCCAAAAACAAGGTTTTCCACTATAATTAAGCTCACACACAAATGATCCCAAGAACTAGCCCCAATTAACCACAGGAGGATTCACAATCTATGATCCAAGAAGAAAAAAATGTCAAATGATATGGTTAGTTTAGACTTACCTAATGAGATCCAATATAACAATAATATATAAATGAATCTGAGAACGATCTAGACAACCCAATATTTCAACCTTCCTCTTACTTGATAATCTATAAGGAATCACATTAGATCATTTTGGAATTTCTAGATCTGACCATGAAATTCCATGTCTATGGTATTCTCCAAGTAGAAAAGAGAAGATCTATAAAGAATAATAATAATGGAGGGAAAATTATCTATTACATTATAATATATGAGACCAACATCTATAGATTGAATGGAGATATTCTCTAGAAGGAATAAATTCACCAAGAATAGCTACTAGAGTCCCTGGGTTTGATAGCCCTAGGTGTTAAAGGAAAAATAAGGGTTCTTAGGTAGGTTTCAGGTTAAAATAAGAATTTTTAGCTTAATTAATTCCAACAAATAGTTTGGTTACACATTTTACCAAACCTTATGACAACCATTCAAGGATCACTACCTACTCAAGGTACCCACATGATTTGGACACACAATGTGGTAAATCATGCCTCAATTGTTCTTTTGACTATTTTATGAGTTACATGGTAATCAAGGAAATTTCACATAGTTAACTCTAAACATGCACCACCCACTACTCCTCTCTAATAAGTTGTATGGTTTACTAGGAGAAACCAAACATTTTTCCCTAACTATAATCACCCTTAAAGGATTTTAAAACCATACAAAAACACCAAGAATTTACTCAAGACTTCACTAAAGCAAAGAATAATCCAAAATAATTTCATACCATATGAAGAATATGTATAAATATTTAGGTCCAGGCTAGAGTGTAACATGACCACATGTGTTCCTCCCTGTATGCAAGAGGTTTTGACTAGCTATGAGGGTCTAAGTTATACTATGGAAGAATTTTTCCCTAGTAATATATAATAATCAGTGTATATGAGAGAAAAACAATAATTATAGTAAATAAAATAACTATAAAGGAAACATAAGATCATATAATAATAACACCATCCATGTTATATGAATATTTCATACAAGAAAACCAAAAAACCATCTGATTATAAGTCATGTACTAAAGAAAACAAGATGGAATATAATGGTAGATTTTATAGCAAGAATTAAAATTTTCACTATAACTCCAACCATCTACCCTACTCCTCTATCTCATCCACCTGATATAAGGCCCTTTCCCTTTACTATTTCCCTGACTATAAATTCTACACAAGCACCAAGATGCTCATGTAGGGTGTGATTAGAAACTTAGTATGACACCATAAATGCATACTTAACATAATTGTAGTATTTATATATAAGTGTATGTGATAATAAGAAATTAAATACAAAAATAAAAAGTCACATTTCAGTTCATTGTGCAGAAACTAGACTTACACGAACCCTAACCCCATGTGCTTCAGCTCTATGTCGGTGGAGATGTTATGTCTAGATTCCATGAATCTTAGAACAAGTCACAAGACCATCATAAGTCACAGAATGGGTCATATGGATATTATTCCTTAGGTTAACCCACAAGGATATCATTCCCCAATAACAATCTCATGTCAGGACACAAGGCCATCATACCCCATTGTTAGTCTTAGTTCGGGCCTCAAGGTTTTCATACCTATCCATATATTATTCAAGAAATTACTATAATAATCATATATCAGGTTGCACATGCTCTTCCTCTAAGGTATTAACCAATACATGAAGGGAAAACCTATCACTTTGATACTAGATATCATAATTCTATGGTCCATACACATATATACATATAGAAGCCATAGCAAAGAAAGTCTTGATTTATACACACACATAATCAAGTTATATCAAGAGAGGTCTCATGCGCCAAACACACACACATAAACATGTTATATAAATAGAGTTATCATGGGAAACACACACACACACATAATAACTTCATATTAGGAAAGGTATCACAATCCACATGTCACACAGACACGTCATGTCATATGGTTTATAAAATTATCATAACCTGGTAAGGCACTACCTGCCTTAATTGTATAAAAGTTGAATGTCAAGGTTCTCCACTAGAATCAATATCACACACTAATAATACCTATAACCAACACCAATTCGCCACATGAGTATTCTAGAGTTAATATCCAAGAAGAAGAACATTTCAAGGACTATGGTCAGTTTATCCATACCTAATGAGATATAATGTAGTGAATAGATATAGAAAAATTCAAGAATGATCAAGGAAATTTCATCTTTGCACCTTTATTTTTCCTTAACATTATAGAAGGAATCACCTTAGATCATGTTTCAATTACTAGATTAAACCATGAAATTTTAGATCTAAGTTCATCGATTAGGTAAAAATGTGAAGATCTAGAAAGAATAAAAAAAGGACAAACGATAACTTTTCATGAAAGAAATAGAAACAATGTATCTAAATTAAATTTTAATGTTATTTTAAGGGGATTAAATAACCAAGAATGGACATTAGAGTCCCTAGGTTTTAGATACCTAGGTATATGAGGAAAAACAAGAGGTTTTGGGGAGGTTTTAGATTAAATTAAAATTTTCAAATTAATTAATTATGCATGCATGATTTGGCCACGCAGTTAAAAAACTATACGCCAACTATGTGAGTATCACTACGTCTTCAGGGTACCTATATGGTTTGGATACATGGTTTAGTAAAACATGAACTAATTTTTATTTTTCATCTATTCCAAGTTACATAGTTATCTAGGTAATTTAACATGGTTAACTCTAACCATACAGTAACTGTGTTCTACCCACTACTCTACTCTAACAAGTTAGACCATTAACTAAGAGAAACCACACAGTTTTACCTTATTGTTCCCAAATCATGACCCCATTAAAGACTTATGAAACCCTCAAAAACTAACCATAAGAAACCTGAGACTTATCACAAATAAATCATAACTCAAAAAACAATAACAAAATACTGAAATAAGGAATAATGTACCCAAAAAGTTTTATTCATAACAATATCCCCCTGTAAAGACATATTATCCTTCAGAATTTTCCCTCGAGGTTCTTCTATAACAACTTGGGTCACTAATTCCACACCTCTACTCCTATTTTGTAACACTATAACCTGAATTACCAAGTCCGGGCTAGTGTTAAGTGACCTTATGTTTTCCTCTATGTATAAAAGAAGTCTTCAACTAGTGGTGAGGGCCTAAGTGGCACTATGGGGAGACTATTTCCATGGTAACAAACAATAATCAGAGTACACAATGTAACAAACAATAATAAAAAAAAACAACATAACTAAAAATAATACAGAAGATTATATAAAAATAACATCAACCATATTGTATTAATATTTCATAAAATACAACCAAAAACTATCCAACTATAAGTTAAGTACAAAAGAAAAAAAATATGGAAGATAATAATAGACACTATAACAAGCAACATGAATTCTATCGTAACTCCACCCATCTTCCCTAATCATCTAGATCATCCACTCAACATAAGTCCATTTCACTTAATGATATCCCTAACCATAAATTCTACATGTGCATTGAGATTCCTATGAAGGGTTTTATTATAAGCCCAATTAGATAGCACCAATGTTTCCTTAACATAAGTTCAATAGTTATATATAAGTGTATGAAATTACAGGAAAGTAAATACACAAATAAACAATCATGTGACGGGTCATCATATGCTAACCAGGTTTCCATGAAACCCGACTCCACCTAATTTATATCCATGTCATAGGATACATTATGTACAGTTTCTATGAATCTTATAACAAGGCACAAGACCATTATAAATCTCATAACAAGCCAGAAGCCCGTTATTCCTTGGGTAAGGCCACAAGGCCTTCATACCTAACCAATAATCTCAATTCATTCCACAAGGCCACTATGTATCGGTTTGGGCTTCAAGGTCATCAAAACATGCCATTTATCATTCAATAACCCAATATAATCATCACACATCACATTACACATGTAGTATCAAAGGGAGTTTTCGATCCAAATATTTGTGGTGGAAAACATTTCTGAATTAGAGGGTCACAAAACTCATTCAAACCTCCTCATATTCAAGATATTTCTTACTAGATATGGGGGAGCCTAATTGGAATTGTGGGGAGACTATGCCCTCAGTGACAGGCATATATCATTGTATATGATAGTGTAAATAATAATATTCGTAATAGGGGAACAAAATGTGGAAGTAATAGAAAGAATAATATCAACCTATGTTATAAAAAATTAGCACACAAGACCTAGTACACTAGTCATAGATCCCCACAAGTTTAAAATATATATAAAATAAAAAAGGAAAAAAAATAAAGAGCCAAATATAAAAAGATTCTAAAGTCTATCTTAGCATCACCTCGACCAACCTGCTCCTCCAGTACAACTTCCTTAGGTAGGTAAACTGCCCTCATCTAAAATATAGGATAAAGAAATCTGTGCACGGACTAAGGTGTCAATATAGTGTATGATTATAAAACCTAAAAGGAATATACCAATTCATCATTATAATAAGTGTATAATTTATATAAAAGTTTATGAAATGATACAAAAGTAAATACACAAATAAATAGTCACGTGTTAGGTCATTATGCACTAACCATGATACCATCAACCCAGACCCCACCTACTTATTCTCCATTCTAGAAGAGAAGGTATGTCTATTTCCCAAGAATCCCAAAACTAGCCACAAGACAAACATAAGTCTCGAAACATGATATAAGGTCGTTATGCCTTGGGTCAGGCCACATGGTCTTCTAAACCCAACAATAAGCATAGGCCTAGACATAATGACATCATGTCCCACTGTCAATCTCTGATTGGGCCTCAAGATCTTCACGACCTCCCATATATCATTCAATACCCCACTATAATAATCACACACCATGTTATGTGTTCTCCTCCTCTAAGGGATTAATCAATACATCATGGGTCCACTTGTCACTTTGACACCAGATAGAAGAATTATACAAGCCATACACATATATACATACACAATCCATAACAAGGAAAGTTTTGATCTATACACATGAAAAGAATTTTAAATCAATAAAGGTCTCACATACCACACACACACATGCACAAAAATTTCATATCAAGAGTGGTCTCAGGGTCCACACACACATGCACAGGAATTTCATATCAAGAGATGTCTCATGGGATACACACACACCAAAAGAATGTCATGTCAAGAGAAGTATCATTAGTTATACACACACATGTACACAAGAATTTCATATCAAGATATGTCTCATAGGCCACATAAACATGCATAATCATGTCATGTCAAGAAAGGACTCATGGTCTACACACATATGAACAAACATTTCACATCAAGAAAGGTATCACTGGCCACACACACACACAAAAGCAAGTAACATCATATAATTTTATAAAATTTTCATAACCCAGTAAGGAACTTCATACCTTAATCATATCAAATCCCAATGTCAAGTTTCACCACTCGAATCAAGAACACACACTAATGATCCCTAGAACCAATCACAAATCACCACATGAAAAATCAAAAGGTAATATCCAATAATAAGAACATGTTAAGGGATATGATTTGTTTAGACAAACCCAATGATATCTGATATAAAAAATGGATATATATATATATATATAAGTTTGAGAATGATCCAAACAAACCCATATTTCCAACTTCATTTTTCTATAAAATCTAGAAGGAATCACATTTGATCATGTCATAATTCCAATATTAAGCCATTATAGTCCATATCTAAGGTATTATCCAAGTATAAGAGGGAATATAGAGTGATAACAATAATAGCATGGAAAAAATTATCACTTACCATGAAGTACCTAGGATTAATGTCACTAGATCAAAGGAAAATCTCCATGTGGGGAATAAATTTACCAAGAATGGTCACTCAAGTCCCTAGGTTCAAGATCCCTTGGTGTATAAGGAAGATTGAGGTGTTTCTATGAGGTTTTGATTCAATATAGACTACCTCTTTCACACTCATACCTTAAAGAAATCTATTCACCAACCCATACATATATAACATCATCACTCTGGCCTAACTCAAATAAACGAAACATATCCTTTCACCACAATTCACATCAAGCATAAAAATATAAATCATTCTCTTCTATTATGATTTATATAAACATGTCAAGAAAAATCACCCCAAGGGGTATCATATTCATATTATAAAAAACTAGTATAAAAGTTATAAATGGGCCTATCAGAATTCTGGATCATTGAAGAAATCTATTTATTACCTTTAAAAATTCCATTTCAAACCAAATTTTCATCCAAAAAATTTGGGAAAACTAATTTAAAAACCATTTGAAATAATCCAAATACAAATCTACCTTTTATAAACAACTTTGAGAATAACCAAAAATTAATCTCAACTCCATTGAGTTAACATCCTAATTGGGGTGAAATATCTTTTCAAAAAATCAATTCCATTCAATTACCCTATAGAAACAATTTCACAAATACCTGGAATTCAAAAAACCCATTTTTAAAATTTATGTCTTTTATATTATATTAGATTCAAAAATCATTGAAACCCATTTAAACTCTTTTATATCAAGTGAATTTCCCTTTTCTTAAAATAATATTTAGAATGATTAGTCACAAACTACATTCTAAACAAGGAACACATAATAAACTGATAACCTACAAAAGGCTCAAGTTTATATCATCAACATATACATGTTAGTATCAATCACATATATAAAAGTTTATAATATGCTCAGGTTATATCAAATACAGGTAATAGGTAGATGAAAAATGAACTTATTTTCTAATCCATGATGAATAAACTCACCCACTCTTTCCAATAGAGCCTAGATAAAATCACATAAACCATAAAAGAAAAATCATGTGCATCACTTGAGGTGAAATAGTTAAATAGTAAAAGTGAAATAAAAAATATATTTCCCACCCCGGGCAGCTTATCCTTTCATTTGAATGTGGGTTAGATACTCCTAGACACAAGTTCCATACAAAGTCCCGAAAAAATCATATCTTCTGTGTACCTTTCTTACATAGTTAGGAAAAAGAAAAATAAATACCTATGATACCATTTTGTAACACCCCAACCCAAATCACATGATTCAAGCTAGAGAGTTTCATGACTTCATGCTCACCTCCCCATGTTCAAGAGGCTATCGACTAAAATAAAGGACCTAAGTGGAACCATGGGGATAAAATGACCTCGATGATAGATAAAAATAATATTATAAAATAATGTAAAGAATATTTAGAGTAATAATGGAAAAAAATGAATAATTAATTAGAGTAATAACATCAAAAAATTCCATAAAAATATAGAAAATAACACCCGGTACAATTATTCACGGATCCCCACATGCTACAGAACTATAAAAAATAAATAATTCAAAAATAAATAAATATGAATCTTTAAAAATATCCTAGATTCTATCTCATTATCACCTCAACTAACATGATCCTTTGATACAACTACCCTAATTAGGGTCATTCCCCTTATCTGAAATCTAGGACAAAGAAGTCTGCACATGCATCGAGATGCTCATGCAGGGTGTGTATATAAAACCTAGTAGTATACCACCAATTCGTCCTTATAAAAAGTGAAACATTTATATAAAATTGTATTCAATGTGATGAAAGTAAATTCACAAGTAAACAATCACATGTTGGGTCATTTTGTGTTAACAAGTCTACCAGAAACCCCATCCCCATCTACTTCGGTTCCATGCTGTAAAATAAGTTATGTATGCTTTCCATGAATCTTAAAAAAATACACAATACCCACATAAGTATCAAAAAAATGCCACAAGACCATCATTCCTTGGTTCAGGCCACAAATTCAGCATACCCCACCAATAATCTTAGCTCAGGCCATGAGTCCATCATGCCCCACTATCAATCTTAAGTCTAGACTCAAGGTTGTCATTCCATATCATCTTTCATTTAATGCTTAATCGTAATCATCATGCATCATATCGCAAATGATCCCCTTTTAAGGTATTAACCAAGTCATGATGGTTTCATCCATCAATTTGATACAATATAGAAAAATTCTATAATCCATACACATATATACATGTACAAGCCATCACAAGGGAAGTATTAATTATATACATGCACAAGAAGGTCAAATAAATAATGGACTAATGGTACACACAAACACGTTCATAATATTTTAATATCAAGAGACGTTTCATAGGATACAAACACATACACATATACATTTCATACCAATATTGGTCTCACAAAACACACATTTGTGTTCACAATAAGGTCATATCAAGAGAGGTATCACGAGCCAATTACACATGTACAATCATGTCATATAAAGATAGGTCTCATGGGCTACACACACACAAGAATATTGCATCAAGAAAGGTATCAAAGTCTATACACATACGTAAAATCATGTCACATCAGGAAAGGTCTCATTGGCTAAACACACACAAAATAATGTCACATCATTCAATTTTTTATAACTTTTCTAACATGGTAGAAAACTTTCTACCATAAGCATATCGAAACCCAACATCATAGTTCACCACCCAAATAAATCTCACATGATAATGATCCCTAGAACCAACACCAAATCACCACATGATGATTCATTAGCGAGGATCTAATAGGAAGAACATGTCAAGGTTTATGATTAGTTTAGACTTACCTAATGAGATCCAATATGAAAAATAGATCTAAAAGGATTCGATAATGATCAAAATAAACTTATCTTTCCACCGTACTTTTAATATAAAATCTAGATGGAATCACATTATATTATACCAAAATTTGTATATTCATACATGATATTTTCTATCTATGGTATTCACTAAGGAGAAGATGGGAGATCAAGTAATAAAAAAAGATATAGGAGTAAAAAAACACTTACCTTGAAATACTTAGGACTAAAGTATCTAGATCAAACATAAAATACATTTAGAGGGAATAAATTCACCAAGAATAGACATTGGAGTCCTTGGTTTTGAGATCTCGAGAAATTGGATGGATAATGAGGGGTTTTAGGTAGGTTTCAAGTTAAAAATATAATTTTCAGATTAATTAATCTCGCGTGAATAGTTTGGTCACACGGTTTTCTAAACTGTGTTCCAACTGTGTGGGGATTTCTACCTATTTAGATCACTTTCTTGGTTTGGGTGTATGATTTGGTAATCCATGCACCAACCATTATTTTGATTATATTTAGAGTTACACAATTACAAGGTAAATGTCACATGATTATCTCTAATTGTTCTCAAACTGTGCACCACCTAATACTCCTCTACAATAGGCTACATGATTACCTGGGGGAACCCGTATGGTTTTTCCTAACCATGATCCTACTATGATATCCCTTAAAGGATTTTATAACCCTCCAAAACCACTACAAATCTATATAATACTTCACTTAAAACAATTTTAACTCAAAAACACTTTTAATAAAGTATAAAAAAAGGCATAACGCACCTAGAAATTATGAGGTCATTATAATCTCACCCTATAAGGAATTTTTATCCCCACAAAGTGTCTCTAGAGGTTCCTCTTGAACAAATAGAGCCACTAATACCACACATATAACTCCTTATCCCATTACTCTTCTTGAATAAATTCTTTATATCATAAATGAGAGGCATTTCCTTCCCTCATAATACCTTTTCACTCTGATCAACAATATGAAATAGAGATTCCTCGAATAAAACATATGTCACCTACTTATTATATTCACTATGAATCACATGAAAAGGATATGGGTTGGAATTTTTAAACTAAGGCACATGGAACATATCATGCATACCTTGACGTCATGAAACAATATAAAATTGGTAACCATCAACCTAATTTATTCCATCATCTTGAATAATCCCACAAACCATGGTTCCAATTTCCCCTTCCTCCATAATTTTCGATGCCCCAATCAAGGTAACACCCACAACAAAACATGGTCACCCACAGTTAACTCAAAATGTCATTTTCATTGTTTTATATAAGAATTATTCCCACTTTAATTAGTAACCAGTCACTTCTTGATTAACTACATTTGCTCAGAGGTTTCACGCACCAATCTCATACTGATAACTACTGACTCGCTGAATTTTACACTAATGACCCATACACTGGTACCCACTCATGCCCATGATCCATGGTACCAAATTTACTTACTTTACCTAGTGTCAATTTCCAAACAACACTTTGTTATAATTTTTCACATGATTAATCCTATGAATCAAGTCATGAACCATACTATAGGTCGGTGTCATCAATTAATTCTTGATCATCTCTAACCAATACCCTCACATGGTTATCTATCATCTACTAATGCAACTCATCCACTTACACATATATAAAAACCAACCACCTCTACCCATAGCTTAGAATCACCTATATTCTACTCATGATGTGCACAAAGAAATTAAACCGCTATTAAAACAAAAACATTACCATATACCACTATCAGTCGAACTTCAAAACACTTAATAATTTCCAAAAACTCTTAGAAAAACTCACATCACCAAACTCAACTGAGAAATTATAAAACTCTATCCACTCACCTAAACATGTCTCTTACACTCTAACCTACCACATAGTCACATGTTTCTATCAGAAACTAATAGAGTTATAGGATTTTCATGCACCATAGATAAGAATTACTCAAATTTACAAACCCTCATGATAAAATGAAAATAAAAATGGATTCCAAAACTTATATTTAATCACCACATTACTCGACCCTAAATGGGTCACAGATCATTCCTTAAACCAACTAATCATTTCACGCACCTACAACACATGACTTATAGATCAATTCCTTACCATATCATAGAGACCTCACCTCGTGAATCGGTCATACCTCAACCCATGGGTCTTTCTGATCAAGACTCACCAACTTACACAATGGTGGTATTTCATAAGGTAGTAAAACTGATCCTCCACCCATCAGTTTCCAAACTCATTGATCACTTCCACCATCACCATTGGACTATATACTAAGATTTTTCTCTAGAAAAAAACATTTCCCCTTTCATGTTTGAACCTATTTCAAAATCATACTCCTATAAAACCTCATCATTACACAAATTGATCCTCAAATCCACGAATTTTTACCATAATATCTCCATGATTCAGTTGTTCCACTTTGATTAAACCCAGTAGGGTAAGAAATTTCAACCCAAGGTATTAATTTTGGGTCTTACAATTATGATGACTCGTTTTTCCTTACTTATTATTCGGTCCTTAGTCTTCTTCACTGAACAAACACAAGGACCACTATCTAGGTATAATAAACCTTGTCCACAAGACCAATTGATAAACATTGCAGTTCTCAACTGTTAACCCATACATCCCAAGTATTCAAAACACTACACCAAATTTCACTCATAGAGGCACAAAAAATACTTATCATCATTAAAGTATACCTCTACCATGACCTTCTCATTAACCCACTATTAACCAAAGACACTCAAGCACACTAAGTCCCCATTTTCAACTTCTAAAAATCCACCACAATTTCTGCCCTTTTATTGAGTCAAATTGCTCAACCATAGATTTATCAAAAACATCATGGTTTTACGAAATTTATTCAAAAACCTAACATAAGTTCAATGGAAAACATATTGTACACCATTACATTAATATTAAAAAACACACTAAGAATAGATTTATAGATTGATGACACATTTACTCCTATGGTATTTTTTAAAGAAACAACCAATCAGAGACCCTCCCAGCCACACTTAATGCTCTCAAATCAACCACCCAGTGGCATTGCTCACCAATTTCAACCATCTCAACCAAAGTACACTATCCAAAGTATTTTAAAAATATATGGTTTTTCAAACCTTGTTACCTTAATCCCCAAAGTTATCTCAACATGCACTTACAGAAAACCACCACGTATCGTGCTCACAGACCACCATGTCTCCCCTAGTTTCTACGCTACAAGGAACATACAACGGTATTGTATCACTCCAAGTATTGTATATGGTTTCCAATATAAAAATAAAAGATAAAACTTATGCTTATTCCCCATACTAACCTTCTTAAGAATCTTCCTAGGAGTTCCCTTCATAGACTAAACACCTAGTTTATGTTGTGAACCAGAACAAGAAGCGTCACCATAGATATTTTGAAATCCAATTCTCTCCAAACTCATCTCTAAACTACTTCCAATATCTCAATACTCTCACTTGAAAAATAATTATAACCAAGACATTACCTAAAAAAGTTTAATGATCAGTCACATGCTAATCGAGCATCATCACTTAAGGTCTCTAAAACCTAGTCCACATGCTACTACTCACCTGTACTAGGAATATCCCATAAATTACTATTCAAAAAAAGGTGAAAACCGCACTCCCACACCTCATGAGTCCTATAAACCAAATCATCCCACTAATCAGTATAAAACCATGGTTGTTGAGTGGAACCATAGTCAATACGCTACTACTAGCTCAACTCTCATACCTACACCCATGTCTCAATGGTATAGGGTGGAATCATGTATCAACCCATTTAACCCACAAGTATCTACCCAAAATAATACCCCACTAGCTCAACCATTAATGTGGTTCGTATCTCACACATGGTTCACACAGCCACCTACTTCTTGTATACTCTCTCCACTCAATTTAGAGAGATCCACACAACCATCACATGGCAACATCACAACACCACCTATAAGGACTTCATGAATCACATCACACATGCTCCTCCTCTAAGTGATTAACCAATCCATGAAGGGTCTGTCTATCACTTTGATACTATAGAGTATAATTACATATCCATATATATATTTACATAAACAAATCCATCACAAAGAACGTCTTAAGATATACACACCCAAAAAAATTTCAAATTAGGATAAGTCTCAAAGGAAACACACACAAATTCTTAAACATATCATATAAAGAAATGTATCATGGTATATGCACACATGAATAATAATTTCATATCAAAAAAATTGTATAATTTTTGTAACATGGTAAGGAACTTCTTATCTTGAGAATATTTAATCCCAATATCAAATTTTTTCACCCAAATAAAGTTCACACACCAAAGATCCCTAAAACCAACACCAAATCAACAAATTAGATTCAATAAAAAAGATCCAAGAAGAAGAACAAGTCAAGAGATAGGATTGGTTTAAACTTACACAACAAGATCCAAAATAATGAATGGATCTAGATTAATCTGAGAAAAACAAATAAAAAATGTATTTAAACCTTATTTTTGTTAAAATATATAAGGTATAACATTAAATAATATCAAAATTCATAGATCTTCCCATGAAAATATGGATCTTGGGTCTTCTCCAAGTAGAAAAGAGAATATCTTGAAATATCATAAAGAACCGAAGAAAAATGATCACTTAACTTGAAGTCCATAGGATATACATCTCTAAATCCAAATGAATTTCTCTATAGAGAAATTCAATTCACCAATAAGATTCATTGGAGTACCTAGGTTTGAGATCCCTAGGTTTGGGTGTAAGAATGATGGATTTTAGGAAGTTTTTGGGTAAAAATATAAATTTTTGAATTATTTAATTTTCTCTGAATGGTTTGTATAACATCTTGACCCAGATATCACTTAATGGTGCCCCAATACAGTGGGTCACAAGGCCTCAAGCACACCTCCCCATAATCCAGAGGCTTCTAACTATATGTAAGGCCCAAGGGTGTGTCTGTGGGGAGACTATGACCTTATGTTAGAGTGTAATGCGATAGTATAACAATAGTGGAAGCATAATATAAATCACTAATAGAAGATAAATGTAAAAAAGACTATAATATATAAATAATTCTAAATTAAATATCAAATACAAAATGATGTGTCATTTCATGTCTCTAAAAAGTAATAAAATAGGTATACAGACATCCATTACAATACATGAATCAAAATTCCAAAAATACCTAAAAAAACTATCCCAGCTAGCACCACAAGCCTAGATAAGTCTTATTCTCCCCTAATTCTAAGCACAGTACAAATCAAGAATCATAAATAAATTTCTTAACCTAGTCCTTACTTGCATCTATGAAGTATGTCTGATTATTGGTTGAACCCAAATTTACCCAAGTTTTATGGTGTAAGCGATCACTTGGATTACATCTTGGGTTATCGAATCCATAGGGGCCTAAGAAGAAACCTAAAGAAACATACATTCTATGGGGGTGATTTGGATATGAAGTGGACAACTTGGGATAAAATTGATTGGATTATTAGAGAGTTTTAAATACTTAATTAAATTAAATTTAATATAATTAGTTGATCCTAGGTTATCACTTGGGTTGTATTGGATGAATTTGTTTTCTTAGAAAATTTCATGTCATTAATTCAAGATGTTTCTAAAAAATGAGATAATTCTCCAGAATAATTCACTAATTTAACCCCTACACAATTAAAGGATAATAACCAATTAACTTATAGGATCACTTTAATGAGAACTCAAATTAAATGTATCATAATATCACTCAAAATGTGTCATTATTAAAGTTGATGAAGATGAATAAGAAAATAACTAATCGAAGGGAAATATTAAAATAATGAAAAAAATTGAAATATTAAATAACATGAAATAAAATCAAATCCACACCCTTTATACTCCCTTATATCAACCCATAATATGTTTATCCCTCTATTGGTTATATTTTATCAATGTAAAATGGAAGTAGACTTATGAGCATGGAATTGAAGAAGAAAAACATTGAAATTATGATGACTCCACCGTCGTGTGATGAATTCCACAAAAGATGATGTGAATAGATTAAATCGCTAAGGAAATGGTAATAATGTGATATGAAGAATAATATAAAAGGTGGATAAGAATAAATTTTCTTAAGAAATTACAGTGATTTGAAAAAACTTACAAGATAAAAAAACACGTGATTACAAAATGAAAACTTAATAATAAAATTGAAATAAATACTTGTATATAAATACCTTCACCAAGATCTTATTATATAAGAATATTAGGAGCCTAGGTTTGATACCCAATCATTACATTCCTTACCCATAAATTAGGAGAGTAAAAAGGAGGGTGATAAATCAAAGAAAATTTGACTTTTCAACTTTGACTAGAAAAATCAACCAGATTCATTCCCATTTTTTTGGGTGACAATATTACATTGGATATGGATGAATATGGAGGGTTTTTAGAATATAAATATGGTCTTACATGTATTATATAAGTATTTTCAAAATTTCTTGTCAATTGAATCGTCCATTATGATTTTATGATCTAAATTGTGGGATAATTTTTATGGTCCTTCAAATCTATCCCACAAATTAAATGTCAAAATGGGCTCCCTGGATCTCCATGAAAACCATTGAATTATCTCCAGACACAATATAATTAAATGATTCCCATTATTTTATTATTCTATAGTTAAATTTTTTGCTTCATTAGACTTTAATCATGGGATCCACTTTTACTTAATAGGCCTAAGGCTCATTATGCTTTGTCCGGAAATTTATGCATTCATTCCAAAAAATGTCCATATTCCCTTATAATTAATCCTTTGATCCTAAAAGATAAAATATTCAAAAAAAATGATCAATAATATACCAAAATATCAAATTCAAATAATCAAAAAAATGAATTCCATAAGAAGATGATAATTGGGCCCAAATTGACACTTTAAACAAGATTTTCACATTTGGGGATAAATGAGGTTAAATTAATAAAATTCACTAAAACTAGTGTTTATGGTCATTTAAATTAAATTGTATTCAAATATAAACAACGAATATTAGACTATTTAAGTAGATAATGACACCCCCAACTTTATTTTTTCTAGTCCCGAGTAAAAGGTCCCTCAAAAATATGAAATTGAATTCCATTTTCCATAAACATTTTAACATACAAAGCTTTCCAAAATAAATCAAGAAAATAAATCATGAAACCTATAAAAATAATTTCATACAAGTTTTGTTCATGAGCACAACCCAATCCAAATCTCATTCCTTTATTTAAATCAATTTCCATATTTCATCCAATTTCACTTAAGTAGGATGATGTGTTGTGCATACCAAAAGACATGGGGCCCATTTTCTTGTTCAAGGGTAAAAATTGAAGCACTTGGTGGGAATCACATTAAACCTTAAGATGAGTATCATATTTTTTTATTTTATTTTTTCTATTTCTTTCTTTTTTTCTTTTTTTAACCACAATAGATATGAAAAAACTAACTCTGGGAAAGAAAACTATGGATTCACAATCCTCAAGTATTGAACACCACACATATTTTCAATTCCATTCCATTCAATAAAGATTTTAAGCCTAACTTTGGGTAAGAAAACTATGGATTCATGATCCCCGTGTTCCTAACACCATGCATTTGGAAAAAACATTCCTATATGTGGTCATTATTTTAATTTTTTTGGACAGTAAAATTAAACTAAAAGTGACCCAAAACCTCATGGTATGATAAAAGGGACCTATGAAATCAAACTTACACCAAAAATCTAAAAGACTTTCATTATGGAATTTTTATTAAAAGGATGAAAATTTTAGGAGTGAAAAATCACATCAGACAACCACACTTTCTAAAAACAATGCTCATGAACATAAAAGTGCATTACAATCATAATCAAGGCATTAAAAATAATTTGAATTTTATATTTTTTATTTTAATATATACATTAATTCATTAAAGGATAATTAATTTAATTTTTTTAATTAATTTAATTTTTATCATAAAAGACCAATTTTTTTCAAAATACCAAATTTTCACTCCACCCAATATAGAATTAAACTACACTCATTTTTAAAATAGCAGAGAAGAGAGAGATTAAAATTGGGAATAAAGAGGGGGAAATATGATTTTAAATGAAATAAAGGAAGAAAACCACTTGGTTTGAATTTTATGATCCATCAATAAGAAATTGATCACCTTAGCATTAGGTCACAAGTAGACTCCTCAGGGATGATTGATGGGTAGGTTTGAACAATATAATGAATGGGATTTATTTGGAAATAATAAAATGTTACAGCTCCTAAATCTCACACACAAGAGACATCAGATAACATTAAAAACCTCAATGGGGTTCCCTTAACAAAAAAAACACAAAAACACATGAAATAAAAAAAATGCAGTAGCCAGGTTGCCTCCTATGAAGCACTTAGTTTAAAGTCTCTAGCTCGAATTGGACCACCCCCCCCCCAAATTACCCAATACAAACTTTAAACATTTTCAAGAACCTGTTTTTTAACCACCTCTACTATATTGAGATTTAATATTTATTTAAAATTTGTTTCATGTAAAATCCTATGTTCAATAATGAGTGTGAAAATCCAAGGAATTTCAGTAATGGTTGATTCAGTTTCTTCTGCATTATTTCTTAAGACGTCAAGGTTTATTCCTCCAATATATTATTCAAGAGTAAATTGAATGAAAAATAAATGTCTTGGTTATGAACTATGGATATATTATTGAGTGGTGATAGAAGGACCACAATTTTGAGTTTGGGTTCATTGAAATTTCCCACCATAGATTTTCAATTTGAATCAAAATCAGTTTCCTCTCAAATTATTTTCAAAAGAACTGGTTCCTTATGAATAGAATATTTAACCAAAAATTTAATATATTAGTTTCAATAATGGGTATGGTCTCAAAGTTTGTGATTTCTCCCAATGGTGCGATGATTCTTGTTTATGAAAAATTATTAATGGATAAATTTTTGGGAAAATCAATCCATGATGTGAAATTACCCTCTTGTGAATAAAAAAAATCAATTTGCTGCTAATTTAAACTCTAATTAGAAGTGTACTTATATTATTATAGTTTAATTTCAACATTACCTAACCAAATAAACTCATTATCTAGATCTAATTTCTAAAATTATAAAGTGTTTTCTTCAACATTTTCCTCCAATTTTAAAGCCTTTAATTGTTAGGAATCATTAATTTATGTTTTTCATTAGTTTACACACTCATATAGATTTTAACATCTTGGATTTGTTCATAATAAGATTGAGTGTAACAAGTTTCTTCTATTAATTATGAGGAAGATACATCCTAAGTGGTAATGGTTCTACAACCATTTCGAAACATTTTAGTTCTACCCTAATTGATGAAATTTCATAAGTAATTCTCTCCATTTTTTGACATAGTTTCTCAAGTAATGTTTGTGGATCAGTCTCGATAATGGGTTGATCAAAATGGTCTATTACTAAAGGATAATTATATTGAATGAATTTCATAGGAGGATATTCATATTGGCCTTGATGGGATTGGAAGTTATTATAATTTAGAATCTTTTGTGGAGCATAGGAGTTAAAACATTGTGGTTTATTCAGTTGTTGATTTTACCACTAATATAAGATAGTATGGTAATTGTATGTAAAATTTGGTGTGGGGTATTCAATATAGGGATAGGTTTCCCATGTTTGGGTTTATTCAAAATATCCTTCTATAAGAGTGAAATCGTGGGGTAAGAAAAGAGGTGTGGGGGTGAGAAGAGATAATTTGAGGTGAGATAAGAGAAATAGGATAAGAAAAGAAAGGTATAATCTAAAGTAATTACTTGGGTCCCTAGAAATGGTTCCAAAATTTGTTTATACCTAATTTTACCCAAGTTATATGGTGTAATATTTTTCTTGTAGTACATCTTGGGTTATCAAATCTACAGGGACCTATGAAGAAACCTAAAGAAACAAACATTCTATGGGGGTGATTTGGAAATGAAGTGGCCAACTTGGGTTCAAATTTATTATATTGTTAAAGAGTTTTAAATAATTAATTAAATTAAATTTAATAGAATTATTTGATCATAGGTTATCACTTGGGGTAGATTGGATGAATTTATTTTCTTATAAAATTTCATGTCATTAATTCAAGATGTTTCCAAAAAATGAGATAATTCTCAAAAATCATTCACCAATTTAATCCATAAAAAATTACAAGGATAATAACCAATTCACTTATAGTGTTATTTTAATGATCACTCAAATTAAATTGATCATACTAGCACTCAAAATTTGTCATCATTAAAGTTGGAAAAGATGAAGAAGAAAATAACTAATCGAACGGAAATCTTAAAATAATGAACTAATTTAAAATATTAAATAACATGAAATAAAATACAATACATACTCTTTATAATCCCTTGGATCAATCCATAAGAGGTTTATCCCTCCATTGATTCTATTCTATCAATGTAATTGGGAAGTATACTTATGAGGGCGTAATTGAAGAAGAAAACATTAAAATAATGATCACTCCACCATTGAGTGAATAATTTCACAAAATATGATGTTAATAGATTAAATCACTAAATAAATGATATCAAAGTGTATTAATAATAATAGTAAATATTAATAAGAGTAAATTTTATTAAGAAATTAATATGATTTTAAAAAACTTAGGTGAGAAAAAAATGAACGCACGATTACAAAATGAAAACTTAACAGTACAATTGAAGGAAAAACTTGTATCCAAATACGTTAACCACAAAATCCTTATATAGGAATATTATAATCCTAGGGTAGATCCCCCATCAATCCATTCCTTCCCCATAAATTATTAGAGTCAAAAGGAGGGTGAGAACGCAAAGTAAATTGGACTTTTCAACTTTGACGATGAAAATCAACCAAATTCATCCCCCTTTTTGATGTGCTAGTATTTCATTAAATATGGCCTAATATAAAGGGTTATTAGAATATAAATATGATCTTCCATGTATCCTCTAATATTTTTAAAAAAAATCATGCTAATTGGATCATCCATTTGGATTTTATGATCGAAATGGTGTGATGATTTTATGGGCCTTTAAATCTAGCCCATAAATTAAATGTCAAATTGGGCTCCATGGATCTCCTTGAAAACCTTATAATAATCTCTAGACACAGTTCAATGAAATGATCCCATAATTTTATTATTTTATCGTTAGAATTTTACCTTCATTAGACTTTTAGTGTGGGATCCACTTTCACTTGATGGGCCTAAGGCCCATTATGCTTTGTCCAGAAATTTCTTCATTCATTCCCAAAAATGTCCATCTTCCATTATGATTAATCCTTTTATCCTAAAATATAAAATGATGCAAAATAATTGATAAATCATATCCAAAAATATCAAATTCAAATAATAAAAATAATTAATTCCAAAAGCAGATGATTAATTAGGCCCAAATTGACACTTTAAACAAGAATTGCACATCTAATGATAAATGAGGTTTAATTAATAAAATTAACTAAAACCAGTGTTTATGGTCATTGAAATGAATGAATATTAAAATATAATCAATAAATATTATCCAATTTTAGTGCATAATCAAGTACCCATCAGCAACTCAAATAGGTTATGAGATAACACTCAGTAGGCCACAACCAAAGGTGTCTATAACAAGTCCAGTTAGTGTAATATGAGGTAATAAATGTACAATATATAAAATAGGTATGGAAGTACTAAAATTAAAGTGCCTAAGGAATATGTGATATGATCCAGCCAAAAAATTCTACCTATAAACAATATTCAATCTCCCATAAGCAAGTGTAGATTTAAATAGAAATTATAGGTGAGATGCATTCCAGTCTCACCACTGAAATATGATACCCATTACAAGGCTATTTTCAAAACATGCCAAAAATATCCACATTGTACATGTCATGTAATCAAGTGTAATACATCCAAAATGGATTCACCATGTAATCAAGTGTAAAACATCCATCACTACCGCACCGTATAATCAAAAGTGTCATACCACAAAGAGCCAGATCCAAGGTAAAGAAGACCAAGGAATCCACATCAATTCCCAGGAGCATCTCAATGGAAACTTGATAAAAACTTAAGTGGAGTCTAAGGAGCATGTAAATATAGAATTTCTAATAAAAGTCCAAGAAATATAGATCCAATGGGTAGAAAGGCTCGAGGAATCCTGTGGAATCAGGATCAAAGGAGGAAACAGGTCTAAGGCATCCACTACCATAAATAGGATCCATGGGTAGAAAATTACATAGAATCTAATGGAATCAGGATCCAAGTGGATTGTACAATTAATCCACTACTATTTCAATTCATCGTCTCAATTTATTAATAAATTTCTAACCATTCTCATTCCATGAGTTCATCAAACTCAGATATAAATTTCTAATAAATAATTAAATAAATTAATCATCATATAATCAAATGGAAAGGAGGAAAAACCTATCCTAAAAATCTCAATTAAAGTATCGTCAATTTATAATGTCTTCCTATAATAAGATGAGAACACGCACACCTAGTGGGGTGGTATAAAATAAGGAAGACACATAGATACACCCCATGGGTAGCCTAGGTTGGGGATAACAAACACCAACAATCACAATGGTACTCAAAGGGAAGCTTAAAAGGTTAAAATTTATTCAGTTCAAGCATTTACTTAATTTAAGGGTCACCAAAGGAAATTTTAGCATGTGGAACAATGAAAAATATGCTTATAAAACACCAAACATTTAAGGAAAGGTATCAACCACCTACCATAGGTTCTGTAACGACCCAATATTTTTAGAAATCCCTTTCTTATAAATAAGTCATAATTACATGAAATCACAACATAATTAACTACTAAGTGTTATGTGTCCCTTAAAACATTATTTTGTCACTTCTATGATGTAAATTTCAAAAATTAGGAATACACAGTCACAATCAGTAAGTTATTTAGAGTCCAATAAGAAAAACTTATTTTTTTGGTGAATAGTAACCTACCATTATGAATAGTAACATACCCTTATGAATATTGATATACCCTAATAAATAGTAACCTTAACTATGATAATATATAAATAATATTTAAGCTGAAAGTGCGATATGCCTATATTTTAGAATAAGTTAATGAATGTTTAAAAACTGGTTTTTGATAATAAATTTTAATTTTAATTAAATATAAAATTAATAATATTTAAAAAATTATTTTTGAAAATTAGAATTCATTTTTGGATTCTACGCTTCGAAAAATGGTTGGGGTAAAATTTTGGTATTTTTCTAGGATATTCGAATTTTATGAACAGTGAAATACGATAAAATACCGAATATGCAATTTATTAGTCAAATACACTATTCATGACATCACAAGTGATGTAATCCCACTTGGTTTGAACTCACATGATAGGATTACTATTATTTGTCATGTAATACTCACTATTTCTAGTCTTGAAGAGATATAATAAATTAATGAATTTTATATTAAGAAATCCCCTCTCTCCTCCACTATAAAACCCCCCTCTCACTCCCCCTTCCATTCACTCCTCTTAAGCCTTGTGCCTTCTAAAAATTCTGTCCAAATACCTTCCCAACCTCCTATCCCATGTATAGAAAACCTTGGTCTCATAAAAAGGCCAAAACCTCTCCCTTAAGGAGGTTCTCAAGGAAGTTTGGTTCAAGAGGTAAATTCCTTTTTTCAATTCTTTGTCATTCTTTTCAAGTTCATTTGTTTTTCTATTTACTCTCCTTATCCAAATTTTTTGATTAATCTAGTACCTTATATGTACTGTAATATTTTCATGATAGTGGAATAAGTTATCATCATCTCTCCCTTTTACCTTCTCTTATACTAGTAGCAAGAACACCATCCGAGATGTGTGAATTTTCCACATTCAAGGATGATGGGCTTCAAGTTCTATTATCATTCTCAATTCTGGTCATGAAACCATTCTTGTTATGGTTGAACCAGATTATTATATTTTTAATATAACCTATTTAATATTCTTTAATCCATTTTCACAAATTTTATTAAGTTATAAAGAGAAATGAGTTCATTGTAATCAAAACCCACAAATTAAATGAAACAATTATCATTAAAGTTATATATAATAATTCGTCCTATTTCCATGTAACCAAGTTATATAAATGACCAATAACACCTATTTATGTTCATAAATAATATATAATTTCAATTCTGGATATTTACATCCATTCCACATACTTAAAAACAAGTGAACCGAAGGTGGAAATAAAGAAAATGAACACTCCAGAGTGACAGAATTCAATACAATAACTTATCAATAGGAACATAAATGAATTAACCAGAATTATGATAAGCTAAAAACATGTCTAATCGGTTCTTAAATTAGTTATTAATAAGTATAATTTCATATTCCAGGATCTTAAGTTCGAGAGAGGAACATGTTTGTAGTTAAGGTAAGGGTTTTTCCACCCGAACTTCCATTTTCATTCAGGTTACTTTCATTGTCTAATTAACTCAATGAAATTATTTTGTATTGTTATGTACTCCTCATATATTCTGTGTGAGTATCATATATATGTTTACAAACCAGAACCCTTCCTTATTTTATTTATATTTACACGTTTTAAAAAGGAACTTTCAAAATTGTTTCCAAAATACAAGCCTGATCCAAGGGAATTTATCAAACTCTTACCTATTTTCAAGGGCACTCTATAATCTGTTTTTGGAAACCATTATATTTATAAAATCACTCATTTTATTATGAAAATACTAACTTACTTCACTTCTGGTTTTATACAAAGATTTTTCCAAAATAACTCTTCTTTTAAAAATAAAAGAGTATTTATCTCAAGAATTGCTTAATGATTTTATAAGAGTGTTTTCATCTAATTCAACACTCTTGTTTATTCCATGGTATTATTGGGTTTAATCATTTATTAATTCATCTTAAATATTATATTTAATGGTTTATGACTAACTCTATTGTGGATGATCTATCCTAAAACCATTCACCATATTTCTCAGAATGGTTAGTGTTTTATGTTTAATGATTGGGGAAAGTTAGTTACATTTCATATGATAGTTTCAATATGAAAGTATATGTTGTTTATGTTGATCCCCGCTCATATGAGGAATGAATTGGACTTATTATGTGATGGGTGGGCCCACTATAGCCCCTCGATTCATCGGTAGGTGTCATGAGACAAACTATGTTCTTGGCACGAGACCTTGACAAAATGATTATTTATGGTCCTAGCACGAGGCTTGGATGGTATGGTTATGATGTCTGGCATATGAACTTCCCTCATTATGATGCTAGTATTTGAATTTCATTTGGTTATTCGACTAGTAGAATACCAATTATTATGTTTTATTATGTCATTATTTACTCAGATCATATTCATGCCATAATGTGTTCAAGTTCATTATTAAAGGCATGTGTTTTCAATTATTCACCATGTCTTATGTTTATTATATCTTCCGCTGTATTGCTGACTCTTACTGAGAATTTGAGATCACCCCTTTCTTATGTTTCTTTTTCTCAGGACACAAATAAGTTTATTATGAATGACATGATGAAATAACCTAGGAGTTATGGATGTTGTCTAAGGAGTTTCTATGTCGTTTTTATTTTCAAGTTGTAATATTGAACTTATGTATGTGTTTTTATTCCAATAATACTAAACTACTCGGTCCTTCGGGATTCGTATTCCTTATTTATATGCTAATGTAATAAGATAAGGCACCGAATCTGGGCAACTGGGGTCGGGTCCTTACAGTTGGTATCATAGGAATTTTAGTAGAAAATTTGGGAACTAGATTTAGAAAACATAGATTGGGGAAGAGTCCCTAAGATAGTCTTTGAGGATAAACATACAAGCATGTATTGGTATTTTGGTAAGGAATGGATTATGTGGATCATTCAAGCAATACATCCCTGTCTGGATACGAGCAGGTAGAGGTGGATCTGGCATAGATATACCTAGGAGTGAAAGCTTCGACAAGGAGTTTTAGGCTTGACCCGGGGTATCCTGGTATACAACAACGGGCCTTGTTGCACTCTTGGTTACGAAACTCTTGGGGGACATGCTTAGGATAATTCACGTTTTCTTTACAAGACATTATGAATAATTTAAATGCAAATTTTTCCTCAAAGATACCATGTTTATTATTAAGAGGTTAGCTATGTATAGAATTTCAATTTATGATTAGTATTTTTCTACATTGAGATTATAAATTATGATTCATACCCTAATCTAGTGTATTCCATTATTTAGAAATGGCACCTAGTGGAAGGAATGGTAACCGCACGAATGAACGTGTCCCCTATAGAGATTTTCCTCCGACACAAGATAATGATGTTGGCTCTAGTGCTGTGACTGGTGCTGAGCAACTCATAACTATACTGGGAAAACTTATGTAGGTTATGAATAATAACCTTACCCGTATGGAGCATCTGGATCCACCACGTGGAGGATCTATGCTAGATCGCTTTATGCGACAACAACCAACATCATTAAACAGGACTACAAACCCATTTGTAGCAGAGCAGTGGATATGTTCCCTTCAGAAGATATTTCTCTCTTTGGGATGTAATGAAAGAGATAAGGTTGTCATAGCAGTATATCTTCTATCGGGAGATGAGTATCAGTGGTGGTCATTAATCCGAAACACAAAGGAGGAGGAAGAGATAGAAGAGATGGAATGGAGGGATTTTAAGGAAATCTTCCTTGAGAAATATTTCCCTCGTGAGCAGTGAGCAGATATAGAGAGACAATTATTGAATCTGAGGCATAAGGAGGATGAAAATGTGGCCATGTATGAGGGCAACTTCACAAGGTTAGAAAGACATGTTGTGGACTATATATGAAATCCAAGGAGCAAAATTGATCGATTATTTAATGGTCTAAAGCCATTCCTCCTGCGGGAACTAGTATCCCAAAGTTTTTCATCATATGAGGATATAGTTTCATGTGCTATCAAGACAAAAAAAGAATTCTCTAAGTCTTATGACTTTAATCGAAAGCAAGAGAAGAAGAGGGCTGCTGAAAACTTGGGGAAAGGAAACAAGGAAACAGGGAAGAATGAAAGAGTTTAATTTCCACCCTATGATAATTGTGGAAAGAAACACCCGGGTGCCTTCTTAAAGGGAAAAGGATTATGCTTCAAATGTGGAAAGAAATTCCACCTTGTTGGTGATTGTAAGGGAAATAAGGTGGATAATTATGTTCAATGATATAACTGTCGGGATATGGGACACTATGCTAATGATTTTCCAAAGCATCAAAGAAACATGCCACAGAAAATGCCAATGGAGCAGGGACAAGATTATACAATCACAACTGCTGACATTGAATATCCTAATGATGTGGTGGTAGGTACTTTAACCGTTTCCTAAAATTTAGCCAATACTTTTTTTGATTCTGGATCATCGTATTCATTTATATCTTCCCAGTTTTCCAAGAAAATTAGATATGTCCAATTTGATTTAATAAAGGATTTATCAATAAAAACTCCTAGATGATGTATCATTGAAACAAAGGCATGTAGATTATTCCCCCTCGTGACACATAAACGTGCTTTAGTTTCTAACCTTATCATCATACCAATGGTTCACTATGATATAATTCTTGGTATGAATTGTCTATCAATTTATGATGGGAAGATCTATTGCAAGAGGAAGGAAGTTAAAATCATGGAAAATGGTGTAGAATCCCTTATCTTTAGAGCAGAAACCTCTTCATTTGATTCTCATCTAGATCCACCCCTAGTAGCTTAACTAAATTCAATTACTGGGGAGGAATAGAATGAAATAGCTATGGGTGAGGAAAAGAAAGTTCAAATAGAAGATGTACCTTTTGTGCAAGAATATATTGATGTCTTTCCAAAGGATTTACTTGGACATCCTCCAGAGCGGGAGATTGAGTTTTAAATTGACTTAATTCTTGGTTCAAGGCCTGTATCAAAGACCCCTTATAGAATAGCCACTGTGGAGTTAGTAGAACTAAATAATCAACTAGAGGAATTGAATACGAAAGATGGATCCATGAGGCTGTGCATGGATTATAGGTAAATAAATGATATTACAATAAAGAATAAGTATCCTCTTCCATGAATTGATGATTTATTTGATCAACTTCATGGAGCCCAATATTTTTCGAAGATTTATCTATGATCTGGATATCATCAGTTGCTTGTTAGGAAATAAGACATTCCAAAAACAGTATTTTGAACCAGGTACGAGCATTATGAGTTTACAGTAATGCCTTTTGGACTAACTAATTCACCATATGTTTTCATGGATCTCATGAACAGAGTCTTTAAGTAATATCTTGATGACTTTGTAGTGGTGTTTATTGATAATATCCTAGTATACTCTAAAAGCCATGAAGATCATGAAAATCACTTGCGCACTATTCTGAAGACCCTAAGAAGAAATAAATTATATGGAAAGTTTAGCAAGTGTGATTTCTGGATCCAATCAGTTTTCTTTTTGGGACACATTATCTCTAAGGATGGAATATCTGTAGATCCTGTGAAGACAAAGGTTGTGAAATAATGTCCTACTCTAAAAAACGTAACTGAGGTATGTAGTTTTATTGGTTTGGTAGGTTATTATCGGTGTTTCATTCATAACATCGCCCGTTTACCCAACCCAATGACCAAGCTCACACGAAAAGGAGTTAAGTTCATATGGATAAAGGAATGTGAAGAATTTTTTGAAGAATTGAAAAGGAGGTTAGTTAATTCTCCGATCCTAACCCTACTATCTGGTAATGTTGGGTTTGTGATCTATAGCGATGCATCAAAGAAAGGCCTTGGTTGTGTCCTTATGCAGAATGATCAAGTGATTTCTTATGCATCTGGGCAGCTAAAACTTCATGAACAAAACTATCCAACTCATGATCTTGAGTTAGCAGTGGTAATATTTTCTCTGAAGATTTGGAGACATTACCTCTATGGAGAAAAATGTGAGATATATACAGATCATAAGAGTTTGAAGTATATATTCTCACAGAAATAACTCAACATGAGACAAAGGAGATGGATTGAGCTACTCAAAGATTATGATTTCACAATACACTACCACCATGGGAAATAAAATAAGGTAGCAGATGCTTTGAGTAGAAAGGACCATGGAATTCTGAACAAGATTAGAATCGAAAGGGTTCCTATGTTCATAGATCTAGTAAAGATGGATATGGGAATTATAAATGAAGGTAGCAAATCACTAATTTTTCAAATAGTTGCCCAAACTTCTTTACTAGAGAGGATAAAAAGTTCTCAGGTTGATGATACGGAGTTTAAAAAGAAGATTAAATCTATAAATGATGGGAAGTTGACTGAATTTTCATATGAAGGTGGAATTTTGAAATTCAGGAAGAGGCTTTGTGTTCCCATTATTCTTGATCTAAAGAGAGAACTGTTGGATGATGCTCATAGCTCTAATTTCTCTATATATCTTGGTAGCACAAAAATGTATCGAGATCTTCGAGAAAACTTTTTGTGGGAGAATATGAAAAGGGATATTTCTGAATATACGTCAAAGTGCCTGGTATGTCAAAAAGTGAAGGCTGAGAGGCAAAATTCTAAGGTGATGATGCAACCACTACCCATACCATCATGGAATTGGGAGAATATTACCATGGACTTTGTCACTAGACTCCCAAGGACATCTAGAGGAAACAATGTTATATGGGTCATTGTGGTTTGTCTTACAAAGATAGCTCACTTCATCTTGATTTGAGAGGACTTCTCATTGGATCAACTTGCACGGATTTACATCAAAGAAGTGGTAAGGATACACGGAGTACCACTCTCTATTGTATCCGACCGTGATCCTAGATTCACCTCGAAGTTCTGGAAAAGTCTCCAACATGCTTTAAGCACTGAACGGAACATCAGTATGGCCTATCATCCTCAAACTAATGCCCAATATGAGTGTACTATTCAGACACTAGAAGACATGTTGAGAGCATGTTCTATGGAATTCAAATGAGGATGGGATCAACATCTTCCACTGGTTGAATTCTCCTACAACAACAGTTTCCACTCGATCATTCTAATGGCACCATATGAATCCCTTTATGGGAAAAGGTGTAGAACACTGGCGTTTTGGGATGAATTCAGTGAGCGAAAGCTTCTAGGACCTGAATTGGTTGAAGAAATGGTGGAGAAGGTGAAAACCATTCAGCATCATATCAAGGCAGCCCAAAGTCGACAGAAGAGTTATGCGGATAACCGTCGATGAGACCTTGAGTTCAAAGTAGGAGACCTGGTATTTCTACACATATCTCCATGGAAAAAGGTCATGTGGTTTGGGAATAAAGGAAAGATAAGTCCCAGTTATATCAGCCCCTTTGAGATCCTTGATCGATTCGGAGCTATGACCTATCGACTGGCACTTCCACCTACCTTGTCAAAAGTACATTATGTATTTCATGTATCCCTCTTAAGGAAGTACAAACCATACCCTTCACATGTACTCTCTTCAGAAGTGGTACAGTTGGAGGATGATCTTTCCTATGAGGACCAGCCAGTGAAAATCCTAGATTGTAGAGACAAATTTCTATGCAACAAGACTACTCATCTGGTCAAGGTACTATAGAGAAACCATAAGTACGAAGAGGCGACCTGGGAACAGGAGGAATCAATGAAGAAAAACTACCCCCACCTGTTCTTGTCCTATATTTTAAAATGAAATTTCGAGGGTGAAATTTTTGTAAGGAGGGGAGAATGTAACGAACCAATATTTTTGGAACTTATTTTCTTATAAATATGTCATAATCACATGAAATCACAACATAATTAACTATTAAGTTCTATGTGTCATTTAAAACATAATTGTTTCACTTCTGTGATGTGAATTTCAAAAATCTGGCATACACAGTTGTGATCAGTAAGTTATTTAGAGTCCAATTAGAACAACTTAATTTTTGGGGAATAGTAACCTACCCTTATGAATAGTAACATGCCCTTATAAATAGTGATATACCCTAATGAATAGTAACTTTACCTATGATAATATATAAATAATATTCAAGTTGAAAGTGCGATATGCCGATATTTTAGAATAAGTTAATTAATGTTTAAAAATTGGTTTTTGATAATAAATTATGATTTTAATTAAATATTAAATTTATAATATTTAGAAAATTATTTTTAAAAATTGGACTTCATTTTTTGATTCTACACATCAAAAAATGGTTGGGGTAAAATTTTTGTATTTTTCTGAGATACTTGAATTTTTGATGAATAGTGAAATACGGTAAAATACCGTATATGCAATTTATCAGTCAAATACACTATTCATGACATCACAAGTGATGTAATCCCACTTGATTCGAACTTACATGATAGTATTACTATTCTTGGTCATGGAATACTCACTATTCCTTATCTTGAGGAGATATAATAAATTAATGAATTTTATATTAAGAAATCCCCTCTCTCCTCCACTATAAAAACCCCCTCTCACTCCCCCTTCTATTCACTCTTCTCAAGCCTTGTTCCTTCTCCAAATTATGTCCAAATAACTTCCCAACCTCCTCTCCCACTTCCATCAAGCCTTGGTCTCATAAAAATACCAAAACCTCTCCCTTAAGGAGGTTCTCGAGGAAGTTTGGTTCAAGAGGTAAATTCCTCTTTTCAATTCTTTGTCTTTCTTTTCAAGTTCATTTGTTTTTCTATTTCCTCTCCTTATCCAAATTTTGTGATGACTCATGTACCTTATATCTACTGGAATGTTTTCATTACAGCGGAATAATTTATCATCATCTCTCCCTTTTATCTTCTCTTATACTAGTAGTAAGAACACCATCCGAGGTGTGTGAATTTTCCACATTCAAGGACGATGGGCTTCGATTTCTATTATCATTCTCAATTTTGGTCATGAAACCATTCTTGTTATGGTTGAAACATATTATTGTATATTTAATATAACCTATTTAATATTCTCTAATCCCTTTTCACAAATTTTTTTAATTTATAAAGATAAATGAGTTCATTGTAATCAAAACCCAGAAATTAACCGAAACAATTATCATTAAAGTTCTATATAATAATTCATCCTCTTTCCATATAAAAAAGTTATATAAATTACCAATAACACCTATTTATGTTCATAAATAATATATAATTTCAATTATGGAGATTTAAATCCATTCCAAATACTTAAAAACAAGTGAACCGAAGATGGAAATAAAGAGAATGAACACTCCGGAGCGACGGAATTCAATACAATAACTTATCAATAAGAAAATAAATGAATTAACCATAATTATGATAAAATAAATACATGACTAATAGGTTCTTAAATAAGTTATTAATAAGTATAATTTCATATTCCAAGAACTTAAGTTCAAGAGAGGAACACGTTCGGAGTAAAGGTAAGGGTTTTTCCACCCGAACTTCCATTTTCATTCAGGTTACTTTAATTGTCTAATTACCTCAATGAAATTATTTTTTATTGTTATGTACACCTCATATATTCTTTTTGAGTATCATATATATTTTTACAAACCATAACCCTTCCTTATTTTATTGATAGTTACACGTTTTAAAAGGAACTTTCAAAATTGTTTCCAAAATACAAGCCTGATTCAAGGGAATTTATCAAACTCTTACCTATTTTCAAGGGCACTATATAATCTGTTTTTGGAAACCATTATCTTTATAAAATAACTAATTTTATTATGAAAATAATAAATTACTTCACTTATAGTTTTATACAAAAAAATTTCCAAAAGAACTCTTCTTTTAAAAATAAAAAGAGTATTTATCTCAAGAATTGCTTAATGATTTTATAAGAGTGTTTTCATCTAATTCAACACTCTTGTTTATTCCATGGAATTATTGGGTTTAATAATTTATTAAGTCATATTACATATTATATTTAATGGTTTGTGACTAACTCAATTGTGGATGATCTATCCTAAAACCATTCACCATATTTCTCGGAATGGTTAGTGTTTTATGTTTAATGATTGGGGAAAGTTAGTTATATTTCATATAATAGTTTCAATGTGAATGTATATGTTGTTTATGTTGATCCCCGCTCATATGAGGAATGCATTGGACTTATTATGTGATGGGTGGGGACCGCTAAAACCCCTCGATTCATCGGTAGGTCTCATGAGACAAACTATGGTCTTGGCACGAGGCCTTGACAAAATGATTATTTATGATCCTAGCACAAGGCTTGGATGGTTTGGTTATGATGTCTGGCATATGCACTTCCCTCATTATGATGCAAGTATTTGAAGTTCATTTGGTTATTCAACTAGTACAATACCAATGATTATGTTTTATTATGGTGTTATTTACTCAGCTCATATTAATGCCATAATGTGTTCAAGTTCATTATTAAAGGCATGTGTATTCAATTATTCACCATGTCTTATGTTTATGATATCTTCCGTTGTATTGCTGACTCTTACTGAGCTTTTCATCTCACCCCTTTCTTATGTTTATTTTTCTTAGGACACGAAGAAGTTTATTATGAATGACATTATGAAATAACCTAGGAGTTATGGATGTTGTCTAAGGAGTTTCTATGTTGTTTTTCTTTTCAAGTTATAATATTGAACTTATGTATGTATTTTGTTTCTAATAATACTAAACTACTCGGTCCTTCGGGATTTGTATTCCTTGTTTATATGCCAATGTAATATGACAAGGCATTGACTCCGGGCAACTAGGGTCGGGTCCTTACAGGTTCGTAGTAGAACACTCATCCAGTATCAACATCTGATTAGGTCTAGATCTGAATATAAAGGATGAATATATTTAAAGCCTAGAAATTGGGAAAATTATCTTGTGACTAAATAACTTTTTTGATATATATATGAATAAATAATGGTGTAAGATTAATGGAGTACTCACCTATGCAGATCCAATGAGACAAATGATAGAGGAATTAGACCCCAAATTGGAGTGTTATCTTAAAGCCTAGACTTAGGATTCAAATGAGATCTCAATGAGAGAAAGAGTGTTCATCGTTATAGAAAATAGGGAAAATAAAGAGAGGGTTAAACTTTAAACTCATTAAGTAAAATATGGAAAATTATCCCAAAAACACTAGGTTACATGGTTTGGATGCATGGCTAGCCAAACTGTGTGCCAACCATGAACCCTTCACTACATTAAGGGGGACCTCACATGATTTGTGTGTAGGTTTTGGGAAACCATGCACAAACCATACTACACACCTATTCTGAAACAATGGTCTAAGAAACCTTTTGAATTATCACTATCACATAGATATACAATCTCTTAATCTCATCTACTGAGAAGGTCTCCTTGATCGGTAGTAAATGAGTAACCGTTGTGAGCCAATCCACAACAACTCAAACAGTATCACTATCTCAAGGTGACCTCGGTAACCCAGTCACAAAATCTATTTCAACATATTCCCATTTGCACTTAGGAATAGGTAAATTCTATAAAATTCCAGTTGTTTGTTGGTTTCATTCCTTCACCTGATGATAGGGGGAACACCACTTGATAAAACCATCTTCCACTCATTTCATCCCTAGCCACCAATACTGACGACATAAATCTTGATACATCTTGGTAACACCGGGATATACTAACCAAATTGATTCATGAAATTCTTGCATTATATCCTCATGTATTTTTGGTAGAACCAAAATGTAACCATAAATATTCATAATTTTTTCCTTACCCATGGTCTAACTAGGAGTCGGGTCCTTGCCTTCCACACTCTCTCATATGACTAGTTCCTCAGCATTAGATAAATGTATCATCCTCAATTGATCCAAAAGAGTGTATTTCACTACCAAGGATGAGATAAAAGTATGTTTGTGTCTATCTTGAACCTCCAACTTCATTTTAGGAAATAAATTCATAAGCTCCCACTTATTATTGTCCTCCTTAATTTCCTGCATCTAAGTCCTCATGATCAGTGCATTGGAAATTGAATTTCACTTTCCAAACATATAGGTAAGCTCGATGTTGAAAGACTATAGGTATTAAACCCACCTTCATTTTCTAAAATTCAGATCATGCTTTTTAAATATGTAATTGAGTCTTTTGTGGTCCGTGAAAACCAAAAAATTCTCTCCCAATGAATAATGCCTCCAACTGTACAAGGCATGAACAACATCATCTAAATCAAGATGAGACCTATATGTCACACCTCACTCCTACTACATTTGAACTACTCTAATCCTAATACCTGATTCAACACAATACACAATGTATCTTCCTCCCAAATCTGGTGGAATTAGGATCAGTGTTGAAGTTAGTATCTCCTTCATCTTCTAAAATGCTATCTCATAGATATATGACTATAAAAACTTCAATCCCTTTATACTCAATCTCGTAATAGGTGCTAATAAGCATGATAATTCTTGTATTAAATGACTCTAATATCCAACTAACACTAAGAAACATCATATATCAAAGATGTTATTGGGATTCTCCCAGGAAACTACAGCTCTAGCCTTATCAAGGTCAACTGATACTCCTGTCACTAAGATAATATGACCTAGGAGGTGAATCTCACCCATCTAGAAGTGTAACTTTGTGAGTTTATCATATAACTGATTCTCTCTTTGTGTATCCAAAATGATCTCAAGAGGTTTGGAATGGTCATTTTCATTGTGAAAATACACCAATATATCATCCATTTATACCACCACAAAAAAAATCCATATAAGGATGAAAAACTTGGTTCATCATTTCCATGAAAACTGTTGGCATGTTCGTGAGACCAAACGACATAACTAGATACTCATATGAACCATACCATATACAAAACGTTATACAAGGTACGTCTATAGGTAGAACATTCCCCTGATGATAACATGATCTCAAATAAAACTTCAAGAAACCCCAAGCTCCTCGAAGCTGGTCAAAGAGATCATATATCTGTAGCAAAGGATACCAGTTCTTAACTGTCAACTAGTTCAATTTTTGATAATCCACACATATCCTAAGGGTACCATTAACCTTTTTCAAAAATTACTAGAGAACTCCACAGAGATGTATTGGGTCATATAAACCCCTTTGCCTCCAAATAGTCTAGTTGCCTCTTGGGATCCTGTAACTCTGTAGTAGAGATCCTATAAATAGGAATAGATACTAGTATAGCTCTTGTCACTGTCTCGATAGAGAACTATACCTCTATATATCAAAAGTTAAACCAAAAAATTCATCTGGGAAAACATCCCTAAAATGATCAACCATTAAAGGAAGGTATGCCTGACGCATTCCCTGATCATCCAGATAAAAACTAGAAATTTGGGATGTCATTATTCCCTATCCATGATGCTCTGATACCACTTTGTAATGTCCTAACCAGTATTCCACTTAATGGTTCCATGAACTGGTGGGTCACATGGTCTCTAGAATTTCTCCGCATATTATAGAGGCTACCAAATAGCAGTGGGGGGCTAGAGTGTTTCTATGGGGAGACTATACCCTCATGTTAGAGTTTGATGTAGTGATATAACAATAACAATCAATAGTGAAAGCATAATATAAATAACTAAAATAAGATGAAAATACAAAAGACTATAATAAATAAACAATGTCAAATGAAATATTATATACAAAATTATGTATCATCTCATGTCTATACAAATCAAGAAAATATGTATATAAACATCCAATAAAATACATGAATCAAAATACCAAAAAGAACAAAATAGAACTGCCTCAGCTAGAATCATGAGCCAAACTTAGTCTTGTGATCCCCTAATCCTAATCATAGTACAAATCAAACATTGTACAGCGGGTGCTTTCCCTAGTCCCTACCTATATCCATGGAGTCTATTCAGGTACCCATTGGTGGTCCAGACAGGGTTTGAGATAACACTCATTAGGCCACCACCAATGGTGTCTATAATAAGTCCAATCTATGTAATACGATATAATAAGTCTGTAATATATAAAATAGATATGTGAGTACTAAAAGTAAAGTGCCCAAGTCATATGTGACACGGTCCATCCAAACAAGTCTCCTTATAGACAATGGTCAAGCTCCCATAAACAAGGGCAGTTGTAAAAAAAATAATAGGTGTGATACAATCCAGTCTCACCACTAAAATTTTATACCCATGCCAGGGATATCTATAAAACATTCCAAAAATATCTATATAATACATGTCATGTAGTCAAGTGTAAAACATCCACATCATCCTCATCACGTAATCAAGTGTAAAACATCCATCATAGCCACTCTGTATAATCAAAATTGTCAAACCATGAAGTTCCGGAATCATGGTATAGAAAACCAAGTCATCCTCATCGAGTCCTAGGATAATCTCGATGGAAACTTGGTAAAGTATTGGTTGGAGTCCAAGGAGCATGTGAACAGAGCATGTCCAACGTGATTCCAAGCAAGCCGGATCCATGGGGTATCAAGGCCCAAGCTATCCTACGGAATCAGGATCCAAGGAGGAAAAAATTCCAAGGCACCCAATACCATAAAAAATATCCATGGGTAGAAATTTCCAAGGAATCTAATAGAATCAGGATCCACGGATATCATCCAAGGCATCCACTACCATTTCAATTCATCGTCTCAATTCATTCACCTATTCATAACCATTCACATTCCATGAGTTCATCCAACTCATATAACAATTTTCAATAAACAATTAAATCAATTAATCATCATATAATCATACAGAAAAGGAGGAATAACCTTAACCTAAACATCTTAGTTTAAGTATTATCAATTTATAAATACTCCCTCTAATAAGGTGAGCACACACACACCTAGTGGGGTGGTATAAAATAAGGTGGATACAAAGGCACACCCTATGGGTGGCATTGGTTTTGGCTAAAAAATACCAAAAATCACAATGGTACTCAAAGTGAAACCTAAAAGGTTCCAATTAATTAAATTCAAGCATTTTATTAATTTAAGGGGCACTATCAAAAAGTCTGGTGTGTGGCATAATGGAAACTATTCTTATAAAACATTAAACATTGAGGGAAATGTATAGACCACTTACTGTAGTTATGTAGTATAACACTCATCCAGTATCAACCTATGATTTGGTCTATATCAGAATAAAAATGAAAAATGGATAAAAATCCAAAAAATAGGATAAATTAACATTCCCCTAAATAACTCTTTAGATATAGCGACAAACAAAGAATGGAATAAGATGAATGGATTACTCACCGGTGCAGATTCAATGAGACAAACGGTGGAGGAATTGGACATTGGATCAGAGGGTTATCTCAAAGCATGGGATTAGGCTTCAAATAATCTATCAATGAGAGAAAGGGTGTCCACCACTGAAGAAAATAAGGAAAATAAAGAGAGGGTTAAACTTTAAAATCATTATGATAAATATTGTAAATTCTCCCAAAAACACTGGGTCACACAGTTTGGCCACATGGTTGGCCAAACCATGCCCCATTTTCTACTTAAAGGGGGACCTTGAATGGTTAGTGTACATAGTTTTGGAAACAATGTGAGAACTATGATGCACACCTATACTAAAAGTTATAGAACCCCCCCCCCCCTCATGAGTGTGCACCTCAGGCTACATGGTTTCCTCAAATTGGGTGGCCTCTTCTACCCCTATATTCAGACCCAAATGGTTACTCATAACCATGTATCTTGGGCCATATAGTTTCTCCTAACTATGTGGCCGAACTATTTTTATCCAAAATTTGAGCTATGGACTCTGAACAAGCCTCAGATACCCCCATAACTCCCATTATCTATCTGTGCACTAATCTTACAAAGCTTACTACCTTTTTAGAAAAACTAAATGGTTCATATACATTATTTGGTAAATAGTGTTCCAAATATTCTTTTACATCTATTCTGAGTCACATGGTGACTTGGGAAATGTTGCACGGTTATCTATAACTATGCACTAAAAGTGTGCTGCCCAATTTTCCTCTCCAATAAGTCATATGGTTTCCTGAGAAAAACTACATAGTTTACCCTAAACATTATCAAAACATAATCTCACTTAAAGGCTTCCAAATCCCTCTAAAACCACTTAAATTCTACCTAAGACTTCTCCCAAATAAATCATAACTCAAACACTTAAAGAAAGGCCAAAATCAAGGCAAAACACACCTAAAATCAAGTCACAAAGCACTAGTAAAGTCCAAGGTCATTAAAATATCCCCCTATAAGGACTTATCATCCTTGATAAGTGTATATAGAGGTACCTATTGAACAGATAAATCCATTGAGCATGCACATCGGACTCCCACCCACACATCTATAAGAAAACTGGTGTTTCCTAGAAATATGGGACCCATTGACAATATTAAAAAATTGGGCGCCTGTTATGTTAGTGGGGGACCAGTTATTACAACACCCATACTTGTACCACTATCACCCAAAAACACATAAGTTTGGATTTCTGATGGGTTATGGTGTAATAATTCTGGTGTGATTAGAACTCCACATGACCCCATTTGAGTTTTATGGTATCACGAATGAGGATGACCGACCTAAATCACACAGTCCTAGTCGGAGTCTCACGTGACCTCATATAGAGACCCTATCCTTTTACACATAACATTACATGATTTTAAGCATAATAAAACATCATATTATAAGCCAAGGACCGTAAATTTTAGTGTCTTAGAAGACTAGGTACATAATCAAACATTATAAAAAAACTTTTTATTTATTCTTCATAATGAGATCATATCTTCCATTTTTATCATAAAAATACATAGGGTAACCTGGGGATAATATGAACGAAGGTATGAGATAAAATCCTAGTAAGGGAAAAAGAATAGTAATAAATCTTTAGCACATGGGTTAGAGGGCATGGAATAATGATATAAAAAGGCATAGAACATGTGAAATCATAACATATAAACATGGGTTCATATAAAAATAGAGTCATAATAATGCGAAAGAAACATAAAAACATTACTTTAGCATGATTCAAGGCTCGTTGCACATAGAGGATCACAAGTCAAGGTTAACCACCAAGACCATTGTACGTGGTAGCATGAGTCATGGCTAACTACTAAGACTGTTGCACATAACGTCTCATGAGACTCAAATTTACCCAATTAATTGGAGCACTATCTGGTATCACCCATCTTAACATGTTCATTAATATTCTTTGCACATATATAATCATACATAATCAACCATAAACATAAGGGAACTCATGGAAAGAAATGGGTATCATAATCATGTCATAAAGCATAATGAATGAGAGTATCATAGAAGTGTCCATGAAAGAATGTAATTAGAACATAAATTGACATTATTAAGTAAAAATATGCATATACCATGGTAATTGATGTCAAATATAAGTGACAACATGTAAAAAGAGTATTTAAGAAACTTTAAAATTA
Source organism: Viscum album (assembly GCA_963277665.1). Taxonomy (NCBI): domain Eukaryota; kingdom Viridiplantae; phylum Streptophyta; class Magnoliopsida; order Santalales; family Viscaceae; genus Viscum; species Viscum album. The sequence continues at coordinate 931,981,180 of OY728137.1, forward strand.
AAACATTTTAGTGTGATCTAATGAAAATATCAAAGATCATTTAAAATAGAAAAGAGTGTAATCTTTTATATAAAGAAATAATTGAACCAAGAAGGTTTTAATGATAAAATATTAGTTTTATAAATATAATGGTTTCTTAAAAATAGATCATATATTTTACTTGAAATTGGGTAAAATTTTGGGAATTCCCCTTAAAACAGGTTTTCTTATCAGGAAGTATTGAGGAGGGAATCATTTAAAAACCTGCATATCTCCAAAAGATAATGATGAATGGATATTGATACATAATTTTGGATAGTATAAACATAATTTAAAATATGTACATAAATAAAATATATAACTTCATTTTAGTAGAAAGACAGATAGAGTAACCCGAAAGAATAAAGGAGGTTCGGGTAGAATCCCTTACGGAATATTGGCCTGGTATTGGGTGTACTTAGGAGGGCTTAATGAGAGGTAAAATGGGTTTATCATATTTTATACATAATTAGGTAAGTACGATGAAGGTTAAAAATCATACCCCAACATTAGTAATTACGTATAAAAGGACATAATACAAAGGAAATTCTTGAATAAATATGAGAAAAAGAGGATCCCTTACCTTAAGTCGGGTGGTATTCTCTTCTTGATCTTAATGACCCAAATAATGAAATTAGGTTCATTAATTAATAATTAAATAACCTAAAAAACATGTTATTAAATTATTATAACCTTATTAAGTTCATCCGTGTCATTTTTGATGAGTTAATAGGTTCAATTTCATTGTTTGGGAGCGTTTGCTTCCTTGGTTTTAATGATCGGTTCACTTATATTCATGTTTGGATAAACATGTATGATGAGAATGATTGTCCAGAATTGAAGTTATATTAAATTAGTGAAAATAAATAAGATTACATGGTTATAAAATTCATTTTTTTATTTAGAGTGAAGGTGAATCATTATATAAACCATTAATGATAAACGCTTGGATTAATTTGGCGATTTTTCTCATAATTAACTTGTTTTGTATTATTATTTTACATCATGTGTGAAAAAGGATTAAATAACATAAAATAAGATAAAATACATATTTAATTGTCTGTTTAAACCATAAAAATGGTTTTAAGACCATAATTTAATATGGTAATAGAAATTGATAACATGTCGTCCTTGAATGTGATAAATTAATACATCTCAGACGGTGTTTTCATTTCTTTCGTATAAATGAAGGGGAAAAGAGATATGATAATAAATTATCCCATTATCATAACAAAATTCTAGTACATTTATGTTACTGGATTTTTCATACCATTTGTATGAGGATAGGTTAATAAAGAAAAGATAACAAAGGAACATGAAAAGAAAATGAAAGAAAAGAAAAGAGGAATTTACCTCTTGATTTAATCTTCCTTGAGAGCCTCTTAAGGGTAGAGGATTTGGTATTTTGAGGACACTAATGGCTGATAGACGTGGGGGGGATCTTGGGGATTTATGTGGGAAGAATTTAGGTAATTAACAAGGCTTTAGATGAGTGAATAGAAGAGGGGATTGTTGGTGGTTTTTATATTGGAGGGAAGGAGGGTTTTCTTAATATTTTAATCATTACTTTATTATTTCTCCATAAGATAAGAAATAGTGATGATTGAATAACAAAAAATAGTAATATTTTCATTTAAGTCCGAACCCAAGGTGCTTAAATCATCCATGACTCAATAAATAGAGTGTTTAACATATAATCTATATATACAGTAAATTACTGTATTTTACTATTTATCAAAAATTCAAGTATTTCAGAAAAATCCCAAAACATTACCCTAAAAATTTTTCAATTTATAGAATCCAAAAATTAAATCCATTTTTCAGAAATAATTTTCAAAATATGATTAATTTAATTTTTAATTAAAATCATAATTTACTTGAAAAACACGGATTTTAAAACTATAACTTAATTTATAATGATTTCAAAAATTACATAAGGTCTTATAAAATTATCTTAAAACCAGAATACATAAAATTGTTAATTTATTAAAATCTTTTAGGGAAAATACATTTTATTTTAAATTACTTGATTAATTGTAATTAATTTTTTTATGACTTACAAGAATACCAATACTTTTACTGTGTTCATATTATCACATATAAGATTCCTAAATTTTATTTATATATTCATGGATGAGTTTACTATTATTTTGGATGATTTAATATTCATAAGGGTCATATTACTATTCATAAGGGTAGGTTTCTATTCATAATGGTAGGTTACTATTCACCAAAAATTAAGTTTGTTCCATCAGACCCCAAAAAAACACTCTGAACGCAACCATGTATGTCAGATTTTTAAAATTCAAATCTGAGAAGTGATAGTATTATGTTTAAAGGTCACATAGTACTTATTATTTTGTTTTGTTATAATTTTATGTGATTATATGACATAATTATAAGAAGCGAATTTCCATTGATAAAACATTGGGTCGTTAGATTATTCCCCACTTATGAAATTTTGCCCTCAAAATTTTGTTTTAAATTCTAATCCATAAACAGGTGCGGGTACTTTTCCTTCATTGCCTCCTCCAGTTCCCATGTTGACTTTTCATACTTATGGTTCTATCATAGTACTTTGACCAGGTGATTAGTCTTGTTACATAGAACTTTATCACTACAATCCAAGATCTTCACTAGATACTCCTCATAATAAAGATCATTCTCCTACTGTACCACCTCTAAAGAGAGTACATGTGAAGGATCTGGTATGTACTTCCTTAATAGGGAAACATGGAAGACATCGTGTACTTTAGACATGGTAGGTGGAATTTCTAGTCGATAGGCCATAGATCCAAAACGATCAAGAATCTCAAAGGGACTGATGTACTTGGGACTTAGCTTTTCTTTCTTCTCAAACCTCATGACCTTCTTCCATGGAGATATTCATAGAAATACCATGTCTCTAACTTTGAACTCAAGGTCTCATCGACGATTGTCTTCATAACTCTTTAGTCAACTTTGGGCTACCATGATGTGCTGCTGAATGGTTCTCACCTTCTCCAACATTTTTTAGACCATTTCAGGTCCTAACAGTATATTCTCACCAACTTCATCCCATCACACTAGTGTTCTTCACCTTTTCCCATAAAGGGCTTCATATGGTTCCATTCGGATGCTCGAGTGGAAACTATTGTTGTAGGATAATTCAACTAGTGGAATATGTCGGTCCTATCCTCCATTGAAGTCCATAAAACATGCTCTAAATATGTCTTCCATTGTCTGGATATTTCCCTCATATTGGCCATCAGTTTAAGGATGATAGGTCATACTGAAGTTCAGTTCAGTGCTTAGAGCATGTTGAATAATTTTTCAGAACATTGAGGTGAATCTCATATCTCGATCGGGTATAATAGATAGTGATATTCCATGCATCCTTACCAATTCTTTGATATATATCTGTGAAAGTTGATCCAATGATAAGTCCTCTCAAATTGTGATAAAGTGATTTGTCTTTGTAAGACGATCCACAATGACCATTACAGCATTGTTTCCACTAGATGTTCTTGGAAGTCCAGTGACAAAGTCCATAGAGATGTTCTTCCACTTATATGTTGGTGTGGGTAGTGGTTGAATAATCCCCTTAGAATTATATCTTTCATCCTTCACATGATGATATACCAGGAACTTTGATGTATACTCAATAATATCCTTCTTCATATTGTCCCACTAAAATTTCTCTCATAGATCTCGATACATCTTTGTCCTCCCTAGGTGAATAGAGAAGGTTGAGCTGTGTGCGTCATTAAAAAGCTCCTTGTTTATCTCTAGATCATATGGTACACATAATCATGACCCAAATATTACAACTCCTTCTTCATCAATCATAAACTCATAGGATTTCCCATTTCTAATAGCTTCCACCCTTTTTGGAATTTCAACATCTTTTCTTTTAGCATCCTTTATTTTATCCATGATGGATGGTTGAGCAATCATTTGAGAAATGATTGATGGTGTTCCTCCCTTAATGATTATCATTTCCATCCTCTAAAAATATAAGAATATTAGACCCTTTTCGATTCTCATTATTGATAAAGATGTAGGATCCTTTCTACTTAGAGCATCTCCCACCTTGTTTTCCTTACCAGGACGGTAGTGGATTGAGAAATCATAATCCTTGATGATCTATAACAATATTCATGGATGCATATTAATCTATTTTTCAGTGAATATATATTTGAGAATTTTATAATCATTATATATCTCACACTTCTCCCCATAGAGATAATGCCGCCAAATTTTGAATGCAAAGATTGCAACTGCCAACTCAAAATCATGCATAGGATAGTTTTTCTTGTAGATTTTTAAGGCCTTGAGGCATAGGCTATAATTTTATCATTTTTGCATCAGCACATATCCTAATTAATTATTTTAAGCATCAATGTACACCACAAACAATTATCCACTTATTGGGAGTGTATGTATTGGCACAGTGATAAGCCTCCTTTTCAACTCATTAAAGTAGTATTCACATTCTTGAGTCCATAAAAACTTCACTCCCTTCTATGTCATCTTGGTAATTGGGTTTTAAAATCATAAAAAGTTATTCACAAATCTTCTATAATACCCAGCTAGTCCTAGAAAGTTGTGGATCTCCATTACATATGTTTTTCTGGGCCACTCTTCAATTACCCTTGTCTTGGTAGGGTCCACAGATATTCCTTTGTTGGGGATAACATTCCCCAAGAATGATACCTCCTCCATCCAAAACTCACATTTACTATACTTTTTATATAGATTATACCTTCACAAAGTCCTTATCATAGTATTCAAATGCTCCTTGTGTTCCTCCTTTCCTTAGATTATATCAAAATATCATCAATAAAGACTACCACAAATTTTTAGAAGTAATATCTAAATACTCTATTCATTAAATCCATGAAACTTTTTGGATCATTAGTGAATCCTAAGGTCATAACTATGAAATAATAGTGTCCATACCTTGTTTTAAAGGTATTCTTGGGAATATTTTCATTCCTAATCTTTAATTAGTGATATCCTGACCGAAGGTCCGTGTTAGAGAAATAATTGGCCCCACAAAGCTGATCGAACAAGTCATATATCTGTGATAGGTGATACTTGTTCTTTATCATGATTTTTTTGAGCTTGCAATAATCAATGAAGTGGTGAATTGATCCATTATTCCTCTTGATGAAGAGGATTGTTGAACCCAATGGTGAAGCACCTGGGTATATAAAACCCTTCTCCTGATTCTCCCATAACTGCTTATTCAGCTCTTACAACTCTATGGTGTCCATTCTATAAGGTTTATTTGATATAGGTAGGTATCCATGAATAATTTCAATTGATAAATCAACCTCTCGATCACTAGGAAGACCGGGAAACTCTTTATGGAATACATCAGTGTAATCCCTCACGATGGGAATGTTTTCAAGCATGATCTCTCCTTTATCTCAATCATTTTATCTAGACATTCTTGTTCATAAGGAATTAATATCCACACTAGATACAATGATTCTAAATGAGATTCATCTTCCTCCTTATACTTGTGAAGAATTAGATGATGATTTAGGATGTGAAGAGTGATCTACCTTTCCTGACAGTTGAAGTTGGATTTCTATAAAGATATCCAATCCATGCCCAAGATAACATAAAACTCCATTAAAGTAAGTATGAAAAGATTTTTTGGGAGGTTCAGTCCACAAAAATTTACTAGGGAGGTGTTATAAACCTTGGATGCAAAAATTTCCCCATTCACAGTTCTCACATATAACATATCCTCCAAATTTTTAGGTGGTGTTTGAATAGTTCTACTAAACTTGCAAGATATGAAAGAATGCATAGAACCAGAATCAAATAGTAAGTTTGCTATTCTTGAATGAATAACTAACATACCTATCACCACATCATTGTTTGAATCCACATCAGCATTAATGATAGAATAATCTCTTCCTTGTTTCCTTGGAAGTTGTTGTTAATTTCCTATGAAAACCCTTGGATTAGGGAAATTTTTCACATAACGCCAATTCTCTTTGTGGTTATAACATTGCACCACTAGCTAAGAGTTTATTTGGACTTTCCTTTCTTCTTCCACATTAGTGGGATTCTTCATATCCCATCCTTAGTTTTTAGCTAGATTTCTCATCGTTCTAAATTTTAAGAAACTCCTAGTTCCCTTTAGATAGTTCCCAAGATACTTCTTCCCACAATTTTTACATGTGGAATGGTCGGGCTTCTACCCATCATGGAATTTATTTTTAGAACCTCCCACATTAGATTCCATTTTCCTCTTTTTGTCAATGGGCCCACAAATCCACTGAGAGTCTCCAATATCTATTTCAACCTTAAGGGAACAACAAACAATATTCTCATATCTATTGAAGTATCAAATCACCAACACATTTCATAGACTTATATTTAATCCGTTAAATAAGAGATCCACCTTGCTTTTGGTGTTCATGAAAAATAAATAGGCATACCTTGAAAGCCTTGTAAAGTTTTCTTAGTACACCCTGATTGACTCATCTTACATCTGCTTGAGTCTGAGGAAATCTCCTTTCATATTGATATAGAGGGTTTGGAGGAAAATATTTATTGAAAAACATTCTCTTAAATTCCTCCCAATCCATGGAATCAATTTCCTCCTAGGGATTTTTATTCTTGATCAGTTTCCACCACTGATCAGCTTCCCCATCAAAACGATAGACCTCCAGCACAACTTTCTCTTTTTTTAAGCATAGGAAGATAGAGAATATCTTTTCAATGGAGTTAATCCACTATTCTGTGAGGAGGGGATCGAAATATCCACTAAACATGGGAGTCATTTTCCACATAAAGGATTCAACGGAAACCTGCTCTTTCCTTGGTAGAGGAGGGTGTTCCACGTGTTTCAAGTTATTATTCATAACTTGAGCCAGCTGAGCAAGTACTGTCATAAAGTTTTGAGCACCCACTTCTATCATATTTGGCATATCAGTAGGTAAATATTCACATTCCCTATCACGTTTATTTTTGGTATGTATTCTTCTTTTTACTACCATTAACTAAGAAAAATAATGTAAAATTAGAGGGCTTGAATACTTAGCTATTGAGCACAAAAAGGAAATTTTGAACATAAGAGGATAAACTATTAAATGAGAAGTATATCCTAACTTGTGATTCTATAGGTTTAAATCTATATTTTCCTTGATCTATTTCTTAACTCATATTCTTATGGGATTTTTTTTAATTCCCTTAATATTGGTTTGTACTAAACTCATGAATTTACCAAAGCATATCCCCCGGGAGTGTCAAACCAAGAGTGCAATAAGGCCCATTGTAGTGCACCAGTTCCTATTCAAGTTTAGCTAAAAGAATTTATTTCAGGTTTTACCCCTATATAAATCTATTCCATATCCACATATACCTATTTGTATCCATACAGGGATGTATTTTCTTGATAAACAACTTACTTGATAATTAAAAAAATTTAGGGGTGTTTTCTAATACTTAGTCTTATCCTTAAGGTTATTACTAAAGTGCTCTATTCCTAATCTCCAAAAATAACTAAATCATCCTTTGATACCAAATATAGAGACTATATACTTTTACACATAACATTAAATTATTTTAAGCATAATAAAACATCATATTACAATCCAATGATCGTAAATTGTAGTGTATTGGAAGAAAAGGTACATAATCAAACATTATAAAAACAAATTTTTATTTATTATTCATAATGAGATACTATCTTCCATTATGCTCATACATCCTCATAGGGTATCCTAGGGATAAAATAAACAAAGGGATGAGATAAAATCTCATTAAGGTAAAAAGAATGGTAATAAAGATTTAGCACATGGGTTAGAGGGCATGGAATAATGATATAAAAAGGAATGGAACATGTGAAATCATAACATATAAACATGCGATCATATAAAAATGGAGTTATAATAATGTGGCAGCAACATAAAACATGAATTTAGAATGATTCAAGGCTCGTTTCACATAGAGGATCACAAGTTAAGGTTAACCACCAAGATAGTTGCACAAGGTAGCACGAGTCAAGGCTAACCGCCAAGACCGTTGCACATAACGTCTCGTGAGACTAAAATTTACCCAATTAATTGGATCACAATCTAGGTGAACCCATATTAATATGCTCATGAATATTCTTTCCACATATATAATCATAAATAATCAAACATAAACATAAGGGAACCCATGGAAAGAAATGGGTATCATAATCATGTCATAAAGCATAATGAACGGGCGTATCATAGAAGTGTACATGAAATAAAGGAATTAGAACATACATGGACATTAATAAGGTAAAATAGGTATATAACATGGTTATTGATGTCAAATAGAAGTGACAACGTGTAAAAAGAATATTTAAGAAACTTTAAAATTAAAACATTTTAGTGTGATCTAATGAAAATATCAAAGATCATTTAAAATAGAAAAGGGCATAATATTTTATATAAAACCAGAAGTGAACCAAGAAGGTTTTAATGATAAAAATAGTGGTTTTATAAATATAATGGTTTCTTAAAAATAGATCATATAGTGTACTTTAAATTGGGTAAGAAATCAGGAATTTCCCTTAAAGCGGTTTTTCTTATGAGGAAGTACTTAGGAGGGAATCATTTAAAAACATGTATATCCCCGAAAGAGAATGATGAATGGATATTGATACATGATTTTGGAGAGTATAAATATCATTTAAAATATATACATAAATATAATAGATAAGTCCATTTGGGTAGAAATAAAGATAGATCAACCCGAAGGAATAAAGGAGGTTTGGGTAGAATCCCTTACGGAATATTGGTATAGCATCGGGTGTACATAAGAGGGATTAATGAGAGAGAAAAGGGGTTTATCATATATTATAAATCATGATTTCAGTACGGGGTAGGTGAAAAATCATACCCCAACATTACAAATTATTCATAAAAGGACATAACATAGAGGATATTCTTGAATAAATGTGAGAAAGAGAGGATCCCTTACCTTAAGTCTGATGGTGTTTTCCACTTGATATTAATGACCTAAATAATCAAATTAGGTTCATTAATTAATAATTAAATAACCTCGACTACACGTTATTTATTTATTATAACCTTATTAAGTTTATCCATGTCCTTTTTGATGAGTTAATATGTTCAATTTCATTATTTGGGAGTGTTTTCTTCCTTGGTTTTAATGATCAGTTCACTTATATTCATGTTCGGATAAGCATATATGATGAGAATGGTTGTAAATAATTGAAGTTATATGAAATTAGTGAACATACAGAAGGTTAAATGGTTATAAAATTCATTTGGTTGTTTTAAGTGACGGTGAATCATTATATAAAACATTAATTGTAAATGCTTGGATTAATTTGGAGATTTTGCTTATAATTAACTTGTTTTGTGTTTTTATTTTACATCTTGTGTGAAAAAGGATTAAAGAACATCGCATAAGATAATATAAATATTTAATAGTCTTTTTCAACCAAAAAAATGGTTTCCTGACCATAATTTAAGATGGTAATATAAATTGATAACTCGTCGTCCTTAAAGTCTGCACGCACATCGAGATGCTTATGCAGGGTATGAGTATAAAACCTAGTAGGAAAACAATAATGTGTCCTTAACTGAAACATTTCTATAAAATTTTATGCCATGACATAAAAGTAAATGCATAGGTAAACAATAACATGTTGAGTCATCATGTGTTAACCAGGCTACCACTAACACTAGCCCTACTTTTTTAACTCTGTGTGAGAAAAGAATTTATATATGGTTTCCCTGAATCTTAAAACAAGAGACAAAACCATTTTAAGTCTCATAACATGTCACAAGGCCACCATGACTCGATTTATTTCATAAGGCTCTCATACCCTCCACCAAAAATCTTATGTGGGGCCAAAATATTTTCATTTTCCACTATCAGTCTTAGATTGTACCTCAAGTATTTAATCCCCCATCATATATCATTCAAAACCCCTCATAATAATTATGTGTCACATCACACATGCTCCCCCTATAATGGATTAACCAAGCCAAGATGGGTCCACCTCTCACTTTGATACCAGATCGAATAATTCTATGGGACATACACATATATAACTACACAATACATACTAAGAAAAGTCTTAATTTATACACAATAAAAATAATTTCAAATAAATAAAGGTCTTATGGTCTTCACACACACACAAATATCTCATGTCAACATAGGTTTCATGATACACACACAATAATTTTATATCAAGAGAGGTATCATAGGCCACACACACATGTGCACAAGCATTTCATATCAATAGAAGTCTCACAATCTATACACACATTCATAATCATATCATATCAAAAAACTCTCATAAGACACAAACACACACACAAATGTGTCACATCATTAAATTTCTCACGAGCCACACTATCATGCACAAGCATGTAAAATCAATAAAGGTCTCATGGGCCACACACACACACAATAATGTCCCATAATAAAAAATTTATATAACTTTCATAACATGGTATATAACTTTCTACCTTAATCAAATCAAAGCACAATATCAAGGTTCACCACTTAAATCAAACTCACACACCAACAGTCCCTAGAATCAACCCCAAATCAACACATGACGATTCAAGAGTGAAGATCCAAGAAGAATAAAATATCAAGGGACAGGATCATTTTAAACTTACCTAATGTGATCCAACAAAAAAACATATATATATGAATCAGAGAATAATTAAGAAAAATCCAGGTTTTCACCTTCTTTTTCCTTGATAATCTAGAAGAAATCACATTAGATTATGTCATAATTCCTAGATACATCTATGAAATTATGTATCAAGGGTCTTCGAAAAGGATAATAGGGAAGATCTTTAATGAATAATAAGAATGAGGAATAAATTATCACTTACCATGAAATCCCTAGGATTTACATCCCTAGATAAAATGGAAAATATCTCCAAAGGGAATAAATTCTACAAGATAAACCACTAGATCCCCTAAGTTCAAAATATCTAGGAATAAGAGGAATAATGATGGATTTAAAAGTGGTTTTGAGTTAAAAAATGAATTTTCATAATAATTAACCCTACTATCATGGCTTTGTCGCACTGTTTACCAAACTGTGTTCTAATAATGTGAGTCTCACTACCTCTTCTGGGAACTAACATAGTTTGGCTACACATTTTGGTAAAACATGCACTAACTATTATTTTTCTTATGTAATGAGTTACACAGTTACCTGGGAAATGTTTCATGATTATCTCTAATTATGTCTCAACTATGCATTACCCACTGCTCCTCTCCAACATACTATATGGTTACCTCAGTGAACCCACATAGTTTCCCCTAACCATTCTCAAACCATGATCCTCATTAAAGGCATGTAAAACCCTTTGAAACCATCAAAAATCTACCTAAGGCTTCACCCAAAAAAAACATAACTCAAAAAAAAATTTAAAAAAGGATGAAGATAATGTTTAACACACCTGAAAATAATAAGGAAGATATAATATCCCACTCTAAGTACTTCTTGTCCTTGATAAGTGTCTATAGATGTCCCACTCCAAAAACTCGAGCCCCTAATCTCGAACATTTGACTCCCACTATCATTCAATACCCCACCATAATCATCATTCATCAGTTGTACCTGAGGTCATGTGACACTCCCACTCTTGTTTGTTTTCTTGATGTGTTGATGTAAATCATCACCTAAGTGCATGCTTATTATTGTTTTTTTCAAGTGGTGATGTTATAAATGTATGGGTTGGTAAATAGATTCCTTTAGAGGATGTTCATGGAAGAAGATATCTATTTTGGCTTATATATTTCACTAGTAGTGGATTCCTGAATAGAGTGGTTGGATTATGGCATTGTCATGTCACAACTGTGTGCCTCTCTCTAAAATTGGTGGAGCGAGGTTATAGAAAGTTTTTGGTTGTGTGAACCTTGAGTGAGATAAGAAATCCTTCGGTGGTTGATCTATTGGGGTGTTGTATTGGGTGGAGATCCATGGGTTATATGGGTTTATTTTTTATGTTTACCTAGACTATTGATATGCGGCTTTAGGGGTTAGAGTTGGATTCATAGTAGAAAAATTAAAATGGTTTCACTTGGTAGTAATTGGTTTTATACTGATTAGTGGGATGATTGGGTTTTTTAGGCCTTTTGAGGCATGTGAGTGGGTTGTTCTCCTTTCCTTGAGTAGCATGAAATTAAGAAGTAATAAGGATAGGAAAATAGTGTTGTGTGTCCTAGGATGTACAGACCTTAAGTTATGATGTTCGATCAGTATGGGACCGAGCATCTGTATTTTTTAGGTAATTTTTTTGTTAAAAATTATGAACCATGTGATAGTATCATGGTATTAGAAGTATTTTTTGTGTGAGTTTAGAAAGAACTAGACCAGCGAATAGCCAAGGTGATACTGCTTATAGTGGTTCATGGCATGAACCAGATGTTTATTTTATGAAGGGCACCTTGGTAGATTCTTTAGAAGTTTAGTATGGGATAAATTATAAGTTATATCTTGTGGTTTTATCTTGGAAACCAAATTTAGTACTTAGAGTGAGATGAGACAGTTTTTTGTTCCTTGGAGTGGTAGAAATCGTGTAAGACATGGTGTTATAGGAGCATGATAAGAGGTGGTGTGCTGCAAGATTATATTAAAATACCCTTAGAGATTTTGATTATAATATTTTAGGAACCTTGGGTCTTTAAAAGACTCTGTATACTATCCTTTGGGTGAGCTAGTTGATGTTGTTGATAAATTCCATTAGGTATTTACTTCAAGAGTGTTAATTATGGTTATGAGTGTATCTTATTTTTAGTGACATAATAAACAACCCTGGAAGTGAACATGATGTGAGTCTCTAGAGATATTATTAGTGTTTTTTTGTAGATTAATGTAATGGAATACCCTATGGTTTTCATTGAACTTGTGTCATGCTCATGAAGAAGTGTGGTACAACCGTGATGTTTTTTTGAAAAATTTATGGTTGAGTGTTTTGGATTGGTAAAAAGGGCAGTGTTTATGGTGAAGATTCAAAGGTGGAAAATGAGGCCTTAAATTATCTAAGTATCCTTGGTTAATGGTGGGTTAGTGAGAAATTCTCAGTGGAGGTAGGATTGGATGATGATAAGGCTTGTTGGTGCCTCTATGAGTGAACTATGTCTTAGCATTATGAGTCCTTGGGATATCCCGGATAGAAGTCAGGAATTGTTGTTCTAATTCAGCTTGGCTCCTTGGGTGTATTTCATCACACATTAATTAAGGGTTGTTGACCCATTTCCATCATGAGACTCAGAATTTAACACATTTTTATGAGGTTATTGGGATTTCTAGACAAATATTTTATGAGGTGAACCCTATGAAATGCTAAACCCTAGAGGAAGGGTTTTGGAAAGGTCATGGTGAGGTTTTATAAAATAATGAATACTTTTGGATGGTGACCTCATACAAAAAATGGATGGATTTTAGTATTGAGTTGTGTAATACCGAGGTTGGATAAGAGGTTGGGGTTTGATATTGGTTAAAACATGAAATAATTAGTTGTTAGTTCTAGAATAATACTATAGTTAATAGTCTAGTGACAGTGGTGGAGGAAATCAGTGAGTTTGGTGGTTTATAGATAGAGGACCAATTATATATCCTACTGAAATGATAATTGGGTGTACGTTGGTGCGGCTTAACCAACAAGAATCGGGCATCGACACATGACTAATACGTGAGGTGAGGCCTCTTTGAGGTGGTAAATAAATGAATCCTAAGTCATGTTGTTGTGTGTGTATGAGAAGATTAGTTCATTTAAGGAATGATAAATGACCTATCAAGGTTAGAGTAGTATATTGATGAAATATGGGTTTGTGAAGTCATTGTAGGTTGTGAGCTCATCATAATGGTCTAAAATTTGAGGAATTATCAGCTGTGGTGCATGAAAAGCCTCTAATTTTATTGGTTGCTAAAAATTCCATGTAAGGTTGTGACAAGTCAGACTGTAAGAGTTATATCTAGGTGAGTAAATGGGGTCCATAAGTTATTCTATTGAATTTAGTGATGTAATAATGTCTGAGAGTTATTGGAAATGCTCACAATTGTCATTGTTTGGTTGATAGTGGTTTGTGTTTGTTCTTTTGTTTCCGTAGTTGTGGAATTTATTAGTGCACATCTAGAGTGGTGTGAAGGTGAACCTAACCCATGGGTAAAGTTGGTTAGTTTTTTCATTAATGTAAGTGGCCAAGTTTCGTAATTATATGATAGATACTCATGGGGGTATCGGTCAAAGGTGTTCAAGAATTAACTGGTGACACCAACCTATAGAGTAAGGCTTAGATCATTAAGTGAGCTTGATAATGGGGACTAGTATGGTTTATGACTTCATTCATGGAATAAATTGTGTAAAAAATTATAATAAAGTTCCATTTGGGCATTGACACATGGGAAAGTAAGGAAGTATGGTATGGTGGCTTGTGGGAATGATCAGGACTCGGTGTATGGGTCGTCAGTAGAAAATTCAGTGAGTTAGTAGTTATTGGGATGACTTTAGTTCAAGAAACCTTCGAGTGGGTGTAGTTAATCAAGAAGTGGTTGGTTACCTATTAGATCATATAGCATTCTTATGCATACCGATGATGAAAACCTTTGTAGTTCACCATGGGTGACTAATTTTTTTAGGTATATCACCTAAATTGGGGAACTGATGATTTCATAGGCATGGGAAAATTAGCATCACAGTTTATGGGACCATTTGAGATAGTGGAACAAATCAAGATTGTGAATTATTTATTGATATTCATCTATGAAATCTATATATAAATGATGTGTTAAATTTGTCTTAGATAATATTTATGAGTTGAATCCTTCACATGTGATTTAAAATGAAGATGTTGGGTTAGAGGTGGATACTTAATTTTAGGAATACCTAATGTGAATGGATAATTGGAGTGAAAAGTACTATGATGGAAAACAATGTCTCTTGTTCAAGTTTTATGGAATCATAGACATATCTAAGAAGAAAATTGGGAGTGGGAATCAGATTTGTAGGCTTAGTGGACCGAGTTGATCGAGTAAGTTCTCTATAGACACTTCTAAAGGATAAGAAGTCCTTAGTGGGATGATTTTAATTTCTTGTAGTTTATAGGTGTGTTATTCCATGTTTGATCTTTTCTTTAAAGTGTGTTAGTTTATAATTTGTTTGGGTGAATTCTCGGGTACCTTCTAGGTGATTTGGGGGTTTTTAGAATCTTTTAAAGGGGGTATGATTTGAACACAATTAGGCAAAACTATGTGGTTTCCCCTAGTTAACATTTTATCTTGTTGGAGAGGATAAGTGTGTGGTTCAAAGTTGGAACACGGTTATATTTAACCATGTGACATTCCCCAGATAACCATGTAACTCAATATAGAGGAAAAAATCACAGTTGTTGCATGGTTTACCTAACCATATGGGTGCCTTGAAAAGGCATTGAACCTCACATAGTAGGCGCACAGTTTGGTAAACTATTCATGCAATATTAAATGATCTATAAATTTATATTTTTATATGAAAAATCCATAAAACCCATCATTAATCCTCTTATTCCTTAGGATCACAAACTTAGAGACTCCAATGTTCATTCTTAGTGAATTCATTCCTGTAGAACATCTTTATCCGATGTAGTGATGTCAGTCCTAGTGATTTCAAAGTAAGCGATCATTTTTATCTTTTCTTCTTGTTCTTTCTAGATCTTATCTTTTCTCCTTATTTAAGACTCTAGATATGAATTTCCATGGTTGGATATAAGAATTCAGACATGATCTAAATTCATTCCTTTTATATTTTCAAGGAAAACGAAAGTGGAAAGTTAGGTTTGTATTTATTTTTCTCAGATTCATCTAGATCTGCTCATTTAGTTGGATCTTGTTTGGTGTGCCTAAACCCACCCTAGGCCCTGATATTTTTTTCTTCTTATATATTCACTCATAAATCCTCGTTTAGTTATTTGGGGTTTGTTTTAAGGATTTTTGGTGTGCAATATCGAATCGGGTGGTGAACCTTAATGTTGTTAATTGATATGTTTAATATGGGAAGTCATTACCATTTTATGGACATTATATAATAATTGTATGATCTTAAATTCTTATGTATGTGTGTGTGGATATAAGACCTTTCTTGTTATGAAATACTTGTGCATGTGTGTGTGTGTGTCCCATGATTCTTTTCTTAGTATGACATGCTTGAGCATGTGTGTGTGTGACCTATGATACTTATCTTGATTTGATAGGTTTGTACATTTTTATAGCTCAATACTTTTATTTTTATGGTTTGTTTATGTAAGTATATATATGGATATAGAATTTTGTTATCTAGTATAAAAGTGACTGGTGGACACTTAATGGCTTGGTTAATACCTTAAAGGGGGAGTATGTGTGATGTGATATGTGGTTATTATGGTGGGTTCTTGAATGATAGATGGTGGTACATGATTTCCTTGAATCCTAAACTAAGATTGGTGGTAGGGAATGACTTCCTTGTGGACCGACCTAAAATAATTAGAGTGGCATGATGGACTTATGAACTGACCCAAGGTATGATGGACTTGTGGCCTATTAATAGTCTTACATTGGTCATGTGGCATGTTTAGAGATTTATGGAAAGTAAAAATAACTTCTCTTTGAGCATAAATTCAACGTATATGGGGCTAGGTTTCATGATAGTCGGTTAGTGCATAATGATTTGACATGTGATTTTTTACTAGTGAATTTACTATCTATCATTACATACACCTTTATGTAAATGGTTCACTTATGTTAAGTATGCATTAGGGGTGTCCTATTGGGTTTATACTCACACACTACATAGACATCTCAGTGCACATGCATACATTATAGTCAAGGATCCAGAAAAGGGAAAGGGCCTTATTTTAGGTGGTTGAGCTAGAGGAGCAGGGAAGATGGTGGAGTTATAGTGGAATGCGAGTGGGTTTTTATGGTGTTTCTTATTATATTCCATTTTATTTTCCTTAGTAATTTCCCTAAATTTGGATGATTTTTCAGTTGTCTTGCATTACATGTTATTATAGCATGGGTTGGTATTATTATTATATGATCTTCGGTTTCTTTTTTAGTTATATTGTTTACTCTAATTATTGTTTCAGTTTTTTGTACTCTATTTGTTATCTATTACCAAGGAAAATAATCACCCCATGTTCCAATTTAGGCCCTCACCTCTAGTCAGAATCCTCTTTCATATGTGGAGGCATGTATGAGTTCTTGGGACACTCCATCCCAGACCCAGTGATATGAGTTGAGGCATTACATCATGTGTGCTAATGTGGTAAAGTATTTTACACAATAAATGCCTCCAATTTTCTACATCATATATGTACATGTGTATCTTATAAGTGTGATCTCAATATCATATTGAGGAATCACTATGAAATAATCATCTAGCCAACCCATAGGTAATCAGCTTCTAGAGAAGAAACACGGTTATCCAAAAACATAAATAAATAGTGGATGACATCACACTGGTATCTTAGTGAAACACCTATAATGGCCTATCCAAATATGGGAAGTGAAAAACCCTAAGATTTAAAAAAATACTTTGTTTGATAGCTTATACAACATGCAACATTGATCTTAAATGGACCATGAAATATTATTATTTAAATATGATCGTCATAACCTAGTCACTGAACTAGTGGATATGAACAGAATTAACGATATTATGATATATATATATATATATAAAGTACCAACTCAATAAAAATTTGTTGATTAATTATTAGTAAATAAGCACTCAATTTTTAGTAAAGACACTTTATTCTTCAAAATATGTATACTTCAAAAATGGTTTTTATTGCTACATATGAAAGAATATTATAATTAATTTAAAGAAATTTTAAAAAAATTATTTCATAAAAATAATAGAATTTTTAAAATCAACTTAAAAAAATTATCTTACATTTAAATATTGGTATTTTCCTGAAATGAATGATTTTTCAGTGAATAGTGAAGAATACCGATTTTTCAAATACTATCATGTATTTCTATTAAATAAAGTAATTTAAAAATCCCATTATATTTTGATTTAGTCTTGAAGTAACATATTATCCATTTGATTTATAATAATATAATTTTAATTAAAAAAATTATAATTTTTATATAAGTTAATTTTTATGCTTAAAAATGCATTTTTCTAAAAACATTGTATTTCATTGCGTTTTATGAATTTATACTAAAATTAATTTCTACCACTTATAGAAAATTCATATTAAAAAGCTTGTATCATTTTTTGAATTAGTAGGTGAAATTTTTTTGAATAGATCCCTTTTATGTTTAGCCATTATGAATAGTAACCATGGTAAAATTTATCACATCAATGAAGGGTAAATCGGTTAATTATGGTTAAAAATAACATGATAAGGCATTAAAAATCAACCCAAAACTTGAATTTATTTCATTTTATTGGATTAATTCATTCATATTCATCCCAAGTCTAAAAATATGAAATTTTTGTTCCATTTGAACTTGGTAGTGACATTTATATTATTTTAAGTAAATAAAATTACAAAATATCTCTCTCTTGCTTTTAATTTCTTTTACATGTTCACATATGGATGAGGTTATGTTATGAATGAATATAAAATATAATTTTGAAAATAATTAATTTATATTTATCATGATAACTTATTTCTAATTTTTATCGATTGAATAATTATCTTAAATGATTACGTAATGCTGACATGATATTAATTCAATTAATATAAAAATAAAATAAATGGTTTTAAAAATATTAACAATAATAAAATTTGTTTAATTATTTTATACCATTAATTTTATATATAATTATAACATTTTATGTTTGTTTTAATGGATTATATTTTAATTCCATCTTTATATTGATGCTTAAAAATTCAAGTTAAATGAGTAGTGTAAAAATGAAATTAATGATATTTTCAAAAAATAATATTTTATTAAATTATTTAATAATCATAAAAATATTTAAATAGGACAAGGGGGATAATATGTAGTCTAAAATTTCATTAATTTTCTATTTAAGGTTCAATTATACTTTTATGGTAACTTTTTTGTACCTTATAGTGTAAAAAACTTTTTTAATATGGAAATTGTCAAAAGGGTTAAAACAAAGTGATAAGGGTAAAAACACCACCTAAACTTGTAAAAAAATTATTTTATGAGATTTATTAGACTCATACACATATTATATTCTAATTATATCAATTTTTATCCATTTTTAATTTAAAAATAATTCATATATTAATTTAATAATTTAAAAAATTTCCATAATTCCCCTCACCTCACTTATAAAATTAAACCTCTCCTTTATCTTCTTTAAACCACTTTTAACCTACTAGATTGACCAAAACCTACCCATTTATCTTCTAAAAAACCTTAAATGAGTTCTATTTGTGGTGGTATTTCCAAAATACCAACCCTATGTACCTTAAGAGGAGATCTAAAGGAAGTCTATCGAAGAAGATGTGATCGTCTTTACCGACTCTTTCAATTTTATTTCTTATTCTACTTCCTATAAATATATTTTAAGAATTTTAAAATAATAAATATAGTATTATAAATATACTGATATGTTATTATGATTATGTTATATCCATTTTCCACCACTTTTTCATACTACAGAAAGCGAAAACATCGTTCGTACATATATATGGCTTACTATCTCCACATAGCAGTGTAATTTAGTTTTCATCACCATTTTACATGGATGGTTATAAAGATGGAAATAATTAATATATATTATTTTTATTAAAAAAAATATACTTCTATAATTATAATATCATATCTATATTCTTACCTTCCAATCCGTTGTAAAATGATAGTGTCGCTAATGCGTGTGTGGACTACCACCTCCATTAAGCGATAAGATCCATTTTTCATTTATGATTTACATGGATGGTAATAAGAATAGATTCAATAAATATATATTATATTTATATCATGATTAAAATTATGGAGATCATGGAACAATAATCAAATTATAAGGACTGGAACTTCTATGACAAAACATGCATGGTGAAATAAAGTAGTTAACACTAAAAACAAATATAATAATGAAATGATATTAACAAACAAATGATAAGATGTTATAATAGGATAATATATGATATTATAAATAATAATATGGTTTTTATAAATTAATAACATGTTTAAAACCATTATATAAGAGGTTAAAGCATGTTAAACTAAGGGGAAATGTGAGGTAAGGCGTTTCTTAACTCAATTTACTTTCATTAGATTATATCACTTCTTCATTGATTCTATTATGTCAAGATTATGTGTGAAATAAAATTTTATTGATTTATGTTTTATTTAAACTTATCTTGAGTGGATTTACATTTTTTACATATAATATCTTCTTTGACTAATTCTCATTTCAATGATATAATAATTGTAAGTGGTTTTTTAACTCAATTTCCTTTTATTGGGTTATACTTCAACTTCATTGATTATTTTATATAATTATGTTTCAAATGACCTTTTATTGTATTATGTTAAATTTATAATTTTTTTGGATTTAAATTATTTACACATAATCATTTCATTGATTAATTCTTTCTGCAATGATGTGATCTTTTTAATGGATTTCGTCTAAATTTCCACTCTATCAAGACATGTTTGGTATTATTCACCCTTTTATTTTTATGTGGTGTGTATACTAACCATTTTAGGTATTTAAAATGGATATCTATTTATTCATGATGATTAAAGTTTTAATTCAAGTTTACTCTTTCAAGGGGTTATAGTTTAAAAGTTACTAAATATTTAAGGATTTATTTTAACAATATCATTTTTGGGATTGAATTTATTTTCATTGAAGAAATATTATAATTTATTTTTTATAAGATACAATAATTTTCTTATACTTTGGATATTTAATGAGTTTTCATGTTTTCTTCCAACTTTTCCTATCTTTTTAACTTAAATCAAGTAAATAAAAGTTTAAAAGAAAATAATGTCTTATTTATATTTAGGATCAGGTATATTTTTCTTCCATGTCCATATTTTTTAAAATTGTTTTACTTAAGTCCTTTGTATTTACTCAAATGATTTATTAAGGATGGTTTAAGTTGTCCTTGACTTTTTACATGATCTTAAAGGAATATTTCTCATATTTTTTTGAAAGGTAAATTTTCAACTTTCTTTACAAAAAATCAAAATAAATGTTTCTTTTTAATATATATAGAATTAATAGATCTTACCAACTCCGTGATCATTTTATGCTCTTTAGATTATTCTACAAGTTCTAAATGGTTTTAAAAAAACTCTTTAATGAAATATTATTTTAATATTTAACTTAAATATTCTATTATTTTCCAAAAGACTTTATTTTACTATAAAACCTATTTTTCTGATTAATTGAAGATCATATTTCATCTATTAACTCTTTATTAATTTTATGTTCATTAACTTTCACTTGAAACATTAAATTTCT
Organism: Viscum album; assembly: GCA_963277665.1. Taxonomy (NCBI): domain Eukaryota; kingdom Viridiplantae; phylum Streptophyta; class Magnoliopsida; order Santalales; family Viscaceae; genus Viscum; species Viscum album. The sequence continues at coordinate 932,002,602 of OY728137.1, forward strand.
TGTGATAATTTTTATTAGACATTACATTTCTATTAAATATCCATATTCTATGTATCATGGATATTCTTATTTCCTAAATTGTATACCATTTCAACATATGGTGTTTTATTATGAAATTTAATTAATTGACTAGGGAAATTTGATATTCCATATTATTTACTCAATACAGATATTTTTTGACAAGTCATATTGTTTATGAATTATATTTATCATTCAATATATAATAAATTCATTATAAATGCAGTGATGGTTGGGACCTATAATTATATATCCCCTTGATTCATTGATAGGTCTCATGAGAAAAACCTATTGAATAACCTTATTAAATTGGTTTTGGTGTATACATACCCAAAGTTTAAACTATCTTGATGAAAGGTCTTGATGGTAAAGATATCATTATGTATAAGATCATGACATCCAATATTAATTATTTACTTCATTGATAATTCAGTTACTGTTATTCATGAGATTGTTGCATTGATATTATCCATGGATGCATTCTGTGCTCAAGTTATTAATTAATTGGAATGTGTTTCTAGTTATTTAACTTTCTATATTGATCATTAATTATTTACTCAAGATAACTTATGCTATAATTAACCTTACTGGGTAACTGAGATCACCCTTATTTTATTTCCTTTCCCAAGGATATGAAGAATAAATCTTTGAATGAGTTTCAATGATGTAGAACATTTTCTTTTGTTATGTTTTATATTTTCATTCCAATGTAAAATGAGAATCATGTATGTATCTAGTTCTTTAAGAATAATAAACTGATAGGTCCATTAGGATAAGATCCCTTGAATCTTATTCTAATGCAATAAATTAGACATTGGCTTTGGGATACTGAAGTTTGGGTTGTTACAGGAAGGCCCAGAATGCATGCTACATCCTCTAATGTCACTTCCATCTCCCCCTCAGGAAAATGAAAAGTTTGAGTTTCTAGTTTCCATCTATTGTCTAATGCAGCAATAAAGTGAGGATCAATGGATTTGAAATCATGCTTCGTTGATCCATAAAATCAAACATGTCATAGGTAAGGTATGATAATAGCTAAATGTGTGCTATAATGGAAATTATATGATATCTATATAATGAGAAGTTAAAAATATTCCCCTCCAACAATTCACATGAGACATGGGGTTTCTAGGAAAATAACATAGCCTCCCCCATCTATATGTTCTATATTTTCATAAATATATATAAGAAATTTATTAGTTAAATCCATTACAATTTTATAAATATATAATTTAGTAATTAAATAATTAAAATATTCACATATTAATATGGTTGATGGATTAATATTAAAATAATATGAAATTTTAATTTATAATAAAATATATCAGATTATTTATAAATAAATTCACATAAAGAATGGTTACAACAACATATCAACCATGTGTATTGTTCAAAGAATTACTTACACATCTAGGGAAAACCTTTTGGGTATGACTTTCCTAACCACATAAATAGTATCTCTATATTGATCCCCATTCAAGGGGATAGTCCATCTCATTAATAATGCACATCGACTTCATCATCCCAATTGGTCTCCACCAATTAAAGTTCTAAAGTAGTGAAAATGAATCAAAAAATAGTATAATGTTTTTATATTCTTCTAAAGGTATCCATGGATAATTATATCAGTCTCTAATAGTAGGGAGTTGATACACCAGATCGATGAACAAATCCCAAGATAATTTTATATATGAATATGTCATGATAAAATTTCTGAAAGGATATCATAACACTCAGAAGATACTACAGTCACAATAACATGTTTCTAATAAAACCATAAACACATCATCATTTCTACCAGTCAAAGGGTCATGGAACTTAATGACCTAAAATTTATTCTTGTATAGTGAAATGATCATATATGAAATGAGTTATACTTTTATAAAATCCTACATGCTGAAAATAGTAACCATATTGTATCCCTCTCTGAATACCATATCCTACCCACTTTACACTTTCCACAAAATACCTCACAGGGAGATAGAAAATTTTTTACACTAAACTAATGATAGGAAGCATCCAAACTCCCTTAAAGGCTCTATTGACACATTTCATGGTGTTTGTCTTCATGTGACCATATCACCTCTCATATTCATATTCTAGAGTCTATTTTTCTTTCAAAATTTGAATTATGTAGTCAAATACCTCTTGAGTAGCTTTATGAGTTAATTTGAAATACTCCTCCATCTTCTGCATTTGAGATTCATATGATATAAATTAATGAAATTTTATAATTTGACATAGAATTTTATGGATATAATAAGTAGTATTTTTTCCAAAAAAAATATATGTATCAAGCCTGATGATTGACTTTTTCCAGAATCCATCCTTGGACTCCTTTATACATTGCTTGAAATATTACTAATATAGTATTGATGATAATCATGTGGTAGTCACCATGTAATACCATAGACTATATTTACTCCTCGATCAATCGATTCCAATAAGAAATTAGGTAGATTCCTTCAATGCTTGTCACATAAATTTTAAAGAAATCCAGAAAATAACTCCAAATGAGAACTTTTCATTCTTAATAACAGTGAATGCTAATGGTACTACGGAAATATTTCAATCCTATGTGGTGAAATTCAATGGTGTTCTAGTATAATTTCTATATAGATATGTTTTTTAGACCTAGATAAATTTATTAAAATTCCTTAATTCATACACACGAGGTAATAAAACAAAAAATAGTTTTTCAAACACCACCTTTGACCAGTCAAATTAGTTTTATTGGTTGATATATTTCATAGTTTATAACTGGTAAACAACTTGATTTTTATAACACAAAATCTTCATAATTTCCATAAAAAATTTATAGGTTTCATCCTAGTATCTATACACTTTCGCAATGGATTTTTATCTATTTCCCATGCCTTATTTTAAGATATTTCATACCTGAAAAGTTATTGTGTTATATCCTTCATAAGAGCTACCAGAATATAATGACTTGCTATTATCATTTCAAAAATAAATATTGAAATGAATTCAGTGTATGAGGTTTTGTGACTATGTGACAGTCTTGGGTTACACATCCGTGTTGAGTAAATTTATTGATCCTCTAACAACTAAAATTTTATCAGGTATAGCTCATAGTCACATATCACAATATGAATCATAATTGTCATTAAAAAGTTTGTAGTGAGGTATATTTTATTCTTCCACAACATAAATATAATACCAATCAATATGGTATTATTTTATCATAGACTTTATTTATTGTTTGATTTCAAATTCTCTCTCAGTGTACAAAACACTATCATTCACTGCCAGATGTATATTCCATTAATAATTCGTAGAAATTATAAGCTTGGAGTAATGATAAATAAATTAAATTATACTAAGAGTGGAATTACATCTATAGACTATAAATATATGTAGTAGTGTGATTAAAAGTTCAATATAATTATACAATGATCATTTAATAATTTTCTTCAACATCTATTTTTTGTTTGGGATCCTTATCATCAAAGTTTGTATCGTTATATGAATCTGCATCATATGTGAAATTTTCAACCATCATGACTATATTTTTTGGATGAATTTCCCAAAAAGATACACTCTCTCTAGAAGGTTTCATGGTTTGATGATATGACATGATATCATGTAGCTATGAAGGACCATCTTTAATTTAAAGCTCATAAGTTGGGATATTGATTGGAGACTGAGATTCTAAGGCATCAAATAGAGTAAAATACAACTCCAAAATTTAAACTTTAGATTGATTTATATACAGTATAATACTTCTTTCTAGTCCTCATTATAAATAATGGGATAATTTATATAACATAAACTATCCTTATATTGAACATGTCTATAAATGATTAACTTTACACCTAGTTAACTATGAGGTTTAACTATTTATGAATTCTTATATCAAAAATCACCAAGGTTGTATAATCATTAACATTTAAAACTCATTTAGTTTGTATATAATACTAACTCCTTATTTAGTATCAATAACTTCATTATTATAATAAATATATATAGACATCATTTTATCTATATTTAATGTTTAAACTAAAGTGCTCAGTGGATATTTCAATCACACTAATAGGGGTGAATTGGTGTAGACCAGTTTTATCAAATTATTTAACCTTAAAATCTTACCCCCTATTTATTTCTCAATCCATTATCTTGATAAGATGTATGGATCCATTTATTCATTCCCAAAAAACATAAACAAAAGAAAAGTATTAAATAAACAAGGCACATCGGTATGCAAGATTTTTATAAGGTTATACCCAATTGTAAAAATATACTCATTATTGTGCTTGGATACCTCTGATAAATGTATTTTATCACTAATATTATAAGTGATTATAATGAGGCAGTTATTATGCTAAACCCATAGGATGTAATCACCCTTGTTCTGAAACTATCTCCCGATAGCCCTTCAGTCTCTTGACTGATATGGATATTATTATACTAGATAACTCTAGTTTTGTACAATCCCCTCAAAGAACTCCTAAAAAAGATCTTCTATATTATTAGGGATGTATTTACATAAACTATAAGATCTTATTCCTAAAAATATTTATTTTAATGCTAGTAAGTAATCAACTCTAATTGTGTGCACATCAACCTTGTACTCTATCTTTTAAAAACTCTATTTATAGGGATTTCTCTACTTCAAGTATTACAATGTTCATAAATTATATATGTTTCTAACAAAAATTAGTCTTACAAAATAAACCCCTATTACCTAAATTACAAAAACCTCTCACTTCCTTCAAAACGTAAAATTATAGATCTTTAACCTCTAAGACCCAACTAATCTTAAGAACTTTCTAGTTGGATTCTCCTCTTCTTCCAAATATATCATCAATTACTACAAGCCATAAATGAACACACTCTTTATATAGTTAACCTTTATATAATAAATATAGTCTACGAGATCCACATCTTTTACCTTTCTCAAATATCATCCAACTAAATTTAACTCCACAAAACATAAAAACATCTTACTTCATCAAATTATCCTGAAAAATATTAATGTCATCTATTCTCATGCTTCTGTGAATCTTGGCTAGAATCACAACTTCAACTTCATGACTTTTATATTTTTTATTTTTATCTCAAAATCATCACCTTGACTTTGAATTCATATAAATTTTATGTGAATTCACATGGAATCATTTGGTTCACAAACTTTCACAGACTCTATTCCACATTTACTTTTGGTTTTGCCACCATCAATGAGGTTTTACAACCATATTTATCTTATATATCCTCCTTTTACTTATTATTCCATACATTCATAGAATTTTAATTTTTGAACATAATCTAATAGTCCTTCTTATCTTATCATTTTCACCTTTAATTTCTCTAATATATATTTCAAACCCTATCTTATGATATCTTAACTCCAGAACTTCTGATCAGTTTATCTTTTACTCATCATAACTTTATAATATCTGATCATATGAACTTAAAAAAATTTATATCTTATAACACCTTCAGGTTCATCTCAATAACTATCATTTATAACTTCAATCAATCATACATATCAAGTAAGGTTTTCTACCTTAGCTAAATAATTGGATTTATGGCTGCTGACACGTATGTAAGAAATGTTTATTCTAACATATCTCAGGGATATTTTTCCCTTTCCTGCATTTTCATTATTTTTTGAAAAATATATTCTATATGGTGAAATATATTTATTATTATATGAATTTAATAATCTCTAGAATAAACTTCAAATATTCTTTAAATCATCTAACTTATGGAATAATTAAGAAATAAATCATGCACCTTCTACCACAATCTCTACTTCCAGTACTCATTTACTCATTTTTCATGACACATCTTCCACTCTACCTACGTCTATAGTTATCCTTTCATAAGTAACTTCTAAATAGTGTATCTTCTAAATTATCTTCTTCTGGTTTAAGATTTTCCAATATCATCTAAGTGTAGTTCACCTTTCAACATTAGTTTTCCATACTTTGTAAACAAAATGATAGATTCTCATATTATCCAATAAAAATATGTATTTTACAGTGATTTCATAAACCTTAAAAACTTTTCATATATTTACACAAAAGTTCATCTTAAAAATCATCAAATATGTTACTTTCTAAAATATATATCTTCACTCAATAGTATCATTATCTTCATCTTCAATTCTTACTCAACATAATTACTTCTAAAAGCACATTTATCTTAAATTATTTGGATTAATCATTTGGACTCCAAATATCATTCAGTATTAACTTTCAAAATTAGATATAGACTCTCCTTTTATTCCAAGGTATTAACTATATTCAATTCTTACTCAACTTCATTAGGAACACATTTATCTTCCATTATTTGTATTAATCATTCAGACTCCCAATCTCATTCAGTGTTAACTTCTAAAATTAGATTTTGAATCTCCTTGTATTCCAAATTATTAACTTTTGAAACTCCTTATATTGTTCTTTTAGTCTAAATTATTTCTTCATCTTTATCCATTATTACTCATTGAATTTACCAACCATTTTACACTTATAACCTACAATTGATTTCATCAGTTATTGATAAAAAATACAACACTAATCATCATCCATTCGGTTTTTTAATCTCCCCCTTTATATTTGTTATTAATAATCAATATAAAATAAATTAAATTATCTTACTTCACACTTAACTTTATGATATCATTATTTTTTCTCATGTTTCTTTCACCCCCTTATTGAAAAAAAAAATCCAAAATGGTAAATGGTGAGAGAAATTCACAATCATCTTGTGAACCAATCAAAACATGAAATTTCAACTTCTCTATCTTATTTTCCCTTATATTTAATATAAAATTGATTTACTTATAATAATTATGGAATCATTTTTCTTAAAGAAATGATCCATAGATTAATTATCTCTACATTGTTGGGAAAAAATCCCTTAAGGTAACATTGATGAATTTTTGGGTTGATTATGTTTGTTGAAAAAGAGGGTTTCCATGGTCAGTTGTGGAGTTCCAAAGATATTTTTGAAAAAATATGTTTACAAGGATCCATGACAAAGTAATTGACGATCTGGAGGTGGTACAAAAATATTTTATATAATATAGCATCATTTCCCAATATTTTCCAAATTTTTAGGTCAAAAAAATAGATAATTGAGAAAAGTGTTTTTGGAAAAGTAAGTTACACACAAGTGTTAATAAGGTTTGTAAATTTGTACACCAGGAATTTTTAAATATCAGTATATAAAAATATGGAAAAGGAAAAAACAGTGCGCAAGTTATGGATTTTCATGCAAGGTGATTTTGCACGAAAGAGACTTGAGCGAATTGAGTTGCGCGCTATGGGAAAAGTTGTGTGAGATGCGCACAGGGTTAGAAAAATTACTATAAATAGATAGGTATCTATATCATTTGAGTGTTCTCAACACTTAGAGAAAATCCTATATCTGGGCTGCACAAGTAGTGAGTGTCACGCAAGTAGTGAGTTTCCACTCAAGTAGTCGTGCAAGAAGGGAGTTTCACACAAGCAATGAGTTGAATGTAATATTTTCATTCCAGAAAGGAGTTTCACCAAATAAGAGGAGTTCCATATAATAGTGGAGTTGTGCGCAAGTATTGATTTGTGCATAAGAGTTAAAAATAAGTAGAAATTTGTGTACAAGATATTTTTTCATGAAAAAGGCATATGTTGCAGACAAGGCATTAAGGCAGCGTGCAAGACACCAAAGAGTTATGAAGAAGTTTTAAGTTGCCCGGTACACCTATGGTAAAGTGATATTAATCAATTGGATGAAAGTGGAACTTCAACATAGTATCTATCTATAGTTGAGTGTGCATGATTTCATGAAAATTAAGAGACCTATAAGTCTGTAAACTCTGAGTGGGTCCCTTCTAAGAGCATTGAAAAAAGGAAGAGGAAGACGGTGATTCTTTCCACCAGTAGTGATCCATAGAAAGAGACATAGGGAGTGACCCTTGGGAATATAGTGAGAAGACCCTAAATCTTATAATGGTAGTGATCCTAGTAATAGAAGTGATCTGGCCCAAACATCATTATTAGCAGTGAGCCTTAGTGAATTTGGTACAATAAACACATTGTCATTGTATACTCCTTGGATGTATCTTAGTGAGGGTGAAGCAAGTAAAAATATATGTGTCCTTGTGATTGATTTATTACTTCAATTTCAGTACATTTTCATCAGATAAAATTGGAAAGTACATGATCAACATTAACATTAAAGAGAATAAGAAGTAAACCTTGTAATAAAGAGGTCAATATCCAGTGGGGTGGGAAGAAGTTATCAAAGAATACCCATACCCTAATTCACCCCCCCCCCCCCTCTCAGGGTATCTAAGACCCTTTTGGACTTATAATTGGTATTATAGGTAGGTTTATTTTATCAAATTTGTTTGATCTAACTTGGTTCAACATATTTTTGAAGTTAAATATTTAGTTTACTCTTATCCTGTTGTTCCATGGAAAAATTAATATCTACAAAGAATAATAAGAAGTCTGATGGTACTCCTCGGTGTGGAAGTGTTTATAGAAAGAGTGTGATTTAGTTGAAGGAAACACTAAGTGATCAAAATACTGATTTGGATAAGTTATACAGTGAAGAAACTGATATTCCAAGTGATGTTGGAACTACTAATGATGAATAAATTCCAAAAAATCGACCAGTAGATGTTGTCAACATGAAAAAGGAGTTGGATCAAAAATTAAAAGAGGAAAACAAGTCTAAAGATATTCATATCCAAGTACTATAAATTGAGGTCAAAAATCTAGAATGATTCCATCAAAGGCTTATTGATGTGGCTACTAATCTGAGGGAGAAAAATGATTCCCAAGATGAAGAATTGAAAAATATGTCTACAAAGATAAAAAAACCAAAAATATGATGAAAAGGAAGATAACATGAACTCATATGAAATTATGAATCTAAATTCCATAAATTATGATCTTGCTACGTAGCTATCTGAACTAGTTCAGTAAAATAAAGGGCTACAACAGGAGAGTGCATGTTGTAATGATTCTATTTATTAGATAAATTTTAAGTTAAAAGAGAAATCTGACATTATGGATAAACTCGCCTAAGAATTGGAAGATGAGATGAGTAGTGGGAAGAATCTTAGGAGAGAACTTAATGATCAACTTGAATCAAAGGATGTGAAGATTCAAAAATTGGGAGAATATCTAGAATCAGTGAATAAAGCAGTAGAGAAATCTAATACCAAAGGGAATCCCAAGTTGAAGGATGCTCTAAACTTACTATTTGATTATCATTCGGCAAGTGATAATGAAATGAAAAGAAAATATGCTAATTCAGAGGAAAAACATGAAATGATTGTCTCATCCCAAAGGCCATCCAGTTTGAGAAAATCTGGTATTAGATATAATGAAACTCCTCCCATGAATGATAGTAAGAAAGTTGTGAAATTTTCTAGAGATAAGAAAAATCTCATAGGTGTTGGAGATAAACCTAAAAAGATTTTTATAGGAATTAATGACATCATGTGCTATTTCTATGGTATTTACGGTCATACAACATGTTTTTCTCAGAGGAATTAGAATATATTTCATTCTATGAAGACATTAATATATCTAAATCTAATAATATGAAGAAACATCTTAATAAATCCAAAAAGAGGAGTCTCTTAGAAGAAAATATCCATGAAATGATACTATTGTGGAAGACTAGGACACACAATAAGTATGTGTTAATAATCCCAAGGGAACAATGTCAAAATAAAAAATCTAGCTGCATCAACATATCAACCAATAAAGGATGAAATAATGTATTCCTTTAATGAAAGATGTTTTATATTTTTTCATCATGGGAATTTGGAAAGACATTGTGGTAAGAAGAAATAAGGGAAGGAAAATGAACCCAGAAGGAGATCCCCAACTCTAGAAGTGTATAACAAAAAATTCTCTATTATAAGACAACATGATAAGTTGAAAAATAGTTTTAAGGGCTCAGGGGAATCACAAGGATCTCAACAAAAGGAATATAAATCATCTCCTCTATTACAATCACAAAAATTATCTTGTAAATAATGTGAAAAAACCTGGAAGAAAAAGGGAGGAGATTCTTTAGTTGTGATAAAAAATAATGTAAATTTAGTGGAAGACTCAACCCCAACAAGAAAGGGTGGCATGAATCAAATAAATGATAAAAGAATAATGAATAAATAATTCCTTGAAAAATTCACATGTAATGCCGCATGGTGATAAGTGAAGGCAAAAGAAATATCCCTCCAATGGAGGAAGAAACAAGAGTGGATGACTAGTAAAAAGATTCTAGCACAAAGAAAGATCCATAAAAAATGGAATATCAGCAGAGCATCAAAGAAGAAAATTCAAACAAATTAGATTCAACCCAAAATTGTGAAAAAGAAAAATCCTACAAAATCAAAAAATCAGAATAAGACTAAACATGTGAGTAAATAACGTTTAGTCATATGGATAGAATAGTTGAAGTTGGTTGGATAGTTGGAATAAGAACAAAAAATATATAGTTATTTGAAAGAAAATATCAAAGGGTTGATCCATCAGGATCAACCACAATCCTCTTCTTGAGGATTCCAAAGGTTCTCCTCTCCCTATGTGTATAAATTATATTAACTAATGTTCAATTGTTTCAGTTTTAAGGGGATATACGATCCAAAGGGAAGTGGAATCAAAATATGCAAAGTGGTGATGTGATGTGCTTCAGAATATCAACTAATTCAAATCAGTCACCAGAGTTGAAGAAGAAATCTAGGATAATTCCTTGAAAAGAGTTAATGTTATATGGATGCATGAGATATGGGTAATTAATTGAGTATAATGAAATGTTATGGCATTATTAACTATATTTCTTATTTCCTACACCGAGTTTCGACTCAGTAGGCTTGGAGGTTTTGTTGATAGCTCATTGCTAAGTAGTAAAAGAACCTAATAAAAATCTCATTTAAGATAGTTAAAACTAAAAAAGTTATTGAACTGAAGAAGTTTCTTAAACCTACAATCACCTGTAAAGAAATTATGCGGGATAATAAGAATGTTTTTGGATCTAAATAGTGGTCCTAACAACTAGAAGAGTTTCTTATCATAGGGAGAGCATTCTGTATCTTAATCATATGAAAGATATCAATGGTATAGAAAGGATGAAAGTTTATGTTCAAGAAGTCTTATTGGGGGACAAGCAACAATATTCATGTACTTCATGATTATATATGTTTCTATAATAATGTGGTATTAGCTGACTATTTTTAGGATACCACGAAAATGTGAGAGAATATTGGAAATGGTTTAACAAGAGGCTATGAAAGTAGTTGAAAGAGATGATATCACTGTAGCAGAGAATGATCAGAATCTTAAACAAAAAAGTGTACAGTTTCCTAATGATAGTGACAAATAGGTAATCAAATCAGAGGGATTTGAGGTGAAAAATTATGATTCATAAGAAGATACTAATGATGAGAAGGAGGAAGCAGCTGGAGATGAGAACTGGGTTCAGGATATGAATGAAGAGCTTGACCAAATAGTAAATAATTAGACACAGGAGATTGTTTTGAGTCCAACATATGGAATAATGATTCCAAGCAAAGCACGAATAGTGTGTAAAGGGTATGCCCAGATAGATCATATTGATGTTGATGTAACATTTTCCCCTGTTGAAAGTCTAGAGACAATCAGATTATTCTTGGACACAATAGTGCTATGAAGGTTTAATTTTTTTCTAGATGGTCGTTAAGTCATCACTTTTTAATGGGGTTCTAGAATAATAAGTGTATGTTGAGAAACCAAATGGTTTTCTCATTCATGAAGATGATAATATAGTGTGTTGTCAGAATAAGTCGATGTATGGTTTGAAGCAAGCACCAAGAGCATGGTATTTAAGGATCGATCAGTTTATAAAGAATCTTGGTTTCTAGCATGGTGGAGTTGATTACAATATCTATGTCAACAATGAAATTAATCAAAGGATGATGGTACTGGTGTATGTAGATGAGATAATATTTGGTGGATCAGATGAATCACAGTGCATATAGTTTTTCAAATTCATGAAAAGTGAGTTCGAAATGTCCATGATTGAGGAAATAACATTTTCTATGGTTTACAGGTCACACAAGGAAATAATGGCACATTAATTTCTCAATAAAATATTATAAGGGGATAATGATAAGATTTGTAATGGATAATTATAAGGAGATGATAACTCTGGTGGTTACCTGGATAAAACTATCATGGGATGATGAAGGCAAAGTAGTTAATGTCACTGAATACAGGAAGATATTTGAAATCCTGTTGTATTTAACAGCGACACGACTATATATTGTTGGTTCCACATTTCAAGCAACATAGTATCAATGAAATAACAAAGAAATACACAATATTTCAATGAAAATAATACTTCATTATATCAAGGGCACATTAGATTTCAGTTTGATGTATAATGACAAATCTCAACATGAGTTATTGGGATATGTAGATGCAGATTGGGTCGGATCAGCAGATGATAGAAAATAAATATCGGGTGGTGCATCCTATCTTGGTGGTTTATGTGTTTATTGGATAACAAAGAAACAAGATTTTATTTCTTTAAGCACCGTAGAAGATGAATATATTGCAGCTACTCGAGAATTCATTTGGTTATTATGAATAAAGCAGCAACTTGATGATTGAAAATTCATTTTTATTTGATTTTCGAAACAATCGCTTTAAGGATAAGCAGTAACCGGAGGGATACAAAACCAAATATGTCCTGATTCAAAATTTGAAAATCAAAAACCAGAAAGTTCACATAACCCAAGATGATAGCGATCCAGGTCCATCAGTCGAATTCCCATCGCCTCAAACCCTCGTCATTAACCCACAATCGACGTCACCATCATCACCACTGTCAGGGTCACCATCCACCGCACCAGTCGTCGGAGCCCGGATGAGTCCATCTTAGTCTCCAACCAACATCATTATGTTGGGAAAAAACCATTTTCATTTTCGCCGTCCAAAAACCATTGTCATCGTCACCATCCAAAAATCATTTTTATCATCGTCGTTCGAACACACACCAGATCGTTGGAGACTATCGGAGACCTACGAACCTCCTTGAAACAACAGCAGCATATCATTGAACAAAAACCAAGATCAAACCACAAAAACACCAAAAACCAGGGAAAGAATGCCGCAAAAAAAACAAAACAAACCCAAGAAGAAATCCAACAACCCCTTGGAAAGAGGAAGAGAAACCAAAACATCAACAAAAGACAAATCAAATCAGACCGTGTTGAGAGTACCTTCGGCCGCAAAATCTCACCTCCCAAAACCTCTAAGTAACCACCACTCCCGATCTGACTCAGAGAGGAGTGGAGGGACTTGAGGTCAGGGCAGATATTTAAATGACCTAGGACTCTGAACATCGGCATAAAGTTTGCGGACATCTTGAAAAAGGCCTCACCCAAATAAGTGTTTGAACTACATCAACTGGATCGGGGAGTTTATTCGACTCCCCACACTTGAAAAAGTGTGGATGTTGGAACCCCCCTCCGCCTGAGGTATGGTGTTTTTTTCCTAATGCACTGGTCTATATTCTTTACCATGTTACAGACTAAAATGAATTGACCTTTAGGTTCATTGATGAAGTTACCTTCAGGTTTATTGAAAAAGGGGGAGAAATTGTGGCTATATAAGGGATAAAATTTCTTAGTCAAGGCACAGGGAGAAGCTGACAGGTGGAACAGTGAGATAGGGGGAGTAGCAAGATAGGGGGAGTTTTAAATCAGACAATTCTTGAAGTGATCAATTAAAAGAAATATATCATGATATATAGAGTTCATGATGAAAGCAGTTTAGAGGTTTTGGAATGAAGTGATTCATTGATGAGCTTTTCATGTTACTCTTGTTTCTCAGGCCGAGAATGGCTTATATGGGATTAGTGTATATCTTGAGAAAATATTTGATCAATATCTTAATCGCAAGAATCAAATGGATATTGAATATGGAATAATATTTAACAAGGTATCAAAATTTGAAGAGTTGTCAAGAAACATAAAGGGGGAGATTATTGGGAAAAATCCCTCAAGGTAACATTGATATATTTTTGGGTTGACTATGTTTGTCGACAAAGCAGGTTTCTATGGTCAGTTGTGGAGTTCTAGAGATATTTCTAACAAAATATCTTGATAAGTAACCATGAAAAAGGATTGGATGATCTAGAGGTGGCAGAAAAATATCATATATAAGGTGGCATTGTTTCCCAGTGTTTTCCAAATTTTTGGGTCCAGAAATTGGAGAATAGAGAAAAGTGTTTTTGGAAAAGGAAGTTGCGCGTAAGTGTTAAGGAGTTTCAGAAAGTTTCCAGGAATTTTTCAATATCAATAAATAAAAATATGTTAAAGGAAATAAGGGCATAAAAGTTATGGTTTTTCGTTCAAGGTGAGTTTGTGCGAACTAGACTTCCATGAATGGAGTTGCGCGCTTGGGGAAAAGTTGTGCAAGATATGTGTATGGTCAGAAAAATGACTATAAATAGGTATCCATCCCCCTCATTTTAGTATTCTCAACACTTAAAGAAAATTTGAGCTCTATATCACATAATTAGTGAGTTTTTCACAAGTATTGATTTGTTGCGCAAGTAGCCATGTAAGAAGGTAGTTGTGTGCAAGCAGTGAGTTGCATGTAAGAGTTGCACGCCAAAAAGGAGTTGCACATAATAAGAGGATTTTCATGTAAAAGGGAGTTTAAAAAATGTATTTATTTGTGTGTAAGATTTTTTCACAAGTATAAAGTGGTGTGCAATATGTTTTTCCATGAAAAAGGCACATGTTGCATGCAAGGTATTAAGGCAGTGCGCAAGACACCCAAGAGTTGTGCAGAAGTTTGAAGTTCCCCAATACACCTATGGTAAAGTGATATTCATAAATTGAATTAAAGTTTAACTTCAACAAAGCATCTATATATAGTTTAGGATTCATAATTTCATGAAAATTACGAGAAATATAAGTATATAAACCTAAAGTGGATCCCTTCCATGAGTAGTGAGAAAAGGATGAGGAAAATGGTGATTCTTTCCACCAGTAGTGGTCCATAGAAAGAGATATAGGGAGTGACCATTGAGAATGCACTAAGAAGACCTTAAATCTTATAAATCCAGTAGTCCTAGTCATATAATTGATCTAGACTAAACATAATTATTATCAGTTATCCTTAGTGAATTTGGTACAATCGGAACATTATCATTGTATGTTTCTTGGATGTAGCCCAGTGAGGGTGAACCAAGTAAAAATATTTATGTCCTTTTTATTGTTATATTTCTTTACTTTCAATGCATTATCATTAGATAAAATTGGAAAGTACATGATCAACATTAACATTAAAGAGAATAATAAGTGAACCTTGTAATAAAGAGGTCAAGATCCAATGGAGAAGGAATAAGTTATTAAAGAATATACATACCCTGATTCACCCCCCCCCCCCTCAGGGTATCTAGGCCCCTTTTGGACCTAACATTGATTCTATGTGTGTAATGAACAATGTAGAAAATAAGAGTGACTAACTTTGACATAAAAAGTGTCCATAATTAATTCACCATGTGAAAATAACTTTTAAATCTTCTTTCAAGGGTTTTCCAAAAGATTTTTATTCAGATTATATCATGCATCTATCTCAACAAATAGATTAAAACCATTCAACCCAAATTAGGTTTCTATCCTTTCAAATTACCATTACCTTTTAATCAAGTAATAAATCTCTCCCCATTAATTTCAGAAATTATTTTTCACATAAGTATATGAGAGTATATACATACCTCAACAATGAAATAATCTTCAATTTCTAGAATTTCAAAATCCATAATTTCATCATCGTCTAGGACATCTAAATCCTGAATCCTGACATCTGAAACTATAATGTTCAGTATCTTCAACTTATGGTTGTCTGTAATTTAAGCTATTTCACAACAACTTAACAAATTTCTAGAACCACTAGTTCCATAACTCACTAGAATTTTATATTTCATTAGATATATATATTTTGTGGTTATTCAACTCCACTCCCACTAGAGGAGTAAACTACATCCATCTTCTTTATGAAGTATGATACCAATTCAAATGTTGTAAGGAGGGAAAATGATACCAATTGAAGTAAATTACTCCATTATGAATATCATATCTATAAATTTTTCACCAATTTTCAAATAATATTAATTTATCCCCCTAGATTATGTCACCTTCAATTACCTAAACAATGAGCATGAACATAATATATATATGAATAAGATTATTTTTCCTTTTCTCATTGGTTAAAGAAATGTGGCTAAGAAGTATTTATTAACCAATAAAATCCTTTAAATTCAACTCTAACTTTATTATAAGTCTTTATGCTTGATTCCTTTTTTATTTTTCAAACTTAAGCTTCCATGGTTAGTATATAATTTCCTTTACCTTCATATTTCATTTTGTGTGGGACTTTATTTTTCATAGAATCTAGAAAGGAACATTCATTTTTCTATATTTTCTCTATATTCCTTGATACTACCAACTGATTGGGAAAAACAATCATACAAAATTTAGGACCATACGCAACTTTATCCTTGTGTAGATATTTATTCTTCATAATAAATTTTGTAGTGAATGTATCCCTTGTGTTATCTTACTTTTATTCACCAACTTCTCCTCTCCCAGTAGTACTGTCAATCATCTCCCAGGAGTGTGAACAATATCTTTTCATCTTCCATATAGTTTTTTAACTTAAGTTAAGTTACCTTTCATTAGAAACATATCATTAAATTAAAATTATTCATCAAATATATATTCTTCTAAACCAATCCTTTTTCTTCTTCCTTTGATTGATTTATTTTGTTGTTTAATATTGATTTGTTTAACATTAATATTCATATATTAATTTCAACTATCCATGATGTGGATTTTCCTTCTACAATAGAATCATCTCTCTTTTAGTGCATCGTATTCCTTTACTTTATTCTTGGGTGAGTTTAGTTTAACATATTCCTTTTGTTTATTCTCCAAGATAGACTCAATATCTTCCTTTATTTTATTTTTCTTCATCTTTTGTGGCCTTATTCCTTTAGTTGTAACTAAATCATACTTGGTATGTTTAAACTAGAACTCATCATCTCAATATAATACTTCTGTGTAATCCCTCTTTATCTATATATTATTGACATGTCATTCCAATAGTCAAGGTCTATGTGTCGGAACTTCTCACAACATCAACAATATCTAACAAATCTTGATTCATTCCTTTGAGTTATAATCTGTCCAATTTTATCACCTTGTTTATGTTGTTGTTTTTCTTTAAAGAATTTATTTCATTTTGGAAACCATATGGGGAACCACATATTTTTTTATTTATTTCTTCCACAATTAAGGATATGGTAGGTTTCTAAATGTTTTTCCTCACCCACTTTAGTTCGGAATTTGAATTATAATTTTCACTATTAAAAGAATCAGAATTAGTGCATACAAAATTTATGGAACTCAGGGATACTTATTATAGGATCCTATATTGGATTTATATTCTAATTATTTTAATCTCTCTATTCCATTTGAATGATTCTTTTTAGGATTAAGACTCTTTTCATATGATTTTATGGAATAACTTCTTATTTCATTGTGTTGGGAAGTTTCGGGTTGAACTTCTTTGATATGTCTTAGTTTAAATTCAAGTTCAAAATACTTTAAATGATGTAATTTTTATCAAAATAAACTAAAATAATTCCCCCTTACCATTATTTCCTCATTTTTTCAACCTCATATTCATTCACCTCACACTTTTCTTACAAGTAATGATCAATCTTATTTATTCTTTTAGATTTGACCTCCAACTGAGTATCCTTGACTTCAATGATATCTTTGTGAGTTTCTTCTAGTGTATGAACCTTTTCCTCAAAAACATTATTAATCACAAATATCTTCCAAAATTTCATTACAAATCCAATTCATCCTTAAAAAACTTTTCATTACAAATTAATTCTTCAATGAGTTTAGTAAGAGTGTTAAACTTTTGTAACTTTTTAGCTAATGCATTCTCATTTTCATCGGCTTTTGATTCTAGGTATGTTTTATCATCATGAAGTCCCTTGATAAACATAAATATATAATTGAAAACTTCCATAAGAACTTTATTTGAATAATATTTGACTTCAAAGTAGAGTTATTAAATAAATTAAATAGACTCATACTCTTCATAGGGTGAATAAGATTCTTCTAGAGGGTCATTATCATCGGATTTATCAGAACAACTACCACTTTCATTACCTTTAAGTAGTGGTGAATATGATTTTTATTACTTTTGGGAAGTCAAATTACTTATTATATTAGCCGCTATTTTCTTCTTATTTTTTAGAGTTTTGGACTAAATCTCCATGTTGGAATTAATATGAATAACTTCCTTATTCTATGACTAAGGTATTTAAATAATTTCCTCAAATCTTAACTTAATGTAAAGTAGTTAAGATGACTAGGAAAAAATATAGATCTACTTTGAGGAAACTTGGATTAACTCTGATACCGATTGAAGTTCCTAGTAGATCAATTGGTCACACTGGGAGGGGGTGAATCAGTGTATAAAAATTTTACTAAATTGTTATAACATAAATTTTTAACCCCTTTTTAGAGTTAGAACCTCAGTCTCAATTAAAATGTTGGATCTATTTATTCCTTCCCAATATACATCACCGAATGCAATACAGTAAATAAACAAGACACAGTAGCATGAAATATTTTTACAAGGATCGAGCCCGATGTTGGAATCTTCTCCTTATTGTATTTGAATCCCTCTAAGACATGTATTTTATAACTAATATCGTAAGTGATTACAATGGGGTAGTTATTATACTAAACCCATATGGTGGAATCACTCTTTACTAAGAACTATCTCCTGATATTCCTTCAATATCCCGATTGGTATGGACATTATTATATTGGATCACTCTATTATTCTATAGTCCTCATCAAAAACTCTTGAACAATATCATCCTTTTTATCTAGGATGTATCTACATCAACTGCAAGATCTTCTTCCTCAACATAGATCTTCGACTGCCAGTAAATAATCAAATATAGCTATTCACAAATCGTTTGTGTGCTATATATTCAAAAAAACTCTATTTTCAAAGATTATACTTCTTTATATACTCCAAAATTTGTAAATTTTATAGGTTTCCACTAAATTTTGGTGTAATGCCTTGGCCTGGATCTCCTGAATGCCACCTGAGAAGGGGTCACTACATGAACTCAGGCAAGCCTTTTTATACACCAGAGGCTATCGACTAGCATTGATGGCATAACATAGTCATGGTGAGACTATTACCTCAATAAGAAGACTCAAGGGTCATGCCTAAATCTATAAAAAAATCAACATGACCCATCTATGTAACAGACATTCCAAAAAACTATAGATATAAAACAAGGAGAAAATGGGTCCCCATAGTCCAGAATAAAACAGTAAAAAATAGATCAGCAGTAGATAAACATGGAATAACAGGAATCATATATAATAAACCAATGTCACATTGGTTAGTAAACAAGTTGAACTTTAACTGAAATAAATACACCTACCTCCAGCCTAACTCACATAATCATCCTGTCAAAACCTCAACCTCTATGACCTTTTGATGGAACCATGTATCCACCTCCAAGAGATACTTGTGTCTTGAGAGAAAATAGGAAGTTTTTTCCTCATACATCAAAACTTATCTTATATACATGGGTAGAGGTGAGTCCAACAACCCAGTAGGAATCCTTAATGCCTCAATAATACTGAGTGTTGTTGTGATCAAGTGGGTGTGCATACATTACATATATAAGCAATGTATCCATGCCTGTGTAACACACCCACCTGGAAAAATAACACAAAGCATACAAGATATCATATAATTAAGTTAATCATGTTCTAATCAGGCCATTATGACACCTAAACATACTTTCTTTGACAAGTGATAGAAGGAAGGATTTAACCTCGTACCACAAACCCAAAACACACTCAAAGAGTCTTATCAAGTTGTATCACTAAGTGCCAATAACTACCTAAAGATAAAGGGTTGGTTTCATGTCGTGTCTAATAACAAAAACAAGATCCTGAATTTCCCTTCCAATTTAAGGGGGGATACCCACCATCCAACCACTATTGTAATTCACTAACATAAATCACATGAACCGGGATAGAGTGGTACATGACATCATGCACTCCCCCTTATATGCAAGAGGTTTCCGACTAGTGGAGAGGACCTAAACTATACTGTGATGAGAGTATACTATCTCTAATAGATGTCTATTATAGTAAATATATACATCATAAGTAATAAATTATAAATATCAGTGATGAACAAGAAGAAGAAACAATATCATCATAACATATTACAATATATAGAATACAATATCTAGTACATATAGTCAAAATATATCCCCACATATGGCATATATATATACAAAAGGAAAAAATAACAACATAATAAAAAAAACATCACTACCAAAGGTTAAGGATTATGTCCCACTATTTCCTTTATCCTTATCCAACATCACATACTTAGAAATTAGTTATAGGTCCCTTACTCTTAGTTGGATCCCCAATCATGAAGTCTATATACACATCAATATTCCTATGGAAGGTTTTAGAATAAACCTAGTAGTAAACCACCAATAGGCTCTTAGAATAGATGAAATAGGTGTATAAATATGGATGCATCAATAGAACTAAATAAATAAACAATAACAAAACTCATCAGGTCATCGTGTGTTAACCATGTCATCATGGATTCCTAGTCATACCTACTTCAACTTCATACTGAAAAGAAAGTCTATCAAGACGTCAATAGCACAAATAACACATGACCTACACCATCTCACTCATGTCATGCCTCACCAAGAACCCCAAACCATCCTTTATCACCCAAGGGAGGTCATGTAAAACACACCGACTCATCCTTTCTCACTAAATGGAGGTCACATCAAGCACACTTACTTATCTCTACTCACTAAAAAGAGGTTACCTCAAGCACACTGACCCATCCACACATACTCAAGGGTGGTCACATCCAGTAGCAGGCATCAAGAAACAAAAGGAATCAAAAACCATCATAAATAAAGGAATCCACCACCTAAACCCCAACATAATTTATCTAGTCCATACTAGCCTCAATTGAACCTGAATGTATTTCCCAAGGTCTAATTTCTCAGGTAGACAACCCCTATGTCACCCATTGGACGAGGAAAAATTCTAATTTAAAAGTTTTTTCCCCTCTAAAGGATATTTCATGACTATAAAAACCTACCTAGACATTTTTATACCATTTTATTAAGTCTCAAAGGGTTACACACACCCACATGAAAAACGATGCAAAAAATCATAAAAAAAGCTGTAAAATTGTAGGGACTTCCAACCTCAAAATTGATGAGAGTACATCACCATGAATCACCACCCAAAACATACCAACCTCACCAAATCCATAAAATCCAACCCATACCCTAAAATTAGGGTTTGAGAAATGGGAAACAATAAGAAACAAGAAAAAACAATGATCTACGGCTAAGAAAATGTAAGACTTACCCGAAGGAACCAATTGAAATGAATGAAACTTGAAATGGTGAAGAAATAGAGAGAAAGGATCCATATCCTACAAGGAGAGCCTTATAGAAACCAAAATACTATGATGGGGTTGAGGGGAGGAAGGGTGAACTTGAATAGGGGTTAAGGGGGAAGTTACCCTTTTAATATTTAAAAAAACTACCCATTAAATTTTCACAGTGTGACCCATAATTTTATGCCATGAACCAATGAATATAGGAGGTATGCATGTTAAACCTCAAATCTTTCACAGCATGAACACTTATGTATGTTGTGAATTCTACCTACAAAAACATTCCTACTGAAGTCCTGATCCTTTTATAAAAATAAACTCTCAAGCCACTATCAACCCCTCTATCATCCAAAAATGATCAAAAAACACATGATATAGAAAGAAAATAAATTTTAACAGACCATGAAAATATGAGGGGAATTATAAATTTACCCTTTAAGGACTTCTCGTACCTGAGAAGTGCCTCTGGGTGTCTCCTCTAAGCAACTCCAGGCACTGTGCCTAGATATCTGACTCCTTCTCTCATGTTTTATCCTGGATATGTCCATGCCACCATAAAATACAAACAAGAGTTGTTGTCTTACCATGCAGTACCTTCTCACTTTGTTCCATGATCCTCACTGAATGTTCTTCAAATGAAGCATCCACCTCTAACTCGACATCACCACCATCAATAACATGTGTAGGGTACGAATCATACCTATGGAGTTACAACACCAGAAACACATCATTTATACCTTAATGTTGTGAAGGAATATCCAATAGGTAATCCACTATCCCAATCTATTCCAAAATCTTGAACATACCAACAAATTATGGGGTTATCCTTACCTGATTCCTTAAATGATGATTTTCTAACTAAGATGACACCTGCAAACACTCGATCACTCATGGTAATCTCTATGGGTCTTAAAATACAACCAAAATATAAATGCTACCTAATCTAAGTGGTATCTAACTACTTTAAAATTAACTAAACTTACTCCAAAGTATCCTACACTAGGCTCAGACTGATAACTATCAACTTTCCTACATCAATCTAACATAGTAGAAATTGACCTGGTCAACCATAAAGAGCCTCAAAAAGAGTCATGTGAATTGAATCCTAAAATATTTTTATTGTATACAAACTCTACCAAAGCCAGGTGGTCATCCCATAACCCACCAAAATCAAGTACACAAGCTCTAATAATATCCTCTAGGATTTAGATCATCCTCTTAGGTTTTTCGTCTATCTAGGCATCCCAATCTAACAAAATACTGAAAGCAATGTCATAAAATCACACTATTTCCAACATATATAGCCTACCCAACTCATCTAGATAATGAGTCTCTTGAATTAGAAAAAAGTGTTCACCCTTCATCATTCGATCAACCACCACCCATACAGCATTGATTTCTTAGAGGTTTGGGTAGTCTCATGATGAAGTCCATAATCACTTCATCCCACTTTTATATTGCCATTAGAAGAGGCATAATAAAACTAACTAGTCACTAGTGCTCCACCTTCACCTTATAATAGGTAAGTAAGTGGGAAACAAACCCCACAATATCCTTCTTCAAACCTATCCACCATAAATGTCATTTCATATCACGGTATATTTTGGTCGATCCTGGGTGTACCTCACACTATGAGGCATAGTATTATTTTATCAACTTCTCTCTCATGGATGTGGGAACCACAACCCATCCATGACCATGAACAATATTTTTCTCATCCAAAGACTATCTTGGAATAGAATCATCTCCCATAAATTGCTCTTATATCACCTAACTGTATAAATTATATTCTTGTTTAGCCTTTACTTGATTTACTAATGAAGAATCAATGATCATTGGATTACATGTCATTATCCTCTAATATTAATATACACATTTCATTATAATCTACTAGTAAGTTCATGATCTTCCACTCTTCCTCTAATGTTCATGTCCCCAATTCATATGATTCCTAATGAGGGCATCCACATAAAGATTCCCCTTTCCTGGGGTATATGTCATCTCAAAATTGAACATATTAAAGTAATCAACCCAATATATTTTACATAGGTACAGGTCTCACTTAAAAAGGATTTACTGTAATATTTTTTGGTCTATGTAGATAAAAAATATCTCCCCAAATAGATAATAATACAAACACTTCAATACATGAACCACTGTAGCTAACTCCAGGTCATGAGTGGGGTAGTTACGTCCGTGGGGACATAGCTGATGAGAACCATAAGAGACCATAGGATCACCCTTCATCAAGACATCCCCAAAAAAACTGCTAAATAATCACAGTAAACTGTATAGATAATCCATAGGTTTGTATGGATCAAAATTAGAGTAAACATCATCCACCCCTTCAACTTCTAGAAAGCCTCACCACACTAATTATTCTACTTTAATTTCACTTCATTTGTAGTAAGTTTGATCATAAGACCTACCAAGTGAGATAAATCTCAGATGAACCTCCTATAATATCTGTAAAACCTAATAAAACTCTAAATTTTAAAAACATTCCTGGGCTGAGCCCAAGACATAACTGCCTCCACCTTCTCTGGGTCAATGGATATTTCTACCTCATAAACTATGTTCCTAATAAAATGTGAATTCTTGATCCATAATTTAAATTTTGAGAAATTTTCATAAAATTTATGCACTCAAAGTGTGATCAAAATGATCTCAATATTCTGAGTTTTTCACTCTAAATTTTTTGAATATACCATAATATAATTGATGAATACCACAACAAAGGAGTCTAAATAAGGGTGAAAAAATCAGTTCATGAGAGACATTAACATTAATAAATCATTCTTTAAACTAAATGGAATCATAAGATACTCATACAACCCATTCCTACTTATGAACACTATGTTTGGTATATCCTCTTCCCTAACCCATAGTTGATGATAGCATGATCATAGATCAATCTCTGAGTACCATAGATCTCCCCTTAATTGATCAAATAAATCATAGATCCTTTGAAATTGATACTTTTTTTCTACTATGAATTGATTTTGTTTTTAGTAATCCACACATAGTCAAATTCTATCATCTACATTTTTAGTTAATAATACTAGAGAACCCCGAGTAGTAGTGCTCGGGTGAATAAATCTCTTCACTTCTAGGTCATCAAGTTTCACCCTAATCTCTTTCAAGTTAGTCGATGTCAAACAATATAGGGGAATCAATAGAGGTAATGCACCTAGTATAAGTTTAATTTGAAACTTAATCCTTCTTTAAAGAGGGATTCTAATAAATTCTTCAGAAAACATCCTGGTAACAATCCATCATTAGAGGAAAATGGCTAGAATTATCACCTATTCTATTGCGAGAATTATATCTACCGCCTATGATATAATGTCCCCAATATGGATAAGGTATATTCCTACTTTTACTACCTCTAAATCACATTCCTTGGAAATAATTTACTTATCTCCCTCATAGGAGGTAAAATTGACACGTCTTCGATAGAAATTGATATGATGTTGGAACCATGTCAACCAATCCATGGTAAAAATGACAACAAAATTGGTCATCTCTAAAATTATAAAATCCCATATATTTTTATAAGCTAAAAACACTATAGGAAACTTTGGGAACCACTAAATAAAATCTACCATATTTTTAATAAGCATATCAAGAGCCAAAATCCCAGGGAAAAACTTCACTGGAAACTCAAAACCAGCAACAACTTGGGTAGAAATAAACAAGTGATATGTTCATGTATCAAACAAAGTGTAACGCCCCGGCCCTAGTTACCCATAGTTGGTGCATTATTACATTAAATTGGCATAATCACAATAGAAAAAGTCCCAAGCGACCAACTAGTTTAGTATCCTTAGAAGTAATACATACATACATACATAAGTTTTACATTACATCATGAAATAAAAACAATAACAACATTTTTTCCCCTTTTGAACACACTTATATACCTTATCCTATCCCTGTAGGTCAACCATAAAATACTTCTTCACATCCTGGGAAAAATAAAATATATAAAGGAGTGATCTCAGATGCTCGGTAAGGATAACAATATAGCGGAAACATTCATAAATAATCACAAACATTTAAGGAAATGTATAAGACTAAAACAAAATCCTTTTTAAACTTAAACTTTTGCATAATATGGAAAATATAAATCAAAATAATTCCATTTACTTATTAACATGCATATTCTACTAGTCTAATAATCACATGTAATATCAATAGATAATTTCATAATGATTGAATTCATAATGTCGGACATCATAACCACATAGTCAAGGCCTCATGCCAAGACTACAAATAAGATTTTGTCAAGGCCTTGTTCAAAGACACTAGTTTGTCTCATGAGACCTACTAATGCATCAAGGAGCTATATAGGGCTCTACCCATCACTTACTATGTCCAATTCATTCCTCGTATGAAAATATTTGAAACATAACATAAACATTCGTATTAAAACTAGTATACGAAATGTTAATACTTTAACCATAAACCATGAATGGTATAAAAAAAACACATCCATAGTAAAACATATCACAAAACCTTCAATAAAATATGGAAGGTTTTATCATAATAAATCAACTTCAAACAAGTGTAAAATTCATCAAAGGATGTTGACATAGATGAAATCAAAATTACTTGAGAGAAATTTTGAAATCATTTAAAAGTCACGTAATTATAAAAGAAAAAATTTGTTTTGAAAATATTATTTTAATATTGAAAGGGAAGCTTCAAAGGTGTTATAATGGTGGAGAATATCCACACTTTCCGTATAAGTTAAAAAAACATTCTTACCTTAATTTGTCGAAAAGGTCATATAGTACCTTGTTTGGAAAATGACCGAAAGATTCTTTTCAAACCATTTTATAAAAATGTAAAACAAGGGTATAAATGACTTTAACCCATAGGCTAGTAAATATTAAAAAAAATTTAAATACATTTTTTAGAAACACAGATGTGGATGATAAATAGGTCATAGTAGATACTTATGTATTAACAACCTCGGATAAGTAAAGAGATTGTAAAATTAACTATTACCTTGTACTTTCCTTTAGTTGAGGGTACGTTTAACCTCATATATAATGACTATAGTATGTTATTAAATCATAACAGAACCATATTAATATTTATGATATCATATATGACTCATTTATGACTTTATACTACCCATTTAATAATAATTTCCATGTTAAAGTAACATTTCGGGTAATAATCGCTTTCTTTAATGTATGTGCTTTAACTTTTTATTCTTGATTGTATCACTTATATAATTAATTACATACTTAAATAATATAAAATATAATTTATATATCATATATATTCAGAATATAAATATGTATAGTAGATATATATATGAAATGGAAACACCGTTCATGGAGACGGTAATTCATACATACGGATGAACGTTGTTTCTGTTTTCTTATCTTATAGTATGGAAGTAAGTAAAAGACATATATTTATCTAGATAAATATATATTATTCCATTAGAAATATTATTTCATATATCTCATACTTAATCAATATATAAATTTTTATTAAAATTCTTGAATGGTGATCGTTGAAGATGAATCTCATCGCATCGTGGAGACGGTATGTCATACGTATGCACGAGCGACAATATCATTCTATTGATTGTGAAATAATATGTAATTAGATGGTATATTATATATACAGAATAATTAACATGTATTATTTATTATTTTCATCAATTATACTCCTTATTATACCCATCCAAATAATGAAGTTTTGAATAACAAACTTCACCACGACGTGGAGACGGTAAGTCGTACGTACGCACGTATGGTGACTTTGTCATTCATAGAATAGATAGAATAATGAAAATGGTTGTAATATATTTATAATAAAATCAAAATATGTAGAATTTACTGGAGTTATTATTTTGTTATGGAAACAACAAAGAAAGAGGAAGTGGAAGAAGAAAAGAACTTTGAAAGAGGTGATGAAATAATTACCTCTTCTTCAGGTGCTTCCTTTTGATTTGATCAAAAGGGCTCCTTAGGTTGGATTTATGATCAAAGTAAGGACTCTAGGTTGAATTTATGTTATTTGGAGGATGTTTTATCAGGTTTTGGACAAGAAAAATGGCTTTGGAGGTGTGATTTTGAGAGAAGGGGAAGTACCCTTTTATAAGAGAGGTGAGGGTCACTTTAGGAAAAGATTGAAATATTATTTTATTATAAAATAATTCTCAGTTTATAATGGATCCAAATGGATTTATTTTGAGGATAAGGTGGGTATGGGTCGAAATAATCTCAACCAATAGGTTTTAGACAATTTTAATTCACCATATTAACCTTATCTTTTAGATTTAACTCTTAGTTAAATATATTAACTTTTATAATGTATTCTTGTATTTTTATATTAAATGGTTAATAAACTTACTATAAAATTAAAAAAGAACCCCAAGTGGTTAAGTAATGACATATTTATCATTATATAAGTCCTTTTTCAGAACCTTAGTTTTTTAGGAATATTATATCATTTAATAATATAGTATTTGTTTTAAAAACTCATTTATATCAATTTTGACACTGTTTAGTATTTGGTTTTTGTGAAAGTCAAAAAAACATGATTGCTTTAAAAAAAATAAGTTAAATCAATCCTACCATGTCATATTAACCTATAAAATTATTATAATGTATAAAAAGTCTCAATTTACATTTATTTTGATATTTATAATATCAATTATTATAATATTTCATTAATAAGGTAATTACTGCACCATCATTGTGTCATAAATAAATTTAATTATTTAATGTCTAAAAATTATAATTAAAATACCATGATTTAGGAAATATTTTTATATTTCTAATTAATATTTATAGTCTAAATTATCTTATGTATAACCCTATATTAAAATTTTTTAGTTATTAAAATTTGAATTTAACACTTTTAACTCTTCTTTAAATAAAATAATAATAAATGTCCTAATCTAATTCGAGTGGATCAAAGAGGATAATATTTTATTCCTAAGGTTGATTTTGGTCTAAATACACTTATCCAATAGAATTAGGATACATGTTAGGGTAATTATAATATCATTTTTACCTTTAATTACCATATTTACTTTTAACCATGGTAAATATAATTCAAAAGTTACTATTCACCAAAAATTATTTTCATCCTATTGAACCATATTTTACTTACTGATTTCAACCGTGTCTCTTGGATTTTTGAAATTCAATTCACAGAAGCGGTAAAATTACGTTTTATACAAATTTGCAAATGTTCCTAGAAGGTGGGTAAAGGACGTTAAAGAGTTCAATAAAATTTTATATATCTAATTTAATTATAAAATGACTCTAATAAACTAAATTGGACTAATATAGGTATTATTTGTATATTTTGACTTTAAAATAAATTTAAATTATTATTATTATTACTTAAATAAAATTCGGTTTTAAACAATAACGTAGTTTTTTCACTATTCATCAAAAATTGAAAGTTTTTAGAAAAATACCAAAATTTCACCCTAAAATAATTTTGATATTCCGAATCCAAAAATGAATTTTATTTTACCAAATTAAAAACATATAAGTTTTATTAATTAATTTAAAATTAATTCCCTTTGTCAAAACCAAAAAAACAGGATTTTAAAAAGTAAGAACCACCAAAAGATTAACATATGTTTATGTCCAATTTAAATTTGAAATTACTTATAATGACCTAAATTATATTAAATGATAAAAATATAATCTAATTATACTTTAAAACCACTCAAATTAATAATTTAACACTAAAATTTATTTTGATTAAAAAAGTTGTTTTCAATTAAAATTTAGTATTTTTCAGTGTTCATCAGAATATGAAAGTTATCAGAAAAATACCAAAAATTTATCCAAACTAAATTTTTATGTCCTTATTCTAAAGAATAAGTTTATTTTTTTAAATTTAAAATATAAAATTGTCAAATATTGGATTTAAAAAGCGTTCACTGTTAAAAGGTGGTAAAATTTCATTTTTTGAAAAATACTTCCTTTATCTTAAAAATTAAATCTGTTATTATATTATGTCTAATAAAAACATAATATAGATTTTAAAATTATATGGATTATATAAAATTCAAAATGAAGTTAATACTATTCATAACCATTTTTTAAACGGCTAGTTTGGAAAGTCGTGGTGCGCTCGAACTCGGTGTTGCGTGTAGTGCAAGCTATTGAATTACTTCAAAGAGATAACATATTATGAAATATTGGAGTTTTACATTCTCCCTTACTTCAATAAATTTCATCCTCACAACTTGAAATCGTTCTTTGAAAATAAAAGGTTGAAAATAGAAAATACCTTTGTGGAAAACCCACATCGGGGTTACTAAAATTTAGTCTTAATAAGAGGGAAAGGGAAATGAAAAAGTCACCACTGAATTAGGGTTTCAAATAGGAGAACATTGGTGGAAATTATAGACACATAATTTGAGTCAAAACGTAAATATCTATATGGAGTGATTGAGGTCATCAATCACAAACAAGTGTAAAATTGAGGGCCTCAAAGCCATCAATCTATGATGATTTAAAATATCTCTGGTTCAACAAAGCATAAGGTATTAGGATAACACATTTTTGGTTTTAAGATACCTTACCTAAAGTTTAATAATTAATTTCTTCATATAATAAGAGAAAAAAATATACTTGAAAAGTATATTTTGATCCTTCAACAAATTGATACCACAAACTAATCTTTCGCTCCAAAAGATAATAGAATTCAAAAATATTCTATTTATCCTAATCGTATAGGGTTCCAAAAATAATGAATTTATAATTCATTTGTCATAATATTTAAAAAACTAAATTATACAAACCAGGACATCATGTAGGCTAGTGGTAGGTGATGCACCCCTGTCGCCCTTCGGTTGCAGGTTCAAGTCTCGCAGCCTTGTCGAATGCAACGAGTTATTGCCCGACCTCTGGGTTGTCCTTTTTATAACAATCCAAAAATAATCTTAAGAAATGTTTTAAAATTATAAAATAGTATCTAATTTCCAACTTAATCCATTACAAACTTTATACTTATCCAAAATGATTCTATCTAAACTCACAGTCCAAAATTTATAAGGAAGGTAAACATATTGAAGATCTCTTTTTCCACGTAATAACATGTGAATACCTTCATCATGTATTATATTAAAACATGGAAACACACTTAATTACCATAAAACCTTATTTATTAGATTCATTATCCCCTATTCCATATAGAATACTGGATATATTCCTTATATCAAAAAATTTTGAATACTCCAACAATGATGGAATAAACAAACCATTAATCAGTTCCAAGGTAGTCAAGAATATCCAATATAATTTATCTAAATCAATCAACTCTTATTAAAAAATCACTACGCTAGTATAAGGACCATATTAAGGTTTATCTTTCCTTCAACCATGTATTTTCCAAAAAAAATAACTTGTTGTTGAGTCACATTTCTTAGTAACATATAATCTCAAATTCTCAATGAAATAGTACTACAGTACAATCCTTATTTATTTCCATAATTAATATAACGAGTACATCATTGATACAACACTCAAATGACATAATTTATTAATAATAAAATAATAACTCTAATTATTTATCTTCATCTGCAGTAGTATCATAACTTAATTATTATCCAATATCATCATTTGGGGTATAATCTGATGATTGGGACATTGATTCGTGTAGTGTCCCAAGTCCTTGTAGATGAAGCATTGTTCATTTGAAACCTTTTTCTTACCCTTTCAATCACGTACTTGGTGTCATTTTTCTCCACACTTATAACAAACTCTCATTCACTTCAATCATTTACCAAGGTGATTCTTTCCACAGTTATCACATATGGAAAAATCCTTCTTTCCCTTCTTCCCTTTATCCATATTTCTCTCTACCATCCTTTTCTTCTCTGGATTCCCTTCAAAGCCATAGGACTCAGATAATTCTTTACTTATCTTATTAACACATGATATTATTTATTCATATGATGAGAATATGTGGGAGAATATTTACTTTATAAATTTTTTCTTAATACCGTGAAATATATGATCATTTTTACTCTTTAGATCATGCATATTTCTGGAGTTCTCATTCCTTCTACTGGTCACCATTTCTAAATAATGGCGTACACTAGGTTAGTTTATGAATCACAATGCATAATTCCAAACTTGTAAAATACCAAACATAAATTGAACAGTTTATGCATATAATCCACAATCATAAAAATGTTTTATTTGAAAAACTCTTTACTCATAAATCCTTCATAATGGTTTGTAAAGAAAATTTAAATTTATCCTAAGCATATCCCTCGGGAGTGTCATAACCAAAAGTGCAGCAAGACCCATTGTCGTGTACCAGGATACCCTGAGTCAAGCCCAAAACTCCTTGTCAGAGTTTTCACTCCTAGGTACATCTGTGCCAGAGCCGCCTCTACCTGATCATATCCATACAGGGATGTATTGCTTGGAAAATTCAAAAAATATCTACATTACCAAAATTCTAGGAAGTTATTCTATATTAATCCTCAAAATCTATCTTAGGGTAATGTTCTCTAATAAAGGTTTATCTAAATCTAGTTTCCAAGGTTTGTTCTAAACTTCCCCTGATACCAACTGTAACGCCCCGACCCTAGTTTCCCAGAGTCAGTGCATTATTACATAACATTGGCATGATCACAAGAGATCAAGTCCTGAAATACTGATTAGTTTAGTAGACTTTTAAGTACTAGATACATACATAAGTTTTACATTACATCATGAAATAAAAACAACAACAAAATTTTGTCCCCTTTTGAACACATTTATACCCATTAGCCTATCCCTGCAGGTCAACCATAAAATAATTCTTCACATCCTGGTAAAAAAAACATAGAAAGGGTTGAGCTATGATTCTCAGTAAGGATAACAATATAGAATAAACTTTCATTAATAAGCATAAACATTTAAGGCAATGTATAAGACTAAAAAATCCTTTTTAAACTTAAAATTTTGCGTAATATGGAAAATATAAATCAAAATAATTCCATTTACTTATTCACATAAATATTCTATTAGTCAAATAATCAGATGTAATACCAATGGATAATTTCATAAGGATGTAATGCATAATTCCAGACATCATATCCACATAGTCAAGGCCTCATGCCAAGACTACAAATAATATTTTGCCAAGGCCTTGTGCCAAGAAACTAGTTTGTCTCATGAGACCTACCGATGCATCGAGGAGTTATAGTGGGCTCCACCCGTCACCTATTAAGTCCAATTTATTCCTCATATGAAAAGATTTGAAACATAACATAAACATTCTTACTAAAAATAGCATAAGAAATGTTAATACTTTAACCATAAACCATGAATGGTATAAAAATAACACATCCATAGTCAAGCATATCACAAAACCTTCAATACAATATGGAAGATTGTATCATAATAAATCAACTTCAAACAAGTGTAAAATCCATCAAAGGATGTTGACATAGATAAAATCAAAATTATTTGAGAGAAATTTTGAAATCATTTAAAAGTCACGTAATTATAAAAGAAAACATTTATTTTGAAAATATTCTTATAATATTTTAAGGTAATATTAGAAGGTGTTATAATAGATGATAATAGTTTCACCCTCCGTATAAGTTAAAAAAACATTCTTACCTTAATTTGTCGAAAATGTCATATAGTACCTTGTTTGAAAAACAAAGGAAAGATTCCTTTCAAACCATTTTATAAAAAATAAAACAAGGGTATAAATGACTTTAACCCATAGTATATTAAATAGTAAAAATGTTTTAAAATACATTTTTAAGAAACACTGATGTGGATGACAAAGAGGTCCCAGTAGATACTTACGTATTAATAACCTCATAAAAGTAAAGAGATTCTAAAATTAACCCTTACCTTGTACTTTCCTTTAGTCGAGGGTACATTTAAACTTCTGTATAATGACTATAGTATGTTATTAAATTATACCAAAACTATATTAATATTTATGGTATCATATATGATTCATTTATGACTTTATAAAACCCATTTAATAATAATTTCCATGTTAAAGTAACAATTCAGGTAATAATCGCTTTCTTTATTGTATGTATTTTAACTTTTTATTCTTGACCGTATGACTTAGATCATGATTTACATACTTAAATAATATAAAAAATTATTTATATATCATATATATTCAGAATATAAATATTTATAATAGATAGATATATGAAATGGAAACATCGTTCATAGAGATGGTAGTCCGTACGTACGCATGAACGTTGTTTCTGTTTTCTTATTGTATAGTATGGAAGTAAGTAAAAGACGTATTTATCTACATAAATATATATTATTATAGTAGAAATATTATTTCATATATTTCATACTTAATCAATATGCATATTTTTATTAAAATTCTTGAATGGTGATCGTTGAAGATGAATCTCATCGCGTCGTGGAGACGGTATGTCGTACGTATGCACGGGCGACAATATCATTCTATTGATTGTAAAATAATATGTAATTGGATGGTATATTATATATATAGAATTTTTAAAATGTTATATTTATTATTTTCATCAATTATACTCATTATTATACCCATCCAAATAATGAAGTGTTGAATAACAAACTTCACCACGACGTGGAGACGGTAAGCCATACGTACTCATGTATGGTGACTTTGTCATTCATAGATTGGATAGAATAATGAATATGGTTGTACCAAATTTATAATAAAATCACAATATTCAGAAGGTACTGGAGTTATTATTTTGTTATGGAAACAACAAAGAAAGAGGAAGTGGGAGAAGAAAGGAACTTTGAAAGAGGTGATGAAATAATTACCTCTTCTTCGGGTGCTTCCTTTTGATTTGATCAAAATGGATCCTTAGGTTGGCTTTATGATCAAAGTAATACCTCTAGGTTAAATTGAGGGTAGTTGGAAGGATATTTAAGCAGGTTTTGGTTGAGAAAAATGGCTTTGGATGTGTGATTTTGAGAGAAGGGGGAGTACCCTTTTATAAGAGAGGTGAGGTTCAGTTTAGGAAAAGCTTGAAATATTATTTTATTATAAAATAATTTTCAGTTTATAATGGCTCCAAATGAATTTATTTTAAGGATAAGGTGAGTATGGGTCGAAATAATCTCAAAAAAATAGGTTTTATACAAGTTTAAGTCGTCATATTGACCTTATCTTTTATATTTAACTCTTAGTTAAATAGTTTAACTTTTACAATGTCTTCTTGTATTTTTATATTACATGGTTAATAAACTTACTATAAAATGACAAGATAACCCGAAGTGGTTCATTAATGACATACTTATCATTATATAAGTCCTTTGGATGAATCTTAAATTTTTATGAATATTATATCATTTAATAATATAGTATTTGTTTTAAAAACTCATTTATATCAATTTTGACACTATTTAGTATTTGGTTTTTGTATAAGTAAACCGAACCTGATTACTTCGAAAAAAAATAACTTAAATCAATCCTAAAATTTCATATTAACCTATAAAATTAGTGTAATCCATCAAAAATATCAATTTACATGTATTTGTATATTTATAATATCAATTATTTTAATATTTCATTGATAAGGTAATCACTACATCATCATTGTGTCATAAATAAAATTAATTATTTAATGTCTAAAATTTATAATTAAAATACCATTATGTATGAAATATTTTTATCTTTATAATTAATATTTATATTAGAAATTATATTATAGATAACCCTATATTAAAAAAAATTAATTATTAAAATTTGAATTTAACACTTTTAACTCTTCTTTAAATAAAATAACAATAAATGTCCTAATCTAATCTAAGTGGATAGAATAGGATAATATTTTATTCCTAAGGTTTATTTTGGTCGAAATACACTTATCCAATATAATTAGGATATGTTTAAGGGTAATTATAATATCATTTTTACCTTTAATTACCATATTTGCTTTTAACCGTGGTAAATATAATTCAAAAGTAACTATTCATAAAAAATTATTTTCATCCTATTAAACCACATTTTACTTACTGATATCAACCATGTCTCTCAGATTTTTGAAATTAAATTCATAGAAGTAGTAAAATTATGTTTTATGCAAATTTGCAAATGTGCCTAGAAGGTGGGTAAAAGACTTTAAAAAGTTCAATAAAATTTTATATATCTAATATTATTATAAAATGACTCCAATAAATTAAATTTGACTAATATAGATATTATTAAACTATTTTTAATTTAAAATAAATTTAACTAATAGTAATATTTATTTAAATAAAATTCGGTTTTAAACAATAACACAGTTTTTTTTCACTATTCATCACAAATTGAAAGTTTTTAGAAAAATACCAAACAATCACCCTAAAATAATTTTGATATTATGAATCAAAAAATTAATTCTATTTTACCAAATAAGAAACATATAAGTTTCATTAATTAATTTAAAATTAATTCTCATTGTCAAAACCAAAAAGCAGGATTTTAAAAAGTAAAAACCATCAAAAGAGTGACATGTGTTTATATCCAATTTAAATGTGAAATTACTTATAATGACCTAAATTATATTAAATTATAATAAATATAATCTAAGTATACTTTAAAACCACTCAAATTAATAATTTAACACTAAAAATTATTTCGATTAAAATAGTTGTTTTCAATTAAAATTTAGTATTTTTGCACTATTCATCAAAATATGAAAATTATCAGAAAAATAAAAAAAATATCCAAACTAAATTTTTATGTCATTATTCTAAATAAGAAGTTTATTTTTCCAAATTTAATATATAAAAGTGTCAAATATTGTATTTAAAAAGCATTCTCCATTAAAAGGCGGTAAAATTGCTTTTATTGAAAAATACTTCCTTTATCTGAAAAATTGAATTTGTTCTTATATTATGTCTAAGAAACACATAATATGGATGTTAA
This sequence comes from Viscum album, assembly GCA_963277665.1. Lineage (NCBI taxonomy): Eukaryota > Viridiplantae > Streptophyta > Magnoliopsida > Santalales > Viscaceae > Viscum > Viscum album. The sequence continues at coordinate 932,039,033 of OY728137.1, forward strand.
AATTATATGGAGTATATAAAATTCAAAATGAAATGAATTATATTCATAACTGCTTTTTAAACAGCTAGTTTGGTAAGTCGTGGTGCGCTCGAACTCGGTGTTACGTGTGGCGCAAGCTATTAAATTACTTTAAAGAGATAACGTATTATGAAATCCTAAGGTGTTACACAAAGAATTAGCAAGCATCAACATAACAAAAATTATTCTTCAAACCATCAAATATCTCTCTCCTCCATCTATAAGAACCTAATAAAATTCATACACCCTTCCATTCTCATATCCATGAACCTTCCCATATGTTCCTTATTGATATCCTTAGCGTTCTCCATGGCCATACCTCCTTGATGTGGTTATATTATCCAACTAAGGTCCACCTGAATAGGATCATGGTCCATGTGTCTTACATGAACCTATAATTACACCTATCTTGAAAAACCTTAAAGAAAGTGATGAAAATTCCCCAATCTTATAAAATAATGGCACTCCCTTGGCTGATTGGTACACATACTACAATAATGTCCAGGATAACTACACTAAAAGTAAAAGGGAGGAATCCCTCCTAGAGTATGAATAGATGAACCCCTAACTTATCCTAACTTCCAATCATCACCCTGGATTATCTCCTTTGATCCCCTTTTCCTACCACTAGAATTATCCCACATAGCTTCTCTCTAAAGGCTGTCACTGAAAGAGAGAGGAATCCCTACTACACTATCCTTTTCTAGGACCTTTTTAATAGTAATAACCTTAAATATGATCTTAGGGTATGATTTCAGGAAAAAGATCTAGACCCATCACCTCACCTCATAATAAAAAATGATCTCAAACTTCCTACCCTTTTGAGCCTCACTTTTGGACAATTATGGAGAAAAATGAATCAAATATAAAAACTAGGTCACATAGTTGACCACTGATGGTTTCACATACTAGAGTTCCATGAACTCCTAATATTCATCCAACCTTATCATATTTAGAAATAAATCCTTGAAAAATAGGTCCTTGGAAGATTACTACACTATACCCTCATATCTTAGACCTCGGATCATCATGCCCCCACCATCTTCGGTCAGGTTCCTGTAGCATAAATATTGACAACTTCACCTGGTGATCACCAAGAATATCTATAAGTTCAAAGATTCCCTCAAGAATATTGATTCAGTCTTCAATATCATGAATTTTATCCATGCCTTGGAATGTTGAGGGGTGTTATAAATATAAATCCTGAGAAAAATCCACTATTGTTAGTCCTCCATAATAGCCACCTATACTTTCCAAAATCATGATATAAAAAACACTTGGATAAAGAGGCTATATTGTCTGAAACATAAGAGAATACTTTGAGGAATTCTCAACCTAACCATTCAGAGCATCTATAGGTAAAATGGAAACATTATATACTTGGGGATAATTCTCACCCTAATCCTTTGGTTGCACTATGGGATGTCCATGAGGTGTAATTTTCTGAAATGTTATGACAGATACTTAGAAACACCCTTAAGAACTCAACTATTTTAAAAAAATAACTTAATCAATTAACAGGTGCATACACTCACATAATTAATTAACTTAAATCTATAGCATGGTACATGAACATTATTAATAATAATATATACATAAACAAATAAAACCATGATCAGGTTAAATTAATTAAATGTCACCAATTTTGTATTTTGGAAACCACTAAATATATTATTATTGACATGTAATTAATTTAAAAATATTTCAATCACAAGTAATCATGCACATGACATGTCAACCTGCATGCATATCCATCACGCATGAACTCACTCACTCTTTCCAATTAAGCTAAGAGAATATCCTATAAACAATAATCATACAATAACAACCAAGAAAAACATGAAACCATAACACCACAACTAATAAAATAAATCTCACATTTCTGATAACTTGGAGGTCCACTACATAAGTGATGTCTAGACACAAACTTAGCTCCCCTACCCAAGTCACATCCATCCTATCTCCATTATACCAAGCCCCAAATCATAACATAGGAAAAAAAATAAAAATGGATCTGATAACATTTTTGTAACATCTCGACCTGAATTACCCAGTCTTGACCAAAGTGTTACATGACTTCATGCATGCCTACCCATATGAAATAGGTTTTCAACTGGTAATAAGGGCCTAAATAAAACTATGGGGATACTATGTTCACTATAACAAATTTACATCTAAGTAAATGTATATAGAAAAACCAATAAATAATAAACATCAATAATAAAAAAGAAGAATAAAAAATATAATTATAACATATTATAATATATGGGATGAAATATATAGTAAGTCTAGTAAAAATAGATCCTCACATGTAGAAGATCGATATAAAAAAGGTTTAAAAAGAGGTATTACTACAAAAGGTCTAAGAGTATGTCTCAGTATCGACTTTATCCTTTTCCAACAGAACCTACTCAATAATCGATTATATAGCCCTTGCCCTTAGATAGATCCTTAATCATGAGGTATGTACAAGCATCGAGATGCCCATGTAGGGTGTGATAATGAACCTAGTTGGTCACCATAAATAGGACCTTAACATAAATGAAATAAGTGTATAAATGTTGATGTATCAAAATAACTAAATAAATAAACAATAAAAAACTCATTGGGTCATAATGCACTAACCAAGATATCAAGAATCCACATCCATACCTGCTTCATCTCCATGTCAGAAGGAAAGCCTATTAGAATCTCAATAGCACAAACAACACACTGATTACGCCATCTCACTCCCATCACAACCACATCAATCACCCCAAACCATCCCTTCTCACCCAAAGGAGGTCATTTCATTCATATTGACCCATCCCTACTCACCCAAGGGAGGTCACATCCTGCACACTAACCCATCCCTACTCACTCAAAGGAGGGCCCATCAAGCACACTGACTCATCCCCACATACACATGGGAAGTCGCATCCAGTAGCATCCATCAAGAAAAAAAGCATCAAAAACCAACAAAGATAATGGAATTCACCACCTGAATTCCAATAACATTTATATTGGTCAAAATAGATTCAATAGATCCTGAACAGCTTCCCCCAAGGTCCAATTCCCTAGGTAGATAGCTCCTACATTACCCATGGAACAAAGAAAATTTTTACTTCAAACAACCCATAAACTCATCACTCCCATTCTAATGGGTCTACCATGTCTATATGAACCCACCAGGTCACTTTGATACCATAAGTATAAAAATAATAGGGCTACACACACCTGTATGAAAAATGATGCATACAACTTCATACAAAAATTTTAAAATTTTAAGGACTTCCTACCTAAAGTGTGTAGAAGTTAAATCACCAAGAACCTTCATCTAGAACATGATAACCACACTAAATCCTTAAAATAATCCCCATATCTAAAAATTAGGGTTTTAGAAAGGTAAAAAAGAAAGAAATGATTAAAAAATAAGGATTTAAGGATAAGACGGAGTTAAACTTACCTGAATAAACCAACTATGATGAACAAAACATGAAAAGGTGTATAAATATGAATAATTTATCCAAATCCTTCAAAGTGATCCTCCTATTCACCAAAATCCTATAAGGGGGTGAATTAAGGGAGGGGGAAATCAAATAGGAGTTAAGAGGGAGGTTACTATTTTAACCTTTTTCTAACTTCCTAGGATTCTTTCATGGTTTGAACCTATGGTTCACACCATGAACCATTGCAGGAAGGAGTTATGTAGGTTCACCCTCAAACCTTTCACAATGTGAACACTTTTTTACACTATGAATGCTACCTGTTATAGTATTCTAATTGTAAGTCCAGTTATTTTCCAAAAATGAACCCCCAAGACCCTCTCAACCCCTCTGCCTACCAAAAATGATTAAAAACACATGATCAGGAAAGAAAATAAATCATAACATGAATTGAAAATCTGAAGGGTGTTACAACTACCATATCACTAAAGGTAGGGTCCATCCATAACCTATATCACATCACAACTCGGACCCCATCTCACTCATAGTGGCCCCATCATATGATATCGCATCTTGAGTCCAATAAAATCACTCTTGAATGACCCAACATCATTCCATTGGGCCCAACCATCTCACTCATAGATGGTTCTATCATGTTAAATCTAACCATCTCACTTATGGAGGGCCTAGACTTCACATATTATAAGTACTCCATATTGTGGAAATCCCACCAATTCCATATCACTCATGGTAAGGCAAGGCCTCAAGACCCTATCCCCCACCAATATTCATCACATATCTCAAGCATATAGTTATCACAAATAGGCAATAACACATAGATAATGAAACCTGTCTCACAATCTCAACTAATCACAAGTGGGGAGCTAGTCACTCCAGATTGAACCTCATGTATCAAACTATCTCAATATATATCTCAACCCTCTAAGGGTTTTGTCACATTAATCTATATAAACCCATCACTTTTATACCAATGTAAGAGTTCTCACATGTCATACACACAATATGCACAATCATGCAACATGGTATACACCAGGTAAGCAAAACTAGAAAGCATTATAAGCATACAAGATTTGGAAAATAGAGAATCACCCAACTTGACCAATCCTCTTGGGATTTATTTTGGAAACCAAGTAAAACCCTTTTTAATAACTATTTCAAAAGTCATCATATATTTTTATACTCACACTAGACCCTAGGAAAATCCCATCAAAATATTCCTTAGAAAATCCCACTTTAGTTTTAAAATGCTATTTCAAAACCCATTCTCAAATCACCAATTTTCACTTGAAATTTCTATTTTATTCAAACCATTATTAGAAAAATTTAAAAAGGAAATATTTTTCTCTTTAAAATCCAACACAAATCACCAACAAAATCATAAAAAGGGTCATTGATACTCTTTTGACCAAGGCACCATCATCAAACTATTTAGTAATTTTTTTGGTCTATATTTACTATTAGGATAACATGAGGATGTCCCTATCTATAGAGATATCACACAAGTCATGAAACATGTAGGATGATGATACTAGTGATGGAATATTAACATAAAATCACTATATAACCAAGATAATCAAATATTTCAAGGTCTTCTACCACATTTTACATTTCAATAATCAACCTAAATCTTGTACTGAAATACTTTGAGTCCACGAGAACCTATATCATTAATAAACACCATAAAATTAATTAATTAAACATTTAAAACCAATATTACAAATTGAAAAAATCAACTCCAAACTCACCGGATAGCCCTATGACACTGAATCCATGGGGAAAAGGGTGTGGTCCATTCTCGACACACAGCTAAACCTATGACACATATAATATCTAAATTGAATCACTAATTCAATGGTCAATTTAATGCAAATTCTATTTAAATATCTAATAAAATCATAGAGAAATATACCTTAAAGTAAACAGGGAATGACAGCTTGATTTCCTCCTCCCAACACATCTACTACAAGTCACACATGAAATACCCAATAAGTATGATGATTTCACCATGCTTCAGTGAAATAAACCACTAAAATCCCTAGATAACTAAATAAAATAAAAGTATAACAATGGAAGAAGAAAAATGGAGAATATAAAAGGGGTCTTACCTTGAATGAAAGTGATAAAAAACTCTTGAACCACTTAGATCAAATGGGTATCAAGTGTGGAATAGGAGATATGAGGAGGGTTCTCCCTCTTCATTCAGTGGACCAAGAAAAAGGGAGCCCAAGGGGTTCCTAAGAATAGACTCCTAATTAAATTATAAGAAACATCCTTAAAAATAGGTGACATCGCTGGTTCATGGATTTACCCCTTGGGTCATGGTGTGAACAACCCCAGACAGAGGGGACCATCCCTCTATCTCAACAAATTCATGGTATGAAAGTTATGGTCACAGCATGAATGATCCTAGGAAGAGATCCCCTCTTCCAGATACCTCATTAACGTCCTGAATGACCCACATAGGTTTCACTCACGGTGTAACCACCACCTATCATGTCATGAATGGCCTGCTGTTGCAATTTTTAGCAGCCCAACCATGCGATCCTACTTTGACATCCATATAAACCATAGATTCATCCACCAATCCTCAAACCACATCCAAAAACCCATTTTAAGTATTTCCAAACACTCAAAACCCCAATTTTAGTTTCGATCCTTAAAATGAACCGCTAACCAAATAAAAAAAACAATTTTCTCCAAAAAAACACAACTCATAATGACTCGGGTTGTTATAGTTGGTCTCATTCAATAACATTAGGTTTTCTAACTTCTAGAAACCTCTCACTTCCTTAAAAACTTCATGTTCTAGATCCTCAACCACTTTTACCCAACTAATCTTTGAAACTTTTTGATTGGTTTATCCTCCTCTCTTATCAATATCTCATCAATAGCTATGATCTCTGAATGAGAACACTCTTTATATAGATTACCATGTTCTGATAAATCTGGTCTCCTAACTTTGTATCTTCTATATTTATCAAATATTATCCTATCACTATCAATGCCTCTAAAGATATCGGCGTATGAATTCATCAGATTCTCCCACAAATTTTGGCTTCTACTATCATAAAGGCTTCCAAAAATCTCTACTAGAATCACAACTTCAACTTCATAACTTTCATATGTTTAATGTGAATCTCAGCATCATCACCTTGACTCTAACTTCACATTGATGGTATATGAAATCTATTGTAATATTTTGTTTCTATAACTTATGAAGACTTCATTCTATATTTTCTTTTGGTTTGGCCTCTACCTCTGAGATTCTCCAACCATTCAGATCATATAACTCCCTCTAGGCTTATGTTTCCATATATTCACATCTTTTGGATATTTAAACATAATATGGAATACCTCCTAATTTTTTGGTGTTCTTTTACCATTGATTCAACACATTGTTAAAACTCTAGATCATGACATCTCAACTCCACAACAGTCGATCAACTCATTTTCTTCTCTTCTAAAATTAATAACTTGTGATCTTATGAACATGGAAATTTTCATATCTTGGAACACCTTCCAGTTTTAGCTCAGGTTCTATCTTCTGTAACTCTGAAGAATCTTATGTATCACAAAATTTTTTCCTCTTTAACCAAATATTTGGATTCCTAACTAATGAATCATGTGTAATAAATATTTATTCTTACATATCATAGGGATATTTTCCCATTTTCCACAATTTTAGTATAATTTTGAAAATATATTTCATATATTGAAATATATTATGCATTTCATTATTTTTCCAATTTCCATTATACACATCACATATTTAAATCGTCTAACTTTTGGACTCCTTAATATTTTGATCATGATACTTCCATCACTATTTCTACAACCAATACTCACCTACTTTGTTCTACAGTGCATCTTATGCACTACTTGTATCCATAGTTCTCCTTTTGTAAGTAACTTTTGAATAGTGTAACTTTTGAATGCACCATCCTCTACCTTAAGATTATTTAACATCATGTATGTGTATTTGATCTATCAAAATTAGTTTTCTATGCTTTTTAAATACAAGGATGGATTATATTATTCTCCAACAATAACTTGTATTTTATAGTACATTCATCTTACTTCATCACTTGTCACAGATTCACACTAAAGTTAAACTTGAGAATCATCGCATATGTTTCTTCCTAAAATATCCATATCCACTCTGTAGTAGAATTATCTTCATTGTCAATTCTTATTCAACTTTATTACTTTTGGAAGCTAATTTATCTTCCATCATTCATATTAATCATTCAAGATCACAATATCTATTAATGTTAACTCTAATAATAGATATGGACTCTTTTTGTTTACTAGAGTGTTGAATTTTAAAACACCTCATGTTTTATATTTAGTCTAGCTAAATTATTCATCTTTATCTTTCCTTAATCATTGATTTTACTAACCATTTCACACGTATCATCACCCATTGAGTTCTTCAATTATTGACTAAAAATCCGACACTCTTCATCATCCATTGGGTTCTTCATTAATATTAGTCTTAAAAAATGTTCATTAATTTGACTCATTAAACAAATCAAAAACATTAACCTCAATTTATTAATAAATTAATTAATTATATTTGATAAACCAAACACATTATTATTTTAATATATTTTAATATTTTATTAAAAATGCTTTCTTCTGATTAACAGCCAATGTGAGTCTGGTGGAATAAGCGCTAGATATTTTGTTGACCTCGGTCATGAGACACATCGTCTCTAATTCCCTAAATGACAGGATTATCCTATAATATCATGAGATGTAGACATATGGGGATTTATATACATGTCCATATCAAAGGATGAGAGAGTCTAGAGGGTATTTTTGTCTATCGAGAATTAGGGGGAATGATCAATAATTGCATTGATGTTGGTTTTTTATATTTATAAAAAATAACATAAATGTTGGGCATTCAAAAAATGAAAATATATTAAATAATTATATATATTTATAAAAAATAACATTTTTTAAATTTATAAATGAAAAATTAGTTTATGTTATAAATTTTTTAATTTTTAATCATTTCATAAAAATTAATAAATTGTAATTTAATTAAAAAGGTATATGAATTTTTTGAAAGTTATAAAAAATTAACATTTTATAATGAAATTCCTCTTAAAATTATTTAATTAAATTATTTCTTAAAGTTATAAAAAATTACAATTCTTTGTAAACCTATAAATTTAATATTTCTTTGAAAACCATTAAAATTAACTTTGAAAATGTATTATAATTTTACTAATCATCTTAAAAAATATTATTTGTATAGAAACATAAAAAATTATGTTTTTATGAAATGATATAGAAGAATTTTTTTATAAACATACAACATTATTATTATTTGAAAAATCATTAAAATTTACATTTCAAATTTATAAAAAAAATTATTATTCATCATAGAAAATATTTCTTCTAAAAATTTATAAATAATAAATCAAATTGTAAAATTATGAATCATTTAAAAATTAGTTTATGAATATTCGGATTTAGTAATGAAAAATTAATTTATGTTATAATTTTAAAAAAAATTAACCATTTCATAAAAATTTATAATTTTTAATTTTTCTTAAAATGGTATATGAATGTTTTTAAAGTTATAAAAAATTGTATCACTTTATAATGAAATTAGTATTAAATATATTTAATAATCATCATTTTTTGTAAATACAAATAAAATTATTTTCAAGGTCATAAAAATAACAATTCTTTTGCAAACATATAAATTTTTTATTTCATTGAAACGCATTAAAATGAACTTTGAAAATTTATTACAATTTCACTAATCAACTTAAAAAATACTATTTATATAGAATCATGGGAAATTATGTTTTTATGAAATGATATAGAAGATATTTTTTTACAAATATACAAAATTATTATTTCTTTAAAAATTGTTAAAATTTACTTTTTAAATTTATAAAAAAATTATTATTCATAAAAGGAAATAACATTTTTATAAATTTATTAAAAATAGATCAAATTGGAGAAGCATAAAAAATTATGTTTTAATGAAAAGATATAGAAAATATTTTTTTATATACATAGAACATTATTATTTCTTTAAATTTTCTATAGGATAATTACATCGCATATTTTCACTATAATTTATAGTGGATGTTCTACTGGAATTTCTAGTGAAATTTTTATTAAAATTTTATAGAGGAATTTTCACTAGAATTTATGGTCAAAGTTTCACTGGAATTTTCAAGTGGAAGTTGAAGTTACAATTGTAATTTTCAAGTCTAAGTTTCCACTAGAATGTTGCAGTGGATGTTTCAGTGGAATTTCCAACACAAGTTTCAATGGATTTTCCAAGTGGAAGTTGAAGTTTCCACTGGAATGTTTTAGTGGAAGTTGCATTAGAATTTTCAGTGGAAGTACCACTAAAAGTTCATGTGAATGTTTTAACTAAGATTTTACAATGAAACATTATTTTGGAAATGTTCATTTAAAATTTCCAATAGAAGTTCCACTAGAAATTCTGGTGCAAGTTCCACTGGAACTTCCGGTGCAAGTTCTGCTGGAACTTTTAGTGCAATTTCATTTACTTAAATTTATTTTACCCCACTACTGGAAATTAATCCTTTACCAACGGTTTCAAACTATTGGTAAAGGATTCCAAACCGTTGGTATACTATATACCAACGGTTTGGAAAACCGTTGGCAAGTAAGGTGTGGCAGTATCCCATTACCAATGGTTTTTGTATAACCGCTGGTAAAGGTAGTGTAATTGGAGTATTGTCAACAGTTTTACAAACCGTTGGCAATACTGGCAGTGTAAATGTTTTTACCAACGGTTTCCAGAAACCGTTGGTATATATTGTATACTAAACATTATACCAACGGTTCTAAACCGTTGCTATAGTTTTTAAATTTCTATTTCCAGAACTAGTATACCAACAGTTTTGAACCATTGGTAATGTGTTTTTCCAGAACTATTATACCAACGGTTTAAAACTGTTAGTAATGTGTTTTTTCAGAACTGTTGCACAGAGGCCCTCTAGTATCCCCTTCAGTATACACCTGCATAAAAAATATCACAAAAACCACATACAGACTTAAAACATCATAAAAACATCTAAAATAGCACAAAAACACATAAAACCATCAAACTCTTCCAACCATGTCATGTACTACAATTCCCTATTTCAATATTCATATGACAACAATCATCCAGTAAAGTTAATAATAGTTTCAATAACTTAAACATTATTTACACCCATTTCTATCTTCAAATTACAACCACTCTTCCAGTAGTAATTCACCTCACCCATGCACAACCCCCCCCCCAACCAGCACAACCCCCCCACATCCCCATCAAATTCTAATGGGCATAATAGTCTGAGAAATACTTATTAGAGTTTAATAAGAGTTTGAAATTGGCTTAAATCCCAATTTTTTTCTGATCCTAGATTTGGGTATATAATGGTTTGTGAAGCATTTTTCATTGAACTTGTATTTTTTATAATATATGGTGAAACGGTATTTTCTTATGAGTCTCGTCACTTATGATCCCATGAGTGAAACTACCCAACTCATGAAAAAGAGTTTGCGACTATCGTTGATGAGTGTAAATTTCAATTATTGTATTCACTTAAAATGATGTCCTTTTGAAAAAAAAGAGAGACACTTTGAGTGGTTCCGGCCACACCACGCCTTGGATTGAGGTAGGTTTGACTCGTACACGTCAAAAATGACCCATGGATCATTTTCCTAAAGTATCGACAAAATTAGAATGTGTTTGGATGGTTTTCCGTATGCTGGTTTTTTTACTTAAAAGTGTACCCATTTTAAACAAAAGAAAGACACTTTGAGTGGTACCGGACACACTGTGCCTCGGATTGAGGTGGGTTTGACTCTTACATGTCAAAAATGACCCATGGATCGTTTTCCTAAAGTATAAAAAGAATCCAAATGCATTTGGTCTATTTTCCGTATGTCAGTTGTTGTTTTCACTTAAAATGTTGTCCATTTCAAAGAAACATGAGACACTTTGAGTGGTGCCGACCAGACCGTGCCTCAGATTGAGAAGGGGTTGACTTGTACACGTCAAAAATGACCCATGGATTGTTTTCCTAAAGTTTCAACAGAATATGAATGCATTTGGTCAGTTTTCTGTATGTCAGTTGTTGTTTTCACATAAAATCATGTCCATTTTAAACAAAAGAGAGAAATTTTGAGTGGTGGCGGCCACACCGTGCCTCGGATTAAGGCGGGGTTGATTCTTACACATCACAAATGACCCATGGATCTTTTTCCTAAAAAATCAACACAATTTGAATGTGTTTGGTTTGTTTTAAGTATGCCAATTGTTGTTTTCACTTAAAATCTTGTCCATTTAAAACAAAAGAGAAACACTTTGTGTGGTGTCGGCCACAATGGGCCTCGGATTTAGGTGGGGTTGACTCGTACACGTCACATATGACCCATGGATCATTTTCCCAAAGTTTCAACAGAATCCGAATGCATTTGGTCGGTTTTCCGTATGTCAGGTATTGTATTCACTTAAAATGATGTCCTTTTGAAACAAAAGAGAGACACTTTGAGTGGTGCCGGCCACAAATCGCCTCAGATTGAGGCGGGGTAGACTTGTACACGTCAAAAATGACCCATGAATCTTTTTCCTAAATTATCAACATAATCGGAATGTGTTCGGCCGGTTTCGACCACCCCACGCACGTTTTTCAAGCGCGCCAAACACCTAAAAAACACATATTCAGTCGTGTCGTGCAAACTGTGCATCCTAATGATGTTTTTTCTCCTCGTACACCTCACGAATAATAATTTGGGTGTTTTCATGTGATTTCAAGTCATTACGATGTCGTTCGGCATGCATTTGACCGTTAAACGCATGTTTTGGCCATTTACGACATGGGGAGTGCGTTTTCGGCCTGCGCGGTCACACGACACCTCCGATTGACATTCCATCTGGCCGACCATTTCACAATTCACCCACCCTTTGTTTTCATCTGATTTCATGGAATTATAAGGCCGTTTGGCCGGTTTCGACCACCCCACGCGCGCTTTTCAAGCGCGCCAAACACCTAAAAAACACATATTCAGTCGTGCCGTGAAAACCGTGCATCCGAATGACGTTTCATCTCCTCGTACACCTCATAAATAATAATTAGGTTCTTTTCGTGTGATTTCAGGTCATTATGATGTCATTCATCATTCATTTGACCGTTAAACACATGTTTTGGCCATTTACGACATGTGGAGTGTGTTTTCGGCCAGCACAGTCACACGACACCTCCAATTGACGTGTCGTCTAGCCGACCATTTTACAATTCATCCATCCTTTGTTGTCGTCTGATTTCATGGAATTCTGAGGTCATTCGGCCGGTTTCGACCAGCCCATGCATGCTTTTCAAGCGCGCTAAGCACCTAAAAAACACATATTCAGCCGTGATGTGCAAACCGTGCGTCCAAATGACATTTCGTCTCCTCGTACACCTCACGGATAATAATTAGGGTGTTTTCGTGTGATTTCAAGTCATTCTGATGTCATTTGGAATGCATTTGACCGTTAAATGCATGTTTTGGCTATTTACGACACGTGGAGTGCGTTTTCAGCCAACGCGATCACACGACACATCTGATTGATGTGTCGTCTGGCCGACCATTTCACAATTCACCCACCTTTTGTTGTAGTCCAATTTGATGGAATTCTGAGTCTGTTTGGCTAGTTTCGACCACCCCACGTGCGCTTTTCAAGCGTGCCAAACACCTAAAACACACATATTTAGCCGTGCCATGCAAACCGTGCGTCCGAATGACATTTCGTCTCCTCTTACACCTCACAAATAATAATTATAGTGTTTTCGTGTGATTTCAAGTCATTCCGATGTCGTTCGAGATGAATTTGACCGTTAAATGCGTGTTTTGGCCATTTACGACACGGGGAGTGCGTTTTCGGCCAGCGCGGTCACAAGACACTTCTGATTGACATGCCGTCTAGCCAACAATTTTAGAATTCACCCACCCTTTGTTTTTTTCCGACTTCATGGCATTCTGAGGTCGTTCGGCTGGTTTCGACCACCCCACGCGCGCTTTTCAAGCGCGCCAAACACCTAAAAAACACATATTCATTCGTTCCGCACAAACCGTGCATCTGAATGATGTTCTGTCTCCTCGTACACCTCACGGATAATAATTAGGGTGTTTTCGTGTGATTTCAAGTCATTCTAATGTCGTTTGGCATGCATTTGACCATTAAACGCATGTTTTGGCCATTTACGACAGACGGAGTGTGTTTTCAGCCAGTGCGGTCACACGACACCTCCGATTGACGTTCCATCTAGCCGACCATTTCATAATTCACCCACCCTTTGTTGAAGTCCGATTTCATGGAATTCTGAGGTCGTTCGGCCGGTTTCGACCACCCCACGTGCGCTTTTCAAGCGCGCCAAACAACTAAAAAACACATATTCAGCTGTGTTGTGAAAACCATGCGACCGAATGATGTTTCATCTCCTCGTACACATCACGAATAATAATTAGGGTGTTTTTTTGTGATTTTAAGTCATTCTGATGTCGTTCGGAATGCATTTGACCGTTAAACGCATGTTTTGGCCATTTACAACACGCAGAGTGATTTTTAGGCCAGCGCGCTCACACGACACCTCCGATTGATGTGACATCTGGCCGACCATTTCAAAATTCACCCACCCTTTGTTTTCGTCTGATTTCATGGCATTCTGAGGTCGTTCGGACGGTTTCGACCACCCCACGTGCGCTTTTTAAGCGCGCCAAACACCTAAAAACACGTATTCAGTCGTGTCATGCAAACCGTGCGTCTGAATGACGTGATGTATCCTCGTACACCTCACAAATAATAATTAGGGTGTTTTCGTGTGATTTCAAGTCATTCTGATGTCGTTCGGTATGCATTTGACCGTTAAACGCATGTTTTGGCCATTTACGACAGGTGGAGCGCGTTTTCGGCCAGCGCGGTCACATGACACCACCGATTGACGTGTCGTCTAGCCGACCATTTCACAATTCACCCACCCTTTGTTTTTGTCTGATTTCATGGTATTCTGAGGTCGTTCGGCCTGTTTCAACCACCCCACGCGCGCTTTTCAAGTGCACCAAACACCTAAAAAACACATATTCAGTTGTGTCGTGCAAACCGTGCATCCTAATGACATGTCGCCTCCTCGTACACCTCACGAATAATAATTAGGGTGTTTTCATTTGATTTCAAGTCATTCCAATGTCATTCGTAATGCATTTTACCGTTAAACGCATGTTTTGGCCATTTAAGACACGCATAGTGAATTTTCAGCCAGCGCGGTCAGACAACACTTTCGATTGATGCGTCGTCTAGCCAATCATTTCAAAATTCACCCACCCTTTTTTGTCGTCCGATTTCATGGCATTTTGAGGTCATTCGGCCGGTTTCAACCACCCCACGCGCGCTTTTCAAGCACGCCAAACACCTTAAAAACACATATTCAGCTTCGTCGTGCAAACAGCGCATCTGAATGATGTGTCGTCTCCTCGTACTACTCACTAATAATAATTAGGGTGTTTTTGTGTGATTTCAAGTCATTCTGATGTCGTTCGGCATGCATTTGACCGTTAAATGTATGTTTTGGCCATTTACGACACGTGGAGTGCGTTTTCGGACAGCTCGGTCACACGACACCTCCGATTGATGTGTTGTCTAGCCGACCATTTCACAATTCACCCACCCTTTTTTGTTGTCCGATTTCATGGCATTCATAGGTCATTCGGTCAGTTTCGACCACCCCACGCACGCTTTTCAAGTGCGCCAAACACCTAGGAAACACATATTCAGTCGTGCCGTGTAAACCGCGCATCTGAATGATGTGGTGTCTCTTCTTACACCTCACGAATAATTATTAGGGTGTTTTAGTGTGATTTCAAGTCATTCTGATGTCGTTCGGCATGCATTTGACCGTTAAACGCCTGTTTTGGCCATTTACGACACGCGGAGTGCGTTTTTGGCCAGCGCGGCCACACAACACCTCTGATTTATGTGCCATCTAGCCGACCATTTCACAATTCACCAACTCTTCATTGTCATCCGATTTTATGGCATTCCGAGGTCGTTCATCCAGTTTCGACCACCCCACGCGCGCTTTTCAAGCGCGCCAAACACCTTAAAAACACATATTCAGTCGTGTCGCGCAAAACGTGGGTACGAATGACATGACTTCTCCTTTTACACCTCAATAATAATAATTAGGGTGTTGTCGTGTGATTTCAAGTCATTCTTATGTCGTTCTTCATGCATTTGACCGTTAAACGCATGTTTTGGCCATTTACGACACGCGGAGTGCATTTTCGGCCAGTACGGTCACACGACACCTCTGATTGATGTTCCGTCTGGACAACCATTTCAAAATTCACCAACCCTTTGTTGTAGTCCAATTTCATGGAATTCCGACGTCGTTTGGCTGGTTTCGACCACCCCACGCCCGCTTTTCAGGCGCGCCAAACACCTAAAAACACATATTCAGTCGTGCCGTGCAAACCGCACGTCCGAATGATGTGATGTCTCCTTTTACACCTCACGAATAATAATTAGGATGTTTTCATGTGATTTCAAGTAATTCTGATGTCGTTCAGCATGCATTTGACCGTAAAACCCATGTTTTGGCCATTTATGACATGCAAAGTGCGTTTTCGGCCAGCACGTTCACATGACACCTCCGATTGATGTGCTGTCTGGCCGACTATTTCACAATTCACCCATGGATCGTTGTGTTGAAGTATCAACACAATCCAAATGCGTTTGGTCAATTTTCTGTATGCCATTTATTGTTTTCACTTAAAATGTTGTCCATTTCAAATAAAAGTGAGACACTTTGAGTGGTGTTGGCAACACCGCGCCTCGGATTGAGGCGGGGTTGACTCATACACGTCACAAATGACCCATGGATTAGTTTCCTAAAGTATCAACACAATACGATTATGTTTGGTTGGTTTTCCATATGCGAGTTGTTTTTACTAAAAAGAGTATCCATTTTAAACAAAAGAAAGACACTTTGAGTGGTACCGGCCACACTGTGCCTTGGATTAAGGTGGGTGGGGGGATGTCCAGGGGGCTGTCCTGGAAGGAGGGTGGGTAATGTATCTAAAACTCTATCTAGGTATCATACATCGAATTCCGACAGGACTGCGAACCGTCGCGGGGTGTCATCCTGGAGCATGGCCAAATCACATCATTACTGCGGCGTGACCGCGGCGTGACCGCTGCGTGACCGCGGTGTGCCCGAGGCATGGTTGCGGTGTGCCCGTGGCATGGCCGCGGTGTGACCACGGCGTGTTGGCCCAGTCCAGCAACATTCGCGGGGCAGTATCTTTTGGCCATGATTCTGAATAAATCCTATGTATTTGTCCTTTACATTATAGAAACTGATCTTATGTTATAAAAAATAGACTCTTGATTCAGGATTGTGGTATGATAAAGATATATATTTTTTATATTTTTTGTTTTTAAAAGTGGTACTAGGTAGTTGAAACTACTAATTGAGAGTCAAATTATCACACCCTAAACTATCACTGTGAGTTTTTGCAGATAGTGCACCTCTATTGGAGGGATTTTATTATAAAAACATGACTTTATTTATCAAATGAAACAATTATATTAAAGAAAACTTATTCAAGATACGCAATTCAATATAATTAAGCAGAATTAAGAAAGAATATAAATTCAATTTAAAGCATTATTAAATTAAAGAGGCTTCTATATTTGGTCAAAAATAAAGAGTTATACTGAATTCAAAAATATCCATACCAGAGTGAAAAACCAGGTTCAAAAATAAAGAGTTATACAGAATTCAAAAATGTAATGGATCAATCTGCCACTGATCACCATCACCACCACCACTGTCACCATCGGCCTCATCATCGCCACCATCTCTGTCCTCTTTATCATCCTCATCATCGCCCTCATGCTCATAGTTAGCCCCATCCTCGCCCTCTGCCCCATCCTCGCCCTCCGCCCCATCCTCGCCCTCGGCCCCATCCTCGCCCTCTTCCTCATCCTCATCCTTGCCCTCGTCCTCTTCAGCATCCTCGTCATCACCAGGAATGTCATAATATCAACATCCACTAGAACTACCATCTGGTGCATTGGATAATGCACCCATCAACGACATAAATGTATGACAAGCTGTGCTGGCCTCTGGTGAAAGTGATGAAAATAAAGCTTTCATCAGTTTCATAAATTATTTGTCCCTCATTTGAACTTGTACTTCCAAATCTGTGGCCCTTTTATCAGACTGTCTTGCATGCTCCTTGACCTATTCCAACTCGGTGGTACTAGAATGGATACCTAGAGAGTACCAATACCTCACCGAGACTATATTCTTACCAGGTTGGTCGTGTTCTCGACCAGAGTGCTCCTCTCTCAAAACCTGATATAAATGATCATGTGGCCCTAAATTGCCAGGATCATGGGCATCAAGGGCCTCTAAAGAAGCCTGTTAAAAATATTAATATATTATTAAATTTCAAAATATACATTAAAATTTGAAATAAATAAATTAAAACTTAAAATCTTTTCTTGTGTCGGTTCATTAACCGCAGTTCCATCTTTTTTCCTTCTACTTGAGCAAAACAATTTTGCTCGAGGGATACGTCCTTCAATATTCAATTTGTGCTTCTGTAATGACATTGAAACAATATAAAGTGCAAGTATAATCATATATTGAATATTCAATAAATCACATAATTTAAGTAGGAAACAGTAAAAAGGGAAATTCCTAAGGAAAAATTATAAACAACTATATCGTACCAACTGCCTCTCATGATCTGACATAGTCTTGCACCCCAAAGTGTTGAGGTGTTGTTTTAAATCAATGTTTTTTTTTTCTGAAGATTACTAAATAATGTTTAATAATAAATTAGATAATATTAATGAAAAATATAAAAGTTATCATTTAAATACCTAAAATGGGATTTATACCTTAAATTTGGCAGTCACCCAATGGGTAATAATTTGGCGATATTGCTCTATCAGGCAGTCATCCACGATAGGTAATTTCTCCAACTCCGTGCCCACTCTATCACACCTTCCAACATACATCTCATGCTTATAAGCTCTCCAAAGATCTCATAGCTCCTTTAAACGTGTCGGTCGTGCACTTTCACCATCAGGGAAGTTATACCAAAGCTGAAACCCAATAGATTAATTCATATAAATACAAAAAAATACTACATTAAATCCAATATATTTTTTAACCATATTTTTTAACACGAAATATCCTTGACTTCGTGTGGCAGATTTCTCCAAGAGAGAGGGCTGACCGGAATGATGTCGGAGTATTTGGCTAGCGTCTGCAAAAAACCCTGACATTACTACCCAGATTTATCAATCATCTATCTATCATCATTGTATTCAACCATCAATTGTGTCTGGCGGTTCCATACCACATGAAAGCGAGTACGCCCCCTCCCCCACCTCTTATCAGTAGATGAATCTATTATTAAAGAAAAAAAATATCAGTACAAGTTATAATAAAAATAAATTTTGGTTTAAAAAATTGTTAGAGTTATATAAATATACCTATGGTAGTCGGATCAATGGGCGTCACTGGATGTGAAAAATTTGAAGGAATATCCTATACATATGGAGTGTCCCTCGGTGTACGCTCCTTAGCCATATACTATGTCAGAGTAGGAGTCGAAGAAGGTGAAATATAATAGCCCGGAGATAATGAACCAGAATCAAAAGATGATGGCACAGACGTCTGGCAAACTGGTAGTGTAAACATCGGAGGCCTAAATATCCCGTGTGTCCCTAAATACACACCAAGATCAAAATGGGGCGTAGAAGATACGTCTATGGTAGGGGTATAATCCAATCTGGTACGACCAGTGGATCGTCTAACTCTCTCACCATGAGCCCTCGTACCACTGGCCTCAGTACCGGGACCACCATATGGTTTTCTAACTCTGACACCACCCCCCTCCTACCACCAGCCTCTGTACTGGGAGCAATATCAGGCTCCTCATTGGATATATCTCGTCTAGTGGGTGGATCCTGAAAAAAAAAATTAACACAAAATTAAACACATGATATTATAAGTTATTGAAATATATATATTTGAAATAAAATACTCACAACAGGGATGAGTGGAGGAATGCCCATCTGTGTCATGCGACGATTATTTTCTGTCATCTTTTTCCACCGCCTCTCTTCAATGGGTGTAATTTCCTGCAATGAAAAAAAATATGGAATTAATTATTCCAGGAATACATTACATTATTTAAGCAGGAAAAACATTCAAGCGGCTATTAGATTTCTAAGACATCCTTGGAAGACATTAATGAAGGAAGAGGTGAACTCATTAAAAAATCTAATGAGATGTACACAATATAAAAATGGTATTAAGATATGGGATATTAGTGGTAATTCTCAAACATGGATCCAAACTTATAAAGGATTCACTAAGTATAAATATGTTTAATAATATTTTAGAATACAATAAAAATGGGATCTGTCTTTGTACAGTTCCAAATAAACCAATTAGAAAACATTTTACCTATTTTATAAACATATATTTAAAAACCACTCATTTATATCATTAAAATATAAATAGGTTTCATTATTAAAAAAAATTGAGCGTTGTCATCATAAAAACATAACCAAAAAGTCACTCAGTGAGTCGACACCACCTACAAAAAATTAGGCACGCTTTATGAATACAATGATCTCTAAGAAGAACTTAAGAATACCTCACCCAAAATTCATGACCAAAGGAACCCAATACATAATCACTATAAATCCATAAGAAAATAAAATACATTAAAAACCAACACTACAAACTCTATAGAACAAAAGAAGAGGAAGCCCCATGATCCTAGGAAAATTCCACCATTCTTAGGTGGAATCACCATATTAGTGGTTTTATGTCGTATGTTTAGTTACAAATGATATATGAAACCAAATTCAACCCTAGTCACAGACATATACCAATTATGTATTAGTCATTGATTCAATATCAAATAGTATGAATCATAAAATTTTCCAAAATCTCTAAAATAGGAAAAAATGACGTGATATTAATAGATATTGAAATAAATGTAGAAATTGGAGGAATATGGCTTCTATGTTTGTATTTGGGAAGAAGTTTAAAGAGTCTAAACTGGATGGAGGAGTTGCAGCTGATCGGATGGAATAACTCGGGGTGGGTTAGGGTTCACCTCCACGCTGGGGCTTCTGGAAATTGGGGGAATCGATTTCTGCTGTGCTGTGGGGGGGCTACTGGAAATCTGGATATTTGAGGAGATCTTTCCCAAAGGTTTGTAAAAACCGTTGGGAAACCATGACTTTTCCCAATGGTTTATAAAAACCGTTGGGAAAAAATGGCCTTTACCAACGGTTTGTAGCAAACCATTGGTAAAGGTCCACGAAACCAAGATTTACCAACGGTTTGTAAAAACCATTGGTAAAAAACACTTATACAAAAGATTCTCCAGAACCATTGGTATACAAGTGTTGGGAAAAGTCTACTTTCTAGTAGTGGCCTTAACTTTCATTTACCCTTACTTAAATTTATTTTTACCCTTATTTAACTTTATTTTTACCATTAATTAACTTTTTTTAATGTTTACTTAAATTTAGTTTAACCTTTCATAACTTTTTTTTTCTCATTCTAAACATTAGTTTACGCTTACGTAACTATAGTTTACCCTTACATAACTTTGTTTTACCCTTAAGTATATTTTTCCCTTTATTTTGTTCTATTATTACTTAAATTTATTTTACCCTTAATTAATATTGTTTTACTCTTACTTAACTTTAGTTTTACCCTTACTTAACTTTATTTTACCCTTAATTAAATTTATTTTACCCTTACCTAACTTCATTTTACTCATACTTAACTTTATTTTACCGTTACTTCACTTTAGTTTACTCTTAAATTTTCCAATGATAATTTATTTAGAAAATTTTTATTTAAAATGTCTAATGAAAGTTCCAATAGAACTTTTAGTGAAAGTTCTACTATAAATTCCAGTAAAAGTTCCACTATAACTTCCAGTGAAAGTTACATAGAAACTTTTAGTGAAAGTTTCCACTGAAATTTTTCAATAGAGATATCCACTATAATTTTATAGAAATTTTTTAATGAAAATTTACTTTGGAACATTGAATAGAATATTTCACTAGAACATCAAGTGGAAAATATCATTATAATTTTCCAGTGAAAGTTTCACTGGAATTTTATAGTGAAATTTTCATTGGAATTTTCCAGGATACATTGACAGTGTAATTTTTTGGTGAAAATTTCTCCTAAAATTTTCTATTGAAAGTTTCAAGTGGTTTTATTTAATGGAATATTCAACTCTAATTTTGTAGTATAAGGTTCAAATGAAATTTTAGAGTGGAAGTTTTAACAATAATTTTCAGTATAAGGTGGCGTTGGAATTTCCTTCTACAAGAATTTTCTATCAAAAGTTTTAATTGGAATTTTCCAGTTGAATTTTACACTTGTATTTTCGAGTGGAAGTTCCACTGAAAGTTTCCACTAGAATTATCCTTTGAAACTTCCACTTAATATATTTATAATTTTTATTAATAAATATTTTTTGAAAAATATATTAAATATATCTTATAATTTTATTTATTATAAATTTATTTTTAGTTATAATTTCATATTTTATTTACATTTTTATTCATATAAAATATACATTCTTAAATGGTAAATTATATTATATATATATAAATTATGTGACAAATATAATAATTATTTAATATCATTTCGTTTATTATATTATATTTATTAAAATTAAATTTTTATTAATATATTCTTTAGTTTTATAAATATATACTTTTGTTGTATTGTGAAAGTTTAACTAGAACTTCCATTAAGACTTCCATTGGAACTTCCACTTAATGGATTTATAATTGTTACTAATAAAAAATTTGTAAAAAAATATATTAAATATATCTTATAAGTTCACTTATTATAAATTTAGTTTTAGTTATAATTCAATATTTTATTTACCTTTTTATTTATATAGTATATACATTTTAAAATGGTAAATTGTATTATATTTATAAAAATTATGTAACAAATATAATACATATTTTATATCATTGCATTTTTTATAAATATATTCATTAAAATTTAATTTTTTTAATATATTCTTTAGTTTTATGTACTTTTTGTCATATTCTGAAACTTTTAGTGGAATTTTTGGTTGAACATCCACTAGAACTACCACCAGAACTTCCTATGGAACTTCCATCGGAACTTCTACTAAAATGAAGTTAACCTTTCCACTAAAAGTTTCTATTAGAAATATTATGACTTTCACTATAATATTACTTTAAAAAACTTCATATGTGGTGTTTTCTTAATATATGTTTTCAAGTGAATATTTTGTTAAAAAATCTAGTAGAATTATTTACTACAATTTTCAAGTGAATTTTTCAACTAGAATTTTTCAATGAGATTTTATAGTAGAATTGTTTATATGTTGTTTTCTAATGGAAATTTATACTATAAAATTAGAGTTAAACTTTATTATTAATTTTTTTTAATTTATTTATTAGAATATTTATATAAACATTTTAAATTTAATTTTCAATAATAAATTTTTAATGAAAATTTTCCTTCTAAAAATTTAATTTTTTTGATGTTGATGTTTTCATTTTAATTTACTTTTAAGAATTGAATTTTATTTTTAAAATATACATATTGGATTTTCTTAATAAGCATAGGAATTTATTAATGCCCCTAATCTTTATAATGGACTAATCTAGCTAACCTGTGCTATAATGGCCCCAATCCTATATACATATAGGATAGTCACTTGGTCTTCTATGAGAATCATACCTGTCACATATGCTATAATGGCCCAAATCTGGCTAAGTTTTAGTCCTACTTTTCCAAACTCTAAATCCCATTCCCTGGTAAGAATGTACTCCTCTCCCTTATGGTAGTTAAAATTTAGATGTATTCAATGAAAATTGATATGATATAGGAACCATGACAACCAATCCATGCTAAAAATTACATCAAAATTGGTCATCTCTAAAATTAGAAAATCCCATAGATGTCCATAAGCTACAAACACTATAGGAAACTTTGGGAAACTCTAGATATGATCTACCATATTTTCAAGAGTCATATCAAGAGCCAAAATCCCAAGGGAAAACTTCACTAAAAACTCTAAACCAGCAACAAATTTGGCAGAAATAAACAAGTGAGATGTTCATATACCAAACAAAGAAGTAGATATAATCAATATAACAAAAATTATACCTATAACCATCAAAGATTCCTCTCTTCCATATTCTGAAACCTAATACAATGTATACACCCTTCCAATATCAAATCTATGAACCTTCCCCTATGTTCCTTGTTGAGATCCTCAGCCTGCTTCATGGACAAACCTCCTTGGCATGGCTATATTATTGGACTAGGGTCCACCTGAATAAGCTCATGAGGAATGTGTATTTCATGAGCATCTACTCATACAAAAATAGGAAAACCTTGAAAAAAAGTGTTGTAAATTCCCCATTCTTCTACAATATTGGCACTCCCTTGGATGACTGATACACATACCATAGTAATGTCCAATATTTCTACATTGAAATCACAAGGGAAGAGTCCCTCCTAGAATAGGAAGAGATGAACTCATACCCTATCTTGACCTCCAATAATTTCCCTAGATTATCTCCTCTGATCCCCTCTTACTTCCACTAGAATTAGCCTCCATATCTTCTATTTGAAGGCTACCACTAAAATGGAGAGGAATCCCTACTACACTTTCCTTTACTAGGACCTCTTTAATAGTGATAATCTTATAGATGATGTTAGGGTATGAGGTCGGGAAAAATTTCTAAACCCGTCAACTCACCTCATAATGAAGGATGGTCTCAAAATTCCTTCCCTTTTGAGCCTCACTTTTGGTCATTTTTGGATAAAAATGTATCAACTTTGAAAAAAAGTCACATAGTCAACCATTGACATTGTTCCCTACTATAGTTCCATGAACTTCTGATCTTGATTCAACCTTTTCATCTTTAGAAATAAATCCTTGAAAATAGGTCCTTTAAATATGCATACACTTCACCCTCGTTTCTTATATCAAGGATCATCATGCCCCATCACCTCCTATTAAGTTCCTATAGCATAAACGCTAACAACTTCACCCAGTGATCACCAAGAATCTCTGCAAGTTAAAATATTACCTTAAGAATATTGATCCATTATTAAGTATCCTAAAGGTCATCCATGCCTTGGAAGGTTGAGGGGTTTTATAACTAAAAATATTGATTTAATTCCACTATTATTAGTCCTCCCTGATATCCACCTCCACTTCCCACAAGAATGGTATGGAAAACACCCGGATGAAGAGGCTATGTTTTCTAAACCACAATAGAATCCTTTGAGGTATTCTCATCTTGACCCTCCAGAAAATCTATAGGTACAATGGAAACATTATCTAATTTGGGATCATCATCACCCTGATCCTTCGATGGCACTATGGGATTTCCATGAGGTGGAATTATCTGGAGTGTTATGATAGATACTCAGAAACACCCTTAATAGCTCAAATATTTAAATAAAAAAGTAATTAATGAGTGCATACACTCACATAATTAATTAATTTAAATCCATATCATGGTATAGGAACATTATTAATAATCATATATACATAAAAAAAATATATTCATGCTCGGGTTAAATTAATTAAATGTCACCAATGTTGTCTTTTAGAAATCATTGAATATATTATTATTTAAATTTAAATAATTTAAACATATTTCAATCACAAGAAATTAGGCGTATGACATGTCAACCTACATTCCTATACATGACTCATGAACTAACTCACTTTTACCAATTGAGCTAAGATAAAATCATATAAACAATAACTATACAATAATAACCAAGAACAATATGAAACCATAACACCACAACCAATAAAAGGGATCTCACTTCTCTAATAACTCGAAGGTCCACTGCATAAGTGCTATAAAGACAAAAACTTAGCTCCCCTACCCAATTCCCATCCATACTATCTCCATTATACCAATCCCCAAATCATAAAGAAGGAAAAAAGGGCTCTAATAGCATTTTGTAACATCCTAACCTGAATAACCCAGCTCGGTTGAAGTGGTACATGACTTCATGCACGCCTATCCATATTCAAGAGGTTGCTAACTAGTAATAAGGACTTAAATAGCATTATGGGGATACTATGTACTCTGTAATTGATTTACATCAAAGTAAATGTATATAGAAAAATAAATAAATAATAAACATCAATAATAAACAATAAGAAGTAACAATATCATTATAACATATTAAAATAGCTATAATGAAATATCTTGTAAATATAGTCAAAATAGATCCTTTCATGTAGAAGATCGATATAAAAAAGGGTAAAAGAACAAAATAATAAAAGAGGAATCGCTTCAAAAGTTCTAAGAGTATGTATCAGTGTCGAATTTGTCCCTGTCCAATAGAACCTTCTCAAAAAAATTATATAGCTATTTCCCTTGGATAGATCCTCGATCGGGAATTTTTTTCAAGCATAGAGATACCCATGTAGGGTGTGAGAATGAACCCAATAGGTTACCAACAACAGGACCT
This sequence comes from Viscum album, assembly GCA_963277665.1. Classification (NCBI taxonomy): domain Eukaryota; kingdom Viridiplantae; phylum Streptophyta; class Magnoliopsida; order Santalales; family Viscaceae; genus Viscum; species Viscum album. The sequence goes on from OY728137.1 coordinate 932,065,086, forward strand.
TAACATAAATTCAGTAAGTGTATAAAGGTGTATTCATCAAAATAACTAAATAAATAACTCATTGGGTCATCATGTGCTAACCAAGCTACCAGGAATCCCCAGTCATACCTGCAAAAACTCCATGTCTGAAGAAAAGTTTGTTAGAGCCTTAATGGAACAAACAACACATTGATTATGCCATCTCACTCACATCACAACCACATCAATCACCCCAAAACCATCCCTTATCACCCAAGGGAGGTCACATCATGCACACTGAACCATCCCTACTCACCCAAGGTATGTCACATCATGCACACTAACTCATCCCTAATCACTAAAATGAAGTCACATCAAGCACACCGACTCATCCCCACACACACATGGGAGGTCACATTAATTAGCATACATTAAGAAAAAAAGAATCAAAAACCAACACAAATAATGGAGTTCACCACCATAATTCTTGCATCTTTTATCTAGGTCAAACTAGCTTCAACTGATCCTAAATGGATTCCCCTAAGGTCTAATTCTCTCAGAAGACATCCCCTACATCACCCATGGAACAAATCACAATTTTACTTTAAACAATCCGTAAACTCATCTATCCCATTCTAAAGGGCCTATTGTGTCTATATGGACCTAACAGGTCACTTTAATGGCATAGGTAGAAGTCTCATAGGGATACACACACACCTATATGAAAAATGATATATACAACTTCATATGAAATTTGTAAAATGGTAAGGACTTCCTACCTCAAGCATGGAGAAGGTAAATCACCAAGAACCGCCAACTGGAAAATTCTAACCACACTGAATCCTTAAAATAAGCCTTGTATCCAAACATTAGGGTTTTATAAAATGGAAACATAAAGAAACAAGTAAAAATATGTATTTAAGGCTAAGACAGCGTTAGACTTACCAGAAGAAACCAACTACAATAAGAAACACTTGAAAAGGTAAAGAAATGGGGAAAATAGAGACAAATCCTTTAAATATGGCCTCCTATGCACCAAAATCCCATAAGGGGGTTGAAGGAAGAAAGGGGGACTTAAATAGAAGTTAAGAGGGAAGTAACCATTTTAATCTCTTTTTAAACTTCCTGGGAGGTTTTCACGGTTTGAACCTATGTTTTACACCATGAAACACTATAGACAGGAGGTCTACAGGTTCACCCTCAAACCTTTCACAATGTGAACACTTTTTCACACTATGAATTATACTAGTTACCAAATTTTAATTGTAGGCCCAGTACTTTTCCAAAAATGAACCCCCGTGCCACTCCCAACCCCTATACCTTCCAAAAATGAGTAAAAGACATGTGATCAGTCAAGAAAATAAATTGTAAAATTCCTTGAAAATTTGAGGTGTGTTACAACTACCCTTTCACTAAGGTTAGGGTCCATCCATAACCTATATCACATCACAACTTAGAACCCATCTCACTCATGGTGGTCCTAGTGTCTGATCTCGCATATTAAGTCCAATCAACTCACTCTTGACTGACCCAAAATCACTCCATTGGGCCCAACCATCTCACTCATAGATGGATTTATCATGCTAAATCCAACCATCTCACTCATGGTGGGCCCATTCTTCACATATTAGAACTCCATCTTACAAAAATCCCACCAATTCCATCTCACTCATGGTGAGTTAAGGCCTCAAACCCCTCTACCCCCACCAATATTCATCACCTATCATAAGAATACAGTTATCACACAAGAAATAACACATAGGTGATGTAACCCTTCTCACAAGCTCAACAAATCACCAATGGGGTTCTAGTCACTTGTGGTTGAGCCATGTGTCTCAACCGATCTCAATATCCATATCAACCCTCTAAGGTTCTTATCACATCCATATAGATCAACCCATCACTTTGATAACAAAGGCAGAATTATCATAGGCCATACACACAACGTGCACCATCATCCAACATGGTACACACTAGGTAATAAAAACTAGGAAGCGGTGTAAGTATACATGCTTTGTATAAAAAGGAATCACCCAACTCAACCAAGCCTCTTGGTATTTACTTTTGAAACCAAATAAAATCCTTTTTAATAACTATTTAAAAATGCATCATATGTTTTTTTACTCACACTAATCACTAGAATATATCCCATCAAAAAATTCTCTAGAAAATTCCACATTTGTTTTGAAATACCATTTTAAAACCCATTCTGAAATCACCACTTTTCGCTTGAAAATTCTATTTGATTCAAACCATTTTTAAAATAAATTTAAAAAGGAAATATTTTTCTCTTTAAAAACAAATACATGCCACTATGAAAATCATAAAAAGGATCATTAACACTCATTCGACCAAGGTGATACCATCGAACTATTTAGCATGTTTTGTGGTCTATGTTGACTATTAGACTCACATGTGGTTGTAACAATCTATGGAGATATCACACAAGTCATGCGACATGTAGGAAAATGATACTAGTAATGGAACATTAACATAAAATAAACATATAACCAATAGAATCAAATATTTTAAGGTCATCTACCTCATTTAACATTTCAATAACCATCCTCAAACTTGTACTAACATTCTCTGAGTCCACAAGCACCTATCTCATTAATAAACACCATAAAATCAATTAATTAAATATTTAAAAAAAATATTCCAAATTGGAATAATCAATAACAAACTCACCAGATATCCCTAAGACACTAAATCCATGAGCAACATGGTGTGGTCCATTCCCAACACACACCTAAACCTATGACACATATAATATCTAAATTACATCATTGATTCAATGGTTAATTACATCAAAATTCACTTGAAATCCCTAAGAAAATCATTAGTAAACATACCTTAAGGTAAATGGTGAACAACATCTTTATTTCCTCCTCCCAATACATCCTCTATAAGTTTCACTTGAAATCCCCAATAAGCAAAATTATTTCACCATGTTTTAATGAAATCATTCACTCAAATCCCTGGCTTACTGAATAAAATCAAAGAATAACAAAGGAAAAAAGAAAAATGGATAATATATAAGGGATATTACTTTGAATCAAAGTGATAAAACATTATTGAACCACTCAGATCAAAGGGGAATCAAGTGGAGAGTAGGAGAGGGTTCTCCCTCTTCATTCAGTATACCCTCTTCTAGATACCTCATTAATGACCTGAATGACATGTGTAGGTTTCATTCATGGTGTGACCACCACCTGACATGTCTTGAATGGCTTGATGTTGATATTTTTAGTACCATGTCCATACAGACCTACTCTGACATCCATCTGAACCACTGAGGAATCCACCAAGCCTCAAACCACATCCAAAAAACCATCTTAAGTATTTATAAACACTCAAAACCCCATTTGAGTCATGATTATCAAAATAAACCCCTCACCAAATCAAAAAAAAATCTTCTAAAACTCACAAATCATAATGACTCAGGTTGTTATAGTTGTTATAACTCAATAACTCTAGGTTTTTTAACTTCTAGAAACATATCACTTCCTTTGAAACTTCATGTTCTCGATCCCCAACCACTTTGACCCAAATGATCTTTGAAACTTGTTGGTCGGATTATCCTCTTCTCTTCTCAATATATTATCAATAGTTATTATCCCTGAATGAGAACACTCTTTATATACCTAACCTTGTTCTGATAAATATGGTCTTTGAACTTTGTATCTTCTACCTTTCTCAAATCTCATACAACTACCTTCAATTCCTCAGAAGATATCGTCATCTAACTGCATTAAATTATCCCACAAATCTCTTCTTCTATTATCATCAAGGCTTCCAAAAATCTCATCTAGAATTAAAACTTCAACTTCATGACATTCATATGTTTGATGTGTAGCTCAGCATCATCACCTTGACTTTGGATTCACATAAATGGTATATGAAATCTATTTGTATCTTCTAGTTCTATAACTTTTGTAGACTTCATTCTATATTTTCTTCTGATTCAACCTGTACCTCTGAGATTCTCTAACATTTGGATCATATAACTCCCTCTCAGATTATGTTTACATACATTCATAGCCTTTGTATATTTGAACATAATATGACATGCCTCATAAGTGTTTGTTTTTATTTTACCATTAGTTCAACACATTGTTCAAAATCTGGCTCATGACATCTTAACTCCAAAACATTTGATCAGCTCATCCTCTTCTCATCTAAAATTCATAACTTATGATCTTATAGACTTGTAAAATTTCATATCTTGTAATAACTTCCAGGTTTAGCTTGGTATCTATCTTCTATAACTCTAAATAATCTTATTGGTCGCCTCATCTAGTTTCAATGCTCACAAATCATGCTCATAAATCATGCCTATTTATGATTCAAGTTACATTGTGTTTAATCATATTATATCATGATTCATAAAGTTAAATTATGATTACATATAACCTTGATCTATTCTGTTAGTGTGTTAATGCATAGGACAGGCTATCAAAAATTCGATAAGTATAAGTAACCAACGCCTGACCTACCTACGACTGACCTATTGACGCCTGACCTACCGGTTCCAAACCTAGTGATGCCTGACCTACCGACGCCTGACCTACCGACGCCTGACCTACTAACACCCGACCTATCAACTGAGTGGCTGACCGACACTCAAAATTTCACTAATTATAAGATATCGATAGCTAAGTTATCAATGCATCACCTACCGATAGCTCAACCGATCGATCCTGAGTTACCGTTGCAAGTTTGATCCACTGATAGAATGATCTACCAACAGACCAACTTGCCAATAGAATGAGTCACCAAAAACATGAGACACTGATAGTTTGAGATACCAACAGTATGAGATGTTGACATACTGAGACATTGATGATCTGTCTCTTAAATTCAAAATTATTACTAATGTTCATATTTGTGTTATTTAGTGCTACTAATTTTATTAATTATTTTTTTCAGACAACATTAATGACATTGTCAGAGAACAATATGAGGTACGATGTACTATCACATGATAGAGAACATTCTCCTTGTCAGATGACATGGATAAAGTTCATACCTGATCAATAAGCTCTATGCACATACATACGATAAGTTAAGGAGAGAACTTGTACACCTTAGGGAAAAATACAAGAGCTACCTACTGTGCATACATGAATACATTACTGAGAACCAAAACGCCATGAACATTTTTAAAAACAAACTTAGAAGAGAATAACACTTTGAGGAAGGATATACCTTCTTGGAACCAGAATATATAAGCAAAAAATAACACTATGTTTTGTTTTCTGTTCCTTGAAGTCAATTCCAACTTCACTTATACCATCTTAAAGGAGTCCATAAGTTTTATAGCACATCACACAGATCTTTCTAAACCCTATTCCCATTATATTTTTCTTCTTGTGCACATTATTTACATTTCGAGTAGTGTATGTATCTCTATTATATAAACACACACTTACTCATATGATAAATTGGAAGATACTTATATATCTTCACCAACCTTCCATTTTACACCTTACACTCCCATGGATAATAGTGGAAGAGGTCCTTGTGTGTCTTGTCTATTTGTTTTGTACTCCCAAGAATATGGTGGAAGAGTTCTGTTTACCTAAACAGTTTGTATGTTGTTGTGTACCCCAATCTAGGGTGTGGATAAAGTTTATTTATATAAATCTCTTGGTGGAAAGTGATCACTAGGTGGAGAGGAATAATTCTCTTCTTGATACTAAACCTCTTGTTTCAATCTTATGTGCTTTTTCAAGTTTAGTTTTTCTTATCTTTTTTTGTTTATTAAAATAATAAAACTTAACTTCACTCTGATAGTTAATATTATATAGTGTTTGTATTAGAATTTGATTTAGTAGACTATTTTCAAAATTTAAAATAGTAATTCATATTTTTTTAACTGATAACTAACCAATCTTTTTGAAATATTTCAAACAATCAAATATTTTATAAATATTCTACTTTGTTTTAATTGGTCCATATTTGATTTTAAATTGGGGTATTTTTAAATAATAATTTTCGACAGAAATTTTTATAGGGAATCAATTCACCCCCCCCCCCCTCTTGAGTGTCCTTCTCTGATAAACATTTAGTATCAAAGGTTTTCTTACTATCAACATTTTCAAAGTTTGTAACACTTTTCAACTGTGATTTTAGTTGTGTTTTAAAGATCTCTAAATTTATGTCAGTTCAAAAATTTATTATTCTTTAAAATCTTCAAAATCTGTTTTAAATGGATAATATACTGGAAGGTGATTCTACCAACAAACCACCTTACTTTAATGGCATAAATTATTCCGAGTGGAAAATTAAAATGAAAATGCATTTAGAAAGTATGGGTTTTGAAATCTGGTCTTCAATTATATATGAATATAAAATTCCTATTGTGGCTAGGAACACTTGGGATGATGCCACCAAGGCATCCTACAATAATAATTGTAAATCTATGAATTCCTTATACTACTCTTTAGGGGGTTGATAATTTAATAGGATTTTTCATGTAAAACGGCACATGAAATTTTGGATACTTTAGCTGTTTCACATGAAGGAACCACTAGTGTTATAGAAATGAGACTTAATACATATACTATTAAATATGATAACTTTAAGATGAAGCTTGATGAACCCATTTCTAACATGTATCTCAGGTTCAATGAGATAGTGAATATGATGGTGTCTTTGGGAAATACAATCACATCCAAGGAACGAGTAATGAAAATTCTTATATGTTTACAAAAAAGATGGAGAGGAACCTCATTATTAATAAAGGAATCCAGAATATCAGTACTTTACATGAAAAGGGGTTGATAGGAAAGATGATGATGTATGAATAATAGATAAAGGTTAATAGATAATAAGATGATGAACCAAATAGAAAGTCAGTGGCTTTCAAAACCACTACCTCCAAACAAAAATAGAAAGTGAAATTTCATGATGAAAGTTCCAAAAATGAAGAATCACCAAGTAATGGTGATGAGGAAATGGATCAGTTATCCAGGAGATTTAAAAAGTTTTATAGAAGAAAGAAGTTCTTCAGAAAACTGAGCTAGAAATGAAAGTATGATAGCAAAGGAAACTGTAAAAAGGACTAGAAGAGGAATGAAAATACTAATTAAATAGCCTTATATGAGTGCAAGAGGATAGGACATGTAAAATCTAAATATCCTAAGTTAAATTTCAAAAGTAAATATGAGGAAAAAGATAAAAAGTATAAGAAATAAATGAATTCCACCTGGAGTTCCTATGAGGATAGCTCCAATGAATCTAAATCTTCACATGATGAGAAGGCTGACAAATCCAATATGTGTTTCATGACAAACACATCCGAGGTAACTCTAGAATCTCCTACACATAATTATTATTATTCAAGAGATGAATCTGATTCTGAAAATATTAAAAATTAATAAATGTTTAAATATTGTGAAATTATTGAGGATACATGAAAGAACTAAAGGATAAGTATAAATATCTCAAGAAGAAACATTCCCTTTCAGTTTCTATTGAGTCTGAACTTACTATTGGAAAATAATGCTCAGTTTCTCAATGAGAACAATGAACTTAAACTGTGTAATGAGAAATTAAAGAAATATTTATAGAGGTTCACAAATGGTAAAGATACCTTAATTCAAATTCTTGGAAAACAGGTTGCTCCCAAATATACTACTAGTATTGGTTATCAACCAAGAAAAAGAAATTTTGTTAAAAAAATTGTTTCAAAATCTGGAAAATTTGGTTTTGTGCCTAGATCTGAAAAATCTACTGTAAGTTCCAGCGCTAGAAATACATTTACTACCTTTGGTTTTTTTGGATCAAATAGAGTTTATTTTTCTAAATACTTTACAAGTTTCTTATATTTAACCCATAAAGAAAATGTGGGTTCCCAAATCTTTAATTACTAATATTGCTAGACCTAAGCAAGTTTGGGTACCAAAATATTTTCTTGTTTGAATTTTTTTGTAGGAAAGTTGTTTGAAGAGTTCCTATGAGAGATTATGGTAATTGGATAGTGGGTGTTAAAGGTATATAACAGGTTACTATTCAAGCTTCAATAACCTTATCAATATTGATGGTGGGCATGTCACCTTTGGTGATAATGAAAAAGGAAAAATTATTAGTCTTTTCCAAATCAGTAACATTGATTCAATTTTAATTTCTAAATTTCTTTTTATTGATGGTCTTAAGTATAATCTTCTTATCATCTCACAATTATGTGATGATGGTTCTAATGTTAAATTTGAAAATGATGCTTATAATGTTTTCAATTCTAAGAATGATTTAGTATTCATTGCTTTTAGATTTGAAAATGTTTATGTTATTAATTTATATTCTTTAGTTTCTCAAAATGTGTCTTGCTTAAGTTCCTTTCACAAAGATTCTTGGATCTAGAATAGAAGACTAGGACACTATAATATTCACTCCCTTAGAAAGATAACTAGGAAAGGACTAGTCAAGGATCTACCTAAACTTGAGTTTCCAAATGATAAAGTCTATAATCCTTATCAAAAGGGAAAACAACATAAAATATCTATCAAACCAAAGAAATAAGTTTCAACTTCTTGAATTATTGAGTTGGTTCACATGGATTTGTTTGGACCTTCTAGAGTTTCTAGTATAAATGGGAAGTACTATGTCTATGTTCAAGTAGATTAATTTTCTAGATATACTTGGATTTTATTTTTATCTCACAAAAGTGAAACATGTTATCATTTCACCAAGTATTCTAGGTCTGTAGAAAACTTAAGTGGACTTAGGATCAAAACCTTAAGAAGTGATCATGTTCATGAGTTTGAAAATCAATAATTTGAATCTTTTTTCTCACAAAATGGCTATAGTAATAACTTATATGATCCTAGGACACCCCATAAAAATGGATTTGTAGAAAGAAGAAATAGAACCTTACAAGAAATATCTCGAACTATGCTTAGTGAATATGATTTACCTATTTATTTTTGGGTAGAATAAGTGAATACAGATTATTACATAATCAATAGAGTTTTAATTAGACTCATCCTTAGGAAAACCCCCCCAATGAGTTATGGAACAATAGGAAGACTAAGGTTAATTACTTTAAAGATTTTAGTTGCAAAGTCTTTATCCTCAATACAAAATATAATCTTGACAAGTTTTCCTCCAAAAGTGATGAATGAATTTTCTTAGGCTATTCAACCTCTAGAAAAGCCTATAGGGTATTTAATAAGAAAACCAAGTGTGTGGAAGAATATGTACATGTTAAATTTGATGAAATGGATCCACATGAACCTAATACCTCCCTAGAAAATATTGAGGACGATTTTTCAAATCTTGACTTGAATTATAAACCTTTTGACTCTGTTGTTAAGCTAGCAACAAAATCTTCTAGTTCTAGAAAATTTATATATTCTGATCATGGTGAACCCAAACCTATAGAAGAACCTAAAATAACTAGACCTTCTTTTTCTAGATCAGTTAGAACCCTTAAGAACCATCCCTTAGATATTGTAGTTGGAGAATTAGATAAGGGAACACAGACTAGATATTCTCTAAGGAACCAGGTTGAACATCAAGCCTTTTTTTCATGGCATGAACCTAAAAATATCAATGATTCTATCAATGATGAATTTTGGGTGATGGGTATGCAAGAAGAATTGAATCAGTTTGAAAGAAACAATGTCTAGAAACTTATTGATAGAACCAAGGACACCTTGACAATAAACACTAAGTGGGTGTTTAGAAATAAAGGAGATGAAGATGGCACTATATTAAGTAATAAGTATAGACTAGTTTCGCAGGGTTATTGTCAAGAATAATGAATTTACTATAAATAAACCTCTACACTTGTTTCCTGAATTGAAGCCATTATAATACTTTTAGCTTATGAAGCACATCTGAATTTCAAAATCTATCAGATGGATGTTAAAAGTGAATTCCTAAATGGGTTTATAGTTGAGGATGTTTTTGTTGAATATCCCACTTGTTTTAAAAATCCTCATCTTACAAATCATGTTTTAAAATTAACAAAATCTTTTTATGGTTTAAAAAGGGATCCAAGATATTGGTATGATAGGATCAGCACTTTTCTTATTTCTAAAGGTTTTACAAAAGGTATTGCTGACCCAAATATTTTTATAAAAATAATTTCTAAATATGTTTTAGTTGTTAAAATATATTTTGATGATGTTATATTTAGATCTTCAAAAAAATATTATGTATTGATTTTTCAAAAATGATGCAAAATGAATTTGATATGAGTTTAATGGGAAAACTAAAACTCTTTCTTGGATTTCAAATCATTCAAAATAAAGAAGGTATTATTTTAAATCAAAGTAAATAGACTAAAGATATTTTAAAAAAAATTAATATGGATAGTACTAAAAGTAGTGATACTCCCATGAATACCACCTATAAATTGGATCTTGATGAAAATGGAAAATTAGTAGATCAAACCAATTATAGAGGCATGATTGGAAGTCTTATTTACTTGACCATTATTTGTCCTGATATTATGTTTAGTGTGTGTATGTGTGATCATTTTCAAGAAAATCCTAAAGATTCGTATCTTCTTTCTGTTAAAAGAATTTTCAAATACCTCAAATGTACTACTAACTTAGGAATGTTCTATCCTAGAGGAAAATCATTTGATTTAGTTAGTTATTCTAATGCTAATTTTGGTGTTTTTAAGTTAGATAGAAAAATCACCTCTAGAACATGTCACTTTATGGGAAAGCCTTTAGTATCATGGTGTATTAAAAAGAAAAATTCTATTGAATTATCTATTGCTAAAGATGAATACATAGTTTCTGGTAATTATTATGCTCATATTTTTTGGATGAAACACACATTACTGGATTATGGATATAAGTTTAGGCATATACCTATAAACTGTGACAATACAAGTGTTATTAACATTTATAAGAATCTGATTTCTCACTATAGAACAAAACATATTAATGTAAGGCATCACTTTTTGAGAGATCATTATCAAAAAGGTGATATAACTCTTGAATTTATTGTCACAGAACATTATCTTGCTAATATTTTTACTAAGCCTTTAAATTCTGAGAGGATGAGTTACATCAGACATGAGTTAGGAATGATAAAATTTGGGTGACTCACCAATGATGTCTCACTGATGTGACTCACTGATGATGTCTCACCAACGTGACTCACTGATGATGTCTCTCTAATGTTACTCACTGGTGGTGACTTACTGATAAGTATCACCGATGTGTCTCACTGATGTGTCTCACCGACCGATACTTAATTATTTCTCTGTCTGGAATTTTAAACCTCTTTGTTTTAATTATTTTATTTTATTTTAACCCAAATTTTGTATTTTATGTTTTAAAAACCCTAAATGATAAAATAAGGGCCTATTTGATACTTTTTTACCCTCACACTCTTACTCTTGAACTCTTACCCTCAAACCCTTCTTTCCCGAGATACTACCTTTCTCTATCGAATCAAAACCTTCAAACCTCTCTCAATGGATCATGTAAAGAACTTCCTATAAGGATTTGAGGATGATTCACATCCATCCAAGAAGAAAATAAGTGAATCTATCCAACCTAAACCATAACCTATTCATCCAAAACTAGATAATATAATCGTGGTGCTAGATAAAGAAGCGCACTCTGAATGGATGTTATCAAGTAAGTCTCTCCTGCTGAATGTGTTGCAATATCAAGTATGGTTGGAGTGGTTCTCAAAAAATTAAAGACCATAATATCTGAATATGGTGCATTATTTTTACTTATATTATGAGTTTTTTCTTGAAGGATCAGAAATTTTTTGGATAAAGTCGATGATATATGAAAAAATAGTCTTTTTTTCATCCAAGCATTGGGAGGAATACTTGAAGATGCCCAATGAGGGTGTGTGTGATGACCATTAGCCAAGTGCTCCTCCAACCAGTAACCTTTTCATTTTTGAGGAATCATTATTTGATTTGACTAGAAAAATATATCATAGAAGGCCTATTGCTGTATAGCTTGATGGTGAGTGTAGTCTCTTATTCAAATTCATCTAGCATAAATTATGTCCCAGGAAAGGGTATTTTTCCTCCCTCAAGTAACAGAATGTTTATTTATTATATCTATTGAAGAAAAATCATAATATTAATTTGTGTACATATTTGATCGTTTATATCAGTGATATGATCAAACCCTACTGCAAGACAAACTCATTGTTTTGTATAAGGATTATCTCTACTATGTTCAAAGCTAAGGGGTTGGTGAATGAAGGTAAAGAGATAATTTCAACTTGTGATGGTTTCTATCTAAAGAAGGTTATCTTCATGAGGATGAGAATTAATTGTAACCCTTGGAATAAGATAGGGGTTGAGGATAATGATAATTTGTATGAAGGTTTCAATCCTGTTGAGAATCCATCAAGGCCAAGGAATATGGTAGACCCTAGTCTCGGACCAGATAAAGTGGGTGTATATTTAGATGAGGAGGATGTAGCTAAGGAATATTAAGGAGTTAAATTACCAATAGATGATAGGAGTGATCCTAACATTGCTGAAATTCTAGAGAGGATGACTTATGGTCCTGAAATTCCACGTAGAACTCTACCCTCTAAAGAACCACTTCTAGCTGAGGATGATAGTGAGGAGAATGAAGAATCAGAATACGTTGAGTATTAAACTAGATCTGGTGATGATGAGGAATTTGTTAAAGAAGAAGAAAATAGTAGTGAAGAATAAGATTATGGTGATAGAGATGAGGAAGGAAATGAAGATTATGATGATGCAAGTGAAATGAAAGATAGAGGAGGTGATGGATCTGATAGTGAATCAGATCATCCCGGTGATGATCAAAGTCCTAATGTTGAACCTATTGATCTTACATTAGATATTGTTGAGAATTAAAGTTCTACTAATGCTCCTATAGTGGAATAGGAACTGAAACCAATTGTGTAATCCCATGAATATCTTAAAACATATGTGGTTAAGGAAAGGTCTCTTGATTTCCATGTGCATGAAGAAGTTCATGCTGAAGAAGAAGTTCTAGTGACTATAGTATAAGAAATTGTTTATGTCGGGAAGAAAACTTATGTTGAGAAGAGAGAATCTACTAAGAGGGAGAGATAGGCTAAGAGAGAAAAGTTTTATGTACTTTCTCCTTTGGATGAAATTTGTGTGCCTATATGGAGGAGAGATCCAGGATACATGAATTTTTGTTTGGACTATCCTGATTCAGAGGATAGGACAACTGCTCCTGCTCCTACTTCCATTCTTGTGGCTACTTCAGAATCTTTTGAATATGTCACCAAATATGATCTTTATGATTTCAAGGAATAATTTTTAGCTAAAGTTAGATCTACTGCTTCACATCCACCTGCTTCAGTTCCAATATTTAGTAAAAGATATACATATTTGATCACAGAAAGAGTTGTGTCTCAGGTTGAGCCTCGGTTGGTCTCAGTTCTGGAATCCATTGTCCTTGATAATTAGAAAATGAGTAATGAGTTGACTGTTATAGTTTTGTCCATTAACAGTCTCACTATTGATTATAGTACATCCTTGGATAAAGTGGTGAGAACTTTTGAGGATGAAACTTCTAGGAGTGCTACTGCTCAGCCTCAGCCTACTACTCTTGATGTGGACTAGTTGAGATTAGATATACAAGATATATTGCAAGGTTACTCCTCTTCATTTACTCATTTTTTTCATTCTCCAGATGTTGAGATGATTAGATCTGTGATTTGAGAGGAACTTCTGACAATGATGGGTGGCACTGATCAGGAAAGACTCTCTAAGATCAAGCATAATTGTGACCATATCTATGAGATGGTTATATGCTTTACAAAAGGTGCTACTAATTCTCAAGAATAAATAACCAAGAAGGTAGACTTCTATTTTAAGAGTTCTTTCACCAAGAATCAGTTAACCAGTCATTTCAAGTATTTGGTGGAAAATTTGAGGCGACCTCAAGTCACTCAAGCATTCAAAGATCAAGTCATGTAGCTCAAATAATTCACTCCTACCCTTGAGAATTTTATAGAGAATAAGGAATATTTTGAAAAGTCTATGGAATATAGTGCTGAGATCATCAAGGACTTCATCAATCTGTTGAATCCCTACCTACGTCATCACAGTACTGCCATCGTTGCTCCAGCAGCTACTCCTCTCAGACCTATCTTGCACCCTTTTCCTTCTTCATCTACCCCTTTGACCATGACCCTTGCTCATGATCTTAGCTAAATTATACCTTTCATCCATTAGGAACTTATAGTTCCCCCTTTCTCTTCTAGCCCAAACCTTGATCCGTAGTTTTTTCAAGGAGTTCCTCTTCCATCTTTCAGTACCCTTATTGTGCTTTCCACTAATACTACTTTTGTACCTCCTTCTCCTACCACAACTTCCTATGATAAGGGAAAAGAAGTGATGGACTATGACATGACCAAGAAGTAGTTGGATCACTCTTTGATAGGGATATGTTTTTTTATATTTTTTGTAATCTCATGTACTGTTTGACTAATTCAATATCTTGGATCAGTTTTTCATCTCATTATGTGTTCTTCATTTTCATTCTTTGTTTCATTTTTAATAATCCCAAAAGGGATAGAATGTGTATATAATACATCTTAGGGGGAGCTAAAATGGAACAAAAATTAAATGAGAACATTGTCTTAAAAATAAAGGTTAATAAGTGATCTGTCAATCTATTTGTGTTTGTATTAAAATTTTCATCTCTTATGATAATTTCCTTTCTTATGATCTATGTAATATGTTAAGAAGGATTTACTTTGATAATCATAAATCAAATATTGCAGTATATAATTTCATGATTTATGATTATCAAAAAGGGGGATATTGTTGGTCTCCTCTAGTTTTAATGATCACAAATCATGCTCATAAATCATTCCTATTTATGATTCAAGTTACATTGTGTTTAATAATGTTTTATCATGATTCATAAAGTTAAATTATGTTTAATTATGATTATATATAACCTTGATCTATTCTATTAGTATGTTACTGCATAGGGTAGGTTAGTAAAAATTGGCTAAGTATAAGTCACCAATGCCTGACCTACCGAAGCCTGACCTACCGACACCTGACCTATCGACACTTGACCTATCGACACCTGACCTACCAACACCTGACCCACCGACATCTAACTTACCAATGTCTGGCCTACCAATTCCAAACCTACCGATGCATGACCTATCGACACCCAACCTACCGACACCTGACCTACCAACACCCGACCTACTGACTGAGCGACTGAATGACACTCAAAATTTCACTAAGTATAAGCTATCGACAGCTGATTTACCAACGCATCACCTACTGACAGCTTGACTGACCAATTCTAAGTTACTGATGCATGTTTGATCCATTGATAGAATGATCTACTGATAGACTGACTTACTGATAGCATGAGTCACCAATAGCATGAGACACTGACAGTCTGAGATACAGACAGTCTGAGATGCTGACAAACTGAGACACCGATGATCTGTATCTTAAATTCAAACTTATCACTAACAGTCATATTTGTGTTATTTAATGATAATAATTTTATTAATGACTTTTTTGCAGACAACATTAATGACATTGTCAGAGAACAATATGAGGTACCAACAAATGATCGAGAACATGCTCCTTGTTAGCTGACATGGATAAAGTGCATAGATGATCAATAGGCTCTATACACATACATACAATAAATGAAAGAGAGAGCTTTTACACCTTATATAAAAACAAAAGATTTGTCTATTGTGTATACATGAAGACATTACTGAGAACCAAAACACCACAAACATTTGCAGCAACAAACTTATAAGAGAAGAACACTTCGAGGAAGCATCTACCTTCCTAAAAATAGAACACATAAGAAAAAATGACACTCTTTTTCATTGTATATTTCTGGAAGTCAACTTTAGCTTCACTTATACCATATTTAAGGAGTCTAGAAGTTTCATATCACATCACACAGAGCTTTATAAACCCTATAATCATTATATTTCTCTACCTGTGTAAATTATTTACATTTTGAGTAGTGTGTGCATCTCTGTTATATAAACACATACTGAGTCTTGTGATAAAATTGAATATAAATATATATCTTCACCAAACTATCATTTACACATTACACTCCCACAAATAATAGTGGAATAGGTCCCTGTGTGTCATGTCTGTTTGTTTTTTACTCCCACAAATACTGTGGAAGAGGTCTGTTGACCTGGATAGTTTGTATGGTGTTATGTAACCCAATCCAGGGTGTGGATAAAGTTTATTTATATAAATTTCTTGGTGGAAGGTGATCACTAGTGAGAGGACTAATTATTTTCTTCAGACTGAACCTCTTATTTTAATTCACTGTGATTTTCAAGTTTAGTTTTTCTTATCTATTTTTTTTATTCAAATCAGAAAACTTAACTTCACTCTGATAGTTAATCTGAGATAGTTTTTTTATTATAATTTGATTTATTAGACTGTTTTCAAAAGTTAAAATATTAATTCATATTATTCTAACTGAGAACTAATTAATCTTTGAGAAATCTTTCAAACAATCAAATCTTTTATAAATCTGCTACTTTGGTTAACTGGGATGTATTTGATTTTAAATTAGGGGATTTTTAAAGAAGAATTTTTTACATAAATTTTTATAGGAACTCAATTTACCCCCTCTTGAGTTTCCTTCTCTGACCAACACTTATGTATCACGTAAGGTTTTCCACTTTATCCAAATCGTTGGCTTACTGACTGATGACTCATATGTAAGAAATATTTATTCATACATATATTAGGGAGGTTTTCCCCTTTTCCAAATTTTTATAATGATTTTGAGAATATCTTTCATATATTGAAATATCTTACGCATTTCTTTTTTTTCCAATTTCCATCATACACTTCACATCTCTATTAAATTATATAACTTTCAGACTCCTTAATATTTGGATCATGATACTTTAATCATTATTTCTACTACCAATTCTAACCTACCTTGTTCCATGGTACATCTTCCGCTCTGCCTGCATCCATAGTTCTCCTTTCGTAAGTAAATTTTGAACAGTGTAACTTCTGAATGGACCATCCTCTAGCTTAATATTATTTAAAATCATGTATGTGCAGTTGATATTTCAACATCAGATTTCTAGGCTTTGTAAATACGAGGATATATTCTCTTATTCTCCAACAAGATCATGTAGCTTACACTACTTTCATCATCCTTTATCACTTTTCATAGATTCACACTAAAGTTTAACTTGACAATCATCGCATATGTTTCTTCTTAAAATATTCATATTCACTTAGTAGTGTAATTATCTGAATCGTCAATTCTTATTCAACTTTATTACTTTTGGAAGCTCATTTATCTTCCACCATCCAGATTAATCATTCAATCTCCCAATCTCTGTCAATGTTAACTCCTATAGTAGATATGGATTGTCTTTGTATACTTCTGAAATACCTCATGTTTTACTTTCAATCTAACTAAATTATTCATCTTTATCTTTCCATACTCATTGATTTTACTAACCATTTTACACCTATCATCACCCATTTAGTTCTTCAATTATTGATTAAAAATCCAACAATCATCATCATCCATTGGGTTATTCATTAATATTAGTCTTAATAAATATTTAGTAATTTGAATCATTAAAAAAATAAAAAACATTAACTTCAATTTATTAATCTATAAATTAATTATATTTGATAAACCAAACACATTATTATTTTAATCTATTTTAAAAAAATTATTAAAAAAAATTCTTTTGATTAACACCCAATGTGAGTCTGGTGGAATAAGCGTTAGATATTATACTGACCTTAGTTATAGGACACATTGTCTCTAGTTCCCTAAATGATGTGATAATCCTATAATGGAATGATATATAGACATCTGTAGATTTATACATGCATCCATATTGGAGGATGGGAGAGGTTAGAGGGTATTTTTTTCAATTGAGAATTTGGGTAAATGATCAATAATTGCACCGATATCAATTTTTTATATTTATAAAAAATAACATACATGTTGGGCATTCAAAAAATGAAAATGTGTTAAATAATATTTTATATTTATAAAAAAATAACATTTTTTTAATTTATAAATGAAAAAATATTATATGTTACAAATTTTTAAATTTTTAATCATTTAATAAAAATTAATAATTTTTAATTCGAAAAAAAAATATATATTAATTTTTTAAATTTATAAAAAAAATTAACATTTTATAACAAAATTAGTCTTAAAATTATTTAATGAAATTATTTTTTAAGGTCATAAAAATTTACAATTCTTTACAAACTTTGAATTTTATTATTTCTTTGAAAACCAATAAAAATAACTTTGAAAATGTATTACAGTTTTACAAATTATCTTAAAAAATACTATTTGTACAGAAACATAAAAAATTTGTTTTTATGAAATGATATAGAATAATTTTTTTATAAATATAAAACATTATTATTTTAAAAAGAAATCATTAAAAATTATTTTTTAAATTTATATAAAATTTATTATTCATCATAGAAAATATTATTTTTAAAAATATATCAATAATAGAACAAACTTGAAAATTTTGAATCATTTAAAAATTCGTTTATGAATTTTTCATATTTAGAAATGAAAATTTAATTTATGTTATAATTTTAAAAAAAAATTAACCATTTCATAAAATTTAATAATTTTTAATTTTTCTAAAAAATGTATATTAATGTTTTTGAAGTTATAAAAAATTGTATCATTTTATAATGAAATTAGTCTTAAAATTATTTAATAATAATCATTTTTTGTAAATAGAAATAAAATTATTTTTTAAGGTCATAAAAATAACAATTATTTTAAAAACATAGAAATTTGTTATTTCATCGAAAACCATTAAAAATAACTTTAAAAATTTATTAAAATTTCACTAATTATCTTAAAAAATACTATTTGTACAGAATCATGGGAAATTATTTTTTTATGAAAGGATATAGAAGATATTTTTTTATAAATATACCACTTTATTATTTATTTAAAAATCATTAAAAATTAATTTTTAACTTTATAAAAAAAATTATTATTCATCATAGAAAATAATATTTGTATAAATTTATTAATAATAAATCAAATTATAGAATCATAAATAAATTGTGTTTTTATGAAAGGATATAGAAAAGAAATTATAAAGATGCAACATTATTATTTCATTAAAATTTCCATACGATAATTACATAGCATTTTTTCATTATAATTTACAGTGGAAGTTCTACTAGAATTTCTAGTGAAAGTTTCATTAGAATGTTAAAGTGGAAGTTTCACTAGAATTTCTAGTGGAAGTTTCACTGGAATTTTCAAGGGGAAGTTGAAGTTACGACTGTAATTTTCAAGTGGAATTTTCAATAGAATGTTGCAGTGGAGATTTTAGTAGAATTTTCAACACAAGTTTCACTGGACTTTCCAAGTTATAGTTGAAGTTTCCACTGGAATGTTTCAGTGGAAGTTGCACTGGAATTTCTAGTAGAAGTTTCACTAAAAGTTCCAAGGAATGTTGTAATTTAAATTTTAAAATGAAACATTATTTTAGAAATGTTCATTGAAATTTTCCAATAAAATTTCCACTAAAACATCCAATACAAGTTCCACTGGAACTTCTGGGCCAAGTTTCGCTGGAACTTCCGGTGAAATTTCTCTTACTTAAATTTATTTTACCCTTACTTATCTTTATTTTACCCTTAATTAAATTTAATTTTACCCTTATTTAATTTTAATTTTACCCTTAATTAACTTTTATTAAACTTTACCTAACTTTATTTTACCCTTATAAACCTTTGTTTTTCCCATACTTAACTTTAGTTTACCCTTACTTAACTATATTTTACCCTTACTGAACTTTTTTTTTACCCTTAAGTGTAGTTTACCTTTACTTTATTTCATTTTATCCTTACTTAACATTATTTTACCCTTATTTAACATTGTTTCACTCTTACTTAACATTAGTTTTATCCTTACTTAACTTTATTTTACCCTTACTTAAATTTATTTTACCCTTACTTAACTTCATTTTACCCTTAACTCTTGTTTACCCTTACTTAACTTTATTTTTCTGTAACTTCACTTTAGTTTACTCTTAAATTTTCCAATGAAACTTTATTTTGGAAATTTTATTTAAATTTTTCAAAAGAAAGTTCCATTGGAACATCTAGTGAAAGTTCATGTAACGATCTGAACTCGAACAGCCACTCGAACAGTGCTAAACGGGTCGGGTGTTACTTCCTTAGGCGCACCTCCCCGAACGCCAAAGGTTGTCGACTAGCAGTGAGGGTCTAATAGGTATAGTGGGGACGCTATACCCTCTCGAAGGATAATAATGGTATTGGTCTGAGTAATAACATATAACATGAAGCCAAAATAGACTACTCAGCAGACTCGAACCAGACCCTCATAGCGGAAGCACAATCAATAGCAATAAACAGCATAAGCAATACATAAGAAAGTTCAATGGGAAGTAAACACAACAGTATGCTGACCACTTGTAACAACTACTAGAACAAATAAGTCATGCATCCATAGAAATTCAATATATAAAAGGGTTCCAATGTCTAACCAACAGTAGCTACAAGAAACCAGGTAAGCATGCTAATACAGGAAAGAAATCAAAACAAAGTAAACTCCAGGTAGGGAATACCTCAAGGTCCCTACCTTCTCCATGAATAGCTAAAAAAGTCCAGCTCATGAAGCCGGTCTCTTTTCTATACATAAATCCATGAAGTCTACACACGTCCTAAAGGGCCCATGCAGGGTGTGAGACGAATCTCAATAGGATACCACCCAACAGTGCATACCTAATATAAGTGTTTATGCAGGCATGCATTTATAAGGAAATCAGTAAACAGTATGATGCACAAATAAACACAAACTCCACTGGTGCTCAGCGGCCACCATGGAGTGTCACCTGGTTTGGCCAACGCCAGAATCTCTGTCATGTAACCCAACACCATGTGCCCCATAACACCGCATGTCTTAAGTACCGATGTCCCGAAGGCACATCCAAGAAGTAGTAACTCAAAGGAACAATGATTCTTGTCCTCAAATAAGTTATCATAGGGAAAGATATGTCTTCCCTCAATAAAGTAACCGGAGGGACAGCGATTCCTACCCTCAAATCAGTAACCGGAGGGACGGCGATGTCTGCCCTCAAATCAGGGAGAGCCTCTACCCCTAACGCGATAGTATCAATTTTATCCCTTGAAGCCTCCTCACCTTACACGTGGCTTCCTATGGAAAGAACCCCCAAACCAATAGTACATAAACCACAACTAATGGGGGTCTCTACCCACATGAATGGTCAAAACCACCTCATCACGGAGTCTCTCTGTGTGCACACTACTCAAAGTTTCGAGTGAGAAGTAATCACCAAAATAAGTTCCCAAGCTACAACATCTCTAACACCTCGTACCCCTACGACCATGTTGCTCAAGTCTGATGGCCTCTCCATCCAAGTAACCAGGGCCATGCCCAACCTGACAGTCACACTACCTCAATTCGATGTCCATGACACCCAATACCGTGGTCAGAACCACCCAACGTAATCCAGGCCAAGCCCAACCTGTGATCATCCTTACTCAAAAATACCCAGTTCATACCTAGCACCAAGTTATTGGAAGCCTATAACAATTCATATCATCACTTAACAAAATGAACTTAGCAATTTAATCAAAACAATTCATTTTAATGCATTTTTGAATACCCCAACCACAATGCCCCAATTGAGCAACAGCCCCTCACCTGGACATGCTCAAGAAAAATAGGTAAAAGGGTATACCCAAGGGCATCCCACAGGTCTAATAAGCAATTTAATATGCAATAGCAGACAAAACAGGGTCTCTCTCAAAATACCCAAATACGCACCAAAGGTCGCATCACCCAAAAGTCTGTGAAAACATGAAATAAGGTATACACCACCTACCTAAGACTCGTATACATAGGAACATCTGATATCGAGCTCCAATTCGAAGTCAATCTTTGTATATCTATATTTTTGCCAAATCTCAGCAACTTTGCTCAGATGGAATTTTCGGTGTGTGAGGCAAAGAAACCGGAACGAAAAAGGGTGTGTGGGTTTAGCCTTCTTGATGCGATCCCTCAGGCACCAACGGATTGAATAACAGACTTTGGATGAAGAATCTAGAATAAGAAACATTTTTGGACTCCCTGAGCATCAAGGTCCGAAAATGGGGAAGAAGAAGGTATTTTTTGGAATAAGATGTGGTGCTCTTTCATTTAAGCGAATAAAAATAAAAATAAATGGCATGAATAAAGGACTACACTCTGTGTAGTGGCCTTGTCTGTACTCCAAATTAAGAGGAGGTATCCACATAGCTTGGATGCACCACACGGGTCGACACATGGATAAAACTCAGCCTGTACGTGGAAAAAAAAATACACAGTGTGTCCAGCAATCCTACACGTCGTGTAGTAGAAAATTCTTACATTGTCATCACACAGCATGTACTCGACGAGAATGCAGTCGATACATGCCTAACCCATATATGGCGTGTACTTTAGAGTACACGGTGTGTAGTCTGGAAATTTCCAAAATTTCCTATTTTTCTCAGAAACAAGCCAAAATTTCAGACAGGGTCAAAATTTTGACGCGTTCTAAAAACCCCAATTCTTACAATATCTCCGAATTAATATAGCTCATCCTCGAGATATCAAAAGAAACCTAGAGATGGCACCAAACATGCCACCCTGATCAAAGTAACTCAGACTACCCTGGTCTTAAAGGTTCTGGCTAAATTCCTCAAGGGGCTCCCCACCTTAGGAATTGCCTAACTCGGTCTCAGCCTTAAAAAACTCAAACCAAGAAAAGGTTTATTAACCTGTTTCTGGACTCATGATCCTCTCGTGATGCATCGTCACCCCTGCACCTCATTGGTGCTCCTATTTCATTTCTGACACCCAAACACATCTTGCACCACATTGGTGTTTGCCTCTATGAGGTCCTACATCCCATGGATGCTCAAAACAAACCTGGTGCCTAGCACCTCAAGTAACCTGCATCCTCTATGCCCCGATGCCCATGGCACCTCAAGTAACCTGCATCCTTGATGCCCTGATTCCCAAGGCACCTCATATAACCCGCATCCTTGATGCCCCTGATTCCATGCATCTCATACATATATATAAATATATCACACACCCAATATGGTGTCAATCCCACTGACCAAAATTTAGTCATTCCACATAAATCATGTGCACCTTATGCACTCAAAGAAGACATTCTCCAACAGGCCATACCAAAACAAGTAAAGAAAAAACAAATCACGGCCACACCCACGGTGTACCTCTAACCGTCATCATCTCACCATCCTTCTCAGCCTCTCGTAGCTCCACGGCATGCACCTAACCTGACACATGGCTACCTAAAGCCTGTCCTCCCTGCAGTGTTGCACCAGTCACTGATCACTGACCCCTCAGTTGGGTCTCGCTATCTCTGTCATGTCCTCCACATGTAGCTGAACCTCAGCTACACTCTCCTGGTACCAATCCTTAACTAACTCCAGATGTTATCATCTATCATGTTCCCTGCTTGCCGGCTGTCTGAGAAGACTGCCTGTAGAACCTCTCAAGATGTCTGACCTATCCACATGCCCAGCACCCCTTTGGAGGTCTATCTCACTGAGTCTAAACATGCCCCGGTTGTCCACACTGAAATAAAACCACTTAATAACTGTTACAAGATGGTCTAGCTGAGTCCTTAGCATGACTTCCCTGTTGGAACTCATCCCATCCTCGCTTCCTGCTATCTGAACCATCACCTAAAGTTGTTGCCTGGTCAACCTGGGGCCTATCCCTCTGGTTTCCCTCCACTATGAGTGTCTGATTCATCGCCTCTAAGAAAGAACTCATCCTAAAGATATTTACCTAGATCTGAATGGCGTGTTTCAATCCATCCTCGAAGCACCTCACCCGTGTTGAGTCATCACTTACCATTCCAGGTGCAAAGAAAGATAGCTCAGTGAAAGTAGCTGCATAGTCCATGATGGACATGTCTCCCTGATGAAGGCTCAAGAACTTTTGAGCTCTCTCTGCCCTCAGTGTCTCTGGGTAAAAGTGCTCGAAGAACCTATCCTCAAAGTCTTTCCATGCTAGTCCTTCATTTCTACGAGCCTGAACCTGCACATCCCACCAATGCTTCACCGGTCCTCTCAGCATGTACGTCGCCAGCTTGAACCTCTACCCTAGAGGCATCTCGAGCTGCTCGAAGATCATCTTCATGCTCTCTATCCAATTCTCAGCCGCTTGTGGACCACCCTCGCCCTAAAAAAGTGGCGGGTGCTGTGACTGGAACTCCCGTGTCAGATATCCCATAGATGGATCTGTACCTTGCGCACCTCTGTCGATCCCCTGTAAGACACGTACCAGACTAGACTGGAGCTGCTCATTGAGCCACGGCCCAAATGCTTCCAAACCTGGCTATTGTCCTGCCTATACTAGATCTTGAACCTGATCATGTACCTAAGCCTGTACCTGCGGCTCATGCTCTCTCTACATCAGATCCTGAACCCGATCCTGCTCTTGTGGCACTGTACCATCTCCCACCTGATGCTCCATATGAGTCATCAAAAAGGAACCCGTTGAATACCATAAATGGTCATACATCCCACATATATAACAATATATATATATAACAGATAAGGAAAGTAGTAAAAGGCAGTGCATAACTACTACCCTTACTCTCCCCCACCGCAACTCATTCCCACGGCATCCCAGCCTCATGGCCTCCTTACCCGCCCTCATAAAGCCAAGTATCAAAAGTACCTCAGGCTATGCCTGTCCTGACAACCAACATTTCCTCAAACCTGATGACATAGTTTCTCAATCCTGATGATAAAAATCACCTCAACCAGGGTACATGCCTGCTCATACAAAAGACAGGCCCGAAATCTTCTACCACATGCAATTCACAACATATAAAGCATGGCATAATACATTGCAATAAATGAGAAATTCTATCAAGAGTTTTCACCTATCACATTTTAAAATCATTTTATAGCATGAAAATTGATATTATTCACATGGTATTATCACTTCACAAAGCATACGTGCAGTTATGAAATTGAAATACTCTAAAAAAAAGTGTCTATCAAAAAACAAGTAACCAAAACTTTCCATACCGGGCCAAGGTTCACATATCACAATCAATAACATCACACACCAAGTGGGCCACCGAGGTGGAAATCATATAAAATATAATCTAAGAAAAATCAAAATAGCAATTCCCACCCAAAAAAACTTGGTCCATCCCTCGTACCTGGGGTTGCAGGCACCCAAGCACAAGTTAGAAACCCAGTTCCAACAACAACAACCTATCTTCAATCTACCAAATCCAAAATATTAAAACCATCATAAATAAAAATAGAAGTCTCAATCTCATTAGTATCCAACAAAACACTGATACTAAATCCCTTTCAAGAACTCCTTTGATACCACTTTGTAACGACCTGAACTCGAACAATCACTCGAACAGTGCTAAACAGGTCAGGTGTTACTTCCTTAGGCGCACCTCCCCGAATGCCAAAAGCTTCCGACTAGCATCGAGGGTCTGATAGGTATAGTGGGGAGGTTATACCCTCTCAGAGGATAATAATGGTACTGGTCTGAGTAATAACATTAAACATGCAGCGGAAATAGACGACTCAGCAGACTCGAACCAGACCCACATAACGGAAGCACAATCAATAGCAATAAACAGCAGAAGCAATACATAAGCAAGTGCAGTGGAAAGTAAACACAATAGCTTATTGACCACTTGTAACAACTACTAAAATAGAAAATTCATGCATCCATAGAAATTCAATATATAAAAGGGCATCAATGGATAACCAAAAATCCCTACAAGAAACTAGGTAAGCATGATAATATAGGAAAGAAATCAAAAAAAAGTAAACTCTAGCTGGGCAAGACCTCAAGGTCCCTACCATCTCCATGTAACAACTAAAATAGTCCATCTCCTGAAGCTGGTCTCTTTCCTGCACTTAAATCAATAAATTCTACATGAGTCCCGAAGGGCTCGTGAAGGGTGTGAGACAAATCTTAGTAGGATACCACTCAATGGTGTGTACCTAATATAAGTGTTTAAGCATGCATTCATTTATAAGGAAAACAGTAAACAGTATGATGCACAAATAAACAAAAACTCCACTGGTGCTCAACATCCACCAAGAAGTGTCACCTGCTTAATCCAATGCCGGAATCTCTGTCATGTAACTCGTCACCATGTTCCCCCTGACACCGCATGTCTCAAGTACCGACGTCCTGAAGGGACGCCCAAGAAGAAGTAACTTAGAGGAACAACGATGTATGTCCTCAAATAAGTAACCAGAGGGAAAGCGATGTATTCCCTCAATAAAGTAACTAGAGGGACAGTGATGTATGCCCTCAAATCACAGCGAGCATCTGCCCCTAACCTTATAGCATCAACACTATCCCCTGAAGACTCTTCACCTTCCACATGGCTTCCTACGACAATCACCCCCAAACCAATAGTACCTAAACCACAACTAATGGGGGCCTCAACCCACACGAGTGGTCAAAACCACCTCATCATGGAGTCTCTCTATGTGCACACAACTCAAAGTTCTAGGTGAGCGGTAATCACCAAAATAAGTTCTCAAACCAAAACATCTCTAACACCACATGCCCCTGCGACCATGTCGCTCAAGTCTAATGGCCTCTCCATCCAAGTAACTTGGTTCATGCCCAACCTGACAGTCACACTACCTCAAACTGACGTCCATGACGCCCAATCCCATGGTCAGAACCACCCAATGTAATCTGGGCCAAGCCCAACCTGTGATCATCATTACTCAACAATACTCAGGCCATACATAGCACCAAGGTATTGGAATCCTCTAACAATTCATATCATCACTTAACAAAATGAACTCAGCAGTTTAATCAAAACAATTCATTTTAACACATTTTGGCATACCCTGGCCAAAATGACCCAATTGAACAATGACCCCTCGCCTGGCCACACTCAAGAAAAACAGGTAAAAGTGCATACCCAAGGGCATCCCACTGGTCTAATAAGAAATTTAATATGAAATAGCACACAAAACAGGGTCTCGCTCAAAATATCCAAATACGCACCAAAGGTCGCATCACCCAAAAGTCTGAAAAACACGAAATAAGGTATGCACCACATACCTGAGACTCATAGACATAGGCATGTCCGATATCGAGCTCCAACTCAAAGCCAATCTTCATAGATCTACGTTTCCAGCAAATCCTGACAACTCTGCTCTGATGGAATTTGCGGTGTGTGAGGCAAAGAAACTGGAATGAAAAAGGGTGAGCGGGTTTAGCCTTCCAAATGCGATCCCAAAGCCACCGACGGATTGAAGAAATGATTTTGGATGAAGAATCTAGGAGAAGAAATGTTTTCAGCCTCCTGAAGCGTCAAGGTCCGAAAACGGGGAAGAAGAAGGTATTTTATAGAATAAGACGCGACGCTATTTCATTTAAGTGAATAAAAATAAAAATACACAGCATGTATGAAGTAATACACACCGTGTAGTGGCCTTGTTCATACTCCGACTTAAGCAGAGGTGGCCACATGGATTGGATGTTCCACACAGGTCAACACACGGCTAGAACTCAGCTAGTACGCGGAAAAGAAAATACATGGCATGTCCAACAACCCTACACGCCGTATAGTAGGAAATTCTTACACTATCATCACATGGCATGTACTTGGAAAGCATGTGGCTGGTACACGCCTAACCCATACACGGCGTGTACTTTAGAGTACACGGTGTGTAGTCTGGAAATTTTCAGAATTTCCCAATTTTCTCAGAAACAAGCCAAAATTTCAAACAGGGTCGGGATTTTGACCCATTCTAAAAACTCGGGTTCTTACAGTTCCATTGTAACTTTCAGTGAAATTTACACAATAACTTCGAATGAAAGTTACATAGAAACTTTTAGTGAAAGTTTCAACTGAAATTTTTCAATGGAGATATCCTCTATAATTATAATGAAATTTTTTAATGAAGATTTCCACTAAAAGTTTGAATAGAATATTTCACTAGAACTTCGACTGGAACTTACCATTGTAATTTTCCAATGAAACTTTCACTGTAATTTTTTAGTGAAATTTTCTCTAGAATTTTCTAGGACACATTGACAATGGAATTTTCTGATGAAAGTTTCTGCTAAAATTTTATATTGAAAGTTCCAAGTGATTTTCTTTAATGGAAGATTGAACTCAAATTTTTTAGTATAAGATTCAATTGAAATTTTGGAGTGGAAGTTTTAACAATAATTTTCAGTGGAAGGTGACACTATAATTTCCTTCTACTAGAATTTTCTATCAAAAGTTTCAATTATAATTTTTCAGTTGAAGTTTACACTTGAATTTTTAGGTGGAAGTTCCACTAAATCTTTTAACTAGAATTATATTTTAAAACTTCTACTTAATGGATTTATAATTTTTATTAATAAATATTTTTTAAAAAAATTATTAAATATATCTTATAAGTTCATTTATTATAAATTTATTTTGCGTTATAATTTCATATTTTATTTAAATTTTTATTTTTATAGAATATACATTCTTAAATGCTAAATTATATTATATGTATAAAAGTTATGTAACAAATATAATACATATTTTATATCATTTCATTTATTATAATATATTTATTAAAATTTAATTTTTATTAATATATTCTTTAGTTTTATAAATATATACTTTTGATGTATTGTGAAATAGTCACTGGAACTTTCATTAAGACTTCCATTAGAAATACCACTTAATGGATTTATAATTGTTATTAATAATTTTTTTTTAAAAAAATATATTAAATATATATTATAAGTGGATTTATTATAAATTTAGTTTTAGTTATAATTCCATATTTTATTTATATTTTTATTTATATAGTATATACATTTTAAAATGGTAAATTATATTATATATATATAAATTATGTAAAAAATATAAAAAAATATTTTATATCATGCATTTATTATAAATATATTTATTAAAATTTAATTTTTATTAATGTATTATTTATTTTTATGTATTTTTTGTCGTATTCTGAAACTTTGAGTGGAAGTTATGATTGAACTTCCACTAGAACTGACACCAGGACTTCCTGTGGAACTACCACCAGAATCTCTACTAAAATAAAGTTGAAATTTTCATTGAAAGTTTCTATTGGAAATATTATTCCTTTAACTATAAAATTCCCTTAAAAATTTGCATATGTAATGTATTTTTTTAGTGTAGTGAATATTTAGTTAAAAAATCTAGTATAATTATTTAATATAAATTTAAATTGAATTTTTCAATTAGAATTATGCAATGAAATTTTACAGTAGAATTGTTTAAATATTGTTTTCTAATGTAAATTTATACTATAAATTAGAGTGAAAGTTTATCATATAATTTTTTTGAATTTATTTATTGGAATTTTTATATACACCTTTTGAATGTAATTTTCTAGTATAAATTTTCAATGAAAATTTTCCTTATAAAATCTTATTTTTTTTATGTCGATGTTTCTATTTTAAATTATTTTTAAGAATTGAATTTGATTTTTAAAATATACATATGATATTTTCTTAATAAGTGTAGGAAATTATTAATGATTTATAAACATCCAAAAAATTATTTTTTAAATGGATAATTTTTTATATTTTTATTTTTTATAACAATTTCAAAATTGTTATTGTAACGTCCCAGTTTTGGAAGCCACCCAGAGGCGCCCCATACCCGGTTGGTCACATGGCCTCAAGCGCATTTCCTCGAATGTCAGAGGCTGTCGACTAGTAGTGAGGGCCTTAAGTGTGATAGTGGGTAAACTATGACCTCATTGGCAGAGTACACAGCGTAAGTAAATAGATATACAATAGTTGAAGCAGTAACAATACCAAATAATAGTAAATAGTGGAAGACTGATGAAGAAACAACTAGAACATATATATAAATGATGCATGATACATCTATGTCTAGGAAAGCATCCAGACAAGTCACAATGCTGAATACAGTTCTAATCCAAAGTACAAAAGAAAAACAGAGAAGCAACTCCTCAGCATCGCAAGCCTCGGCTTGGTCTCATGCTCTCCTGCTCCAATGCAATCAAGTACCTGAAGTAAAAGGGGACTTTCCCTTATCTATATCTGCAGTAATATAATCTTGTTGGGCCCAAAAGCATGACCCAAATAGGGTGTGAGACTAAATCTCAGTAGGAAACCACCAAAAGATTTGTTTCTAACAGTAAGTGAGTATATGGTAGGTAATAAGTAAAAGGAATGCAGTAAACAAGGAAGCACTCAGCACTAAATAATTCCACAGTTCAAGCATTCAATTCTCAATCAAGTAAGCAGCTAATCAAAGAAGGTAATTACAAATAGGTAACCCTATGGGAAGTACTCACAGCCTATCCCCTCTGGTCCTGCCTAGAAACACAAGCAAACATCTAAACACAAAAGGTAACCCTCTGGGTATTACTCATAGCCTAACCCCTCTGGTTCAACCAACAAGTACAAGAAACCCTCTGGGAAGCACACATACTCTCACCCCTCTAGTTCAGCTAAAGTATAGACTCTCTGAGGAATCACTCACCGTCAATTCCCCCTATAGTCTCGTATAGGTACTAAAGGTGCTCTGGAGAAGCACTCAACATCTCATTCCCCTTGTGGCCCACGTAGAGGAACTATAGACACTCTGAGGAAGCACTCAACGTCAATTCTCCCTTGTGGTCTCGCATCATAAAATTATAAAAACACTCTGGAGAATCCCTTACATCCATTCTCCCTATGGTCTACTACATCATGTTCTCATGGCCCTTTGTAAGTCAAAGAAGTATAGAACGCGTATTGGCCCAAGTAAACCTCAAGAACTACTTGGCTAGAATTCTATGGCATATCAGCATATCATAACAACAGTCACACCATCCTACAATACTAGGCATGGGAATAAACATGGAATCCTAATAGTCTAAGAAAAACCAAACAGCCACAACCAAAACATGCATGGGAAACACCTTCAAATCATATAAATTAACCCTATTCACATTTAATTTACCTCTACTCAAGCATACAATCATAGTAGGAAAACAACGGGGCTAAAATAGTAAACGCGCAATGCCCCATTCATGGGTATTAGGCAATTTTGCACATATAATTCAAATAATTTCTACTGAAAGGAACAAACCACCTACCTCGACGGCGGTCAAATCGGAGGTCAGACACTCGCTTGGTGGCTCAGAGAAGGATCGCGACCGTACTCTCACTCTCAGACGAACCAAACCTAACAGGAGGGATTTCTGTCTGTCAGACGTGACCCCGGTGCGTTTAATGAAAAAAATACACGGCGTGTACTTTATAAGTACACAGCGTGTACTTTCCTTTTCTATACTCCGTTTTAAGTGGTCTCTAAGTCACCTCACACGGCTGTGTGAAAGGCTGCTACACGGCCAGCACACGGCTACCTGTGGTAACTGAGTACACGGCATGTACTCATAAAGTACATGGTGTGTACTTAAGAAATTTCCAGAAACTCTTTTTTCCCCAGAAGAACCAGAAAAAGGAAAACATACCTAAAAAGAAGATCTGGGTTCTTAAAAACTTCCCCCTTAAATAAATTCTTCCCCGAATTTCCCTAGCAAGGTGTAAAAGAAGAAACCTCAAACAACTACGGACACTGTGATCATACATCGGCCTCCCTCTCCCAAGTCTCATCCTGTACTCGCCCGTGCTGCCATAACACTCGTACCAGAGGAATAGACTGGCCACGTATAACCTTCGTACTTTGATCAACAATCCATATAGGATGTTCCTCGAATGATGCATCCACCTCCAACTCGACTTCCTCAGGTTAGAAAGCATGAGACGGGTCTGAGAAGTAACGTAGAATCTTGGAAACATAGAAAACGTCATGCATAGCCCGGTACCTCTGAGGTAACTGCAACCGATAGGCAACCGGCCCAACTCTCTCCAACACCTCAAACAGCCCGATGTACCTCGATGAAAGCTTACCCTGTCTTCTAATCCTTCTATGTCCCAACCTTGGTGTGACACGTAGGAAGACCTGATCTCCAACCTCGAACTCCAGATGTCGTATCCATTGACCATCATAAGGCTTATGTTGAGACTGTGTAGTAGACATCCTCTTCCGAATCAACTCAATCTGGTCGGTGGTCTCCTGGACAAGACGAGGTCCCAGCATAGCTGCCTCTCCTGCCTCCTGCCAACATAAGGGTGATCGGCATGGCTTACCGTACAAAGCCTCATAAGGTGACATCTGAATAGTTTCTTGAAAACTATTGTTTTAGGAAAACTCCACAAGAGGTAAATGTCTCTCCTAAGAACCTCCAAAATCCAGAATGAATGTTCGGAGCATGTCCTCAAGCACCTGAATCATACGCTCGGACTGGCTATCAGTCTGGGATGGTATGTTGTACTCAAAAGTACCTGTGTACCCAAAGCCTTTTGAAGCCCCTTCCAGACCTGAGAAGTAAAACTTACATCCCTATCTGAAACAATGAAGTGTGGAACCCCATATAGATGTACAATCTTCTGAATGTACAACCGTCCCAACTTGTCAACACTGAAGGTATCCTTGATCGGTAATAAGTGATAAACCTTCATGAGTCTGTCAATGACAACCCATACTGCATCATTCCCTCGAGGCGACCTCATAAAACCGGTCATGAAATCCATCACGACATCATTCCACTTCCACTCAGGAATGGGTAACTGCTGTAGTAGTCATGCTGGTCACTGATGCTCTGCTTTCACCTGCTGACAGGTGGAACACCTCATGAAAAAATAAAAAACGTCTATCTTCATACCTAGCCACCAATACTGATGGTGTAGATCACGATACATATTGGTGATTCCAGGATGAACTTCCCAAACTGAGGAATGAATTTCCTGCATCAGCTCCTCGCGTATGTCTGTTGGTACCCATACGCTCTCCTAGAAATGAAAGATATCATCCTCACCTATAGTCCATCTAGAAATAGGGTCCACTCCTGACATTCTTTCCCGTAGTACTAGGCCTTCAGAATTTGATAGTTGTCTCATTCACACTCGATCAAGAAGAGTAGAGGTAACAGCTACGGAGGAAAGAAACGTATGTCTCTACCTATCGTGCACCTCCAAATACATCTCAAAGAACAGATCCATAAGCTTCCACTCACTACTGGAATTTTGAACTACCTGTATCTGAGTCCTCCTACTCAATGCGTCATCCATGGCATTCCCTTTCCTAGGCATATAGGCAAGCTCGAAGTCAAAGGGCTGAAGGTACTCAACCCACCTTCGCTATCTCAAATTAAAGTCACGCTGAGTAAAGATGTACTTGATACTTTTGTGGTTGGTGAAAACCAAAAAATTATCCCCCAACAGATAATGTCTCTAACAGTGTAAGGCATGAATAACTTCTTCCAACTCGAGATCATGCATCAGGTAGTTCCTCTCATGTGGTCTCAACTGCCGAGACCCGTACGCAACAACTCCTTCCGCCTGCATAAGCACAGATCCCAGCCTGATACCTGAAGCATCACAGTAAATAGTATAGATCTTTCCTGGATATGGAAATACTAGAATTGTTACTGAAGTAAACCTCCCTTTCAGCTCCTGAAAGTCTGACTCACAAGAATCTGACCACAAGAACTTTTCACCCTTTTTAGTCAGGCCTGTCAGAGGCGCTGCTAAGTGTGAAAATTCCTTTATGAAATGTTTGTAGTAACTATCCAGCCCTAGAAAACTCTGCACCTCAAATACATTCTTCAGCTTCTCCCAAGAAACTACTACTTTCACTTTCTCTGGGTCCACTGATACTCCTATCTCTGAGATAACATAACCCAAGAAGTGAATATGGTCTATCTAAAAGTGTCATTTTGAGATCTTTTCATATAACTGATGCTCTCTTAGTGTACTCGGAATGATCTCAAGATGTGTAGAATGGTCATTTCGAGTGCGAGAGTACACCAAGATATCATCCACAAAGACTACCACAAAAGAATCCAAGTATGTATGGAACACTTGGTTCATCAATGCCATGAAAACTGTTGGCGCGTTCGTAAGACCGAACAGAATAACCACATACTCGTATAGACCATACCTACTCCAGAAGGTTGTAAGAGGTATATCAGATGGTATAATGCGCAACTAATGGTAACTGGACCTCAATTCAATCTTCGAGAACACTCGGGCTCCTCAAAGTCGATCAAAGATACCATTAATCCTCAGTAAGGGATATCGGTTCTTTACCGTCAACTGGTTCAACTTCCGATAATCCACACAAAGTCTGAGGGTACCATCTGCCTTATTTGCAAACAGAATAGGAGAACCCCAAGGAGAAGTACTGGGTTGGATAAAACCCTTTACCTGCAACTCCTCTAACTGCTTCTTGAGCTCCTGTAACTCAGTTGTAGTCATCCTATAAGGAGTAATGGACACGGGTGCCGCTCCTAGCACAAGCTCAATAGAAAAGTCTACCTCTCTCTCTGAAGGAAAACCTGAAAAGTCCTCTGGAAAGATGTCCCTAAAACGATCCACCACTGGAGGAAATTCCATATGTGAATTCCCCTGGTCATCCAGATATAGACTAGAAATATGGGTTGTAACTCCTCCTAACCCATGATGCTCTGGTCCCACTCTGCTTGCATGGACATTCCATTTTCCCATGTGAAGAAAAGATCCACCCTCTAGTGATGTGAATCTCACCATACGGCAATAGAAATCAATGAATACCTAGAAGGGAACCAACCAGTACATTCCGAGAATGACTTCATAGGACATAGAGGTCCCATAAGAAGTGACACCCCTCAACCTCAAGAGGGTACTCTTTGCACTGACGTACACTAGATGTTCTCCTCCCTAACGAAGTGTCTAGTGTCAAGATATCAGAAGAAGAAAGGATACAGAGCCCAAGGATCTCCACAATAGAAACAGATATAAATATATTGGAAGCACCTATGTCGAAAAGAGTAGAAGATAAAACTGAGGCAACTACGATCGTACCTCGAATTGTAGAGGGTCTGGGATCCTACTCCTGCTGGGTCTGCTCCACTACAAAGTCCTGGTCGGTACTACGGCCCTGTGACCCTACCTGAACACTCTGAGCTGATCCACCCTGCTGTCGTTGATATCCTGGAGACCGACCACCACGTTCATGACCTCCACCTCGTCCTGAATGGCCAAAAGAACTCTAGTTCCCAGACTGGTGAGAAACTGGTGGTGCTTCTCCTAAACGAGGAGTCATAGAAGAACCCCTATCACTGGATACTGGTGATAAGATCTGACAAAAGCACTAAAGATGTCCCATCTTGCTGCAAGATCAGAACTCCACTGGGTCTCTCTGGTACTACGGCCTCATATGTCTGCTCTTCCCGCACTGTTAACACACCACCTGGCTACCAGAAGATGTCTGTCGTCTCCTCGTATCTCTGCGCGAAGACTCCCTATGGCACTTCCTGCTATTAGTAGGAGGGATACTAACTCCAAATGTCAAGATGTCCTGGCTCACAACTCCATAATCCCTCAAATTTCACTCTGTGAGCAGCGCTTGGTTGACTATATAAGTGATAGAAGTCAACCTGAAGATATTCACCTATGAGCGGATGTCCTGTCTGAGACCATCCTCAAACTTCCTTGCCAGTAACAACCCATCTCCCCCTAGAAAGGGTGTGAAATGCTAAATCTAGGTTAAGTGAGAGGAATACTACATAACAGAAAGAGTACCCTTCTCTAGACTCATGAAATCTCGGGCTCGATTGGCCCTCAAGGTCTTCGGATAGAAGTAGTCATAGAAGATACACTAGAACTCCTCCCAAGCCATAACTTTCTGATGTCCCACCTATGAGATCACGTCCCACCATTTCTTGGCATAATCTCGTAGAATATAAGTAGTGATCTTGACCCACCTCTCTGGAGGCATCTCCAGATGCTCAAAGATCGTCAACATGGATTCCAGTCATGACTCTACAGCCTAAGGTCCTCCTTCCCCTAAGAAGGTGGGAGGATGTTGTTGTTGGAAAACCCACATCAAATCTTCCATAGACGAGGCAGGAGGTGGTGCTCCCTGGAAGGTCTACATCATCCTCATGAAGCCTTCCCTAAACTGTGTATCAGCACCTGGGTCAGGTATAACTACTGGTGCCAAGACCGGAACTACTGGAGGATCTGCTAGATTTCCCTGATCAGCCATATCTGATGTTTGATCACTGCCCTATAACTGGCGTACAACCAGAGGACATCTTGGTGGAATGACTCTACAAGGTCAAACACACACCTTAGATCAAGATCATCAAGGATGGAAAACTAGAAGTGCAAGAAGGGAACAGGAGAAAGAAAACATTCAAGTTTTGAAAAACATGACTACACGGCGTGTATGTCCCCTACACAGTGTGTTCCCTTAATCCATTCCCATGGTCGTGTACTTCTGCCCCAACTGGTCGTGTAACACCCCAAACACACAGCGTATTGTCCCAACACACGGCGTGCACTTGAATAATTTTCCCCTGACTGATTCCCCTTACATGGCTAACCCACATGGTTCTCCTAAAACAAGACTACACGGTGTGTTTGTGCTAGACACGGCGTGTACAAGAAGAGCTCCTCCGACCTGTGTTATTAGTGAAATAGCCAGATACATGGATCACACTACACGGTGTGTTCCATATGGACACTACGTGTATAAAAAGAGACTCTGCTGACCCATGTTGTTAGCTACATGACCAGATGCATGGTTTAAACTACACGGCGTGTTTAAGAGTGACTTGGCGTGTATAACTTAAGTTTTCACTCATTCGTGTTATTAGTCACACGAGTGGACACAAGGTCTCTACACACGGCATGCATTTCAGGTACACGGCGCGTCCTACCATGATTTCCCAGCCCCATATCTCTTTCCACACATCCTGTGACATAGGTAGAGACTACACAGTGTGTACATAGAGTATATGGTGTGTACTCAATAAAAATCGTTCCTTCCTGAAAATAAAGACACATGGCGTCTGTCCATCACTACACGCCGTGTATTCTGGGTTTCTCTAGACAGTAAACCTCAGAAAACATAGAAAAAAATATTTAAGTGCCAAATTCCGATCCGTGAGGGCCCATACTCCCCGTGAATCAAATTTTGGCATATTATACATGTTATAAGCAAGAGTAATAGTACAATGATCCACCAAATTCCGATTCATGAGGGCCCATAACACCTCAATAACCAAATTTTGGTGTTCATCCAATCAACACCTTACACAAAAAATACCTTATCAAACAGTAGGTATTCTATCAAGTCATCTATCACAACAGTATGCATATCTAGCACAAAAACTATCACAACAACATGCAATCGCTAATGCACCCTAAATGGCATGGCAAGAATGCATGACATGTGATTTCTAGCAAGTGCCTATATGATAAATGAGATGGAATGCCCTCATCTCATCGGGTTGAAAAAGAAATAGAACCTCAATAATATCAGCGATAACAGCACAATACATGTGATTCACCTAACAGTGATAATCAAATCAACTATAAAATTGTAAAACCAGAAAATTGTAATAAACGAGGTAGATTGGATTTTCCCTGTACACGGGTTATCTACACCCAGGAACAACTTATTACCAAGTACCTATTCCATCCTATCCCTGGCTATAGGATCCAAACAGTAAGTCAAGAAGAAAATAAATCCTCTGATACCACTTTGTAACATCCCGGTTCCAGAATCCACCCAAAGGCGCCCCGTACCTGGTTGTTCACATGGCCTCAAGCGCATTTCCCTAAACGCCAGAGGCTACCGACTAGCAGTGTAAAGACCTATAATTTCTATGTAAATGTTTTTAAAATAAATGGGAATTTTACGGGTCTTTGAAAATTGACGGCACGTGATTCTGAGGCCCAGAGTGCCTGGAATGAATTTCTAAACTTTATTTCAGGTACGTTCAGTAAACGTGCGAGTGGGATTTTCTAACTTTTGAAACAGTGATCGGAATTGAAGTATGAGGGAACCATTGAACTCATAGCACTGGTATTTACTTAAGGAGACCTTCACCTCGACCGCATTAGGTTGAGGGTGGAAGTTAGCTTTTCACATATTTGTGAAAGAATAAAATAAAAATAAAATTGTGTAACATTTTTATTTTTATTTGAAACCCCTTGTGGATGTTGAGAGGTGGGGACCACTAGAATTAAACCTCCCTTTGAGGTTATGGAGGTGGGGACCACCAAACCTAAAACCTCCCATGAGAGGTTATGGTGGTGGGGACCACCTGAGATTAAAACCCATTTGAACCTCTCACTTAAATGTGGGGAAGTCTCTTGAACTTCTCCTTGATTAATTATGCCACCCCCTTTAATTAATTAATCTAACTTAATTTGTGCCAAAAATTTAAAATTGGACAAACATATTTTATTATGTTGGAACATCTTTTCTTGGGAGGGGATTTTTGGTTGGCTAAAGGGAAGGGGGAGAACTTGGGAGAAATCTCTCCAATGAAGAACGCACTCCGGAATTGAAGAACATAGACGACGTTCGAACCGACTTCAGAAGCGTGACTGTGGAAGTGACGATCATTGGTGCTCTCTTCACCTTCACCGTTTCCATCTCACAATATCCATCAAAAATCCTCCAAGGTAGGGGTTGTTATTGAATTCATGAAATTTCTCGATTAAATTCCTCATTCTTAGAAAGTATGGCAAACGCGGATCAACCAAAATGAGTTGATCCATGATTCATATGAAATTATAGAGTTTGACGTTCTTGATTCATGATTATGTTGATCTGCTTGATACCGCCCTAACGCGGAGGGTGAGGGACAAACAAACATTGACTGACCCCTCTGTTGTTCTCCTTTATTGGTGTGTTCTTCGCGATGGTGACGGCGATCGGTGCCGACGTTTGGCACCGGTGGAACCCAAGAACGGTGGTCGGCACCACAGCCGGCCGCGACGAAGGCAATGGAACACTACGCCACCCCGCGACCTCGCAGCGCCGCCCCACGGCCTTGCCTCCCCGCAGAACCTGCGATGTCACACCGCCCCCACGGCACCTGCGGTCTCGCACCGTCCCAAGGAACCTGCGGCCTCCGCCGCCATGCGGAACCTACGGCCTCACACCATCACGCGGAACCCGCAGTCTCATCGTGCCACCCCGCGGCCTCGCAACCCTCTACGGCCTCGTGGCCACCCGCGGCCCCCCTGCGGCCTCTCGCGGCCTCTACGGTCCCTCGCAGCCCTCACGGCCTGCCGGACCGCCCAGCGCGGGCCAGGACAGACCCTGTGGGCCAGGCTTCCCAGCGGGCTAGGACGGATCCATCGGGTTAGGCCAGATTGATTTAGACCGGGTCGGTCCGACCGGGGCGGACCGGACCCGGACCCACTTCGACCCATTTACGCTCTTTTGGCCATAACATTGGCATTGGACGTCTGTTTGACAAACTGTAAACAATGATGTAAACCTTAGAGAGAGTAGTTCTTTTTAGTATACCTCACTAGATATTTGGATAAATTTGGTAAATGGTTGGGTTGGATCGAGCACGAATCCAACCGGGGCCCCGGGAGTAAAAGGCTAATAACTCACAGATCGGGTGTCCGATTGACGCACAGTCTATTGCGTTGAGACCCCTATGA
Source organism: Viscum album (assembly GCA_963277665.1). Classification (NCBI taxonomy): domain Eukaryota; kingdom Viridiplantae; phylum Streptophyta; class Magnoliopsida; order Santalales; family Viscaceae; genus Viscum; species Viscum album. Next base: position 932,104,613 of record OY728137.1, read on the forward strand.
CGTGGAGGTCCTTTGAGATACTTATTCATGAGAATTCATGGTATTTGGATTATCGACCAGTGTCTTGTGGAGAAAACCCTCCCGGAGACAAGCGAGCATAGTGCGGGAACCCAGTAGCTAGCTGTGACGTGAAAAATGAATAGCGATCCTGTGTGGTTCAGCACCGAGTGATCATGTGTGGGTCATCACCTAGCAATACTTTGTGTATCAGCACTGAGTGATCCTGTGTGGGTCTTCCTCTTAACATAGTAATATGATTCAGTAGTTACATCTAATCATCTCTACTATTATACCTAAGTTATACCTAGTGTGAGTTGAGTCTGTACCTATGTGGTACTTTCCTTCATGGTAATACCTTGGTGGTATTATTTAGTGTGTCGTACCTATGTGGTACTTGCCTTCATGGTTTTTCTTCCTTTGTGGAACAGTTGATCTTGGAGCTTTGGAGTTGGACTTTGTGTTTTCCTAATGATTGATATGGGTTTACTTGATAACTTAGGTATATGTATGGGCATATACCTAAGTAGGGTTATCAGTTGTTTCCATTATTTTTGGTTGATCCTTGGTGGATTTTGTGAGACCTTGAGGGTCTCAGGGTCCCTAATGAGTATCATTATACTCACCCCCGCATGGGCTATGCCCACACCTTGTTGTGTTGGATGAAGACGACGGACAGCGTTGACTGAGGACGAGGGTACCAGGACTAGAGGTAGCTCGTAGGTGGACGTTAGAAAAGTAGAACCACAGAGACGGCCATTCATGAGCTGTACCTACCCTTCTGGTAGGGTTTATGGTGGACGATCCATGAGTTTCTTTTCACCTATCAGTTGTTTTGTACTTTCCAGTTTTCCCTATACTTTCCAGTTGGGCTTGTATTTTGGCCCCTTTTACTTACTGTACTCACTCTCTTTACTATTCAGTTTGCTTGAGTTCGTATCTTGTTGTGTGCTTGGTTGTGTGTGTTATAGGTTATAAAGGCAATTCTTTCCCGGTTTTAGGGAATACGCATTCGGTGCTAGTCACCATCCCCTGGCCTATAGAAGGAGGGCTTGGGGTAGTCACGGCACGGGCCCTAGGGGATGAGTCATGACAAATTGGTATCAGAGGAGTCGGTTCTACCGTAGAACATAGGACTCTGATCTTTCTTTAATGGCAATAGTGTTAAGTTTATTGAGTGTGGTTATCAGTTTAGTGAATCCAGTGTTGGTACGGCGGTCGACGTATCCATACACCGGGACCCTGACTTGTGATTTCTGACTCAGTGCACGAAAACACTGATTGCGTGTGTGTTTTTCAATATTTTTCTTTGTGATCTCTTGATTCATCTCACCAAGAATAACTTATTGACCGTGGTGCACCTGTTTCTTTTCAGGATGCCTCCACAAAGAGAGCCAGCTAGGGTTCCGAGAGTTGTACGCACTGATAGCCCACTAAGTGACGAGGCCTCGGTGCAGGGCCCTTTTCCAGTAGAGGTGCCAACGGAGGCACTAGTGGTACCATTACCCATTGGGCCACCGATTCCACCTACCTTAGCAGTAGAGGATGCATGCCGCTTGAGCGCGTTGCATGAGTTCCAGCGCCAGAGGCCACCCAGGTTCAGGGGAGAGATGGACTCACAGGCGGTTGAGGGTTGGTTGGAGGATTTGGTGAGAGTTTTCCAACTGGTAGGGACACCAACTGATCTCATGGTGATCCTTACCGCCAGCCTTCTATAGGCGGTAGTAGGTAGATGGTGGATCTTGATTCTCCAAGTTCACGACGAGGTGATGCTTCTCTGGGTAGATTTCGAGAGCCTGTTTTGGGCAGAGTTTGTCCCAATGACTCTTCACATAGTTCACATATAGAAGCTTCTTCATCTGTAGTAGGGTAGCATGACTATATCTCAGTACTCAGTGAGGTTCACTGACCTCTCACACTACTCCACTGATATGGTGTGGGACCCATTCTTCAGGGCCCAGACCTTCGAGTAGGGGCTCAGGCGAGAGATTAGGGCTTCGATTATTTCTCTTAGCATCCCGACGCAGGAAGGGGTGTTAGAGTGATCCCTCTTAGTGGAGAGTTTTCTTGTTGAGAAGTCACCAGTAGTGAGACCCACCACCGGACATCATGTAGTAGAATCTTCTGCAGCTGGTAGCAGACAGATGTCGTAGAGGTCCAAAAGGACTAAACCTACAGGTGGAAGACTGCAGGATTTAGATTCGGTTGTGTGGGGAACCCGAGGCAGAGATAGTCATGCCAGGAGAGGGTAGTGTTACACATGCGGCGGGCAGGGTCACATGGCTTGTGACTGTTCAACCATCCATATGGATGATCAGCAGACAGTCGAAGGACCGCTCAGGAAGAGACAGATGTTCGGTCGAGGCGGTCCGTAGGGAGCAGGCGGATGTGGCAGAGGAGATGGTCGTACAGCTGGCGATGGGTGACGATTCAAGATATTATTTCCACCACCACCAGGAGGTCCACCCCGACCACAGGGAGCATGAGGATAGGGGTGATCTCAGCTTCAGGCAGCTGAGGCCTACGGCCATGGTGCTCTGGAGATGATACAAGGTATGATCTGTGTCTATTTCACCTTAGTTGTAGTACTTATAGACACAGGTTCTAGTCATTCTTTATTTCCACTACCCTCATTCGGAGCTCAGAGTTTCTGATGGAGTCGTTGGCTCGATCCTTACAGTTAGAGACTCCTACGAGAGCGGATTCGACAATTACGCACTAGTGCCAGTAGTGTGATATTACTCTAGGAGGCGAGAGCTTCGGCTAGGATCTCCTAGTAGTAGCGTCGAGGCATTACGACGTCATCTTGGGTATGGACTGGTTATCTACAGTCCATGCACATATTGATTGTATTAGGCATAAAGTGCGGTGTGTCCGCATGGATGGGACTAGTTTTACCTTCACTGGTGAGAAGGGAGCCTATGTAGAAAAGGATGGACTTTCCCAGAGGAGAGTACAGCTGATCACTCATCAGTTGGCTAGCCTTACCCTCATAGCGGTTGATGTGGAGATTCCTAGTTATCCTGTAGTGGTGGAACAGTACGCGGATGTCTTCCCTGATGATGTTATGGGTCTACCTCTTCATAGAGATGTGGACTTTTACATTGACTTGTACCTCGGGATGACACCGATATCTACACCAGCATATCAGATGGCTCCCGTGGAGCTTGGTGAGTTGCGGGTATAGCTAGAGGACTTACAGGGGAAAAGGTTCATCCGGCCCAGTGTTTCTCCTTGGGCAACCCCGATTTTGTTCGCCAAGAAGGTGGATGGGAGCTTGAGACTTTGTGTCGACTATCGGCACCTGAGCCAGGTGACTTTGAAGAACAAGTACCCACTCCTGAGTATTGACGACCTCTTTGATTAGTTAAAGGGAGCATGGTGGTTCTTGAAGATAGACCTCGGATCAGGCTATCACCAGCTCAGAGTGCGAGACAAGGATGTGCAGAAGACGACTTTCAGATTTCGGTACGTCCATTACGAGTTCTTGGTTATTCCATTTGGTGTGACCAACGCTCCAGCAGTGTTCATGGGACTCATGAACATAATATTTCATCCATACATTGATCGCTTTGTAGTAGTCTTCATCGACGACATTCTGATCTACTCGACTACTAAGGAGGATCATGCTTATCATTTGCAGGTAGTACTGGACACACTCTAAGAGCACCAGCTTTATGGTAAGCTCTCGAAGTGCCAGTTCTGGATCCGAGAGGTTCACTTTCTGGGACATGTCATCTTGGAGGCTGGAATTGCAGTGGATCCAGCGAAGATTGAGGCGGTACTTGCTTGGGATCCACCCAGGAGTGTGATAGAGGTATGGAGTTTCTTGGGTTTGGCCGGATACTACCAGATATTTGTTCCATATTTCTCCAGATTTGCAGTGCCACTTTCATTAATGATGAAGAAGGGGAAACCCTTTGTGTGGTCGGAGAGATGTCAGCAGAGTTTTCAAGATTTGAGGTAGATGATGACTAGTGCCCCCATATTGAGGCTTCCAGAGGAGGGATTAGGGTACGTAGTCTACTGCAACACATCAGGGATCGGTCTCGGATGTGTTCTGATGTAGGAGCAAGCAGTGATCACACATGGTTCTCAGAAGCTGAGATAGCATGAGTAGAACTACGCTACCCATGACCTAGAGTTAGCAGTAGTGGTCTTCTCCTTGAAGATGTGTCAACACTGTCTGATGAGCGAACGTTTTACAGTCTACTATAATCACAAGAGTATTAGGTATATATTCTCTCAGAAGGACCTGGACCTGAGACAGCGACATTGGCTTGAGTTCCTCCAGGACTATGAATTCGAGATAGTTTATACTCCTGGGAAGGGTAACATTGTAGCAGATTCACTCAGCAGGAGATCTGGTATACAGCTACTAGGTGAGGCGACAGAGTAGTAGGTCTCTTTGCAGATATCCTTTGTGGATCAGGATGGAGCATCTTTTCTTCAGTCTCTTGCAGTCACTCCCCTACTTATTCAGTGAGTTAGGGAGGCGCAGTGTGGGGATGCTGACTGCGAGGCTCAACGTGGTCATATATCCACAGGGTAGGAACCTGATGGATTTAATGAAGGTGGGAAGAACTTCATCCTCTTCAGAGGATGTACCATAGTACCAGTGTCACTTCATGAGGAAGTGTTGAGGGAGTTCCACACTTTCCCTCTAGCAGTACATCCAGGAGTGGTGAAGATGTACCATGATCTTCGACGACAGCACTGGTGGCCGGGAATGAAGAAAGCAGTAGTAGAGTTTGTCTCACGATACCTCACTTTTCAGTAAGTGAATGCGGAGCATCAGGTACCAGCAGGATTGGTTCAGCCTTTAGAGGTCCCAGAGTGGAAGTGGGATGGGATATTCATGGACTTCATGACAGGAATTCCATGTACATCTAGGAGTCATGACTTGATTTGGGATATTATCGATTGACTCACCAAGTCAGCCCACTTTCTACCATTCAGAGAGTAGTGTTCAGTAAAGAGCTTGAGACGCCTCTATGTGCAGGAGATTGTGTGGTTACATGAAGTACCGTTGATGATTTTCTCCGATCTTGATGCGTGTTTTACTTCCCAGCTATGGAAGGGGATGCAAGAGGATTTTGGGACACAACTTCTTTTGAGCACCGCCTTCCATCCTCAGATGGATGTCCAGACAGATCGGACCATTCAGACCCTCGAGGACATGTTGTGTGCTTGCATCCTCGACTACGATCGTAGCTGGGATGATCAATTGCCTTTGGTGGAGTCTGCATACAACAACAGATATCACTCCACCATTGAGATGGAACCTTTTGAGGCGTTTTATGGGCAACCTTGCAGATCACCTTTGTGATGGACTGAACCAGGGGAGTCAGCACTAGTGGGACCAGAGATGGTATGGGCTACCAAGGAGAAGGTGCAGATCATCTAGGAGCTAATGAAGACTGCACAGAGCAGGCAGAAGTCTTATGCTGACAGGATACGGAGACCTCTGGAGTTCGAGGATGGAGACCACGTCTTTCTACGGGTCTCACCTCGATGAGGTTTGTGGAGATTTGGCTGAGACGAAAAGTTGTCTCTAAGATTCATTGGACCCTTCCAGGTCCTCAATAGAGTTGGCATGGTGTCTTACCACCTAGATCTTCCACCTCAGTTGCATCAGGTTTACAGCATCTTCCACGTATCCCAGCTGAGGAGATACGTGCACGACCCTTCCCACGTCATCGACCATGGAGAGTTGGACGTCGATGATGGGACGACTTTTATGGAGGTTCCAGTGGAGATTGAGGATCTACAGGAGCGAGTCCTTCATGGGTGGTCGATACCTCTGGTGCACGTTCGTTGGCAGCACGATAACCTGTAGTAGAGCACATGGGAGCGAGAGGCTCAAATTTGTGCTCAGTACCCCCACTTGTTTTCCTAGTTTTGTGATGTGGCTTATGGGGACGTAAATACCTGAGGTGGGGAGAATGTAAAGACCCAAAATTTCCATATGATTTTTTTTAAAATAAATGGGAATTTTATGAGTCTGTGAAAATTGATGGTGCGTGATTCTGAGGCCCGGAGTGCCCGAAATGAATTTATGAACTTTATTTTGGGTACGTTCAGTAAACGTGCGAGCAGGATTTTCTAACTTTTGAACCGGTGCTCAGAATTGAAATCTGAGGGCACCGTTGAACTCGCAGCACCGATATTCATTTAAGGAGACCTTCACCTAGACCGCAGTAGGTCGAGGGTGGAAGTTAGCTTTTCACATATTCGTGAAAAAATAAAATAAAAATAAAATTGTGTAACATTTTTATTTTTATTTGAAACTCCTTGTGGATGTTGAGAGGTGGGGACCACCAGAATTAAACCTCCCCTTGAGGTTATGGAGGTGGGGACCACCAAACCTAAAACCTCCCATGAGAGGTTATGGTGGTGGGGACCACCCGAGATTAAAACCCCTTTGAACCTCCCACTTAAACGTGGGGAAGTCTCTTGAACTTCCCCTTGATTAATTATGCCACCCCCCTTTAATTAATTAAGATAACTTAATTTGTGCCAACAATTTAAAATTGGACATACATATTTTATTATGTTGGAACCTCTTTTCTTGGGAGGGGATTTTTGGATGGCAAAAGGGAAGGGGGAGAACTTGGGAGAAAGCTCTCCAACAAAGAACGCACTCCAGAATTGAAGAACGTGGATGACGTTCAAACCGATTTAGGAAGCATGACCACAGAAACGACGATCATTGGCACTCTCTTCGCCTTCACCGTTTCCATCTCACGATCTCCGTCAACAATTCTCCAAGATAGGGGTTGTTATTGAATTCGTGAAATTTATCGATTAAATTCCTCGTTCTTGGAAAGCATGGAGAACGCGGATCAACCAAAATGAGTTGATCCACGATTCGTATGAAATTGTAGAGTTTGACGTTTTTGGGGCTGAAACATTTTTTTCCTTTTTCAATAGCCGGTTTATGGGTTCCCGGTACCCGTACAAATAGTCCCCAAACCCAGATTTCAAATTTCAAATTCAAACCAAAAAGCATCCCTCAAAATCCATGCGCCACACCTAGAGACTCGAACCCACGTCGCCTTCACTGAATTGCTGTCACTGCAGGTCGAAACATCACACTGCATCGAAAAACGCACATCACCCCTTCCGGACGTCGGTGAGACCGTCGGAGGTGTCGTCGCCAGAAAACTGAGATCCATCACCACGCATGACCGTTCACCGTAGGAAGACTCTAGAACCATCTGCTGACGATATCGCCGAAGCACTGTCATACCACCACCTTCATCCTGTCCACTAGAGAACAAACCCTAATGCACAAACCACGGCCTGTCTCAACGAACAGAAAAATGATTCATCTGATTCATGATTATGTTGAGCCGCTTGCTACCACCCTAACGCAGAGGGTGTGGGCCAAAAAAGCATGGCCCGACCCCTCCATCGTTCTCCTTTATTAGTGTGTTCTTCGCAATGGTGATGGTGACCGGTGCCAACGTTTGGCACTGGTGGAACACAAGAACGGCGGTCGGCACCACCGTCGGCTGCGACGAAGGCGAAGACTCATGGCGCATGTAACGTCCTGACCCGGCTCACCATTAAACTAGTGGCCGGACTAGTCTCCACATGACCTCAAGCGTGTCTCCCCGTACCCCAGAGGTTTCCGACTAGCATCAAGGGTCTAAGGATAGTCAGTGGGGAGACTATACCCTCTTATCAAAGTTGCACAACGTTATATCAGTGTAAATAACAAACAATAGTGGAAGCAGTAACTCATAAATGACAAACAGCGGAAGAGAAATAATACTCATTTTATAAAAGTGGCCAACGCCAATTATATGGCAGATGCATGCATGACATGCCAATGATACAAAAATATAAAATAGTGAACAAAACAGCATGCTTTACATTCCAATATAGAAATAAATAAACAATGACTCAAAGCCCCGAGGTTGGTCTCCTCGAGCATCCCGAGCTTCCACTCGGTCCTCTTCTCCTATCTCCCAAGTAAATCCAATAGCACAATCCTACAACCAAATAGAATCTACTCGGTTACCCCAGTGCAATGGCGGCCTGAGTAGGGTGTGAGATATAAATCTCAGTAGGTCAGGACCACCGGTGTCTACCCCAAATCTAGACATTTAATAAATAATTTAAAACACGAGAAGGCATGCATAAATAAAGTGATCAGTACAATGTAACTATATACCCAAGTACCTACTTCAGCCCTCGGCTGGTGTCTGAACCTGCATTATTCATTTTTCATGCACACTCAACAATCATTACATAATCATTTTTCATTTATCAACTATTCAAATCTTATTAAATTAAGAAAGTCTTGAGATTCGGCCTACGCCCGACATCCCCCATATAATTCACTCACCACATATGTATCTAAAGACCATATAAGTAATCAAATTAAAGAATGAATCCAAGCTTGTGATTTGGCTTGGATAATTCATCACAAGATATTCAATTTAATATTTCATATACTATGTCTGAGACCATACACTAAAATAGTGATTCGCTCCTGGGTCTGTCCACTAACAGTGATTCACCCAATTCATTAATAAGTCTGAACCCCTTTCTCATAATCAATTCATAAATAATTATGTCACAACAGCTTTCATTAACCATTAATTCATTTTATGAATGAACAATTGGACTCATAGTCCAATGTAAACTAATGGGTGTAGAAAATCATGTCTAGAACCCTCGTGAGTATTTGGAGTGTCAGTCCTTGTCTCATAACCCATTCAGAAATCACACATATTTATTTATCATTGGTGTAGAGCATCATGTCTAGAACCCTCGTAAGTATTTGGAGCATCAGTCCTTGTTTCACAACCCATGGGTATTTGGAGCATCAGTCACTGAACCAAAAAAGAATATTTTCTTGCAAGCTGGGTGTAGAACTCCATGTCTAGAACCCCGTGGGTATTTGAAGCTTTAGTCCTTGTCTCACAACCTGTTTATCAATCATACACACATATTTATCATTGGTGTAGAACATCATGTCTAGCACCCCATGAGTATTTGGAGCATCAGTCCTTGTCTCACAACACGTTTATCAATCATACATACATACTTATCATTGGTGTAGAACATCATGTCTTACACCCCAAAACCATCCATTCATTAATTCATAAATTAATTAATACAATCCGTTAATTAATTCAACAACTAATTAACAACATAAATCACTCATCAAATAAGTCAACAATTAATTATCCATTCAACATATCAATAGTAAATAATTAATTAACAATTAATTATTCTGAACAAGCCAACTAAATAATTAACTCAACATTTAATTAACCAAATTCTTTAACAAGTCTGAACCCGTCCACTCAAACAGTGATTCGTCCAGGACTTTAACAATTTACTTGCACGTCATAATCATCACAAAACATGCTGAACAAAGCCCATATATTTAGCAACTATCTCAAGAAACATCTCATAATCTAAAACAACTCCATCCAAGACAACTTAATGCATGGAAATCCAACAAGCATCAAAAGGTACCCTTAGCCAACAGTCGTAACAAAGAGTCAATTCACAATCTTAATTTAATGCATGAAAATTAAATTTCCATGTCTAATTAAACCTTTGGCACCGAGCACAAGTTCATACTTCAACCAAGCCCCATATTTTCAACATGAACAAACACCATATATTCCCAACAATCATGCCAAAACAACCCTTTCAATAAAAACACCTTTTTATTGAAAACCATTTCCGTCAAAACCATTTAAATGCCAAACCATTTCAATTCCAAAACATTTCAATAAAACTAAATTTTTATTGAAAACCATTTCTATTGAAAATATATTTTCCATCAACCGTTTATAAATTCCAGAAAATCCATAATTTAAAATCATCGTTTTAAATTCATGAAACTAAACCCCCTTTGCACAACTATTCACCAAGATCATGCAATTTCACTAAATCCATAAATCATTACTAAAGAAGATTTTTCCATGATTTTCACAATAAATTTCATTCAAAAAAATTAATTTGAAACTAAGACAATCAATTCTATCAAGAGGAGATGAGAGTGAAGACACCTACCTCAAAGGTTTTGATGAAAACCACAATGAACGAAGAATGCTCAAGAAAACTGGGTTGATTCTCCAAGAACCTGCCTTAGATCTCTTCTCCTAGAAATACCACGACCAAATATTATCATATTTGTCATCCAAACACCTAGATCTACCCATGGCAGGAATAGATCTAAGAAACCAAGAGAAGAGGAGAAGTAGATCTAAGTAGATCTAAGAAACCGAACAAGAACAAAGAAGAACGTCTACATGCCTCAAGAATCCGGCTTTGATTCACCAATAGAAGCCTTCGGATCACCTCTGAAACAATGGGAGAACCTTTTTTGACCTTAGGAGAAGAAAAATACTGAGTTATGGCCGCTTAGGAGGGTAAATGAGCCACTTAGAGGTGAAAACATGTGAGATTCACTTTTTTAGGATCTCACTTAAGTGCCTGCACAGTTAGTGCGTACGGTTAGACAAACCGTGTGCTAACCGTTCGTTAGACACTGCCTCGGCAGACTCTCGCACGGATTCCTTGCATGGCCTCTCCTAACCATTCATCAACCGTGTGGAATCTACCGCCTCAAAATCCAACTACACACGGTTTGGCCGCACAGTTAGACAAACAGTGCGCCGCCAGTGCGACTTCCCCTTTGCCTCAAAACTTCATTCCAAGTTCTCCTAACTCTCCCGCTCATCACCCTTAACTTTATAACCTTGAAAAGCATCAAGTAAGTTTTACATACCAGAAATCGGGGTTTCTACATTCTCCCCACCATTGGTCTTTCTGTCCTCGGAAAGTAGAAAACCTTCACCCAATTGGAAGAGTTCTGACCACTGCTCCTTCACTTACTTTTCGCGTTCCCAAGACTCTTCCTGAATCTGACCATGTTTCCATGCAAGACATTCTATTGCCTATCCACAATCTGTATTGGGATATGTATCAATGAAACATCTGACTCTAGGTCAACGTGATCTCATCTGATCACATGGTCAGGATCAGGCTGATACTTTTTCGACTGAGATACATGGAACACATTCTGCACCGAACTAAACTGTGGTGGTAATGCCAACTGATATTCCACCGCTTCCAACTCAAGGTTGTGCGTAGGGTAATTATGCAAGTCCAAAAATGACATATATAGGTGTTCCAACACATGGAATAAAATTCAAAAGCTCGGTTTAAAGAAAAACCAACTCGTTGATAAACAGAAACAAAATTCAAAAACATTCGTATTTTAACCTGGTTCAAAAACACTGGACATTACAGTGCCGCCCCGTGACCCCGTCGCGCTGCCCCGCGGCACCCGTGGCATCGCACTGCCCCCGCGGCACCCGCAGCCTCGCGCTGTCTCGCGGCACCCGCAGTCTCCGCCACCCTGCGACATACATGGCCTTGCGTCGTCCCACAGCACCCGCGGTCTCTCCACAACGCCCCACGGCCTTACGGCCCTCTGTGGCCCTCTGTGGCCTCGCGACCACCCGCGACCTCCGCGACCCCCCACGGCCTCCGCGGTCCCTCACAACCCTCGTGACCCACCGGACCGCCCAACGTGGGCCGGGTTGGACCCAGTGGGTCAGGCCGGGTCGACCCAGACCAGTTCGGCCCAGGACGGGTCGGGCCGGGTCCGTCCGACCGGGACGGACCGGACCCGGACCCACTTCGACCCATTTATGCTCTTTTGGCCATAACTTTGGCATCGAACGTCCGTTTGACAAACTGTCAACGACACTGTAAAACTTGGAGCGAGTCGGTACCTTTAGTATAACCCACTAGATATTTGGATAAAGTTGGGAAACAGTCAGGTTGGATTGAGCACAAATCCAACCGGGCCCCCGGGACTAAAATGCTAATAACTCACAGAACGAGCGTCCGATTAACGCACCATCTATTGTGTTGAGACCCCTATGACGTGGCGGTCATTTGAGATACTTATTCATGGGACTTCGTGGTAGTTGGAGTATTTAACTGTGGCTTGTGGAGTGGACCCTCCCGAAGACGAGCAAGCATAGTGCGGGAACCCGGTAGCTGGTTGTGATGTGAAGAATGAATAGAGATCCTGTGTGGGTCAGCACCAAGTGATCTTGTGTGGGTCAGCACCTATCGATCCTGTGTGGGTCAGCACCGAGCGATCCTGTGTGGGTCAGCACCGAGCGATCTTGTGCGGGTCTGCTTCTTAACAGAGTAAGATGATTCAGTAGTTACATCTAATCATCTCTACTACTGTACTTAATTTATACCTGGTGTGAGATAATTTCGTACCTATGTGGTACTTTCCTACATGGTAATACCTTGGTGGTATACTTCAGTGTGGCGTACCTATGTGGTACTTGCCTTCGTGGTTTTTTCTTCCTTTGTGGAACAGTTGATCTTGGAGCTTTGGAGTTGGATTCTGTGTTTTCCTCATGATTGAGATGGATTTAATTAATAACTTAGGTATATGTATGGCCATATACCTAAGTAGGGTTATCAGTTGTTTCCATTATTTGTGGTTGATACTTGGTGGATTTAGTGAGACCTTGAGGGTCTCGGGGTCCCTACCGAGTATCGTTATACTCACATCTGCATGGGCTATGCTCGTACCTTGTTGTGTTGGATGCGGATGACAGACAGCGCTGACTGAGGATGGGGGTACCAGGACTAGAGGTAGCTCAGAGTTGGATGTTACATGAGGCAAACCGCAGAGACTGTCATTCGTGAGTTGTACCTACCCTTCTTGTAGGGTTCGTGGTGGAAGATCTAGGAGCTTCTTTTCTCCTATCATCTGATTTTTACTTTCCAGTTTTCCCTATACTTTCTAGTTAGGCTTGTATTCTGACCCCTTTTACTTACTGTACTCACTCTGTTTACTATTCAGTTTACTTGAGTTCGTATCTTGATGTGTGCTTGGTTGTGCGTGTTATAGGTTATAAAGGCAATGCCTTCCCGGTTTTAGGGAACACGTCTTCGGTGCTAGTCGCTATCCCGTGGCCTATGGAAGGTGGGCTTGGGGTAGTCACAGCACGGGCCATGGGGGATTGGTCGTGACAAGCAGAGAGGTCCTTAGGTGTGATAGTGGGGAAATTATGCCCTCATTGGCAGAGTACCCAGCAGAAGTAAACAGATATACAATAGCGGAAGTAGTAACAATACCAAACAACAGTAAACAACGGAAGACTGATGAAGAAACAACTAGAACATATATATAAATGATGCATGATACATCTATGTCTAGGAAAGCAGCCAAACAAGTCACAATGTTGAATACAGTACTAATCCAAAGTACAAAAGGAAAATAGATAAGCAGCTCCTCAGCATCACAAGCCTCAACTTGATCTCATGCTCTCCAGCTCCAATGCAATCAAGTACTTGAAGTAGAAGGGCGCTTTCCCTTATCTATACCTACAGCAATATAATCTGTTTGGGCCCAAAAACATGACCCAAACAGGGTGTGAGACTAAATCCCAGTAGGCAACCACCAAAATATATGTGCCTAATAGTCAGTGAGTATATGGCAGGAAATAAGTAAAAGGAATGCAGTGAACAAGGAAGCACTCAGCAGTAAACAATTCCATAGTTCAAGCATTAAATTCTCAATCAAGTAAGTAGCTAATCAAAGCAGGTAATTACAAACAGGTAACCCTCTGGGAAGTACTTACAACCTACCCCCTCTGGTTCTACCTAGAAACACAACCAAACAACTAAACACAAAAGGTAACCCTCTGGGTAGTACTCACAGCCTAACCCCTCTGGTTCAACCAACAAGTACAAGCAACCCTTTGGGAAGCACACACAGTCTCACCCCTCTGGTTCAGCTAAAGTATAGACTCTCTAAGGAAGAACTCACTATCAATTCTACATATAGTCTCATATCGGTACTAAAGGTGCTCTGGGGAAGCACTCAACATCTCATTCCCCCTGTGGCCCGTGTCGAGGAACTACAAACACTCTAAGGAAGCACTCAACATCAATTCCCCTTGTGGTCTCGCATCGTAAAATTATAAAGACACTCTGGAGAATCCCTTATGTCCATTCTCTCTATGGTCTACTACACCAAGTTCTCATGGACCTGTGTAAGTCAAACAAGTATAGCATGTGTATCGGCCCAAGTAAACCTCAAGAACTACCTGGTTATCATTCTATGGAATATCATTATATTAGAACAACAGTCACACCATCCTACAATACTAGGCATGGGAATAAACATGGCAGTCTAACAGGCTAAGAAAAACCAAACAATCACAACCAAAACATGCATGAGAAACACCTCCAAAGCATAGAAATTAACCCCATTCACATTCAATTTACCTCTACTCAATCATACAAGCAAATTAGGAAAACAACATGGATGAAACGGTAAATGCGCAATACTCTTTTCATGGGTATTGGGCGATTTTGCACATATAATTCAAAGACTTTCTATAGAAAGGCACAAAACACCTACCTCGCCATTGGGATATCAATATACTTGAGTCTCGGTGCTTTAATCACCTTAGAACATCGTAGATCTACAAAAACTTCTAAAACGTTCAACGGATGATAACTTGAGAAAGAGAAGGAATCATGAAACAAAGCTCAAGCAGAAGAGAGAGCTTACTGAGGCGATCCCAACGCAATCGATGACGGTCAAATCGAAGGTCAGATGCTCGCTCGGTGGCTCAGTGAAGGATCGTAGTCATACTCTCGCTCTCGAATGAACCAAACCTAGAAGGAGGGATTTCTATCTGTCAGACACAACCCCGGTGCGTTTAATGAAAAAAAAACAAGAAAATACACGGTGTGTACTTTCCTTTTCCATACTTCGCTTTAAGCGGTCTCCAAGTCACCCCACACAGCTGTGTGTAAGGATGCCACACGGCTAGCATATGGCTACCCGCGGTAACCGAGTACACGGCATGTACTTAGGAAATTTCTAGAAACTCCTATTTTTCCCAAGAAGCACCAGAAAAAGGAAAACATACCTGAAAAAAATCTGGGTTCTTACAGTTATTTTTAAGAATACATTTTTAATTCTTTTTGAATTGTTTCGAATTATTATTTTCAATATACAAACACAAATTACTATTTGTATAAGGTTTTAAAAAATTATTATGAAATGGTAGTCAATAAAAAGATTTTTTTACAGTAATAAAAAAATAGTTTTTAAACTATTTATCGTTTTTTAAATTTTTGAAAATAATTTCCCCCATTTTTATACTAATAACAGATTTAATAAATTTTTAAATGTTTTGAAATTTTTTAATATTTTCAAAATAATCCTTTTCTTATTTTCTTGAATTCAATATTAAAATATATTTTTTTTAAATATAATTACAAATTATTTAATTTTTTAAGTTTCTGAAAATGGATAGCTAACTATAAATATAAAAAAACATTTGAACATGTTAAAATATTTCCATAAATAAATAGTGAATTTTTATTCATTTTTTACATGATTTTTTATTTGTTATATATTTTAAAATTATTTTTTCTTATATTTTTGTGTTTAATACAGTTGTACACCTATAAGGGCAGAACTGAGTATTTGAGAAAAATCTAACAATCTTTGTTTTTTAATTCCAATGGTGTGAATTTAATTTTTTTTATACATGGTTCAATATGACCATCACTATATATTTCAGTTAATTAAGGCATTGAAGGTGAAGATAGGTCCAAAGTGTTATCCCCCAACTAAGAGTTCTCACACTGAATAAATCTAAAGAAATGGTCACTGTCATTTCAACACCTCAAATCAAATTTTATTTGTAACGTAACTTAATTATTTTACAATATACTATTATTGTTATACATTTTAAAACAAGTAAACACATATTACAATATTTCTATTTACAAAATCAAATATTTCATTAATTCAAACTTAATTATTCTATCAAAAATTATTTTAAAAAATTAAATTAAATTACTGCCGACGAAGAGCGGTGGAGCTCCTTGGGTCGGTTTTTTAGAAAGTACCATAGTGGGCGTAATCAAGAGGGTCTCCTCTTGGAATATCTCACGTCCGTTCAAAATACATGACCGTTGGGGCCCGTTTATGTTTGAGGTGGATAGGGACCGTTGAGAATTCAAAGCAGTTCCCACCAATACTGACGTCTCAAGTCATGGTACATTTTGGTAACTCTGGGATGCACTGCCCAAGCTGAAGCATGAGACTCCCAAATCAATTCCTCGCATATATCCTCTGGAACCCACACTCATCCATGGATACACAATACCTCATCATTTCCCATTGTCCAGCCAGGAGGAGGGTCCTCACTTACCACCGACTCCCATAGAACTAGGCCTTCTGTATCTGATAGTTGTCTCCTGTTCACTCTATCCAGGAGGGTAGAAGTCATAGCTAAGGATGAAAGATAGGTTCTCCCCTGACTATCGTGAACCTCCAAATGCATATCAGAGAACAAATCCATAAGCTTCCACTCACCACTAGCCTCCTGCACTTCCTGTATCTGAGTCTTCCTACTCAGTGCATCAGCTTCTGCGTTACCCTTACTAGGGGCAAGCTAAAAGTCGAAGGACTGAAGGTATTAAACCCACCTTCACTATCTCAAATTCAAGTCATGCTGGGTAAAGATGTATTTAAAACTTTTTTGGTCTGTAAACACCAAAAAGTGTTCTCCCAAGAGATAATGTCTCCAATAGCGTAATACATGAACAACTGCAGCCAACTCGAGATCATGCGTCAGGTAATTCCTCTCATGTGGCCTCAATTGTCGAGACCCATACACAACTACTCGATCACCCTACATCAACACTGCTCTCATCCCAATACCTGATGCATCACAGTAAATTGTATAGCTCTTACCTTTCTCTGGAATTATCAGGATCGGTGCTGATGTCAACCTTCCCTTCAGCTTCTTAAAGGCTATCTTGCAATCTTCTGACCAAATGAACTTCATACCCTTCTTAGTAAAACTCGTCAACGACGCTGCTAAGAAGGATAAGTCATATATAAAGCACCTATAGTAACCAGCCAGCCCCAAGAAACTCCATATGTCAAACACATTCTTAGGATGTTCCCAGGTAACTACTGCTCTCACTTTCTCTGGGTCCACTGCAACTCCTGCCTTTGAGATAATATGACTCAGGAAGTGAATCTGGTCTATCCAAAAGTGGCACTTTGAGGGATTAGCATATAATTTATGCTCTCTCGGTGTACTCAGTACGATCTCAAGATGGGTAGCATGGTCGTGTTGAGTGTGAGAGTACACCAAGATATCGTCCACAAAGACTACCACAAAAGAATCCAGTTATGGGTGGAACACATGATTCATCAGAGCCATGAAAACTGCTGGTGCATTTGTGAGTCCGAACGACATGACCAAGTACTCGTATAGACCATATCTACTCTGAAACGTTGTAAGTGGTATGTCCGACAGTCTAATGTGCAACTGATGATATCCGGATCTCAGGTCAATCTTCTAGAACACTTGTGATCCTCAAAGTTGATCAAAAAGATCGTCAATCCTCAGTAAGGGATATTGGTTCTTAACCGTCAACTGGTTCAGTTTCTGATAATCCATGCAGAGTATGAGGGTACCATCTGCCTTCTTAGTGAAAAGGACAGGCGAACCCTAGGGAGAAATACTAGGTCGGATAAAACCATTGGCTTGTAACTCCTTTAACTACCTCTTGAGCTCCTGCAATTCTGGCGTAGCCATCCTATAAGGAGGAATGGATATCGGTGCCACTCCTGGCACCAGATCAATAGAGAATTACACCTCTCGCTCTGGAGGTAGACCTGAAAATTCATCCAGGAAGACATCCCTAAAATGATCAACCACTAGAGAGAAATCCTTTTGACAAGTTCCCTGGTCATCCAGATATAAAGTCTCAATATGGGTTGTCACTCCACCCTGCCCACGATGCTCGGGTCCAGCTCGGCTCGCCTGGAAATCCCATTCACCCTTGTATTGGAACTCTCCACCCTCTGGTGACGTGAAACTCACCCTATGACGATAGAAATCTAGAAAGGCTCGAAAGGGTACCAACCAGTTCATCCCAAGAATGAAATCATGGGATGTCATCTCTAAGACATAGAGGTCCCATGGAAAATGACACCCACCAACCTCTAGGGGGAACTCCTTGCACTGACGCACACCTGCCGTTCTCATTCCCAACGGAGTGTCTAGCGTCATGATATCCAAAGAAGAAGAAACACAGAGCCCAAGGCTCTCCAAAAAGGGAACATATATAAAGATATGTGTGGCACCTGTATCAAAAAGTACAGAAGATAAAACAGAAGAAACTAGAATAGTACCTCTAACAGTGGAAAGTCTGGGATCCTGCTCTTGTTAGGTCTGTTGCACTGTATATGTCTGCCCAGTGCCACGGCCCTGTGACACAACCTAGCTACCCTGAGCAGACCCGCCCTGTGACACAACCTAGCTACCCTGAGCTGACCCGCCCTACTGTCTCTGAGATCCTGGTGTCTGGCTACCACGGCCATGACCACCACCTTGGCCTGAATGTCCTGACGTATTCAAATTCCCTGACTGGTAAGAAGCTCATGACCCTGCTCCTACACACGAAGTCTGTACAGAACCCCTCCCACTAGTCACTGATGGAAATGCCCTGCAAAAACACTGAATATGACCCATCTTGCCACAAGCTTGGCACTCCACTGGGTCATGTGGACACTGAGGTCTCTTGTGCCCCTCTTTACCACACTGGTAGCACATTATCTAGCCACCTAAAAAATTCTTCTGTCTAGTACTGCCACTGTGAGATAAATCCATCTGCCTCTTCCTCTAGCCTATAAAAATAGTACCAGAGACCAGTGCCGAACCGCCCTGGTCTGCGCCACTAGCTTCCCATAGGTTTCGCTTAGTAATAAACTCCTGGTTCACAATAGCATGCACTGTAGGCAACCTAAAAACATTTATCAGTGCTCAGATTTCATATCGAAGATCATCCTCAAAACGTCTATCCCTCAACGTCTCATCACCCACCAGAATAGGTGAAAAATTTTGTAGCTCATTGAAGCAAGCATAATAGTCCATCACTAACATGGTGCCCTGCTGCAGGTTCATGAACTCTCGAGCTCGATCTTCCCTTAGTGTCTCTGGAAAGAAAAATTCATATAAGACTGCCTAAAAATCTTCCCACACCATGTCTCGGTGATTCTAAGTCTGGGTGGTAACATCCCACCATCTCTTGTAGGAATCACATAACAAGTAAGTAGCGAGCTTGACCCTCCTCCCAGGAGGTGTCTCTAGATGCTCGAAGATCATCTGCATAGAATCCAGCCATGACTCCGCAGTTTTTGGTCCGCCATCCCCTGAAAACGTAGTCGGATGCTGCTACTGGAATATACGTGTCAACTCTGCCATAGATGTGACAACCAGCAGTGCTCCCTGGAAGGTCTACATGAACTGCATGAAGCCTTCACGGAACTGTGCATTCGTGCCTACATCCTGTATAACGGCTGGCACCACAACTGGTACTGCTGGAGGATCCACCAGTAGCCCAGGGCCTACCATCTCTAGATTATAATCGTCACCACTCTCTTGGCGAGCAACTCGTGGTCATCTCGGTGGCATGACTCTACAAGATCAAACACACGCCTTAGTTTAATTTACTGTCAGGATTTCTTTTGTCCGATTAAGAGTGCCAACAAAAAGGGGAAAGATTCACAAGAACTGGAAAAAAGATATTACACGGCGTGTATAATGTCTACACGACGTGTACCCTTAAGCCCTCACATGGTCGTGTTCTGGTGTCGGCCTGGGCGTGTCTTAACCCTAGGTACACGGCATGTTACACTCGTACACGGCGTGTACACCACCCTGTTTCCCCAACCACACGGCCAAGTCCACATGGTCTCTCACCGGTCAAGACTACACGGCGTATCCCACAGGTACACAGTGTGTATAAGAAAGGTAACACCGACCCGTGTTGTTGGTTACACGGCCGGAATCCAAGATTACACTACACGGCGTGTTTAACCGGTACACAGCATGTTCCCACAAGAACTTCCCCATCCCGTGTTTCTGGCCACATGGTCTATGACCCAGTTAGAGACTACATGGAATGTACATAAGGTACACAGAGTGTACTTAATAAAAAAAGTTTCTTCCCGAACAGAAGAACACATGGCATGTAGTCAAAACTACACGGCGTGTATTCTGGGTTTTTCCAGACAGTAAGCCTCAGAAACTACTCTGGAGCCCAGAAAAACACTGAAACAAACACCAAAGTGCCAAATTTCGATCCGTGAGGGCCCATACTCCTCACGAATCAAAGCTTTGCATCTTATAAATGTTATAAACAAGGTAAAAAATCAATGATCCACCAAATTACGGTCAATGAGGGCCCATAACACCTCAAGAACCAAAGTTTGGCATTCATTCAAACAAAACCTCATACTAACAATACCCTATCAACAGTAGGCATATCTATCAAGTTACTTATCACAACAGTATGAATTTTCTAGCAAAACATCTATCACAACAACATGCAATTGCTAATGCACCCTAAATGGCATGACAAGAATGCATGACATGTGATTTCTAGCAAGTTCTTATATGATGCATGAGATGGAATACCCTCATCTCATCGAGTTGTGACAGAAATAGAACATCAATAACATCAACAGTAATAGCACAAGGCATGTGAGTCACCCAACGGTGAAAATCAAATCAACTGTAAAATTGAAAAACCAGAAAACTTGCAATATATGAGGTAAATTGGTTTTTCCCTGTACACAGGTTAGCTAATCCTGGACACAGCTTATTACTAATTACCTATTCCATCCTATCCCTGACTATAGACTCCAAACTGTAATTCAAGAGAAAATAATTCCTCTGATGCCACTTTGTAATGTCCCGGATTAGGGTGTCACTCAATGGGTGCCCCGAACCTGGTTGGTCGCATGACCTCAAGTGCATTTTCCCAAACGCCAGAGGCTACCGACTAGCAGCGAGGGCCTAGGACTGATAGTGGGGAAACTATGCCCTCATTTGTCAAAGTGTAGCACAGTGGAAAAATATAAACACACAAAAGCGGAAGCAATAAACAGTATAAACCTGAAATGGACAATGGAACTGAAGTAAAAGATAACCAACAGTCATATATATATGATGATTCTATATGTCTCTAATCCTAAGAAAGAAGCCAAAACAGGATACACTGCAATCTGATACAATAAAGTACAAGGTACAAAGTATATCAAAACAAAACCAAAGTAATGCAATAGAAACACAGCATCATCGCAAGCCTAAGCTCGGTCCCATGCTCTCCTACTCCTCTGCAACAATCATGTACCTGTGTAGGGACCCTTTCCCTTATCGACACCTGCAACAATATAATCTGTTTGGGCCCAAGACATGACCCAAACAGGGTGTGAGAAATAAATCCCAATAGGCAACCACCAAAGGCATGTGCCCAACTGTTAGTGAAAATTTACAACAACAATGTGCAATAAAGAAATGCAATAAACTAGGAAGTACTCAAAAGTAACCATTCCTACCAGTTACATTGCCATTTTAATAATTATTAACAATCCCATATAATTAAATTATGTGTTTTCTGAGACTCGGCCTCGACCGAAAATCTCCTATACCAGTGCCATAGCAGAAACCACAACAGGCTATTTAACAAGTAAAAGATAATAATAATACCAAGAATGTGCTTTATCTTGGCAAGTACAACATAAGAAATCACCATAGTGAATATTCAAAGTAAACATTGTCCTCAGACATGCAAGTCCTTACCCTCAAGCTAAACAAAACCTTGCCCTCAGGCTAAACAAAACCTTGCCCTCAGGCTAAACAGATCCTTGCCCTCTGGCTAAATGAAATCTTGCCCTCAGGCTAAACAAAACTTTTCCCTCAGGCTAAATAGATCCTTGCCCTCAGGCGAAACGAAACCTTGCCCTCGGGCTAAACAAAACATTGCCCTCAGGCGTTCCATAGAAAAAACAAGTAATCGGGCCAAGCCCAATGCATAAGCAAGCAATTTATATATGTTTTCTCTCAAGAAAACTCAAAACATGCTATAATCACAGCATACCCACGGGTATCCTGGCCAAACGGCTAAACAAGGGAAACGCACCCTCAGGGTGGCCCTAGATCAAAGCAATGATCTCAAACAACAGTTTATACTTATTCAATAGATCACCTATGCAATTCTAGGTATCTCAACAGTCAAAGTCTCATCCAAATGACACCCCGAACATGGGAGTGTGGCATAGCGGTACACAAAATCAACTCGACAGTTGGAATTAAACATAAGACCACCTAACTCAATCTCCTCTAATCGATATACGTGAAAGGCGCCTCCCGAAACAACCAAGGACGATGTAAATCTGAGATAAATGATTACTCGTTCAAAATTAAATAACTTCCCTTAGAGAAATAATTGGAAGGAAAGATTCGAGAAGAGGTAAGACCTTACCTGTGTGGTTCAAACGAGACCGGCAAAGGAAGAATCGGAGTTCTGGTGAGCGATCAGGGGCTCCACCAAGTCTCGACCTCCTCTCCTGCTGCTCCTGGTGATCCCTCTGCCTCCTCTGCTGAATGAGGAGGCTACTACCCGTTTTAATGAAAAAAAAACTACACGGTGTGTACTTTTCAAGTACACGGCATGTACTTTCCTTTTAAATTGTTCCTCTGGCAGCTAATTTCTACCGCCTCACTGTTCATCTTCTGACTGATTACACGGCGTGTATTACTAAGTACACAGCGTATAGTTAGTTTTTACACCTTTAATCGTCGACAAGCCTACATGCCCTGTATTCTCATCCCACACAGCCAAAGTACACGACATGTGGACAAAAGTACACGGCGTGTACCCATAAAATTTGGGATTTTTCCCACATTTCCCTTGTTTTCTCAAAAACACTTAAGAAAAAGGAAAAAGAAGAAATTTGTACCTCAAGAATAAGAACTGGGTTCTTGCACCTTGTCATACCGGGCCAAGGTTCACATATCACAATCAATAACATCACACGCCAAGTGGGCCACCGAGGTGGAAATCATATAAACTGTAATCTGAGAAAAAGAAAAATAACAATTCTCACCCAAGATAACATGGTCCATCCCTCGTACCTGGGGTTGCAGGCACCCAAGCACAAATTAGAAACCCAGTTCCAACAACAACAACATATCTCCAGTCTACCAAATCCCAAATAGTAAAACCAGAATAAATAAAAAGAGAAGTCTCAATCTCATTAGTAGACAGCAAAACACTGCTACTAAATCCCTTTCAAGACCTCCTTTGATATCACTTTGTAATGACCCGAACTCGAACAACCACCCGAACAGTGCTAAACGGGTCGGGTGTTACTTCCTTAGGCGCACCTCCCCGAACGCCAAAGGTTGCCGACTAGCAACGAGGGTCTGATGGGTATAGTGGGGAGACTATACCCTCTAAGAGGATAATAATGGTATTGGTCCGAGTAATAACATATAACATGCAGTGGAAATAGATGACTTAGCAGACTCGAACCAGACCCACATAGCGGAAGCACAATCAATAGCAATAAACAGCAGAAGCAATACATAAGTAAGTGCAGCGGAAAGTAAACTCAACAGCATGCTGACCACTTGTAATAACTACTAAAACAGACAATTCATGCATCCATAGCAAGTCAATATATAAAAGGGCGTCAATGGCTAATCAACAGTCGCTACAAGAAACCAAGTAAGCATGCTAATACAAGAAAGAAATAAAAACAAAGTAAAATCCAGCTAGGCAAGACCTTAAGGTCCCTACCATCTCCATGCAATAGCTAAAACAGTCCAACTCTTGAAGCTGGTCTCTTTCCTACACATAAATCCAAGTCTACACGAGTCTCAAAGGGCCTGCGAAGGGTGTGAGACGAATCTCAGTAGGATACCACCCAACGGTGCGTACCTAATATAAGTGTTTAAGCATGCATGCATTTATAAGGAAAACATTAAACAGTACGATGCACAAATAAACACAAACTCCACTGGTGCTCAGCAGCCACCGTGGAGTGTCACTTGCTTCGGCCAATGCTAGAATCTCTGTCTTGTAACCCGGCACCATGTGCCCCCTGACACCACGTGTCTCAAGTACCGACGTCCCGAAGGCACGCCCAAGAAGAAGTAACTTGGAGGAACAATGATGTCTGTCCTCAAATAAGTAATCGAAGGGAAAGCGATGTCTGCCCTCAATAAAGTAACTGGAGGGACAACGATGTCTGCCCTCAAATCACGGCGAGCCACTGCCCCCAACCCGATAACATCAACGTTATCCCCTGAAGGCTCCTCACATTCCACGTGGCTTCCTACGGCAAGCACCCCCAAACCAATAGTACCTAAACCACAACTAACGGGACTCTCTACCCACAGGAGTGATCAAAACCACCTCATCACAGAGTCACTCTATGTGCACACAACTCACAGTTCCGGGTGAGCGGTAATCGACAAAATAAGTTCCCAAACCACAACATCTCTAACACCTCGTGCCCCTGCGACCATGACACTCAAGTTTGATGGTCTTGTCATCCAAGTAACTTGGGTCATGCCCAACCTGACAGTCACGTTGCCTCAAACTGACGTCCATGACGCCCAATCCTGTGGTCAGAACCACCCAACGTAATCCGAGTCAAGCCCGACCTGTGATCAGCATTACTCAACAATACTCAAGGCATGCCCAGCACCAAGGTCTTGGAAACCTCTAACAATTCATATCATCACTTAATAAAATGAACTTAGCAGTCTAATCAAAACAATTCATTTTAACGCATTTCGACATACCCCGACCAAAATGCCCCAATTGAGCAACGACCCCTCGCCCGGTCACGCTCAAGCAAAACAGGTAAAAGGGCATACCCAAGGGCATCCCACTGGTCTAATAAGAAATTTAATATGCAATAGCAGACAAAACAGGGTCTCGCTCAAAATATCCAAATACGCACCAAAGGTCGCGTCACCCAAAAGTCTGCGAAAACACGAAATAAGGTATGCACCACCTACCTGAGACTCGTAGACGTAGGCACATCCGATATCGAGCTCCAATTCGAAGTCGATCTTCGTAGATCTATGTTTCCGGCAAATCCTGGCAATTCTGCTCGGATGGAATTTTGCGGTGTGTGAGGCAAAGAAACTGGAACGAAAAAGGGTGTGCGGGTTTAGCCTTCCAAATGTGATCCCACAGCCACCGACGGATTGAAGAACGGATTTTGGATGAAGAATCTAGGAGAAGAAATGTTTTCGGCCTCCCGAAGCGTCAAGGTCTGAAAATGGGGAAGAAGAAGGTATTTTCTGGAATAAGACGCGACACTCTTTCATTTAAGTGAATAAAAATAAAAATACACGGCGTGTATAAAGGACTACACGCCGTGTAGTGGCCTAGTCTGTACTCCGAATTAAGCGGAGGTAGCCACGCGGCTTGGACGCGCCACACGGGTCGACGCACGGTTAGAACTTAGCCGGTATGTGGAAAAGAAAATACAAGGCATGTCCAGCAACCCTACACGCTGTGTAGTAGGAAATTCTTTCACTGTCATCACACGACATGTACTCGGCAAGCATGTGGTCGGTACACGCCTAACCCATACACGGTGTGTACTTTAGAGTACACGGTGTGTAGTCTGGAAATTTTCAGAATTTCCCAGTTTTCTTAGAAACAAGCCAAAATTTCAAACAGGGTTGGGATTTTGACCCGTTCTAAAAACTCAGGTTCTTACAGTTCCATTGTAACTTCAGTGAAAGTTACACAAGAACTTCAAATGAAAGTTACATAGAAACTTTTAGTGAAAGTTTCAACTGAAAATTTTCAATGGAGATATCCACTATAATTATAATGAAATTTTTTAATGAAGATTTCCACTGAAACTATGAATATAAGATTCCACTAGAACTTCGAGTGGAACTTCCCATTGGAATTTTCCAATGAAACTTTCACTAGAATTTTGTAGTGAAATTTTTGCTAGAATTTTCTAGGACACGTTGATAATGGAATTTTTCGATGAAAGTTTCTGCTAAAATTTTCTATCGAAAGTTTCAA
The DNA here is from genome assembly GCA_963277665.1 of Viscum album. Classification (NCBI taxonomy): domain Eukaryota; kingdom Viridiplantae; phylum Streptophyta; class Magnoliopsida; order Santalales; family Viscaceae; genus Viscum; species Viscum album. The sequence continues at coordinate 932,130,581 of OY728137.1, forward strand.
GTGGTTTTCTTTAATGGAAGATTGAACTCAAATTTTTCAGTATAAGATTCAATTGAAATTTTTGGAGTGGAAGTTTTAACAATAATTTTTAGTGGAAGGTGACACTGGAATTTCCTTCTACTAGAATTTTCTATCAAAGGTTTCAATTAGAATTTTTCAGTTGAAGTTTACACTTGAATTTTCAGGTGGAAGTTCTACTAAAACTTTTCACTAGAATCACTTAATGGATTTATAATTTTTATTAATAAATATTTTTTAAAAAATTTATTAAATATATCTTATAAGTGCATTTATTATAAATTTAGTTTGTGTTATAATTTCATATTTTATTTACATTTTTATTTGTATAGAATATATATTCTTAAATGGTAAATTATATTATATGTTTAAAAGTTATGTAAAAATATAATACATATTTTATATGATTGCATTTATTATAATATATTTATTAAAATTTAATTTTTATTAATATATTCTTTAGTTTTATAAATATATACTTTTGTTGTATTGTGAAACAGTCACTGGAACTTCTATTGAGACTTCCATTAGAACTTCCACTTAATGGATTTATAATTGTTATTAATAATTTTTTTTAAAATATATTAAATATATATTATAAGTGCATTTATTATAAATTTAGTTTTAGTTATAATTCCATATTTTATTTACATTTTTATTTATATAGTATATACATTTTAAAATGGTAAATTATATTATATTTATAAAAATTATGTAACAAATATAATAAATATTTTATATCATGCATTTATTATAAATATATTTATTAAAATTTAATTTTTATTAATATATTCTTTAGTTTTATGTATTTTTTGTCGTATTCTGAAACTTTGAGTGAACTTCCACTGGAACTGACACCGGGACTTCCTGTGGAACTACCACTGGAATTTCTACTAAAATGAAGTTGAACTTTTCATTTTCTATTAGAAATATTGTGCCTTTCACTATAATATTCCCTTAAAAATTTGCATATGTAATGTATTTTTTTAGTGTAGTGAATATTTAGTTAAAAAATCTAGTATAATTATTTACTATAAATTTAAAGTGAATTTTTCAATTAGAATTCTGCAATGAAATTTTACAGTAGAATTGCTTAATTGTTGTTTTCTAGTGGAACTTTATACTATAAAATTAGAGTGAAACTTTATCATATAATTTTTTTGAATTAATTATAGGAATTTTTATATACACCTTTTGAATGTAATTTTCTAGTATAAATTTTTCCTTGTAAAATTTCAATTTTTTTATGTTGATGTTTTTATTTTCAAGTATTTTTAAGAATTGAATTTGATTTTTAAAATATACATATGCGATTTTCTTAATAGGCGTAGGAAATTATTAATTATTTATAAACATCCAAAAAATTATTTTTTAAATGGATAATTTTTTATATTTTTATTTTTTATAACAATTTCATAATTGTTTTTTTTAAGAATACATTTTTAATTCTTTTTGAATTGTTTTGAATTACTATTTTCAATATACAAACACAAGGTTTTAAAAAATTATTATGCAATGCTAGTCAATAAAAAGATTTTTTTACAGTAATAAAAAAAACAGTTTTTAAAGTATTTATCATTTTTTAATTTTTTGAAAATAATTTTCCCCATTTTTATACTAATAACAGATTTAATAATTTTTTAAATGTTTTGCAATTTGTTAATATTTTGAAAATAATCTTTATCTTATTTTCTCGAATTCGGTTTTAAAATATATTTTTCTGAAATCTAATTACAAATTATTTAATTTTTAAATTTTCCAGAAACGAATAGTTAACTATAAAAAAAAAAAATATTTGAACGTTTTAAAATATCTCCATAAATAAATAGTTAATTTTTATTAAATTTTTTTACATGTTTTATAATTTGTTATATTTTTTGAAATTATTTTCTTTCGATATTTGTGTGTGATACAGTTGCACGCCTATAAGGGTATAACCGAGTATTTGAGAAAAATCTGACAATCTTGGTTTTTTAATTCCAATGGTGTGAATTTCATTTTTTGCACATAGTGGCAAGCGTAAGCAAGAGGGTCTCCTCACGTCCGTTCAAAATACATGACCGTTGGGGCCCGGCCCGGCCCGTTGATGTTTGAGGCGGATAGGGACCGTTGGGAATTCAAAGCAGTTCCCACGCTTCCCCACGCCGCAGGGTTCCTCAAACCCAATCATTCTCCCCCACGCTGCTTCACTCATCCATGGGCTGCCTTTCCTCCAAACTGTTTTCACAGAATCTCAAGCTCGCCGATGCCCATCCCTCCTCCCACCATCTCGTCTCCCTCACCTCCACCACCTACGGCGCTCTGAAACTCGACGCCGCCGCCCCGGAGACCCATCGGAGATCTCCGCCGCGCGACGATCCTCCGGAGATCATCAACGCCTGGGAGCTCATGGGCGACCTCGAGGACGACGCGCCCGCCAGGAGAACCCCCACATTCCCGGCGAGGAGCCCCCTCCGGGTGCTCCACCGCATGAGCTCCCCCAAGAAACTGCGCCGCCTCTTCGGGAAGGAGAATCTACTGTCCCCGATGTTCGACCCCGAGGGCCGGGCTGGGAAGAAGGATCCAGAGTCGGAGCGGCGGTGCCCGCCGGGCGGGGAGGAGGCGGTGGTGATCTACACGACGACGCTGCGGGGGGTGCGGAAGACGTTCGAGGAGTGCAACGCGGTGCGGGGGATCCTGGAGTCGCACCGGGTGCGGGCTTCGGAGCGGGACGTGTGGATGGACTCGGGGTTCAGGGAGGAGCTGCGGGGGGTGATGGGGGCGGAGGCGGCGCGGGTGCCGGCGGTGTTCGTGAGGGGGAGGCTGATCGGGGGGGCGGAGGAGACGGCGAGGCTGGAGGAGGAGGGGCGGCTGGGGGCTCTGCTGGAGGGGATCCCGAGGGAGGAGTCGCGGTGCCCGGGGTGCGCGGGGGTGAGGTTCGTGGTGTGCGGGGGGTGCCATGGGAGCTGCAGGGTGGCTGCTGATGGCGGCCGCCGTGAGACGGTGCGGTGCGGGGAGTGCAATGAAAACGGGCTGGCTCGGTGCCCCATTTGTTGCGCCCATTGACACCTCTTTGGATCCCACCTCGGCTTGACAAATCTCGTGTCTTTGTAATTTATTTTGTTTTTTTATATAATTTTCAAGGACTTTTTTTAATTACAATTTGCAATGTTTTTCACTGTAAATTGAGCCATATACGGGCGCCGAGCATCCACGCTGCACGTGTCCCTCTTCAAACACGCTTGCATCGCGGCTCTACTCAGAGCCTCACACGTTCATTTAATGTAGCTGAGTAATGAATGTCTAACTTGAGTGGTGGTGTTTGCATCCTATTTACTTTATTTTTATTTTATTATGTACTCAGCCTAGGTAAACCTAGATGAGGACGGAGTATTTAGGATTTTTAGGTATTAAAAATACGAGTTAACGATCAAAAGTTTGACAAGATTAATTGTAGTGATCCTATTTTTGACTTGTAATACTTTGAAATACATTAAAGAATATTTCGGGACCCATTGAAACAACACGATATTACGAGTCCTGATGAGTGTCACGACTCGTCCCCCAGGGCCCGTGTCGTGACTAACCCCAAGTCCGCCTTCCATAAGTCATGGGCTAAAGACTAGCACCAAAGGCGTATCCCTAAAACTGAGAAGACATTGCATTTATAACCTGTAAACACACGCAACCAAGCACACAACAAGATACGAATGCAAGTCAACTGTATATAAAAAAGACTGTTGAAAGTAAAAATGGGCTGGAATACAAACCCAACAATAAAAGTACAAATACAACTGAAATACAATACAACTGAAGAAAAAGAAAGGCAGCTACTAGGTCGTCCTCCAGGTTCCTACCTGAAGGGTAGGTACAGATCGCCTGCTCAGTACTCCACGTCCACTCGTCTCCTCTGCGTATCGACACGCCGTATGGTCCTCCTCTGGACACCGTCCAGTCTTGGTACTCTCAGCCTCAATCAGCGCTGTCCGTCGTTTGCATCTAACACAACAAGGTGCGAGCATAGCCCGTGAGGGGGTGAGTATAATGATACTCAGTAGGGACCCCGAGACCCTCAAGGTCTCACAAAATCCACAAAGGATAATCCACAAAATATGAAAACAACAGATAACCCTACTTAGGTATATGCTCATACATATATTTAAGTTATCAAGTAATCCATCTCAATCACGAGGAAACACAGAGGTACTGACTCATCTCACATCGGTATAACTTCGATACGATAATAGAGATGATTAGTTATAACAACTGAATCATCTTACTCCGTTAAAAGGCTCTGCTGCTGACCCGCACAAAATCGCTAGGAGCTGACCCACACAGAATCGCTAGAGCTGACCCGCGCAGGATCGCTGGGAGCTGACCCGCGCAAGATCGCTGAGAGCTGACCCCCCCACGATCGTTGGGAGCTGACTCACACATGATAGCTCGAAGTACTCTTCTCGTCACAACCAGCTACTGGGTTTTCCGCACTAGGCTTGCTCGTCTCTAGGAGAGTCCGCTCCATAAGTCACTGGTCGATTCTCCAACTGTCACGATGTCCCACGAAGAAGTATCTCAAAGCACCGTCATGTCATAGGGGTCTCAGCACAACAGACGGCGCGTCAATCAGACGTCTGATCTGTGAGTTATTAGCCTTTTAGTCCCGATGACCCGATTGGATTCATGCTCGATCCAACCCAACCGTTTCCCAACTTTATCCAAATTTCCATGGAGGTATACCAAAGGGACCGTCTTGCTCCAAGGTTTACAACGTCGTTAGCGGTTCGTCAAACGGATGTCCAGTGCCAACGTTATGGCCAAAAGAGTGTAAATGAGTCAAAGTGGGTTCGGGTTCGGTCTGACCAGGCCCGACCCAACCGGGGCCGACTCGGTCTGGGTTGACTCGGCCCGACCTGCTGGGTCCGGCCCGACCCGCACTGGGCGGCCCGGCCGCGAGGGGCCCGAAGGCCGCGAGGGTCGCTGGGCGGCGTGGCCGCAGGGCCGCGAGGGCGGCTCGGCCGTGGAGCCTGCCGCGAGGGCAGCTCGGCCCGGGGGTGCCGCGTGGGCGGCTTGGGCGGCGAGGCCGCGGGCGGCGGCTCGGCCGTGGACGGCGGCGGCGGCTCGGGCGGCGGCGAGGCCGTGGACGGCGGGGCACCGTGCCTTCGCCGCGCGGCCGGTTTAGCCAGCCTCTCTCTTCATTCGTCATCATGGTGTAAGTCACTTTCTTCCATCGCGAAGAACACCGTAAGGAAGAACGACGCAGGGGTTGGGCCATGTTTGTTTGGCCCACACCCTCCGCGTTAGAGCGGTAGCAAGCGGCTCAACAAAAACATGAGTCAAGAACGACAAACTCTTCAATTTAATACGAATCGTGGATCAACTTGTTTTGGTTGATCCACGTTTGCCATGCTTTCCAAGAACGAGGAAATTAAACGAGAGAAATCAAGAATTTAATAATAACCCCCTACCTTGGATTGTTCGTTGACGTTGGCGTGAGAAGGAAGTATGGACGTAGATTCATCGTAGATGAAGACGTCACACGTTGGAGGAAGTCAAAGATATCGGCGTTCGTTGCGCCCGCCACACACCTTCGATCTCGGGCTCATTCGTTGGTTCTTCGGAGTCGAAGGCGTTCTTCGTCGGCGAGAACATTCTTCGTTGGGGGATATGATTTTCCACGATTCTCCAAAGAGTTCTCTCCTTCTCCTTTGCCCACCAAAAGAAAGAGGTGCCAATATAATTTAACTTAAGAAGAAATTATGTTGGCGCACGCGCGCACACACACGCACATGTTGGCAAAATTAATGTACGGCGTTTGCACAATTAATGTGGAGGAAGCTCAAGAGGCTCCTCCACATTAAAGAGGGAGTTGAAAGGTTTCTCCCTCATTAAGAGGGGAGTTCAAGAGGTTTAAGCCTCGGGTGGTCCCCACCACCATAACCACTCATGAGAGGTTAATTCAGGTGGTCCCCACCTGTGAAACTTCCACATGGAAGTTTCAAAACAAAATAAAATAAAATGTTGCACACTTTATTTTATTTTATTCTTTTCACAAAAACCGAAAAAATTAACTTTCACCCTCGACCAACTGTTGTTGAGGTGAAAGTCTTCTTAAGCGAATACCAGCGCTGCGAGTTCAACGGTGCGCTCAGATTTCAATTCCGAACACCGGTTTAAAAGTTAGAAAAACCCATTCGCACGCTTACTAAACGTACCCAAAATAAAGTTCAGAAATTCATTCCGGGCACTCTGGGCCTCGAAATCACGCACCGTAAATTTTTGCAGACTCGTAAAATTCCCATTTATTTTTAAAAAAAATTACCTGGAAACTTCAGGTCTTTACATTCTCCCCACCTAAGGGCTTTACGCCCCCTTAAGCCACAACTCATAACTAGGCAAACAAGTGGGGGTAATGAGCACGCATCTGAGCCTCCCGCTCCCATGTGCTCTCTTGGAGGTTCCCGTGCTGCTAGCGAATGCGCACCAGAGGTATCGACCGTCCATGAAGGCCCTGCTCCTGTCAATCCTCAATCTCTACTGGAACCTCCGTAAAAGTCGCCCCATCGTCGACGTCCAGCTCGCCATGGTCGATGATGTGAGAAGGGTCGTGCATGTAACGACCCAAAATTTTTCAATGAAAATTCCCTTCTTATAATTATGTCATAAAATCACATGAAAACACAACATAATGAACTACTAAGTGCTAAGTGACATTTAAACATAAGTTTGTCACTTCTGTGTTTGGAATTTTGAAAATCTGACATACACGGTTGTGTTCAAGATGATTTTTGGAGTCTAATAAAACAAATATAATATTTGGTGAATAGTAACCTACCCTTATGAATAGTAACAGACCCTTATGAATAGTGATATACCCTAGTGAATAGTAACCTTACCTATGATAGTATAAAAATAATATTCAAGTGAAAGTATGATGTACCTATATTTTAGAATAAGTAAATAAATGTTCTAAAACTGGTTTTTTAATAATAAATTATGATTTTAATTAAATATTAAATTAATCATATTTAGAAAATTATTTTTGAAAAATGGACTTCATTTTTGGATTCTACAGATCGAAAAATGGTTGGGGTGAAATTTTGGAATTTTTCTAAAATACTTGAATTTTTTTGATGAATAGTGAAATACCATAATTTACAAAATAAGCTAAATAAGCTAATTATAGGGTCATGGGTGATGTTCTACTGATGTAAGCCCACTTGGTTCGGGATTGCATTATAAAATTATTATTCTTGGTCATGACAGACTCACTATTCCTTGTCTTAGGGGAAATTAATAAACTAATGAATTGTATAATAAGGAAACCCCTCTCCCCTCCACTATAAATACCAGTGGGTCAACTCCATGGAGAATATCTTTTCTATTCTTCACTGTTCTGAGATGAAGAAGGTGACCCTAGCCGTTTATCATCTAGATGGAGAAGCCGATCAATGGTGGGATTTGATTAAGAACACCAAGCCAAGGGAATAAATTGAAGATATGAAATGGGAAGACTTTAAGATAATGTTTCTTAATAAGTATTTCCCAAGAACTCTTTGCACGAATATGGAGAGAGAATTAATAGAGATCAAGCAAAAAGAAGGAGAGTTTGTCACAACCTATGAAGTGAATTTCACAAGGCTTTCAAGGTATGCTTCGGGTTTTGTTATCAACAATGATAGAAAAATTGATAGATTCTTTAGTGGATTAAAACCACACCTTCAAAAGGCTCTTGCAATTCGAGACTTTGGGAGTTATGAAGAAGTTGTTCGATGTGCTCTCAAAGTAGAGATGGAGTTTGGAGAATGGTCCCATGGATATGGTGATAATAAATGAAAGATGGAGTTTCAAGCTGGTGGATCTAATGATAAAGGTGGGAAGAAAACTCAACGACCCACATGCCAAAAATGTGGGAAGTTACACCATGGGAACTACCTCAAAGGGATGGAGAAATTCTTCAAGTATGGGAAAGAAGGACATCGTGCTCAAGAGTGTCGAAAAGACATGAAAAGGAAGTATAATGTGGCAGAAGAGAGGAGAGAACCACCCATGGTTCAATGCTACAACTGCAGGGAGCTAGGGAACTATGCAAGTCAGTGCACTAAACCTCGAGTTCTCGAGGGTAATCAGCGTCAGCAGCCACCAAAGCCAAAGGAACAAGGGAAGGATTATACCATCACTACTGTGGAAGTGGAGCAAGATAATGAAGTCGTACAAGGTACACTTCCTATTCACTCAAGAATGGAAAAAGTCTTATTTGATTCTGGTTCTAAGCATTCCTTTATATCTTGCAAGTTTGCTAGAACTATAGAATCAAAGCCCCAAAACCCTGAAGTATAGATATCTGTAAAAACAACAAGTGGTGAAATCATTACAACCCAAGTGTTTAAATATTTTCCTGTTGGCGTATGTGGGAATATTCTTCCAGCGAATCTTGTAATACTTCCCTTGGTGGAATTCGACGCTATAATGGGAATGGATTGACTCTCTTTATATAGAGAACATATCAACTTTCAGGAAAAGGAAATATCTTTTCATATTCTGAACCATCCCATGCTCCTCTACAAATGCAAGGAAGATCATAAATCTCCTTTGAAAATTCCTTCATCTGTGTGGATGTTGATTCCATACGAAGAAACATAACTTTCCCAAATGTTTGGGTCGAAGGATAGTTCCAAACTTGCGAAAATTCCCATCGTAAGGGAATACTAAGATGTATTTCTCAAAGAGTTACCCGGAATTCCCCCGGATCGTGAGGTAGATTTATCAATTGAACTCATACCCAAATCTACTCCCATGTCAAAGTGTCCCCATTGGATGACTCCTATTGAACTGGAAAAGTTAAAGAATCGGCTACAAGAGCATCTTGAAAAAGGGTTCGTATGCCCTAGTGCATCACCTTGGGGTGCGCCAGTGCTCTTTGTGAAGAAGAAGGATGGAACAATGCGACTGTGTATCGATTATCGGGAACTCAACAAGATCACCATAAAGAACAAGTATTCTCTTCCAAGGATTAACAACTTGTTCGATCAGTTAAGAGGAGCTCAATACTTCTCAAAGGTGGATCTTCGTTTTGGATATCATCAGTTAAAGGTGAAGAAGGAAGATATTCAGAAGACTGACTTCCATACAAGGTATGGGCACTATGATTTTCTGGTGATGCCCTTCGGACTTACTAATGCCCCTGCAATATTCATGGATTTGATAAATAAAGTCCTTATACATTACCTCAAAAAAATTCATGGTAGTGTTTATTGATGATATTCTCATCTACTCCAAGAACAAGGAAGAACACTAAGAACATTTAAGACTTGTGTTGGCGACATTGAGAAAGGAGAAGTTGTACACCAAGTTCAGCAATTGTGACTTTTTGATGAAGCAAGTCACATTCTTGGGACATGTGATCACAAGTGAGGGAATTTCTGTGGATCCTTCAAAGACAAAAGCAATTGAGTAATGGCCCATGCCCTATAATGTCACAGAAATCCGTAGTTTTCTTGGATTAGCTAGGTACTACCGACATTTTGTGAGAAACTTCTCACGATTGTCAAGCCCGCTAACTAAGTTAACAAGGAAAGGGGTAAAGTATGTATAGATGAAAGAATGTGAGGGAAGCTTCAAGGAGCTAAAGAGAAGGCTGATCACTGCACCTGTACTCACACTACCGAAAAGTGGAGAAAGTTTTGTGATATATAATGATTCTTCAAAGAAAGGCTTGGGTTACGTACTCATGAAAAATGACAATGTGATAGCCTACGCCTCATGAAAGTTGAAGATCCATGAGCAGAACTACCCAACGCATGATCTAGAGTTAGCAGCCGTGATTTTTGCCTTGAAAATATGGAGGCACTACCTTTATGGTGAGAAGTGTGACATATACACCGACCACAAGAGCCTAAAGTATATATTCACACAAAAGGAGCTCAAAATGCGTCAAAGGAGATGGTTGAAGATAATCAAGGATTACGATTACTCTATTCACCACCATCCTGGAAAGGAGAACAAGGTAGTTTATGCTCTAAGCAGAAAATAACCCACTACTTTATCCATGTTATGGATTGAGAAAGATCCTATCTTCTTAGATATGAAAAGGATGGATTTGGAAATCATAAGGGAAGGGGATACATCCTACCTTTCCCAAATTATTTTGCAACCATCCATCCAAGAGAAGATTATGGAAGCACAAAGGGATGATATAGATATACAAAAGAGTGTGAATGCAGTAAAGTAAGGGAAACCGCAAGAGTTCCATATCGATGATGATGGTGTGATTCATTTTGGAATGCGGCTTTGTGTGCCTTCGTCACCCGGGATAAAGAAGGAGCTATTGGAAAATGCACATAGCTCAACTTTCTCTATCCATCCTGGGAGTACTAAGATGTACCGTGATCTCTGAGAACACTTCTGGTGAGATAACATGAAGAAGGAGATTACAGAGTAAATATCAAGGTGTTTGGTATGTCAGCAAGATAAAGAAGAGCGACAAAAGTCCAAAGTGATGATGCATCCATTTCCTATACCCATGTGAAAATGAGAAAATGTTACTATGGACTTTGTCACGGGTCTCCTGAAGACGTCAAAGAGAAATAATGCGATATGGGTTGTGGTTGACCGACTCACCAAGACTTCCCATTTTATCACTATTCGGGAAGATCTCTCACTTGAACAACTTTCAAACATATATGTGAAGGAAGTGGTGAGACTGCACAGTGTTACACTCTCAATTGTATCTGACCGTGATCCAATGTTCACATCTAAATTATAGAGGAGCCTTCAATATGCTTTGAGTACTGAATTAAATTTTAGCACGACCTATCACCCCCAAACTGATGGCTAGTCTGAAAGGACTATTCAGATGCTTGAAGATATGCTAAGAGCCTACTCTCTAGAATTCAAAGGTGGATGGGATCAAAATCTCCCATTTGTTGAGTTCTCATACAACAATAGCTTCCACTCGAGTATTCAGATGGCTCCATATGAAGCTCTGTATGGAAAGAGATGTAGAACTTCAACCTATTGGGATGAAGTTGGAGAAAGAAAGCTACTTGGACCCGATTTTGTTCAAGGGATGACAGAGAAGGTTCAAGTCATCCAGAAACACATCAAAGCTGCTCAGATTCGGCAAAAGAGCTATGATGAAAACCATCGAAGGGACTTGGAGTTCGACGTTGGAGATAAATTATTCCTTCGAATATCTCCATGGAAGAGAGTCATGTGATTTGGGAAGAAAGGGAAGCTAAGCCTAAGGTACATTGTCCCCTTTGAGATCCTTGATCGCATAGGATCCATGGCCTATCAACTTGCACTTCCACCGAATATGGCTCAAGTTCATGATGTGTTTCACATATCACTCCTGAGGAAGTACATACCGGACCCCTCACATGTACTAAACTCAGAGGTGGTACAGCTGGAAGATGATCTCTCTTGTGAGGAGAAGCTAGTATAGATTCTGGATCAGAGAGATATGGTTTTGCGCAACAAGACAACTCATCTTGTTAAAGTGTTATGGAGGAACCATAAGTTTGAGGAAGCAACTTGGGAACCGGAAGAGGTAATGAAGGAGAAGTACCCTCACCTGTTTGTGTAAAGTGAAATTTCAAGGGCGGAATTTCTTAAGGGGGAAAGAATGTAACGACCCAAAGTTTTTCAATGGAAATTCCCTTCTTATAAAAAAGGAGGGTATTACAATGCACTCAAGAAGCAAACAGGTCTGGGGACTCGACCCCGCGACCTTCGTTCCAAACCCCAAACCCCTCAACCACCACTACCGAGTGCGTGGGGCAATGGAAATTCCCTTATTATAATTATGTCATAAAATCACATGAAAGAAAAACATAATGAAAAGCGTTAAGTGACCTTTAAACATAAGTTTTTCACTTTTTTGTTTGGAATTTTAAAAATATGACATACATGGTTGTGTTCAAGATGATTTTTGGAGTCTAATAAAACAAAAATAATTTTTGGTGAATAATAACCTACCCTTATGAATAGTAACACATCCTTATGAATAGTGATATTCCCTAATGAATATTAACCTTACCTATGATAGTATAAAAAAAATATTAAGTGAAAGTATGATGTACCTATATTTTAGAATAAGTAAATGAATGTTTTAAAACTGATTTTTTAATAATAAATTATGATTTTAATTAAATATTAAATTAATCATATTTAGAAAATTATTTTTGAAAACTGGACTTCATTTTTGGATTTTACACATCGAAAAATGGTTGGGGTGAAATTTTGGGATTTTTCTGAAATACTTGAATTTTTTTGATGAATAGTGAAATACCATAATTTACAAAATAAGCTAAATAAGCTAATTATAGGGTCATGTGTGATGTTTTACTTTTGTAAGCCCACTTGTTTCGGGATTAAATTATAAAATTACTATTCTTGGTCATGCAAGACTCACTATTCCTTGTCTTAGGGGAAATTAATAAACTAATGAATTTTATATTAAGGAAACCCCTCTCCCCTCCACTATAAATACCACCTTCACACCCTCATTTCTTCACACCTATCAAGCTTGAAGCCTTGTATAAAATCTTCCCAAACATCTTCTCTAGCCCCTCCCCAACTTCCAAGAGCTTTTTTTCTCATCAAAAGACCAAGCTTAGGCCCTTAAGGAAGATCTCAAGAGGAGGATTCAAGAGGTAATTTCTCTCCCTCTTCTCCTTTAATTCCCTTTCAATTTCAAGTTCTTTTCTTATTATCTCCCCACCTATCTTTGTCCAAATGGTATGGTAACTATAGTGACATACATATACTATAATGTTATGATACTAATGGGAAATTATATCATCCAAACCCCTTTCTTCTATTCTTTTTATTTTATTAAAGAGAACGTTGTTCGTGAGGTGTTAATTTATCACCTTCAAGAACGACATGTCTTCTTCTTCCATTTCTACCATCAGATCTGGTCATGAAACTATTTTATGGTTGAACCTGAATATGTTATATTTATTATGTCCTATTTAAAGTTCTAGAACTAACTTATGTACATATTACTAAGTGATAAATTAAAACAAGTTGGTTGTGATCGAAAAACCGCCCAAATTAACCCAAACAATCATCATTTAATTTTTATCTAATGATTCATCCACATGGTATATAATATAACTCATTATAAGATCATTTTAAATTCTTTAATTTCATTAATAACATGTAATATCAGTTCTGGATGTTTACCCATGTTCTACCCAAACTTCAATTTATAAATACAAGTGAACCACCCAAGAAAAACCATAAAAAACGAACATCCCCAAAAAATGTTTTTAAACTCTATAAGTCATCCAAAGGAACATAGAATGAAATAATGAAACCAGAATGAACTCTATTAATGTATTAAATGTTATGTAATTTCTAATTAATGAATATAATGTCATTATACGGGACATTAAAGAGAAGGAAGTGTTCAGATACAAGGTAAGGGGAAATTCTCGAACCCAAATTTCATCCTTCAAGTTCTCCCTCTTTCACTCCATTTTGATTGGTTACTCCAAAAAAATCATTTTTCTTTCATTTTATGTGATATAAATGTTTACCACTATTTTTTATGTCAAATAAAATGTTTTCCAAAAGAACTCTTCTTTTAAGAACTCACCTTTGACTTATCATTCAAGGTTGATGGTTCTTGTATCAAGTATGTTATTCCCTCTTTGTTTTGGGAACCCAAAGTTTATGAATGTGTTCTTATGAGATGAAACACATTCCTTTACATGGGTTATTTATGTTCATTATTGATATATTTTCTATGTGGAATGCATGATAATGATAATATTATGATGTGACGGGTGCACCCAAAATTATATAGCGCAATATGAATGTTTGAATGTGACGGGTGCGCTCGGAATTATATAGCGCTCCAATGCATTGGGTAAAGTGATGAATCTCATGAGTAAATGTGAAATGATGTGGAAAAGATTCTATCTTTGTTCACAACTATGTGTGGTAGTTAACCACTAAGTCATGATGTTTCATTTTTATGCATTTCCACATTTCAAGTCTTATATTTATACTTCCTCTCATGTTCATGATCTTTTTCTCATGTTATGATTATGATCACCCCATGATATATTGTTCTTATCTATCCTCTTACTGGGATTTTAGCACACCCCTTTTTTGATGTATATCCTCAGGTGACTACATCTACTAAGGATAGGGAAAGTGCCAATAAGAAGACAGTGAAAAAGGAATTAAATGATTGTTTATGATTTATGTTGTAAAAGTTATGAATGGTCCTAGTTTGCCCAAGAAACTAAACTGTTGGATCCTCTATGTGTAATACTATTATGTTTTTTATCTTTAAAATTATGTAATAGTAATGTAAGAAAAGTTTGGGTCTCTATTGTTGGTATCAGAGGAAAGGTTTAGTTAATTTGGGAATTAGGATTAGTGAACCCAAGAGAAAACCTCTAGCATGAGACTAAGTACAAATATGCACACAATAATATTTACATAGGGATCCCATATGTTATGCTTTTGGTATAAATTGTTTAAATGAATAAGTTATTCATGACTTGTTTACTTATGTTTTGTTCTAACCTTTTATATTTTAGAAAATGGTGGGAACCAGGAGAAATCAGGCCAACAACTCGTGCGATGGACAATGCAACGATTGCCCGAACGACATCCCCAATGATTTGGGCGGTGGAGTTCAAAACTTCATGGAGATTCTTACCCAATTATCTCAGGTTATGTACAATAACCATAATAATGGGGAACTACCTCCTTCACCAAATAGGGAGCAACTAGCTATCAAATGTTTTATGAGGTAATGACCACCAACGTTTAATGGATATTTTGATCCACTAGATACGGAACAATGGGTCAACTCCATGGAGAAGATCTTTTCTGTTCTTCATTGTTCTGAGACGGAGAAGGTGACCCTAGCCGTTAATCATATAGATGGAGAAGCTGATCAATGGTGGGATTTGATTAAGAACACCAAGCCAAGGGAGGAAATTGAAGAGATGGAATGAGAAGAATTTAATATAATGTTTCTTAACAAGTATTTCCCAAGAAATCTTCGCACGAATATGGAGATAGAATTCATAGAGCTCAAGCAAAAAAAAAGAAGAATCTGTCACAACCTATGAAGTGAATTTCACAAGGCTTTCAAGGTACGTTTCGGGTTTTGTTATCAACAATGATAGCAAAATTGATAGATTCTTTAGTGGATTAAAACCACACATTCGAAAGGCTCTTGAAATTCGAGACTTTGGGAGTTATGAAGAACTTATTTGATGTTCTCTCAAAGTAGAGATGGAGTTTGGAGAATGGTCCCATGGATATGGTGATAAGAAACGAAATATGGAGTTTCAAGCTGGTGGATCTAATGATAAAGGTGGGAATAAATCTCAACAACCCACATGCCAAAAATGTGGGAAGTTGCACCATGGGAACCGCCTCAAAGGGACGGGGAAATGATTCAAGTGTGGAACAGAAGGACATCATGCTCAAGAGTGTCGAAAATAAATGAAAAGGAAGGATAATGTGGCAGAAGAAAGAAGAGAACCACCCATGGTTCAATGCTACAACTGTAGGGATCTAGGGAACTATGCAATCCAATGCACTAAACCTCGAGTTCTCGAGGGTAATCAGCGTCAGCAGCCACCAAAGACAAAGGAACAAGGGAAGGCTTATTCCATCACTACTACAGAAGTGGAGAAGGATAATGAAGTCATACAAGGTACACTTCCTATTTAATCAAGAATGGAAAAAGTATTATTTGATTCTGGTTCTACTCATTACTTTATATCTTGAAAGTTTGGTAGAACTATAGAATAGAAGCCCCGAAACCTTGAAGT
This sequence comes from Viscum album, assembly GCA_963277665.1. NCBI lineage: Eukaryota > Viridiplantae > Streptophyta > Magnoliopsida > Santalales > Viscaceae > Viscum > Viscum album. Next base: position 932,146,387 of record OY728137.1, read on the forward strand.
AGAGATATCTGTAAAAACACCAAGTGGTTCAATCATTGCAACCCAAGTGTTTGAATTTTCTCCTATTAGCGTATGTGGGAATATTTTTCTGACGAATCTCGTAATACTTCCCTTGGTGGAATTTGACACTATAATGGGAATGGATTGGCTCTCATTATATAGAGCACATATCAACTGTCGGGAAAAGGAAATATCTTTTCATATTCTGAACCATCCCATGCTCTTCTACAAATGCAAGGAAGATCATAAATATCCTTTGAAAAGTCCTTTCTGTGTGGATGTTGATTCCCTATGAAGAATCAAACCTCTCCCAAATTTTTGGGTCGAAGGATAGTTCCAACCTTGCGGAAATACCCATTGTAAGGGAATATGAAGATGTATTTTTTGAAGAGTTACCCGGAATTCCCGCAGATCGTGAGGTAGGGTTCTCAATTGAACTCATACTCGGAGCTACTCCTATCTCAAAGTGTCCCTATAATATGGATCCTATTGAACTAGAGGAGTTAAAGAAGCAGCTGCAAGAGCATCTGGACAAAGGGTTCATACGCCCTAGTGCATCACCTTGGGGTGCGCCAGTGCTCTTTGTGAAGAAGAAGGATGGAACAATGCGGATGTGTATCGATTATCAGGAACTCAACAAGATCACCATAAAGAACAAGTATCCTCTTCCAAGGATTGAAAACTTGTTCGATTAGTTAAGAGGAGCTCAATAATTTTAAAAGGTGGATCTTCATTTTGGATATCATCAGTTAAAGGTTAAGAAGGAAGATATTGAGAAGACTGCCTTCCATACAAGGTATGAGAACTATGAGTTTCTGGTGATGCCCTTCGTATTTACTAATGCCCCTGCAATCTTCATGGATTTGATGAATAGAGTCTTTAGACATTACTTCAAAAAAAATTTGGTAGTGTTTATTGATGATATTCTCATCTACTCCAAGAGAAAGGAAGAACATGAAGAACATCTAAGACTTTTGTTGGCGACATTGAGAAAGGAGAAGTTGTACGCCAAGTTTAGCAAGTGTGACTTTTGGATGAAGCAAGTCACGTTCGTGGAACATGTGATCACAAGTGAGGGAATTTCTGTGGATCCTTCAAAGACAAAGGCGATCGAGGAATGGCCCAGGCCCTCTAGTGTCATAGAAATCCGTAGTTTTCTTGGATTAGCTGGGTACTACTGACATTTTGTGAGAAACTTCTCACGATTGTCAAGCCCGCTAACAAAGTTAACAAGGAAAGGAGTAAAGCTTGTATGGACGAAAGAATGTGAGGGAAGCTTTAAGGAGATAAAGAGAAGGCATGTCACACCCACCTTTTTATTTAATTTTTTTTTCTTTTTTTTCTTTTATTTTTATTAGTTCCGAGGTCCGGGCAGAGCCCTGATTAAATTTTTTTGTCGTTTAGAGCCTTTACTGAGTTTCGGACCCGTGTGCGGTCACCGCGCAGTTGGCAGACACCGTGTGGTGAGCCTAGGTGTTGGGCAATTGCCCTTTCTTTTTTTTATTGTTATTTTTATAGTATTATTATTATTATTAATATAGTTATTATTATTATTATTATAATCGTTATTCTTTTTTTTATTATAATATTTTTATTATTATTATTATTATATATATATATATATATATATATATATTAGTAACCCTAAATCTACCCCCCATGCAGCGCCTCCCCCCCTTTCCCCTACCTTCAGCGCGCTGTCCCCCCGATTCCCCTCCCCTCCGGCCTCGCTCCGCCTCAGTGCCTCGGCCGCGCGCCCTGCTCCCTCCGGTGCCCAGCTCCCCTCGTCCCAACCTCGCCCCGCACCCCGGTGCTTCGGCCTCCACGCCCTACCCTGCCGCTCCCGCACCTGGCCTCGCTCCGCCCCGGCGCTCGACCACGCCGCCCTGCCCCTCCGGTGCCCCGCCGCGTTGCACTCCCGCTCCGGTGACCCCGCCGCGCCGCCCTGCTATTTCGGTGACCCCACCGCGCTGCCCTGCTTCTCTGACGACCCCGCCGCATCGGCCAACACCTCCGGCGAGCCCCCGCCTCCAGCCAGCCAGCTTCCAACTGCCCCGCACTCGGCCGACCCTGCTCTTCACACCCCCTTTGAGCCGCTTCGACCTGCCGACCTTTCGCAGCACCGCCACACCATCTGCCCCCCCCCCCCGACCAGCCGTCGTGGCCCCGGTCACCGCGAGCCTTGTTCTAAAGTGGGCGCGCGATGAACACCGCTACCGTGAGCGAGTGGCGTGGGTCCATTCTCTTTCTTCTGCGTGAGTGATAGGTGGGTTACATGATTTTCACTTGTTTAGATTATTTTAAATTATTGTTTGTGTGTTTTTGATTGTTTTTGTGATTGCTGCGGCGTGCTGGCAGAGAATTCCATGATACGGCTGTTAGCAGCTTGCGGGTGCTTGCGCGCCCGTGCGTGGCGTGTCGCATCGCCGTGTTCGGTCTGCGAGTTGAGGTAGGTTCCCATTGCACTACTTTTAAAATTTAAGTTACATTGCTCCTTGCTATTTGTGCCCTATATATATATATGCTGAATATTATTATACAACTTAGGATTAAATCATTTATTATGAAAATTTATAATTCATTTCTTGTGGTGTAAAAATGGTGTCGTTTTGTTGTGTTTTTGCACAATAATTATTCAAAATAAATATTTTATCAATTTTAATAAATGTGAAATAATCTACGATAATTAATTTTTAATATGAGATAGTTAATTTTTAAATGATTATTTGGTGTAAAAAGAGCCGTTTATTTTATACACGACATTTGAAATATTTTCTTGATGAGCGGACACCCAGTAGTGAAAGAATTCCCGTTTGGATTTTAAACATAATTCACAGAATTTAAAATGTGGTTCTGTTTTGAAAGATATATGATTTCTTCTAAACAAGTATTCTGGTTCTCATGAGAAATTTCCTGGTTGGATCCTATAGTTTATTTAGAAAAATAAAATGATCTGGTTTGTTTTTATAAAAATATTTGGCAGCCCGCGAAGTAGTGTTTTGGGGCTCTTTAAATGGTTTCAAACAAGTTTTGGTCCTATAAAGAAGTTGTATTTTTTAAGTGGTGATTGTGAAATGTGTTCAATACCCATTAGGCACTTTACAGAAAATGATGAAAATGTTTTGATGAAAACCCTCATAGGATAACTCTCATGCCTTGGTTGCAACTGGTTGTTTGGGAGGCCCATGCTTAGAGGCTCCCGAGTACTTGAGTAGTTTAAAGGCAATAGGTTGTCCCATGGAGTTTCTCGGGGTTATGTCTGTTGTGTATTATTATTATTATTATATATGTATATATGTGATTGGATGCTCGGCTGACATCAGTTGGCTCACCCCCTTTCTAAACACTTGAGACATGAGAATCTGGCATATTGAGAGAATATTCTAAGAATGATTGCTGCACTGGTAGGTGATGGTACTGACCAGTGGCCCATAGTAGGTGGATATATTGGGTTTATTACTATGGGATTTGCCCTCGACCTTCCTAATAGAGGATGTTCGAGCATATTGTGCGTTTTGATTTCATCGTGACATGTCAACAAGGTTGATTTATCATGTATTGGTGTCTTCTGGTTTATTCTCGATCTCCTAGGTTCACCCATGTCTATTCGGATTTTGTTGCTTGCAGTAGTGATTATCATGCTCATAAGTATTCATACATTTCCCTTACTGGGTGTTTTACTTTGTTCATTTCTGGTGTATTGTTTTCCTTGGAAAGTGGTAAATTTATTTTAAATAGGTTTCTAAATATGGTTTTCAAATGAAAGTGTTTAATCCTCTTCGTACAAATTTGAAAACATAAACATCACTTTCCCTTTCTAAAAATCCATTGACACTAATGAAATGAACCAAAATTTGGAAATGGTTAAGGGAAATGGTTTGTACTTTGTTTTTAAGTAAAATACTTAGAAAAACATACTTCTATAAATTTTAGTTCAAACTTGAAATCACATTTCTTTTATTTTAAAGGTAGTGCATTGGGAATAGATTTATTGGGCTAGCCTACTGAGTTTTAATACTCACGCCTATAGTGTTTTCTTGTTTTTAGTTCTGTTTTAGGTTCTAGCTTCAGTTGTTCGCCTTGAGCGACGTTGGTTGTGGTATTGGAGAGTGAGCCACGGGGTCACGTGGAATTTTGGTCGTAGTCAGGTTAGTAGCGTTGTTGGTTGTTCTTTATTTATTTTCTTTTTTTTTTCTATTTATTTTCCGCTAATTAGTCTATTTACTTTTGGACCAAATCATTCCCATCTATTTAATCTTGATGCCCGACACTAGTTGCTAGCCCGTGGGGATCAAGAACGCCCCTCAGGCCATGTCACGGGCCGAATCGGGTGACCGGTTCAGGGTCGACCCGGGTTGGTTCGTGACAAAATGGTATCATAGGGGCCCTTGTTATTTGGGGTGTCCGGTAGATGGAGATTGAGACTGTCGGGACTCGAGAGGTAGGTACGGGAAGGACGTCATGAACCCTCTCCGTTTCAAATCTCAAGTCGCCAGGAGTAGTTCGGGAATTGAGTCTTTATTTCATTCTGGTTTGTTTTGGATTGAGGGATGACAACGGAGGTAAACCGATGTTACATCGTGATGTCACATGGAGTAGTGACCCATGTGGAGTATGGGTATAGATTTTGAATTCCTCCTAGTTGTTGACGCTTACTTGGGGCATGGCCCACTACCATGTCACCAGGTTAAGTGTGACCGCTAGTCCCTCACTCTGGTGGTTTGATGCAAGTTGAGTGTCGTTTTCGTTCTGGTTGGTGTAAGTGCGTTTTTAGAAATGAAAAAAAGGTTTTTGAAAATGGGACCGATTTATTTTAAATGACTTTAAATTTATGAAATGGGTTTTAAAACTGAAAGCCTTTGGTTTGGAAAAACGGGGTTTTCTTGGAAATTGGTCGCGAATGGTTTTGGGTGAAACCTCAGGTACTTCTTATGAACCTTTGCACATGTGAGAGGATGCGTGGAAAGTGAGTGTTGGTGCGTATGAATGAAAGTGGATGAAGACATGTGCAACGGTTCATGGGATTACCTGGGTGTGTTTGAAATTAAAGGATTGACCTTGTTTTCTAAATTGGATTTTAAAGAGGAAAATAGTTTTAGTAAGTGAATTTGGTTGGAAAAGTGGATTTGGTATTTGGAAAGTGGTCTCGAAATAAAGCGGATTTGAAATAAAAAAGTGGTGGTTTTGGAATCTAAAATGGAACGAGAATTTTGGACAGGGAATTTTGGGTTGTATTTGTGGTTGTTTGGTTTTTTTGAGCTGGTTATTGTTGGATGAGGGTGTTTTATTGATTTTGTTTCGATTGATATCGGTTTCGGCTTGGTGTTTTATACGTTGTTCAGAAATGCCACCCAGAAAGGTTCCCAGAGTTTTGATGAGTCATGCCTAGTTTTTAGTCCTTACCGGATGTTGACTGTCCTTTACGGTGATCAGGGTCTGTTAGAGATAGTAGAGTGGCCGGAAGAGTTCGAGTGCGTCTTCAGGGTATTGGGAACTCCCAAAGCTGTTAGAGTGCATGCTGTCCTGGGTCTGTTCGAAGGTCCAGATCTGGACGAGTAAGATTTGTTCTCCCCGCCATTACTGAAATTTGGGATGATGTGGTATGTCTTCAAAGCTGTCTTCGTTCAATGGTTTATACTTTTGGAGGTGAAGACGAAGAAAATGGAAGAGATCATGCGTGTTAAACATGGCCAACAGACGGTGAAAGCGTATGTTGACCATTTCAAGGATCTTGCGTCTCTTTTTTCTAGGGGTAGTGTTGTAGGACTGGATGAAGACTTATCCTTTCATCAGGGGTCTTAATCCAGAGATCAAGGAGCGAGTCCTCTCTTTTTGGGAGCATCACTTTTGAGAAGTTGGTTCATGAGGCGTTCTTAGCTGAGTTGGTTTCCGGAGCGCAAACGGTTGGCAATCCACCATATCCAGTTGCTCGTGAAGGTCCCCCATCTGACGAACAGAGTGTTTCAGGTAAATTTGTTTCTAAAGAGTTATTTGCAGTGGCTCCAACTTCTAGTTAGTCGGATCGTCTAATGGTGTACCGTCAGTATGGACGTTTAGGGCATACGAGCTGTCATGTCACACCCCTCTGAAGACGTGCCATCATTGCAGGTGTTTGGATCATCTAGAGAAGCTTTGAAGGAAGTGTCACCTGAGGAAGAAACCATGACCAGAAGATTCCAGTGTCTGACTGTGAGGCAGGAGATGCTTCAACCATCAGAGCCCCAACCATAGGTCTTGGGGTGAAGATCGCGCATAGTCAGGAGTTGTCGGGGGTGTGACGTCTTAGTTCGGGTTTCGTGTTTCATGTTGGCAATGAAACATTTTAAGTCCTTCTGTTCTCATTCTTCCACTGTTAAAGTTTTGGCGTTGTCATAGGTTCATTGTGTTGTCGTGAAGTTGGGATGAGTATGTTCGTTTGTAATCCAAACAGTCTCGTTTGTCTGATTATGGTATTCTGGATCGTGCGTTTTTTTTAAAGGTGTGTTTGAATCTTGCGTGAGTTGATCTCAGTTTGACTGTGTTCATTTGGATATGTAAGTGTCTTTGGGAGAAACGACATTGTGGGAATGCTTGGGTTTACTTCATGGATTAAGCTCTTCTCAAAGGTTTTTTTTTCTTCCCAAGTGTTCGGGGTTTAGGGTCTAGGTCCAGAGTTCCACGTTTTAGTGGATGCGTTGTTTCGCTCAGGCTATAATGGTTAGTTTGGGTTAGTTGGGAGTTCCCGCGTCACCCCCCCTCCCGGGGTGGTATGGTTGAGTGTTAAATTTCCACACAAGTTGAGTTCTTGTAGTGGGGAGAACCCTCCCGTGTTCTCCCGTCCCCTCATGTTGTGGTTCCTTTTGCTTTCAACTGGGCATTGATTCAAGTTTTGTCTATCGTTCTTTTGGGTGAATTTCTGGGGGCAGAAAGTGATTGTGGTGGGGAGAATTTTCACACCCGCCTTTTTATTTAATTTGTTTTGTTTTCTTTTTATTTTATTTTTCTTAGTTCCGAGGTCCGGGAAGAGCCCCAGATTAAATTTTTTTTTCGTTTAGAGCCTTTACTGGGTTTCGGACCCGTGCCCGGTCATCGCGTAGTTGGCGGACATCGTGTGGTGAGGCCAGGTGTCGGGCAATTGCCCTTTCTTTTTTTATTGTTATTTGTGTATTATTATTATTAATATAGTTATTATTATTATTATTATTATTATCGTTATTCTTTTATTTATTATTATTATACTATTTTTATTTTTATTGTTATTATTATTATTATTATTACTATTATATATATATATATATATATATATATATTTTAGTAACCCTATCTTTACCCCCCCATGCGGCTCCTCCCCCCCTTCCCCTACCTTCAGCGTGCCGCCCCCCGATTCCCCTCCCCTCCGGCCTCGCTCCGCCTCGGTACCCCGGCTGCGCGCCCTGCTCCCTCTGATGCCCATCTCCCCTCGTCCTGACCTCGCCCCGCAACCCGATGCTCCGGCCGCCGGGCCCTACCCTGCCGCTCCCGCACCCGGCCTTGCTCTGCCCTAGTGCCCGACCACGCCGCCCTACCCCTCCGGTGCCCCGCCGCGCTACCCTCCCGCTCCAACGACCTCGTCGTGCCGCCCTGCTGCTACGATGACCCCACCATGCCGCCCTGCTTCTCCGGCGACCCCGCCGCGCCGACCAGCACCTCCAGCGAGCCCCCGCCTCTAGCCATCCTACTTCCAGCTTCCTCGCACCCGGTCGGCCCTACTCACTGCACCCCCTTTGAGCCGCTCCGACCCGCCGGCCTTTCGCAGCGCCACCGCACCATCCGCCCCCGCGACCAGCCATTGTGGCCCCGGTCACCACGTGCATTATCCTAAAGTGGGTGCGTGATGAACACCGTTGTTGTGAGCGAGTGGCTTGGGTCCATTCTGTTTTGCCTGCGCGAGTGTTAGGTGGGTTACGTGATTTTCACTTGTTTGGATTATTTTAAATTATTGTTTGTGTGTTTTTGATTGTTTTTGTGATTACCGCGGCGTGTTGGCAGAGAATTCCGTGATACCGCTGTGAGCAGCTTGCGGGTGCTTGCACGCCCGTGCATGGCGTGTCGCGTCGCCGTGTTCAGTCTGCGAGTTGAGGTAGGTTCCCATTGCACTGATTTTAAAATTTAAGTTACATTGCTTCTTGCTGTTTTTTTCCCTATATATATATATGCTGAATATTATTATGCAACTTAGGATTAATTCATTTATTATGAAAATTTATAATTCATTTCTTGTGGTGTAAAAAATGGTGTCGTTTTGTTGTGTTTTCGCACAATAATTATTCAAAATAAATATTTTATCAATTTTAATAAATGTGATATAATCTATGATAATTAATTTTTAATATAAGATAGTTAATTTTTAAATGATTATTTGGTGTAAAAAGAGCTGTTTATTTTATACATGACATTTATAATATTTTCTTGACGAGAGGACACCCAGTAGTGAAAGAATGCCCGTTTGGATTTTAAACATAATTCACATAATTTCAAATGTGGTTCTGGTTTGAAAGATATATGATTTATTCTGAACAAGTATTCTGGTTCCCATGAGAAATTGCCCGGTTGGCTCCTACAGTTTATTTGGAAAAATAAAATGATCTGGTTTGTTTTTATAAAAATATTTGGCAGCCTTCGAAGTAGTGTTTTGGGGCTCTTTAAATGGTTTCAAATTAGTTTTGGTCCTATAAAGAAGTTGTATTTTTTTAAGTGGTGATTGTGAAATGTGTTCAATGCCCATTTGGCACTTTACGGAAAATGATGAAAATATTTTGATGAAAACCCTCATAGGATAACTCTCATGCCTTGGTTGCAACTGGTTGTTTGGGAGGCCCACTCTTAGAGGCTCCAAGGTACTTGAGTAGTTTAAAGGCAAGAGGTTGTCCCATGGAGTGGCTCGGGGTGATGTCTGTTGTGCATTATTATTATTATATATGTATGTATGTGATTGGATGCTCGGATGGCATCAGTTGGATCACCCCCTTTCCAAACACTTGAGACATGGGAATATGGCATATTGAGAGAATATTCTAAGAATGATTGTTTCACCGGTAGGTTTTGGTACTGACTAGTGACCCATAGTAGGAAGATATATTGGGTTTATTACTATGGGATTTTCCCTCGACCCTCCTGAGAGAGGATGGTCGAGCGTATTGTGCGTTTTGATTTCATCGTGACATGTCAACAGGGATGATTTCTCATGTATTGGTGTCTTCTGTTTTATTCTCGATCTCCTAGGTTTACCCATGTCTATTCGGCTTTTGTTGCTTGCAGTAGTGATTATGATGCTCATAAGTATACCTACATTTCCCTTGCCGTGTGTTTTACTTTGTGCATTTCTGGTGTATTGTTTTCCTTGGAAAGTGGTAAATTGATTTTAAATAGGTTTCTAAATATGGTTTTCAAATGAAAGTGTTTAATCCTCTTCGTACAAATTTGAAAATATAAACATCACTTTACATTTCTAAAAATCCATTGACACTAATGAAATGAACCCAAATTTGAAAATGGTTAAGGGAAATGGTTTGTACTTTGTTTTTAAGTAAAATACTTAGAAAAACATACTTTTATAAATTGTAGTTCAAACTTGAAATGAAGTTTCTTTTATTTTAAAGGTAGTTCATTGGGAATAGATTTATCGGGCTAGCCTACTGAGTTTTAATACTCACACCTATACTGTTTTCTTGTTTTTAGTTCTATTGCAGGTTCCAGCTTCAGTTTTTCTCCTTGAGTAACGTTGGTTGTGGTATTGGAGAGTGACCCACGGGGTCACGTGGAGTTTTGGTCATAGTCAGGTTAGTAGCGTTGTTGGTTGTTCTTTATTTATTTTCTTTTTTTCTATTTATTTTCCTCTGCTTAGTCTATTTCCTTTTGGGACAAATCATTCCCACCTGTTTAATCTTGATGCCCGACAATAGTTGCCAGCCCGTGGGGATCGGGAACACCCCTCGGGCCATGTCGCGGGCCGACTCGGGTGACCGGTTTAGGGTCGACCCGGGTTGGTTCGTGACAAAATGGTATCAGAGGGGCCCTTATTATTTGGGGTGTCCGGTAGATGGAGATTAGGACTGTCAGGACTCGAGACGTAGGTACGGGAAGGACGTCATGAACCCTCTCCGTTTCGAATCTCGAGTTGCCAGGGGTAGTTCGGAAATTGAGTCTTTATTTCGTTCTGGTTTGTTTTGGATTGAGGTATGACAACGGAGGTAAACCGATGTTACATCGTGATCTCACATGGAGTAGTGACCCATTTGGAGTCCGGGTACAGAGTTTGAATTCCTCTTAGTTGTTGACGCTTACTTGGGGCATGACCCACTACCATGTCGCCAGGTTAAGTGTGACTGCTAGTCTCTCACTCCAGTGGTTTGATGCAAGTTGAGTGTCGTTTTTATTCTGGTTGGTGTAAATGCATTTTTAGAAATGAAAAAAAGGTTTTTGAAAATGGGACCGATTTCTTTTAAATGACTTTAAATTTATGAAATGGGTTTTAAAACTAAAAGCCTTTGGTTTTGAAAATCGGGGTTTGCTTGGAAATTGGTTGAGAATGGTTTGGGGTGAAACCTCAGGAACTCCTTATGAACGTTTTCACATGTGAGAGGATGCGTGGAAAGTGCCTGTTGGTGCGTATGAATGAAAGTGGATGAAGAGATGTGCAATGGTTCATGGGATTACTTGGGTGTGTTTGAAATTAAAGGCTTGACCTTGTTTTATAAATTGGATTTTAAAGAGGAAAATAGTTTTGGAAAGTGATTTTGGTTGGAAAAGTGGATTTGGTATTTGGAAAGTGGTCTTGAAAGAAAGTGGTTTTGAAATAAAAAAGGGGTGGTTTTGGAATCTAAAATGGAACGAGAATTTTGGAGAGGGAATTTTGGGTTGTGTTTGTGATTGTTTGGTTTTTTTGAGCTGGTTATTGTTTGATGAGGGTGTTTTGTTGATGTTGTTTCGATTGATATCGATTTCGGCTTGGTGTTTTATACGTTGTTCAGAAATGCCGCCCAGAAAGGTTCCAAGAGTTTTGATGAGTCATGCCCAGTTTTGGTCTTTACCGGATGTTGACTATCCTTTACGGTGATCAGGGTCTGTTAGAGATAGTAGAGTGGCTTGAAGAGGTTGAGTGCATCTTCAGGGTATTGGGAACTCCCAAAGCTGTTAGAGTGCATGCTGTCCTGGGTCTGTTCGAAGGTCCAGCTCTGGACGGGTAAGAGTTGTTCGCCCCACCATTACTGCAAGTTGGGATGATTTGGTATGTCTTTAAAGCCGTCTTTATTCAATGGTTTATACTTGTGGAGGTGAAGACGAAGAAAATGGAAGAGCTCATGCGTGTTAAACATGGCCAGCAGACGGTGAAAGCATATGTTGACCATTTCAAGGATCTTGCATCTCTTTTTTTTCGGGGGTAGTGTCGCAGGACTAGATGAAGACTTCTCCCTTCATTAGGGGTCTTCGTCCAGAGATCAAGGAGCGATTCCTCCCTTTTTGGGAGCATCACTTTTGAGAAGTTGGTGCATGAGGTGTTCTTAGCTGAGTTGGTTTCCGGAGCGCAAACGGTTGGCAATCCACCGTATCCAGTTGCTCGTGAAGGTCCCCCATCCGACGAACAGAGTGTGTCGGATAAATTTGTTTCTAAAGAGTTATTTTCAGTGGCTCCAACTTCCAGTTATTTGGACCGTCTAATGGTGTACCATCAGTATGGACGTTTAGGGCATATGATCTGTCATGTCACACCCCTCCGAAGATGTGCCATCATTGCAGGTGTCTGGATCATCTAGAGAAGCTTTGCAGGAAGCGTAACCTGAGGAAGACACCGTGACCAGAAGATTCCAGTGTCTCACTGTGAGGCAGGAGATGCTTCAAATATCAGATCCCCAACCATAGGTCTTGGGGTGAAGCTCACGCGCAGTCAGGAGTTGTCGGGGGTGTGACGCCTCAGTTCGGGTTTCGTGTTCCGTGTTGGCAATGAAACATTTAAATTAATTCAGTTCTCATTCTTCCACTGTTAAAGTTTTGGCGTTGTCATAGGTTCATTGTGTTGTCATGAATTTGGGAAGAGTATGTTCGTTTGTAATCCAAACAGTCTCATTTGTCTGATTATGGTGTTCTGGATCGTGCGTTTTTATTAAAGGTGTGTTTGGATCTTGCATGAGTTGATCTCAGTTTAACTGTGTTCGTTTGGAGATGTAAGTGTCTTTGGGAGAAACGACATTGTGGGAATGCTTGGGTTTACTTTGTGGATTAAGCTCTTCTCAGAGGTTTTTTTTTCTTCCCTAGTGTTCGGGGTTTATGGTCTAGGTCCAGAGTTCCAAGTTTTAGTGGATGCATTGTTTCGCTCAGGCTATAAAGGTTAGTTTGGGTTAGTTGGGAGTTCTCGCGTCACCCCCCTCCCCGGGTGGTATGGCTGAGTTTTAAATTTATGCACTAGTTGAGTTCTTGTGGTGGAGAGAACCCTACCGTGTTCTCCCGTCCTCTTGTGTTGTGGTTCTTTTTGCTTTCAACCGGGCATTGATTCAAGTTTCGTCTATCGTTCTTTTAGGTGACTTTCTAGGGGAAAAAAGTTCTTGTGGTGGGGAGAATTGTCACACCCACCTTTTTATTTAATTTGTTTTATTTTATTTTATTTTATTTTTCTTAGTTCTGAGGTCCGGGCAGATCCCCAGATTAATTTTTTTTGTCGTTTAGAGCCTTTACTGGGTTTAGGACCCGTGCGCGGTCACCGCGCAGTTGGCGGACACCGCGTGGTGAGCCCAGGTGTCGGGTAATTGCCCTTTCTTTCTTTTTTTTGTTATTTTTATAGTATTATTATTATTAATATAGTTATTATTATTATTATTATTATTATAATCGTTATTATTTTTATTATTATTATTATTATATTTTTATTTTTATTGTTGTTATTATTATTATTATTACTACTACTATTATATATATATATATATATATATATATATATATATATATTTTAGTAACCCTAAATCTACCCCCCCATGAGGAACCTCCCCCCTTTCTCCTACCTTCATCATGCCGCCCCCCCGATTCCCCCCCTCTGGCCTCGCTCCGCCTCGGCGCCCTGCTCCCTTCGGCGCCCCGCTCCCCTCGTCCCGATCTCACCCCGCACCTCGGCGCTCCGGCCGCCGCGCCCTACCCTTCCGCTTCCGCACCTGGCCTCGCTCCGCCCCGACACCCGGCCGCGCCGCCCTACCCCTCTGGTGCCCCGCTGCACGACCCTCCCACTCCGGCGACCCTTCCCTACTGCCCTGCTGCTCCGGTGACCCCGCCACGCCGCCTTGCTGCTCCGGAGACCCCGCCACGTCAGCCAGCACCTTCGGCGAGCCCCCGCCTCTGGCCAGCCTGCTTCCAGCTGCCCCACACCCAGCCGACCCTACTCGCCGCACCCCCTTTGAGCCGCTCCGACCCTCCGTCCTTTCGTAGCGCCGCCACGCTGTCCAACACCCCCCAGACTAGCCGTCGTGGCCCCGGTCACCGTGCGTCTTGTTCAAAAGTGGGCGCGCGATGAACACCACTGCCGTGAGAGAGTGGCTTGGGTCCGTTTTGTTTCGCCCGCATGAGTGTTAGGTGGGTTACGTGATTTTCACTTATTTGGATTATTTTAAATTATTGTTTGTGTGTTTTTGATTGTTTTTTTGATTGCTGCAGTGTGTTGGCAGAGAAGTCCGTGATACCGCTGTCAGCAGCTTGCGGGTGCTTGCGCGCCCGTGTGTGGCGTGTCGCGTCGCCATGTTCGGTCTGCAAGTTGAGGTAGGTTCCCATTGCACTGCTTTTAAAATTTAAGTTACATTTCTTCTTGTTGTTTTCGCCCTATATATATATGCTGAATATTATTATACAACTTAGGATTAATTCATTTATTATGAAAATCTATAATTCATTTCTTGTGGTGTAAAAATGGTGTTTTTTTTTTGTGTTTTCGAACAATAATTATTCAAAATAAATATTTTATAAATTTTAATAAATGTGAAATAATCTACAATAATTAATTTTTAATATAAGATAGTTAATTTTTAAATGATTATTTGGTGTAAAAAGAGCCGTTTATTTTATACACGACATTTGAAATATTTTCTTGAAGAGCAGACACCCAGTAGTGAAAGAATGTCCGTTTGGATTTTAAACATAATTCATGGAATTTCAAATGTGGTTCTGGTTTGAAAGATATATGATTTCTTCTGAACAAGTATTCTGGTTCTCATGAGAAATTTCCCGGTTGGCTCCTACAGTTTATTTGGAAAAATAAAATGGTTTGGATTGTTTTTATAAAAATATTTGGCAGCCTATGAAGTAGTGTTTTGGGGCTCTTCAAATGGTTTCAAACTAGTTTTAGTCCTATAAAGAAGTTGTTTTTTTAAGTGGTGATTGTGAAATGTGTTCAATGCCTGTTTGGTACTTTATAGAAAATGATGAAAATGTTTTGATGAAAACCCTCATAGGATAACTCTCATGTCTTTGTTGAAACTGGTTGTTTGGGAGGCCCACGCTAAGAGGCTCCCTGGTACTTGAGTAGTTTAAAGGCAAGAGGTTGTCCCATGGAGTGGATTAGGGTGATGTCTGTTGTGCATTATTATTATTATATATGTATGTATGTGATTGGATTCTCGGCTGAAATCAGATGGATCACCCCCTTTCCCAACACTTGAGACATGAGAATCTGGCATATTGAGAGAATATTCTAAGAATGATTGTTGCACTGGTATGTTATGGTACTGAACATTGGCCCATAGTAGGTGGATATATTGGGTTTATTACTATGGGATTTCCCCCCGACCTTCATGAGAGAGGATGGTCGAGCGTATTGTGTGTTTTGATTTCATCATGACATGTCAACAAGGATGATTTCTCATGTATTGGTGTCTTCTAGTTTATTCTCGATCTCCTAGGTTCACCCATGTCTATTCGGATTTTGTTTCTTGCAGTAGTGATTATTATGCTCATAAGTATACCTACATTTCCCTTACTGTGTGTTTTAATTTGTGCATTTCTGGTGTATTTTTTTCCTTGGAAAGTGGTAAATTGCTTTTGAATAGGTTTCTAAATATGGTCTTCAAATGAAAGTGTTTAATCCTCTTCGTACAAATTTGAAAATATAAACATCACTTTCCCTTTCTAAAAATCCATTGACACTAATGAAATGAACAAAAATTTGGAAATGGTTAAGGGCAATGGTTCGTACTTTGTTTTTAGGTAAAATACTTAGAAAAACATACTTTTATAAATTGTAGTTCAAAATTGAAATGATGTTTACTTTATTTTAAAGATAGTGCATTGGGAATAGATTTATCGGGATATCCTACTGAGTTTTAATACTCACACCTATAGTGTTTTCTTGTTTTTAGTTCTGTTGCAGGTTCCAGCTTCAGTTGTTCACCTTGAGAAACGTTGGTTGTGGTATTGGAGAGTGACCCACGGGGTCACGTGGAGTTTTGGTCGTAGTCAGGTTAGTAGCGTTGTTGGTTTCTCTTTATTTATTTTCTTTTGTTCTATTTATTTTCTGCTGCTTAGCCTATTTACTTTTGGGCCAAATCATTCCCACCTATTTAATCTTGATGCCCGACACTAGTTTCTAGCCCGTGGGGATCGGGAGTGCCCCTCGGGCTATGTCGCGGACCGACTCGGGTGACCGGTTCAGGGTCGACTTGGGTTGGTTTGTGATAAGGCTGATCACTGCACCTATACTCACACTACTGAAAAGTGGAGAAAGTTTTGTGATATACAGTGATGCTTCAAATAAAGGATTGGGTTGCGTACTCATGAAAAATGACAATGTGATAGTCTACACCTCACAACAGTTGAAGATCCATGAGCAGAACTACCCGACGCATGATCTAGAGCTGGCAGCCATGATTTTTGCTTAGAAAATCTGGTGGCACAACCTTTATGGTGAGAAGTGTGACATATACACCAACCAAAAGATCCTAAAGTATATATTCACACAAAAGGAGCTCAACATGTGTCAAATGAGATGGTTAGAGATAATCAAGGATTAAGATTGCTCTATTCACTACCATCCTGGAAAGGCGAACAAGGTAGCTGATGCTCTAAGTAGAAAAGAACCCACTACTCTATCCATGTTACGGATTGAGAAAGACCTTATCTTCTTAGATATGCAAAGGACAGATTTGGAAATCATAAGGTCAGGGGATACATCCTACCTTTCCCAAATGATTGTGCAACCATCCATCCAAGAGAAGATTAAGGAAGCACAAATGGATGATGTAGATATACAATAAAGTGTGAATGAAGTAAAAGAAGGGAAACTGCAAGAGTTCCATATCGATGATGATGGTGTGATTCAGTTTGGAACGCAGCTTTGTGTGCCTTCTTCACCCGGGATAAAGAAGGAGCTATTAGACAATGCACATAGCTCAACTTTCTCTATCCATCCTGGGAGTACCAAGATGTAACATGATCTTTGAGAACACTTCTGATGGGATAACATGAATAAGGATATTGTGGAGTATATATCAAGGTGCTTGGTATGTCAACAAGATAAAGCAGAGCGACAAAAGTCCAAAGGGATGATGCATCCATTGCCTATACCCATGTGAAAATGGGAAAATGTTACTATGGACTTTTTCACGGGTCTCCTAAAGACGTCAAAGGGAAATAATGCTATATGGGTTGTGGTTGACCGACTCACCAAGAATTACCATTTTATTGCTATTAGGGAAGATATCTCACTTGAACAACTTTCAAAGATATATGTGAAGGAAGTGGTAAGACTGCATGGTGTTCCACTCTCAATTATCTCTGACCGTGATCCAAGGTTCACATCTAAATTCTGGAGGATCCTTCAACATGATTTGAGTACTGAATTAAATTTCAGCACGACCTATCACCCCTAAACTGATGGCCAGTCTGAAAGGACTATTCAGATGCTTGAAAATATGATAAGATACAGCTCTCTAGAATTCAAAGGTGGATGAGATCAACATCTCCCATTGGTTCAGTTTTCATACAACAATATCCTCCACTCGAGTATTCAGATGACTCCATATAAATCTCTGTATGGAAAGCAATGTAGAACTCCAACCTGTTGGGATGAAGTTGGAGAAAGAAAGCTACTTGGACTCGATCTTGTTTAAGAGGTGACTGAGAAGGTTCAGGTCATCCATAAACACATCAAAGCTTCTCAGAGTCGGAAAAAGATCTATGCTGACAACCATCAAAGGGACTTGGAGTTCGACATTGGAGATAAAGTCTTCCTTCGAATATCTCCATGGAAGAGAGTCATGCGATTTGGGAAGAAAGGGAAGCTAAGCCCAAGGTACATTGGCCCCTTTGAGATCCTTGACCGCATAGGAGACGTGGACTATCAACTTTCACTTCCACCGAATATGTCTCAAGTTCATGATGTGTTTCACATATCACTCCCAAGGAAATACATATCGGACCCCTCACATGTACTAAACTCAGAGGTGGTACAGCTGGAAGATGATCTCTCTTATGAGGAGCACCTAGTAGAGATTCTGGATCAGAGAGATATGTTTCTGCACAACAAGACAACTCATCTTGTTAAAGTTTTTTGGAGGAACCATAAGTTTTAGGAAGAAACTTGGGAACCGGAAGAGGCAATGAAGGATAAGTACCCTCACCTGTTTGTGTAAAGTGAAATTTCGGGGGTGAAATTTCTTAAGGGAGAAGAATGTAACGACCCAAAGTTTTTCAATGGAAATTCCCTTCTTATAATTATGTCATAAAATCACATGAAAACAAAACATAATGAAAAGTTCTAAGTGACCTTTAAACATAAGTTTTTCACTTCTGTGTTTGGAATTTTGAAAATTCGACTTACACGAATGTGTTCAAGATGATTTTTGGAGTCTAATAAAACAAAAATAATTTTTGGTGAATAGTAACCTACCCTTATGAATAGTAACATACCCTTATCAATAGTGATATACCCTAATGAATAGTAACCTTACCTATGATAGTATAAAAATAATATTCAAGTGAAAGTATGATGTACCTATATTTTAGAATAAGTAAATGAATGTTTTAAAACTGGTTTTTTAATAATAAATTATGATTTTAATTAAATATTAAATTAATCATATTTAGAAAATTATTTTTGAAAAATGGGATTCATTTTTGGATTCTACACGTTGAAAAATGGTTGGGGTGAAATTTTGGGATTTTTCTGAAATACTTGATTTTTTTTGATGAATAGTGAAATACCATAATTTACAAAATAAGCTAAATAATCTAATTATAGAGTCATGTGTGATGTTCTGATGATGTAAGCCCACTTGTTTTGGGATTACATTATAAAATTACCATTCTTGGTCATGCAATACTCACTATTACTTGTCTTAGGGGAAATTAATAAACTAATGAATTTTATATTAAGGAAACCCCTCTCCCCTCCCTATATATACCACCCTTCACACCATCATTTCCTCACACCTCTCAAGTTTGAAGCCTTGTCTAAACTCTACCCAAACATCTTCCCTATCCACCCCATGTCCAAGAGCTGCTGGTCTCATCAAAAGACCAATCTTAGGCCCTTAAGGAAGATCTCAAGAGGAGGATTCAAGAGGTAATTTCTCTCCATCTTCTCCTTTAATTTCCTTCCAATTTCAAGTTCTTTTCTTATTCTCTCCCCACATATCTTTGTCCAAATGGTATGGTAACTACAGTAACATAAATGTACTGTAATTTTATGATACTAATTGGATATTATATCATCCAACCCCCTTTATCCTCTTCTTTTTATTTTATTAAAGAGAACATTGTTCGCGAGGTGTTAATTTATAACCTTCAAGAACGATATGTATTCTTCTTCCATTTCTACCTTCAGATCCGGTCATGAAACCATTTTTATGGTTGAAACTGAATATGTTATATGTATTATTTCTTATTTAAAGTTCTGTAACTAACTTATGTACATATTAGTAAGTGATAAATTAAAACAAGTTCGTTGTGATCGAAAAACAGCCCAAATTAACCCAAACAATCATCATTTAATTTTTATCAAATGATTCATCCACATGGTATATAATATAACTCATTATAAGATCATTTTAAATTCTGGAATGTCATTAATAACATGTAATATCAGTTCTGGATGTTTACCCATGTTCTACCTGAACTTCAATTTATGAATACAAGTGAACCACCCAAGAAAAACCATAAAGAACGAACATCCCCGAACAATGTTTTTAAACTCTATAAGTCATCCAAAGGAACATAGAATGATATAATAAAACCATAATTAACTATATTAATGTATAAAATGTTCTTTAATTTCTAATTAATGAATATAATGTCATTATACAGGACATTAAAGAGAAGGAAGCATTCAGATACAAGGTAAGGGGAAATTCTCGAACCCAAATTTCATCCTTCGGGTTCTCCCTCTTTCACTCCATTTTTGATATGGTTACTCCAAAAAAATCATTTGAATTTAATTTTCTGGGATATACATGTTTACCAATATTGTTTATGTCAAACAAAATGTTTTCCAAAAGAACTCTTCTTTTAAGAACTCACCTTTTACTTCTCATTCAAGGTTGATGGTTCTTGTATCAAGTATGTTATTCCCTCTTTGTTTTGGGAACCCAAAGTTTATGAATGTGTTATTATGAGATGAAACCCATTCCTTTCCATGGGTTAGTTATGGTCATTATTGATATATGTTCTATGTGGCATTCATGATAATGATAATATTATGATGTGACGGGTGCACCTGGAATTATACAGTGCTCCATTGCATTGGGTAAAGTGATGAATCTCACGAGTAAATGTGAAATGATGTGGACGAGATGCTAGATTTGTTCAAAATTATGTGTGGTAGTTAAAAAATAGGACATGATGTTTCATTTTTATGCATTGACACATTTCAAGTCTTATATTTATGCTTCCTCTCATGTTCATAATCTTTTTCCCATGTTATGATTATGCTCACCCCATGTTATATTGTTCTTATCTATCCTCTTACTGGGATTTTAGATCACCCTGTTTTTGATGTATATCCTCAGATGATTACATGTACTAAGAAGAGGGAAAGTGCCAATAACACTACTGGAAATATGATCTATACCAACGATTTTGGGCAAACCGTTGGTATAGGTCACTTATATGGACCTATACCAACGGTTTTCCCAAAACCATTGGTATAGGTCACTAATTTGGAGCTATACTAATGGTTTTGGGAAAACCATTGGTATAGTTCACTAATTTGGATTTATACTAATGATTTTGGGAAAACCGTTGGTATAGGTCCATTATAGAGACCCTATACCAACGGTTTTGGCCAAACCGTTGGTATATGTCCCCCCTATACCGACGGTTTTTCCAAAATCATTGGTATAGGTCCCAAAATCAAAGATCCTATACCAAAGGTTCTCAAAACTGTTGGTATAGGTCTATACCAATGGTTTTGCGAACTGTTGGTATAGGTACATGTATTTTTAATGGAATCTTCTTATAGAGGACATTAAATAAATCAAAATTTAAAATACTTATGATAATACACATATATATTTATGAAATTATGTTCACAAAAGTGAGTTTGTTTAGTGGTTAGGTCGTTTAATCACAAACGATAGGTGCTGGGATCAAAACCAACTAAATGATTGTTTTTTTAATTACATATACCAAAGGTTTTATGGAACCGTTGGTATAGAACTATCCCCACGACTTACTTGGAAATAGTTCTCCAAACCATTGGTATAGGCTATACGAATGGTTTGGAGGCCTATACCAACAGTTCCAAACCATTAGTATAGGGTATTTTTCCAGTAGTGTAAGAATCTAGTGAAGAAGGAATTAAATGATTATTTATGATTTATGTTGTAAAAGTTATGAATGGTCCTAGTTTTCCCAAGACACTAAACCGTTGGATCCTCTATGTGTAATACTATTATGTTTTTTATATTTAAAATTATGTAATAGTAATGTAATAAAAGGTTGGGTTGCTATAGTGCACGTATCTCCTCAGCTGGGATACGTGGAAGACGTCATGCACCCGGTGCAACTGAGGTGGAAGATCTAAGCAGTAAGCCACCTCGCCAACTCTACTGAGGACCTGAAAAGATCCAATGAACCTCAGAGATAACTTTACACCTCGGCCAAATCTCCACAAACCTCATCGAGGTGAGACCTGTAGAAATACGTGGTCGCTATCCTCGAACTCCAGAGGTCTTTGTCTCCTATTGGAATAAGACTTATGCCTGCTCTATGTAGTATTCATCTGCTCCTGGATGATCTGCACTTTCTCTGTGGTAGTCTATACCATCTCTGGTCCCACTAGTGTTGACTCCCCTGGGTCAGTCTAGCACAAGGGTGATCTGCAAGGTTGCCTGTACAACGCCTCGAAAGGTGCCATCCCAATGGTGGAGTGACAGCTATTGTTGTACGCAAAATCCACTAAAGGAAAGTGATCCTTCCAACTGTGACCGAAGTCGAGGACACAAGTACGCATCATGTCCTTGAGGGTCTGAATGGTCTGCTCTATCTGACTATCCGTCTGAGGATGGAAGGCGGTGCTCAAACGAAGCTGCGTCCCGAAAGCCTCCTGCAACCCCTTCCATATCCGGGATGTAAAATGTGTATCACGATTGGATACAATCATCGAGGGAACTTTATGTAGCCGCACAATCTCCTGCACATAGAGGCATCCTAAGATTTATACTAAACCCTGCTCTCTAATCGGTAGGAAGTGGGATGACTTGGTGAGTCGGTCGAAGATCACCCAAATAGAGTCATAAACCCTAGATGTACGTGGAAGTACTATCACGAAGTCCATGGATATTCCATCCCACTTCCACTCTGGGACCTCTAAAGGCCTAACCAAGCCTGCTGGTACCTGATGCTCTGCCTTCACTTGCTGACAAGTGAGGCATCAAGAGAAAAACTATCCTACTTCTTTCTTCATTACTGGCCACCAGTGATGTCATCAGAGATCCCGGTACATCTTCTCCACTCCTGGATGTACCTCTAGAGGGGATGTGTGGAACTCCATCATCACTTCCTCCTGAAGTGAAACTGGTACCATGGTACGTCTTCTGAAGAGGATGACGTGCTCCCCACCTTCATAAAATCCATCAGGTGTCTGCCCTGTGGATATCTGAGCACGTCGAGTCTCGCAGTCAGCATCCCCACACTACGCCTACCTAACTCCATGAAGAAGTGAAGGAGTGACTGTAAGATACTGAATAAAACTTGCTCCATCCCAATCCACAAAGGATATCTATAAAGTGGCCAGCTGCTCCGTCGCCTCACCTAGTAGCTGCATACCAAATCTCCTGCTGAGTGAATCTGCTACAACGTTCCCCTTCCTAGGAGTATAGAATATCTTGAAGTCATAGTCCTGGAGGAACTCAAGCCAATGTCACTGTCTCAAGTTTAGGTCCTTTTGAGAGAAGATATACCTGAGACTCTTGTGATCCGAGTAGATTGTGAAACGCTCACCCATCAAGTAATGTCGCCACATCTTCAAGGAGAAGACCACTGATTCTAACTCTAGGCCATGGGTATCATAGTTCTTCCCATTCCGTCTTAGATGTTGAGAACCATATGCAATCACTGCTTTCTCTTGCATCGGGACACATCTGAGTCCGGTCCCTGATGCGTCGCAGTAGACTATGTACCCTACACCCTCTTCTGGAAGCCTCAAGATGGGGGCACTAGTCAGCCTCTGCCTCAGCTCATGAAAACTTTGTTGGAATATCTCCGACCACACGAAGGGTTTCCTTTTCTTCTTCAATGCTGATAGTAGTGCTGCAACTCTAGAGAAGTCTGGCACAAACCTTCAGTAGTATCTATTTAAACCCAGGAAACTCCATACCTCCATCACACTCCTAGGTGGCTCCCAAGAAAGTATCGACTCAATATTCACTGGATACACTACAAATCCATCCTCCGAGATGACATGTACTAGAAAGTGAACCTCTCGGATCCATAATTTGCAGTTCGAGAGCTTACTATAAATCTGGTGCTCTCAGAGTGTGTCCAGTACTACCTGTAAATGATAGGCATGCTCCTCCTCAGTAGTCGAGTAGATCATAATGTCATCGATGAAGACTACTACAAAGAGATCAAGGTATGGCTGAAAGATCCTATTCATGAGTCCCATAAACACTTCTGGAGCATTGGTTACACCTAATGGAATAACCAAGAACTCATAGTGGCCGTACCGACATCTGAAAGACATCTTCTGCACATCCTCATCTCATACTCTGAGATGGTGATAACTTGATCTGAGGTCTATCTTCGAGAACCAAAATGATCCCTTCAGCTGATCAAAGAGGTCGTCAATCCTCGAGAGTGGGTATGTGTTATTCACGGTCACCTGGTTGAGGCGTCGATAGTCAACATAAATCCTCAAGCTCCCATCCGCCTTCTTGGCGAACAGAATCGAGGATGCCCAAGGTGAAACGCTGGGCTTGATGAATCCCTTCCCCTGCAAGTCCTCCAGATGTACCCATAGCTCACGAAGCTCCGTGAGAGCCATTTGATACACTAGTATAGATATCAGTGTCGTCCTGGGGTACAAGTCAATGTAAAAGTCCACCTCTCTACAAGGAGGTAGACCCGAGACATCATCAGGGAAGACATCTGCCTACTGATCCACCACTACAGGATAATTCAGACTCTCCACATCAAATGATCTGAGGGTAAGGCTAGCCAACTGATGAGTGATCAGCTGCACCCTCCTCTGGCCAAGTCCATCCTATGCTACAAAGGCTCCCTTCTCTCCGGTGAAGGTAAACCTAGTCCCATCCGTGCAGAAACACCGCACTTTGCGCCTAATACAGTCTATCTGAGCATGGACTATGGATAACCAGTCCATACCCAATATGACGTCGTAAGGCCTTGATGCTGCTACTAGGAGATCCCATCCAAAGCTCTCGCCTCCTATAGTAAGCTCACACTGCCGACACTAGTGCATGATCTTCAAATCCTCTTTCATAGGAGTATCTAGCCGTAAGGATCGAGCCAATGACTCCATCAAAATCTCTGAGCTCCGAACGAGGGCAGTGGAAATAAAAGAATGAATGACACCTGTGTCTATAATAACTGAAACTAAGGTGGAGTAGACACATATTGTACCTCGTATCATATCCAGAGCACCATGATCGTAAGCCTCAACTGCCTAGAGCTGAGCTCCCCCCTGTCCACCTACTCCCTATGGTCTGGGTGGACCTCCTGGTGGTGGTGGTGGTAACATCTCGAATCGTCACCCACTGCCAGCTGCACGGCCAGCTCCTCTGCCACATCTGCCTGCTCCCTACGGACCTCTTCAGTAAAACCTTGTTCTCTTCCTAGGCGGTCCTTCGACCGTCTGCTGATCATCCGTATGGCAGGTCAGACAGTCACGAGCCATGTGACCCTGACCGCCGCATGTGTAACACTGCCCACTCCTGGTATGACTGGCTCCACCTTGGGTACCCCGCACAACCGATCCTGAGTCCTATGGTCGTCCACCTGTAGTTCTGGTCCTCTTGGAACTCTGTGACATTTGTCTGCTTCCAGCTGTAGAAGTCTCTGCTACGTGACGACTGGTGGTGGATCTCACTACTGGTGACTAATTAGCAATGAAACTCTCTACTAAGAGGGCTCTCTCTAACACCCCTGCCTGCGTCGAGATGCTGAGTGAGATCATCGAAGCCATGATCTCCCACCTGAGTCCCTGTTCGAAGGTTCGGGCCTTGAAGAAAGGGTCCCACACCATATCAATGGAGTAGAATGAGAGGTCAGTTAACCTCGCTGAGTACTGATCTACAGTCATGCTACCCTGTTGCAGATGAAGAAGCTCCTGTATGCACACTGCGCGAAGAGTCGCTGGGACAAAATATGCCCAAAACAACCTCTCAAAGTCTACCCAGAGAAGCGTCACCTCATTGTGAACCTAGAACATCAAGCTCCACCATTTGCTCACTGCTGCCTGTAGAAGGCTGGTAGCAAGGATCACCATGAGATCGGCTGGTGTCCATACCGGTCGGAAGACTCTCACTACATCCTCCAACCAATCCTCAGCTGCATGTGGGTCCGTCTATCCCCTGAACTTGGGTGACCTCTGGCACTGGAACTCGTGCAACGTGCTTAAGCGGCATGCGCCGTCTGCTGTTGGGGCTGGTGGCATTAGTGGCCCAATGGGGAATGGTACCGCTAGGGCCTCCACTGGTGCCTCTATTGGAAAAGGGCCCTACACCGAGACCCCGTCAATTGGTGTGCTATCAGTGCATACAACTCTCGGAACCCTATCTGGATGACTGTGTGGAGGCATCCTGAAAAGAAACAGGTGCACCACAGTTAATAAGTTATACATGGTGAGCTGACTCAAAATATCACAAAGAAAACTCTTCAAAACACACACGCAATCAATGTTTTTGTGCACTGAGTTGGAAATCAGAAGTCAGGGTCCTGGTGTATGGATACATCAGCCACTGCACCAACACCGGATTCCCTAAACTGATAACCACACTCACTATACTTAATACTATTTCTATTAAAAAGAAAGATCAGAGTCCTATGTTCTGTGATAGAACCAACTCCTCTGATACCAATTTGTCACGAACCATCCCCCAGGACCTGTGCCGTGACTAACCCCAGACCCGTCTTCCATAGGCCAGGGGCTGACGACTAGCACCAAAGGCGTATTCTCTAAAACTGGGAAGGCATTTCCTTTATAACCTGTAAACACACACAACCAAGAACACAACAAGATACGAACACAACTCAACTGTATAGGAAAAAGAGTGATGAAAGTAAAAAGGGGCCGAAATACAAGCCCAACAGTAATAGTACAAGTACAACTGAAATACATTACAACTGAATAAAAATAAAGGAAGCTACTAGGTCATCCTACAAGTTCCTACCTGAAGGGTAGGTACAGATCTCCTCCTCATCACTCCACACCCACTCGTCTCCTTTGTGCATCGACATGCCGTATGGTCCTCCTCTGGGCACCATCCAATCTTGGTACTCTCATCCTCAGTCAGCGCTGTCCATAGTTTGCATCCAACACAACAAGGTGCGAGCATAGCCCGTGTAGGGGTTAGTATAACGATACTCAGTAGGGACCCCGAGACCCTCAATGTCTCAAAAAATCCACCAAGGATAATCCAAAAAGTATGAAAACAACAGATAAACCTACTTAGGTATATGCCCATACATATACCTAAGTTATCAAGTAATCCATCTCAATCATGAGGAAACAGAGAGGTACTGACTCAACTCACACCGATATAACTTAGGTATGGTAGTAGATATGATTAATTATAACAACTAAATCATCTTACTCTATTAAGAGGATCTTCTATTGATTCACTCATAATCTCTAGGAGATGAACCCCATAGGATCACTGGAGCTGACCCACACAGGATCTCTAGGAGCTGACCCACATAGGATCACTAGGAGCTGACCCACACAGGATCTCTAGAGCTGACCCACACAGGATCTCTAGGAGCTGACCCATACAAGATCACTGGAGCCGACCCACACTGTAAGAACCCGGTTCTTATTCTTGAGGTATGGATTTTTTCTTTTCCTTTTTCCTTAAGTGTTTTTGAGAAAATAAGGAAAATGGGGAAAAATTCAAAATTTTGTGGGTACACGCCATCTACTTTTCCACACATCGTGTATTTTGGCCATGTGGGATGAGTACACAGGGCGTGTAGGCTTGTCGGCGATGAAGGGTGTAAAAACTGACTACAAGTCGTGTACTAGGTATTTACACACCGTGTAATCAGTCTATAGGTGAATAGTAAGGCGGTGGAGGCAACCACCAATGGTGCGACCGTACACACCATGTAATCAAATATACATGCCGTGTACTCATGTCGACGGATGAACAATGCCATGGTGGAAAGAAGCCTCCAGGGGAAAAATTTAAAAAATGAAAAGTACACACAATGTACTTGAGAGTACACACCGTGTAGTTTTTTTTCTGCTTAAAATAGCCAGTAGCCTCCTCATTTGGAAGAGGAGGCTTTGAGTTTGTTTTGGAGCTCAGGAGGATGTCCAAACCTTAGAAGATCACCCGATCATGCATCGAGAATCCGATTCCACATCCGTCAATCATGTTGGGACCGTACGGGTAATCCCTCCCCCCTCCTTGCATTGTTCTTACTAATTCTTTCTCGAGGGAAAGTTATTTGAGTTTGAATGAGTGAAAATTTATCCTAGATCTACGTCATTCTTGGACGATTCAGGAGGCGTCGTTCACATATACCGATCAGAGACAATCAAGGTAGGTGGTCTGATGTTCCTTTCAACTGTTGTGTTGAAATTATGTACCGTTGAGATATGCGTCCATGGTTGGGGTGTCATATGGATGAGGCCTTTTCTGAAAAGATATATAGAATTGTATAGATAATATAATGATAAGTTTAAAATTGCTGTATGGGATCACTGCTTGGATCCAGGACCACCCTGAGGGTGTGTTCCTCTATTTAGCCATTTGGCCAGGATACCCGAGGGTATGCCATGATTATATTGTGCATTGAATTTTCTTGAGATAAAGTTTATATAAATTGGTTGTTTATGCTTTGGGCTCGACCTGGTTCTATTAGCCTGAAGGCAGTGTTCTATTATCATGAGGGTAATGTTTCATATGTCTGAGGGTGGTTGTTTCCGTGCCTGAGGGCATTATCTCATACGCCCGAGGGAAATATTTGTTATTCCCGAGGGAAATCGCCTAAGGGTGTGATTATGATTATCCTGAGGGAGTGATTATGTTAGCCCGAGGGCAAGATTCTGATTACCTTAGGGTAAGGTTTGGCATTTCTAAGGACACAGTTTATTTCATATATTCACTGTGGTGATTTTCGATGTTGTACCTGCCAAGACGAAGCAAAATCTTGGAGGTGATAAGTAATAATTAAAATGTACATGAAACTGATAGTGATAGTTACTTTTGAGTACTTACTAGTTTACTGCATTTACTTTTGCACACTGCTGTTGCATATTTTTACTGACAGTTGGGCACATGCCTTTGGTGGGTGCCTACTGGGATTTATTTCTCACTCCCTGTTTGGGTCATGTCTTTGGACCAAACAGAATATATTGATATAGGTGTCGATAGGGGAAATGGTCCCTTTATAGGTACATTATTGTAGAAGAGGAGTAGGAGAACATGGGACCGAGCTTAGTCTTGCGATGCTACTGCGTTCTGTTTACTCTGCTTTGTTTTGTTGGGCTGTACCTTGTACTTTGAGTTGTATTGTATTATATTGCAGTGTATCATGTTTTGGCTACTTTTATATAATTAGTGACATGATACATCTTTATATATATGACTTATGGTTCTATTTTACTTCAGTTGTCCAATTCAGTTGTATATTGTTAACTACTTCCACTATTGTATGTTATTTATCTTTTCCGCTGCGCTACACTTTGAAAAATGAGGGCATAGTTTCCCCACTATCAGACCTGGACCCTCGCTGCTAGCCAGCAGCCTCTGGCGTTTGGGGAAATGCGCTTGAGGTCATGTGACCAACCGGGTTCGGGGCACCCATTGAGTGACTTCTAGATTCGGGACGTTACAAAGTGGTATTAGAGGCGTTCTTTTCTTTGAATTACTATTTGGAGCCTTAGTCAGGGATAGGATATACATGGTAGTTGGTAATGAGATGTGCCCAAGAGTATCTAACCCATGTATGGGAAAAATCCAATCTACCTCGTTATTGCAATTATTACTGTTTTTTCAAATTTACAGTTGATTTGATTTTCACCGTTGGGTGACGCACTTGTGATTGTGCTGTTTAAATGTTATACAAGTGTAATATTTTGTTGCAACCTGATGAGATGAGGGTATGCCATCTCATTCATCATTTAGGAATATGCTAGAAATCACATGCCTTGCATATTTTCCATGCCATGTAGGTGCATTAGAAATTGCATGTTGTTGTGATAGTTGTTGTGCTAGAAAATCATGTTGTTGTGACAGATGCTTTGATAAATACCTCCTATTTGATAGGGTATTGTTGTGAGGTTTTGTTGATAGGATGAATTCCGAACTTTGTTTTTTGGGGAGTATGGGCCCTCAATAACCGTAATTTGGTGGATCACTGACGAGTTTACTTTGTTATAACATGTTTAAGATGCCAATATTTGATTCGCGGGAAGTATGGGCCCTCACGGATCGGAATTTGGCACTTAGGTGGTTTTTTCAATGTTTTTATGGGTTCCATAGTAGTTTCTGAGGCTTACTGTCTGGAAAACCGAGGATACACGCCGTGTATTTCTATGGACACACGCCGTGTGTTCTTTTGTTCGGGAAGAAATGAAAAAATTTTAAGTACACGCCGTGTACCCTAAGTACACACCATGTAGTCTATTACCATGTCATTGGCCATGTGGGCAGAGACACGGGATAGGGAAGTTTTGGGGCGGAACATTCCATGTACTGGTTGTACACGCCGTGTAGTGTTGACCCGGTATCTTCCCGTGTAACTAACAACACAGACGACAGAACCTTAAGACATACACGCCGTGTCGACCTTGAACACACCGTGTACTCTAACCCAGGTACCCAGCCGTGTTACTAACAACATGGGTCGGTGTTATCTTTCCAAGCACACGCCGTGTGCCTGTGGGACACGCCGTGTAGTTTTGTTTTAGGAGAGTCGTGTGGCTTATCCATGTAGAAGGACTCAAGTAGGGAAGAAGGATTCACGTACACACCGTGTATTCAGAAGACACGTCGTGTGTTTGGGGTATTACATGACTAGTTTTAGCTGGAGTACACGCCCATGTGTATGGCCCGTGAGAACACGCCGTGTAGTATTTATACACGCTGTGTAGTCAAGTTTTTTAAATCTTGAATGCTTTTTTTCTTCTGTTCCCTTCTTGTTCTAATCGTTTTCAGACTTCGATAAATCTTGATATAAGGTGTGCGTTGACCTTGTAGAGTCATGCCACCGAGATGACCATCGATTGTTCGCCAGGAGAGTGACAACGATTATACTCCTGAGATGGTAGGCCATGGGATACCAGTGGATCCTCCAACAGTTCCAGATGCGGTGCTAGCCGTTATAACGGACACAGGCGCATATGCGTAGTTTCGTGAAGGCTTCATGCGGTTCATGCAGACCTTCCAGGGAGCATCGTCGGTTGCAAAATCTATGGAAGAGCTCACACATATCTTCCAGTAGCAGCATCCACCTACGTTTTCGGGGGATAGAGGATGAAAGGCTGCAGAGTCATGGCTGGATTCGATGCAGACAATATTCGACCATCTAGAGATGCCTTCTAGGAGGAGGTTCAAGCTCACTACATACATGTTGCGTGATTCTTCCAAGAGGTGGTGGGATGTTACCACCTAGTCTGAGTATCACCGTGACATGGCATGGGAAGATTTTCAGGCATCCTTCTATGAATTCTTCTTTCCAGAGATGCTGAGGGCAGAT
Source organism: Viscum album (assembly GCA_963277665.1). Taxonomy (NCBI): domain Eukaryota; kingdom Viridiplantae; phylum Streptophyta; class Magnoliopsida; order Santalales; family Viscaceae; genus Viscum; species Viscum album. The sequence continues at coordinate 932,176,756 of OY728137.1, forward strand.
CAAGCTTGAGATTTCATGAATCTGCAGCAAGGCACCATGTCAGTGATGGATTATTCTGCTCGCTTCACTGAGCTTTAGTGTTTTGAACCCGTTCTGGTGGGTGATGAGGCGTTGAGGGCTAGACGCTTTGAGGATGGTCTTCGATATGAAATCCGAGTGCTGGTAAACGTTTTTAGGTAGCCTACCATGCATGCTATTGTGAACCAGGCACTGATTACAGATCGGAACCTATGGGAATCTAGTGGTGTGGGCCAGGGTGGTTCAACAATAGTTTTTGGTACTATTTCTACAAGTAAGATAAATAGATAGATGGATTTCTATCACGGGGGCAGTACTAGCCAGAATAATTCTACAGGTGGCCCGACTATTTGCTACCAGTGTGTTAGCAAAGGGGAAAAAGTGACCTCAGTGTCCTTGAGACCCAGTGGAGTGTCGATCTTATAGCAAGATAGGTCATCTACAGTGCTTTTGTAGGGAGTTTTTACCAGTGGCTAGTGAGAGGGGTTCTGTGCAAACTCTGCATGTGGGAGCAGGACCAACAGCTTCTTACTAGTCGAGAAACTGGAATATGTCAGGGTGTGCAGGTAGAGATGGTGGTTGTGGCCATGGTAGCTAGACACTGGGATGTCAGAGGCAGCAGGACAGGTTAGCTCAGGGTAGCCAGGCTATGTTGCAGGGCCGCGACACTGGGCAGGCATATGCAGTGCAACAGACCCAACAGGAGCAGGAACCCAGACCTTCCACTATCATAGGTACTATTCTAGTTGCTTTTGTTTTATCTTCTACACGTTTTGATACTAGTGCTACACATAGTTTTATATCTGTGGACATTGTGGAGAGCCTTGGGATTTGTGTTTCTTCTTATTCTTATATCATGATGCTATACACTTCGTTGGAAGTGAGGACGGTTGGTGCACATCAGTGCAAGGAGTTCCCCCTTGAGGTTGGTGGGTGTCACTTCCTATGGGACCTCTTTGTCTTAGAGATGACAGCTTATGATTTCATTCTTGGGATGGACTGGTTGGTACCCTTCCGAGCCTTTGTGGATTTCTATCATCGCAGGGTGAGTTTCACGTCACCAAAGGGCAGAGAGTTTCTATACAAGGGTGAGTGGGATGTCCAGGTGAGCCAAGATGGACCCGAGCATCGTGGGAGAGGTGGAGTGACAGCCCAGATTGCGAGTTTATATCTAGATGATTAGGGGACTTGTCAGAAAGATTTCCCTCCAGTAGTTGATCATTTTAGGGATGTCTTCCCGGACGACTTTTCAGGTCTTCCTCCAGAGTGAGAGGTGGATTTCTCTATTGATATTGTTCCAGGAGTGGAACCAGTGTCCATTCCTCCTTATAGGATGGCCACACCTGAGTTGCAGGAGCTCAAGAGGAAGTTAGAGGAGTTGTAGGCAAAGGGTTTTATCCGACCCAATACTTCTCCTTGGGGTTCTCCGGTCCTTTTTGCGAATAAGGTGGACAACACCCTCAGACTCTGTGTGGATTATCAGAAGATAAACCAGCTGACGGTTAAGAACCGATATCCCTTACCAAGGTTTGATGATATTTTTGATCAACTTCGGGGAGAACGAGTGTTCTCGAAGATTGAATTGAGATCCAGATATCATCAGTTACGTGTTAGACCATTGGACATACCGCTTACAGCTTTTCGGAGCAGATATGGTCTATACGAGTACTTGGTTATGCCGTTTGGACTCACGAACGCGCCAACAGTTTTCATGGAACTGATGAATAGTGTGTTCCATCCTTATTTGGATTCTTTTATGGTAGTCTTCGTGGACGATATCTTGGTGTACTCTCACACTCGACACGACCATGCCACCCATCTTGAGATTGTTTTGAGTACACTGAGAGAGCATCGACTATATGCTAAGATCTCAAAGTGACACTTTTGGATGGACTATATTCACTTCCTGGGTCATATTATATCAGAGGCAGGAGTTGAGGTAGACCTAGAGAAAGTGAGAGCGGTAGTTTCCTGGGAGCATCCTAAGAATGTGTTTGAGATACGGAGTTTCTTAGGGCTGGCTGGTTACTATAGGCATTTTATACAGGACTTCTCCCACTTAGCAGCACCGTTGACGGGTTTGACTAAGAAGGATGTGAAGTTCGTTTGGTCAGGAGCTTGTGAGACAGCCTTTCAGGAGCTGAAGGGTAGGTTGACATCAGCACTGGTCCTAATACTTCTAGAGCAAAGTAAGGGCTATACATTTTATTGTGATGCATCAAGTATTGGGCTGGGTGCAGTGCTGATGTAGGGCGATCGAGTAGTTGCGTACAGGTCTCGACAGTTGATGACACAAGAGAGGAATTACCTGACGCATGATCTCGAGTTGGCTGCAGTTGTTCATGCGTTACACTGTTGGAGACATTATCTATTGGGAGAAAATTTTGTGGTGTTCACAGACCAAAAAAGTCTCAAGTATATCTTTACTCAGCGTGACTTGAATTTGAGACAAAGAAGGTGGGTCGAATACCTTCAGTCCTTCGACTTTGAGCTTGCCTATACACCTGGTAAGGGTAATGCAGTTGCTGATGCACTGAGCAGGAAGACTCTGATACAGGCAGTTCATGAGGCTAGTGGTGAGTGGCAGCTTATGGATTTGTTCTCTGAGATGCATTTGGAGGTGCATGATAGTCAGGGGAAACCTATATTTCTTCCTTATCTATGACTTCTACCCTCCTGGATAGAATTAGGATGAGACAAATATTGGGTTCAGAAGGCCTAGTTCTACGGGAGTTGATGGAAAGTGAGGACCCTCCTCCTAGGTGGACGATAGGCAATGATGAGGTACTGCGTATCCATGGATGAGTGTGGGTTCCAAGGGATATACATGAGGAGATGATGCGGGAGTTTCATACTTCAGCTTGGTCAGTTCATCCTGGAGTCACCAAGATGTACCGTGACTTGAGACATCAATATTGGTGGCCAGGTATGAAAAGAGAGGTAGCTGGTTTTGTTATGAGATGTTCCACCTATTAGCAGGTGAAGGCGGAGCATCAGAGGCCAGCTGGACTGTTATAGCAGTTACCCATTCTGGAATGGAAATGGGATGATGTCACGATGGATTTTGTGACCGGATTGCCAAGGTCACCTCGAGGCAATGATGCTGTGTGGGTTGTTGTGGAAAGACTCATGAAGGTAGATCACTTTTTTCCGATCAAGGAGACCTTCAGTGTTGATGATCTCAGGAATATGTATATCCAAGAGGTATTACGCCTTCATGGGGTCCCTCATTTTATCATTTCAGATAGTGACGCCTGCTTTACATCTCATTTCTGGCAGAGTTTTCAGAGGGCACTGGGTACACAGGTGCTTCTGAGCACAGCTTACCACCCTCAGACTGATGGCTAGTCAGTGTGTACGATAAAGGTGCTTGATGACATGCTACATGCATGCGTCCTAGACTTTGGGGGCTCTTGGGAGAAGCACATAACCCTGTTCGAGTTTTCCTATAATAATAGTTTTCAGGAAACTATTGATATGACACCTTATGAAGATTTATATGGTAGGACATGCCGATCACCTTTGTGCTGGATGGAGGTAGGTGAGACAGCTTTACTGGGAGCACGTCTCATGCAGGAGACTTCAGAGCAGGTCCAGTTGATATAGAAGCAGATGTATACTGCGCAGTCTCATCAGAAATCTTATGCTGATCACTGCAGAAGATACTTGGAGTTCGTGGTCAGGGATCAGGTTCTCTTGCATGTTTTAACGAGGTTGGGACACAGGCAGATCAGGAGACAGAGTAAAATTTCACTGAGGTATGTCGGGCCATTTGAGATTCTGGAGAGATTCGGGTCGGTTGCCTATAGGTTGTAGTTACCATAGAGGTACTGGGCCATGCACGACGTCTTCTATGTATCTCAGTTGTGCCGTTATCATTCAGACCCATCTCACGTCTTTCAGCTTGAGGAGGTTGAGCTTCAGGTCAATGTATCCTTTGAGGAGCATCTGATTCGTATTGTTGATAGGAGCATGAAGGTTTTCCGAGTCCGGTCAGTTCCTCCCATATGGGTGCTATGGCAGCATGGCTGAGTGCAGGATAAAACATGGGAGTGGGAGACCGACATACGTGCTCAGTGGCCAGAGTTGTTCACAACTTTATCTTCGCCACCCTTGTAAGGGAAATTCGGGGACGAATTGCTTTAAGGGGGGAAGTTTGTAAGAACCCGGTTCTTATTCTTGAGGTATGAGTTTCTTATTTTCCTTTTTCCTTAAGTGTTTTTGAGAAAATAAGGAAAATGGTGGAAAATCCAAAATTTTGTGGGTACACACTGTGTACTTTTCCACACGCTGTGTATTTTGGCCGTGTGGGATGAGTATACAGGGCGTGTAGGCCTGTCAGCGATGAAGGGTGTAAAAACTGACTACACACCGTGTACTAGGTATTTACACGCCGTGTAATTAGTCAGTAGGTGAACATTAAGGCAGTGGAGGCAGCCGCCAGCGGAGCGACCGTACGCGCCATGTAATTAGATATACACGCTGTGTACTCATGTCGACAGATGAATAGTGCCGTGGTGGAAAGAAGCAACCATGGGAACAATTTAAAAAATAAAAAGTACACACTGTTTACTTGAGAGAACACACCATGTAGTTTGTTTTTTCCCTTAAAATGGGTAGTAGCCTCCTCATTTGGCAGAGGAGGCTTTGAGTTCATTTTGGGGCTCAGGAGGACGACTGAACCTTGGAGGATCACCCGATCGCGCACCAGGAATCCAATTCCACCTCCGTCGATCATGTTGGGACCGTACAGGTAATCCCTACCATCTCCTTGCGATTTTCTTACCAATTATTTCCCAAGGGAAAGTTATTTGAGTTTGAATTAGTGAACGTTTATCCCAGATCTACGTCATTCTTGGACGATTCGGGAAACATCGTTCACGTATACCGATCAGAGACAATCGAGGTAGGTGGTCTGATGTTTCTTTCAAATTTTGTGTTGAAATTATGTACTGTTGTGCTATGCGCCCATGGTTGGGGTATCATATGGCTAAGGCATTTTCTAAAAATATATCTAGAATTGTATAGATAATCTAATGATAATTTTAAAACTGCTGTATGGGATCACTGCTTGGATCCAAAACCACCCCGAGGGTGCATTCCTCTGTTTAGCTATTTGGCCAGGATACCCGAGGGTATGCCATGATTATATTGTGAGTTTAATTTTCTTGAGAGAAATTTTATATAAATTGGTTGTTTATGCTTTGGTCTCGGCCCGGTTCTATTATCCCGAGGGCAGTGTTCTATTATCCTGAGGTCAATGTTTCATATGCCTGAGGGCAGTTGTTTCCATGCCTGAGGGAATTATCTCGTACGAATGAGGGAAATATTCGTTATGCCTGAGGGAAATCTCCTAAGGGCGTGATTCTGATTAGCCTGAGGGTCTGATTCTGTTATCCTGAGGGCAAGATTCTGATTACCTGAGGGTAAGGTTCGGCATGTCTAAGGACACTGTTTATTTTGTATATTCACTGTGGTGATTTTTGATGTTGTACCTGCCAAGCCGAAGCACAAGATTGGAGGTGATAAGTAATGATTAAAATGGAAATGAAACTGGTAGTGATAGTTATTTTTGAGTACTTACTAGTTTATTGCATTTACTTTTGCACACTGCTATTGCATATTTTCACTGACAGTTGGGCACATGCCTTTGGTGGGTGCCTACTGGGATTTATTTATCACACCCTATTTGGGTCATGTCTTCGGCCTAAACAGACTATATTACTGCAGGTGTCGATAGGGGAAAGGGTCCTTTTATAGGTACATGATTGTAGTAGAGGAGTAGGAGAGCATTAGACCGAGCTTAGGCTTGCTATGCTGCCGCGTTCTGTTTACTCTGCTTTGTTTTGTTTGGCTGTACCTTGTACTTTGAGTTGTATTGTATTGTATTGCAGTGTATCCTGTTCTAGATGCTTTCATAGAATTAGTGACATGCTGCATCTTTATATATAATACCACTGGTTCTCTTTTACTTCACTTTTCCAATTCAGTTGTATATTGTTAACTACTTCCGCTGTTGTATGTTATTTATCTTTTCCACTGCACTACACTTTGACAAATGAGGGCATAGTTTCCCCACTATTAGACTTGGGCCCTTGCTATTAGTCGGTAGCCTCTGGTGTTTGGGGAAATGCGCTTGAGGTCATGTGACCAACCGGTTTCGGGGCACCCATTGAGTGGCTTCTGGATCTGGGACGTTACACACACAGGATCTCTAGGAGCTGACACACACATGATCGTTAGGATCTGACCCACACAGGATCTCTAGGAGCTGAACCACACAGGATCGCTGGAGATGACCCACATAGGATGGCTAGGAGCTGACCCACACAAGATCGCTAGGAGCTGACCCACGCAGGATCACTGGAGCTGACCCACACAGGATCTCTAGGAGCTGACCCCCACAGGATTTCTAGGAGCTCACCCACACAAGATCGCTAGGAGCCAAACCACACAGGATCAGTAGGAGTTGACCCGCACAGGATCACTAGGAGCTGACTCGCACAGGATAGCTAGGACCACTCTTCTCATCACAGCCAGCTACTGGGTTTCCTCACTAGGTTTTCTCATCTCTGGGAGAGTCCGCTCCCCAATCCATTGGTCGATTCTCCAACTACCAGAATGTCCCACAAAGAAGTATCTCAAAGGACCGCCATGTCATAGGGGTCCAAACACAATAGACGATGCATCAATCAGACGCCCGGTCTGTGAGTTATTATCCTTTTAGTCTCGAGGGTCTGGTTGGATTAATTCTCGATCCAACCCGAACATTCCCCAAATTTATCCAAATTTCTAGTGGGGTATACCAAAGGGACCGCCTCGCTCCAAGGTTTACAGTGCCATTGAAGGTTCATCAAACAGACATCCGGTGCCAAAGTTATGGCCAAAAGAGTGTAAATGAGTCGAAGTGGGTCTGGGTCCGGTCTCACCCGGTCGGATTGACCCGGCCTGGGTCGACCCGGCCCGACCCGCTGGGTCTGGCCTGGCCCGTTGGGCGGCCCAACCCGCACTGGGTCCAGCCCGACCCACGCTGGGCGGCCCATCCGCGAGGGGCTGCGGGGGTCCGCTAGGGGCGCGAAGGCCGTGAGGGCCACTGGGCAGCGTGGCCGTGGAGGGGTGCTGCGAGGGCGGCTCGGCCACGGAGGGTTCCGTGAGGGTGGTTCAGCTCGGGGGTGCCGTATGGGAGGCTTGAAAAGGCCACGGGCGGCGCGGCGGGGCCACAGACGACAACAGAGGTTCAGGAGGCGAGGCCACGGGCGGCAGCTCGGCTGCGGACGACAGCGGCGGCTCGGGCGGCAGCTCGGCCATGGACAATAGCGGCGGCTTGAGCGGCGAGGCCACAAGTGTCAGCTCGGCTGCGGACAGCGGTGAAGACTTGGGCAGCGTCTTGGCCATGGATGGCGATGGCGGCTCAGGTGGCGGCGTCTCAGGTGGTGAGGCCGTGGGCAGCGGCTTGGCTGCGAATGACAGCGGTGGCTCGGGCAGTGCCTCGGCCGTGGACAGTGGGGCCCGTGCCTTCGCCGGTGGCTGGTTTATCCAGCCTCTCACTTTGTTCGTCGTCATGGTGTAATCCACTTTCTTCTATTGCAAAGAACACAATAAGGAAGAATGACAGAGGGGTCAGGCCATGTTTGTTTGGCCCGCACCCTCTGTGTTAGAGCGACAACAAGCGACTCAACAATAACAGGAGTCAAGAATGACAAACTCTTCAATTTAATACGAATCGTGGATCAACTCATTTTGGTTGATCCACATTCACCATTCTTTTGAAGAACGAGGAAATTAAACAAGAGAAATAAAGAATTTAATAATAACCCCCTGCCTTGGATTGTTCGTTGATGTTGGCATGAGAAGGAAGTATGGACGTAGATTCATCATAGATGAAGACGTCATATGTTGGAGGAAGTCGAAGATATTAGTGTTCATCGTTCCTGCCACACGTCTCCAATCCCGGGCTCATTTGTTGGTTCTTCATAGTCGAAGGCGTTCTTCATTGGCGAGAGTGTTCTTTGTTGGAGGATGAGATTCTCAACGATTCTCCAAAGAGTTCTCACCTTCTCCTTTTCCCACAAAAAGAAATAGGTGCTAATATAATTTAACTTAAGAAGAAATTATGTTGGCACACACACACACACATGTTGGAAAAATTAATGTATGGCATTGAAACAATTAATGTGGAGGAATCTCAATAGGCTCCTCCATATGAAAGAGGGAGTTGAGAGGTTTCTCCCTCATTAAGAGGGGAGTTCAAGAGGTTTAAGCCTCGGGTGGTCCCCACCACCATAACCTCTCATGGGAGGTTAATTCAGGTGGTCCCCACCTGTGAAACTTCCACATGGGAGTTTCAAAACAAAACAAAATAAAATGTTACACATGTTATTTTATTTTATTATTTTAATGAAAACCCAAAAAAATTAACTTTCACCCTCAACCAACTACCGTCGAGGTGAAAGTCTTCTTAAGAAAATACTGGCGCTACGATTTCAACGATGCCCTCTGATTTGAATTCTGAGCAATGGTTTAAAATTTAGAAAAAACCCGCTCACACGTTTACTGAACGTACCCAAAATAAAGTTCAGAAATTCATTCTGGGCACTTTAGGCCTCAGAATCACGCGTCGTAAATTTTCGCGGACTCGTAAAATTCCCATTTATTTTAAAAAAAGTTTACATGGAAATTATGGGTCTTTACAATGAGCTTATAATTAATATTATAAAAATATTAAAAATATTAATATCACACACACAATTTTCAGATATAATTGATTATCATCCAAACAGAGTCTCAAATCGAAAATCTAAGATCACGGTTGAATACAAAACGTGGGATTTACCCTAAACGAAACTTAAATTTGGCTGACGACAAATGTTTGGATGAGGAAATCGTTAGAGAATGTGTTCTGTAAATTAATTAATTAATTAATTTAATTAATTCATTTAATACCTTTAACCAAATATTTTCTATATAATTGTTGCTATTGCAATTCGTCAAGGTTAGTCACATCACCCTGAGAGCCTTGAGAGGAGAATTGGATGTTCTTCGTTAGCCAATCAGAATCAAACGATGAACAATGATTAGATCAAGATGGATCAAAATGCAGAGAACACGACAAGTATTCTCCATCATTGGTGAATGCGTTCTTCACAAACAATCGATCCATAATCAAGATCGGCCTCGTCAATTGCGATTTCCACCCTTGATTAAAAGTTTGAGAATGGATTTTATCTGCTATTCTTGTTATGCGATTTATCTCTTCTTTTACATGAGCCTTATTTCCTGTTATAATATTAATTTAATATCTCTCTCCGTGTTGCATATATTATCACACATGAAAATCTATGATCTATGATTGTTGGCCAAGAAAGCTTGACCAATTATTGATTTACTTTGTTCTTGTAATTTCCCTCACTCTATTCATTACATTCTTCATTATTGGCTTACGAGGTTGCAGTTTGACTTTGTTGGGGCGGGTTTGAATGCTATTTAACCCCAAAATTCATGGTAGTTGTGTGTGCAATGAATGAATTGGAAAATCGAGGATGGAACAAGAAAAATTTTAGGTTTCGAGTGATGCTCAGTGGATACGGGATCCAGAGAGATGACGGGATCAAGAGAAAAACATTGGGAGGCACATTAGGCAACATGAAAGCTTCGTGTGAATGAAAGAAATCCATTTTCTAGCCATCAGAGTCTGAGAAACAACGACTGAAGGTGACCCCCATCGATTTCGGGTGGTCAAACAGAGGAAATCGTGGCAAAAGCAATGGATCTAATATCCTCATTAAGATTTGTAATTTCTGTAGAAAATTCAACAACACAATGTGTGGTCGAAGAACACACGGAGTGTAGTCTCACCTAGCTACGACGACTAGGGTTGTGGGGAAGATAAGGATCACACACCATGTGGTGGGCCTAGATGTCTTGTGACCCTCTCTAGGTGGATAAGCTATGTGCCAACTGGACACATCCAAGACCCCATGCGAGAGGACACACCATGTGCTCTGGGAGTACACTGACACGGGCCGATACTTAGGCACGACCCAACAACCACTAACACAACTAGGAGAACATGGGAAATCCTAGAATGGATGTGACACTCCATTTATCCCCACCCACCCGCAACAACTCGGGTTTCGAGGAAGGATAACAATCACACATTGTGTGGCCCTCCCCAGGTGGATAAGTCATGTACTAGCTGCACACAATGAGGACCTCATGCGGGAGAATACGCTGTGTACTCTTAGAGTACACGAGTATGACCAGGAGTACATGGGCAGGCTCTGAGTGGATGAGACATGCTGTGTGGGAAACTTCAATGTAGTTAAGTTAGGTATGTCCATCTTGAGGGAGAGTTTTAATAATATTTACTTTGTTTTTATTTTATTATGTACCCAATATAGGTAAACCTAACTAGATTAGGAGTGAGTATTTAGGTTTTTAGGTACTAATGATATGAGTCAACAATAAAAAGTTTGACTATATTAACTATAGTGACCCTATTTTTGTCTTATACGACTTTGAAATATATTAAAAAATATTTTCGGAGCCAGACGTTGAAGCAACAAGAGATTCCGAGGCCTGGTAAACCCAAAATTGACATTATAAAAATATTAATATCATGTGCACACAGTTTTTATAGATAATGGATAATCTCCCAAACATAGCCTCAAATAAGAAATTCGAGATCACAGTTGAATCAATAACTCAGGATTTACTCTAGGTGCGATCTAAATTTGGTCGGTGACAGACATTCAGATGAAGCAACATTGATGGGTACATTAAATGGATTAATTAATTAAATTACTTAATGAATTCATTTAATAATTTTAACATAATATTTTATATATAATTATTTTTATAGAAATTCTCTAGGGTTAGCCACATAACCCTGAGAGCCTTGAGAGGAGAATTGTGTGTTTTTCATTAGCAAATCAAAATCGGATGACGAACGACGATTAGATCGAGGTGGATCGAGATGTGGCAAACACAATGGGTCTAATCCAACGCTAATGAAAGAACAATTCACCAATGATCAATCCATAATCAAAATAGAGCTTGTCAATTATAGTTTCTGTCCATGATTAAAAGTTTGAGAATGGATTTTATTTGTTATTCTTGTTATGCGATTTATCTATTCTTTTTCATGAGCCCTATTGCCTATTATATTGTTAATTCAATACCTCTCTCCATGTTTCACATGTTATCACCCCCAGAAATCCCTGATCTATGATTTTTGGCCAAAATTGTTTGACCAATGATTGATTCACTTTGTTCTTATGCTTTCCCCATATCTATTCATCGCATTCTTCACCATTGGCCTATGGGGTCGCAGTTCGACTTTTCCAGGGTAGGTTCGAGTGTGATCAAACCCTATTAATTGTGGCAGTTACATATATGATGAAAGAATTGTAAAATCAAGGATGAAATAATATAGATCATAGTTTTTGGGTGATTCTCCATGGATTCAGGATCTAGAGCAGTGACAGGATCAAGCGGTAGATGACGGGAGGGGCATCTGGCAGCCTGCGGGCTTCGTGTGAAAAAACTGAATCCATTTTCTGGCCATCGAAGGCCAATAAATGATGAACGAAGGTGACCCTATTGATTTTAGGTAGTCAAATGGAAGAAATCATGATGGAAGTAGCAGATCTTGGATCTGTGAGAAGATTTGAACTTTGTACGGAAAAGTTGACTACACACTGTGTAGTTGAAGAACACATGTAGTGTAGCCCCACCTACCTATGGAGAATAGAGTTTTGGGGAATATAAGGATCACACACCATGTGGTGGGACCACAGGCTGTGTGACCCTCCCCATGTAGATAAGCTATGTGTCAGCCACACATAGCTAGGACCTCCATGTGGGAGGACATGCCATGTAATCTGGGAGTACACCAACACATGCCAATACTTAGGAAGGACCAGGTACACAACTAGGCACACAAGCGCGACCCAATGAACACGAGAATGACCAGAAGAAAACGGAAAATCCCGGGGTGGATGAAACATGCCGTGTAGATCCACCTAGATGTGGCGACTAGGGTTTTGAGGAAATTTAAAGATCATATGCTATGTGAGCCTGCCCAGGTGGATAATCCACATGTCAGCTACACACAGCTATTCCCTATGCAGGAGGACATTCTATATACTGTTGGAGTACACAGACACAACCAGAAGCACACAGGAAGTCTCCGAGTGGATGAGACACATTGTGTTGGCACCATCAAATGCCATGTATGATGACATAGCCTCCGAGCTGTTTTTGAAGGAGAACATGACTAGGCAGCGGAGAGGGAGCACATGTCGTGTGGACCCCATACACACCATATACCCCTATGATAAACTTCTACCTTGCTTATCTCATTTGTTTGTATTTGGATTTTGGCTGCGAGTTTTCTATCATAAGTAGTTTTCTGCATAGAGTGTGATGGTATCCATCGTAGTGGATTTCAAGATACAACATGGATCGTTTTGAGCGTGATGATTCTTCAGGTGATGCTTGATGATGAATGTGATCGGGAAGGATTATTAGAGAGAAGTTGGGGTTGGAAACCCCTCTGTCATACTAGGGTGTGGGTCTCCCATACTCATTACACTGGTTTGAGTGGAACCACCCTATGGAACTAGATTATGGGTCCTCTATCTACTGAGTGTCACCCACTATCATACTAGGGCACAGGTCCTACAAGTATAGAGTATACATCCCCCTATTGTACTAGGGCACAAGTCCTCTATTTATACTTACCATGTGGAACCCTCTTGACGTACGGGGGCACTAGTCCTCTATTGATACCTACCGTGTGGCACCCTCCATCATGTTAGGGTACGAGTCCTCCATGTTTGAGCGGCATACCCCTATCACACCAGGGCACAAGTCCTATATCCATATACAAAGTGGAATCCTCTTGATGTGCTAGGGAGCGAGTCCTTTATACGTTTACTGAGTTGGAATCCCCCTATTGTACTAGGGTGCGAGTCCTCTGTTTTTGATCGAATATTATTCCCCCTCGGGCTATGGAGCAGTGGTGAGGTGTGGTTCCTCTTCACGAATTCTTTAGACAGACATGCGAGATGTTGGACATCGATAATGGACCTTTGGAGTTGTAGACCAACTCATCTCCTTAGGCTGGGATGTGAGATGAAGTTCCCCTTTCTCTCTCATCTAGGTTTCCTTATGAGTGTATATATATAAATATTTGAGTTTTATTTCCCTATTTCCTTGGGTTGAGTTGCCTATTTTTATCGTATCTTTCTATTTCCCCCTTTGGTTTTCAGGGCATTATACTGGGTATGCATATACTCACCTCTATATAGGATTTTCTGACACATGTCGTGTCTTATACAAACAAAATACCGATCAGCAGTGATTTTGGTGGAGTGCAGGGATACTCGGGTGTATATACCACGTATGGTGTTTGGAAATAGAGAACAAGAGATAGGCTCTCTCAAATTTACTTTATCCTAGTTTTTGTCAAGTTGGGACTTCATTTCTGGTTGGACATGTATTTTCCCTTTTACATTTTGGTTGTATTCTGTCGTACTCTGATTGTATTCCCTAGAGGTTATTGCATGCATGGATTACTCTAGATGTTAATTTATTTTATTATTCCTATACAAATTTCATGGAGATGGTTAAGTGCATGCATATATTTAATTTAGGAAAAGGCCTCCCATTTTTTTGTTACGCCTTCTCGATGCTTGTCGCTAGCTCCTGACCTATAGAGGTGGGCTTGGGGTTGGGACGACTTGGCCTTTCACTAGCTAGGAAGGTCCTAGTAGATCAGATCGTTAAAGAGTGTTATAAAAGGTGGTTAATCCATAGGTCAGAGTTGGAGTTAGACCCATGGTTAAGATTTGGTTGGGACTTAGGGAAACTATGTCAAAGTGTCTTGAGTGTGAATTTCAGGATAGGGAACTCGGTGTTGGTGCATCGATTGACATATCCATACATCAGGACTCTGAATACCTATTTTTCGACTCTATATACTGAGACATTGGTTATAGGGAACAATGGTACATGCATTATATAAGATTGAGTCTTTTGACTTTCCTTCTTGAGTCATCTCCCCATATATATATATGCTCATCTAACTGTGGTATATATTGATCACTTTCAAGATGCCTCTATAAATATAGCCATCTATATTACTAATTCAGGAACATGATGATGATCTGATGAGTGATGAGGCCTCATTTTAGGATAAGGATTCATGCATACTTAGTGAACTATGCGATTTACATCATCAGAGACTATTGAGGTTCCATGGTGAGCTAGATCCTCAGGTAGTGGAGGATTGGATTGAGTAAATGATCTGAGTCTTCAGGCTCATGCAGATCCCAATTGATCATATGGATATGTTGGAAGCCATCATTTTCCATGGAGTAGTTGGGTGATGGTGGAGTCTAGTTATGTAGACCCATGATGAGACAACACTCTCATAACCCGACTTTCATTATTTTTTTTTGTGATTACTACCCCTTGTTCTTAGTTCAAATTCAGGAGATTATGAAGCTATGGTGAGGTAGTATGATAGTTGCTGAGTATTCCATGAGATTCATTGACCTTACATGGTACTCCCTCAACATGGTGCGAGATAGTTACTTTCAGGCGTGAAAGTTCAAGTAGGGACTCCATAGAAGCATCTATTCCATTGTGGACCCCTTATGCATTCCCACATATACTGGAGTGTTAGAGTGGGCATTGATGACAAAGAGATTCCTATATGAGGTTTTCCATGTAGCTAGAGATGACCGTGGGATTCATGGGGTTGATTCATCTATAGTGGATAGAAATCACCATTCGACAAGATCTCAACATAGGTCTCCTCATCAAGGCCGATCTTAGTCACGTGGACATGCAACAAAAGGTTTTCATAGAGGGATAGTTTAGCTCGAAGAGGGGTAGTGCTATTCATGTGATGGGCATAGTCACATGGCATGTGATTGCACAACCCAATGTTTTGAGGAGGGAAAACAGGAAGTGAATGGACCACCATAGTAAAGGCAACATTGTGATCATGGTTCTTCTAGGCATAGCCAAAGTGTCCCCTAGGGAGGCGGAGTTGGAAGAGGAGTATAAGGGCCCCTAGAAGGAGGAGCTGGTGGTGGAGGGAGGTGCTATGAGCTACTTATACACCACCTCCAGGCGACCCATTCTAGGCTTGGGGATCTAGAAGATGGGGTCGCAGGAAGCTGTAGGCCATGGAGGATTTTGACTAGACAACTCACGAGATGATATGAGGTATGATATGTGTTTATTCTTCACTTTCACTAGTACTTATAAAAATAGGTGTGAGTCACTCCTTTGTTTCCATATACCTTTTGTGAGAGACAGATCTCCCCATTAATACTTTAACACACCAGATTTTGCTATAGGTTTTAATTGTATATGATTATTCAATATTTCTTATCCACTGACAGTGAAATATATTACTTGGTGGAGAGAGTTTCACATGAGACCTATTTATATCACCCCTAGTTTTGAGCACATGAACCTCTATTCATGTATTTTGAATCTATAAAACGTTTGGGTTATATTTCTAGAGTTTTAGAGGGGTTTTGGAATGTTTTTAGGCTTTTATGAAGGTACACGGTTTGTTCACGGTTAGTAGAAATCATGCAATATCTCTAAGAAACCATGAAAGAGAAGACAATGGACACTGGGTAGGCACACGGTTGGTGAAAAATTTGGCTAAATCATGTGAATTCCTAGGAGAAACCATGCTTCTTGAAATAGAGGTAAATACATGGTTGTTGCATAGTTTGTCTAACTGTGTGAGCCAACTTTTCTAGGTATGTTCTTATGATAGTAGCACCACATGGTTGGTGCACGGGTTTCCAAACTGTGAGACCTAATTATACAACATACGATTGGCCATCCTTAAAAAGTGGATTTAATCTGAATTAATCCCTTAAGCCCTCATTTTCTCCTATCCTCTCCATAACTCAAATTCCTTTTTCTCCCAAGGAATGAGAGACGATTCCATTTGATCTGAGAGCAATCTATAGGCGAATCAAAGTGTATTGGAGACCTAAATTTGTCATTAAGTGACTATTTATCTTAATTCTTCTTGGATACAAGGTTATTCTCTTTCTTGGAATCATAGATATAGTTAGTTATGGATATATCTATGTATTATGAATTCTTTTATGATGAAATATTATTAGATCTAGTAAAGGGAAAGCAGCCTGTGATCAGATCTTGAAGTTTTGTTGTGCCATTATTTGTTTTCACCAACATTTTTGAGGTAGGTGGATTCTCTCTTTAATCCACTTTATTTATAACTTTAAGTATTAGTTTTTAATTAAATTATTTTCTTGAAATATTTGTGAAATTTTGGTGTGATTCTTGATGGAAATATTGTTTTGGTATTGGCTTGGAAATTGTGGAAAGTTGATTAGTTTTTGGAAAACCAATTATTTATAATATTAAAATGGTGATTTTAAAATTATATTTGGTTTGATAAATGTAAATTATTTTCTAAAATGATTTAAAATAAGTAAATGGTTTTATGTGAAATCGTTATCATGGAAATTGATTTTTGGTAAATGAATTTGCATGATGTTGGCATAAATAATTTTGCGTGAGTTTAATAGGATGGATAATGGTCATGAAGTTCAACCATAAAAAAGGGGATGGATTATGGATGTGAATTTCCACTATCAATGGTGACACCATGCTTGTGTGTGGATTTTTGTGGTTGTGTGTGTGGACATGGAAAAAAATATTCCAATTCAAATGAGAAATGGTTTAGAGGATTTGTTGATGCATTCCTTGGAAAACTTGTTTATGGATTTGATATGAATTGTTTTTACTATTTGAAACTATTTTATAAAATTTTCTAACAAGTTTTTTCCTAGTGGAATGAGTTGGGAAGTCATTGGGGAAATCTTAACGAGTTTAGACTCACCCCTTGGTTGGGAACTATTGCGTGTTTGTAGATGTCATTTGTCGAGAAACATCTAAAGGAAAGGTATCTAAGTTATTTAGTTATGATTTTTGATAATTTTTCTTGGAATATGGAGTTTGATATTTGAGCGGGTAGGGTGTTTCTAGTTGATGTTTCTTTGGAGTGTTTAGTTTTGTGGTATTTTTGGTCCTCATGAGTATGTATTTTGGTTTTATCTTGTACTCTGATATAGTTTGTTGGTTTGTTTATGTTTTGAGTTTTATTTTCTACTCATGCATCATATAGATGTTTGTTTGGATATTGTTTTTGTGGGTTGGATATTTTATCTTTCAAAGGGAAAATAATCCCTCAAATGTTCTTAGGGCCCTTGGCATTTATTCCTAGCCTTTAGTGTCTTGGGGATGTCACCTATGGCCTAGTATCTCCCCCATCACTCCTCAATCAATGAGGAGGGGTGGGATGTTATAAATGGTATCAGTTTTGGACGGTCCAAATATCTTTTTGAGACAAATGGTATCATCTTTGTTTGGTCTATATATCTTTTGGGAAAAATTCTATCACAATTGTTCGGTCCTTGACATAGGAAATGGTGTCAGTTTTTTTGATCCTAGAGTTGGAAATAGTATCATTATATCTCTTAGGATGGTATTAAGGAGTATTATTATTAGAACATAAAATTTATAGGATAAAAAGGTATATTTAACCACTTTATTATGAACTTTAAGTTACCAGGGAGTTTGGGTACATGAGTATTTTTGGACACTTTTAGGCGAGTTGTCATCTCATTATTATGGGTTTAACTAATGAGAGTTTCATGACATGCATTGATAGTAAGACTTCCCAATAGTACTAAATTATTAATTTTGAGTTAATGAGTTTATGAAATGGAAAAAAAGTGTATTTTAAAAAATAGTGAAAATTGTTGATTTTGAAAAGAATGGTTGTAATATTTTCAAAAATGGTTGAAATGTTGATGATGGTTCTATTGTGGAAAGCTATATTATTAGAGATGTTGATGTGTTAAATTGTAATTACTTAGCCTTTAGTTTTTAATGAGTGATATTAAATAGTGTTTTATTCTGGTTATAGTTAATGGCACCTATTAGGTGTCATAGAAACCAACCTGAAGAAGATATCGAGAATGTGGTTGTACCTAAGCCACAAGTGAACCAAAATATGGTACAAAGCATTTTCCATGATTTTCAGGCCATCAATAAGAGAAATAAGAATGATGAACTGTGGAAAGTATACCATTCGGTATAGTACCAAAAGAATAATCCACCCATCCTTCAAGGGGATTCTAAATAGAAAAAAGAAAAAGTTTAGTTAAATATGATGAATCAAATATTCAATTTTCTTGGGACACTAATAGAGATAAAAGTGAATATAGAAATGTATATGCTCAAGAATTTGGTATTCCAATAGTGGTAATTAGAAACTCATTCTAAATTAGACCAAGTCATGACATGAGAGGATTTTGAAGAATCGTTACAATTTTATTCAATTTGAAGTAAGAGAATATCTCAGTGACAGAGTATGTGGATAAATTTATAAATTTACTCCTCTTTACCCCAGAAGTTTTCTATAAGTGTGTCATTGAAGGAACACAATTTTTTTTAGGATTATGACTATATATTTTCTCAAATATTTTCATGATTTGTATAATAGATTATATAGAGATGGTCAATAGAGAGAATATAGAAAAAAGGTATATATTAGGAAATATAGTTGCGGGGAAAATATTTATTCTTATAGGAATAGGTGGGGACTCTAATGCTGGTAATAAGTGGAAGAGGGAAATCTACTTCCAAAGTGGTGGGAAAACTCAGAATCAAACCATGGGATCAATAATCTTCCTCCTAGACCTAAAAGTAATCCAAGATGTTTTCAGTGTGGTTCACTGAATCACATCAAGTGAGATTGTACAACACCGCCTAGAGCATGTCACAACTGAAACCAAATATGATATCTTTAGTGATATTGTAGTAGTGCTCCAAGGTTAGGTTATAGAGACACATCTCATGTTTCTTAGGAATCTTATTCTTATATGGGATGAGTGAAGAAAAATAACTCTATTAATCAAAATAGAGTGAGCCAAGGTGATTATAGGAACACCATGACTCCATAACCAGTGCAGTCTCAACAAGTTAACAAAGAGAAAAGTGCAGCAAGTAAAAAATTATATAGAACTGATCAAATGACCATGAATAATCAATCTGGTACTTTGATGGTGTGAGGTAAAATTCTTTTGATTCTACCCTTACGATTTTTTTTGATATGGCACATCCCACATGTTTATTTCTTCTCGTGTTGTTGATCATATAGGTTTGCATGTTGAGATGATGGATTCTGTTTTGAAACTTCAAACTCATGTTGTCTAATGAGAGTGTGGAGACTTTATGTGTAAATATTGTTCTATAACTATCAACGTTGATAGGTTTATTTTGAATTTTTCTATTCTTTAGATGGATTTCTATGAATTTATTTTGGTATGGATTGGATGACATCATTCAAGTACCACATTGAATGTTATGACTGAAAGGTTAGTTTCACATCTCTTGATGGAATCAAGAATCTCTTTAGAGAAGATTGGGTTGTAAATTATAGTAAAGAAAGACTTTTTACAACAGTGGTTGGAACCATATATTATCATTTTAAAGTTCTTACCTTGGAATCTATGTATGATATTAGTAATGGAGATTTTACAACTATTTTTTACTAGTTTCCTGACATTTCCCCCAACAATTTATTAAGGTTTTCACCCAAAAGAGAAGTTGATTTTATGATTGATATCCTACCCAGGACCATTCCCATAACAATTACATCTTATTATATGGCATCAATATAATTATGGGAATTGAAATTCCATTTGCAATAATTATAAAGTAAAGGGTTCATTTGATCAAGTACATATCTGTGGGAAGAACCGATTCTATTTGTGAAAAGACGGATATAACTATTAGAATTTGTGTGGATTATCATAATATTAACTAAGTTATGATAAAGAATAGATATCATTATCTATACATTGATGATCTAGTTGATCAATTAATGGGAGCTCGATGGTTCTCAAAAATTGACTTACATTTGGGATATCACCAATTGCGAGTTCTGAAGGAGGATATTTTGAAGGCAACTTTTAGAAGTAGATATGACCATTATGAATATGTCATTATTCCTTTTGTTCTTATGAATTCACCAACCATATTTATGGAATTTATGAATTGAATCTTTCATAGATATCTAGATTTCTTTATGGTGGTGTTTTTTCTGATATACTAGTGTATTCTATAATGAAAGTGGATCATGGGAAACACTTGATGATAGTGTTGGGTATCTTTTGGGAACATTATCTATATTCCAAGTTATCAAAGTGTGATTTCTGGATATAATAGATACGTTTCCTTAGCCATGTCATTTATGAAAAAGGTATTTTGGTAGATCTATAAAAAATAGAAGCTGTTATCTCTTGGAAACCACCAAACAATATCTTGGAGATATGTAGTTTACTTGGCTTAGTAGGACACTACAATTGTTTTATACATGATTTTTATCATTTAGAAACACCAATTATAGCTTTGATGAGGAAATTAATTCCTTTATAATGGAATGAATTTTTTTAAAAATCCTTTCAAGAACTTAAGGTGAGACTTACATCAACACCTATCCTCACATTTTCAGATTTTGGGAAAGGCTACATAATCTATTTTGATACATCAGGATCTGGATTGGGATGTGTTCACATGCAATGAGATCATGTTGTTGCTTATGGTTCATGGTAGTTATAGTTTCATGAGAATAATTATCCAACACACAATTTTGAATTAGATATTGTGTTCCATGTTTTGAAGACTTGTCGTCATTACCTCTTTGGTGAGAAATTCATAGTTTTTATAGATCATAATATTTTGAAACACATTTTATCACAAGGAGATTTGAATCTAAGATAGTGAAGATGTATAGAGTATTTATAGATGTTTGACATAGACTTAATGTATACAATATCTAAAGGGAACTCTGTGGAAGATGAATTGATCAGGAAGTCAAATGATTAGTTAGATAAAGAGGATTTTGACCAGTGAAAACTAATGTTAGTTATAAAGAATATGCATCTAGAATGATCGGACCAAGGTGATACTATAATTTTATTTCCAGTTTTTGTTATTCCTAATTTGGTTGAGAAAGTTAGAAAGGCTCATACATCTTATCTTGAATGTGTTTCTATGAGGAAAAAACTCAATGGTGGGGAGACCATTGAGGGATGTAAGCTATATGGGAATTTAGTGTTTTTATTTAAAGATTGGATAGTTTTAAATTTTGATTTTCAGGAAAAAATTCTTAGTACCTACCACCATTTGAGATGTGCTATTCACCATGAGATTCCTAAAATGTATAAAGCGTTGAAATAATAGTTCTGGTGGGTCAGTATGAAAAGATACATAGTAGAGTATATCTCGATATGCCTCACCTGTTAGTAGGTAAAGGCAAAGCATCAACAATCATGGGGGTATGTTGTAGTATTTACCAATTCCTATATAGAAATGAGAGTAGATATCCATGGATTTTATAACAGGTCTACCAAGGATGGTTAGGAAACACGATTCTATATGGGTGATAGTGGATAAAATAAAAAATTTGGCTCATTTAATCCCAATTAGTGAAACTAATTTGGTGGAATAATTTTCAACAATCTATATCTGATAGGTGGTAAGATTTCATGATATATCAGTGTCAATTCTATCTGATAGAGACTATAGGTTTATATCTCATTTTTGGAAATCCCTATAGAAATACCTTAAAATACAGTTAAATATAAGTATGAATTATCATATCCAAATTGATGGATATCCTGAACAAACAATCCATACATTGGAGGTCATGCTTAGGTCTTGTGTAATGGATTTTATTGTCTCATGTGAGGAGTATTTATCATTAGTGTAGTTATCATATAATAACAGTTATCAGTCCTAGATAGATATGATATTTTTGAATAATTGTATGGGTGTCCTTGTATTTATCCATCATGTTGGGTGGAAAAAAGTGATACTTAATTGATTGGATCCATACTTGTGAAAGAGATAATAGAGAAAATTTAGTTGATTAAAAATAGGATGAAGATGACTCAGAGTCACCAAAAATCATATGTGGATCATTGTCGATGAACATTGTCATTTGAGGTGAGTGATCACGCATTCTTGAGAATCTCTCAAAGGCCTGGGCATCATCATTTTTGTAAGAAAGTAAATTTATATCCTTAATACATAGGACCTTTTGAGATACTTTAATGAGTTGGTGAGGTGGAATACCAGTTGGATTTACCATCAAGGTTCAATTTAGTGCACAATTTATTTCATGTATCTCAGATAAAGAAGTACCAACCTGATCCTGACCATGTGATTTTATGGGATCCCATTAAACTAGAGCTGGATTTTACATTCATTCATGCGCTAGTACAGATTGTGGATAGGTAATAAAAGATATTGTGTGGGAAAATCATTGGTCTAGTGCGGGTTTTATGGCAACATGGTCGGATTTAGGAAGAAACATGGGAAAGTGAGAATAAAATGGCAGATCAATGTCCCGAACTCTTCCAGGGCAATGAGGGTTTTCTACTTTTTGAGGATAGAAAGGCCAATAATGGGTAAATTGTATCACCCATATTTTTAGGTATACGAACCTATATTCATGTATTTTGAGTCTATATAATGTTCAGGTTAAGTTTCTTGAGGTTACACGTAGTTTTTCTATGTTTTGGATGCTTTTATAGAGATGAAAAGTTTATGAATGGTGATTATAAACTATGAAGCATCTCCAAGAAATTGTGAAAGAGAATACAATGGACACTGGGTCAGTGCACTATTGGTGTAAGATTTTTACAAATGGTGAAAATTACTAGGAGAAACCATGAATCTTGAAATAGAGGGAAATGCATGGTTGGTGCATAGTTTATTTAACTGTGTGGTCCAATTATGTGAGGTATAAACTTAAGATAGTAGAATCGCATGGTTGGATCATGGTTTTACAAACTGTGCATCTTAACTGTGTGGTGTACAATTGGACCTCCTTAAAAAGTAGATCTAATATGAATTAATCTATTAAGCCCTCATTTTTCCCCTAGTCTCTCTATAACTTTAATTCATCTTTTCCCAAGGTATGAGAGATGATTCCCTTTGATTCAAGAGAGATATTTAGGTGAATCAAAGTGAATTGGAGGACTGAATTTGTGAGTAAGTGGCTATTCTTCTTCATTCTTCTTAGATCCAAGGTTCTTGTCTCTCATAAAACCATAAATCTAGTTCTTTATTAATATATCTATGTGTTATGAATGGTTTTATGATGAAATATTATTGGATCTAGTGAAGTGAATGTGGGTTGTGATTGGATCTTGTAGTTTCATTGTGCCATTCTTTGTTTCCAATAACATTTGTGAGGTAGGTGGCTTCTCTCTCTACTCCACTTCATTTAGAACATGAAGGATTAGTTTTTAATTAAATAATTTTATTAAAATGGTTGTAAAATCTTGGTGTGACCCTTGATAGAAATCTTGTTTTGGTATTGTCTTGGAAATTGTGTGAAGTTGATTGGTTTTTAGAAAACCGATTGTTTCTAATTCTAAAATGGTAATTTTAAAATTTTGTTTGGTTCGATACATTTAAACTAATTTTTGAAATGATTTAAAGTAATTAAATTGTTTTATGTGAAGTGAATAGCAATAAAATTGGTTTTTGGTAAACGATTGGGTGTGAGTTGAATGGGATGGATAATGGTCATAAAGTACCACTACAAAAAATGGGATGGAGTATGGTTGTGTAGTTCCACCATCAATGGCGACACAATTATTGTGTGTGGGTGTGTGTTTGTGTGTGTGGACATGAAAAAAAATTCCAAATCAAATGAGAAATGATTTAAAGGATTTTTTGATTCTTTCCTTAGAAAAATTGTTTATGGCCTTGATATGAATTGTTTTTACTATTTGATTTTTTTTATAAAATGTGCTAACAAGTTTTTTCCTATTGGCATGAGTTGGGAAGTCATTAGGGAAATCCTATAGAGTTTATACTCACCCCCTACTTGGGCATTGTTGTGTATTTGTAGATGTAATCTATCGAGATATAGGTAAAATAAAGGTATCTTATTTATTTAGTGATGCTTCTTTATAACATGGCTTGGAATATATAGTTTGAGTTTAGAGCAGGTGGGGTGTTTCTGGTTGATGTCACTTTAGAGTTTTCCATTTGGTGTCTTTTTTGGTCCTCTTGAGTATGTATTTTGGATTCCACTCATACTTTTATATTTTTTGTTGTTTTGGTTAGGTTTTGAGTTTAATTTATACTCATGAATCATATAGAGGTTTTTTGGTTATTTTTTGTGGGTTGTATGTTTTATCTTTCAAATAGAAAATCGTCCCCCAAATGTTCCCAAGTCACTTGACATTTATTACCAGCATTTGGTGTCTTGATCATGTCACATAAGGTTTATTATCTCCTTCATCATTCCTCAATCAAGTGAGGAGGGGTAGGATGTTATAAATGGTATTGTTTTTGGTCGGTCCAAATATCTTTTTGAGACAAATGCTATCAGATTCGTTCAGTATATCTATCTTTTGGGACAAATGCTATCACCATTGTTTGGTCCTTGATATAGTAAATGGTGTCGGTTTTGTTTAATCCTAGAGTTGAAAAGAGTATCATTTTATCTCTTGAGATAGTATTAAGGATTAGTATTATCGAAAATTTAAATTTAGAGAATAAAAATGCATAACTAACCTCTTTATGATAAACTTAAAGTTACCAAGGAGTTTGGGTACATGAGTGTTTTCGGACACTCCTAGTTGAGTTATAAACTCATCTTCATGAGTTTAGTTGATAAGAGTTTCATGAAATGAATTGATAACAAGACTTCCCAATAGTAAAACACTGTTCATTTTTAGTAAAATATTTTATGAAATGGAAAAAAGTGTGATTTTTGAAAATAGTGAAAATGGTTGATTTTGAAAAGCACGGTTGTAATATTTTAAAAAATGGTTTAAATGTTGATGATGTTTCAATTTTGGAAAGATATATTTTAAGAGATTTTGATGTGTTAAATTGGAATTACTAATCCTTTATTAGAAAATAAGTGAGACTAAATAGTATTTTATTCTGGTTATAGTGAATGAAATCGGGCAGGTTTCATAGAAACCAACTAGAAGAAGCTATTGAAAATGTGGTTTCAACTGATTCACAAGTGAACCAAAAAATAGTACAAATAATTTTATAGGTATTTTAGGACATCATTAAGGGTAATAGGAATAATTAAATGTTGAAAGTGGACCATTCATTCCAGTACGAAAAGTAGAATCCACCCATCCTTCCAGGGGATTCTAAACTAAAAAAAGCAGAAGTCTGGTTAAATAGGATAAACCAAATCTTCAATTTCTTTGGGAAACCAGTAGAGTTAAAGTGAATTTGGTAATGTATATGCTAGAGGATTTGGCATTCCAATAGTGGGAATTAGTATTTAAGACTAAATTGGACCAAGGAATGACATGATAGGATTTTGAATATTTTTTTAACAATAAATTATATCCTCCCACCTTTCAGATTTCAAAAATTATTCAATTTGAATCAAGATAATCTCTTGGTGATAGATAATTCAGCTAAATTTATGAATTTAGTGCTCTTTGAACTGGTATTTATTGTAAGTGCGTCCTTGAAGGCACACAATGGGTCAGGATTATGACTATATTTTCATAAATATTATTTTGCTTTGTATGATGAATTATACAAATATGGTCAATAGAGTGACTATTGTAGAAAGGGATATATTAATAAATATAGTTGTGGGGATCATGTTTATTTCTATGATAATAGGTGGGAACTCTAATGCTGGTAATAATTAGAATAGGGACTCCTACTTCCAGAGTGGTGGGACACCTCAGAATCAGACCATGGGATCAGTAAATATTCCTCCTTGACCCAAAAGTAAGTTGAGATGTTTTCAATGTGATTAACTAGATCACATAAAGTGAGATTGTACGACACCACCTAGAGTATATGACAACTAAAAAAAGATGGAACATCTTTTATTCTATTATTGTAGTGCTCCAAGGTCAGGTTCTAGAGACACATCTCTTGTTTCTCAGGAATTTTATGCTTTAAAAGGACAAGTGTAGAAAAATAACTCTCATCATCAGAATAGAGTGAGAAAATGTGATTCTAAGAACATCATGACTCCTCAAATAGTTCAATATCAACAAGGTAACAAAGATAAAAGTGAAGAGAGTAAGAAATTATATGTATCTAAGGAAATTATTAGGAATAATCAATCTGGTCCTTCTATGGTGAGTGGTACAATTATTTTGAATTCTACCCTTAAACAAGAATTATTTGATATGGATGTGTCCCACTTGTTTATTGCTTCTTGTGTTATTGATCATAAGGGTTTGTATGCTGAGATGATACCTTCTATTTTGAAACATAAAAATCCTCTTGACCAAAGAGACTGTTGAAACTTTATGTGTAAAGCTTGTTCTATAACTATCGATGGAGCTAGGTTGCTTTGAGATTTCTCTATTCCTAAGATAGATATATATGACTTGATTTTGGTATATATTAGTTTACATCGTTCAAGTACCACATTGACTATTATGGATGAAAGGTTAATTTCAAATATTTGGATGGAATCAAGCTTCTCTTTAGAGGATATTGGGGTGTAAAGGCTAGTAAAGCCAAAAAATTTACATCGGTGATTGAAACTTTATCTTATCAGTTGGAAGAGATTACCTTGTAATCTGTGGATGATATTATGAATGGATATTTTCCAACTATTTTTTATCAGTTTCATGATGCCCCCCTGATAATTTCTTAGGGTTTACACCCAAAAGAGAAGTTGATTTTATGATTGATCTCCTACTCGGGACCAGTTCGATCTCACTTACATCTTATTAGATGGAATCAATAGAATTAAGGGAATTGAAAGTCCAGTTAGAAGATTTGGACAATAAAGGGTTCATTTGACCGAGTAATTCTCCATAGGAAACATCAGTTCTATTTGCAAAGAATGTGGATAGAACTCTTAGACTTTGTGTGGACTATCATAAGCTTAACTAAGTTATGATAAAGAATCAATATTCTCTTCCATGCATTGATGATATGTTTGATCAATTGAGGAGAGACCAATGGTTCTCAAAAATTGACTTATGTTCAGGATATCACCAATTGCAAGTTTGGAAGGAGGATATTCTAAAGGAATATTTCAGAATTAGATATTTCCATTATGAATATGACGTTATGACTTTTGGTCTTATGAATGCACTATCCATATTTATTTCATTGATGAATAAAATATTTTTGAGATATCTGGATTTCTTTGTGGTGGTGTTTGTTATTAATACACTGGTGTTTTTTAGGATGAAAGTGGATCATGAGAAACACTTGATGATAGTGTTGGGTATTTTATAGGAACATCATATATATTTCAAGTTATCAAAGTGTGATTTTTGGATAAAAGAGGTACATTTACTTGGCCATGTCATTTTTGAAAAATGAATTTTTGTAGATAAAAAAATAGAATATGTTATCTCTTGGAAATCACCAAAGAATGTCTTTATGAAATGTAGTTTACTTGGACTTATAGAATACTAAAATTTTTTTGTACATGTTTTTTATCATTTGGAATCACTAATTACAGCTTTTATGAGTAAAGGAATTCCTTTCCAATGGAACAAAAAATTTAAAAAATCATTTCAAGAACTTATGGAGAGACTTAAATCAGAATCTATCCTCATATTTATAGAGTTTGGATAAGGCTATCTAGTCTATTTTGATTCACCAGGATCTAGGTTGGGATGTTTTCTCATGCAAGGAGCTCATGATGTTGCTTATGATTTCTGGTAGATACAGTTTCATGAGAATAATTACCCTACAAATGATTTGGAATTAGTTTCTGTGTTCCATGCTTTGAATACTTGGAATCATTAGCTCTTTGGTGATAAATTCATAGTGTTTACAGATCATATGATTTTGAAAAATATTTTATAAAAAATATATTTTAATTTAAGAGAGCACGAATGGATGGAGTATCTGTAGATGTTTGACTTCAACTTAATGTATACACCTAGTAAAGGGAAATATGTGGAAGATGTATTGAGCATGAATTCATATACTTAGTTAGTTAAAGAGGCTTCAAACTAGTGGAAACTAATTTTAGTTATAGAAAATATGCATCTAGAATGCTCAAACCAAGGTGATACTATATTTTTCATTCTATTTTATGTCATTCATGATTTGGTTGATCAAGTTATAAAGGACCATACACCTAATACTAAATGTATTTCTATGAGGAAAAAACTCAATGGTGGCAGACTATTTAGGGATGGAAGCTAGATGCGAATTCATTGTTTTGTTTTAAAGATCAGATGGTCATAAATTTGTCTTATTGGGAACAAATTCTTAATCCCTATGACCATTCGATATGGGGTGTTCACCCTAAAATTCATAAAAATCATAAAGCATTAAAATAAAATTTCTGATGGGTTGGCATAGAAATAGATACAACAGCGTATGTCTCACGATGCCACACCTATCAACAGGTAAAGGAGGAACATCAATGATTAGCGGGTATGCTATAGTCTTTACCAATTCCCATGTGGAAATGGAAGAAGATAGCCATGGATTTTGTAATAGGTCTACCACATATGTTTTGGAAACATGATTCCATATGGGTGATCGTGGATCAAATCACAAAGTTGGATCATTTCATCCTAATTCATTAAACCAATTCGATATAATACTATTCAAAAATATATATCCAAGAGGTGGTAAGATTTTATATCATACCAGTGTTAATTGTATCTGACAAAAAACCTAGATTTACATCTTGTTTTTGAAAATCCTTACATCAAGCCCTTGGAACATAGTTAAATACAAGTACAACTTATCATCCCCAAATAGATGGAAAGTATGAACAAATAATACAAACATTGGAGGACATTATTAGGGATTATGTAATGGATTTTAGTGGCTCATGTTAGGATCATTTATCATTAGTGGAGTTCTCATATAATAACAGTTATCGTACCTCAATATATATGGCTCCTTTTAAAGCATTTTATGGGCATCCTTATTGTTATCAACTGTGTTAGGTAGAAACATGTGAGACTTCATTGATTGAAACCATATTTGTGAAAGAGATAATAGAGAATATTTAGTTGGTTATAAATAGGATGGAGATGAATCAGAGTTGTCATAAATTCATATGAAGATCATCATCAATGACCATTCTTATTTGAGGTTAGTGATCATATGTTCTTGAGAATATCTCCAATGCATGGGCATAATAATTTTAGTAAGAAGGTAAATATATATACTCAATACATAGGTACTTTTTAGATACTTGAATGAGTTAGTGATGTGTCATACAGGTTGGATTTTCCACCAAGGTTTAGTTTAGTGCACAATGTGTTTCATGTATTTCAGTTGAATAAGTACAAACTTGATCCTAAACATGTGATTCGATGGGATCAAATTGACTTAGATCTAGATGCTATGTTCATTCATGTACTGGAATGGATTTTATATAGGAAAGAGAAGATATCGTGTGGGAAAATAATCATTCTAGTGTGGGTTTTATAGAAACATGGTTAGATTCAAGAAAAAATGTGGGAGAATGAGAAGGAAATGGTGGAGTAATGCCCCAAACTCTTCTAGGGAAACATGGAGTTTTCTACTCTCCTAAGATGGAAATTATAATGGTGGGTAGAATGTAACACCCCAAATTTTAGGTACAAGGCCCTTTATTTTTATATATTGAGTCTATATAATGTTCAAGTTAAGTTTTAGGAAGTTCTGAGTGGTTTTGGCACATTTTGGAAGACTTTATGAAGGTGAACGATTTAAACATGGTTAGTAGAAAAGGTGAAATATCTCCAGGAAACCATGCAAGAGAAGATATTGGAAAATGATAAGGAACATGATTAACACATGATTTGGCCAAACCATGTGAATTCCCAGGATAAACCATGCATCTTGAAATAGAGGGAAATTCACGGTTAGTGCACTATTTGTTTAACCGTACAAGTCAACCAGGTGAGGTAAGTCCTTAAGATAGTAGCACCATATGGTTGGTGAACAGTTTTCCAAACCATTAAACCTAACTATATAGTGTATAAAAGTGGATCTAATATTAATTAATCCCCTAATTACTCATTTTTCCACTAGTCTCTCCATAAATTGAATTCTTTTTTCTCCCAAGATGCGAGAGATGATTCCCTTTAATTTCGGGGGCAATCCATAGGCAAATCAAAGTGCATTAGAGATCAGAATTCATTGTTAAGTGGTTATTCTTATTCTTTATTATTATATAAAAGTTTATTCTCTCTCTAGGAACCATATATATAGTCTATTATGTATAGATATATGTGTTATGAATGGTTTAATGATGAAATATTATTGGATATAGTGAAGGGAACATAGGTTTTGATCATATCTTGAAGTTTTATTGTGTCATTCTTTGTTTACACAAACATTTATATGCTAGGTGGATTCTATCTCGACTCTACATGATTTATAACTTAAATTATTAGTTTTTAATTAAATTATTTTATTGAAATGGTTGTGAAATTATGGTGTGATTCATGATGAAAATATTATTTTGGTACTATCTTAGAAATTTTGGAATGTTGATTAGTTTTTGGAAAACAATTTGATTATAATTTGAAAATACTTATTTTAAAATTATGTTTAGTTTGATACATGTAAAGTATTTTTTAAAATTATTTAAAAGAATGAAATAGTTTTATGTGAAATGGTTGGAATGGAAATTGGTTTTTGGTAAATGATTTGGCATGATGTTGTCATAAATAGTTGAGCATGAGTTGAATGGGATGAATAATGGTCATGAATTACCACCATCAAAAAGGGGATGAAGTATGGACTTGAAGTTCCACCTTCAACGGTGACACCCATATTGCGTGTGGGTGTGTTTGTTTGTGTTTATAAACATGGAAAAGAATATTCCAAATCAAATGAGAAATGGTTTAAATCATTTATTGATACTTTCCTTGGAAAACATGTTTATGGATTTGATATGAATTTTTTTACTATTTGAAATTATTTTATAAAATGTTCTGACAAGTTTTTTCCTAGTGGAATGAGTTAAGAATTCATTGGGTAAATCCTACTGAGTTTAGACTCACCCCCTACTTGGGAATTGTTGTTCATTTGCAGATGACATCTATTGAGACACAAGTAAATTCAAGGTATCTTAGTTTTTTAATGATGCTTCTTAATACTGTTTATTTTCATCTAGTGTTGGATCTTGGTGCATATGTGGTTTTTTTGGTTGATATCCCTTTAGAGTTTTAAGTTTTGTTTCCTTTTTGTTCCTCTTGAGTCTATATTTTGGTTTCATCTTATAATTTGATATGGTTTATTGGTTTGATTATGTTTTTAATTTTATTTTTTAATCATGAATCATATATAGGTTTGGTTATTATTATTTTATGGGTTGAATATTTTATCTTTCAAAGGTAAAATTATCCCCCAAATGTTCTTGAGGCCCTTGGCATTTATTTCCACCCTTTAGTGTCCTAGGGATGTCACCTAAGGCCTAGTAGATCCATTGTCACTCCTCAATCCAATGAGAAGGGTAAAAATGTTACATATTGGTCATCATGGTGAAAAATTATGATGTCATATTAGGTATGGATTGGTTGTCCATGGTTTAAGCCCATATTGACTAACATCGCATGTGGGTCAGATGAATTCAGAAAGATGAGACAATATTCTTCTTTGTGGGTGAGATAAATATCATGTCTGAGAGAGTGTTCCTTGCATTCAAGAGGTTTCAACCCATCACCCATCACTTGGAGAGTTTATCCCTTGGTGCATTGGTCTCTTCAGGCATCTGGATTCCTTCATTAGAAAATCAAATTAATATAATCCTTCCTCGAGGATTTTATTGGAATACCTACAAGACAAGAGATAGAGTTTTGCTTCAATTTGAACCTTAATACAACATTAATATCTTCTATGGCATATAGGATGGCCCCTACCGAGATTTTGGAGCTAAGGGTATAGTTTGAGGACCTTTGAGATAAGATATTTGTCAAACCCATTGTGTCCCCTTGGGTAGCTTTGTTTTTCTTCATGAAAAAGGTATATGGAAACTTGTAACTTTGTATGAATCAACACCTGAAATAGGAAATGATCAGTAAAAGGCACCCCTTTCCTATTATTAATGAAATATTTAACCAGTTGTGAGGTGAAAGTGGGTTCTCAAAGATCAATATCAGGTCTGACTACCACCAATTGAGGGTTTTCGAGGATATTATTTTGAAAATGAAAATTTGATATTTCTATAGACACTATGAGTTCTTAGTGATGCCTTTCGGTGTGATAAATGACCCCACTACATTTATGAATATGATGAATCCGATCTTCCAACCATACTTGGACTGATTTGTGGCTATCTTCATTAATGGTATACTCATATACTCTATGTCAGAGGAGGAGCATATGGAGTATCTAAGGATGGTCCTATAATTACTCCAGGAGAACCGGATTTATGGTAAGATCTATAATTACAAGTTCTTTATCTATGAAGTTTAGTTTTTGGGGCATGTAATTTTTGAACACAGTTTAGTTGTTGACCCAATGAACATTGATGCGGTGGTTTCTTGGGATCCACCCAAGAGTGTGTTGGAGGTGTAGAGTTTCCTTGAAATGGAAGGGTTCTACAATATGTTCATGGAAAACTTCACCAGAATTAAAACACCTTTAATATCCCTGATGAATAAAGGGTGGTTTTTTACCTAAACTGAGCAGTGTTAGAGAGTCTTCAAGTAGTTGAGGGTGAGTTTGACCAGTGATCTCGTGTTAAGACCACATGAGGATAGAGTGGAGTATGTATTATATTTCAATGCCTCTAGAGATGGTATTGACTTCATGTTGATGCAGAGAAAGGAAGTGATCACATATGGGTTAAGGTGGTTGATACCCCATGAAAAAAACTATGCGACTCATGACCTAGAGTTAGTAGTGGTAGTATTCACTCTAAAGATGTAGAGAAACTATCTTCTGGGAGAGAACTTTATTATTTACTCAGACCATCAGAGTCTTAATTATATCTTTATACAAAGAGATTTGGACCTAAGATAGAGGCACTGGTTAAGGTTACTATAGGACTATGACTTTGAGATAGTCTATACTCATGGTAAGGGAAATGTGGTTGAGGATTCCCTTAGCAGGAAGTCCCGTTCTTGTTTGGTGGAGGAGGCATATTTGTAGTTGGATTCTTTATAGATGAAACTGGTGGAGGAGAGGGGTAAATATTATCTTTAGTCAATATTGTTGACACCTATGATTATCCAACACATAAGGTAGGCTTAGTTGGGAGAAATCAACTATGCGTTTATTTTTGATCAAATATATTTAGGAGATCTACCAGATATATTTTCTGAAGGAGGGGGGCATGTACTATTTTTTTAGAGATGGACGGTGGTTCTGGTAGTGATGTGATAAGAGGTGATGAGGGAGTTTTACACTTATAATTTTTCTATACATCACAGTGTAGGGAAGATATACATGGAATTTCATTGGCATTTTTTTTATGGGATAGCATGAGATGGAGTGTTTCCAAGTTTGTCTCTCTATTTCTCACATGTCATTAAGTGAAGGATTAGCACCAGGATATAGTAGATTTAACACAACCTCTTGAGATATCAGAGTGTAAATGGGATGAATATCCATGAACTTTATGACAGGTCTTCCATAGATAATGATAGGCCACAATGCTAGTTGGGTTATTGTTGATCAACTCACGAAGTTGGCACACTTCCATTCCATCAGGGAGCAGAGTTTGGTGGAGATTATGGGATAGTGGTATATGTGGGAGATGATCTGAATACATGGGATACCCTCTACCATCACATCTAACCAAGATGTATGGTTCACACCATGGTTTTGGAGAGGCTTGAAGGAGGAATTCAGGACCTAGTTGAGGATGATTATAGTGTTCCACCCCCATATGGATGGGAAGACTAAGAGCACTTTCCATGTGTTGAATTATATACTAAGGGATTATGTTTTGGACTTCATTAAAATATAGTAGGATCACTTTCCTTTGGTAGAGTTTTCTTATAATAAGATCCATGACTCTATTATTTTATTATAACCCTTCAAAGACCTATACAGGAGACCTTGCAGGTCACCTTTGTGCTGGATTGAGATCATAAAGGAATCTCCTTTTGGGATAGATATGGTACATGAGACAAAATAGAAGTTCCATGTGATCCATGATTAGATGAGGACAACTCAAATATGATATAAATCTTATGTAGATCGATATCATAGGGATTTGGAGTTAGAGTAGGGAGACCATGTTTTCCTAAGAGTATCCCCATGATAAGGATTACAAAGGTTTGGATGGGTAGGAAAGCTATCCCCAAGGTTCATCAGAACATTCGAGATCTTATAGAGGGTTAGCGAGGTTTCTTACCACCTAGTCTTACCTCTATAGTTGGATTGGGTGCACAATGTCTTATATGTGTTGTAACTGAGGAGATATGTGCTTGATCCTATAGACTTCATTGACTAGGGTGAGATGAACATAAAGTATAGATCCACCTTTATGGAGTATCTAGTGGTGATTGAGAATTGATAGGAGATGATCCAATGAGGATGCACCATTCCCTTAGTTTGTGTCACAACCTGACCCATCGAGGCCTGCGTGGATGACAGAAGTCTGGGTCACTACTATTCCAATCCCATGTCTAATAGGCTAGGGGATGGAGACTAGAACTGAGTAGAAATATCACACATATAAGAGACCTTAGACTAAGTTACTTGTATGCATGCACCCACATCCACCTCCATGCAGCAGTGCAAAGACAATAAATAAAACTGATACAAAAAATGAGTGCATACATCTATATTACATAAAAAGAGTATGCCAATGATGGAAAGAGTAAAAAGGGTAAAAATAAAATCCCTGCAAAAAATGAAAAATATTCCAACCTACTAGGAAATAGGGGACTGCTATCCAATCATGACCGGTACACTCCTCGGTCTATCTAGTCCAGAACTATGCTCCACCTACTCCTAGTATCCCAAGGATGATGCTAGGATACTTGTAATATGAATAATACATGACATGTGTGGGAAGATACAATGTATAGGTGAGTATAAAAATACCCATTAGGCACACCAAAAATCCAAAAAATGGAGTAACTAATAGGAATCATTTATATCAACCAAAAACTAGAGGATAAAACCCAATCTAGAGAGAAAACTCCATCTCAACCACTCCTCAACCATCATAGACTAGTCAGATCATCACCACATGGTATGTAAAGAGAGATTAAACATTCTACAAGTGATCCTAGAATATCCTAGATACACTTGTAAAGACTCCAAATCTCATAGTCCCAACCATAAATCTATCCATAACAACCAACTTGAGGTACAAATGATAACACTCATCCAAGAGTACACTCTCCAAGAGCCATACCATCCTTGATGGAACTAAACTGATATTTTTCACTCATTGGGAATCACTAATCCAATTTCATATCCCCACTATCCCAAATGGTATACATCTGAGAGAACATGCTTGTTGGGTCTCACCACGTATGAAGTCGCCATGTGACTTAGTAGATCTCAAAACTCAGGTAGTGGATCACTCCTGGGACCACCGGGGGACACTACAAACCCTAGATGAAACACCACATATAGAAAAGGATATCACACTATAACAAAAATCTAGAAAAACTCACTAAATAGAGTATAGACTTCTGCATAGTATTGGCCACACCAATTCCACAAACCCCACCTAAAGAAAACATCACGATAGAACGTCAAAGTAAATTAAGGTCATTCATCTGAGATACACACTTAATTGGAATACTTCCTCATCAAAAAGATCATATATCGATACATAGATAGGGTTAAATTCCTAGGGTGCACTAGGGGGACAAGGGACCCTAAAGGAAACATCCTCCTAGATAGGGGATTGATGCCTGTGTAATTATTGGTCATGCTGATACCACAAACCCTACCAAGGGAAACATGAAGGATGTAAGGATAACTATGGGCCTCTTATAGGGATACATGATCCCAAAAACTATGGAATATAGTAAAAGTAGGCTGAGACTACTCACTTCAGAATATGGGAACACACCCATGCTGCACAAGCTCGAGGCAACCATAGAGGGATCATGATCATATTATGAGGATGTGATGCCACACTGAACCCTCATAGAATTATAATAAGTTAACCCACTCAAGAACTTCTAGTATGAACATATCTAACTAAAGTGGCCCATAATGTCACCTCACATCACATATCTAGTTCCAAAACCATGGAAACCATCATGTCCTTTGTGAAAAACTGCATAGGATAAGCTAGTCTTGGGACTCCCTCCGAGTCCTAATGACAGAGACGCGTAAAGGAGAAAAGTCTCCAAGGTATGTACATGGAGTGTACCCTAAGTACACGACGTGCCTCTCAACATCGGCCCTTGGAAGTCTCCCCTCTATGTACTCGGTATATAAAAGAATACTACATGGTGTGTACCCTTATCACATGACATGTGGCCCCATATGATTTCTTGGGCATGTCCTTGCCCATACATGACTAACTGACAATGTCGTCCTACATGGCGTGTACCTTGGTACATGTCTTGTCTTGGCTATCTAGCCACTTGTTCATGTTCTCATCCCATGATTGTGTACAGAACTCTGTGTCCATGTGCCTATCCATGTGCATGTCTGTGTATTTACACACAGTGATGTCCTTCAACATGGAATCCCTGGACATGTCCCAAGGCCACATGGATTGGGATCACAACATGGAATGTACTCCCTATACCTGACATGTAGTCATAAAATATATTCTTCCCTGATTGGGAAGAATGCACAAAATGTTTTCCTGCACTACATGCTATGTGATCAAAAATTCTAAATGGAAATCTCCTATGAGCCACTCGAAACCCCCAATTTTCACCCAAAAATCACAGATCGACCCCACGGGGTCCCTAATATTCATCTAAGGGATCTAAAACCTTATATAAATGTATAAAAATGGGGTTGTTATGTAAATTTCATAAATCCTTCTACCTCACGGTGAAACACCGAAGCTTTGGGTCAAAAATGATGTTAAGAACGTGCTGCTCTTTGATCTAGTGATGATCGATGTCAAAAACGTGGCTCGATAGTGCTACTTCCCCTCTGTTTGGCCTTGAGTCATCCATCCCCACAAGGGGATCCCCCACCCTCTATTTGCACATGAAAACCAAAGGGAGAGATATATATTAGTTTATTTATTTTAAATAAACTAATATATCATCAACATGCCTGCCAACACTCGTCGTCACCCGAGCACCCAATGCCGATAAACTTTATGTCATGAATAGGGTAAAACCCACATTTTGAACATAACTATGGTCTTAAATTTATGATCCGAGACTCTAAATCAAAGTTATCCCATGTTTACTACAGAACTATATGTGCATGATAAAATAAATTTTATATTTTTCATATCACCGCACCGATGCTCTCTGAGTCCCAAAACGTAACACCCCAAGCTTCCACGGTACGCTTCTCTTTCAATAATGCAATAGCTTGCATTGTACACAAGTTCGAGATTCTAACACACTGTGACCAATCAAAGTAGCCGTTATGAATAGTAATACCCACTTTTTGAAATTATATAAATTTTATATTTAAAAATGGACTTCATTTTTGGATTCGGAATATCGAAATTAGCTTATGTTCAATTTTTGGTATTTTTATGAGAACATCCAATTTTCGATGAATAGTGAAAAATACTTAAAAACAACATTTTTATTCAAAATAATTTATAGTGATAAATTATAATTTTGAGTGGTTTTAAAGTATAATTATAATATAATTTTACCATTTTATCCAATGGTGGTCACTAGAATTAATTTCACTTTGAAATTAGACATAAACAATTGTCAATCTTTTGATTGATATTCTTTCTTAAAAACACGCTATTTGTTTTGACAACGGAAATTAATTATAAAATTAATTAATGAAACTTATATGTTTTGAATTTGGTAAAATAGACATCATATTTTAATTTGGAATATCAAATATAACTTAGGGTGAATTTTTGGTATTTTTCTGAAAAACTTCAATTTTTGATGAATAGTGAAACCACTAAGTGGTAGTTAAAAAAACTAATTTTTCGTTTAAATGAAATTTTACCGCTTCTGTGAATTTAATTTCAAAAATACGACATACATGGTTGTAATTAGGAAGTAAAATTTGGTTCAATGGGATGAAAATATTTTTTGGTGAATATTAACTTTTGAGTTTTATTAACCGCGATTAGAGGTAATTAGAGTAATTTAAGGTAAAAATAATGTTATAATAATATG
The DNA here is from genome assembly GCA_963277665.1 of Viscum album. Taxonomy (NCBI): domain Eukaryota; kingdom Viridiplantae; phylum Streptophyta; class Magnoliopsida; order Santalales; family Viscaceae; genus Viscum; species Viscum album. Next base: position 932,215,065 of record OY728137.1, read on the forward strand.
AAATTATCTTGAAACATGTCATACTCTTATTAGATGACTCATGTCAGACCAAGACAATCCATGGGTCAATTTGTGGGACCCCATGGAGCCACTTGGGTAAGATAATGACATTAATACCTTTTATTTAAAGTAAAAATAAAAATGTCACAAACATGTATTGTTTTACTAAAACAATTTTTACAAGGGGTATAAAAGTTATATTTTTGACTATAAATATAAATTGAAAATATAAAAATATTTACTACATAATTATATTTTTTTTATAATTTTTATACATTAAATAATTTAAATTTTTTATGACACCATGATGATGCAACGATTACCTCATTAATTAACCATTTAAATAAAATGAAAAGATAATATAAAATATAAGACTTACACTTTTAAAAACCTATTATATGAGTATATTTTTAACCATTATCACCTTATCCTCGAAATATATAATTGTGGGACCTTTAAAATCAGAAACTCATTATATAATAAAGTAACATTTCTTGACTTTCCAAAAGTGCCCCTCCTCTCTTCTTATAAAAGGCCCCCAACTCTACCACCTTATTCACACCTTCAAAGACATTTGGCTCGGCAAAACTCTGCCCAAATAATCTATCAACTTCCCTCTCTTACTACTATAAGCCTCACTTTGGGCAGAAGTCTTCCCAAGGAATCCTTTACCTCAAATCAAAAAGAGTTACCCGATATTAAGGTAATGTCTTCTCTTATGTTCTTTTGTTTTATTTTGCTTCTCCAAACCCTTAGACTATTTTTATTTATTTATTTTGTAACAAAACCATTATCTTCAATATAATATGATGTTTTTATTAGAATTATTTTATTTACACTTACACACACCTTCGTCTAATTGTTAAAGAACATACTGTTTCTCTGGGTGGCGAATTACTACCTCACGAAACGATGATTGTTCAATATTCTTTTACCAACTCTCATGGTGGCCATTAAGATGTAACTATATTTATATATTATATATATTATGTTTATGTTTTCCTTATGCTTCTATATTTTTCATTTATGACATACCTTTATGATTTCCATTATGGGTAAACACGATAATTTCATTTTAGGAAGTGCGGACTACCGCCCCCTCAAAGTGATTTGAATCGTTAATGCCATATGTGGGACATATAAAGGATGGAGTTAATGATATTATATATTATATTATACTGGAATTATAATATACCTTTATATCGTTATGATTTCATTCCATTAAATACGAAATATAAATGAAAGTAGCGTTCATGCGCACGTACGGCTTACCGTCTCCATGAACGGTGCATTTCATTACTTACCCCTAAATGTTATGTAATATTATAAATGAATGTATATACTGGATATATATGATATATATGATATATAAATCATGAATATAATTCTGTAGATAATGGATATTCTACCACATAAATAACTTGTAATTATAATAAGTTTATTGTTGACTCAAGTACCAAAGATCGACAAAACGACCGTTATTAACTTAAATAATTACATAATGTTCATAACATGGTAATAAGTGATATAAAAGGAATAATGAACTTGAAAAAGGTTCTTAAGAAAGTATAAATTAACTATAGTTTATTATTCAGGAGATTAAAGAACGACCGAGTCAAGTCGAACATGAGGTAAGGGACTTCGTCTCAATCTCCTTTCATTGAGGCATATTTTGTTTTATACACAACTTTATTTTATATGGTGTATAAAACCCTTTGAATTTTAAGTTTATTCAAAAGGAATATTTTTTATATGAAGCGTTTTACTAAACGACAAAATGGAATGTTTTTTTGTCATACGTATGCGGAGACAACGACTTCTCCGCCTCCGTGACCATTATTTGAGTTTCTGTTTCCTCTACAAGCCATAACTTTTTTTAAAAATGAAAAATAAATACCAAGTTTTACTTTTCTTTTATTTTGGTATTGAAAATGGATTTGTTATATCAATGTTTTGTATTGATATCTTGTGATTGAAATGTGGAAATGTTATGTTTCTTTTATGCATGTTTTATGTGATACGATTATGTTATGGTTTATGATATGTTTAAACCGTTTCATATAAGGAATACATTGGACTTAGTATGTGATGGGTGGAGCCCGCTATAGCTCCTCGATGCATCAGTAGGTCTCTTGAGATAAACTAGTGTCTTGGCACGAGGCCTTGACAAAATCTTATTTTTAGTCTTGGCATGAGGCCTTGGCTACGTGGTTATGATAGTATGGTGTTATGCATTCCAACATTATGAAAGTGGTTATTGATATTGCTTGTGATTATTCGACTAGTAGAATATCCATGTGAATAAGTAAATGGCCTTATTTAATTTTATTTTTGCCATATTATGCTGAAGTTCAAGTTTAAAAGGATTTTATTTTAGTTATATATTGTCTTAAATGTTTATGTTTATTTATGAAAGTTTCCGTTATATTATTATCCTTACAGAGCATCTGAGTTCACCCCTTTCTATGTTTTATTTTTCCCAGAATGTGAAGAAATATTTTATGACTGACCTGTAGGGATAGTCTGAAGGAGATATGAGTGTGGACTATGGAGACCATGTTATTGTAGTTTTTCACTTTATGATGTAATGTAACATTTATGAATGTATCTAGTGTTTCCAAGGCTACTAAACTAATCGGTCTTTCGAGACTTGATCTTTTATGATCATGCCAATGTTATGTAATAATGCACCGACTCTGGGTAACTAGGGTTGGGGCGTTACACAAAATACCACGTCGACTTAGTGAATAGATTTAAAAATACTCCAAATTCTTACATATAAAAAATAGAGTAGCTACAATTCATGTGTTGGGGCATCATAGGATCATGTTGGAGAGATCCTAGGACTGGAGAGCTAGATACAAGCTCAGTAGCCCCACCTTTTTGTTTATCTTATGCTTTTTAGGGATGAAAATATTAAAGGGGGGAATAATGTAGTGACGTTTTTTTCCATGAAAGTCTTTAGAATATATTACGGAATATTTTTAGAGCTAGGAGCTAAGATAATGTGAGATTATGAGGCCTAGTGAGCTTGAAATTTATATTATAAAAATATTAAATATACTAATATCACACACACATATTTTTTAAGAGATAACGGATTATCTCCCAAATTGATCTTTGGATCAGAAATATGAGACTATAGTTGAATCCGGAACACAAGGTTTTCCCTAAGCACAACATAAAGTTTTTCAACACCAGACATTCAAATGAGGAAACCATTGGAAGGTACATTAAGTGGACCAATTAATTAAATTATTTAATTAATATATTTAATACCATTAACCTAATATCCTTTATATAATTGATGCTATATAAATTCTCTAGGGATAGTCTCATAACCCTAGGATCCTTGAGAGGAGAACTGTGCATTCTTTATTGGTGAGTCAGAATAAAACGATGAACGACTATCAAATCGAGGTGGATCGAGACGAAGGGAATGCAGTGGGTCTTCTCCATCATCGGATAATGTTTTATTAACTAAATATTGATCTATAATCGATTTCGATATCTTTTATTTTAGTTTAATTCCATGTTAAAAGTTTTATCATGCATTTTATCAGTTATTCTTATTATGTTATTTATCTATTCTTTTGTATGATCCCTGTTGACTATTATATTGTTAATTAAATATCTCTCTCCTTTTTTCACATGTTATCAACCCTATAAATCCCCAATATATGATCATTGTCCAAGAAAACTTGGACAATGATTAATTCACTATGTTCTTGTTCTTTTCACCTCCATGTTCATCACGTTCTTCATCATTGGCCTATGAGGTTGTGGTTCGACCTTTTCGGGGAGGGTTTGAGTGAGGTAAAACCTCCTAATTTGTGGAAGTTATTCATATAATGAATGGATTGGAAAATAGAGGTTGGAATGGGATGGATTATAGGTTGCGGGTGATGATCCATGGGTCTGAGATCCATAACAGTGATGGGATCGAGCAATAGATAACGGGAGGTGCATTAGGCTATATGTAGACTTTGTGTGAATGAATAGAATCCCATTTTGGCCACAAAATAATGGGAAAAAATTACTATAGGTGACCCCAAAATGACCTTAGTTTAAGAAGACACATCATGTACCCCCCCTAACTGGAGTGTCTAGGGTTTTGGGGAAGATAAATATCAAACATTGTGTGGTGGGTCCACATGATGTGTGACCCTCCCTAAGTGGATAAGTCATGTACCAGCTACACATGACTAGGAAACCATATAGGAGGAAATTCTATGTAAACTAGGAGTACATTAACATGGGATGGTACCGGGGCATGACCAGGTCCATGGCCAGGTACATGGGCATGGCACGACAAACACTGGCATGACCAAGAGAACAAGATCAAGCCCTAGGTGGATGAGACACGTCATGTAGCCCCACCCAGTTGTATAGGATAGGGTTTCAAGTAAATATAAGGATCACACACCATGTGACCCTATCAGGGTGGATAACACATGTGTCAGATGCACATGTCTAGTACCCCGTGTGAGAGGACACAACATGTACTCTAGGAGTGCATGGGCATAACCAGGAGCACATAGAAAGGCCATGGGTGGATGAGACACATTGTGTGGGAACCCTTACACATAGTATATGGAAATATGGACTCCAAGTTGTGTTCGTAGGAGAACATGGTCAAGAAGAGGAGTGGTAATACACACTGTGTCAAACCCATACACACTATGTACCCATATGAGAAACTTTCACCTTGAAAATCATCTTCATTTAGACTTAGATTTTAGTCATGAGTAGCCTATCCTAAGTAGTTTTCCACATAGAATATTATGGTAGAATTAGTTGTAAATTTTTTATATAACATGGAATATTCTGATTGTGACACTTCTTTAGGTGATTCTTAATGATGATAGTGATCAGGAAGGATCATCAGGGAGAGTCTGGGGTTAGCAACCCCCATGTCATACCAGGGTGTAGGTCCCCCATACTCCTTACATTGGTCTGAGTGGGACCCCCCTATGATACTAGGGAATGGGTCCTCTATCTATCTAGTGGAACCCCTATCATACTAGGGCACGATTCCTCCAGGGATAGTGTAGGAATCCCCCAATCATACTCGGTTGAGTGTCCTCTATTTATACTTACTGAGCAACACTACCCGGATTTATGAAGGAATACGTCCTCTATTGATACCTACTGAGTGGAAACCCCTATCATGTTAGGATGAAATTCTTCCATGTTTGAGTGGAATCCCCCTATCGCACCAAGGCATGAATCCTCTATCCATATACTGAGTGGAATCACCCTAACACACCAGGGTGTGGGTCCTTTATACATCCACTGAGTGGAATCCCCCTACCAAACAAGGGTGTGAGTCTTATGTCTATTAAATATTGTGCCCCCTTGGGATGTGGAGTAGTGGTGAGGTGCGGGTCCTCATGACTTATTCAGATATACACATGAGATGTTGGTCATCGATGATTGACCTTTGGAGCGGTAGGTAGACTCATCATCCTAGGATAAGCAGTGAGATATATATCTCCTTTTTCTATCATTTAGGTTTATTTATGATTATATATATATATATATTATTGGGTTTCATTTCCCTCTTTCGTTGGGTTGATATTAATACTTCAATAATATCTTTATATTTCTCCCCTTTTGGTTTTTATGGCGTCTTACTAGGTATGTATATACACACCTCTACATGGGATTTGCTTGTAAGTATCATGTATCATGCAGACAACTTACAAATCAATGGTGATTTCGGTGGAGCATAAAGATACTCGGGTGCATAGACCGCATACGTTGGTCAGGCTTGGAGATTAGGAGTCGATTTCTCTCATCTTTACTTTATCTTAGTTATTATTAGGTTGAGACTTAATTTCTGGTTGGGTGTGTATTTTCCCTTTTACACTTTGGTTGTATTCTTTCGTACTCTGATTGTATTCACTAGAGGTTATTACATGCATGGATTACTCTAGATGTTACTATATTTTATTATTCTTCTATATTGTTTCATGAATATGGCTGAGTGTGTTCATACAACTAAATTAAAAAAAGGCTTCCAATTTTATATTATTCCTTCTCGATGCTTGTCGCTAGGCCCTGGCCTATGGAGGTGGGTTTAGGGTAGTGAAGGCTCGACTTTTCACCAGCCAAGCATGACCCGATAGGTCGGGTAATTACATTAATGGCCTAACTTATATTTATGATTCATATTGTATATTTATCTTCATCTATAAATATAATAACTCGACCTCATTCAAGAGGTATGAATTCTGGGTTTCTCCTTTTACAAACTAGTTTAATACTTATTTACTTGTAACTCGAACCTGAACTCAAATATCAATACCCATTTAAAAATTGAATCAAAATCTCAATACTCATTTAAAATCCAAACTTGTTTAAATAATCATTTATATTTATTATTTTTATTTTTTATAAAAAATTTTATGTAAAAACCATTTAAAACCCAAACCCAAACCCTAATATAACATTTTTATAATATTATTTTTTTAAAAAAAATTATATATCCAGGTTTAGGGTGATTTATAAGGGGTACCTAAACCCGAACTGATTAATAATAAAGTATTAATTTTAAAACCCAAAATCGATTTTATCAAGATGAGTTAGGGTGGGAACCCAATTATCAAGTACCCATAGTGATCCATCAATAAAAAATCGACATCATTTTGGTTGAAGCAATTGACTAAAATAAATAAATAAAACTATCATCACATACATATACAAGTGACGAAAGAAGAATAACGTCAGAAAATATAGCCAAAATGTATTTCTACTATTTTATATGATGACAATCATCATCATCTACATCATATTCATTATGAAAAAATTTATACCCTCATGGATATAAAGGTCATAGTCTCATTTACAATTTTAACTCATGAAAAAGTAAATAGTTATCATTAATTATTGACATAAATAATAATTTATAACACTCCTCTTTGGATATCTAAATATTTTATTGAAATTTAATAAAACAAAAATTTTATGGAGAATATCAATACTATAGAATCACGAATATTGAGAGGTGACCTTTATCAACACTAACAAAAGCATCGATAAATGAGTGATTTTATGAATATTAGATAAAAGTGTTGATAAATGGTATCTTTATCACTACTAAGAAAAATGATAAAAAAATTACCACCTTTATCTGTGTTTTTTCTTAGCACTGATAAATGTTATTTATTAGTACATTTTTTAGCAAGGATAACAGTGACATTTATCAGTATGTGTTTTAGCGCTGATAAAATGTGATATTCTTAAACATAATAACATATTTGTAAAAATAATATTTAATATAAAAATATATTTATATTGATATATATATATATATATATATAATTTACTTAAATATGATTTATATAATACTAAATATGTATTTACACTTAATATATATGTCATATTTTTATATATAAGTTAATTAAAAATTATTATTAATTAAAAATATTGATTAATTAATATTAATAAAAACTTAATAACATTTTATTATATAAATGTTTTTTTTAATTTGACATATATATCAAATAATTATTATTTAATTATTAATTAAAAATATTGACTAAATATGTATAATTATACTTAATATATATATTTGGTAGTTGAGGTGAAATTACAAAGAAACAGACACACACCACACACCCATTGGGATGGACATGCAGGACATAGCCCTCTAAGAGATAACCCACCCATCAAACCCCTTTTTATTTATTATTATTATTATATATATAGGCTATGTAGGCTATTACAATTTTTTTGTCCCTTGCAAGCCCATGTTACCAAATCCCAAAGGCCCCTGAAATCCTGTGCTGACCCATGGCCACTGCTGCTGATATCATGCCCCTGCCTATGGATTTGGTTACCGCTGCAACCATCGTGACTAACGAAGGAAGAAAGCACCAACTCTCTTACGACCATCAAACCCGCAGTACGTAGTCGCCTCAAACACCTGAGGATCACACAGTGTTCGCAACTGATGGTCGTGAGAAGCCATCCCAATCCCTCGGCTGCAGTCCTTAGTTGTAACCAGCCTCTGTCATGAGGGCACCAACCCTTGCTTGAGGCAACCATCCACCACGCATGCCCACTGCCAAGGCCCGCACTGATAGACAACTACAAAGTAACCTCTCAAAGGCGTGGATCACTACCCGAGGATGCGCCAACCCCTGTCGTCATCACCACTAGTTCACCTACCCATACCGCCACCATTAAATCCCTCACATGTCGCCTCGTCTACCAGCCACTGGAGCACTGTCGCATATTTTCTTACCAGTGGATCTCCCGCTACCGACACCTGTAATAGCTTCCTGCGGCTATAGGCCCATATTTGATTATACTTACACTTAATATGTCATATAGTAATTTCACATGTCCTTAATTAAATCAATTGTATAGAAATACACATACCCAAATAATAAATTGTTAATGTTATCATTTTAGATTTTTATTTTTTAATATTTAATATTTAATATATATTATGTTTTTAATTATTAAAATTTATTCATTTATTAAATTTTTATTTAATATATAAAATTTATTACTTTTTAATATATATATATATTCATTTTTTCATTTTTATTATTTATTTCATTAATAATTTTTTTAAATATTTATGTATTTTTTTCATTTTTTCATTTTTATTTGTTTAATATTTGTTTAATTTTATTATTTTTTATTTTTTAAAATTTATATATTAATAACTCTTATTAATTTTTTAATATTTTTTCAAACTATTAATTTTTAATTAAATTTCACTCATTTTTAACATTCAATCATTTAATATTACTTATTCATTGACAATGTTAAATAATTTTTACCTTTTTTTATAATTGATTCATTTTTAATATTTATTCGTTTAATATTTTTTTTAATTTACTCATTTTTAATAATATTTTATAAATGATTATACATTACTAAATTTAATATTTTTAATATAGAAATAGAAATATATATATATATATATATCAAAAAATGGTTTATAATTAAGAATTAATATTAGTTAAAAGTATTGACTTATTAGTCTCAAGTAATGGACGTTTAATATGCATATTATATAAATCTTATTTATTTTTTCAATTTAACATATATTTGTGCTATATATATATAAATTAATTCTGCACACACATATATGTAATTAAAACAATTTTACATAGAAACACACACACACATGATATTTCTTTAATTTATTCAATTTTTATATTAAGTTTAGAAATTTATTTATTAACATAATATATTTAATATATTATGTTTTTAATCAGTAAATTTTATTCAATTTTTATATTATTATTTAATATATAATATTTAATACTTTTTAATATTTTTCATAATTTATTCGTTTTTAATATTATTTATTCATTAATATTATTAATTATTTTTTAATATTTTTTATTCTTATTATTTTAATATTTTTGTAATTTTATCCAATTTTAATATTTAGTTATACGTGTTTATTCATTAATGTTTAATGTTTTTAATATGGTTGTAATTTATATAGTTAATATGTATTCATTTTCATTTTAATATATATTCAATTTTAATTTTTTTAATAATATATATAATTAATAACACTTATTCATTTTTTTAATATTCTTGCAATCTATTGATTTTTAATTATTAAATTTCACTATTTTTAACATTCATTCATTTAATATTATTTATTAATATTTATTTTCTAATAATGTTTATTATTTTTTTGCTTTTATAATTTATTTATTTTTAATATTTATTCATTTAATATATTTGTAATTTATTCATTTTTAATATTTATTTGTATATATTTATTTATTAACATTTAGTTTTTTTAATATAGTTTTAATGTAAATATTTAATATGTATTCATATTCATTTTAATATATATTCAATTTTAATTTATTTAATAATTTATATATTTAATAAAACTTCTTGTAATTAATTATAAAAAAAATTTATTAACGATTTAAAAAATCATTGATAAAACCCTTCCCTTTCTTTAAAATGAACCCTAACAGAACTCACTGAGACGCATACTATTTAGGCTCTTGCAGAACTTGACCTCTACTACTTCTCCCCCTCAATCTTCTTGGATGAACTGATCCTCTCAAAATCAAAGGTATGTGGTTCTTTGTACTCCATTTTAGTTGATATTGCATTCTTTCACAATTTTTAGTTCTTCTTTTCCTATGAACCGTACGACCCCCATTCCCCTTGGCTTATTGGTAATGTAGTGACTTGACCCATCAGAAACGATAGAGACCATTTGGTTTTCGATTACCTTGGTTTGATGTAGTTGATTCCTTCATGTTTCTTTGTTAGACCATGATTCCAAAGGGTCTGGATACTCAACTATGGGTGTTTTTAAATTTTCAAGTCCGTCAGTGGATGTTTCAGGTTTTTCTTCACAAATTTCATCCTTAAATGACTCTTATAAAATCTTAGAATCTCTTTCTCCCATATTTGTTTTGAGTTTATTATTAAAATTCCCATTATTTTTAGGGTCAAACCTCTCCAACGGGTGTTTTGAAATGTGATTTTAGATATAAATCAAAATGGGTTTCAATAAAAAATTGAAAGTAATAAGATGGATTTTCAAAAACATTTGAATTAAAACATTAAAAATAGTGAACTTCTTAGTACCCCCTGAAAATGATGCCAATTTTACATTGAGAATTTTATCAATAATTCTAAATCAAAATATATTTTAATTAAGAATGCAATATAGTTTTCCTAAGTTATCTCTCAAAGAGGTTTCTAATTGAGTTATTTGTAACTTAAAATGATTAATTTATTAAAAATGAATAGAATTGGATTTATTGAAAATAGATTTATGTTCTAATTCAAAATGGTGTTTTATTGGAAAATGAGTGAGAAAAAAGTGGGTTTTGAAGAATGGAAAAAAGTGAAAGTGTGACAGAGGGTTGAAAAGGAAATAATTCATCTTTTGGGAAAAGTAAGAACTAGATTTATAGTAGTGACCTTAAACATGTTCAAGCTATAAGGTTTCTCTTCTTAACTATCCAAAAGATTTATTTCATTAATGGATTTTCAGTACTTAATTCATAATTATGAACGAAGAACTGATATGGTTAAAATTGAAGAGATTCTTTACCGTAATCCCAATGAGAATTATATTTATTTCTGTAAGATTGATTAAGTAATCATCAATCACTAATAAGAAGAGTCTAATGAAATACTAATTGTGCTCACAACCTTAATTTAGTGTTGATAAATTTAAATAGATTGTAAATAATTGAAACCATTCTTAATCAGTTTTGAATTCTCAGAATAACATTCAACATGAAATAATATTTTGATCAAACATATTCAAATAAATGAATGGAAGATAAAACTTCAGTTAAATTGTTTGGGAAGAAAACAAAAAATAAAAAAATTGTTCAACTAAATGTAAACATTCCCAAAATAAAAAATATGAGAGAATCTAAAAGATAGTTAAATATTTTACTCGATATCTCCCAAGTTTAGGTCCCCATAGGTTTATCCTGACATGGAAACATTAAAAATTTATCCTTTTTATCATTACAACTTTTGTTTCCATTGCTTCTTTGAGTTTCCAAAATGAGTATACCTTATTTCTTAGAAAAATAATCAAATTTCATAGAAGTATCAATAACTTTGTACTTTGATTATAAAGATTCCATACTTCTTTAAAACACAGGCTTTATATATTTACACACAAATATGTTCAAACACACAAACATATACATAAATATATATTTACAATCAAATTCTAATACTTTGTTCACATATCAATGTATATACACATTATATCACTACGGAAAAAATTGTTATTTGCGACGGGGTAGGGCCTCGTCCCAAATAGTCCATCGAGAAGGACTATTTGTGACAGGATTAGATATCCCATCGCAAATAGTTTGGCACGCATTGTGTGCCAAACCACATAAAGGTTATTTGTGATGGGATTGGGTATCTCATCGCAACTAACCTTAACGGGTTTTAGTATTTGTGATGGGATCCGTCACAAATAATATTATTTGTGACATAGTTTATCTCATGTTGCAAATACTATATCGACAGGTAGGTATTTGCGACGGTTACCACCACAAATACCTTTTTAACAGCCGCCCCTAATTAATAGTGGGGTGAGTATTTGTGACGAACCCCGTCGCAAATACTCCCGTCATAAATAATCTAACCTATATATACCCCCATCTGTTTTTTTTTTCATTTCACATCTTTCTCGATTCATCTCTATCTAAACTCTCATATTTCTCTCTAATTTTTTTCAAAGTTTAAAATTTATTATCAGAGCCTTTCAGCGTATGAAAGATTCCGTTTTAAGGTATTTATCTATTGTTTTTTATTTTTTAGTTAATTTATTTAATTTTATGTTAGTTATAATTGTTGTTAATTAACGACAATTAAATTAAAATATAATTTGATAGTTTTATTTTGCATTATATATTGTTACAAATATGCTATTTCATTATTAATAAATACTAATAAATTGTAATAATTAGCACTAATTAGTAATAATTAGCGGTAATTAGTAATAAAAAATTATAAATAAAAATAATTAGTAATAAATAGAAATAATTAAGAATAAATAGTAATAATTAGTAATAAACAGTAATAAATTGGAATAAATAGTAATAAATAGGAATAAATAGAAATAATTATGAATAAATAGTAATAATTAGAAATAATTAATAATAATTTGTTATAAATAGGAATAAATAGGAATAATTAGGAATAATTAATAATAATTAGGAATAATTAGGAATAAATAGGAATAATTAGAAATAAATAGGAATAATTAGTAATAAATAGGAATAATTAGTAACAAATAGTAATAATTAGTAATAAATAGTAATAAATAATAATAAATAGTAATAATTAGTAATAAATAGTAATAAATAGTAATGATTAGTAATAAATAGTTATAATTTGTAATAAATAGGAATAATTTGTAATAAATAGGAATAATTTGTAATAGATAAGTATAATTAGCAATAAATAGTACTAAATAGGAATAAATAGTAATAAATAGTAATAATTATCAATAATTAGTAATAATTAGTAATAAATAGTAATAATTAGTAATAAATAGCAATAAATAGTAATAAATAGTAATAAATAGAAATGAATAGTAATAAATAGTAATAAATAGTAATAAATAGCAATAAATAGTAATAGTTAGCAATAAATAGTAATAATTTGTAATAAATAGAAATAAATAGTAATGAATAGTAATAAATAGTATTAAATAGTATTAATTAGTAATAATGAGTAATAATTAATAATAATTAGTAAATAGTAATAAATAATAATAAATATTAATAAATAGTAATAAATAGTAATAAATTTTAATAATTAGTAATAATTAGTAATAATTTGTAATAAATAGTAATAATTTGTAATAAATAGTAATAAATAGAAATAATTAGTAATAATGAGTAATAATGAGTAATAATGAGTAATAATTAGTAATAAATAGTAATAAATAGTAATAAATAGTAATAAATAGTAATAAATTGTAATAAATAGTAATAAATACTAATAAATAGTAACAATTAGTAATAAATATTAATAATCAATAATAATCAATAATAACCAACAATTAATTTTTTCATCATTTTATATACTATTTGTAAGTTAATTTCTTTATCATTTTTATCTAATAATTAATTACTTTTTTTCACAGATCTTTTGGAAAGTCATGTTTTGTTTTCAACTATCTACAACAATCCACAAAACAGATAAAATGATTCTTTATGTCAATGTAACCATATTTTCCATATTCATTGTCTTTCTTTGTCGAACTTCCAACACTTCATATTGATTCGATGTTGTTAACCAAAAAACCATTCTCATTTTTGAAGGATAAGAGAGTAAAGGAAGCTCATGTGCCCATTTTGGTGACTTCTTGTGATATAAAAGACACATGAGCTTATTCTTCTCCTCTAAATTTCAACAATGGGAAAAAAATCGACTAAGAAAATTGAGACAATATGTAGTGTTGGTAGTTAAACATAGAATGACAATAGAAACGTGGTTACATTGGCAGTTAGGACTGTTTTGAGACTTTGAGACGTGTAAGAATCAACCACACTTCAATCTGACACACGTTGTGACTGGTATATATTAGGGTAGGCAGAATGTGACATGTCGATGGCAGCAACAATAGTAGTAGGAAAAGAAGATGCATTGATGACTGGATAATGTTGGCATAATAATCAACCACACTTCAATCTCACACACATTTTATTATTTTATATTTTTTTATAATTTTTTTATTATTAATTTTATTAATATTAATATTATTATAATATTAATATTATTTTATTAATAATAATATTATTATATTAATATTATTTATATTATTATTATTATTATTTTATTTATATTATTTTCTAAATATTATTTTATTAATTTTATTAATATTATTATTTTTAATTTTTTTAAATTTTTTGCGATGGGACCATCGCAAATGTTTTTTTAAATCTCAGTGGAACTATTTGTGACACCATTTTCTACAACATGTCATTTGCGACTGGACCCCGTCGCAAATAACTCAATTTCTAGGAGTGTATTTATACCTTATGTGTATTTATTTATTTTTTTTTGTAAAAAATAAATATTTATGAACCTAATAGGATGGATATAAATTGAAAATGGATCGTTTCTAATCATATGATAAAGGAATATGTGGATGGAGCTAAAGAGGTCACCATGTTTTCAATAAAGCATGCATATGCCTTTCTAAAATCCATTTCCATGTTTACATTATTGTTGTTCAAGAAGAATTCATAAAAAATATTTGGGAAAGAATTTTATTTGTCACAGAATAGATCAAAGCTATAAATATTATACTAAAAACGAGGAAAAACTGAATTTACATACTGAATGGGATGATAATGTGATTTATGGATCATTTGATATAAATACTAGTGTAAATGATGACGAAGATTGTATAAAAGAAATGGAAATGAAGACTCAAGATGAATTTCATGATTTCCCAAATATGTTTGAGAAGTTAAATAGATATTCAAAGAGACCATTATATACCATTTGTATTAAATATACAACATTTTCACCTGTATTGAAGTTAGATAATTTGAAAGCTGTCAGTGGATAGAGAGACAACAACTTTACAGAACTACTTGGTCTTCTGAATGATATGCTACCAGAAGAAAATGAGATTACTTATCGAACATATAACACTAAAATAATGTTATGTTCAATGGGTATGATCTCTGAAAAATACATGAATTTTCAAATGATTTTATATTGTTTTGTAAGGTCAATGAATCACTCTGAAACCATCATAGGTGTGGTTAATATCAATAAAAGAAATATGAATAAATTCATTAAAAAATTGTATGGTACTTTCCTATCATTACAAGCTTTATAAGAATATATGGATGTCAGGAAAATACTTGAAAATTGACATGGCACATAGATACAAGAATTAAAAATGAGAAACTATGTCACCCAGTGAACTCTCCTCATTGGAATAAAATTGATTATGAGTATCCTAAATTTGGAAATGAGTCAAGAAACCACTATCTTTCATTATTTATAAATAGAATAAATCATTTTGGTGTAAAAAGTATTACTCACAGTACATGAATGGTTATGCTGGTAAATTATAACTTTCCATCATAGCTATGCATGAAATATAAATACATTATGTTGTTTATGCTTATATCTGGACCAAAATAACATGGTAATGATATTTATGTCTATTTGGACCCATTGATCTAAGATTTGAAATTGATGTAGGATATAGGTGTTATATTGTACGATGATCATAGAAGAAAAGAGTTTACATTAAGAGGCATGTTGTAACATCCTGAACCTAGATGCCACCAAACCGTGCTATGAGCACGATTGACCACATGGCCTCAAATGCATCTCCCCAAACAATAGAGGTTGCTGACTAGTAGTGGGGGCCTTGGTGTGATAGTGGAGAGACTATGCCCTCATTAGAAGAGTGCAATACATTGGGAATAATAAAAATTAAATATAGGAAGCAGTAATACCATACAACAGAAGTAAATATAGGAATTCCAATAATATAAATAAACCAGATGTCATATCATACAAAAGATGATGCTACATGTTACATGTTCTAGAAAATAAAAAAATAGGTTACACTATAGTCATATAAAATAAAAGAACTAAAAGTAAAAAAAGTCCCAAAAGAAACTCAGAAGCATCACAAGTCTCAGATTGGTCCCATGCTCCCCTGATCCAAAAGGCAACATATCAAGTACCTGTAGGAGGGAACTTTTCCTTGTCGACACCTAAAACTATATAATCTGTTTGTGTCCAAAACATGACCCAAATAAGGTGTGATACTAAATCCTAGTAGGCAACCACACAAGGTCTATTCCAATATATCAGTGAATATATATGATAGGTAGTTTGTAATAATGAAAGCATAAATCTAGTAAGTACTCAAAAATAAACAACCCAAATGCAATGGTCTCCATTTACATTACATTTCATTATCAAACTAACAATTCAATCATAATGAATTCATAAGTCTCAATGTAATGTCTCGGATTTTCTGTGTATTATTTCTAAATATTATGTGGAATTATTTTGAGACCAAGAACAGAGACGAAACATCATTCCGAGGCTCGGTGAGCCCGAAATGGTGGTTTTAACTTTTTAAGTTAAGTGAGTCGGCGTGTGTGCGCGGTTGTGGCAGTATCTAAATGGATTCTTAGATTAAAAATATGAGGGCACCATTACATCTTGGATGAAAACTTTACCTAAGAATGGGCCTAACCTCGACTGACACGGGTCAAGGAAAAAAGTTATTTTTTTCTGACATTTTTAGTAAAATAAAATAAAATAAAATAATTTTAAAAATTTATTTTATTTTATTTGGAAACGTTCATTGTAGCGCAATAATGGGGAAACTATCTCGATAATTAATGACACATCATAATGACTCTGAAACAGAAATGCCAAATCATTAATTCCACATCGTAACAGAATTTTGAAACGCATTCCCTCCTTTTTTTATTTTAAACGAATGTTGATCATTGGAAAAAAGTTGAGGGAAACTCTGTGGAATTCTTAGAGACTTGGAGATAAATCTTGACAATGAACGATGAAGAATCAAAGGCACAAATTTCTGCGCCAATGGAATTGAAGGATCTCAACGGTGATGGCATCGTGATTCCTTCGTCAGCAATTGATCCCTTCTCATGGTAGGGGTTTTGTTTCTTTGTTTTTCTTCCCTTTTTTTTGATTAAATGACGAATGCAGATCAACCCACTAACAGGTTGATCCGTGGATCTTGTTTTCTTGCAAAAGGGTTATTATTTTTCGTTTCCTTTTGGGGTTTGATTTGGGAAATTTATTGTGTTAGTTTGATTATCATTTGATTCGACCTGCTTAATCCTTATAACAGGAGAGGATCAATGTCTTGATGAACAACGACGGAGGTTCATTCCTCATTTTGTGTTATTGTATTTTCTTCCACTTTTCCTTGCATTCTTCATAGGGTGATGAACAATGGATTGTTGTGAGTCTGTTTCAAAATGAAACAATCCCAAATCAGAGACTGAACATCACAATGACCCAGTAGAGGTGCGACGGTGATGGAAGAAAACGAATCGCCTCAGATCTAGGAGGATCATTCTTCTAGCTTTCTTCATAGGGGTGGATTGAAACTTGTTTTCAGGTCTTATCGGAAGCCTAAAAACAACAAAAATAACTTTATGACATTGGGGTGACCTAGAATCTAGAGTTTCATGGCAAGCAGATCATTAGAACAAAGATCAGAGCTTCACCGAGGTGTAGTGGATTAGGTTTGTGTTTATGGAAATTTACAGAACACATGATGTGTATCCTAAAGAAAACACCATGTGGTACTGACGGTGGTGATTAGGGTTTGTGCACTGTATGCGATGAATAACACGACGTGCCTCTAGGGAGACATGGAGTGTGGGCCCCATCCAGTGATAGCTGGAGTTCTGGGCAACGAGAATCACTAACACGACGTGTGGGTCCATACATGGACTCGACGTGTATCTTAGAAGGTACATGGACACGATGTGGGTACACAGTCGTGTACTCCTCCACATGGCTAGACCAGGTCGTCTGCATGGGCTAACCCGTGTACTAGTTACACGGGATGGCACACGTGGGTTGAAACCGTGTACGGGCACACGACCGTGTACATGAAGGGAACCCCAGATACTCATACACGACATGTGGTCTGTACTACATGCAATGTACTTACTTCTCTACATGACATGTTCTTCTGACTCGGGCTATTTTACATGAGTAGTATCCAGAGTCAAGAGACACGGCGTGTGACCCTTATACACACTGTTTATATCTTGGAACGTGGATTGAACCTCTTGTCCACCATATTTTGGACATGTTTCATTTGGGTTAGTGCCCCCTTTTCTCATTCCCCTGAAGGTTATGTATCATTTACATCCACAAGAGTATGATTCCTTCAATATAACTTCCCGATATAGAGTCAGGTATCCCTCTAAGAGGCCCGTAGCGAGATCCACTATCCAATATTGACCCTAGGTAGAGTCAAGTATCGATGTGGATACTCTTACAGGATGCCGATCATTTACTTAGCAGGTGAATCCAGATGAGTCGCAGTATCCACCAAGGCCCTAACAGTGATCCTAATCTATTTATCATGATCTTTCCCCACTCAGAAGTGTGTTCTTCCAAAATGAGTGTATCTATCTCTCGTGACCTTTCCTGACTAACAATAATTCTCGGACAGACATCATCAGAACCATCAGACTCATGGAGTGAGTTCTCCTAGACAAGTGCTATGCAGAACCTTCAAACTGAATCCCTAGTGGCAGTATGCGATTGTGTGACTTGTCTCTAGACTACGGGTTTGAGTTTTTAGTATATCTGAACTTTTTTTCTCTTTCCATATGTTCATTAGACATATAATGTGTAGAGCTAATTGTACCTTTAATTTGCATATTTCTTTGTGGTTTTTGGGGTCCTCTACTGAGTATTTTTATACTCACCCTTGCATGGGCTTTGCCTGCACGTGTAGTGTCTTGTGTAGAAGAGCGACCTTTTGACGGAGTCTAGGGTGAACTAAGAATGGACTGAGCTTTCTAAATTCCCTACAGGACGAGGTGTTCCTACAGCTATGAGCAGCAGTCCCAGTACCTCTTTGTTCTCACAGGTTAGACTTTATAGTTTCTAGACTCTTGTTTTTTGTGGGCTTGTATTCTGGCCTAGTTTTGCTTTCTTCACTTTACTTTCTTTGTACTCTATTGGTTGGGTTTAGTTGTATGCATGAATTTTGTTCCTTAATATTTTTTACATTTCATCATTTGTTATCTCAGAGATGTGTGCGTGTGTACAGGTCCTTAGGCAATGCCTCCCATGTTAGCGATATACCTACTCAGTGCTAGTCACCAGCCCCTGGCCTATTGGAGGTGGGCTTGGGGAGTCGCGACACATGCCCTACTGTGACGGGTCATGGAAGAGTGGTATCAGAGGTGGTCGGTTCTATATTAGGACCAAGAGTCTTTGAGATTGGTTTGGGGAAATAGTGTTAAGCGTTTTGAGTTTGGCTTTCAGGCCAGGGACTCCAGTGTTGGTCTGGGTGACTGACGTATCCAGACACGAGGACCCTGATAACCTACTTTTCAACTCGATACAAGAAAAAATAGTTGTGGGGTAGTAAAAAATGGTACATGCATCATATAGGAATGGGTTTCATTTTCCATATCCTTTGTGTCAGCTATCCAGATATACTCGTTGACCATGGTACATCTTGTTTCCTTATAGGATGACTCCGTGATGCATACCCACTAGGATTCAATAGCTTGATCATGAGGATGACCCCCTCAGTGACGAGGCTTAGATACAGGGACTAGTTCTCCAAGAATTACCTCCTGGTGGTGCCCCTACTATACCACCACAAGTGGAGCAGTCCTTAGTACTTTTAGTACCGATATATGAGGGCCGAAGGCTGAGCATGCTCTATGAGTTCCAGAGACAAAGACACCTCAGGTTCTAAGGCGAGCCTAACCCCAAGGCGGCTGAGGACTGGATTGAGGTGGTGAATAGAGTTTTTCATCTAGTGAGGACACCGACGGAGCAGATGGTAATCCTAGGAGTGATCCTTTTTAGGGTTCAATAGGATGATGGTGGAGTTTGACCACATAGACTCACGATGAGGATACTCTTTCATGGACATATTTTGAGCGACTCTTTAGGGAGAATTTCTCTCCGGTTATGCTGAGAGCGGTGCATATCCAAGAGCTTCTTTAGCTCCAGCAGGGCATTTTGACGATGGATGACTATTCATTGAGGTTCACCAACCTTGCTAGGTACTTAATGGATATGGTCAGGGATTAATACTTCAGAGATCAAACCTTTGAGAGAGGTCTATGACAGGACATCTGAGCTAATGTCGTGCCTCTATGAATTTCAACTTATGATGGAGTGCTCGAGCGTACCTTGGTGATTGAGAGCTTCTTGGTAGAGTAGAGACAACTGACGATAGTTAGTAGAAAGCAGACAAGTGCAGAGACCTCAACAACAGGGAGCCGACATCAGGCATAGGGATCGGGATATGGGAGACGTTAGAGAAGGACCCAGGATGGGGGATCGACAGTCCAGGGCTCTCAGGTTGGATCCAGTCAGCCTAGGGAGAGGTGATGCTACTCGTGCGACGGTAAGGGACATCTCACTAGATACTATCCCACCCGTCAAGGTACTGACAGAGAAGCGATGGATGGACCACTGAGGAAAAGGCAGAGAGTAGAGAAGATAGACCCGCCAGGCGACAGATGTGACAGAGAAGTAGGGAGAGCAATAGGTGGTGGAAGATTCTTCGATCTACCCCCAAAACCACCCCCAGGAGGTCCGCACTAGGCTCAAGAATCCAGGGGACAGGGGCAGGGACAACTGCATGCAGTCATGGCATATGACCCAGGAACTCTAGGGATAATCTGAGGTACGATCTATGTATTTTATACCTTATATTTCGTACTTATTGACAAAGGTTCCAGTCATTCCTTCCTCTCCACATGTCATGTGTGAAACCTTAAGATTCCGGTAGAGTCGTTGACTCGACCCTTACACCTAGAGACACCTACAGGAGGAGACTTGATGATCACACATCTTTGAAGACAGTGTGATCTTTCCCTCAAAGGTAAGAGTTTCGGTTGGAACCTCTTGGTGGAAATTTCAAGTCCTTACATCGTAATTCTTAGTATGTATTGTCTATATTCGGTCCATTCCCAGATTAAATTCTTTAGGCGAAGAGTGCGGTGTGTCCGCAGTGATGGGACGAGGTTTTCCTTTGACGGTGAAAAGGAGGCCCAAGCAGCATAGGATGAGTTCATGCATAGAAGGGTGCAATCGATAATTGATAAAACACTATTTTGTTGAATATTTTATTGATAATAAATGATATAATTTCCTCACATTGTGCTAAATATGTTTATTTATGAAATATTTGGGATTAGATCATTCATTTGAAAATTTGATTAAACTTCCAATTTTACCCTTTTAAAATTCACTGTAGTATTTCGCACATAAATATTTTAATATGACTTATTTGAACATAATATTTTGTAACAGTGTTAATAACGTAATTTTATACAACTTTTATTTAGGACAATAGAACTAAAACATGCATTTGGATTGAGTAAATGGGTCATTAAGTCAATGGTGGGATGGACTCAGCAGAATGAACATGAGTTTTGTATTTGGGCCATAACATCTTCATCCATGCTTGGATTAGGCCCAAAGTTTTAGAGGAGATACATGACTCATTTTAGCGCGAATCATCATTATGGAAGGACAGCTGATTCATGAGTTTTGGTGGTCAAATGGGCAGTGAAATTTGGAATAACATATTTGGCCGAGATTCCCCATTCACACTTGAAACCACTTTGAACCTAGCCTCCCCACCACTCTATAAATTGGTGTTTTTATCATTTGGTGGGTTTGGGACGTGAATTTTGAAGCTTAGGAAAGAGGAGAAGTGGATACAATATAATTATCCAACCATTTAAATAAGGGTAGCTCTTGAAGCAAGGATCCCTTCGACGAAGCCTTCTTCTTCTCCTTCGTGTTGTAATGATTTTGTTTGTGTAATAAATTTCCGTGTTCTTATTTTATTTATTATCTTTTCTTCTATTTTGTTTAAATTTATTCTTCTCTTAATCTTCATAATTGGGCTAGAATCAAGAGTAGAAATGTGATTGGGTTCTACCCTTTCTAAACCTTTTCACATGCAAAATGTTTCTACGATGACTACACTGCCCATGGAAGAGTAGTTCTTTTTAGTAATCGATCAACCTATATCCTTCTTCCTTCATTTATTTTGAATTAATTATATGTTTTAATTCACATATTATGATCTATCAATTGAGTTTTTAATTTAAATGAAACTAAGCAAGCAATTGAATAGTTAACACAAAACACGCGAGGTCGGGAATTGTGTGAACTGTGAGAGCGCAACCTTAACCGGTAATTCAAAACCACATGGGATTAATTTGTAGAGTTCAAAAATAATGCCTAAACTCAATTAGTCCTCATTTACAGAATGGATATGTGAATTAATTTACCACTGACCATAATATATCCTTAGAACATCAATCAAAGCAGGGTGCTGTGATTACATGTTCCGAAGATAACCAAGGGTTTAATTCAATTCATCTTTGTGGTAAGGTTAATTCTCATAGGGTTCAGGGGTTAACAAGTTAAGAGATCATAATTAAGTGGATGTTAATTTAAATGATAATGATAAATAATTTATTGAATTTGTAGAGTTAGATCGATTGCGTCTTTTAAATATTGTCTAAAAAACACTTTCTTGTTGTGTCATTTTAATCGAAATTCATTTCAAAACAAAAAAACAAAAAAGTACAATATTCTTCCAGAAAACCTCTTCTAGATTTATAAACTATAACAAAACCCCATCCTTTCAAGTAGTGTTTTTATTCTCTTTTATTTTATTTTTAGAATACCTCTAAAAAGCTGTTTTAATTCACTTCCTCCTTTGAGAGACGACCTTGGTCAGCCACTCTGCTGCATCTAAGTACCCCAAAATCACACTAATCATTTGAGGGCACCCACAACAGCGCTCTTTCAAATTGGCTCCGTTTCTGGGGAGGCAAGTAATTATTACGACCAATTAGAGGTATTTATTTTATTTTACATTTTTTTTCTCTTCCTCTATTCTTTCTTCCTTATTTACCCAATCTGATTTTTTCTTCTTCTTTTATTTTCTTCTACTTATTTTTGGACCATCAACTCAAACTTATTATTTTTATTTTACTATGGTAAAATTTCTTTCTTTTCATTTTTATTTGATTTATGACAAGAAATAATCCCAAATATCTCTTAGATCTTGAACCTGATATTGAATGCAGCCTTAGGGCATGAATCAGAAATTCTCAATCTATGGGAATTTTTAATATTCAACCAATTAGAGAAGTCCTCCACTTTCAGAACATTGAAATTGGAAGTAATTCAAATTCAACCATAAAACAAGAACCAATGGCTGAAAATAATAGAAATGAAATTAATAGAACCATTTGAGAATTGGATGCACCTGATATTAACTATCAACCAAATTGTATTGCATACCCAAATCTTGAATCGGACTTTGAATTGAAATCTGGATTAATTCATCTTCTTCCAAAATTTCATGGCCTCTCAGGTGAGGATCCCAATAAACACCTTAAAGAATTTAATGTGGTTTTCTCAACCTTAAAACCAAGAAATGTATCTGAATACCAAATCAAATTAAGAGCATTCCCATTCTCACTTGATGGAGCTGCGGAAGATTGGATGTATTATTTACAACCTGAAGATGTAACTTGTTGGAACGATTTGAAATGTATTTTCTTGTAGAGATTTTTTTCATGCATCAAGGACCACTTACATTCATAAGAAGATATCTGGGATTAAGCAATCCCATGGGGAGTCAATGTATAAGTACTGGGAACGATTCAAAAAGTTGTGTGGAAGCTGCCCACATCACCAAATCAGTGAGCAACTACTCATCCAATACATTTACAAAGGACTCACACCTATGGAGAGGAGCATGGTGGATGCTGCAGCTGGAGGAGCATTAGTGGACAAGACACCAGTATCTGTACGTGCGTTGATCGACAAAATGACCCAAAACTCCTAACAATTTGGCGATCGAGGTACACCACATGTCAGGGGAGTACATCAGGTAAGTACAACTTCTCTTGAAATTCATTTGATTTATACCAAGTTGGAAGAATTGACAACTATGGTGAGACAGATTGCTTTGGTTCAAAAGACATCCCAACCCCCTCCTTCAAGGCCTTGTGGTATTTTCACTGAGGCAAGCCACCCAACTGACTGTTGCCCACAACTCCAAGAAACAGAAGATTGTGCAGCAGTGTTCCCTGGGAGACCATATCAGCAGCAACAACAACAACCATATATCCAAAATAATTTTGATACAACATACAACCAAGGGTGGAAGTATCAATCAGACATGAGGTATGGCTCTGGACAACAACAAAGGCCACACCTTCAATCAAACTTCCAGCAGCCTTCATCTTACCAGCAGGGTTTCCAACAACCCCAAATGAGATTTGAATCTCAAGCATCAACAAGCCAAAAACAAGGGAATCTCCAATCCAAGGTAGATTATAAAAATGATGACCTTTTGAATCCAATTGTTCTTAATCAATAGAATGAGTTGAAGAGTCAAGGTTCAGAGCTGAGGGAGTTGAAGACTCAAATGAGCCAGATTTCCACTTCCCTCCATGAACTGGTAAGTAAGAATTCTAGAAATCTACCATCCCGACCTACTCCAAATCCAAAGGGGAATGTCAGTTCCATCACATTGAGAAGTGGGAAGCAAAAAACTGAAGCTTCTCCACCTATGATTCCACTGGGATTCACCTCAACTCCAAAAAATCCCAATTTAACAAAAACTTATGAGCAACCCAAGGATAAAGATAAAGGTAAGAAAAAAAATTAATGATGTTCCTCCTAAACCCCTTCCTTTTCCAAATAGGGTTGTTCAAACCAAGAAGATGGCTAAAGAAGCAACGCAAAAGGAGGTTTTGGACACATTCAAGCGTGTAGAGATCAACATTCCTCTACTTGAAGCCATTAAGAAAATTACAATGTATGCGAAATTCTTAAAAGAACTTTGTACCAATCGAAGAGGGCTCAAGGGAAATGAGAGGATAAATCTTGGAAGGAATGTGTGAGCACACATTACACCAACTCTAGCAATGTCGAAAAAGTGCAAGGATCCAAGGACATTTTCCATCCCATGCACCATAGGGGATTTGAACTTTTCTGATGCACTTTGTGATTTTAGAGATTCCATAAATGTGATACCTCACTCTGTATTCTCTTCTTTGCAGGTTGGTGAGCTGAAACCGACGAGAGTAGTGGTGCAGTTGGAAAATAGAGCTACGACATATCCAACGGGAGTCCTTGAGGATGTACTTGTCCAGGTAAGAGACATGATATTTCCAGCAGATTTCTACATGCTTAACATGGAGGATGATTAGGTAAGTTCTCATGCCCCCATTATCTTAGGTATACCCTTCCTCAAAACTGCAAAAAATATCATAAATGTCAATGAGGGTACACTTTAAATAGAATTTTGGGATGAAGTTGTGATATTTAATGTTATGGATTCCATGAAGTACCCCTCAGAGGATCATTCTGCATTTGTTATCTCCCATTTTGAACCACCAAGTAAAAACACCATGGAATTTTGCTGTCCTATGCTTAGGGAGATTATGATTATTGGTTCTAGTTTGATGTCTAAGAGTACTTCCACACCTATTTCTAATGCATAATACTCTATAAGATTTTATTTTGAAATGGAATAATATTCTGATTTTGATCATGTGAACTCTAATTATGACATGGCTGTTGAGTATACTGATGGATTTGATGCTTTATTCTCTAATTGTGATGATTTCTATTCTAATATTGATGCTATTTGTACACATATTTCAGTTCCTTTTATGTCTCCATCCATACACCACCCCCTACACTGGAACTCAAGACATTACCACAAAATCTCAAATACTCATACTTGTTAAGTGGTGAGAAATTACATGTTATCATTGCTAACAATCTCTATTTTGAACATGAAGAAAAACTTTTGAATCTTTTGACGGAGAACATCAGGGCAATTGGGTGGACCTTGGCTGACATATAAGGTATTAGTCCCTCCATTTCAAGATTAGGATTCTTTTAGAGGATGGGGCTAAACTAGTGAGGCAACCACAAAGGAGACTCAATCCAACCCTTCTGGAGGTTGTTAAAAAAGTGGTTGAATAATTTCTCAAGGAAGGTATAATCTATCCCATTTCAGATTCTCAGTGGGTAAGTCCTATTCAGGTTATGCCTAAGAAAAGTGGTGTTACTATTGTTAAAAACGAGAAAGATGAGTTAGTTCCAATGAGGGTGCTAAATAGTTGGCGCATGTGTATTGATTATAGGAAACTAAATCAATCTACTCGTGAGGACCATTTCCCCCTCCCATTTATTGATTAGATGCTTGAGAGACTTGCTGGGAAAACAAATTATTGTTTCTTGGATGTATTTTATAGATATTTTCAGGTTCCTATTGCTCCGAAGGATCAGTAGAAGACAACATTCACTTGTCCTTTCAGTACGTTTGCCTACCGAAGGATGCCATTTGGATTTGCAACACCCTAGGTACCTTCCATAGATGTAGGTTGAGTATTTCCTCTGATTTTATTGAGACCTGAATGGAGGTATTTATGGATGATTTTATAGTGTATGGGTCTTCATTTGATGAATGTATAAGTAGTTTGGGAAAGGTGTTGAATTGTTGTATTGAGAAGAATCTGGTCCTGAACTTTGAAAGTGTCATTTCATGGTAGAGCATGGAATTGTCTTAGGGCATGCAGTGTCAAGACATGGGATAGAGGTTGATAGATCTAAGATAGACATTATTTCATCCTTAACCTATCCTTCATGTGTGCGTGATGTTAGATCTTTCCTAGGGAATACATGATTTTATCGGTGCTTCATCAAATATTTCAGAGGGTGGAGGGACATTTACATGTGATTGCCTATGCATCAAGGACACTGGATTCAGTCCAATCAAATTACAAAACCATGGAAAAGGAGTTTCTCACTGTCATATTTGCTTTAGATAAATTCCGTTCATATTTATTGGGCTCTAAAGTAGTTGTTTTTTCTGACCATGCAGCTCTGAGATACCTCTTGAAGAAGCCAGATGCAAAGCCCAGGCTGATCCGATGGATGCTCCTTTTTCAAGAATTTGATATTGAGATAAAGGAAAAAAAGGGGTCAGAAAACTTAGTGGCAGACCACATGAGTAGGCTTACCCACACACTAGATGATGACACCTTAGACCAGGTAACACTTTGGGACACTTTCCCCAATGAGCATCTTTATTCCATCTCAGGTACGCATCCTTGGTATGCAGATTTAGTTAACTACCTTGTCGCCTCTGAAATCCCTACAAATTTAAAGAAACATCAAGTCCAAAAATTAAAAAGTGAGTCTCGGTATTATGTTTGGGATGATCCATACCTCTGGAGCATGTGTAGTGATCATGTTATCATGAGGTGTGTTCCTGATCATGATTTGGAGTCTGTTTTACATTTTTGTCATACACTTGCTTGTGGTGTACACTTTGGACCCCAACGGACAGCTAGGAAAGTTTTGGACTCTGGATTATATTGTCCTAGATTATTCTATGATGCCCATGTGTTTTGTAAGTCATGATTTCATTTCCAAAACACTGGGAACATTTCTAGGAGACATGAGATGCCCCAAAACCCATACTATTCTGTGAGATTTTTGATGTATGGTAAATCAATTTTATGGGTCCTTTTTTTAGTCCCTTTGTTTTTTTGTAAATTTTTGTTGCTGTTGATTATGTGAGTAAATGGGTGGAGGCTAAGGCCACCAGGACTGATGATTCTCATGTTGTTGTGGACTTTGTCAAAGTGCAAATTTTTTGCAGGTTTGGAGTACCGTAGGCCATCATCAGTGACCAAGGGACACACTTTTGCAATCGGAATTTGGATTCCCTCCTTCGGAAGTATGGGGAGACACACAAAACATTGACACCATACCACCCCCAAACAAATGGCCAGGCTGAGATTTCAAATCGTGAGTTGAAACATATTTTAGAGAAAACCGTGCAGCCAAATAGGAAAGATTGGAGAAAGTGCTTGGATGATACATTGAGGGCTTATAGGATATCATACAAGACAACCATTCGTATGTACCCATTTCGTATTGTTTTTGGGAAAGCGTGTCATCTCCCTATGGGAGTTGAGCATCAGGCTTATTGGGCTATAAAGAAATGCAACATGGAATTGGCCCAAGCTGGAATCCAAATGAAGCTGAAATTCAAGAGCTTGAGGAGATTCAATTGTCTTCATATAAGAACTCAAGGCTCTATAAGGAAAAATCAAAATAATCTCATGATAGAATGATCCGAAAAAATGA
Organism: Viscum album; assembly: GCA_963277665.1. Taxonomy (NCBI): domain Eukaryota; kingdom Viridiplantae; phylum Streptophyta; class Magnoliopsida; order Santalales; family Viscaceae; genus Viscum; species Viscum album. The sequence continues at coordinate 932,243,508 of OY728137.1, forward strand.
GTTTCATGTTGGAGAGAAAGTCCTTCTCTACAGTTCACGACTGAAGCAGATGCCTGGTAAGTTGTGTTCTATATGGTTAGGTCATTATGTTGTGACTAATGTTTTTCCTTATGGTGCAGTGGAGATCACACAATATGACACAATAAGGAGGTTTACAGTCAATTGGAAATGTTTGAAGAGATAAATTGAGGGACTTTCTATTGATGCATTGGATTTTATCACACTGCATGACCCCATCATAACTTAAGCACATCAGGCTGTTCCTAACCCTTTAACTTTTTTATTCTTTGTCCTATTTAAAATTATACATTTCATGTGCATATATAATCTCATGGGTTCACATTGAGTACAATGAACTATTTTAAGTGTGGGGGAGGGAAACTTTTTGTTTAGTAATTTCAATTTTTTTCCTGTTAAATTTTTTTTTTGAGTTTTTCAAAAATTGTGTGTTTATTTTTCAATTTTATGTGCGTTTTTGAAAGTTTTGAGCTGAAATGATTCTCATAACTATTTTTAAATCCATATCAATAAGTGAAAAAATTTATCCCTTGAAACTAATCTTAAATGAATGCTGAAATGACATTGTTTCAAGTTCAAATATTTAGCAATTTCATGAAAAGTACAGTGAATTTTGAACCCCATGCCACATCTCACTGTCTTTATATTTGAAACCACTTTCCTATGAGGATTCTAAACCATTATTTTCATATTCTTTACATTCACCTCACTTCTTGAGAGAACCAAACCATGCTTGATTTAACTAGAATTTGATTTATTCCTATCAAAACTTGAGGGTTTGAGGTACTTATGTTTAAATGATTGAGGCATTTGTTTGGCGTGTGACCATTATACACACCATGACGTGTGACCCTTATACACACCATGTATATCTTGGAATGTGGCTTGAACCTATTGTAAACCATATATTGGACATGTTTTGTCTGGGTTAGTGCCCTATTTTCTCATTCCCCTAAAGGTCAGGTATTATTTCCATCCATAGGAGTATGATTCCTTCAGCAGGACTTCCTGAGATAAAGTCAGGTATCCCTCCGAGAGGCCCGGAGTGAGATCCTCTATCCATTCTTGACCCTAGGTAGAGTTAGGTATCGACATGACTACTCTTACAAGACGTCGATCCTATACTTAGCATATAAATCTGGATGAGTTGCGATATCCTCCAAGGACCTCGTAGCGATCCCCATCTATATATCGTGATCTTTCCCCACTCAGGAGTGTGTTCTCCTAGAATGAGTGTATTTATCTCTCGTGAACTTTCTCCACTAACAATACTTCTCAGGTAGATGTCATCAGAACCATCAGACTCATGGAGTGAGTTCTCCCAAATGAGTGCTACTGTAACCTTTGAAATGAATCCCTAGCAGTGGTATGCGGATGTGTGGCTTATCTCTAGACTACGAGTCTAAGTTTTGAGTATATCTAGATTGTGTTTCTCTTACCATATGTTCAGTATACATATACTATGTAGAGATGATTGTACCTTTACTTTTTGTATTTCTTTGTGGTTTTTGGGGTCCCCTACTGAGTATTTTTATACTCACCCCTGTACGGGCTTTGCCTGCATGTGTCGTGTCTTGTGCAGACGAGCATACTTTTGACAGAGTCCAGGGCAGACCAAGACCGGACTGATCTTTCTGAGTTCCCTATAGGATGAGGCGTTCCTATGACTAGAAGAAGCAGTCCCATTACCTCTTTGTGCTTACATGTTAGACTTTGTAGTTTGCAGACTCTTGTTTTTGGTGGACTTGTATTCTGAACCAGTTTTACTTTTTTCACTTTACTTATATTGTACTATGTTGCTTGGGTTTAGTTGTATTCATGAATTTTGTTCCTTAGTGGTTTTTACATTTCATCATTTGTGGGCTTGGAGATGTGTGCATGTGTACAGGTACTTAGGCAATGCCTCCCATGTTAAGAATATGCCTACTCGGTGCTAGTCACTATCCCCTGGCCTATTGAAGGTAGGATTGGGAAGTCGCGGCATGGGCCCCACTAAGATGGGTCGTGACACTCAAGATCTGACCTAAGATCGATATTCCCTATATAAATGTAAGCACAAAATATTCCTTATAAGTCCATATAATCAAGAACAAGTAAAGAATGAATCTAATATTGTGATTTGGCTTGGAATATGCATAATAAATCATTTCAATTTAATATTCAATTTATAACCCAAGTCTTTCATTGAAATTCCTAAGTTTGAATTCAAGTATCACTCCAGGTATAATTTCCACCAACACCTTACAAGCCTGTCCCAACAAACCTCTCAAGAACCCAATATCACTCTAGGTGTGGTATAAGTCCATGTCCACTGAGCTTGTCCTTGGTGGCCCTATAGGGAATCCCCAAGTATCACTCATGACAAATAGTCAATGCCTTTTGATCCTATCCATGGTTTTTCTATAAGGATCCATGATTTACTTGGAATTTAACTACAACCTCTATGATCTTATCCATGGCATCTATGGTTCACTCATGACATAATCATAACAAACCCTTTAAGCTCGTCCTGGGTATTCTAATCCAATTTCAAGGTTCACTCAAGGAACAAGGTATAATAGTCACATGAGACCGCCCATGGAATTCTAAACTAAATCCATGATTCACCCAATTCTGTTTACTAATTCACCATTAAATTCATTTAAACATTTTATTAGACATGCTAAGGTCAAAACCCAAAAGAATCTAATAAAACTCACCACAAAAGGGTGTCTCAAGAAAGGACCGACCTCATGGGGATTTTCCTTTCATTTACTCACATTTTCACATTTCTCATAACAAGAATCACCTGAAAATTAGACTATTACATGGATTTAACATTATTCAAATCTTGTGGGTAGGTTAACAGAATAAGAAAATCAATCCAAACGTGCTTAAACAAGAAATGGCCTACTTGGGTCATGGGGCAAGTCAACCATCCCATACCCTAAAACAAAGAGAATTCCATCTAAAAAAAAGATAAATTCCATTAATTAATGGTTTCATTTTTAAGATCCCTTGAAAGGGAATCAAAGGCATGCCTCATAGGCATCATAGGCCAAGCGACCATAAAAGGTCATCCAAGGGAACTTGCCCATGGGGTGGCCATTAATCTTGGTATAGAACCTAATACATGTGTTAAAACACCTATTCCATTACCTAAACAATAATGTACAACAATAGGGTTTAATTATAATTCAAGGCGACACCCTAAAAATGGGTGCACGACACTCCGACATATATAAAAATCTCAGAAATTAGTGAAAGGAATGAGACCACCAACCTTAGGGTTATACTAGATAGTTTATCCAATATCAATCTCTGATTTTCCCTATCTTGGGAGAAATTTGAAGAATAGACAAAGAATTATATTTTTGGGCATATGGTCTTTAATCCAAATAGCAGAATCAATATCTAGAAGAACCGAGAAAGGCTAAAAAGGAATCGAGACATTACCATTGCAGATACAAGGAGATGAATCGTATTTGAATCAAAGATCGGATGAAGAAGGGATCTAAAAAGGGAGAAAATGATCAATAGGAAGCTCTCCCATGGTTCCCCTACTATTCAACGATAGAAGAAAAGATCATTTTTACGTTATAAACATTTCATGGGAAAAATCATCATTTTACCCAAAAAACTGGGCTGCATGGTTTTCCACATGATTTGTAAAACCATGCAAAATCTATGAAAAACCTCTTATGGGAATGGGGAATAGTTCATGGTTATAACTTATAGGTTTTAAAACTATTCCTAACCCTATTTAAAAGTTTACTAAAATTTCAGAGCTGTCGCACATCCATGTGACCCAACCTGCATGGTTTGCACTAACTGTGTGATCTCCTCTTTTTTACCCAAAACTCAGGTTCTAGGCTCTAGACTAGCCCTGGATACCCTAGAGACCTCCATGAACCCAACATGAATTCATATTAGGCCATATGTAAGAAATTAAACTGAGAAAATATGGAAAAAACAAGATCTGTACCTCAATGAAGAATCAGGTTCTTAAACATGTTGTAAGAGATGATAAATTAATTTCCTTCTTATGGAAATCTTTCTGGATATATAATTAAAGGAATATTGTAGGATCAAAATATGAATGTATATTATAAATATACAATAGGGGGGGTGAATTTTATAATTTAAAAATTCATTTGGAACCTTTAAAGTTGGTATAAAACTTTCATTTTTAACCTTGAGGAAAACTAAGTTTAACAAAGTTAAACAAGGTAAATTCACAAGACCTCTTAGTTCTAAAAACTTGATAGGTTCTGGAAAAATGGTTCCTGAAATGAGACTTAAGAAAAGTTTACAAGGAAAAATATTCCACCTTAAAGCGTATATAATCTTATTAATCAGAGTATACAAATACAAGAAAGTATAAGATAGTTATACTTTCCTTATTAATCAAAATGCAGTGGAAAATAAACTTGAAACAATACAAGTAACAAGTATGAAATATTTTAACCCAAAGAGAAGGGTATCCAACAACCTTGGATAAAGGTCCCTTGATTTATACTTTCAATAAAGTCTATCTTACCCACACTAGGGTAAGCCCTTGATAGGAATATCAGAATCTGTCGTGCTATCTCTATAAGCCCTCAAACTTCAAGGTAGTTAGCACCTCTATCTTCCTAAACAAGGAAGTCCTCAAACTTTAAGGTAGTCGAAACTTCTATCTTCCTATCCCTGGAAGCCATCAAACTTTATGGTAGTCGGCTCCTCTATCTTCCTATCCCTGGAAGCCATCGATTGTATACAACAACAATCAGAGTCGCACGTAGCAAGATGAACAAGATATTCAGTATGCACAAAGCATGAGAGTCTCTCTCTATATAAATCACCTCAACATCATGTGGTATCTAGAATGATAGATCTGTTCTCAGTTAGTTAGCTAAGTATTGAGCTCATTCAAATGAGCTCCTATTTATAGTCATTTATTCAATGGTCATCTCCCTCCTCCAATGGTCATATTTTTTTCTTGAATCTCGGAGGGACATGTACATGTGTCACTCAAACAATGGTTAATTAGAAACAGAATGAATGAAAACATTTCATAATTAAAACAAGGGAAAGAAAAATATGGTTTCTTAACCAAATCCATTTTTTGGAGTCTAAGAAAAATAAATTTCAGATTCTAAGAAAATAAACATTCAGAGTCTATATTACATAGATAATCGAATTCTATTTTTCAAGGAATTTGGAATAAGAATTATATAGACTTAGGAGTCTAAATTATAAAGAATTCAGAGTCTAAATTCTGAGGAATTCAGAATCTTAATTTCAGATAATTCGGAGTCTAAATTCTGAGAATTTGGAATCTGAATTTCAGAGAATTCAGAGAATTCAGAATCTGAATTTGGATAATTCAGAATCTGAATTCAGAGATTTCGGAATCTGAATTTCAGATAATTCAGAATCTAAATTTAGAGAATTCATAATTTTAATTTTAGAGAATTTGAAATATGAATTCAGAGAATTCATAATCTGAATTTCAGAGAATTTGAAATCTGAATTTCAGATAATTCAAAATCTAAATTCAGAACCTAAAAATAGAATACTCTATATCTAAGTATTTATAGGATTCCTAGGTTTTAGATATGAAACCAAATTTTACACTTAGAAATAAAAAGAGTTAGATTTAGAGAAATGATAACATGAATAATGAAAATGAAGGTAAGGAGAAAATTTCTTTGAGAAAGGAAAATTACCTTATTAAGATAAATCTTTAGGGAAATAAAACTTTCCTTGAGATGGAGTGTTTGTTATTTTTAAAACATTAAGTAATGGAAAATTTATAAGGAAACCTTATTGACTCAACAATCTCCCCCTTTTTGGAAAGAACCAACATCCTTATTAAAAATATTCTAAGGACTTAGAAATTTTATGGACTTGAAAATAAAAACTTATCTCCCTTTACTTATGGATCACAGTGAATACGACTAACTCCCCCTTAGGCTTCAGAATCACTAAGGATCATATTATTGATTTCCTAAATGATATTTTACATTATCTTGCACATAAAAATCATCATTGATAAGAACTTTTCTTTAGATGAACTCCCCCTTACTTAGGGAAATATCTTCTTTTATTTGTATTCTTTTTATCATTCCTTTCTCCCCTTTGTGATTTTCAAAAATAAATACAGGATTATGGAAAGAAAAAGAAATTGGTACCTGAAAAATTAGTACTAAATAACCACAAACAAAATATAAAAAGAAAAACCATTATTTCATTAATGTTGAAAAAAATTTTACAAGGAAAAGTATAAAAAAAGATCAGAATGGAAAGAAATTATCCTTCTTTCTCCTTCAGCATCAGCTTCTTTACAATGGTTTTTTTCTTCTTGAGCTTCTTGTGATCATCTTCTTCACACTTAAGCAACTGATCCTATTCTTCACTTTTGTTCTCTAATGCTTTAATTTTTTCTCCCAGAGCCTTAAGACATTCTGCTTGAGCTTTCAACACTTCATCTTGCTTAACAAGCTTCTCTTCAATCTCAATTCTGAGATCCCTTTCCCTCTTCCAATTCATGGCCACAAAATTAAGCTTGTCATTCAGATCCTTAACTTCTTGCTTTTGAGTATCCTGTTATAGGCTTAACTTTTTCTCAAAACTATTTGTAAGATCCTTGATCTTCTCATCTTCAGTGTCAAAATCATCCTTGACATTATCATGAAATTCATAGAATATTATCATCTCTTCTATTATCTTCTTTTACCATCTTGAAATCTTCTTGCAAGATCTTTTATGATCCTCATAACCAATGAGGAAGGTTTTGAAATCTGCCTCGAGTCTGACACATTTGTCCATAACCATGGAAACTGAATCTGATTTCTGATTAATCGTATGCTGAAGCATTTAGACATCTTGAGTCTATGCTTGGGAATAAGGGAATAGTACCAACTAGCTTTTTCAATGACTAGAAAATAAAATCATGTCCAAGGGAAGATGATTCTGAATCCAAGTGATTGGTTGATGATGATTCTCTTTCTCTAAACATTCCCCTCAACTTCCTTCTTTACTATAGGTAATAATTTTTTCACAACTCTTTCTGCTGTATGTGAATCAAAAAATTACTGATAACTTTATATTACTAAAATTCTGTAGGGTGAAATTTGATGCGATCTATATCTTTGTACAACCACCCATCACTTTATTCTGAGGGGTATGGTATAAAATATATAAGGATACATGATACAAAATAAAAAACTCCCAAAATATCATATGAGAGTTGATATTGAATTATCTCATGATCTAACCACTGAGTTGCTTGTTCCTCTTAATGATCTCGATGTCACCATTGTCAATAATGCTATTGGAACTTTCATAGAATGATTGTTGAATATTATAAAGATACATAGATATGATAAGGTATTTTCTTTAAAATTATTTTCAAATTTAAAACATTTAACAATTTATGAAAATGGTATAAAACTAGGTATGATATTATAAATGAAAAAACTGAAGGGGAAATAAGAGGTCAAATCAAGACAATCCATTATATCGACCAATAAATCAAAAGGACCTTATGAGAGTACCTTCACACCAGCAGTTCCACTACCACATATATTAAAAATTCATGTTTATATGGATAGAACATTCCAATATGGAAATTTTACCCATATTAAATAAGAAGAATAAATATTTGGAGAGGCCATTACAAAAGTGATTGGTCTCAAGAGTATAAATGAAATTATTAAGTTTGAATGGTTGGGAGTCTCAATTTCAATTGCATATATGAGGTAAATTTTCATAGTTTTTTGTATACAAATTGATTTAATATGTTCATTACAGTTAATAAATATTCATATATTCTACAGGTGTATATATTACTACTATATAAAGGTAAAACCCTGTGAAGAAAAATTTTGACTCATTAATACCACTACCATTTCTATTCCTAAAATTAATTTGAATATGAAAGAAATTGATAAAAGAATATTAACTAAGATCAGTATTTTAAATTAAAAATAATATACTATAGACTCTTCATGATTCTTACAATGCATGGGTATAATCTAATCATATAAAATATATTTATTATTTTTTCATTACTTATTTGTTTTTATTTTTTAAAAATCACTAGATGCTTATCACAATCAATTTGGATTCCCAGAATGTTTATTTTTTATATCCAAAGAATGGATTGGTAAAAAATTGACCAAACATTATGTCCATTGTTAATTTTTAATGTACTATAATCAAAATTTTATCAATAAAATTAAAATTATACATTTTAGTATATTTTTTAACAAGAATTTTATTATGATAGGGTGGGCTATAAATATCATCTAAATCATGATATGAGGTTGGATACTAAACACATGAATCCTATGAATTTATTAAAATGGAGGAATATTAAGGTATATATAGTATTATTTACCTATCAAAATATATTTCATAACAATTTACTTATTTTTATAATGTTTCTATAATGCTTGAAATAAAACAATGACAATGATTGTGCATATTAAGTTTGTAAATTTATGAGTGATATCATATACCATCAACAAAATAGCATCCCCAACATGTATTTTTGAATATAATTACAATTTCATTTAAAATATTTATTAATCATTTATTTTTCTATATTTTCTCAGTACTAATAGGACTACCAATATTTTATGTACTCAAAATAATAAATAGATTTGTTTATAGATGAGTGGTCAGAGTATGTGACGTCAGAATGTTTTCTGAAATCAAGTTGAGGTGATTACCTATTATGTTTGTGATGTAGTACATACTATGACCTTAGTGATATATTTTGGATATTAATCATTCCTATCATAATTATTTTATATTATTTTTATAAAATAAATTCATTTAGTATTGGAAATATATTGGCTATATTTTTATTATAATCCTACATTTTCAATTTTCATCCAAATTTTTTCCATATTTGATCCTCCTATCATTACAAAATAATTTAATCCCCACCATATATTTTCTACCCCTATTGAGTGAGGATATAAAGTTAATGATCCTCACCCACTTTTGGTTCCTTTGTCTAATGAAAACAGTATGAAAGTTTTGATAGAGGGTGTTGTAACTTCAGTAGCTTATTCTGGTAAAATATTTAAGGACATATATAGGGAAAAAACCAGCAAAACCATTTATTTTGTTTTCCTACTGGGGGAGATATCCATTATTATTATGAAAGGAAGATTTTGGAGTAGCAGAAAAAGATCCTTGATAAAAATCTACAGCTTGATGGGGAATCATTTAAAAATATTTAGAATATTAAAATCCACATGTTTCTTCTATAGATGTAGTCCATATTAAATTCAACCATTCATATACATTTATTAAACTATATATAATGTTATTATTTAAATATTCCTATTTTTACTATAATTTTTAAATGCTTTTAATGGGCATATGTTTATTCCCCAACTAACTGTGCATTTCTTTTCAACTGTTCACTAATTTCATTTCACTAAGGGTTAGGATGAGTTTCTGGAAACGAAAAAACCGTTTGGTGATGATCGTGAAAGAAAGAAATATTTTATTTATTTTTCATGGATAAGTATCATTTAGTTTTATCTAAGATAATGGTGAGAGGGAAACAAGTCAAGGATCCTTCTACCCATAAATCATAAGACATATTAATAATTATTGGGATAAAGTTCACCCCTGGTAGTATAGTGCTGTGTGTATTAGAGTTTTTTTATTCTATTTAAGCAAGGGATGAATGTTTTCTTATTTTTTTATTATTTTATTCAATATGGTTCTCCCCTGTGTTTAAGCACTTCATATTGATAAGGAAAAATATTTAAAAAAGAAGAAACCTTACCCGAAATGGGTGGAGTTTCAATGGCAGTTTTATCCTATTTTATGAAAGTGATTTGATATAGTGACCCTTATCTGGGGAATGTAATTCAATTATCCTATACTCATCTTTTTTAGTTTGTGTATTGATTTATTTTTATGAGTTTGTAAAAATGGTATAAAAAATATATCATATAGCCAAAACTGAGAAAACAAGATCATATTACCATGATAATTTAAGAAAATGATCTATAATTAATTTTTGATGTGTAAGAATTTACCTCACATAAATTTGATACATGATGTGGTTAGTATGACTGCTGCTAATCATTTTTTCCATTTTCAAAAGCCGATTTATGGGTTCCTGGTACCTCGCTACATGAGTCCAATACAACCACATTTACCAAAACAAAAAAACACAAAAAACCACTAACCATTCTCAAGAAAGAACGAACTAGGGAACAAGAACATATGAGAGGTTGGTCAAATCCACCCAGGATTACCTTGAGCGTCCCCCGGCGGGACCATCGACACCGACCCAAATCCTCTCGTTGGCAAATTCCAGAGGAATTCACCCAGCCTTCAAGAGATGGAATGGACCCCCAAGATCCACCCCCAAGGACGTAAAAGAAAACCAGAATGAAGATGACCATCTCCTAATGCCATTATCACCCTGACCGCAGATAACCCAAAAGTCCCACCAAACTACTTTAAAGGAAAAGTGAGAGACAAACCCAATCAGTCCGGAGGCGAAGCCTCATAAGAAAAGGAAAAGTTACCAAAACATATCCTTATCCTATTAGTGCTTTCCTCCATATAAAGATTCCAATTCATTAGCCAAACCTTAGCATCAGGATCTTCCCTAATAACGTCTTCAAATCGGTCCACCATTTTGTCCCATGTTCAGATATATTCTTCTTTACTGATTTTCTGATCATTGAAGCCTCTCATCAGGATCAAATCCTGTTTGTCAATCCACTTAGCCTGCTCGCTGTCGACCTCCACTCTAACAGCTCTTCCCATTATATCAGCCTCTTCCTGTGGGATGTTAACATACATAAATTCCTCTACCATGTCCTCCTCAGAGCAAAGGATAGGTTCTTTTATGTTCTTTTCCCTTTTAGTAGATCTTCCCATTTAATTATTGTTCTCCTTGACCAAAACCTGAGAATCCTCCTACATGAAAACCATGGCATATATCATTTCTTTATCACATGGGTTATATTTTTTACCTGACCATGTTTCCATCAGCTTAGGTAAAAAGGAGTAGTCCTTGCGTTCTCTCCCTTCCTCCACAGCGTTGAGAAATAACACCGGCTCGGTCACCTCCTCCTCACTGCTAAGAAATAAATCCAGTGGTTTCCCACCTTGGCCCCTTGTTGTCTGTGTTCCCACCTCCACCAAGGACTACTTTTTAACATTTGTCTTCCTGGACAATATAGTCTCCAAAGGGGGAGGCAAGGATGAGTAGTCCCTCCTGCTCCTCCTCCTTGACTTACTTTTATTTTCCTAAATTGCTGTTTCAATTGCCGAGTGATTAGGTTCATCCCCATTACATGAATTCATATACCCTCCCTCTGGGTCAAGCGGAATATCATGAGTGGTACCTATATCCTCCTCAACCAGTCCTTCAAAACTATTGCCTAGGAGTATAGGGGCCTTCCCCTGGATATCAATATAAACCTTTGTTGAATCTTGACCCTGCAGTCGCCTCCTTGATTCACTACTGCCCGAACCTACACTATCTAGTGATAAGTCCTCCTCACCATCCTCCAACTCAACCACGATCTCCACACCTGGTACATCAAGCTGAACCGAGCCTTCCTCCATCCCACTATCTTTTTGGGCCATCAAAACATCCGTTGCCTCTCCCACCTCTTCTAACACGGTAGAAATCTTCTCCAAAGCCTCCATGCCATCCCACCCGTTTTCCTCCTTGCTGCCACCAACCACCTGGTTTTCTCCACCATCCACATCTTGCTGACATAAGCCTTCCTCCCTCCCGCTAGACTCTGCTTCCATAACCAGGACTCCATTTCGTAAAGCACTACCAGCTTGTACCTCCCCCCTACATAGGTTACCATAAGAAATCCCCTTGCTAGCAAAGAGAGGAGAAGATATCTGCAACGCTCCCTCTACCTCAACCAGGAACTCCTCCTCCTACCTCTGAACAAAAACCCTTCTCGTATTCTTCACCTGAAGTTTCTTATGACAGGATCCCAGTGTATGCCCCAACCGCTTGAAACCTGAGCAAAAATCAGTCCATGATTCGTAGACCACCCGCTGCTTACACCTATACTCTTCACCCACAATGACCCACACATACTCAAAAGGATCCTTTGACATATACAATTCCACACAAATGCGTGGATTAACTGGGTTACATAGAGCCTCCGTGCGGCTATCAGAACATAGATATCTACCTATTATATTCCCTAGCATGCGCATAACAGATGGATTTTGGAACGGAAGTGGAAGATTAGGGAAGCTTACCCAAATTGCCATTGTAGGATGATCTTGCTTCATATGCAAATAAAAGGTCCAACGAAGTAGGAAAAATTTAAACCCATTGAAGAAACAAGGTGCATTTTCCCAGGCTTTGATTAGATCCAACTCCGAAGAAAAATGTACCATGATCTGTCGATTATCTAGGAGGCCCACCGTCGCCCAGTCCTGTAAACCCCAAGCATCAAATACATTCCTATCAAACGAATCAACCGAAGGATTCCGTCTATGAAAACTAGAATCCTAGGGTTCACCCGTCGCCGTGTAGTTTGAAATTTAGGAATCTAGGTTCCTTCAGACATGGAGGATTATTTGGATGTCTTCCCAGAGGATGTTCTCTGGTTAGTATGACTCAAATCATGTGCTCATAATAAAAGATATAATTTTAGTCTAAAATGTGACCCACATAGTTAAAACTGATAAAATAAGATTGTATTGTATTTATACTTTAAGATAATGATAAATAATTCATTTGTGACATGTAGTAATTTAACTCACATCAACATGACACACAACGTGGATTGTATGACTCAATGTGTGTATTTTAACATTAAAACTTTCATTTTACTCTAAAACACATATCACATAGCCAAAAAAAAGAAAAGATAATACGATTGGATAGTCTTGATACTTTCAAAAAATGATCCGTAATTCATTTTTGACATTTAGGAATTGACCGTACATCAGTTCAATAGATGATGAGGCTGGTATGACTCAAATTATGTGTTTTTAATATAATTGTCATTTTAGCCTAAAACACATGTCATATATCCAAAATTTAGAAAATGAGATTGGAATATCTTTATACATTAGTAAAATGATCCATAATTATTTTTTGACATGTAATAATAGACAGAACATCAATTCAACACATGATGTGGTTGGTATGACTCAAAGTATGTGTTTTCACATTAAACATGTCATTTTACTCTAAAAGATATGACATATAGCCAATATTGTGAAAACAAGACCATATTGTCTTTATACTTTAATAAAATGATCCACAATTCATTTTTAACATGTAAGAATCAACCACACATCAATCCCACACACGATGCAGTTGATATGACTCAAAGGGCATGTTTTCATGTTAAAAGTGTAATTTTACTCTAAAAACTGAATCATATAGATAAAACCAAGTAAATGATTTTTTATTGTCCTAAATATTTATTAAATAGGTACGTAATTAATTTTTTTTCATGTATAAATTCACCGCATGTTAATCAAACACACAATGTGATAAGTATGACTCAAAGTGCATGTTTTCAATATAAAAGTGTCATTTTAGTTTAAAACACTTATCAAATTATCAAAACCAAGAGAATGAGATCATATTGTTTTTTAAATTTATGAAAACAATCCATAATTCATTATTGATAGGTAATAATCAACCACATGTCAATATGATACATAATGTGACCAGTATGACTCAAAGTGTGTGTTTTCACATTTAAAAAGTGTCATTTTACTCTAAAAAATGTTTTAAATAGCCAAAAAATAAGAAAACAATCTTATATTTTCTTGATAATTTTGGGAAAAAAATTTCTATAATATATTTATTACATGTTTTAATTGACCAAATTTCAATCTAACACATGATGTTTCTAGTATGATTCATAGTGCGTGTTTTGACATTAAAAGTGTCATTTTAATCAATAATATGATCCACATAGCCAAAACCAAAAAATGTCTTGTATTGTCTTGGTATTTTAGGATAATTATCTACAATTAATTTTTAATTTGAAGTAATTGTCCACACATCAATCTGACACTTTTTTTTTAATTTTTTTTTTAATTTTTAATTTTATATATTTATTTATATATTTATTTATATATTTATATATTTATATATTTATTTATATATTTATTTATTTTTATATATATATATATATATTTATTTATTTATCTATTTATGTATTAATTTATTTTATTTATTTATTTATTTATTTTATTTATTTATTTTATTTATTTTATTTTATTTATTTATTTATGTATTTATATTATATTATATTATTTATTTTATTTATTTTATTTATTTTATTTATTTATTTTTCATATTTATTTATTTTATTTCGTATTTATTTTATTTTATGTATTTTATTTTATTTATTTATTTATTTTATTTCGTATTTATTTTTTATTTATTTTATTTCGTATTTATTTTATTTATTTTATTTATTTATTTTTTTTCGTATTTATTTATTTTATTTCGTATTTATTTTATTTATTTATTTATTTTATTTATATATTTATTTTATTTATTTAATTTCGTATTTATTTTTTATTTATTTTATTTTATTTATTTATTTATTTCGTATTATTTTATTTACTTTATTTATCCATGCATCCACATCCCATGCACATGCACATCCCATGCAATATAAAGAAATTCTGCGTACCAAGCTCGCCATGTGGTTAATAAACAGAATTTAATATACTTATATATATTAATTGAAAAAACAAATAACACATAAATAATAGATATAAGCTCAATAATAATAAATAATAAATAATAAATAATAAATAATAAATAATAAATAATAAATAATAAATAATAAATAATAAATAATAAATAAATATAAATAACAAATAATAATTAAATATAAATAATAAAGAAATAATAAATAACAAATAATAAATAATAAACAATAAATAATAAATAATAAATAATAAATAAGGAATAATAAATAATAAATAATAAATAATAAATAATAAATAATAAATAATAAATAATAAATAATAATTAAATATAAATAACAAATAATAATTAAATATAAATAACAAATAAATAAATAATAAATAATAAATAATAAATAATAAATAATAAATAACAAATAATAAATAACAAATAATAAATAATAAATAATAAATAATAAATAATAAATAATAAATAATAAATAATAAATAATAAATAATAAATAAAGATAAATAATAAATAATAAATAATAAATAATAAATAAGAAATAAGAAATAAGAAATAAGAAATAAGAAATAAGAAATAATAAATAAATATAAATAATAAATAATAAATAAATATAAATAATAAATAAATATAAATAATAAATAAATAAATAAAAATAATAAATAAATAAATATAAATAATAAATAATAAATAATAAATAATAAATAGTAAATAAATATAAATAACAAATAATAATTAAATATAAATAGTAAATAAATAATAAATAATAAATAATAAATAAAGATAAATAATAAATAATAAATAATAAATAATAAATAATAAATAATAAATAATAAATAATAAATAATAAATAATAAATAATAAATAAAGATAAATAATAAATAATAAATAATAAATAATAAATAATAAATAATAAATAATAAATAATAAATAATAAATAATAAATAAATATAAATAACAAATAACAAATAAATATAAATAATAAATAAATAATAAATAATAAATAATAAATAATAAATAATAAATAATAAATAATAAATAATAAATAAAGATAAATAATAAATAATAAATAATAAATACTAAATAATAAATAATAAATAATAAATAATAAATAATAAATAATAAATAATAAATAATAAATAATAAATAATAAATAATAAATAATAAGTAATAAATAATAAATAATAAATAATAAATAATAAATAAATATAAATAAGAAATAAGAAATAAGAAATATAAATAATACATAAATAAAAATAATAAATAAATAAAAATAATAAATAATAAATAATAAATTATAAATAATAAATAATAAATAATAAATAATAAATAAATATTAATAATAAATAATAAATAAATATAAATAATATAAATAATAAATAATAAATAAATATAAATAATAAATAATAAATAATAAATAATAAATAATAAATAATAAATAATAAATAATAAATAATAAATAATAAATAATAAATAATAAATAATAAATAATAAATAATAAATAATAAATAATAAATAATAAATAATAAATAATAAATAATAAATAATAAATAATAAATAATAAATAATAAATACATAATAGATATAAATAATAAATAATAAATAATAAATAATAAATAATAGAAATAAATAATAAATAATAAATAATAAATAATAAATAATAAATAATGAATAATAAATAATAAATAATGAATAATAAAAATTAAATAATAAATAATAAATAATAAATATTAAATAAATAAATATAAATAATAAATAATAAATAATAAATAAAAAATAAAAGATAAAAAATAAAAATTATAAATAAATATAAATAATAAATAAATATAGATAATAAATAAATATAAATAATAAATAATAAATAAATATAAATAATAAATAATAAATAAATATAAATAATAAATAACAAATAAATATAAATAATAAATAATAAATAATAAATAATAAATAATAAATAATAAATAATAAACAATAAACAATAAAAAATAAATAAATATAAATAATAAATAATAAATAATAAATAATGAATAATAACTAATAAATAATAACTAATAAATAAATATAAATAATAAATAAAAAATAAAAAATAAAAAATAAAAAATAAATATAAATAATAAAGGAAACACATGAAAAAGTATGAAAAGACCTGATAAGGGATGAAAAATCATGAAAACGCATGAAAATGGATGGAGAAACATATGAAGAATGAGGCATTAGAAAGAATGAGAACGTATGAAAACTCGTGACAACTCTGGAAAACTCCTTAATAATTCAAAATAATCATCATAATAACCCATAAAAAACTATTGATAAAGATTACAAGTCATGAAAACCCAAATAAACAGTAATAAATGGAGCTACCGTTAAAACCCGTCAAAACAGTCATAAAGAGATAAAAACATTGGACTCACATTAACGGAGATAACTTATGATCCGAGAGTCCGTTTTAGATCCGCGACCTGTAAAATCAAAGATCCTGAAACAATCTTCAACCTAAAAGGTGAAAGAGTTCGAATGGAAAGGCGGATCGGAAGTTATGACCATTTAAAAAAAAGCTGACGGGGAACGGGTGCTAGAAACGAGGCATTGAAAAACATAACAAACCCGATACCCACTAAAAAGGCCATAACATATGATCTAGGAGTTCATGTGGGTGCCGCGACCAGTCAAACTGAAGCTCATGGAACGAGCTATGATCTGGCAGGTGGAGGAGGCCGAACTGACACGCGGATCGAAAGGTAGGTCTGTTTGAAGACAAGTTCGACGGGACACTGGTGACGGAAACCAGGTTTTAGAGGCCTTCAGAGGGGTTTTTGGGGTCGAAAAACATAACAGAGGCTTTCTTGTTTCGATCTGGTGCGTAGCTCTCTTCGCTGGCTTCGATTTGATATGTGGTAGAGCCCAAACGGACACCCGGAGCGAAAGTTATGGCCGTTTGAAGTTGGAGAACTTTTTTCAACTTTCTTATAACTCTAATATCTTCCACACCTTAGACCGTCTCACGGTTTTTATTATATGTGCCTCTAGATATCTTCATGAGCTTCAATTTGACTGGTTGTGGTGCTTCAACGGACGCCCGGATCAAAAGTTATGGTCGTTTTAGTGATTTCGGGGTTTCTCGTGTTTTTTTATTTTTTTCATTTCATTTCGCGGCGGTTTTACCGAAACCGCCGCTATTTCGCGGCGGTTTTTTAAAAAACCGCCGCTAATCCTAGAATAAAATTAAAAAAAAATTAAAAAAAAATTAAAAAAAATATTTTTTTTTGCCGTTTGGCGGCGGTTTTTAAAACCGCCGCGAAACGGCGGCCCGAAACGCGTTTCACGGCAGTTTTAAAAACCGCCGTGAAAAAACCGCCGCTAAACGGTGATTTTCTTGTAGTGTGATATGAGTCAAAGTACACGTTTTCAATATAAAAGTGTCAATTTTTTCTAAAACACACATCGTATAGTCAAAACCAAGAAAAAATCTCACATTATATTTATACCTTAGAAAAATTATACATAATTAACTTTTTACATATAGAAATCAAACATGCATTTATCTGACACATTACATGGTCAGTATGACTCAAAGTTTGTGTTTTCACATTAAAAGTGTCATTTTACTCTAAAACACACATCACATAGCCAAAACCAAGAAACCAAGTTCACATTGTCTTAATATTTTATTGAAATTATCCTTAATTCATTTTTTATGTGTAAGAATTTACCTCACATAAATCAGACACATGATGTGGTCAATATAACTCAAAGTGCATGTTATCACATTAAAAGTGTAATTTTAATCTAAAAAAAATGTCACATAGAAAAAACTAATTAAATGAGATCATATTATCTTGAATGTTTAGTAAAATGATACATAAATCATTTTTTGTGTGTATTAATCTAACATACATCAAGCAAACACATGATGTGGCCAGTATGACTCAAAGTGTGTGTTTTCAATATAAGTGTCATTTTAGTTTAAATGCATATCACATTGTAAAAACTAAAAAAAATGAGATTATATTATTTTCAAACCTTAATATAATGATTCATAATTAATTTTTGATGTGTATTAATTGAACTCACATCAATTTGACACACATTATGGCCGATATGACTCAAAGTGCATGTTATAACATTAAAAAGTTTCATTTTACTCTGAGACATGTGTCACAGAGTTAAAACTAAGAAAACAAGCTTAGAGTATCTTTATAGTTTAGTAAAATTATCCATAATTTATTTTTTATATATATTCATTGACCAAACAGAAATCTAACAAAAAATGTGTCTGGTATGATTCAAAGTGTACGTTCATAATAAAAAATTTCATTTTAGTCTAAAAAACAATTCAAATAGCCAAAACTGATAAAATAAGATCATATTATCTTTATAATATAATAAAAATGTCCATAATTAATTTGTGATGTGTATAAATTGACCAAATGTCAATCCGACACATAATGTGTCCAATATAACTCAAAGTGCATGTTTTCATGTTAAAAGTGCCAATCCACTCTAAAAAATGCATCACATAGATGAAACTGAGAAAACGAGCTCAAATTTTCTTTATACTTTAATAAAAATATTCCTAATTCATTTTTCATTTGTTTCAATTTATCACACATCAAATTGAAAAATGATGTGGTCAGTAAGACTCAAATTGAGTGTTTTGACATTAAAAGAGTCATTTTACTCTAAAACACATGTCACATATCTAAAACTGAGTGAATGAGATCAAATTATCTTGATAATTTAGGAAAATGATCCATAATTCATTTTTAATGTGTAGGAATTGATCTCACATCAATTTGATACATGATATGTCCATTATGACTCAATGTGCATGTTTTCAATATAAAAGTGTCCTTTTAGTCTAAAACATGCATCACATAGACTAAATAGATGAAATGAGATCTGATTGTCTTGAGTCATTAAGAAAATGACACATAATTCATTTTTGGCATGTAGTAATTTACCACACATCAATCAGACACATGATGTGGCTAATATGACTCAATCTGCATGTTTTTAATATTAGTGTGAATAAAGACCCTCGATAGAAGGTGCATACCATGCTCATTTTTGGTGTACAAACTACAATAACTAATAATATAATTGATGTAATTAATTATATCAATAACTAAAAATAAAAAATAACTAATTAATGTAATAAATAAATAATAATCTAATTAAAAATTCAATTCATATTTAATAATATAATTGAAATATTAGTAATTAATGATATAATTATAAACAACTATTTAAGTAATTAAGATAATTAATAACTGATAATATCATAAATATATTCTATAATTAAAAATATAATTTATCATGTGTGTATTATATAACGTTAAATTTTATTTTTTATTTTTTATATAATTTTACTATAATTAACAACGATTTCATTACAGGGAAACACTTTTTCATAGAGGTTGATCACTGAAAAAATCTTGGTATAAGAGTTTTCTTTTTGTATATTAGGTTAAATATATTTTTTGATTAATTTAAAATACACATCAATGTAAATATTTTGTAAGAATTTTTTTAATGTAAAGTTTTAATTTAAATGATGGAGAAATGTAATATTTTTATTCTATTATAGTTTTCTTTAGTATTTGTATTCCAATTTGGGTATGATTTCTAATGTGGTTTTATGTTAGGGACTGATGTAGGGATGTAACTTTTCTGTAGCTACTATGGCATTTATCAGTGCTAATGAAAGGAACCATTTATCAGTGATAAAATAATACACTACTAAAGACCCCCTTTATCAAGGCTTTATTTTAGAAATGATAAAGAGGTCCTTTATTAGTGATTTTATTAGAATTGATAAGGTTCAAACACGTTTAAGGGCGTAAATAATGTTAGTGCTTTTTAGCGCCAATAAAGCCAATTTCTAGCATAGATAAAGGTTGTTTATGAAGTAGTGAATAAATAAATATGAGAAAACATAAGTCCATTATAATGCATGATTTCCTTTTTAAAAATCCATTCAAGGAAATACCATTCATGGGAGAACAATGATTGGTTAGGAAAGTACACCACAAATATTTTCATATATGTTTTCTTGGTGAACTTGTATTTAGATTGACCTACTTAAAGTGAACCGCGTGTATTGTCATATATGTTTTATTGGTGTTACTTAAGTGAACATTGATTATTGATCCTTATAGTTGAGGTTGTCAAATAGGTTCCCTACTTTTGAAGTTTCATACATTGATACCTATCTAAAGTCCTTAGAGAATTTTTCTTTATAGAAGGCAGTTGGATGCTACACTAATGAAGTAGAGAGATTTTATTAACCAAGATAAGATGTGCGTGACCATATGATGGGTTATGACACCAAGGAACTTATCTGATCTTTGACTAAGTAATTTCATGGCCTTTCTAAGAAAATTACATATAACGTAATTATATAAGATTTAGTCAAATTAAGAATTTAGAAAAAGAGATAAGACATATGTGACTGACATTATCCATGTCTTATGCTAAATATTAATGTTAATGAAAAAAGAACTTTGCTTATAGTCATTGGTGGATTATATCACACCAAACACCTTTTTAATTTGGGTATCTATGATGTGTTTCTATATACCACTATTGTATTTTTATTATGAATAATATCCCTAATCATTTCCAACTTTACAAAGGGATCTTGAGACAACACATATGATAAAGATAATTAGGATTTTTAGAATAATTTTATTATTCCATTTTTAATTTTTTTGTTTATTAAAAACACAAATAGAATTTGTTTTTTGAAAATTTTAAATATTTAATTAATTAATTGTTATTTAATTAAAATATTAATGTGGAATTATAATATAAATAATGAGTTATTTATATCAACAATACATAAACATGAGGAAATAATAAATCTCAAATAAGATTTGGACCTGGTCTTAGATTAATGTGCTTCTAAGGCCCATTACTTGAGGAAAATTCATTGGCCTTGATAAAGGGGTAATTTAATATTTTTAACTTATTTGGAGGCTTATTAATACCCCTCCATGATAGTTATGGACTTAAGACACATTTTATGGTTATTTGATGATCCAAATGACCTTTGAAGACTATTTATCGCACCTCCATATGTTCTCTAGTGTATTTCATCTACATTCTTTATTCCCCTTTTCCTTTAGAGTGAAAACTATCACATGGATAGGAAGTGTATACAACAAAGGAATTGGTGATTAGTGTTATTGGTGGATACTAAAGAAGGAATGAATCCAAAAATTCAATATTGATCTAAATAATCTAAACATTTTTAAAGGTTTTTTTGATTTTATTATTTTATTATTGTGTTTTTCATTTAATTTTTATAAACTTGGATGGGTTTTATTATTACTTATATTGTGTTATAAGTGTTAGTATTGTTAGTAAAACTTTGAATTAGTATCAAAGAAAAGGTTAAAGGTTAACTAATTCCTAGGAACTCTGACATATGAACATCTGGTGGAGTGAGGATCTTCACCCAAGATCTCTCTTTTTAATGCAATGAGTTTCATAGCCCAAGGATTTATGGAAACACATTACTTTTATAGGTTCATGTGGATGTCACATCAAACGTGTTCATGTGAGAGATATTATCCTAACAGTTTTTTCAATGGAATCAAATCCACACTAAATAAATAAAAAATATAAAATAAATTTTAGAATTTCTCATAGATTTATGATATATTCATGTAATGTAAATTTAATTCACATGAAACATTGATGTAAAGTTTGAGGTTTTGATTGCTTCACTTAGGGGTAATTTTAGGTTTTCGTTTTCACTCAGATCTTATATGAAATATCACAAGCCTTGTTCTCTAGTCCACCAAACCCCTTGATAATGTTAGATCTTTAAATATTACTAAAATTGATTTGGAAACATAATATTTTTCTATATAATATGATTAAAGTTTAGAATATTTCATGTGATACAAATATAAATGAATTTTTTAATTAATATGGATAAGATTCATTGAGTATATACATGATACTTACTATTCAATTACTATGAATATAATCATATAGAGTACATATGTGATACATATAATGCTAATGGTTTGACTAAAAATAAAATTCATTATTAAATATCTAATTGTTAGAAACCTTCAAATGAGATTCACATTCATCAAAATCTTGATTGAACAAATATATGGGTCATACATAATTGAGCATCAATAGTCTATATTGTGTTAGGTGAAAAGGGTAATAGTTATTGAAATGTGAATTTTTTACGACACTTGACTGGATAAACCAATAATATTGAAACATAGAGGCATGTTATTGGTCATATTCATGAGTATAATTAAGAAATAAGTCATTCAATCAATAATCTTGGACTTTTATTTGATATCATTAATGATAGATTAATACCATGCATAATTTGTGATTGATATTTTTATTATCTATAATTATTTATTGTATATTTTTTGGTATTTTCATGATAATGGAAGAAATTAAGCTTATATTTAATCTTACATGTTTTTTAGTGAAAAATAATAAAAATAATAAAATGAAAAAATGGATCCAACACAAGCCAAGCATCCACCAGATATGACTAACTGTATTGAGGAAAAAAAATCTCAATTATGAGACATATATGCATTGGGATGTGTGGAGGAGTTAGGATAGAGAGCCATAACACGAGGTGACACCATGATAGAGAGGTAGTACATGAATACACTGTGGAATATTGTGACACCTTTAAGGACCCTGACCCAGATAGGTGAGTTATATATTTAAATTAGGCTCTTATATTTAGCACCTGATGTATATTGGAGGGATTTTAGAGGCCTAAAAGGCATCTAGAGAGGTCAAATATGGTTTTGGGAAAATGAAGGAAGTCCACCAGTATTCCATAGGGATCGGAAGAGGCTATTTCTTCTACCACCAGAACTCCATTAGGATTATAATTGAGTTTCATTAGGACCTATTGGTGATTTTTAAAGTTGTACACTAATTAATTTCTAAAAAGTAAACCTAAAAATATAACCCATTTTATCCTTGACTCAAGTTTTTCCTCTAAATTCACTCTTGTAGGATCTCTCTCATTCCTCCCTATCATATTAACCTCTATAATGTAATATGACTTCCAAATTTTATTTGTGAAGTTCCAGATTATAATCGAGATTACTCTTGGAAAGGTAAGACCTTGGATCACCTCTAAATATATTTATTTCCTTTATTTTTCATAGCATTGAGTGTAAAAATTATCTAAAAATATTTAGGGAATGTGATATATGCCCACATCTTCAATATGATATGATATTGATGGATATGGAATGTTGGATTGGGAAATATTAAGTTATTAACTTAATTTTTATTCTTGATTTAATTTTTATTATTAATATCAATTTGAGATCTAATTCTTCCATAGATTTAGGCTAGTCCTTAAATCTAAGTGGTGGCCTAATCCTCTTCCTTGTAACCTAAGGAGCTACTCAAAAAACTAATTGGTAGGTGAACCTCTTCTCCCTCTCGTATTCTTAGAGAGTTAGGTTAGAAATGGTTTGGGTCTGAGTGAAAAAATAATAAATAATATTTTCTAAATTTAAAATGATTTTTATTCCATTCTTTATAAAGATTACAAGATACCTTTCTAGTTTATGATTATATTTTCCATGTTGACATACCATTATTTTGTTTAATTTTGGGTTAATTCCTTAACATGTAAAATGAATTTAAAATGTTAAAGACATGTAAAATGGGAGCACACCTATTTTATTTGATGCTACCCTTCACTTTTAATGAAAAATTTCATACCTTTATTAGTGTGGCGTACTTTTGATAATTTTTTGCTAGAAAATTTAAGCTTGTCACCTATGATGAGAATGGAATTGGAATTATATCCAAGTTATACAAGACAATTTTCGACGTGTTTAAATTATATTTTAGGTGGGTAATTTTTTTAACATATATTTATATTTAATAACTTTCATATGTATAATTATTATATCTTGGATAGAAAGTAAGTAATAAATGGGTAATATGAGTTGAAATAAAAGGTTCCTAAGTGAATATTAGTTCAATAAACAGTTTGATGATATAGGATGGGATCAAATATCCTTGACACTTTTATACCCATTTCCCAATTATTTAAGGTATGGGTTGTAATATTTACCATATTCAAGTATACATGGACCCTTATACCTTGCATGTAATGAGCATTGCACATGGATTTCTTTATGATCATTTAGTGGGAATTACTGTAATATTTCATAGTCCTTATCATCTCAGACACTGATATGAGGTTCAAAGTATGTATAATAGGTATAGAACCTCATGGTATGGGCATATATTTATGATTTGTGGCACTATATTGTGCATTACTATTTATAGTACTTACATTCACTATCTTTGGTCTATTGTTGCATACACTCTGTCTTATGAAAATATGTTAGAGGTGGGGTGGTTATCATATATTGGGTATTTTTTACTCTCACCTTGAACATTCCTTGTTTGGATGAATGAAAATACTTTGGTTCGTTATTTGAGAAATGGGAAAGTTACTGAGTATGGTAGCTAGTTCTCTGTAGAGTTTGGGAGTTCAGTTGGTACCTTATTAGAACCCTTGAAGAGTGATCTAAGAGATGATATTAGGGTTGTTCATGGGGTTCTCTTGTAGGGAACCCACACTTTAAAGCCACTTTTTGGGATACTAGGTAATGTTTTGATTACTAATCATCTATGTATATGGTTTTTATTTAGTACCCCTTATCTTGGGTATATTTTGGATGTTTTGTTTTTTTGATATATATTAGTGCATGTACATGTTACTCCATGATTTTTGTATACTTTAATTTTCCCCACATGCCTATATTTTCATATTCTTTTATTTTCAGAGTCCTTCTGGGTATTTTTCATGTTAATTATGGAATGTAATTTTTTAGATTAAATAATTATTCCATGGGGGGAAACCACCTCCCACATACAGATTACTTAACCACCTATGTTTAGGACAACCTATGAAAACTTGTAGGTGCGATTGAGGTGTTTTTTTGACCAAACTCAACATCATTATAGTTATTAAGGCATAGTAATTACATCAAAACCACACACAAACCCAACATAACACTTTTTTAAAGTATTAAGCACCCCATCTTATGAAATGGATGAGATGATGAGTGTAATTTTGAGGCAGGATAAAAATATAAAAATGTATTTTAATAAACCATGCATTAATCATTCAGATTAACTAAAATTATTTCATTTTGGTCATCCTATACTTCATGAAAATCTAAAATCTCATAGTGCCCAAAAGGTTGATTCTGGAATGGACCATAATGACCATAGAAAGCTTGGGATACGAGATTAAGATGGATTTTTAGTGGCCTATGAAATTATCATATAATGTGATTCTATGTAGTACATGGATTCTGGAAAGATAAAACGTGGACTTATATTTTGTGAAGGATTTTATTGTAGAGGTTTTTTTACATGATGCTAAAACGGGATGAGTTAAATGGTCATAATGAGTATTCATGTTGTGAAAAAATTTCTAGAGGTGATCAATAGGTTACTTACACCCTAGTTTTGATGATTTTTAGCAAGGTTAATGGAGTAAGGAAGATAACCATGAGCATTTACTAGTCCCATGTCTGACTGAAAATTAATTTTTTTTATTATCGAAGCACTTTTGAGGAAGAAAGTGAGAAACCAAACAGTTTGAACAGAGAAAAAGACAGCATAGGAAAAAAGAAAAACCAAGGAAAACCACCGGACCTACCCCACACCAGAAGATAATCCTACAGAAAAGCCTCACCAATGCATGGCTCTTCAGTAATCAGTCCCATGAAAGAGTGAACGGGAATGGTACCGATGGAAAATCCATACCCTCTCAGAATCCCACTCCAAAATTCCTGTATTGATGAAGACTTCGTGCTCTATCCCCCCTCTGGCGTAGGTTCAAGTAGAACACTGGAAAAACACCAAAGAACCAAACAAAGACAAACAACCAGAGCCCAAGGGCTGCACCTCAACCAACCCTCTCTAAAACCTGGCCAAATCCACCCTTAACCAGGATCATTAAAGAGGAACTTTAAATTACCTGAATCTCCCTCCCTGAAAAATTTCCAGGACAGGGATGGAACATGTAAATCAGCCACCTCAAAAATCATTTTCTCTAACATAGAAGGAAGTTGATCCCATGTATGAATATACTCTTCAATGCTGATTATCCCTCTGTTGAACCCCCCAACTAGAATAGAGTCCTGTCTGTCAATCCATGTATATTGTTCCTCATTAAGAGACACCTCCAACAACCTCCCCATCATCCTGGATGCCTCCTCCTCCTATGCATTAAGCATCAAGGTTTGCTCCATCACTTATTCTTCATAGTTTAAAAGGAGAACCATGTCTTGGTCACCCTGTTCCACTGGACTTGGGGAATACAAAAGTTCCTTTTCCTTCTTTTTGTCATTCATATTCTTCACATATCGGGTCTCTAGAGGCAGAGGTAACGAGGAGTAGTCCTTCTTCCCCCTCCTCTTTCCAAAACCCTTATTACTCTTTGTAGGTGACTCCTCATCTCCAATATGACCGTGCTCTATCCCCTTTGAGACCTTCACTCTAGCCCCGTCTCCTCCAGCTGTGGAAATGGGGACAACATCAACATCAGCCTCCAGGAGGCCTTCAAATCTATTGCAAAACGGAACCAAGGTTCCCCTCCCTCCTGCACCATTTGAAAAATCCTTCCAGTCCTATCATCATTATCGCCCAACTGAGTATTCTCCATGCTTAAATTAGCCTCCCCATCCAGCAGCGTCAAACTAAGATTAACCGCCTGGCTGGGTTGTATGAATCCACGCCCCATGAACTGATGTTGTGTGCAGAAGTCCTCAAGAACCACACTCTGTGTAGCACAAGCAGTCTGCATTCTAGGACACTCCACGTTGATACTAGGATGGGAGTCACCTGCAAGTTGGTGTTGATCATTCATGTCCACTGCATTGCCATTATGTCCTGTGCTAGATCTGCTCCCGCCATTGAGGTCACTTATCAGTCTTCTAAACACCTCTTGAACTGTCAGGATAGTAGGACAAACCGGCGATTTCTCCTACCTCGCTTGGTTGTCACCGGAAGAAATCCCCATGCCAATTGAATTTGTGCAATTCCCTATGTCACCTTTGTCCAGAACTGAAATTTAGGCCACCATAGCAGCACTCAGTGGATCACTTCCCTCACCTAGCCCACTGCATTTAATCCCGTCAATTCCTTCGGCTAGAACAGCCTCCACCACACTGTTCTCCAGAATGCCACGATTTCCATTGCACACATCCTCTGGATATTCAGTATTCTTCACTTCCTGCCTACAATTCTCCAAAGAATGACCCAAATATTTTCAAACCTGGCAAAACTGGAACCACGACTCATATACCATAGGCTACTTACACCGGAATTCTTCCCCGATAGTAATCCAGACGAAAATTAAAAGAATTTAGGATCTATGTCATTTACCTATAAGATATTGAATCTAGAAATTTGAATATAAGGAGGGATATATGTGTTAAGTTATGGGGGAGTTAAAATGGTGGATTTGGGTGCATGATTTTAAATAAAGTGACATGGTCCATGAGTTTTTTGAAGACCCACAAACATTTTTGAGTATACTATAGAATTGGTAAAGTCTACCAATATTTATATCTTTTTGGAAACTTGGAGATATTGTTTTGGAGAGATATTGGTGGAATATCACTCAATTTTAGATGATATGTTTTTAGAGATTACAATTGATTCAAAGTGGGATAGATATAATATATATAAGTAAATTCAAGTGGGGATTTTTTTCCTATAAAATAACACTAGTGCTATATAATTTCTGTATTCAATATTCAATAATCATTGATGGAGTATTTAGTTATTGTTTTTAAGACTAGAGGCTTTATTCATTTTTAGTTTTAGGCACTCTCTCCTAGATATCATGTGGGGGTAATTTTATTTATACCAAGTTATGGATTGAAGGGTGATAGATTTAGTGAATATCTATTTTATGATATTATTTTTAGGTTTTTTTCATTCAAATTTTCTCTTATATATTTTCCCCATACTTAATAAATGATCATTGTGTGAGTGTGGATAATTTTTTTAAGACATTAACTAATTTCTATAATTCATGCATGATCATTATTTGAGTTAGAGTAATTATTCTTAAAAATGGTTTTGAATAAAATAATTTTTGAATAAAACTAAAGTACTTGATAAAAATAAAATAATAGTTTAGTAATTATAGATTGAGGACCATGACAAAGGTTTCCCTTAGATATAATTAAAATAATATCTTAGTTATTCGTAAATTATTTTTGATTAACTACTTCATGGTCCTAGATTTACTAAAATTACTATATCTTAATGAAATAAAAATATATTTTAAAAGAAGTTTTAATTATTTTATTTCAATCATTTTAAACACTCTTAATAGTTTACCTAATCATAGTATTTGTGGGTTCAACCTTGGACTAGCCATGTATTATGACTTAGTGGTTAGTATTTAGGAAGAAAAATATTATTAAATATAAACTTAATACCTTTAGGATTTAATTACATCCTATAGGTGGTTAAATTTCTTGGCACCATTTTTGGGTACTTTGATTTAGGAAACTTAGTTAGACGCTTTTCTTTCCCCCCTTTTTTTATTTTTTTTATTTTTGTTATGTTGGGTTTATTATCTTGTGATTTTCAAGGTAAATATTATGGATTCATGAGAACTCAACCTTGGGAAAAGGAAATGATATTTTTATTATAATCCTAATTTTGAAAGGAGATTGAGGATACAAAAGAAGGAAAATAACATGGATATAAAATATTCTGTTCAAACTGCCAATTAATTTGTGTAATGGAGAGAACCAAGTAAAAGGACATTGATGGAGTATGGATTAACTTATATTATAGGGGTATAAACAAGCATTCTCATTTCTATGATCACTGTAAACCAATTTTAAATAATTCTTATGATTATCCAAATGATCATGATTTAACTTTAATTTAACAGGTTACCACATGAAGATATAGACATACGCTTGGGAAGTTTTCTTAATATTTGTGACACTTTTTAGTTTAATGGAATTTTTAAAAATGTTTTAAGGATTATATTATTTAAATTTTTACTAATATAAAAAGAAAAATATCAGATCCAAACCTTGGAACCACATTCCATTAAAACATGGGATGAGATTACAAGACAATCACTTATAATATTATCTCATCCCTTAAAATCAATGTATATTCACATATATATTTTAAATTTCAAATAATTTATCAATGAATCACTTTATAAAGCATAGGAGATATTTAAGGTATTGTTAAGGAAGTTAACCTATTATTGTTTATATATGTGTTTGTTAATTAAAAAATTCTATAAGGGTTTGTCTCAAAGTAATAGTTTGATCATGGATATCGCCACCAGAGGTTCATTAGTGAAGAATTTACCGAAAGAGAGTTACAGTTTATTGGATGAGATATCTAGAAATAGTTTCTAATGGAAAATGAAAGGAATTCAAAGTATAAAAGTTCAAATGGTGGACAAAAATGGATGGATAGATGTATAATTAAAATCCATGACAAATAATATGGACACAACGACATCCCTAAACTACCTGAAGGTATGTGTACCTTGGATTCCACTTACACTAATTTTAGCCATAAAAATAATTTAAAGGGTTAGAGGTTGCACCAAAATAGGGGATTTAAATAAGGATTACAAGGTTTTGAAAAAATAATAAGGATATTATCTTCAAAGATAGAATAATTCATTAGAGGATTCCTTTTCAACATTCATGACAACTTTTGGGGCCAAAATCAAAGAGTTGAAAAATTATTCTAAAGATTAAAATCTTCCATGAGAGATCTTGAGTTACATATTAAGAAAATTGTAAATAAACTAAAGTAGAGGTCATAAGGAGTAATTTTATGTGATATGAAGATCAACCCACGTGGATAGGTGAAGGTGATTACCTTGAGGAGTGTAAAAATCATAAAGGACAGTGTTGAAACAAAAATAAGACAACAAGAGAAGAAAGAGTCAAAAGGAAGGAAAGAGGAGAAAAAGATAAAGGAGTGGAAAAAAGAATCTAAAAAGGAAAATAGAGTAGAATTCCTAACACCTTACAAAAAACCAATACCCATCCCAAAAAGGATGAAATAAGAAAGAATTGTGGATTAAAGTATCAAATTTTTATTTTTAAGGATCTTAATATTAGCATTCCTTTTGTAGAAAAATTATAGAACATGGGAACATATGAAAATTTCCAAAAAGTGTTAGTTTAAAATAATAAGAAACTTGAGTATATGGTCACAATAACAATAACGGGAGAGTGTTCAATCACTGTGTCAAGGACTCTACAAAATAACCAACAAGATTCAATTAGTTTTAAATTTCTATTAATACCAGATCTTATTTTTTTGGAAAATATTAGTGTGATTTATGAGTGAGTCTACAGTTAAAAAGCTTGGGATTGGAATAGAAAAATCCCATACAATTTTATATTTAATTAGTGGAAACAACAGTGGGATATCCATGATGTATGATTGAGGGTGTTTTCATTAAAGTGGATAAGTTTTACTTTCTGGTGGATTTACCTTTGACTGATATGGATGATGTCACATCCGTATTTTCATTTTGAGGTATTATTTTGTTTAATTTTATCATTATGTATATCCCTTGGTTTAACCTTTATTTTTGGGTGAAAAATGGATAATTTGTTCTTGATGGTAGGTGGGACATGGTTGGGGCACAATTAAGGGAAACTGTGCACCCTTCACCAGGAAACTGTGTGGACAAGTGTTATTTTGGATAGTGGTGACCGCACAGTTGGCACACAGTTTTCCAAATTGTGCAAGGTAACCATGCAGACTACCCCTCTTGGATAGTGAGGGGCGCACAGTTTCTGCACAGTTTGTAAAACCATGTGGGCTAACCACACAGCCTGTCCAAGTCATTAAAAAGTTAAAATTTATCATCTTCCCCACTTTTATTTTTTACCCTAAACGACTCCTATCCACCCCATTTGGGATTTACAACCATGTGATCCTCCTACAATATTTCTTGAAGCCTTGAAACCTCAATCCTATGTGTTTTTAACCCATATTCTTCAAGGAATCTTTATGTAAGCCTATTTTCCCACGGTTTCTTCCGCTTTTTAGGGATTCTCCTCCCTCTTTACTGAGTTCCTATTTTCCAGTGGGGTTTATGACCTAAGAAGGGGTTGATCTTGTGTTTTTTGGGGAAATATGGATGATTAATGTTAAATATTGCCTTTTTAGGATATTTTAGTGGTTTATTTTTGGTTTCTCACCAATTTACCAAAGTTTCCAAGTGTAAGGTATGTGGTTCTAAGATTTTACATTATGGGATGAGTTTATATTGGCTTCTTGATTATTTATACATGTTCTATGGATTGTTTATGTGGTGAAATATGGGTTTTGGAAATGGTTTAACAAGCATATGTGATGAAATGGATTTTCTAAAGTAAAATGGTTGTGTTTTTTATGTGTGCCCATCGTTTTGTTTCTTGAAAATTTTATATGAATTGTGTGAAAGGTGAGGATTGTATTTTCAAAGGCATATAAGGTGAGAATGTGTCGAAAATGGGTTTTACAGGAGGAATGATTTTTGTAGCATTTTGGATACCATGTTGTGCACCTTGAATGTGATTTTTGAATTGTGAAAATGATGGGAAACACATTTTAAAAATGAATTTGGTTTATGTATGTATTTTAAAGGTGATTGGCCCATGGAAATGGTTGGATTAGTTGCATGTTTTTCTTGTAATATTTCCAAATGGAATTTATAAATTATGTAAGTGGAAATTTCCTTATGTGCTTATGATGCTTGGAATGTAAAGAGAAAGTGTTGATTTATGTGGTATATGTAATAGAACATGAGTACAAAGGGAATACCTATTATCTAGGTGGGTGAACTAGAACTAGTATGCCAGATGATTCAGAAGTGGATGAGACTCAGATTTATCTAGCAGGATTGCCAATTGCAATACTAACTAAAATTGTGATATGATTGGAGACCACTAGACCTTGGGATGTATTCTCCTCTAGTGTATCATGCATGGGAATTTTGTTTTGGAGACCATTAAACCTTTGGGGTAATTCCCATCTAATAGATTGTGCATAAGGACACTGTTGGTAGTTTAGTGATGGATTTTGATCATTGTGGTATACCGCAGGCCTTGTGTATATTTTTATTTCAAGAAATATTATTTTTGAAAAAGGGTTTTCATCAAAAATTATTTTCTTGAGAAATCTTTATTTAATTTTTTTTATTAAAAATGTTTCAAATATTCTTATGAAAATTTGAAGGTTAATTTGTCTTATAATGTTTTAGCATGGAATCTTTTCTTTTGGGTGGAATCCTATTGGGATTTTTCTCATACCCTGTATGCACCCTTGGGTGCATGTAGTCTATGTTTTGTATGAACCAAGAAAAGGAAAGATGTATCATGGTGATGGTGGATCTGGTTTCAAGATTCCACTTCTTGAAGGTGCTGGTGGTGGTGACTTGAGGGTGATGAATCTCTCATTGCATGGAGGTTTCTTTTGGGATAGTTTTTGTTCCCATTTCATTGTATTCTATTGGGTTTTTGGTTAAAGTTGTAAACTTTGAATTTTGAAAATTATTATGTCTCATTTGGATTTGGTAATTTATCATTGTGATGTTTATTTCTATTGGTTATTTATGCTTATATAAGTGGGTGAAATAATTCCCAAATCATTTTGTTGATACCCATACTCTATTTTTTAGTCTGTGTAGATTAGGAACAGCCTTCGGGCCATGCCACATACTTGGTTGGGTGTCGGTTTGGATGAAACTCCATCTTGGTTTGTGAAATAATAGTATCAAAGGAGGCCACACTCTTTGGATCAAGTCAATTGGGGAAGAGTTTGGATATATCGAAGCTAGGATTATCAAGGCTTGAGGTCCTGGTTCCGAGTAGGGTTCCTGGCCAATACACGTTGTGATAGGATTCGAGTCACTATGGGATATTGGGATTTGATTTTACTTATCCTCCAGGAAATACATACAGGAAAAAAATGTATATGGAAACTGTGTGTGAGGGTGGAGTGGTTTGGTTTTCCTTGTTATTTTAGTGGATTTGGTTTGGTTAGATTCATGGAAGTGTTTGATATTTATTATTATTTCTGAAAATTTTCACAATGGTGTATTTATGGGTTTTCCTTATTGTTGTTTCTTGATGCGTGAAAGATGCCTCCCCAGAGACCCCCTGTGCAGCCACATGAAGAGGCTAGGGAGAGTTATCCCTCACCAACGATCAGAGGATAGTGGAACCTATTGTTCATGATATCTAGTATTTGGGTCAAGGAGTGGGATCTTGTCCTACTCAGGTTAGAGAATCTTAACTAGGTCCTAGAAAGGATAAATCTCAGGAGTTCCTCAAGAACAAGACTCCTTATTTTTGAAGTATCATGGAACCTCAAGAAGCAGAGGAGTGGATTGAGAAAATAGAGATGATGTTCAATTTTATTGGTACTCCTAAGGTGGTTGGGGTGAAATATGCTTCGTTCATGTTGGAAGTTCCAAATCAGAAGTGGTGGGACTCAGTGGAAAAATCTAGAAAGAAATAGAAGATGAGATAGAATGTTTCAAGGTTGTGTTCAATGACTATTATTTCCCTGAGATTTTGGCCTTCGTTAGGTCCTAAGAATTTTCAGAGCTTTCTCAAAGATATCGGTCTATGATTAAATATGATACCTCTTTGTGGAGTTAGTTTGTCACATTCTCAAGTTCATTTATAATGAAAAGATAAAGGCTTATAAGTTTGATATGGGGTTGAAACCAGAGATCCGATATTAGATTTTCTTATTTAAGCTGAAAACTTATGTTGAGTTGGTTAATCATGCAATTATGTTGGAGATTGACCATAAGGGAAATCCTGGCATCTCTTGAGTAGTGTCTGTTTTGGGTAGTGGCAGTTCATCTGTGAAGAAGTGGAAGTGGGAAAAGTAGGGGAAAAAGGGATGTGGTAGTTTAGGCCACCCTTCCCCGTTGTATCTGTCGCTGGCCTCCAAAAACTAGGTCAGTCATGTGAGATCAGTGTGGGAAGGAAAGATGCAGATGACCTACATGATCATATCCACCCAAACCTTATCACCCATTTAGAATTATGGGGCACTTGTAACAATTTATCAAAGTGGTTCTCTTATATTAAAGTGGTGTAGGATCTGTGGCTTTCAAAGGGATGAAAACCCAGTCAGAACCATCTAGGGAAGAGGGTTTGCAGTTTAGAGGCTGTGGTGAATATCGATAAAAGAAATATGAATAAATTCATTAAAAAATTGTATGGTACTTTCCTATCATTACAATCTTTATAAGACTATATGGATGTCAGGAAACTACTTGAAAATTGACATGGAACATAGATACAAGAATTAAAAATGAGAAACTATGTCACCCAGTGAACTCTCCTTATTGGAATAAAATTGATTATGAGTATCCAAAATTTGGAAATGAGTCAAGAAACCACTATCTTGCATTATTTATAAATAGAATAAATCATTTTGGTGTAAAAAGTATTAATCACAGTACATGAATGGTTATGCTAGTAAATTATAACTTTCCATCATAGCTATGCATGAAATATAAATACATTATGTTGTCTATGCTTATATCTGGACCAAAATAACATGGTAATGATATTTATGTCTATTTGGACCCATTGATCTAAGATTTGAAATTGATGTAGAATATAGGTGTTATATTTTACGATGCTCATAGAAGTGAAGAGTTTACATTAAGAGGCATGTTGTAACATCCTGAACCTAGATTCCATCAAACCGTGCTATGAGCACGATTGACCACATGGCCTCAAATGCATCTCCCCAAACAATAGAGGTTGCTGACTAGCAGTGGGGGCCTTGGTGTGATAGTGGAGAGACTATGCCCTCATTAGAAGATTGAAATACATTGGGAATAATAAAAATTAAATATAGGAAGCAGTAATACCATACAAAATAAGTAAATATAGGAATTCCAATAATATAAATAATCCAGATGTCATATCATACAAAAGATGATGCTACATGTTACATGTTCTAGAAAATAAAAAAATAGGTTACACTATAGTCATATAAAATAAAAGAACCAAAAGTAAAAAAATTCCAAAAAGAAACTCAGAAGCATCACAAGTCTCAGATTGGTCCCATGCTCCCCTGCTCCAAAAGGAAACATATCAAGTACCTGTAGGAGGGAACTTTTCCTTGTCGACACCTGAAACTATATAATCTGTTTGTGTCCAAAACATGACCCAAATAAGGTCTGAGACTAAATCCTAGTAGGCAACCACACAAGGTCTATTCCAATATATTAGTGAATATATATAATAGGTAGTTTGCGATAATGAAAGAAGAAATCTAGTAAGTACTCAAAAGTAGACAACCCAAATGCAATGGTCTCCATTTACATTACATTTCATTATCAAACTAAAAATTCAATCATAATGAATTCATAAGTCTCAATGTAATGTCTCAGATTTTCTGTGTATTATTTCTAAATATTATATGGAATTATTTTGAGACCAAGCACAGAGACGAAACATCATTCCGAGGATCGGTGAGCCCGAAATGGTGGTTTTAACTTTTTAAGTTAAGTGAGTCGGCATGTGTGCGTGGTTGTGGCAGTCTCTAAATGGATTCTTAGATTAAAAATATGAGGGCACCATTACATCTTGGATGAAAACTTTACCTAATAATGGACCTAACCTCGACTGACACGGGTCAAGGGAAAAAGTTATTTTTTTCATACATTTTTAGTAAAATAAAATAAAATAAAATAATTTGAAAAGTTTATTTTATTTTATTTGGAAACGTTCATTGTAGTGCAATAATGAGGAAACTATCTCGATAATTAATGACACATCATAATGACTCTGAAACAGAAATGCCGAATCATTAATGCCACATCGTAACAGAATTTTGAAATGCGTTCCCTCCTTTTATTATTTTAAACGAATGTTGATCATTGGAAAAAAGTTGAGGGAAACTCTGTGGAAATTCTTAGATCCTTAGAGATAAATCTTGACAATGAACGACGACGAATCAAAGGCACAAATTTCTACTCCAATGGAATTGAAGGATCTCGACGGTGATGGCATCGTGATTCCTTCGTCAGCAATCGATCCCTTCTCATGGTAGGGGTTTTGTTTCTTTGTTTTTCTTCCCTTTTTTTTTGATTAAATGACGAATGTAGATCAACCCACGAACAGGTTGATCCGTGGATCTTGTTTTCTTGCAAAAGGGTTATTATTTTTCATTTCCTTTTGGGGTTTGATTTGGGAAATTTATTATGTTAGTTTGATTATCATTTTATTCTCCCTACTTAATCCTTCTAACAGGAGAGGATCAATGTCTTGATGAACAACAGAGGAGGTTCATTCCTCATTTTGTGTTATTGTATTTTCTTACACTTTTCTTTACATTCTTCGTAGGGTGACGAACAATGGATTGTTGTGAGTCTGTTTCAAAATGAAACAATCCCAAATTAGAGACTGAACATCACAATGACCCAGCAGAGGTGTGACGATGATGGAAGAAAATGAATCGCCTCAGATCTAGGAGGATCATTCTTCTAGATTTCTTCATAGGGGTGGATCGAAACTTGTTTTCAGGTCTTATCGGAAGCCTAAAAACAACAAAAATAACTTTATGACATTGGGGTGACCTAGAATCTAGAGTTTCATGGAAATAAGATCATTGAAACAAATATTAGAGCTTCACCGAGGAGTAGTGGAGTAGGTTTGTGTTCCTAGAAATTTACAGAACACACGATGTGTATCCTAAAGAAAACACCATGTGGTACTGACGGTGGAGATTAGGGTTTGTGCACTGTATGCGATGAATAACACGACGTGCCTCTAGGGAGACATGGAGTGTGGGTCCCATCCAGCGATAGCTGGAGTTCTGGACAACGAGAATCACTAACACGACGTGTGGGTCCTTACATGGACTCGACGTGTATCTTAGAAGGTACATGGACACGATGTGGGTACACAGTCATGTACTCCTCCACATGGCTAGACCAGGTCATCTGCATAGGCTAACCCATGTACTAGTTACACGGGATGGCACACGTGGGTTGAAACCGTGTACGGGCACACGACCGTGTACATGAAAGGAACCCCAGATACTCATACACGACATGTGGTATGTACTACATGCAATGTACTTACTTATCTACATGACATGTTCTTCTGACTCGGGCTATTTTACATGAGTAGTATCCAGAGTCAAGAGACACAGCGTGTGACCCTTATACACACTGTTTATATCTTGGAACGTGGCTTGAATCTATTGTCCACCATATTTTGGACATGTTTAGTTTGGGTTAGTGCCCCCTTTTCTCATTCCCCTGAAGGTTATGTATCGTTTCTATCCACAAGAGTATTATTCCTTCAACATAACTTCCCGAGATAGAGTCAGGTATCCCTCTAAGAGGCCCGTAGCGAGATCCACTATCCAATATTGACCCTAGGTAGAGTCAAGTATCGATGTGTCTACTCTTATAGGATGCCGATCATTTAATTAGCAGGTGAATCCAGATGAGTCACAGTATCCACCAAGGCCCTAGCAGTGATCCTAATCTATTTATCATGATCTTTCCCCACTCAGAAGTGTGTTCTTCCTAAATGAGTTTATCTATCTCTCGTGACCTTTCCTGACTAACAATAATTCTCGGACAGACATCATCAGAACCATCAGACTCATGGAGTGAGTTCTCCTAGACAAGTGCTATGCGGAACCTTCAAACTGAATCCCTAGTGGCGTTATGCGATTGTGTGACTTAACTCTAGACTACGGGTTTGAGTTTTTAGTATATCTGAACTTTTGTTTCTCTTTCCATATGTTCATTAGACATATAATGTGTAGAGATAATTGTACCTTTAATTTTCATATTGCTTTGTGGTTTTTGGGGTCCTCTACTGAGTATTTTTATACTCACCCTTGCATGGGCTTTGCCTGCATGTGTAGTGTCTTGTATAGAAGAGTGACCTTTTGACGGAGTCTAGGGTGGACTAAGACCGGACCGAGATTTCTAAGTTTCCTACAGGACGAGGTGTTCCGATAGCTATGAGCAGCAGTCCTAGTACCTCTTTGTTCTCACAGGTTAGACTTTATAGTTTCCAGACTCTTGTTTTTTGTGGGCTTGTATTCTGGCCTAGTTTTGCTTTCTTCACTTTACTTTATTTGTACTCTATTGGTTGGGTTTAGTTGTATGCATGAATTTTGTTCCTTACTATTTTTTACATTTCATCATTTGTTATCTCAGAGATGTGTGTGTGTGTACAGGTCCTTAGGCAATGCCTCCCATGTTAGCGATATACCTACTCGGTGCTAGTCACCAGCCCCTGGCCTATTGGAGGTGGTCTTGGGGAGTCGCGACACATGCCCTATTGTGACGGGTCATGGAAGAGTGGTATCAGAGGTGGTTGGTTCTACATTAGGACCAAGAGTCTTTGAGATTGGTTTGGGGAAATAGTGTTAAGCATTTTGAGTTTGGCTTTCAGGCCAGGGACTCTAGTGTTGGTGCGGGTGACTGACGTATCCAGAAACGAGCACCCTGATAACCTACTTTTCAACTCGATACAAGAAAAAACTAGTTGCGGGGTAGTAAAAAAATGGTACATGCATCATTTAGGAATGGGTTTCATTTTCCATATCCTATGTGTCAGCTATCCAGATATACTCGTTGACCATGGTACATCTTGTTTCCTTATAGGATGACTCCGCGATGCATACCCACTAGGATTCAATAGCTTGATCATGAGGATGACCCCCTCAGTGACGAGGCTTCGATACAAGGACTAGTTCCCCAAGAATTACCTCCTGGTGGTGCCCCTACTATACCACCACAAGTGGAGAAGTCCGTAGTACTTTTAGTACCGACATATGAGGGCCGGAGGCTGATCATGCTCTATGAGTTCCAGAGACAGAGACACCTCAGGTTCTAAGGCGAGCCTGACCCCAAGGTGGATGAGGACTGGCTTGAGGCGGTGAACATAGTTTTTCATCTAGTGAGGACACCGACAGACCAGATGGTAATCCTAGGAGTGATCTTTTTTAGGGTTCAATAGGATGATGGTGGAATTTGACCACATAGACTCACGATGAGGATACTCTTTCATGGACATATTTTGAGCGACTCTTTAGGGAGAATTTCTCTCCGGTTATGCTGAGAGTGATGCATATCCAACAGCTTCTTTAGCTCCAGCAGGGCATTTTGACGATGAATGACTATTCATTGAGGTTCACCAACCTCGCTAGGTACTGGATGGATATGGTCAGGGATCAGTACTTCAGATCTCGAACCTTTGAGCGAGGTCTACGACAGGACATCTGAGCTAGTGTCATGCCTCTATGAATTTCAAGTTATGATGGAGTGATCGAGCGTACCTTGGTGATTGAGAGCTTATTGGTAGAGTAGATACAACTGACGATAGTTAGTAGCAAGTAGATAAGTGCAGAGACCTCGACAACAGGGATCCGACATTAGGCATAGGGATCGGGATATGGGAGACGTTAGAGGAGGACCCAGGATGGGGGATCGACAGTCCAAGGCTCTCAGGTTGGATCCAGTCAGCCTAGGGAGAGGTGATGCTACTCGTGCGACGGTAAGGGACATCTCACTAGATACTATCCAACCCGTCAAGGTACTGATAGAGAAGCGATGGATGGACCACTGAGGCAAAGGCAGAGAGTAGATCAGATAGACCCGCCGGGCGGCAGATGTGACAGAGAAGTAGGGAGAGATATAGGTGGTGGAAGATTCTTTGATCTACCCCAAACACCACCCCTAGGAGGTCCGCACTAGGCTCAAGAATCCCGGGGATAGGGGCGGGGACAACTGCATGCGGTCATGGCATATGACCCAGGAACTCTAGGGATAATCTGAGGTACGATCTATGTATTTTATACCTTAGATTTCATACTTATTGACAAAGGTTCTAGTCATTCCTTCCTCTCCACATGTCATGTGTGAAACCTTAAGATTCTGGTAGAGTCGTTGACTCGACCCTTACACCTAGAGACACCTACAGGATGAGACTTGATGATCACACATCTTTGCAGATAGTGTGATCTTTACCTCAAAGGTAAGAGTTTCGGTTGGAACCTCTTGGTGGAAACGTCAAGTACTTACGACGTCATTCTCAGTATGTATTGGCTATATTTGGTCCATTCCCAGATTAAATGCTTTAGGCGAAGAGTGCGGTGTGTCCGCAGTGATGGGACGAGGTTTTCCTTTGACGGTGAAAAGGAGGCCCAAGCAGCATAGGATGAGTTCATGCATAGAAGGGTGCAATCGATAATTAATAAAACACTATTTTTTTGAATATTTTATTGATAATAAATGATATAATTTCCTCACATTGTGCTAAATATGTTTATTTATGAAATATTTGGGATTAGATCATTCATTTGAAAATTTGATTAAACTTCCAATTTTACCCTTTTAAAATACACTGTAGTATTTCTCACATAAATATTTTAATATGACTTATTTGAACATAATATTTTGTAATAGTGTTAATAAATTAAT
The DNA here is from genome assembly GCA_963277665.1 of Viscum album. NCBI lineage: Eukaryota > Viridiplantae > Streptophyta > Magnoliopsida > Santalales > Viscaceae > Viscum > Viscum album. The sequence goes on from OY728137.1 coordinate 932,284,733, forward strand.
TTTCTACAACTTTTATTCAGAACACTAGAACTAAAAAATGCATTTGGATTGAGTAAATGGTCCATTAAATCTATGGTGGGATGGACGCGACAGAATGAACATGAGTTTTGTATTTGGGCCATAACATCTTCATCCGTGCTTGGATTAGGCCCAAAGTTTTAGAGGAGCTACATGACTCATTTTAGCGCGAATCATCATTCTGGAAGGATAGATGATTCATGAGTTTTTTTTGTCAAATGGGGAGTGAAATTTGGAATAAAATATTTGGCCGAGATTCCCCATTCACACTTGAAACCACTTTGAACCTAGCCTCCCCACCACTCTATAAATTGGTGTTTTTATCATTTGGTGAGTTTGGGACATGAATTTTGAAGCTTAGGAAAGAGGAGAAGTGGATACACTATAATTATCCAACCATTTAAATAAGGGTATCTCTTGAAGCAAGGATCCCTTCGACGAAGCCTTCTTCTTCTCCTTCGTGTTGTAATGCTTTTGTTTGTGTAATAAATTTCTGTGTTCTTATTTTATTTATTATCTTTTCTTCTATTTGGTTTAAATTTATTCTTCTCTTAATCTTCATAATTGGTCTAGAATCAAGAGTAGAAACGTGATTGGGTTCTACCCTTTCTAAACCTTTTCGCATGCAAAATGTTTCTACGATGACTACACCGCCCATGGAAGAGTAGTTCTTTTTAGTAATCGATCAACCTCTATCCTTATTCATTAATTTATTTTGAATTAATGATATATTTTAATTCACATATTATGATCTATCAATTGAGTTTTTAATTTAAATGAAACTAATCAAGCAATTTAATAGTTAACACAAAACACGTGAGGTCGGGAATTGTGTGAACTGTGAGAGCGCAACCTTAACCAGTAATTCAAAACCACATGGGATTAATTTTTAGAGTTCAAAAATAATCCCTAAACTCAATTAGTCCTCATTTACAGAATGGATATGTGACTTAATTTACCACTAACCATAAGCTATCCTTAGAACATCAATCAAAGCAGGGTGCTGTGATTACATGTTCCGAAGATAACCTAGGGTTTAATTCAATTCATCTTTGTGGTAAGGTTAATTCTCGTAGGGTTCAGGGGTTAACAAGTTAAGAGATCATAATTAAGTGGATGTTAATTTAAATGATAATGATAAATAATTGATTGAAGAGGTAGAGTTATATTGATTGCATCTTTTAAATATTGTCTAAAAAACACTTTCTTGTTGTGTCATTTTAATCGAAATTCATTTCAAAACTAAAAAACAAAAAAGTACAATCTTCTTCCAGAAAACCTCTTCTAGATTTATAAACTATAAAAAACCCCCATCCTTTCAAGTAGTGTTTTTATTCTCTTTTATTTTATTTTTAGAATACCTCTAAAAAGATGTTTTAATTCACTTCCTCCTTTGAGAGACGACCTTGGTCAGCCACTCTGCTGCATCTAAGTACCCCAAAATCACACTAATAATTTGAGGGCACCCACGACAGCGCTCTTTCAAATTGGCGCCGTTTCTGGGGAGGCAAGTAATTATTTCAACCAATTAGAGGTATTTATTTTATTTTACATTTTTTTCTCTTCCTCTCTTCTTTATTCTTTATTTACCCAATCTGATTTTTTTTCTTCTTCTTTTATTTTCTTCTACTTCTTTTTGGACCATCAACTCAAACTTATTATTTTTATTTTACTACGGTACAATTTTTTTATTTTCATTTTTATTTGATTTATGACAAGAACTAATCCCAAAGATCTCTTAGATCTTGAACCTGAGATTGAATGCAGCCTTAGGGCACGAATCAGACATTCTCAGTCTATGGGAATTTTTAATATTCAACCAATTAGAGAAGTCCTCCACTTTCAAAACATTGAAATTGGAAGCAATTCAAATTCAACCATAAAACAAGAACCAATGGCTGAAAATAATATAAATGAAATTAATATAACCATTTGAGAATTGGATCCACCTGATATTAACTATCAACCAAATTGTATTTCATACCCAAATCTTGAATCAGACTTTGAATTGAAATCTGGATTAATTCATCTTCTTCCAAAATTTCATGGCCTCTCAGGTGAGGATCCCAATAAACACCTTATGGAATTTAACATTGTTTTCTCAACCTTGAAACCAAGAAATGTATCTGAATACCAAATCAAATTAAGAGCATTCCCATTCTCACTTGATGGAGCTGCGGAAGATTGGATGTATTATTTACAACCTGAAGATGTAACTTGTTGGAACGATTTGAAATGTATTTTCTTGCAGAGATTTTTTTCCTGCATCAAGGACCACTTACATTCGTAAGAAGATATCTGGGATTAAGCAATCCCATGGGGAGTCAATGTATGAGTACTGGGAACGATTCAAAAAGTTGTGTGCAAGCTTCCCACATCACCAAATCAGTGAGAAACTACTCATCCAATACATTTACAAAGGAATCACACCTATGGAGAGGAGCATGGTGGATGCTGCAGCTGGAGGAGCATTGGTGGAAAAGACACCAGTATTTGTACGTGATTTGATCGAAAAAATGGCCCAAAACTCCTAACAATTTGGCGATCGAGGTACACCACATGTTAGGGGAGTACATCAGGTAAGTACATCTTCTCTTGAAAGTCATTTGATTTATACCAAGTTGTAAGAATTGACAACTATGGTGAGACATATTTCTTTGGTTCAAAAGACATCCCAACCCCCTCCTTCAAGGCCTTATGGTATTTTCACTGAGGCAATCCACCCAACTGACTGTTGCCCACAACTCCAAGAAACAGAAGATTGTGCAGCAGTGTTCCCTGGGAGACCATATCAGCAGCAACAACAACAACCATATCCCCAAAAGAATTTTGATCCAACATACAACCAAGGGTGGAAGTATCAATCAGACATGAGGTATGGCTCTGGATAACAACAAAGGCCACCCCTTCAATCAAACTTCCAGTAGCCTTCATCTTACCAGCAGGGTTTCCAACAACCCCAAATGATATTTGAATCTCAAGAATCAACAAGCCAAAAACAACGGAATCTCCAATCCAAGGTAGATTATAACACTGATGACCTTTTGAATCCAATTGTTCTTAATCAATAGAATGAGTTGAAGAGTCAAGGTTCGGAGCTGAGGGAGTTGAAGACTCAAATGAGCCAGATTTCCACTGCCCTCCATGAACTGGTAAGTAAGAATTCTAGAAATCTACCATACCGACCTACTCCAAATCCCAAGGGGAATGTCAGTTCCATCACATTGAGAAGTGGGAAGCAAAAAAATGAAGCTTCTCCACCTATGATTCCATTGGGATTCACCTCAACTCCAAAAAATTCCAATTTAACAAAAACTAATGAGCAACCCAAGGAGAAAGATAAAGGTAAGAAAAAAATTAATGATGTTCCTCCTAAACCCCTTCCTTTTCCAAATAGGGTTGTTCAAACCAAGAAGATGGCTGAAGAAGCAACGCAAAAGGAGGTTTTGGACACATTCAAGCGCGTGGAGATCAACATTCCTCTACTTGAAGCCATTAAGAAAATTACAATGTATGCAAAATTCTTAAAAGAAGTTTGTACCAATCAAAGAGGGATCAAGGGAAATGAGAGGATAAATCTTGGAAGGAATGTGTGAGCACACATTACACCAACTCTAGCAATGTCGAAAAAGTGCAAGGATCCAAGGACATTTTCCATCCCATGCACCATAGGGGATTTGAACTTTTCTGATGCACTTTGTGATTTAGGAGCTTCCATAAATGTGATCCCTCACTCTGTATTCTCTTCTTTGCAGGTTGGTGAGCTGAAACTAACGAGAGTAGTGGTGCAGTTGGAAAATAGAGCTACGACATATCCAACGGGAGTCCTTGAGGATGTACTTGTCCAGGTAAGAGACAAGATCTTTCCAGAAAATTTCTACATGCTTAACATGGAGGATGGTTAGGTAAGTTCTCATGCCCCCATTATCTTAGGTATACCCTTCCTCAAAACTGCAAAAACTATCATAAATGTCAATGAGGGTACACTTTACATGGAATTTTGGGATGAAGTTGTGATATTTAATGTTATGGATTCCATGAAGTACCCCTCAGAGGATCATTCTGCATTTGTTATCTCCCATTTTGAACCACCAAGTAAAAACACCATGGAATTTTATTGTCCTATGCTTAGAGAGATTATGAGTATTGGTTCTAGTTTGATGTCTAAGAGTACTTACACACCTATTTCTAATGCATAAGACTCTCTAAGATTTTATTTTGAAATGGAATAATATTCTGATTTTGATCATGTGGACTCTAATTATGACATGGCTGTTGAGTATACTGATGGATTTGATGCTTTATTCTCTAATTGTGATGATTTCTATTCTAATATTGATGCTCTTTGTACACATATTTCAGTTCCTTCTATGTCTCCATCCATACACCACCCCCTACACTGGAACTCAAGCCATTACCACAAAATCTCAAATACTCATACTTGTTAAGTGGTGAGAAATTACATGTTATCATTGCTAACAATATCTATTTTGAACATGAAGAAAAACTTTTGAATCTTTTGTGGGAGAACATCAGGGCAATTGGGTGGACCTTGGCTGACATATCAGGTATTAGTCCCTCCATTTTCAAGATTAGTATTCTTTTATAGGATGGGGCTAAACCAGTGAGGCAACCACAAAGGAGACTCAATACAACCCTTCTGGAGGTTGTTAAAAAAGAGGTTGAATAATTTCTCAAGGAAGGTATAATCTATCCCATTTCAGATTCTTAGTGGTTAAGTCCTATTCAGGTTATTCCTAAGAAAAGTGGTGTTACTATTATTAAAAACGAGAAAGATGAGTTAGTTCTAATGAGGGTGCTAAATAGTTGGCGCATGTGTATTGATTATAGGAAAGTAAATCAATCTACTCGTGAGGACCATTTCCCCCTCCCATTTATTGATCAGATGCTTGAGAGACTTACTGGGAAAACACATTATTGTTTCTTGGATGTATTTAATAGATATTTTCAGGTTCCTATTGCTCCGAAGGATCGGGAGAAGACAAAATTCACTTGTCCTTTTGGTACGTTTGCCTACCGAAGGATGCCATTTGGATTTGCAACGCCCTAGGTACCTTCCATAGATGTATGGTGAGTATTTCTTCTGATTTTATTGAGACCTGCATGGAGGTATTTATGGATGATTTTATAGTGTATGGGTCTTCATTTGATGAATGTATAAGTAGTTTGGGAAAGGTGTTGAATCGTTGTATTGAGAAGAATCTGGTCCTGAACTTTGAAAGTGTCATTTCATGGTAGAGCATGGAATTGTCTTAGGGTATGGAGTGTCAAAACATGGGATAGAGGTTGATAGATCTAAGATAGACATTATTTCATCCTTACCCTATCCTTCATGTGTGCGTGATGTTAGATCTTTCCTAGGGAATACATGATTTTATCGGTGCTTCATCAAATATTTTAGTAATATTTCTCTTCATATGTCATGATTACTCCAAAAGGATTCTGATTTTGTGTTTGATGATTCTTGCAGGACTTCCTTTGATGAGCTAAAGAAGTGTCTGAACACTCCAACGATCATACAACTCCCACGGTGGGAGATTCCTTTCGAGCTTATGTGTGATGCCTCCAACTTCGCGGTTGGAGCCGTCTTATCTCAGAGGGTGGAGGGACATTCACATGTGATTTCCTATGCATCGAGGACACTGGATTCAGCCCAATCAAATTACACAACCATGGAAAAGGAGTTTCTTGCTGTCATATTTGCTTTAGATAAATTCCATTCATATTTATTGGGCTCTAAAGTAGTTGTTTTTTCTGACCATGTAGCTCTGAGATACCTCTTGAAGAAGCCAGATGCAATGCCCAGGCTGATCCGATGGATGCTCCTTTTTCCAGAATTTGATATTGAGATAAAGGAAAAAAAGGGGTCAGAAAACATGGTGGTAGACCACATGAGTAGGATTACCCACACACTAGATGATGACACCTTGGACCAGGTACCACTTTGGGACACTTTTCCCAATGAGCATCTTTATTCCATCTCAGGTACGCATCCTTGGTATGCAGATTTAGTTAACTACCTTGTCGCCTCTGAAATCCCTGCAAATTTAAAGAAACATCAAGTCCAAAAATTAAAAAGTGAGTCTCGGTATTATGTTTGGGATGATCCATACCTCTGGTGCATGTGTAGTGATCATGTTATCATGAGGTGTGTTCCTGATCATGATTTGGAGTCTGTTTTACATTTTTGTCATACACTTGCTTGTGGTGGAAACTTTGGACCCCAACAGACAGCTAGGAAAGTTTTGGACTCTGGATTATATTGTCCTAGCATATTCTATGATGCCCATGTGTTTTGTAAGTCATGATTTCATTTCCAAAACACTGGGAACATTTCAAGGAGACATGAGATGCCCCAACAACCCATACTATTCTGTGAGATTTTTGATGTATGGGGAATTGATTTTATGGGTCCTTTTCCTAGTCCCTTTGGTTTTTTGTACATTTTGGTTGCTGTTGATTATGTGAGTAAATGGGTGGAGGCTAAGGCCACCAGGACTGATGATTCTCATATTGTTGTGGACTTTGTCAAAGTGCAAATTTTTTGCAGGTTTGGAGTACCATAGGCCATCATCAGTGACCAAGGGACACACTTTTGCAATCAGAATTTTTATTCCCTCCTTCAGAAGTATGGGGCAACACACAAAACATTGACACCATACCACCCCCAAACAAATGGCCAGGCTGAGATTTCAAATCGTGAGTTGAAACAGATTTTAGAGAAAACCGTGCATCCAAATAGGAAAGATTGGAGAAAGCGCTTGGATGATGCATTGTGGGATTATATGATATCATAAAAGACACCCATTCGTATGTCCCCATTCCGGATTGTTTTTGGGAAAGCGTGTCATCTCCCTATGGGAGTTGATCATCGGGCTTATTGGGATATAAAGAAATGCAACATGGAATTGGCCCAAGCTGGAATCCAAAGGAAGCTGAAATTAAAGAGCTTGAGGAGATTAAATTATCTTCATATAAGAACTCAAGGTTCTATAAGGAAAAATCAAAAGAATCTCATGATTGAATGATCCGACAAAATGAGTTTCATTTTGGAGAGAAAGTCCTTCTCTACAGTTCACGACTGAAGCTGATGCCTGGTAAGTTGTGTTCTAGATGGTTAGGTCATTATGTTGTGACTAATGTTTTTCCTTATGGTATAGTGGAGATCACACAAGAGGAAAGAATAAGGATATTTACAGTCAATTGGAAATGTTTGAAGAGATAAATTGAGGGACTTCCTACTGATTCATTGGATTTTATCACACTGCATGACCCCATCATCACTTGAGCACATCAGGCTGTTCCTAACCCTTTAACTTTTTTATTCTTTGTCCTATTTAAAATTATACATTTCATGTTCATATATAATCTCATGGGTTCACATTGAGTACAATGCACTATTTTAAGTTTGGGGGAGGGAACCTTTTTGTTTAGTAATTTCAATTTTTTTCCTGTTAAAAAAAAATTGTGTGTTTTTCAAAAATTGTGTGTTTATTTTTCAATTTTATGTGTGTTTTTGAAAGTTTTGAGATGAAATGATTCTCATCACCATTTTTAAATCCATATCAATAAGTGAAAAAATTTATCCCTTGAAACTAATTTTAAATGAATGCTGAAATGACTTTGTTTCAAGTTCAAATATTTAACAATTTCATGAAAAGTACAGTGAATTTTGAACCCCATGCCACATATCACTGTCTTTATATTTGAAACCACTTTCCTGTGAGGATTCTAAACCATTATTTTCATATTCTTTACATTCACCTCACTTCTTGAGAGAACCAAACCATGCTTGATTTAACTAGAATTTGATTTATTCCTATCAAAACTTGAGGGTTTGAGGTACTTATGTTTAAATGATTGAGGCATTTGTTTGGCGTGTGACCCTTATACACACCATGGCGTGTGACCCTTATACACACCATGTATATCGTGGAATGTGGCTTGAACCTCTTGTAAACCATATATTGGATATGTTTTGTCTGGGTTAGTGCCCTATTTTCTCATTCCCCTAAAGGTCAGGTATTATTTCCATCCATAGGAGTATGATTCCTTCGGCAGGACTTCCTGAGATAAAGTCAGGTATCCCTCTGAGAGGCCCAGAGTGAGATCCTCTATCCATTCTTGACCCTAGGTAGAGTTAGGTATCGACATGACTACTCTTACAGGACATCGATCCTCTACTTAACATGTGAATCTGGATGAGTTGCGATATCCTCCAAGGACCTGGTAGTGATCCCCATCTATGTATCGTGATCTTTCCCCACTCAGGAGTGTGTTCTCCTAGAATGAGTGTATTTATATCTCATGAACTTTCTCCACTAACAATACTTCTCAGGTAGATGTCATCAGAACCATCAGACTCATGGAGTGAGTTCTCCCAAATGAGTGCTACTGGAACCTTTGAACTGAGTCCCTAGCAGTGGTATGTGGATGTGTGACTTATCTCTAGACTACGAGTCTAAGTTTTGAGTATATCTAGATTGTGTTTCTCTTACCATATGTTCAGTATACATATACTATGTAGAGATGATTGTACCTTTACTTTGTGTATTTCTTTGTGGTTTTTGGGGTCCCCTACTGAGTATTTTTATACTCACCCCTGTACGGGCTTTGCCTGCACGTGTCGTGTCTTGTGCAGACGAGCGGACTTTTGACAGAGTCCAGGGAGGACCAAGACCGGACTGATCTTTCTGAGTTCCCTATAGGATGAGGCGTTCCTATGACTACAAGAAGCAGTCCCATTACCTCTTTGTGCTTACATGTTAGACTTTGTAGTTTGCAGACTCTTGTTTTTGGTGGACTTGTATTCTGGACCAGTTTTACTTTTTTCACTTTACTTATATTGTACTATGTTGCTTGGGTTTAGTTGTATGCATGAATTTTGTTCCTTAGTGGTTTTTACATTTCATCATGTGTGGGATTGGAGATGTGTGCATGTGTACAAGTACTTATGAAATGCCTCCCATGTTAGCAATATGCCTACTCGATTCTAGTCACTATCCCCTGGCCTATTGAAGGTAGGCTTGGGAAGTCGCGGCATGGGCCCCACTGGGATGGGTCGTGACACTCAAGATCCGACCTAATACCGATATTCCCTATATAAATGTAAGCACAAAATATGCCTTAAAAGTCCATATAATAAAGAACAAGTAAAGAATGAATCTAATATTGTGATTTGGCTTGGAATATGCATAATAAATCATTTCAATTTAATATTCAATTTATAACCCAAGTCTGTCATTGAAATTCCTAAGTTTGAATTCAAGTATCACTCCAGGTGTAATTTCCACCAACACCTTACAAGCCTGTCCCAACAAACCTCTCAGGAACCCAATATCACTCTAGGTGTGGTATAAGTCCATGTCCACTGAGCTTTTCCTTGGTGGCCCTATAGGGAATCCCCAAGTATCACTCATGACATATAGTCAATGCCTTTTGATCCTGTCCATAGTTGTTCTAAAAGGATCCATGATTTACTCGGAATTTAAGTACAACCTCTATGATCTTATCCATGGCATCTATGGTTCACTCATGACATAATCATAACAAACCCTTTAAGCCCGTACTGGGTATTATAATCCAATTTCAAGGTTCACTCAAGGAACAAGGTACAATAGTCACATGAGACTGCCCATGGAATTCTAAACTAAATCCATGATTCACCCAATTCTGTTTACTAATTCACCATTAAATTCATTTAAACATTTTATTAGACATGATAAGGTCAAAACCCAAAAGAATCTAATAAAACTCACCACAAAAGGGTGTCTCAAGAAAGGACCAACCTCATGGGTATTTTCCTTTCATTTACTCACATTTTCACATTTCTCATAACAAGAATCACCTGAAAATTAGACTATTACATGGATTTAACATTATTCAAATCTTGTGGGTAGGTTAACAGAATAAGAAAATCAATCCAAACGTGCTTAAACAAGAAATGGACTACTTGGGTCATGGGGAAAGTCAACCATCCCATACCCAAAAACAAAGAAAATTCCATCTAAAAAAAATATAAATTACATTAATTAATGGTTTCATTTTTAAGATCCCTTGAAAGGGAATCAAAGGCATGCTTCATAGGGATCATAGGCCAAGCGACCATAAAAGGTCATCCAAGGGAACTTTCCCATGGGGTGGCCATTAATCTTGGTATAGAACCTAATACATGTGTTAAAACACCTATTACATTACCTAAACAATAATGTACAACAATAGGGTTCAATTATAATTCAAGGCGACACCCTAAAAATGGGTGCACGATACTCCAACATATATAAAAATCTTAGAAATTTGTGAAAGGAATGAGACCACCAACCTTAGGGTTATACTAGATAGTTCATCTAGTATCAATCTCTGATTTTCCCTAGCTTTGGAGAAATTTGAAGAATAGAAAAAGAATTATATTTTTGGGCATATGGTCTTTAATCCAAATAGCAGAATCAATATCTAGAAGAATCGAGAAAGGCTAAAAAGGAATCGAGACATTACCATTGCAGATACAAGGAGATGAATCGTATTGGAATCAAAGATCAGATGAAGAAGGGATCTCAAAAGGGAGAAAAGGATCAGTAGGAAGCTCTCCCATGGTTCCCCTACTATTCAACGAGAGAAGAAAAGAGCATTTTTAAGTTATAAAAATTTCATGGGAAAAATCATCATTTTACCCAAAAAACTGGGCTGTATGGTTTTCCACACGATTTGTCAAACCATGCAAAAACTATGCACAACCTCTTATGGGAATGGATAATAGTTCATGGTTATCACTTATAGGTTTTAAAACTATTCCTAACCCTATTTAAAAGTTTACTAAAATTTCAGAGCTGTCGCACATCCATGTGACCCAACCTGCATGGTTTGCACTGACTGTGTGATCTCCTCTTTTTTACCCAAAACTCAGGTTCTAGGCTATAGACCAGCCCTGGATACCCTAGATACCTCCATGAACCCAACATTAATTCATATTAGGCCATATGTAAGAAATTAAACTAAGAAAATACTGAAAAAACAAGATCTGCACCTCAATGAAGAATCAGGTTCTTAAACATGTTGTAAGAGATGATAAATTAATTTCCTTCTTATGGAAATCATTCTGGATATATAATTAAAGGAATATTGTAGGATCAAAATATGAATGTAGATTATAAATATACAATAGGGGGGTGAATTGTATAATTTAAAAATTCATTTGGAACCTTTAAAGTTGGTATAAAACTTTCATTTTTAACCTTGAGGAAAACTATGTTTAACAAAGTTAAACAAGGTAAATTCACAAGACCTCTTAGTTCTAAAAACTTGATAGGTTCTGGAAAAATGGTTCCTGAAATGAAACTTAAGAAAAGTTTACAAGGAAAACGATTCTACCTTAAAGCGTATAGAATCTTATTAATCAGAGTATACAAATACAAGAAAGTATAAGATAGTTATACTTTCCTTATTAATCAAAATGCAGTGGAAAATAAACTTGAAACAATACAAGTAAAAAGTATGAAATATTTTAACCCAAAGAGAAGGGTATCCAACAACCTTGGATAAAGGTCCCCTGATTTATACTTTCAATAAATTCTATCTTACCCACACTAGGGTAAGCCCTTGATAGGAATATCGGAATCTGTCGTGCTATCTCTACAAGCCCTCAAACTTCAAGGTAGTTAGCACCTCTATCTTCCTAAAAAAGGAAGACCTCAAACTTTAAGGTAGTCGACACTTCTGTCTTCCTATCCCTGGAAGCCATCAAACTCTAAGGTAGTCGGCTCCTCTATCTTCCTATCCCTGGAAGCCCTCGATTGTATACAGCAACAATCAGAGTCGCACGAAGCAAGATGAACAAGATATTCAGTATGCACAAAGCATGAGAGTCTCTCTCTATATAAATCACTTCAACATCATGTGGTCTCTAGAATGATAGATCTATTCTCATTTAGTTAGATAAGTATTGAGCTCGTTCAAATGAGATCCTATTTATAGGCATTTATTCAATGGTCAGCTCCCTCCTCCAATGGTCATATTTTTTCCTTGAATCTCAGAGGGACATGTACATGTGTCACTCAAACAATGGTTAATTAGAAACAGAATGAATGAAAACATTTCATAATTAAAACAAGGGTAAGAAAAATATGGTTTCTTAACCAAATCCATTTTTTGGAGTCTAGGAAAAATAAAGTTCATATTATAAGAAAATAAACATTCAGAGTCTATATTACATAGATAATCGAATTCTATTTTTCAAGGAATTAGGAATCAAAATTATGTAGGCTTAGGAGTCTGAATTCTAAAGAATCCAGAGTCTAAATTCTGAGGAATTCAGAATATTAATTTCATATAATTCGGAGTCTAAATTATGAGAATTTGGATTCTGAATTTCAGAGAATTCAGAGAATTCAGAATCTGAATTTGGAGAATTCAGAATCTGAATTCAGAGATTTCAGAATCTGAATTTCAGATAATTCAGAATCTAAATTTATAGAATTCATAATTTTAATTTTAGAGAATTTTAAATATGAATTCAGAGAATTCAGAATCTGAATTTCAGAGAATTTGAAATCTGAATTTCAGAGAATTCAAAATCTAAATTCAGAACCTAAAAATAGAATACTCTATATCTAAGTATTTATAGGATTCCTAGGTTTTAGATATGAAACCAAATTTTACACTTAGAAATAAAAAGAGTTAGATTTAGAGAAATGATAACATGAATAATGAAAATGAAGGTAAGGAGAAAATTTCTTTGGGAAAGGAAAATTACCTTATTAAGATAAATATTTAGGGAAATAAAACTTTCCTTAGGATGGAGTGTTTGTTATTTTTAAAACATAAAGTAATGGAAAATTCATAAGGAAACCTTATTGACTCAACAATCTCCCCCTTTTTGGAAAGCACCAACATCCTTATTAATAATAATCAAAGGACTTAGAAATTTTATGGACTTGAAAATAAAAACTTATCTCCCTTTACTTATGGATCACAGTGAATACGAATAACTCCCCCTTAAGCTTCAAAATCACTAAGGATCATATTCTTGATTTCATGAATGATATTTTACATTATCTTTCACATGAAAATCATCATTGATAAGAACATTCCTTTAGATGAACTCCCCCTTAATTAGGGAAATATCTTCTTTAATTTGTATTATTTTTATCATTCCTTTCTCCCCCTTTGTGATTTTAAAAAATAAATAGAGGATTATGGAAAGAAAAAGAAATTGGTACCTGAAAAATTAGTACTAAATAACCACAAAAAAAATATAAAAAGAAAAACCATTATTTCATTAATGTTGAAAAAAATTTACAAGGAAAAGTATAAAAAAATATCAGAATGGAAAGAAATTATCCTTCTTTCTCCTTCAGCCTAAGCTTCTTTACAATGGTTTTTTGCTTCTTGAGCTTCTTGTGATCCCATTCTTCACACTTAATCAACTGATCCCATTCTTCAATTTTGTTCTCTAATGCTTTAATTTTTTCTCCCAGAGCCTTAAGACATTCTGCTTGAGCTTTCAACACTTTATCTTGCTTAACAAGATTCTCTTCAATCTCAATTCTGAGATCCCTTTCCCTCTTCCAATTCATGGCCACAAAATTAAGCTTGTCATTCAGATCCTTAACTTCTTGCTTTTGAGTAGCCTATTATAGGCTTAAATTTTTCTCAAAACTATTTGTAAGATCCTTGATCTTCCCATATTTAGTGTCAAAATCATCCTTGACATTATCATGAAATTCATAGAAGATTATCATCTCTTCTATTATCTTCTTTGACCATCTTGAAATCTTCTTGCAAGATCTTTTATGATCCTCATAACCAATGAGGAAGGTTTTGAAATCTGCCTCGAGTCTGACACATTTGTCCATAACCATGGAAACTGAATCTGATTTCTGATTAATCGTATGCTGAAGCATTTCGACATCTTGAGTCTATGCTTGGGAATAAGGGAATAGTACCAACCATCTTTTTCAATGACTGGAAAATAAAATCATGTGAAAAGGGAAGATGATTCTGAATCCAAGTGATTGGTTGGTGATGATTCTTTTTCTATGTCTTCAGCTTTCCTCTTTGATGAATCACACACATATTTCTTCTTCACCACAGATTTATTGGGTGTATCTACTACCACCATCTTTCCCTTAATAGTTCTCAGAATGATGTCTTGAGATTTGGGAGATTCGTGTTCACTATCTAATAACTGAACAATATTATATTAATATAGTTCTTATTTCTCAGATCCTACCTTAACATCCTCTCACTGGATAAAATCATGATTGCTACTTTTCTCTTGAGTCAATTTATTCACTTCCTCCTCACCCTTCCTATCTTTTCTAGGGGTAGCAAGTTTTGAAGACTCAGCTTTAGAAGTTCAGATTGATAATTTCTCAGAAAGACTTTCCTTCTCATGATAATCATCTACTTGCCTTATCACATCCTCAATATCACCACTACCTTCTTCTTCTTCTTCCACTTCTTCTTATTGTACTATTTATTCTTATTTATATCATTCTGGAGTCACCAACTTGTTTCCTGGAGTATCTAGTAAGGATTATTGTAGAAAAGATTCTGGTATCAAAATTTGCTCAGAGGATTTTTCAGCAGCCTTAAGAAGAGATTGTAATATCTCAACCTCAAACATATTCTTCATTTGCTTCTTCTCTTTCTGTTGCTTCTCAAGCTCTTTAGCCACCATTATTTTTAAGGATTTCTCCTCAGCAGGGTCCAAGACAAACTTAATCTCCCCTTCCTTCCTGTTTTTCTTATCCTCCCTCCACTTAGCCACTACTTCATCAGGACAATCTTTTTTTCTTCTTTGTCTTCAATGGTGCTGACTGAGTTTCCTTAGCCACATGGATTTTTCTTTTATCTTCCGATTCCCTAGCCTTTCTCCTCCTTTCACCTTTATTAGAGGTTTCAACCACTTCTGGCTTCTTTGAAAAAGCTTCTACTTATTCTTCAGATAGATTATATAATTATCTGGATTTATTAGAGAAGCCAGTCTTCATCCTCCTTAAGGTATCATCACTCAACAACATTACCTTGTAATTTATAGGCTTAGAACTGCATGGAATTCTGAAATATTCTAATCAAAGAACTATAATCTTTGAGAGAATAGCCGAATACATAATGATTTGAGATTTCAGATATCCATTCTTGATATTATCAATCATCACCAAGATATATTTAACCAAGTTTATCTTCCTAAGGTTCACCAATAAATCCAATATATAGACATCACTCTTCTTCAAAGTATCCTTATGCCATTTCCTTGGAATTACAAAACCTTGGACCCATAACTCAAGAATCCGAAGGTTTGTAGACAGACGAACAATCTTCGGAGTCTTAACTCCTTTCAAGACAAGACACTCTATAGCCTTTTCCTTATTAAAATATCCTAATAGATCAGGTAATTTGTGAGTAAAAAATTCCGCTTCACCTTTGTAAGGAATTCCAATTAGACTTGCTTCCTTGTTGAAGGAAAGAGAGTGGGTCTTTCCATAACACTTGAAATAGAACTTGTCTCTACCTTCTTCCTTGAAAAAACTTTCTGTCTCATAGAACTCAATAAACAAGTCCGGATACACTGAATCCCATGCCTTCATATTTGAAACACAAAGGCTCTCCCAGCCATTCAACTTAACATTCTTTGATATGATAGAATCATATTTGGCATAAAACTTCAGATTCTGAAAAAATTTAAAAACAAATTTAAAGAAAAATTTGATTATGAAAATATGATTATGAAAAATTTTAGAATACAAAAAAAATATATTACAAAAAAATTTAGAATACAAAAAATTTTAGATTACAAAAAAATTTGAATACGAAAAATTTGACTATGAAAAAATTGACTACGAAAAATATGACTGAAAATTTTAACTACGAAAAATTTTGACTACGAATTTTTTTTGACTAATAAGAAAATATACTCCCCCTATGAAAAAGAGTTTCTTACTGTAAGGGGATAAGTTTAAACAACATGTTAATATGAAATATTACCTTACAATTATCATTCCTAACTTCTGTTTAAGGAATTAAAATCTATTAGAGGGCAAATATTTTGTGAAAATATCAGCAAGCTGATCATGTGTTCTGATAAATTGAAGAATGATATCTCCTTTTTTGTGTGATCCCTAAGAAAGTGATTCCTAATATATATGTGTTTTGAACGAGAGTGATGTGTAGGGTTTTTACTTAAGTCAATGACACTAGTATTATCACACAATATTTTTGTTTTGGTAAAACTCATACCATAGTCTAGGAGTGTGTGTTGCATCCACAATACTTGAGCACAACAACTTCCAGCTGCTATATATTCAGCTTCAGCAGTGGAAAGTACTATTGAGTGTTGATTTTTTCATGACCAAGAAACTAATTAATATCCTAATAAATTAAAAGTTCTATATGTACTTTTCCTATCCATTCTACCTCCACCAAAGTTAGCATCAGAAAATATTTTTAAGAAAAAATAATTTCCAGAAGTATAAAAGAGTCCTAAATCCATGGTTCCCTTTATAATAGTGAAAAATTCTTTTCACTGCCTTTAAATGATATTTCTTAGTATTGGATTGATATCTTTTACATAAGCATACTGAAAACATCAAGTCAGGACGACTAACTATCAAGTATAGTAAACTTTCTATCATACCTCTAAAGAATTTTTGATCCACTGGTTTCCCAGCTTCATTAAGATCAAGTGAATTTGAGGTACCAATGGGAGTACTAACACTTTTAGTATTATCATATCCATAATTTTTAAGAATATCTTTAATATAAATATGTTGGGATATATAGATTCCTTATGGTTTTTGAGAAATTTTAAAACCAAGGAAAAATGTTATCTCACCCATCATACTCATTTCAAACTCAGATTTCATTAGATTTTCAAATGAATGAGTTAAAGGTTGCTGATTTGAACCAAATATAATTTCATCAACATAAATTTGAAAAATCAAAACATTTTTCTTATCTTTATTTATAAAATGGGTTGGATCAACATTTACCATAACATAATTTTTTTGAAGCAAAAACCATGTCAGTCTGTCATACCAGGATCTAGGGGATTATTTAATTCCATAAAAAGCTTTGGTAAGTTTAAAAAAATGTTCAGGATGTTTTGTATCTTCAAAAATAGGAGGTTGTTCAACAAAAACATCCTCTTGAACATAACCATTAAGGAAATCACATTTAACATCCATTTGAAAAAATTTGAAATTAAAGAATGCTGTAAAGGAAAGTAAAATACGAATAGATTCAAGTCTAGCTACTGGTTCATAGGTTTCTTTATAGTCTATTCCTTCTTGTTTATTATATCCTCTAGCAACTAATATAGATTTATTTCTTACTATGATTCCATTTTCATCACACTTATTTCTGAAGACCCATTATACTCTAATAACAGAATTTTCCTTAGGTCTTTTAACCAAGGTCCGGACTTTATTCCTTTCGAATTCATTTAGCTCATCTAGCATGGATTTTATCCAATCATAATCACCTAAAGCTTCATCAGTGCTTTTTGGTTCTAATTGAGAAAGTAATGTTAGATGTTATACTTCATTTATTAAGAAACTTCTAGTTCTTACAGGTTGATTTACATCACCAATGATGATATTACTAGGATCATTCTTAAGAAACAACTGATTTGGGTTTTGTAAGACCTGTTCATCAACATATGGTAGGAAGTCTTCTGGGGTAAATGCTTCAGAATTATTTTCTTTGAAATTTTCCTTATCAGAAGGATCTTCTATCAAGGGTTGATAATTAGTTTTTGAAAACACATCCGTAGATATAGGTTGAGGGTGTTTTAAAACAAATATATTGGTTTCATCAAATTTAACATGTACTGTTTCTTCAACAGTACAAATATTTTTATTGAAAACTCTATAAGACTTATAAGTTGTGGAGTAACCTAAGAAAACTCCTTCATAATATTTGGGTGCAAAATTATGTAGATTATCTTTAGTATTCAGAATGAATACTTTGAATCCTAATTCCTTCAAGTAGAAAGTCTAGGTTTTCTACCATTCCATAACTCATAAGGGGTTTTATTAAGAAATGGTCTAATCAAAACTCGATTTATAGTATAACAAGCAGTACTTAAAGCTTTATCCCAAAAGTTTTTAGCTATCGAATATTCACTCAACATGGTTCTTGTTATTTCTTGACGAATTCGGTTTATTCTTTCAACAACTCTATTTTGTTGAGGAGTTCTTGGTGCTGAGAAGTTATGAGTAATGCCTTTCTTACTACAAAAAGTTTCAAAATCCAAGTTTTGAAATTCTCCTCCATGATCACTGTGATTAGTTATAAATGGATGGTTTTTCACATTTTTAACTTGGGATCTAAAAATTTTGAAATAAGAAAAAGCATCAGATTTCTTTGCTAGAAAATAGACCCACGTAAATCTAGTATAATCATCAACTATGAAAAATACATAATATTTGCCTCCAATTCTTCCAGTTTGTGTTGGACCAAAAAGATCCACATGCACCAACTGTAATGCATCAGTATTTGATACTTCACCGAATGATTTAAAACTTTATTTATGTTTCTTTCCATATTGACAAGGATCACAAACTTTTGAAGAATCAAATCTAAGCTCTGGTAGATCCTTAACTATTCTTTTCTGAGAGAGTTTACATAGGTTCCTAAGGTTACAGTTTCCTAAACTTCTATGCCATAACCAAGAACGATCTTCCATTGCACTAAGGCATGGTAGGTCTTGGCTCCTAAGGTCTTCTAAGTTTAGTGTGTATACATTCTCTTGCCTATTGGTAGAAAGAATAAACTCTTCCTTTGAATTGTGTACTAAGCACTTATCATTCCTAAAATTCACAAGGAAACCTTTATCACATAATTGACTTATGCTAATAAGGTTGTTCTTAAGACCCTTAACAAATAAAACATTTCAAATCAATGTTTTTCCAAGAAGAACAATGTTACCTATACCAATAATTTCTCCCTGAGCATTATCTTTGAAAGTTACTTTTCCTCCTTTTATCTTGATAATATTTTCAAATTAGTTTTTGTTACGAGTCATGTGTCGGGAACATCCACTATCCACGTACCAAGTATTTCTGTTAATACTATCTTTATTTTCCTGAAAAAAGAGTGTTAGACTTTCAGAACCCAAAATTTCTTGGATCCGAAAACTTCAGAAAGAAATTTTTTAGGAATCCACATTTTCTTAGAAAAATAAGATGTATGAAAACCTAAAGACTGAGTTTTGTTTAAGGAACAATTTTTTTCCCAATGCCCACCACACTGACATTTAGTTCATAATGGATCACTTTGAGGAACAAAATAATTAATACTAAAAACTAGTTTTGAATGAGTATAACCAAATCCATAATTATTCCTTAGAGGTAAAATTTGGGAATACATCTTATCAAAGTTTTCCATACCTAAATTAAAGTTTGATAAACAATTCCTTAAGGAAAATATTTCTGAATTAAGTTTAATAACTATGTTTTTATCCTAAAAAACATTAGTTTTAGCACTAGAGTTAGTCTCTAAAACATTTTTCTCAGAAATTAATTTTTCTAGATCCTTAGAAAGTTTATCCTTCTTAGAATTAACTTCCAAAAGGGTATTTGAAATAATTTCAAAACCATAAATTTTCATATCAAGATATTTAGAAAGATATGATACTTCTTTATTAAGAATATAAATTCTAGAATTTTCCTTATCAAGCTTTTTCGTCACTTTAGAATTTTCATTCTCAAGAAGCTTATCAAACCTAGAAACTTCTTCATAAGTAGGTAAAGTATTATCTTCATCAGAAGAAGATTCTTCATCTGAAGATTCATAATATTTATTATCACTATAATTTTCATTCAAGGATACATTGGTTATAGATTCAGTGTTGTGTAACTTATCCATTAGACAATGATTTTGAATGGGTAATTTGGCTAGTAAACCAAGATTCTTTTGATCTAAAGATTCATATTTTGAGGATTCATCAGAAGAGTCTCCACCACTGGTACTCCAGGTGTCATTATCTTTCAAAACTTTCTTAGATTTATATTTTTAGTAATTATTTCTATTCTTCTCAGAATTCTTTTCCTTTCTATCCTTTATCTTAGGCATAGGACAATCTGACCTTATATGCCCCGCTCTTTTGCATTCATAATAAGTAACTTCAGAGTATTTATTGTCCTTTATTTCTTTGTTCTTATATCTATACTGAAAGTCTTTCTTCCCAAATATCTTGTTCATCCTTTCAGCAAGATTAGCTAGCTCATTCTCAAAATGTTCACTTTCACTTGATTCAGATAAAACAATGAATTTCTTAGATTTGGATCTTGTAAACCTTTCGGGAGTCTTGAATTTAGTAGTATTAAAGGGTACACTTCCATTTACATTATTTTACTTGTTCAAATCAGAATCTCTTTTCATTCTTGTCTCATTTTGAATAAGAGTTCCAAAAAGCTCATCAAGATTAATCTGAGATACTTTCCTATTCTCATCAATAACTGTTCTCTTAGATTCCCACTCATTAGGCATGATGTCTATAATTTTTTCCACAAGTGCCTCATCATCTAAACCTTCCTCACCCATGGATTTTAAACTATTAACAATAGTCATAAAAATTTGTTATACCTTAAACACTGGTTCTCCATAAGGAAATATAAATCCATGATATTCTACTCTAAGCATAGCTCTTCTAGTTTCTATAACCTTGGATGTACCAAAATGAGTAACCTCCAATTTCTTCCAAATACAATTTTTAGCTTCACAAGAAGAAATATGACTATATATATTCATGTTCATGAAACACAAAAAAGTATTGCGTACCTTTTATTTTAGTTGATATTATGACTTTTCTTGATTAGTAAAGATTCTGACTTCCTTATCAGGAATATTTTAATCTCTAATAATCATAATGAAGTTGTCCACTCCAGTATTAATAACAAAATTATTCATATGATCTCTCCAATATTCATAATAATTCCCATCAAATATATGTGTTCTAGTAGGATTTATATTGTCAATCGAACCAACATTAATTCCTTCCATCTAAAATAAACAATCTTTCCACAGAAACCTATTAATAATAAATGTTTGTAAACAAGGATAAAAATCCTAAGCAAGGAAAATATTTAGAATAATGAAAACTTGATCAAGAAAACTTATATGTGAATATAAGTATTTTAGAGACCTCCTATGATTCCAATTATTGGATCGAAATATGAATATATATGCTCAATATACAAGAGGGGGGTGAATTGTATACTTTAAAAATTCCTTTGTAACCTTTAAAGCTGGTATAAAACTTTAATTTTTAACCTTAATGAAAAATATGTTTAACAAAGTTAAACAGGGTAAATTCATAAGAACTCTACGTTCTACAAACTTTATAGGTTCCAGAAAAATGGTTTCAGAAATGACACTTAAGAAAAGTTTGCAAGGAAAAAGATTCTACCTTAAAGCATATAGAATCTTACTAATCAGAGCATACAAATACAAGAAAATATAAGATAGTTATACTTTCCTTATTAATCAAAATGTAGCGGAAAATAAAATTGAAACAATACAAGTAACAAGTATGAAATCTTTTAACCCAAAGAGAAGGGAATCTAACAAACCTGGATAAAGGTCCTTTGATTTATACTTTCAAGAAAGTATGTCTTACCCACACTAGGAATATCATAATATTTCTTGCTACCCCCCAAAACCCTCAAAATTCAAGGTATTCGACACCTATGCCTTCCTAAATAATGAAGTCCTTGAACTTTAAGGTAGTCGACACCTCTGTCTTCCTATCCCCGGAAGCCCTCAATCTTTAAGGTAGTCAGCACCTCTGTCTTCCTATCCCTAGAAGCACTTGATTGTATACAACAACAATCGAAGTCTCATGAAGAAATCTGAACAAGATGTTCAATATGCACAAAGCATGAGATTCTCTCTCTCTAGAAACCACTTCAATAGCTTGTGGTCTCTAGAATGATAGATTGGTTATCAGTTAGTTAGCTAAGTAGTGAGATCGTTCAAATGAGCTCCTATTTATAGGAGTTTCTTCAACGGTGAGCTACCTCCTCCAACGGTCATATTTTTCCTTGAATCTCAGAGGGACAACTACACATGTCACTCAAAAAACGGTTAATTAGAAATAAAATGAACGAAAAAGTTTCATAATTAAAACAAGGGTAAGAGAAATATGGTTGCTTAAACAAATCCATTTTTAGAGTCTATGAAAAATAAAGTTCAGAGTCTAAGAAAATAAAAATTTAGAGTCTATATTACATAGATACTCAGATTCTGTGTTTCAAGGAATTTGGAATTAGAATTCTATAGAATTTGAAGTCTGAATTCTAAGAAATTCAGAGTCTGAATTCTGAGGAATTAAGAATCTGAATTTCAGAGAATTCAGAATCTAAATTTCAGAGAATTCGGAGTCTGAATTCATAGAATTTGGAATCTGAATATAGAGAATTCGGAATCTGAATTTCAGATAATTAAGAATATAAATTCAGAGAATTAAGAATCTAAATTTAGAGAATTTGGAATCTGAATTTCAGAGAATTTAGAATATGAATTCATAGAATTCAGAATCTGAATTTCAGATAATTCAAAATCTGAATTCAGAGAATTCTGAATTTGAATTTAGAGAATTCAGAATCTGAATTCAAAGAATTCAAAATCTGAATTTCAGATAATTCGAAATCTGAATTCAGAGAATTCAAAATCTGAATTTCAAAGAATTTGGAATTTGAATTCAGAACCTTAAAACAAAATACTCTATATATAAGTATTTATTGGATTCAAAGGTTTTAGATATGAAACCGAATTTTACACTTAGAAATAAAAAGAGTTAGATTTAGAGAAACGATAACATGAACAATGCAAACGAAGGTAAGGAGAAAATTTCCTTGGGAAAGGAAAATTCCCTTATTAAGATAAATCTTTGGGGAAATAAAATTTTCCTTGAGAGATAGAGTGTTTGTGATTTTCAAAACATAAAGGAATGGAAAATTCAAAAGGAAACCTTTTTGACTCAAAAAATATTGGGTTGTCCCATTTGTAAATAAGGTACATAGTTAGTTAGGTTGAAACATTCCTTTAAGACTATATTTTT
This sequence comes from Viscum album, assembly GCA_963277665.1. Lineage (NCBI taxonomy): Eukaryota > Viridiplantae > Streptophyta > Magnoliopsida > Santalales > Viscaceae > Viscum > Viscum album. The sequence goes on from OY728137.1 coordinate 932,307,834, forward strand.
AAGACATCACAAATTTATTACCTTGATGACATAACTATCGATCCTGGATGATATAATTTGATGGAAATACATAATAAGTTTCAAAAGTGTATCCACTAATGGGTGATCAACTGTTCTAGAAAGTAAAAGATACTAACACAATTTTTGGTAAACCCTTTTCAAAAAAACTTATGAAATCAGGTTGTAAAAATGATCAATTTTATTTAAATTACCATGCTGATTTTTTTTATATATTGGACCTTTTCTTGATGTCATGAACTTAGAAAAAAAATACATGTGATATTTTCATTTCAATTTTACTAAATGTACCATATAAAACAAAGTATGTTATTAAGGGTAGGTTAGATATGATTTACATGGGGATGAGAGAAGATTTGGTACCAGTGAAGGGTGAATGATAAAATTTTCTTGCTCCTATAGCTTATAATCTATCCAGATAAGAAAAATATAAATTTTAAAACATCATTAATGGTATAATAGTTCCATAAGAGTATTTATGAAATATAAATAATGTCATTTTAATGAATAATTTGAATTTATAGAGTCTAAAATCACTTGAGTGTCATGTTTTGATGAATGATTTAATGCTTGTAGATTTATGTTGAATTTTTCCTAAAAGTGCATGATATACATCACTTTGTTTCTTTTTCAAAGAAATATGTAGTAAAGTTATTGACCCAAAAAAGTTTCCAATCATAAATAAGGAAATTGAAGTTATATAATGTGAATTGGAGATGTTATTCCCACTATAATTCCTTAATATGACATTTCACCTAATGGTTCACTTGGTTATATAGATTCAACTATGTGGTCCTATACATTATAAATGGATGTACCCCATTGAATGATATTTGAATATTTTGAAAGGGAATGTCAAGAATTAAAGTTGGACCAAAGATTTTATTTTAGAGAGATATATTGTTGAAGAAGCTATTGGATTCTATACTGATTACCTATCAGATATTGATAACATTATTCTCCCAAAATCTCAACACAATGGAAAGTTTATGGATGAAGGGATTTTTAGAAGATATATTGTTAAAATTACCATTACACAGTAGGAGTATGCTCACCTTTACATTTTATATAATAGTGTAGAGTTTTCTTTATACACTGAAGTCCATAAAGTAATTCTTAGACATTCTAATCCATCAAGGGATGAAATATGGATATCAAATACACATAATCAACATTTATAAGATGGTTTAAATCTTATAGTTTTAATTAATTATCTATATATATGAATTTAGTTGTTTAGTGACTTCGATGGATAGCTATAGAAGCAATTATAAATAAACAATATTAAAATTTTTATGTAATTAATGGTTATATGTTCTATACAAAGGAGAAATATGAACATATTATGATGAAAAATAGTGGATTTATTCTTGTGGTGGAATTGATTCATGTATCAGGTTCCAAGGATAAAAATCCAATTTATGAGAATATTTCATACTTCAACATCATTGAACAAATATATGAGTTGGATTATACAAAATTTCAAGTGATGGTTTTCCATTGAAAATGGTTTGAAAAAAGGAGTGTAGTTCAAGTCGATGAATTGGGTATCGTGAAATTAAATTTTAGTGTAGAAGGGTATAAGGATGAACTATTCATAATGGAATAACCAGAAGTGCAAGTATTTAATGTCCCAAATCCAAAAAAAAAAGAATTGGTAAATTACACCATTGGAAACTAAAACAACTATAGGGTCATATAAAAATTCAATTGAGGATAACCCTTTATTTGGGATATCACAATAATTTCATGGAATCTCCAATGTAAAAAATGTATTGTAGTTAGAGCGGACCATGAGGAGGAAATTTGGATACTCTATAGAGGATCCAAATCCCTTAAAACTTTGAATAAAAAAAGAGAGTTTGATGAACATGTTAATGTTTTTTAATATAATATATTTTTACTAATAATATTATTTTTTCTCTATTACATTTACATAATCTAAATTAAATGTTTAACTAATCATGAAGATAATTACTTGTTCACATGCTAATATTACCAATCTCAAGGAAGAAAACACTATTAATGATCAAACTATGGAATTATTAAGGGGTCAAAAACATGTGAATAAAAAAACAATAATGAAAAAGAAACACCATGTTAAATAAAGTTATCAAGTAAACAAGAAAAGGTATAAAATTTATGATTTCATAGAATCAAAGAAGCCAACCTGTTGAGCCCAACAAGTTAATGTTCATTAGTTACAATGGGTCAAAACTCAAATGTATGTGCCAATTGATATAAATATGTGGCACAATGTCATTCCCCCATTGAAGACAACCATTTGAAAATATATTAGTGTAAAGTTATGATACACTTTCTCTATTTTACCAAAAAATTATATAATGAAATGTTGATATACTTTTCATTATCGCTTGTAGAGTTAATCTATTTTCGATGATTGCTATAATAAATTTGTATTAATGGTAGCTGTAAAATCTTATAGATCCTTCTAGACACTTCTAACAAATTAACATCTAAGGGATGATGAGGGGAAACTATACCCCCACCCAAAATCTATTGATGCACAGATTATAAATCAATAAACATAGAATCTTTCATTAGTCACCATGATGAGGAATCATTTTAGGTGAATTTTAATTGATAATATTTTATTTGAAATTATTTGTTTTATCCACTTTGATTCAAAATAGTTAATATATGAAACTAGAAAGGAGTGATGAAAATAATTATAGAGTATAAAAACCAATGTACCCCTACCATAAAGTAAGGATGAGGTATGATTCACATGAAAAAATGGTATGTATTTTAAATCTATAGTAAAAATTTTATGTGATATGAAACAAAATATGTTCCTTTTTAATATATATATCGGTGAATCAAAATATAAATCCACTTATATCCCACATTAGGTTCTATGAAAGGGGGATCATGTAAATAATTAGGGAAAACTAGTAGATGAAAAAAAGAAGTATGAAAATCATGTGTAAATATGAAATAATAGTAATTTATCATGATTTATAATAGTATTAAATAAATAAACAAATAAATATATATATATATATATATATGTTCATATGTTTTTATATGGTTTATAAACAAGAATATTTATTTACTGTACCTAAAGAATAATAAGTTTTCATAGCATTAAAGTGGTTAGAACAATATGGGCATGTTAGAGGTGTCAGTTTTGGAGTACCCACTCAAGAATATTTCAATAAGAAAATGTTACAAGGATATACATATAAGATGATGGAATGAAAAAAAAATCAAATTTTTAATAGATATTATTGTCTCTTTTGGTTTGGTAGGCCAATATATGTAAAAGGGTCTAAGTGAACTAATTTAATATTAACGATCAGTACATGAAGATCCACATAACCCCACTGTCTTTGAGGCTAAACATTCCCATCAAATTCCTTCTTTACTATATGTAATAAATTTTTTCACAACTCTTTCTGCTATATGTGAATAAAAAAATTACTGATAACTTTATATTACTAAAATTCTGTAGGGTGAAATTTGATGCGATCTATATCTTTCTACACCCACCCATCACTTTATTGTGAGGGGTATGGTATAAAATATACAAGGATACATGAAACACAATAAAAAACTCCCAAAATATCATGTGAGAGTGGAGATTGAATTATCTCATGATCTAACCACTGAGTTGCTTGTTCCTCTTGATGATCTTGATGTCACCATTGTCAATAATGCTATTGGAACTTTCATAGAATGATTGTTGAATATTATAAAGATACATATATATAATAAGGTATTTTCTTTAAAATTATTTTCAAATTTAAAACATTTAACAATTTATGAAAATGTTATAAAATTAGGTATGATATTATAAATGAAAAAACTGAAGGGGAAATAAGAGGTCAAATAAAGACAATCCATTAGATTGACCAATAAATCAAAAGGACCTTATGAGAGTACCTTCACACCAGCAGTTACACTACCACATATATTAAAAATTCATGTTTATATGGATAGAACATTCAAATATGGAAATTTTACCAATATTAAATAGGAAGAATAAATATTTGGAGAGGACATTACAAAAGTGATTGGTCTCAAGAGTATAAATGAAATTATTAAGTTTGAATGGCTGGGAGTCTCAATTTCAATTGCATATATGAGGTAAATTTTCATAGTTTTTTGTTTAAAAATTGATTTAATATGTTCATTACAGTTAATAAATATTCATATATTCTACAGGTGTATATATTACTACTATATAAAGGTAAAACCCTGTGAAGAAAAATTTGGACTCATTAATACCACTACCATTTCTATTCCTAAAATTAATTTGAATATGAAAGTAATTGATAAAAGAAGATTAACTAAGATTAGTATTTTAAATTAAAAATAATATACTATAGACTCTTCATGATTCTTACAATGCATGGGTATAATCTAATCATATAAAATATATTTATTATTTTTTCATTACTTATTTGTTTTTATTTTTTAAAAATCACTGGATGCTCATCACAATCAATTTGGATTCCCAAAATGTTTATTTTTTTATATCCAAAGAATGGATTGGTAAAAAATTGACCAAACATTATGTCCATTGTTAATTTTTAATGTACTATAATCAAAATTTTATCAATAAAATTAAAATTATACATTTTAGTATATTTTTTAACAAGAATTTTATTATGATAGGGTGGGCTATAAATATCATCTAAATCATGATATGAGGTTGGAGACTAAACACATGAATCCTATGAATTTATTAAAATGGAGGAATATTAAGGTATATATAGTATTATTTACCTATCAAAATATATTTCTTAACAATTTACTTATTTTTATAATGTTTCTATAATGCCTGAAATAAAACAATGAAAATGATTGTGCATATTAAGTTTGTAAATTTATGAGTGATATCATATACCATCAACAAAATAGCATCCCCAACATGTATTTTTGAAGATAATTACAATTTCATTTAAAATATTTATTAATCATTTATTTTTATATATTTTCTCAGTACTAATAGGACTACCAATATTTTATATACTCAAAATAAGAAATAGATTTGTTTATAAATGAGTGGTCAGAGTATGTGACGTCAGAATGTTTTCTGAAATCAAGTTGAGGTGATTACCTATTATGTTTGTGATGTAGTACATACTATGACCTTAGTGATATATTTTGGATATTAATCATTCCTATCATAATTATTTTATATTATTTTTATAAAATAAATTCATTTAGTATTGGAAATATATTGGCTATATTTTTATTATAATCCTACATTTTCAATTTTCATCCAAATTTTTTCCATATTTGATCCTCCTATCATTACAAAATAATTTAATCCCCACCATATATTTTCTACCCCTATTGAGTGAGGATATAAAGTTAATGATCCTCACCCACTTTTGGTTCCTCTGTCTAATGAAAACAGTATGAAAGTTTTGATAGAGGGTGTTGTAACTTTAGTAGCTTATTCTGGTAAAATATTTAAGGACATATCTAGGGAAAAAAACATAAAAACCATTTATTTTGTTTTCCTACTGGGGGAGATGGCCATTATTATTATGAAAGGAAGATTTTGGAGTAGCAGAAAAAGAGCCTTGATAAAAATCTACAGCTTGATGGGGAATCATTTAAAAATATTTTGAATATTAAAATCCACATGTTTCTTCTATAGATGTAGTCCATATTCAATTCAACCATTCATATACATTTACTAAACTATATATCATGTTATTATTTAAATATTCCTATTTTTAATATAACTTTTAAATGCTTCTAATGGGCATATGTTTGTTCCCAAACTAACTGTGCATTTCTTTTCAACTGTTAACTAATTTCATTTCACTAAGGGTTAGGATGAGTTTCTGGAAACGAAAAAACCGTTTGGTGATGATCGTGAAAGAAAGAAATAATTTATTTATTTTTCATGGATAAGTATCATTAAGTTTTATCTAAGATAATGGTGAGAGGGAAACAAGTCAAGGATCCTTCTACCCATAAATCATAAGACATATTAATAATTATTGGGATAAAGTTCACCTCTGGTAGTATAGTACTGTGTGTATTAGAGTTTTTTTTATTCTATTTAAGCAAGGGATGAATGTTTTATTATTTTTTTATTATTTTATTCAAGATGGTTCTCCCTTGTGTTTAAGCACTTCATATTGATAAGGAAAAAGATTTAAAAAAGAAGAAACCTTACCCGAAATGGGTGGAGTTTCAATGGCAGTTTTATCCTATTTTATGAAAGTGATTTGATATAGTGACCCTTATCTAGGGAATGTAATTCCATTATCCTATCCTCATATTTTTTATTTTGTGTATTGATTTATTTTTATGAGTTTGTAAAAATGGTATAAAAAATATATCATATAGCCAAAACTGAGAAAACAAGATCATATTACCATGATAATTTAAGAAAATGATCTATAATTAATTTTTGATGTGTAATAATTTACCTCACATAAATTTGATACATGATGTGGTTAGTATGACTACTGCTAATCATTTTTTTCCATTTTCAAAATCCGGTTTATGGGTTCATGGTACCCCGCTACATGAGTCCAATACAACCACATTTACCAAAACAAACAAACACCAAAAACTACTAACCATTATCAAGAAACCACGAACCAGGGCACAAGAACATCTGAGAGGTTGGTCAAATCCACCTAGGATTACCTTGAGCGTCCCTCGGTGGGACCATCGACACCGACCCAAATCCTCTCATTGGCAAATTCCAGAGGAATTCACCCAGCCTTCAAACGATGGAATGGACCCCCAGGATCCACCCCCGAGGGCGTCAAAGAAAACCATAATGAAGATGACCATCTCTTGATGCCATTATCACCCTGACCACAGACAACCCAAAAGTCCCACCAAACTACTTTAAAGGAAAAGTGAGAGACAAACCCAATCAGTCCGGAGGCAAAGCCTCATAAGAAAAGGAAAATTTACCAAAACATATCCTTAGTCTATTAGTGCTTTCCTCCATATAAAGATTCCAATTCATTAGACATACCTTAGCATCAGGATCTTCCCTAATAACGTCTTCAAATCGGTCCGCCATTTTGTCCCATGTTCAGATATATTCTTCTTTGCTGATTTTCCGATCATTGAAGCCTCTCATCAGGATCAAATCCTGTTTGTCAATCCACTTAGCCTGCTCGCTGTTGACCTCCACTCTGACAGCTCTTCCCATTATATCAGCCTCTTCCTGTGGGATGTTAACATACATAAATTCCTCTACCATGTCCTCCTCGGAGAAAAGGATAGGTTCTTTTATGTTCTTTTCCGTTTTAGTAGATCTTCCCATTTCATTATTGTTCTCCTTGACCAAAACCTGAGAATCCTCCTGCATGAAAACCATGGCAGATGTCATTTCTTTATCACATGGGTTAGATTTTTTACCTGACCATGTTTCCATCAGCTTCGGTAAAAAGGAGTAGTCCTTGCGTTCTCTCCCTTCCTCCACAGTGTTGAGAAATAACACCGGCTCGATCACCTCCTCCTCACTGCTAAGAAATAAATCTAATGGTTGCCCACCCTGGCCCCTTATTGTCTATGTTCCCACCTCCTCCAAGGACTGCTTTTTAGCATTTGTCTTCCTGGACAATATAGTCTCCAAAGGGGGAGGCAAGGATGAGTAGTCCCTCCTGCTCCTCCTCCTTGACTTACTTTTATTTTCCTGAATTGCTGTTTCAATTGCCGAGTGATTAGGTTCATCACCATTACATGCATTCATATACCCTCCCTCTGGGTCAAGAGGAATATCATGAGTGGTACCTATATCCTCCTCAACCAGTCCTTCAAAACTATTTCCTAGGAGTATAGGGGCCTTCCCCTGGATATCAATATAAACCTTTGTTGAATCTTGACCCTGAAGTCGCCTCCTTGATTCACTACTGCCCGAACATACACTATCTAGTGATAAGTCATCCTCACCATCCTCCAACTCAACCATGATCTCCACACTTTCTACATCAAGCTGAACCGAGCCTTCCTCCATCCCACTATCTTTTTGGGCCATCAAAACAGTCGTTGCCTCTCCCACCTCTTCTAACATGGTAGAAATCTTCTCCAAAGCCTCCATGTCATCCCACCCATTTGCCTCCCTGCTTCCACCAACCACCTGGTTTTCTCCACCATCCACATCTTGCTGACATAAGACTTCCTCCCTCCTACTAGACTCTGCTTCCATAACCAGGAATCCATTTCCTGAAGCACTACCAGCTTCTACCACCCCCCTACATAGGTTACCATAAGCAATCCCCTTTCTAGCAAAGAGAGGAGAAGATCTCTGCAACGCTCCCTCTACCTCAACCGGGAACTCCTCCTCCTACCTCTGAACAAAAACCCTTCTCGTATTCTTCACCCGAAGTTCCTTATGATAGGATCCCAGTGTATGCCCTAACCGCTTGAAACCTGAGCAAAAAGCAGTCCATGATTCGTAGACCACCCGCTGCTTACACCTATACTCTTCACCCACAATGACCCACACATACTCAAAAGGATCCTTTGACATATCCAATTCCACACAAATGCGTGGATTAACTGGGTGAAATAGAGCCTCCGTGCGACTATCGGAACATAGATATCTACCTATTATATTCCCTAGCATGCGTATAACAGATGGATTTTGGAACGGAAGTGGAAGATTAGGGAAGCTTACCCAAATTTCCATTGTAGGAGGATCTCACTTCATATGCAAATCAAAGGTCCAACGAAGTAGGAAAAATTTAAAACCATTGAAGAAACAAGGTGCATTTTCCTAGGCTTTGATTATATCCAAATCCGAAGAAAAACGTACCACGATCTGTCGATTATCTTGGAGGCCCACCGTCGCCCTGTCCTGTAAACCCCAAGCATCAAATACATTCCTATCGAATGAATCAACTGAAGGATTCCATCTATGAAACCTAGAATCTAGGGTGTGTTTCAACAAATCCAAAGAGGCCGAGAACTCCACAGTCGATAAATGAAGATTAGGCAACCCAACAAATAGCTCCAAAACCTTTGGGTACAGCGAGACAGGAAGAAACTGTGGAAGAAAGTCAGGTTTTGAGAATGGGATGAAGGAGGAAGAAGCTCCTTTGGAGGGAAACAAGGGTCCCTCCCCCGAAAATGGGGGAGGGACCGTCGCATGGGCCGTCGCCTCCACGGGGAACTAGGGTTCACCCGTCGCCGTGTAGTTTGATATTTAGGAATCTAGGTTCCTTCAGACATGGAGTATTATTTGGATGTCTTCCCAGAGGATGTTCTCTGGTTAGTATGACTCAAATCATGTGCTCATAATAAAAGATATCATTTTTGTCTAAAATGTGACCCACATAGGTAAAACTGATAAAATAAGATTGTATTGTATTTATACTTTAAGATAATGATAAATAATTCATTTGTGACATGTAGTAATTTAACTCACATCAACATGACACACAACGTGGATTGTATGACTCAATGTGTGTATTTTCACATTAAAACTTTAATTTTACTCTAAAACACATATCACATAGCCAAAAAAAAGAAAAGATAATACGATTGGATAGTCTTGATACTTTCAAAAAATGATCCATAATTCATTTTTGACATTTAGGAATTGACCGTACATCAGTTCAATAGATGATGAGGCTGGTATGACTCAAATTATGTGTTTTTAATATAAGTGTCATTTTAGCCTAAAACACATGTCATATATCCAAAATTGAGAAAATGAGATTGGACTATCTTTATACATTAGTAAAATGATCCATAATTATTTTTTGACATGTAATAATAGACAGAACATCAATTCAATACATGATGTGGTTGGTATGACTCAAAGTATGTGTTTTCACATTAAACATGTCATTTTACTCTAAAAGATATGACATATAGCCAATATTGTGAAAACAAGACCATATTGTCTTTATACTTTAATAAAATGATCCACAATTCATTTTTAACATGTAAGAATCAACCACACATCAATCCCACACACGATGCAGTTGATATGACTCAAAGGACATGTTTTCATGTTAAAAGTGTAATTTTACTCTAAAAACTGAATCATATAGATAAAACCAAGTAAATGATTTTTTATTATCCTAAATATTTATTAAATAGGTACGTAATTAATTTTTTTTCATGTATAAATTCACTGCATGTTAATCAAACACACAATGTGATAAGTATGACTCAAAGTGCATGTTTTCAATATAAAAGTGTCATTTTAGTTTAAAACACTTATCAAATTATCAAAACCAAGAAAATGAGATCATATTGTTTTTTAAATTTATGAAAACAATCCATAATTAATTATTGATAGGTAAGAATCAACCACATGTCAATATGATACATAATGTGACCAGTATGACTCAAAGTGTGTGTTTTCACATTTAAAAAGTGTCATTTTACTCTAAAAAACGTTTTAAATAGCCAAAAAATAAGAAAACAATCTTATATTTTCTTGATAATTTAGGGAAAAAAATTTCTATAATATATTTATTACATGTTTTAATTGACCAAATTTCAATCTAACACATGATGTTTCTAGTATGATTCATAGTGCGTGTTTTGACATTAAAAGTGTCATTTTAATCAATAATATGATCCACATAGCCAAAACAAAAAAATATCTTGTATTGTCTTGGTATTTTAGGATAATTATCTACAATTAATTTTTAATTTGAAGTAATTGTCCACACATCAATCTGACACGTGTTTTTTTTAATTTTTAATTTTTAATTATATATATATATATATATATATATATATTTCGTATTTATTTTATTTATTTATTTTTTATATTTATTTTATTTATTTAATTTCATATTTATTTTTTATTTATTTTATTTTGTATTTATTTTATTTATTTATTTATTTATTTATTTATTTCGTATTATTTTATTTACTTTATTTATCCATGCATGCACATCCCACGCACATGCACATGCACATCCCACGCACATGCACATGCACATGCACATCCCAAGCAATATAAAGAATTTATTTATTTTATTTATTTCGTATTATTTTATTTACTTTATTTATCCATGCATGCACATCCCATGCACATGCACATGCACATCCCATGCAATATAAAGAAATTCTGCGTTTGGTGAGATTTGAACCCCTAACCTCTTGCATATTTTCCAAAGACTTTACCACTCCACCAAACTCGCCATGTGGTTAATAAACAGAATTTAATATACTTATATATATTAATTGAAAAAACAAATAATACATAAATAATAGATATAAGCTCAATAATAATAAATAATAAGTAATAAATAATAAATAATAAATAATAAATAATAAATAATAAATAATAAATAATAAATAAATATAAATAACAAATAATAATTAAATATAAATAATAAATAAATAATAAACAATAAAAAATAAAAAATAAAAAATAAAAAATAAATAATAAATAATAAATAGTAAATAATAAATAATAAATAAGGAATAATAAATAATTAATAATAAATAATAAATAATAAATAATAAATAATAAATAATAAGTAATAAATAAATATAAATAACAAATAATAATTAAATATAAATAATAAATAATAAATAATAAATAATAAATAATAAATGATAAATAATAAATAATAAATAATAAATAATAAATAATAAATAATAAATAATAAATAATAAATAATAAATAATAAATAATAAATAATAAATAAAGATAAATAATAAATAATAAATAATAAATAAGAAATAAAAAATAAGAAATAAGAAATAAGAAATAAGAAATAATAAATTATAAATAAATATAAATAATAAATAATAAATAAATATAAATAATAAATAAATATAAATAATAAATAAATAAATATAAATAATAAATAATAAATAATAAATAATAAATAATAAATAAATATAAATAAAAAATAATAATTAAATATAAATAATAAATAAATAATAAATAATAAATAATAAATAATAAATAATAAATAATAAATAAAGATAAATAATAAATACTAAATAATAAATAATAAATAATAAATAATAAATAGTAAATAATAAATAATAAATAATAAATAATAAATAATAAATAATAAATAATAAATAATAAATAATAAATAATAAATAATAAATAATAAATAATAAATAATAAATAATAAATAATAAATAATAAATAATAAATAATAAATAATAAATAATATAAATAATAAATAATAAATAAATATAAATAATAAATAAATATAAATAATAAATAAATAAATGTAAATAAAAAATAAAAAATAAAAAATAAATATAAATAAAAAATAATAATTAAATATAAATAATAAATAAATAATAAATAATAAATAATAAATAATAAATAATAAATAATAAATAAATATAAATAAGAAATAAGAAATAAGAAATATAAATAATAAATAAATACAAATAATAAATAAATATAAATAATAAATATAAATAATAAATAATAAATAATAAATAATAAATAATAAATAACAAATAATAAATAATAAATAATAAATAAATATAAATAATAAATAATAAATAAATATAAATAATAAATAATAAATAAGTATAAATAATAAATAAATATAAATAATAAATAAATAAATATAAATAATAAATAATATATAATAAATATAAATAATAAATAATAAATATTAAATAATAAATAATAAATAATAAATATTAAATAATAAATAATAAAGAATAAAGAATAAAGAATAAAGAATAAATAATAAATAATAAATAATAAATAATAAATAATAAATAATAAATAATAAATAAATAATAGATATAAATAATAAATAATAAATAATAAATAATAAATAATAAATAATAGATATAAATAATAGATATAAATAATAAATAATAAATAATAAATAATAAATAATGAATAATAAATAATAAATAATGAATAATAAATAATAAATAATAAATATTAAATAATAAATAATAAATATTAAATAAATAAATATAAATAATAAATAATAAATAATAAAAAAAAATAAAAAATAAAAAATAAAAAATATAAATAAATATAAATAATAAACAAATATAGATAATAAATAAATATAAATAATAAATAATAAATAAATATAAATAATAAATAATAAATAAATATAAATAATAAATAATAAATAATAAATAATAAATAATAAATAATAAATAATAAATAATAAATAATAAATAATAAATAATAAATAATAAATAAATATAAATAATAAATAATAAATAATAAATAATAAATAATAACTAATAACTAATAAATAATAACTAATAAATAAATATAAATAATAAATAAAAAACAAAAAATAAAAAATAAAAAATAAATATAAATAATAAAGGAAACACATGAAAAAGTATGAAAAGACGTGATAAGGGATGAAAAATCATGAAAACGCATGAAAAAGGATGGAGAAGCATATGAAGAATGAGGCATTAGAAAGAATGAGAACGCATGAAAACTCGTGACAAATCTGGAAAACTCCTTAATAATTCAAAATAATCATCATAATAACCCATAAAAACCATTGATAAAGATAAAAAGTCATGGAAACCCAAATAAACAGTAATAAATGGAGCTACCGTTAAAACCCGTCAAAACAGTCATAAAGAGATAAAAAAATTGGACTCACATTAACGGAGATAACTTATGATCCGAGAGTCCGTTTTAGATCCGCGACCTGTCAAATCAAAGATCCTGAAACGATCTTCGACCTGAAAGGTGAAAGAGTCCTAATAGACAGGCGGATCGGAAGTTATGACCATTTAAAAAAAAAGATGACGGGGAACGGGTGCTAGAAACGAGGCATTGAAAAACATAACAAACCCGATACCCACTAAAAAGGCCATAACATATGATCTAGGAGTGCATGTGGGCGCCACGACCAGTCAAACTGAAGCTCATGGAACGAGCTATGATCTGGCAGGTGGAAGAGGCCTAAATGACATGCAGATCGAAAGTTAGGTCTGTTTGAAGACAAGTTCGACGGGACACCGGTGACAGAAACCAGGTTTTGGAGTCCTTCAGAGGGGTTTCTGGGGTCGAAAAACATGATAGAAGCTTGTTTGTGTTGCTTTGGTGCGTAGCTCTCTTCTCTGGCTTCGATTTGATATGTGGTAGAGCCCAAACGGACACCCAGAGCGAAAGTTATGGCCGTTTGAAGTTGGAGAACTTTTTTCAACTTTCTTATAACTCTAATATCTTCTACACCTTAGACCGTCTCACATTTTTTATTATATTTACCTCTATATCTCTTCATGAGCTTCAATTTTACTAGTCGTGGTGCTTCAATGGATGCCCGGATCAAAAGTTATGGTCGTTTTAGTGATTTCGGGGTTTCTCGTGTTTTTTTATTTTTTTCATTTCATTTCACGGCGGTTTTACCGAAACCGCCGCTATTTCGCGGTGTTTTTTTTTAAAAAACCGCCGCTAATCCTCGAATAAAATTAAAAAAAAATTTAAAAAATAATTTTTTTTGCCGTTTTGGCGGCGGTTTTTAAAACCGCAGCGAAGCGGCGGCCCAAAACGCGTTTCGCGGCGGTTTTAAAAACCGCCGTGAAAAAACCGCTACTAAATGGTGATTTTCTTGTAGTGTGATATGAGTCAAAGTACACGTTTTCAATATAAAAGTGTCATTTTTGTCTAAAACACACATCGTATAGTCAAAACCAAGAAAAAATCTCACATTATATTTATACCTTAGAAAAATTATACATAATTAACTTTTTACATATAGAAATCAAACATGCATTTATCTGACACATGACATGGTCAGTATAACTCAAAGTTTGTGTTTTCACATTAAAAGTGTCATTTTACTCTAAAACACACATCACATATCCAAAACCAAGAAACCAAGTTCACACTGTCTTAATATTTTATTGAAATTATCCTTAATTCATTTTTGATGTGTAAGAATTTACCTCACATAAATCTGACACATGATGTGGTCAATATAACTCAAAGTGCATGTTATCACATTAAAAGTGTAATTTTAATCTAAAAAAAATGTCACATAGAAAAAACTAATTAAATGAGATCAGATTATCTTGAATGTTTATTAAAATGATACATAAATAATTTTTTGTGTGTATTAATCTAACATACATCAAGCAAACACATGATGTGGCCAGTATGACTCAAAGTGTGTGTTTTCAATATAAGTGTCATTTTAGTTTAAATTCATATCACATTGTAAAAACTAAAAAAAATGAGATTATATTATTTTCAAACCTTAAGATAATGATTCATAATTAGTTTTTGATGTGTATTAATTGAACTCACATCAATTTGACACACATTATGGACAATATGACTCAAAGTGCATGTTATAACATTAAAAAGTTTCATTTTACTCTGAGACATGTGTCACAGAGTTAAAACTAAGAAAACAATCTTAGAGTATCTTTATAGTTTAGT
The DNA here is from genome assembly GCA_963277665.1 of Viscum album. NCBI lineage: Eukaryota > Viridiplantae > Streptophyta > Magnoliopsida > Santalales > Viscaceae > Viscum > Viscum album. Next base: position 932,323,192 of record OY728137.1, read on the forward strand.
AAAATTATCCATAATTTATTTTATATATATATTCATTGACCAAACACCAATCTAACAAAAAATGTGTCTGGTATGATTCAAAGTGTACATTCATAATAAAAAATGTCATTTTAGTCTAAAAACAATTCAAATAGACAAAACTGATAAAATAAGATCATATTGTCTTTATAATATAATAAAAATGTCCATAATTAATTTGTGATGTGTATAAATTGACCAAATGTCAATCCGACACATAATGTGTCCAATATAACTCAAAGTGCATGTTTTCATGTTAAAAGTGCCAATCCACTCTAAAAAATGCATCACATAGATGAAACTGAGAAAACGAGCTGAAATTTTCTTTATACTTTAATAAAAATATTCCTAATTCATTTTTCATTTGTTGCAATTTATCACACATCAAATTGAAAAATGACGTGGTCAGTAAGACTCAAATTGAATGTTTTGACATTAAAAGAGTCATTTTACTCTAAAACACTTGTCACATATCTAAAATTGAGTAAATGAGCTCAAATTGTCTTGATAATTTAGGAAAATGATCCATAATTCGTTTTAATGTGTAGGAATTGATCTCACATCAATTTGATACATGATATGTCCATTATAACTCAATGTGCATGTTTTCAATATAAAAGTGTCCTTTTAGTCTAAAACATGCATCACATAGACTAAATAGATGAAATGAGATCTGATTGTCTTGAGTCATTAAGAAAATGACACATAATTCATTTTTGGCATGCAGTAATTTACCACACATCAATCAGACACATGATGTGGCTAGTATGACTCAATCTTCATGTTTTTAATATTAGTGTGAATAAAGACCCTCGATAGAAGGTGCATACCATGCTCATTTTTGGTGTACAAACTACAATAACTAATAATATAATTTATGTAATTAATTATATCAATAACTAAAAATAAAAAATAACTAATTTATGTAATAAATAAATAATAATCTAATTAAAAAATAATTCATATTTAATAATATAATTGAAATATTAGTAATTAATGATATAATTATAAACAACTATTTAAGTAATTAAGATAATTAATAACTGATAATATCATAAATATATTCTATAATTAAAAATATAATTTATCATGTGTGTATTACATAACATTAAATTTTATTTTTTATTTTTTATATAATGTTACTATAATTAATAACGATTTCATTAAAGGGAAACACTTTTTCATAGAGGTTGATCACTAAAAAAATCTTGGTATAAGAGTTTTGTTTTTGTATATTAGGTTATATATATATTTTAATTAATTTAAAATACACATCAATGTAAATATTTTGTAAGAATTTTTTTAATGTAAAGTTTTAATTTAAATGATGGAGAAATGTAATATTTTTATTCTATTATAGTTTTCTTTAGTATTTGTATTCCAATTTGGGTATGCTTTCTAATGTGGTTTTATGTTAGGGACTGATGTAGGGATGTAACTTTTCTGTAGCTACTATGGCCTTTATCAGTGCTAATGAAAGGAACCATTTATCAGTGATAAAATAATACACTAATAAAGACCCCCTTTATCAAGGCTTTATTTTATCAATGATAAAGAGGTCCTTTATTAGTGATTTTATTAAAATTGATAAGGTTCAAACACGTTTAAGGGCGTAAATAATGTTAGTTCTTTTTAGCGCCAATAAAGCCAATTTCTAGCATAGATAAAGGTGGTTTATGAAGTAGTGAATAAATAAATATGAGAAAACATAAGTCCATTATAATGCATGATTTTATTTTTAAAAATCCATTCAAGGAAATACCATTCATGGGAGAACAATGATTGGTTAGGAAAGTACACCACACATATTTTCATATATGTTTTCTTGGTGAACTTGTATTTAGATTGACCTACTTAAAGTGAACCGTGTGTATTGTCATATATGTTTTATTGGTGTTACTTAAGTGAACATTGATTATTGATCCTTATAGTTGAGGTTGTCAAATAGGTTCCCTACTTGTGAAGTTTCATACTTTGATACCTATCTAAAGTCCTTAGAGAATTTTTCTTTATAGAAGGCAGTTGGATGCTACACTAATGAAGTAGAGAGATTTTATTAACCAAGATAAGATGTGCGTGACCATATGATGGGTTATGACACCAAGGAACTTATCTGATCTTTGACTAAGTAATTTCATGGCCTTTCTAAGAAAATTACATATAATGTAATTATATAAGATTTAGTCAAATTAAGAATTTAGAAAAAGAGATAAGACATATGTGACTGACATTATCCATGTCTTATGCTAAATCTTAATGTTAATGAAAAAAGAACTTTGCTTATAGTCATTGATGGATTATATCACACCAAACACCTTTTTAATTTGGGTATCTATGATGTGTTTCTATATACCACTCTTGTATTTTTATTATGAATAAGATCCCTAATCATTTCCAACTTTACAAAGGGATCTTGAGACAACACATATGATAAAGATAATTAAGATTTTTAGAATAATTTTATTATTCCATTTTTAATTTTTTTGTTTATTAAAAACACAAATAGAATTTTTTTTTTGAAAATTTTAAATATTTAACTAATTAATTGTTATTTAATTAAAATATTAATGTGGAATTATAATATAAATAATGAGTTATTTATATCAACAATACATAAACATGAGGAAATAATAAATCTCAAATAATATTTGGACCTAGTCTTAGATTAATGTGCTTCTAAGGCCCATTACTTGAGGAAAATTTATAGGCCTTGATAAAGGGGTAATTTAATATTTTGAACTTATTTGGAGGCTTATTAATACCCCTCCATGATAGTTAGGGACTTAAGACACATTTTATGGTTATTTGATGATCTAAATGACCTTTGAAGACTATTTATCGCACCTCCATATGTTCTCTAGTGTATTTCATCTACATTCTTTATTCCCCTTTTCCTTTAGAGTGAAAACTATCACATGGATAGGAAGTGTATACAACAAAGTAATTGATGATTAGTGTTATTGGTGGATACCAAAGGAGGCATGAATCCAAAAATTCAATATTGATCTAAATAATCTAAACATTTTTTAAAGGTTTTTTTGATTTTATTATTTTATTATTGTGTTTTTCATTTAATTTTTATAAACTTGTTTGGGTTTTATTATTACTTATATTGTGTTATAAGTGTTAGTATTGTTAGTAAAACTTTGAATTAGTATAAAAGAAAAGGTTAAAGGTTTACTAATTCCTGGGAACTCTGACATATGAACATCTGGTGGAGTGAGGATCTTCACCCAAGATCTCGATTTTTAATGCAATGAGTTTCATAGCCCAAGGATTCATGGAAACATATTAATTTTATTGGTTCATGTGGATGTCACATCAAATGTGTTCATGTGAGGGATATTATCCTAACAGTTTTTTCAATGGCATCAAATCCACACTAAATAAATAAAAAATATAAAATAAAATTTTGAATTTCTCATAGATTTATGATATATTCATGTAATGTAAATTTAATTCACATGAAACATTGATGTAAAGTTTGAGGTTTTGATTGCTTCACTTAGGGGTAATTTTAGGTGTTCATTTTCACTCAGATCTTATATGAAATATCACAAGCCTTGTTCTCTAGTCCACCAAACCCCTTGATAATGTTAGATATTTAAATATTACTAAAATTGATTTGGAAACATAAGATTTTTCTATATAATATGATTAAAGTTTAGAATATTTCACGTGATACAAATATAAATGAATTTTTTAATTAATATGGATAAGATTCATTGAGTATATACATGATACTTACTATTCAATTACTATGAATATAATCATATAGAGTACATATGTGATACATATAATTCTAACGGTGTGACTAAAAATAAAATTCATTGTTAAATATCTAATTGTTAGAAACCTTCAAATGAGATTCACATTCATCAAAATCTTGATTGAACAAATATACGGGTCATACATAATTGAGCATCAATAGTCTATATTGTGTTAGGTGAAAAGGGTAATAGTTATTGAAATGTGAATTTTTTACAACACTTGACTGGATAAACCAATAATATTGAAACATAGAGGTATGTTATTGGTCATATTCATGAGTATAATTAAGAAATAAGTCATTCAATCAATAATCTTGGACTTTTATTTGATATCATTAATGATAGCTTAATACCATGCATAATTTTTGATTGATATTTTTATTATCCATAAGTATTTATTGTATATTTTTTGGTATTTTCATGATAATGGAAGAAATTAAGCTTATATTTAATCTTACATGTTTTTAGTGAAAAATAATAAAAATAATAAAATGAAAAAATGGATCCAACACAAGCCAAGCATCCACGATATCTGACTAAATGCATTGAGGAAAAAAAAATCTCAATTATGAGACATATATGCATTGCGATGTGTGGAGGAGTTAGGATAGAGAGACATAACACGAGGTGACACCACGATAGAGAGGTAGTACATGAATAAACTGTGGAATATGGTGACACCTTTAAGGACCCTGACCCAGATAGGTGAGTTATATATTTAAATTAGGCTCTTATATTTAGCACCTGATGTATATTGGAGGGATTTTAGAGGCCTAAAAGGAATCTAGAGAGGTCAAATATGGTTTTGGGAAAATGAAGGAAGTCCACCAGTATTCCATAGGGATCGGAAGAGGCCATTTCCTCTACCACCAGAACTCCATTAGGCTTCTAATGGAGTTTCATTAGGACCTATTGGTGATTTTTAAAGTTGTACACTAATTAATTTCTAAAAAGTAAACCTAAAAATATAACCCATTTTATCCTTGACTCAAGTTTTTCCTCTAAATTCACCTTTATAGGATCTCTCTCCTTCCTCCCTATCATATTAACCTCTATAATGTAATATGACTTCCAAATTTTATTTGTGAAGTTCCGGATTATAATCGAGATTACTGTTGGAAAGGTAAGACCTTGGATCACCTCTAAATATATTTATTTCCTCTATTTTTAATAGCATTGAGTGTAAAACGTATCTAAAAATATTTAGGTAATGTGATATATGCCCACATCTTCGATATGATATGATATTGGTGGATATGGAATGTTGGATTAGGAAATATTAAGTTATTAAATTAATTTTTATTCTTGATTTCATTTTTCTTATTAATATCAATTTGAGATCTAATTCTTCCATAGATTTAGGCTAGTCCTTAAATCTAAGTGGTGGCATAATCCTCTTCCTTGTAACCTAAGGAGATACTCAACAAACTAATTGGTAGGTGAACCTCTTCTCCCTCTCGTATTCTTAGAGAGTTAGGTTAGAAATGGCTTGGGTCTGAGTGAAAAAATAATAAATAATATTTTCTAAATTTAAAATGATTTTTATTCCATGCTTTATAAAGATTACAAGATACCTTTTTGGTTTATGCTTATATTTTCCATGTTGACATACCATTATTTTGTTTAATTTTGGGTTAATTCCTTAACATGTAAAATGAATTTAAAATGTTAAAGACATGTAAAATGGGAGCACACCTATTTTATTTGATTCTACCCTTCACTTTTAATGAAAAATTTCATACCTTTATTAGTGTGGCGTACTCTTGATAATTTCTTGCTAAAAAATTTAAGCTTGTCACCTATGATGAGAATGGAATTGGAATTATATCCAAGTTATACAAGACCATTTTCGATGTGTTTAAATTATATTTTAGGTGGGTAATTTTTTTAACATATATTTATATTTAATAACTTTCATATGTATAATTATTATATCTTGGATAGAAAGTAAGTAATAAATGGGTAATATGAGTTGAAATAAAAGGTTCCTAAGTGAATATTGGTTCAATAAATAGGTTGATGATATAGGATGGGATCAAATATCCTTGACACTTTTGTACCCCTTTTCCAATTATTTAAGGTATGGGTTGTAATATTTACCATATTCAAGTATATATGGACCCTTATACCTTGCATGTAATGAGCATTGAACATGGATTTCTTTATGATCATTTAGTGGGAATTACTGTAATATTTCCTAGTCCTTATCATCTCAGACACTGATATGAGGTTCAAAGTATGTATAATAGGTATAGAACCTCATGGTATGGGAATATATTTATGATTTGTGGCACTATATTGTGCATTACTATTTATAGTACTTACATTCACTATCTTTGGTCTATTTTTGCATACACTCTGTCTTATGAAAAGATGTTAGAGGTGGGGTGGTTATCATATATTGGGTATTTTTTACTCCCACCTTGAACATTCCTTGTTTGGATGAATGAAAATACTTTGGTTCATTATTTGATAAATGGGAAAGTTACTGAGTATGGTAGCTAGTTCTATGTAGAGTTTGGGAGTTCAGTTGGTACCTTATTAGAACACTTGAAGAGTGATCTAAGAGATGATACTAGGGTTGTTCATGGGGTTCTCTTGTAGGGAACACACACTTTAAAGCCACTTTTTGGGATACTAGGTAATGTTTTGATTACTAATCATCTATGTATATGGTTTTTATTTAGTACCCCTTATCTTGGGTATATTTTGGATGTTTTAGTTTTTTGATATATATTAGTGCATGTACATGTTACTCCATGATTTTTATATACTTTAATTTTCCCCACATGCCTATATTTTCATATTCTTTTATTTTCAGAGTCCTTGTGGGTATTTTTCATGTTAATTATGGAATGTAATTTTTTAGATTAAATAATTATTCCATGGTTGGAAACCACCTCCCACATACAGATTACTTAACTACCTATGTTTAGGACAAACTATGAAAACTTGTAGGTGCGATTGAGGTGTTTTTTTGACTAAACTCAACATCATTATAGTTATTAAGGCATATTCATTACATCAAAACCACACACAAACCCAACATAACACTTTTTTAAAGTATTAAGCACCCCATCTTATGAAATGGATGAGATGATGAGTGTAATTTTGAGGCGGGATAAAAATATAAAAATGTAGTTTAATAAACCATGCATTAATCATGCAGATTAACTAAAATTATTTCATTTTGGTCATCCTATACTTCATGAAAATCTAAAATCTCATAGTGCCCAAAAGGTTGATTCTGGAATGGACCATAATGACCATAGAAAGCTTGGGATACAAGATTAAGATGGATTTTTAGTGGCCTATGAAATTATCATATAATGTGATTCTATGTAGTATATGGATTCTGGAAAGATAAAATGGGGAATTATATTTTGTGAAGGATTTTATTGTAGAGGTTTTTTTACATGATGCTAAAACGGGATGAGTTAAATGGTCATAATGAGTATTCATGTTGTGAAAAAAGTTCTAGAGGTGATCAATAGGTTACTTACACCCTAGTTTTGAAGATTTTTCGCAAGGTTAATGGAGTAAGGAAGATAACCATGAGCATTTACTAGTCCCATGTCTGACTGAAAATTAATTTTTTTTATTATCGAAGAACTTTTGAGGAAGAAAGTGAGAAACCAAACAGTTTGAACAGAGAAAAAGACAACATAGGAAAAAAGAAAAACCAAGGAAAACCACCGAACCTACCCCACCCCAGCAGATAATCCTACAGACAAGCCTCACCAATGCATGGCTCTTCAGCAATCAGTCCCATGCAAGAGTGCACGGGCATGGTTCCGATGGAAAATCCATAACCTCTCAGCATCCCACTCCAAAAATTTTTCATTGATGAAGAATTCGTGCTCTAGTCCCCCTCTTGCTTAGGTCCAAGTAGAACACTGGAAAAACACCAAAGAACCAAAAAAAGACAAACAACCAGAGCCCAAGGGCTGTACCTCAACCAACCCTCTCTAAAACCTGGCCAAATCCACCCTTAACCAGGATCATTAAAGAGGAACTTTAAATTACCTAAATCTCCCTCCCTGAAAAATTTCCAGGACAGGGATGGAATATGTAAATCATCCACCTCAAAAATCATTTTCTCTAACGTAGAAGCAAGTTTATCCCATTTCTGAATATACTATTCAATGCTGATTATCCCTCTGTTAAACCCCCCAACTAGAATAGAGTCCTGTCTGTCAATCCATGTATATTGTTCCTCATTAAGAGACACCTCCAACGACCTCCCCATCATCCTGGATGCCTCCTCCTCATATGCATTAAGCATCAAGGTTTGCTCCATCACTTCTTCTTAACAGTTTAAAAGGAGAACCATGTCTTGGTAACCCTATTCCACTGGACTTGGGGAATACAAAAGTTCCTTTTCCTTATTTTTGTCATTCATCTTCTTCACAGATCAGGTCTCTAGAGGCGGGGGTAACGAGGAGTAGTCCTTCTTCCCCTTCCTCTTTCCAAAACCCTTATTAATCTTTGTAGGTGACTCCTCATCTCCAATCTGACCGTGCTCTATCCCCTTGGAGACCTTCACTCTAGCCCCGTCTCCTCCAGCTGTGGAAATGGGGACAACATCCACATCAGCCTCTAGGAGGCCTTCAAATCTATTGCACAATGGAACCGAGGTTCCCCTCTCTCCTGCACCATTTGAAAAATCCTTCCAGTCCTATCATCATTATCTCCCAACTGAGTATTCTCCATGCTTAAATCATCCTCCCCATCCAGCAGCGTCAAACCAATATTAACGGCCTGGCTGGGTTGTATGAATCCACGCCCCATGAACTGATGTTGTGTGCAGAAGTCCTCAAGAACCACACTCTGTGTAGCACAAGAAGTCTGCATTCTAGGACACTCCACGTTGATACCAGGATTGGAGTCACCTGCAAGTTGGTGTTGATCATTCATGTCCACTTCATTTCCATTACCACCTGTTCCAGATCTTCTCCCGCAATTGAGGTCACTTATCAGTCTGCTAAACACCTCTTGAACTATCAGGTTAGTAGGAAAAACCAATGATTTCTCCTGCCTCGCTTGGTTGTCACCGGAAGAAATCCCCATTCCAATTGCATTTGCGCCATTCCCTATGTCACCTTTGTCCAGAACTGCAATTTGGGCCACCGTAGCAGCACTTAGTGGATCACTTCCCTCACCTAGCCCACTCCATCTAACCCCGTCAATTCCTTCGGCTAGAAAAGCCTCCACCACAGTGTTCTCCAGAATGCCATGATTTCCATTGCACACATCCTCTGGATATTCAGTATTCTTCACTTCCCGCCTACAATTCTCCAAAGAATGACCCAAATATTTTCAAAACTGGTAAAACTAGAACCACGACTCATATACCACATGCTACTTACACCGAAATTCTTCCCCGATAGTAATCCAAACGAAAATTAAAAGAATTTAGGATCTATGTCATTTCCCTATAAGATATTGAATCTAGAAATTTGAATATAAGGAGGGATATATGTGTTATGTTATGGGGGAGTTAAAATGGGGGATTTGGGTGCATGATTTTAAATAAAGTGACATGGGCCATGAGTTTTTTGAAGACCCACAAACATTTTTGAGTATACTATAGAATTGGTAAAGTCTACCAATATTTATATCTTTTTGGAAACATGGAGATATTGTTTTGGAGAGATATTGGTGGAATATCACTCAATTTTAGATGATATGTTTTTAGAGATTACAATTGATTCAAAGTGGGATAGATATAATATATAAGAGTAAATTCAAGTGGGGATTTTTTTCCTATAAAATAACACTAGTGATATATAATTTCTTTATTCAATATTCAATAATCATTGATGGAGTATTTAGTTATTGTTTTTAAGACTGGAGGATTTATTCATTTTTAGTTTTAGGCACTCTCTCCTAGATATCATGTGGGGGTAATTTTATTTATACCAAGTTATGGATTGAAGGGTGATAGATTTAGTGAATATCTATTTTATGATATTATTTTTAGGTTTTTTTCATTCAAATTTTCTCTTATATATTTTCCCCATACTTAATAACTGATCATTGTGTGAGTGTGGATGATTTTTTTAATACATTAACTAATTTCTATAATTCATGCATGATCATTATTTGAGTTAGAGTAATTATTCTTAAAAATGGTTTTGAATAAAATAATTTTTGAATAAAACTAAAGTAATTGATAAAAATAAAATAATAGTTTAGTAATTATAGATTGAGGACCATGACAAAGGTTTCCCTTAGATATAATTAAAATAATATCTTAGTTATTCGTAAATTATTTTCGATTAACTACTTCATGGTCCTAGATTCACTAAAATTACTATATCTTAATTAAATAAAAATATATTTTAAAAGCAGTTTTAATTATTTTATTTCAATCATTTTAAACACTCTTAATAGTTTACCTAATCATAGTATTTGTGGGTTCAACCTTAGACTAGCCATGTATTATGACTTAGTGGTTAGTAGTTAGGAAGAAAAATATTATTAAATATAAATTTAATACCTTTAGGATTTAATTACATCCTGTAGGTGGTTAAAGTTCTTGGCACCATTTTTGGGTACTTTGATTTAGGAAACTTAGTTAGATGCTTTTCTTTCCCCCCTTTTTTTTATTTTTTTATTTTTGTTATGTTGGGTTTATTATCTTGTGATTTTCAAGGTAAATATTATGGATGCATGAGAACTCAACCTTGGGAAAAGGAAATGATATTTTTATTATAATCTTAATTTTGAAAGGAGATTGAGGATACAAAAGAAGGAAAATAACATGGATATAAAAGATTGTGTTCAAACTGCCAATCAATTTGTGTAATGGAGAGAACCAAGTCAAAGGACATTGATGGAGTATAGATTAACTTATATTATAGGGGTATAAACAAGAATTCTCATTTCTATGATCACTATAAACCAATTTTAAATAATTCTTATGATTATCCAAATGATCATGATTTAACATTAATTTAATAGGTTACCACATGAATATATAGACATACGCTTGGGAAGTTTTCTTAATATTTGTGACACTTTTTAGTTTAATGGAATTTTTAAAAATGTTTTAAGGATTATATTATTTAAATTTTTACTAATATAAAAAGAAAAATATCAGATCCAAACCTTGGAACCACATTCCATTAAAAAATGGGATGAGATTACAAGACAATCACTTATAATATTATCTCATACCTTAAAATCAATGTATATTCACATATATATTTTAAATTTCAAATAATTTATCAATGAATCACTTAATAATGCATAGGAGATATTTAAGGTATTGTTAAGGAAGTTAACCTATTATGGTTTATATATGTTTTTTTTAATTAAAACATTCTATAACGGTTCGTCTCAAAGTAATAGGTTGATCATGGATATCGCCACCAGAGGTTCATTAGTGAAGAATTTACCGTAAGAGAGTTACATTTTATTGGATGAGATATCTAGAAATAGTTTCTAATGGAAAATGAAAGGAATTCAAAGTATAGAAGTTCAAATGGTGGAAAAAAATGGATGGATAGATGTATAATTAAAATCCATGAAAAATAATATTTACACAACGACATCCCTAAACTACCTAAAGGTATGTGTACCTTGGATTCCACTTACACTAATTTTAGCCATAAAAATAATTTAAAGGGTTAGAGGTTGCACCAAAATAGGGGATTTAAATAAGGATTACAAGGTTTTGAAAAAATAATAAGGATATTATCTTCAAAGATAGAATAAGTCATTAGAGGATTCCTTTTCAACATTCATGACAACTTTTGGGGCGAAAATCAAAGAGTTGAAAAATTATTCTAAAGATTAAAATATTCTATGAGAGATCTTGAGTTACATATTAAGAAAATTGTAAATAAACTCAAGTAGAGGTCATAATGAGTAATTTTATGTGATATGGAGATCAACCCACGTGGATAGGTGAAGGTGATTACCTTGAGGAGTGTAAAAATCATAAAGGACAGTGTTGAAACAAAAATAAGACAACAAGAGAATAAAGAGTCAAAAGGAAGGAAAGAGGATAAAAAGATAAAGGAGTGGAAAAAGGAATCTAAAAAGGAAAATAGAGGAGGATTCCTAACACCTTACAAAAAACCAATACCCATCCCAAAAAGGATGAAATAAGAAAGAATTGTGGATTAAAGTATCAAATTTTTATTTTTAAGGATCTTAATATTAGCATTCCTTTTGTAGAAAAATTATAGAACATGGGAACATATGAAAATTTCCAAAAAAGTGTTAGTTTAAAATAATAAGAAACTTGAGTATATGGTCACAATAAAAATAACCGAAGAGTGTTCAATCACTGTGTCAAGGACTCTACAAAATAACCAACAAGATTCAAGTAGTTTTAAATTTCTATTAATACCAGATCTTATTTTTTTGGAAAATATTAGTGTGATTTATGAGTGAGTCTACAGCTAAAAAGCTTGGGATTGGAATAGAAAAATCCCATACAATTTTCTCTTTAATTAGTGGACAAAACAGTGGGATATCTATGATGTATGATTGAGGGTGTTTTCATTAAAGTGGATAAGTTTTACTTTCTGGTGGATTTACCTTTGACTGATATGGATGATGTCACATCCGTATTTTCATTTTGAGGTATTATTTTGTTTAATTTTAGCATTATGTATATCCCTTGGTTTACCCTTTATTTTTGGGTGAAAAATGGATAATTTGGTCTTGATAGTAGGTGGGACATGGTTGGGGCACAATTAGGGGAAACTGTACACCCTTCACCAGGAAACTGTGTGGACAAGTGTTATTTTGGATAGTGGTGACCGCACAGTTGGCACACCGTTTTCCAAATTGTGAAAGGTAACCATGCAGACTACCCCTCTTGGATAGTGAGGGGCGCACAGTTTCTGCACAGTTTGTAAAACCATGTGGGCTAACCACACAGCCTGTCCAAGTCATTAAAAAGTTAAAATTTATCATCTTCCCCACTTTGATTTTTTACCCTAAATGACTCCTATCCACCCCATTTGGGATTTACAGCCATGTGATCCTCCTACAAGATTTCTTGAAGCCTTGAAACCTCAATCCTATGTGGGTTTAACCCATATTCTTCAAGTAATATTTATGTAAGCCTATTTTCCCATGGTTTCTTCCTCTTTTTAGGGATTCTACTCCCTCTTTACTGAGTTCCTATTTTCCAGTGGGGTTTATGACCTAAGGAGGGGTTAATCTTGTGTTTTTGGGGTAAATATGGATGATTAATGTTAAATATTGCCTTTTTAGGATATTTTAGTGGTTTATTTTTGGTTTATCACCAATTTACCAAAGTTTCCAAGTGTAAGGTATGTGGTTCTAATATTTTACATTATGGGATGAGTTTATATTGGCTTCTTGATTATTTATACATGTTATATGGATTGTTTATGTGGTGAAAAATGGGTTTTGGAAAAGGTTTAACAAGAATATGTGATGAAATGGATTTTATAAAGGAAAATGGTTGTGTTTTTTATGTGTGACCCATCGTTTTGTTTCTTGAAAATTTTATATGAATTATGTGAAAGGTGAGGATTGTATTTTCAAAGGCATATAAGGTGAGAATGTGTCGAAAATGGGTTTTCCAAGAGGAATGATTTTTGTAGCATTTTGGATACCATGTTGTTCACCTTGAATGTGATTTTTGAATTGTGAAAATGATAGGAAACACATTTTAAAAATGAATTTGGTTTATGTATGTATTTTAAAGGTGATTGGCCCATGGAAATGGTTGGATTAGTTGCATGTTTTTCTTGTAATATTGCCAAATGGAATTTATAAATTATGCAAGTGGAAATTTCCTTATGTGCTTATGATGATTGGAATGTAAAGAGAAAGTGTTGATTTATGTGTTATATGTAATAAAACTTGAGTACAAAGGGAATACCTATTATCTAGGTGGGTGAACTAGAACTAGTATGCCAGATGATTCAGAAGTGGATGGGACTCAGATTTATCTAGCGGGATTGGAAATTTCAATACTAACTAAAATTGTGATATGATTGGAGACCACCAGACCTTGGGATGTATTCTCCTCTAGTGTATCATGCATGGGAATGTTGTTTTGGAGACCATTAAACCTTTGGGGGTAATTCCCATCTAATAGATTGTTCATAAGGACACTGTTGGTAGTTTAGTGATGGATTTTGATCATTGTGGTATGAGGTTTCTAGGGCCACACTAATGATAGTTACCTATAAGGATTTACCCATGGTGCTCACCTGTGACATTATGATTATGATATGTGGCTCTAGCCATTGGTATACCATAGGCCTTGTGTATATTTTTATTTCAAGAAATATTATTTTTGAAAAAGGGTTTTCTTCAAAAATTATTTTCTTGAGAAATCTTTATTTAAAATGTTTTATTAAAAATGTTTCAAATATTCTTATGAAAATGTGTAGGTTAATTTTTCTTATAATGTTTTAGAAGGGAATCTTTTCTTTTGGGTGGAATCCTATTGGGATTTTTCTCATACCCTGTATGCACCCTTGGGTGCATGTAGACTATGTTTTGTATGAACCAAGAAAAGGAAAGATGTATCATGGTGATGGTGGATCCGGTTTCGAGAGTCCACTTCTTGAAGGTGTTGGTGGTGGTGACTTGAGGGTGATGAATCTCTCATTACATGGAGGTTTCTTTTGGGATAGTTTTTGTTCCCATTTCATTGTATTCTATTGGGTTTTTGGTTAAAGTTGTAAACTTTGAATTTTGAAAATTATTATGTCTCATTTGGATTTGGTAATTTATCATTGTGATGTTTATTTGTATTGGTTATTTATGCTTATATAAGTGGGTGAAATAATTCCCAAAGCATTTTGTTGATACCCATACTCTATTTTTTAGTCTGTGTAGATTAGGAACAGCCTTCGGGCCATGGCATATACTTGGTTGGGTGTCGGTTTGGATGACACTCCATCTTGGTTTGTGAAATAATAGTATCAAAGGAGGAAAAACTCTTTGGCTCAAGTCAATTGGGGAAGAGTTTGGATATATCGAAGCTAGGATTATCAAGGCTTGAGGTTCTGGTTCTGAGTAGGGTTCCTGGCCAATACACGTTGTGATAGGATTCGAGTCACTATGGGATATTGGGATTTGATTTTACTTATCCTCCAGGTAATACATACAGAAAAAAATGTATATGGAAACTGTGTGTGAGGGTGGAGTGGTTTGGTTTTCCTTGTTATTTTAGTGGATTTGTTTTGGTTAGATTCATGGAAGTGTTTGTGATTTATTATTATTTCTGAAAAATTTCATAATGGTGTATTTATGGGTTTTCCTTATTGTTGTTTCTTGATGTGTGAAAGATGCCTCCCCAGAGAACCCCTGTGCAGCCACATGAAGAGGCTAGGGAGAGTTATCCCTCACCAACGATCAGAGGATAGTGGAAGCTATTGTTCATGATATCTAGTATTTGGGTCAAGGAGTGGGCTCTTGTCCTACTCAGGTTAGAGAATCTAAACTAGGTCCCATAAAGGATAAATCTCTGGAGTTCCTCAAGAAGAAGACCCCTTATTTCTGAAGTATCATGGAACCTCAAGAAGCAGAGGAGTGGATTGAGAAAATAGAGATGATGTTCAAGTTTCTTGGTACTTCTAAGGTGGTTGGGGTGAAATATGCTTCGTTCATGTTGGAAGTTCCAAATCAGAAGTGTTGGGACTCAATGGCGAAATCTAGAAAGAAATAGAATATGAGATAGAAAGTTTCAAGGTTGTGTTCAATGAGTATTATTTCCCTGAGATTTTGGCCTTCGTTAGGTCCTAGAAATTTTCAGATCTTTCTCAAAGAGATAGGTCTATGATTAAATATGATACCTCTTTGTGGAGTTAGTTTTTCACATTCTCAAGTTCATTTATAATGAAAAGATAAAGGCTTATAAGTTTGATATGGGGTTGCAACCAGAGATCCGATATTAGATTTTCTTATTTAATCTGAAAACTTATGTTGAGTTGGTTAATCATGAAAAGATAAAGGCTTATCAGTCACGTGATATCAGTGTGGGAAGGAAAGACGCTGATGACATACATGATCATATCCACCCAAACCTTATCACCCATTTAGAATTATGGGGCACTTGTAACAATTTTTCAAAGTGGTTCTCTTATATTAAAGTGGTGTAGGATCTGTGGATTTCAAAGGGATGAAAACCCAGTCAGAACCATCTAGGGAAGAGGGTTCTCAGTTTAGAGGATGTGGTGGAAGGGATGGATCATCTTTTAGGAAGATTCATTTTAGATAAGATCTACAGGCTAGTTGTTTTTCTTATTCTTAGGATGAGATGAGGCAACTTCACATGGTGGATCGAGTGCTAGTGGCACCCAATGTAGGGTCTGTGACAGTTCGAGGTACCCTTATTATTGCATCGTCTTTAGTTGTTGTTCTGTTTTATATTGGTGCCTCTATTTCCTTTATTTATTCCCTTTTTTTGGATGTGTTAAAGTTACCAACTATGCTTATTCCATGTGCGATGGAGTTGGTAACACCATTTGGTAAGAATAAAGAGAAATGTCTCTGGTGTATGTCTTATGCACTCACCATGTTAGGGGCCGAGATGGAATGAGATTTTCTTATTTTTTATATATACCACTTTGATGTGATCCTTGGTATGGATTTTATGGTGCAATTATAAGTTAACATTGATTCTTATAGATGGCGAGTGAGTTTTGTGCCACTTGATGGAAGTACTCAAGTTTTTCATGGTGAATGGAATCCTCAGTTGGGTCGTGCTGAACCTATAATTCTGAAGTTAGAAAACCTTGTTTTTCATATCTTATCACACATGCTGGTGGTTGATTATGGTGTTCCTAAGAGTGGATTACATCTTGTGGTGGATGAGTTCCCAGAGAGTTTTCCATAGGATTTCTTGGGGTTTCCTTCAGAATGGGGTGTGGATTTCACTGTCTTTTTGGCATCGGGAATAAATACGATATCTATTCCATCATACCTTATGGACGCCACTGATTTGAAGGAATTAAAGGTACAACTGGATGATTTGGAATCCTAAGGATTCATTCACCTGAGAATCTCACCTTGGGCCTCCCTAGTTGTATTTTTGAAAAAGTCTAATGGATTTCTCACGTTGTGTATTGATTATCCAAAGATAAATAAAGTCATATTCAGGGCATGCATCATTGATGATAACTCCAGGTCATGGGTTGGGTATTTTTTTCATGTGGTCAGAGATGGAGAGAACCATAAGCCACCACATGGTCATCCTGTATCAGAAAACAACCAAGACCTATAACTGAATCATTACAATAGACCACATAACCCCTTCCAGGATCCAACAAGATCAAAAGGGGAGTTGTGGTTAACTGTCGATTAAGCTTCTCAAAGGAAACATGAACCTCTAGGATCTATTAAATAATAAACCATTTCTGGGTGAGCATTTTTACGGATTAAGCAATCCAAGATAAATCTATAAAAAACCTCCTATAATATCCTACTTGAACTAAGAAGATTCTAATTTCAAAAAAATTATTTGTATTCTCCCATGACATCACTATGCTAATCTTTTCAGGGTCTACTGGAACCCCTTGTTCTGAGATATCATGACCATGAACTTAACCCCTCTAATCCAGAAGTTGAATTTAGAAAACTTATCATAGTGATGATGATCCTGAAGAGTTCCCAACATGATCTAAAAATTATTATCATGCTCCTTCGAAGATTCGAAATAGACTAGGATATCATTCAAAAATACCATAACAAAATAGTCAAGGTACTGATAGAACACCCTATTTATGAATTCCATGAATACCACTAGAGAATTATCTTTTTAGGGAGAAGTTTGTAGTTTACTCTTATCATAAGATATTGTCTTACATTTTCTCCTAGAAAGATCTGAACTTGAGGTAGAATCATTGGATCAAGTACCTTTAGGGGTTTGACTTTGATATAGTCTATACTCCTGGAAAGGGTAATGTTGTGTCATATGATTTGAGTATAAAAGTGATAGTGAAAGTGATGAATAAGTCCAATGATGAGTGTTCATTGATGTGTCTTTTCACTCAGATGAACTTGGAGGCCAAGGAGCATAGTTGAGGTGAGTTCTTGGACAATGTGTAGCTAGAACCTTCTCTTATAGAGTTGATTCAGAAAGAGAATCCAAGGGATGAGTTGTTCCAACATTCTATGAAGTTTCTAAATAGTGGGGAGATGAATTTTTATTTTTCGTTGTCTCGCATGGTAGTTTTTTGATTCAACGATCGCTTTTTGGTGTTGTTATCATTGAGGAAGGTGGTGATACAATATAGTCGCTAATATTAGTGGTCCGGTCATCCTAGTGCTACAAAGATGTACTATGATGTGCCTCGGTAGTTTTGGTGGCCTGTTATGAGGAATTATATAGTTGAATTTGTGTTTCACTTTTATATATTTCAGTAGGTTCAGGCATAGAACCAAGGAATGTTCAATTTTCTTCAACTGATACCTATTCCCAAATAGAAGTGGGAGAAGATCACCATCGATTTTATTGTCGGCTTACCTCATATAGCCTAGGGTAGGAATTCTATTTGGGTAGTGATTGATCATCTAACCAAATCATCCCATTCCATTCCAATAAGGCATTCAACAAAGGTGGATGAGTTGGTCTGGTTGTACATTCAGGAGGTTATGAGGCTTCACGGTGTGCTGTCGGTGATTGTTTCTGACAGGGAACTCCATTTTAACTTGCGGTTTTGGGAAGTCCTTTAAAAGGTGATGGGGTCATAGGTCAAGTTGATCACGAAATACCCTCAAACGAATGGTCAGACAGAGTGGACGAATCAGATTTTAGAAGAAATGATCTGGGCATGTGTCTTGGATTTTTGTGGTTCTTGGGATATCCATTTGGTATTGGTTAAGTTTTCATATAACAATAGTTACCAATCCTTGATTTGAATGGATCCTTTTGAGGTGCTTTATGGTTAGTCATGTCAGTTGCCTTGGTGTTGGGCTGACAAGGGAGAGACCTCCTTATTGGGGTCAATCCTTGTGAAAGAGACTTCTAATAAAGTCAACACTACTACAAAATACATATTAAATAGCGTTGGCATTTAGCATCACTAGAAAAATGCGCTGATAAAGTCTATCTTTATCATCGCTAAAATAAGCACTGATAATGGATACCCTTTATTAGCGCTAAAAATAAATCATTGATAAAGGGTAACCTTTATCATCACTAATAATGATCTACAATAAAAT
This sequence comes from Viscum album, assembly GCA_963277665.1. Taxonomy (NCBI): domain Eukaryota; kingdom Viridiplantae; phylum Streptophyta; class Magnoliopsida; order Santalales; family Viscaceae; genus Viscum; species Viscum album. The sequence continues at coordinate 932,342,151 of OY728137.1, forward strand.
GAAATATGTAAAAAAATAAAATTTTTAACAATTTAATTAATTAATTAATTATTGTTAAAAATGAATAAATTGAACACACACACACACACACACATATATATATATATATATAAATTTTAAAAATTAATAAATAGTATATATTAAATATATAGATATGTAAAATGAATGAAATGAAATAATTTAACAAATATAAATTTAAAATGAGTAAATTAAGAAAATATTAAACATTTTATTAATTAAATAATTATTGATAAAAATGAATAAATTTAATATACATATATATAGTTTATAAATATTAATAAATAGTATATATTAAATATAGATATATAAAATGAATAGATTGTAATAATTAAACAAAAAAAATTAAAAATGAATAAATTACAAAACTATTTAAAAATTTATTAATCAAAAAATTATTAATAAAAATGAATAAGTATAATATATATATATATATATTAATTATAAATAGTAATAAATACTATATATTAAATATATATATATATATATATAATGAATAAAATGTTAATTAAAATCATATTAATGGATTATTCATTTTTAATGTTGTTTGGTTTTGAAATCTATCATATATCAAATGTCGTATGTTACATTGATTTCATCAATACACACACACAGATATATATATATATATATATGAAATTAATGAATTTTTATATACAAATGCACACACACATATATTTATGCAATATATAGAAACACATACACCTAATATTTATGTAATTTATTCAATTTTTATTATATTTTAGAATTTTCATTATAATATGATATATTATGTTTCTAATAGGTCAATTTTATTAATTTATTTTTAATACTATTACAGTGAGGGTATTAATTTTTTATATTTTTTATATTTTTTAATTTGATCATTTTTTATTATTTATATGTATATATATATATTTACTATGTTTTAGTATTTTCAATATATATATATATCCATATTTCTTTAATAATTTTTATTTAATTAATAAAACTTATCCATTTTTTCAATATATTTAAAGTGTACAAATTTTGAATTATTTAATTTCACTCATTTTTAAAATACATCTATTTAAGATTATATATCGACTAATAATGTTAAAAATATATTTGTAAATAAATATTTATAAATAAATATATTTATAAATGTATATTTACTATATATATTTTTCAATTTATAAATTTTTAATTATTATAAATAAATAATAATAATTTTTTTAAATTAGTATTTATATAATAATAAATAAATAATTATATATATGTAAATAATTATAAAATTATAATAAATTTATTTAAATAATTATAATTATAAATCCTTGATCAGTTCTAAAAGTTTATCACTAATAAAAGAAATATTTATCAATGCTTTTTTTAGTACTGATAAAGATCAATATTTATCACCACTAAAAAAGTGCTGTTAAAATATATCTTTATCAACGCTAAAATGTTTTCACTGATAAATATCCCTTTTATCAGTGTTTATTATTTTAGTGTTGATAAAATTGATATTTATCAGTGCTTTTGTGAAATCACTATTAAAAGTATCTCTGATCTATTTAAAAAAACACTAACCATGACTTAGTCACTCACGATTCTCTAGATCTTGTTGAACTCCTCTACTGCCAGTGCGACTCCTCTACATTACCTTAGATGAATCAAGTCTAGAATCCAATGTATGTTATTTTCTAATTTTCCTCTATTGTTGTTTGATTTTTTGGGTTCCACATTTTTCATTTTTGCTATGTTCTTAACCATGAAGAACCCAATATCTCATCTCCTCGACACTAAAATACAATGAGTGAACCAGGGTGACTTTCATGTAACATCGATACAACAACAATCATTGCAACCATAATAATTTAATATAGAATTTTTGTGCACAACTAGTAAAAAACTGTATAGTTCCGAGCTGATGCTCATAGATGATAAATATTATCCTTCGATAGTGTGTGATTTGATTCTATTAAATCATACTCTCATGCAATCTTTATTTGATACTAAACCATTTCACTATTTTATTGTTTATCGTGTTGTGGATCATATGGGATTACTTGTTAAAATGAAACCTCATGTGTTGAATCTTTGAACACATATTGGAAAAATATAATTTCTAGAATTTAAATGTGAAACATGTTCTATAATTTTCATTGAGGATAAATTTTTCTTGTATTTCTCTGTTCTTGAGATGGATATCTTCAGCTTGATTTTGGGAATGCATTGGTTAATATTCTTCAAGATGTGCATCAATTTTCATACCTAGTAATATAGTTTCAAATATTTAGATAGTGTTGAAAGTTACTTTAAAGTGTATTGGGATGTGAATACAGGCATAACAGGACTATTGGTACTGATTGTTGGGACTATGGTGGATTAAAAAAATATCCAAAATTAGAAGGCAAGGAATCATTGAGTATACATAAGTGATGTAAAATGTTGGTGGCGTGAGATTCATTTATTTAAGACCATTAGATAGGAGGTATTCCAATTCCTCTTCAATTGAGGATAATTTTTGAGTGATTCCATTAGTGTAGGTTCCCAAGACACTTTAATCCTTATTGCCTCTTTGATGTGAAGCATTTCTATCGACGTGGTTAGTTAAGGAGCCTCCAATGGTCGTTTTGAGGTATTTCTTCTAGGTAGGGTCATTAGATATGGTTGTTAGATTATTTATGGTTGAGTAGTCAATGGAATATGCTACAAGGTTCTTCTATAGTGATAGGTATAGTCCAAGTATATTATACTCTTTTGGATGGCCTTAAGATGTAAAATTTTCCTATTATTTATTTATGATTATCTTATATTTCACATGGTATTGATATTAGAACTTATTCATAATGTTATTAACATCAATATTATATATAAGTAAAGATATGGAAAAAGAGTAATTAGTGTCAATTTTATTTATGTATATCTTCTCTCTCTCTCTCCCTTACCTATACGTACGCAATTCCACCCCTACTTTGTAAACTCATTCTAGCTTCATACAAGACCATTTAGAACTATATCTCTATCTGCTATTGTGTTAGAAGAATACAATACATAATATTCATGAGTAACATAAATAACTTTTCATAAAAAGGGAGCATGGGTTTCACAAATAAGGTTTTGTAAATAAGGATTCATTTTGGTCAGATATATATACAATACAATACACTCCATGCATAAAAGTCCACAATTTCATGTAACTTGCATGAAAATAATTATATTCTTGAACAGATATATAATAATTCAATACTGCAGTACAACTAACCTTCACTACCTTTATTTAATCCTTTCCGAGATGCTTGATTATCTTCTACATCTTGATAATGGATTGGACTCCCTCTTTCAAACTATCCTTCCTCCCATAATTGTGGTTTCAAAGTTCCTTGATGACATACCTCCCACTTAGATTTTATTCATTAATCCTCATAAAAGACACTTCCATGGATTTGAATACCGCATCTCCCAACTCATTATTCTACTCTTTCAGCCTTTAATCATCCTTATTTACCACTTCATGGGAACACAAAAAATGACACTAAAAAATTAATCAAAACATAAGGAATGAATTTGTTTGGTTTCTTGATATTAATTTTATTATACGAATCACTCTATTACTTTTGACAACACTTCATCAAAAATTACTTTTATTTTGAGTATGTTCACATTGGATCCTTTTAGAACTCCGTAGTTAAGCATACTTGGATGAGAATACTACTATTATGAGTCATCTAATCTGACTCTTGAAGGTATTCATCCCATAATGAGAAGAGCTCTCCAGAATTATTTTCATCTTTATCATCAGGATACTTTCTCTTTTTATCTTAGATAAATGTCTGGTGGTCAATATCTCCCATCCTACTCATATCAATACCACCACAAGTTCATGTCTCCTCCAAGCCCTTCTAAAGAAAGAAACATTTCAAAGGAAGTTGAAAATAATAAATGTTTGTGAGTGGAAGTAAATGATTGTGATTGGAATTCATGTATATTTAAATTTTCATTCCTTCATTTTTGTAATGTAATATGTTATAATTCATAATTAAAACTGTATTTAAGTTTTTTTTAACCTCAACAACATCTCGAATATTATCTCCTGAACAATTATTACATTTTGTTTCTTGAGACTCATCCCCCATATCTTCTATGTTGATTGAACTACTCTGAGCAGTATTCATCCAAAATGATAATGGGACGACTTTTTGTTAGATTAGTTCAAGTAATATAGGTGGATGTTCACAAAATATGAGAGATAAATATCAAAACAACAAAACGAAATAATAACTGTTCTGGGGTTTGTCATCAAGGAACTTTGGAACCACAATGATGGGTGGAAGGCTAGTTTGAAAGAGGGAGTCCAATACATCATCAAGAGATGTAAGACAATCAACCTGTGAAGAAAAATTAAATAAAAGTAGTGAAGGTTAGTTGTACTATAGTATTGAAGTATTATATCTATGTTCAAGAAAACAATTTTTATGAAATATGCCTGTAATTATTGACTTTTATACATGGAGTGTATTGTATTGTTTTTATTAAAGACAAATTAAATGTGTTAATACTCATATAGACAATGTATTCTACACATGATTATGTTACCAATCTTGAGGAATAAAATACTTTTGATGATGAAAATATGGAATTATTAGAAGATCAATAACATTTTGATGAAAAAAACAAAAACTACACAACATCATAGTGAAAAATAAAATTATCAAGGAAAGACTTCAGGGTATAAAACTTGAGGTTGGTTAGAATCAACATGACCAACCTATTGACCCAACAAGTTAATATTTATTAGTTATCTTGGGGTCATAATGAGAATGAATGTGCCAATTGATATTGATTCATGGAATCACATCCAACTTGAAATGATCGAAATCCTTTGGAAAAATATAATGGTCCTGGTACAATATACTTTCTCTATTTTACTGAAAAATTATATAATGAAACGTTGATTTAATTTTCATTATTCCTTTCAGAATTCATTTATTTTAGAAGATTTACGTAATAAAATTTTCTTAATGGATTCTATAAAATCCCAAAGAGGATTCCAGACTCTTCTTAAAAAGTTTCATCTTAGGGATGGTGAGGGGAAAATAAATCCCCACCCACTACTTAATTATGCACACATTATAAATCAGGAAACATGGGATTTTTTCATCAATGGTTACAATGAGATATCATTTTAGGTGAATTGAAATCTATAATATATTATTTTACATTTTTTATTTTATCCAACTTAATTCAAAATTGTTAATTTATGAAACAAAAAAAGAGTGCTAAAAATAAATAACGTGCATCAAAACCAACATACCCCTATGACAAAGAAAGGATGAGGTAGGATTCATTGGAGAAGAAATTGGTATGTATTTTAAATTAAAAATAAAATTTTAATTATGTGATTTGAAATAACATATATTCTTTTGTTTATATGAAGATTTATCAATCAAAATATGAATCCACTTCCATCCCATGTCATGTGCTATGGAAGGAGTTTCATGCAAATAAAGAGGGTAAATTAGTTGATGAAAACAAAAAAAAGTGTGGGAAACATGTGTAAGAATGACATAATTGTAATTTGTTATGATTTATAACAATATTACATAATAAGATCCATTATTTTTTCATATTTTTTATATGTTTTAGATACAAGAATTGGTGATGCTCATACTAGAACAAAATATACTTTCAATAGTTTTGAAGTGTCCTGAACAATATAGTCGTGTTAGAGGATTAGATTTTGGAGTCTCTCCTAAAACTTATTTTGAGAAAATAAAACTATGTGAAGATAAATATAATATGATGAGACAATTTCATCCACAAATAGACTCAATGAAAGATATTATTTTGTGGTCTAGTTTGATAGAACAATGTATAAGAAATGATCAAAGTGAACCGGTGGTGGAGTAAAGATCTGCACATGAACCAAATGATACCACTAGATTTGAGGCTAGTCATTCCCCCCAGCAGCATACCTTACCTGAGTTAATAAATTTTTTTCATTACTCTTTCTTTGAAATGTTAATCAAATAAATTTTGATAACTTGATATTACTAAAATTCTACAGGGTACAGTTGTATGTGATTTGTATCTATCCACACCCACTTACGGCCGTGTTGTGATGGGTACATTGTATAATATCCCCAAAGACCAACTACAAAATGAATAACTCCCAAAAGATTAAATGAGAGTGGGGATTGAGGTACTTATAAGCCAAATGCTAAGTTTCTTGTTCCACTTGATGGTCTAGATATTACAACGGTCGAAGCTGCTATTGGAGATTTCATATCATGGTCATCTAATCTTATAAAGATACACGTGGTACATCTTTAACAAAATTTTTCATTTAAAAATCACGTAACAATTGATGATAAAAGTTATAAAGTGAGGTATGATATTACATATAGATAAGGTGGTGGGGAAATTGAAGGTTAAATCAATAAAATATAGTGAATTGACCCAGAAAACAAAATGACCTTATGAGAGTACCTTCTCCCCACCAGTTCTAGAGAAACATTTATTATCCTTAAAAATTAATATAGAGACCACATTTAAAGATAAAACTATGTATTACATTCAATATGAAGAAGAATTATATAGAGATTTTTTAATTTATGTAATTGTTCTTGAGACTCTAAATGAGATTTTCAAGCATGAATGACTGGGTATTTTAGTTGTGAATACATACATAAGGTACATTTTCATAATAAATCTATATAAATAGTGAGATAATATGTTTATTAAAGTTAATAACTATTCATATTTTGTACATACATTTATATCAAATATATATAAAGGGAATATTGTGTGAATCATGATTTGGATTCATTAATCCCTATATCATTTCTATGCCAAAAATTAATTTGAATGAGGAAGAAATTAATAAGAAAAAAGTTCAGTTACTCGAAGCGTTTAATAAAAAAGAATTAGATTACAGACTCTTTTTGATGCCTACAATGCAAAGGTAAAAATCTAAAATCTAATCACATAAAATATATTTTTAATTTTTTCATTACTTAATTGTTTTTGTTTTTTAGGATGCACTGAATGCTGATAGCAGTCAATATAGACACCCTGAATATTTATTTTTTTGGATCCAATGCATGGATATGCAACCAACTGACCACACATGATGTGTATTGTGAATATGTAACACATTGCAATCAACATTTTATTGATAAATTTTGAATTATATGTTCATTAAGTGTTTTAAAAAGAATTTTTTATGATAAGGCAGTCTCTCAATACATGCTAGATCATGAAATGAAGTTGGTGTCTAAAAGGATAAAGCCTGTGGATTACTACAAATAGAAAAAAATTAAGGTATATATAGAAATATTTAACTATCAAAACATTTCAAAACAATTTAATTATTTTGGTCAATGTTTTTTCAGTGTCCAAAACAAGATAATGACACCAATTGTGGATATTATGTTTGAAAATTTATGAGAGAAATCATAAAACAAGAAAAGACCAGCATCCCCCAATAAGCAATTTTTTAAGGTAATTAAAAGTTCATTAAACATATTTCATAATAATTTTTTTATATTTTCTTAGTAACATTAAGAATACTGACAACCTAGTTACTCAAAGGAATAAATAAATTTGTTTAGAGATGAATGGGTAGCATGTTTTTTGTTAGAATTTATACCTATAACAAATTTAGGTGATTACCTACTACTTTTGTGATATAGTATGAGTTATGACCTTCGAAAGATATTTGGGATGCAAATTATTAGTTTTAGAATGATTATATATTATTTTTGATCTCTTTCTCAAGGATAAGTATAATGGAGGAAATAATTTTTTTTAAGTGCTGACTTGAAGATAATAAAATTGTTTGGAAATTGTGAAGACAGAGGTGGAGTTAGAGGCGGAGGCAGAGGCGAAGGCAGATGTAGAGACCAACATGGAGGAGGAGGCAGAGGCAAATACTGAGGTGGAGATCAAGACAGAGGAGGATAATAAGTTTTGGATTGAAAATAATAAAATTATTGATAAATGAAGTAGAATAAGGATCATACTATGATTTTGTTTGAGAATAACTGTTTAAAAATTCAGACAACACTTATCACTTAAGATAAGAGCCATTATGAAAGTGTTTCAGGTGACTTCTTAAAATAATATTTTCACCACTTTTCTTAATAATTTTGGACAATGATTCATAATTCATTTGTGATGTGTATTAATCAGCCTCATGTCAAACCCACACATGATGGCACATATATGGCTCAAAGTGTGTGTTTCCAATTTAAAATGACATTTTAGTAAAAAAAGTGGCATACTCAAAACAGTGGAAACACATTATGATTATTTTAATACTTTAGTATAATGATATATGAGTCATTTAAGATGTGTAGAAATCATCCACACCTCAATCCGATGCACGATGTCACCGGTATGACTCCAAGTGAGTCTTTTTATTCAAAATTGACATTAATTTTAGTGAAAAAGCAACTAACATACTCAAAATAGAGAAAACGCATTTGGATTATTTTGGTACTTTAGAAAAATGATTCATAAGTCATTTGTGATGTGTAGGAATTAGACACACCTCAATCCGATGAATAGTGTGATTGGTATGACTCCATGTGTCCGTTATTAGTTTAAAATTTACATTTTAATACAAAAAAGTTCCACTCACTGAAAATAGAGAAAAAATACTCTAATTTTCTTGATAATTCAGGAAAATGATTCATATTTAATTTTTGAAATGTATAAATCATTCTCATATAAAACCCACACACGATTCCACCTGTATGGCTCAAAGTGCGTGTTTCCTATTTAAAATGCCATTTTACTAAAAAAACACAAGTGGCATACTCAAAAAAGAGGGAACTAATTATGATTGTTTTTATACTTTAATAAAATTATCCATGAGTCATTTATGATGGTTAGAAATCAACTAAACCTCAATCCGATGCATGGTTTGACTAGTATGACTCAAAGGGCATCTTTTTATTCCATGTTGACATTAATTTCAGTGAAAAAAAAACTGACAAAATCAAAATTGATAAAATGAATTCAAATTGTTTTTTATATTAGGAAACTGATACATAAGTCATTTTTGACATGTAAGAATAAACCACACCTTAATCTGATTCATGGTGTGATCGGTATGACTCCTAGTGTCTGTTATCAATTTAGAATTGAAATTTTAATACAAAAAAGTGTCACTCACTAAAAACTAAGAAAACATGATCAGATTGTATTAATAATTTAGGATAATGATTCATACTTTATTTTTGAACTGTATAAATCAGTCTCATGTCAAACCCACACATGATTCCACATATATGGATCAAACTGCGTGTTTCTAGTTTCAAATGACATTTTAGTAAAAAAACACAAGTGGAATTACTCAAAATAGAGGAAAAACATTATTATTATTTTGATACTTTAGGATAAGGATCCATGAGTCATTTTGGGATGTGTATAAATCATCCGCACCTCAATCCGATGCACGGTGTGACTGATATTACTGCAAGGGAATCTTTTTATTCAAAATCAGTATTAATTATAGATAAAAAAACAACTAACATACTCAAAACTAAGAAAAAACATTTTGATTGCTTTGGTACTTTATTAAAAAAATATATAAGTTATTTTTGAAATGTAAGAATCAACCTCACCTCAATCCAATGCACGGTGTGACTCGTATGACTCCAAGTGTCCGTTATTAGTTTAAAATTGATATTTTAATACAAAAAATTTCCACTCACTAAAAATCAATAAAACATGCTTATATTGTCTTGATAATTTGGAAAAATGATTCATAATTAATTTGTGACATGTATGAATCAACCTCATGTTAAACCCACACAATATGCCACTAGTATAGCTCAAAGTGCGTGTTACCAGTTTAAAATAACATTTTAGTAAAAAAACACAAGTGGCATTCTCAAAATAGAGGAAACACATTAAAATTGTTTTAATACATTATGAAAACAGTCTATGAGTCATTTTGGATGTTTAGAAATTATCTCGCCTCAATCCGATGCACGTTGTAATCGGTATGGATCCAAGTGCATCTTTTTATTCAAAATAGACATTAATTTTAGTGAAAAAATAACCAACATACTCAAAACTGAGAAAAATCATTCAGATTATTTTGGTACTTTAGGAAACTAATCCATAAGTCATTTTTATGTGTAGGAATAAAACACAACTCAATATGATGTACGATGTGACTGGTATGACTCTAAGTGTTCGTTATCAGTTTAAAATTGACATTTTAATACAAAAAAGTATTACACACTCAAAACCAAGAAAACACACTCATATTGTATTGATAATTTTGAAAAATTATTTTTAATTAATTTGTAACATGTATGAATTAGGCTCATATCAAACCTACACACAATTCCACCTGTATGGATCAAAGTGCGTGTTTCTAGTTTAAAATGACCACTACTGGAAAATGTACCTATCCCCACGGTTTTCACCAAAACCGTGGGGATAGACCCCCCCTATACCCACGGTTTTGGAAAACCGTGGGTATAGGTGAATTTTGATGACCTATACCCACGGTTTGCCAAAACCGTGGGTATAGGGGGCTCTATCCCCACGGTTTTGGCAAACCGTGGGTATAGGTCATCAAAATTCACCTATACCTACGGTTTTCCAAAACCATGGGTATAGGGGGGGTCTATCCCCACGGTTTTGGTGAAAACCGTGGGGATTGGTCTAGGATAAAATACCTATACCCACGGTTTTGAAAAACCGTGGGTATAGGTCAATTTTGTGTCCGCGGGAAATTTTTTTTTTCCGCGGGAAGGAATTTTTTTTTGGCGGGAACCCTATACCCACGGTTCTTCCCTCTATACCCACGGTTTTTATAACTATATTTAACTAAATAGATATATATATATACATATATGTGAAGTTAGGGTAGTGGTTAGACGCGGTGTTTGCAGCGAAGAGGTTGCGGGATCGAAACTCGGCGCGTGCATTATTTTAGGACCAATACCCACGGTTTTGAAACCGTGGGTAAAAGCCGTTGAAACCGTGGAAATTCTCTATGTTTCGGTGACACGGTGGCAGGACACCTATACCCACGGTTTTCCAAAACCGTGGGTATAGGCTGGGGACCTATACCGACGGCGTTCCAGCCCGCGGTTCCCAAAACCGTGGGTATAGGCTATACCCACGGTTTTGGAGGCTATACCCACGGTTTTGAACCGTGGGTATAGGCCGTTTTTCCAGTAGTGGACATTTTAGTAAAAAACAAAAGTGTCATACTCAAAATAAAAGAAACACATTCTAATTGTTTTAATACTTTAATAAAACAATCAATGAGTCATTTGGGATGTTTATAAGTCATTCTAACCTTAATACGATGCATGATGTGACCAATATGACTCAAAGTGAATCTTTTTATTCAAAATTGACACTAATTTTAGTGAAAAAAACAACTAAAATACTCAAAACCAAGAAAACACATTTATATTAGTTTTTTACTTTTGGAAAATTATTAATAATTCATTTTTGATATGTAGTAATCACCCACACCTAAATCCAATGCATGGTGTGATCGGTATGACTCAAAGTGTCCATTATTAGCTTAAAATTGACATTTTAATACAAAAAAGTGTCACTCATTGAAAATAAAAAACACACACTTGTATTGTCTTGATAATTTTGGAAAATTATTTTTAATTCATTTGTGAAATGTATGAATCAGTGTCATGTCAAACCCATACACAATTCCACCTGTATGGCTTAAAGTGTGTGTTTCTAGTTTAAAATCACATTTTAGTAATAAACACAAGTGGCATACTCAAAATAGAGGAAACACATTCTTATTGTTTTGATACTTTATTAAAATGATCAATGAGTCATTTATTATGTTTATAAATCATCCTCACCTCAATTTGATGTATGGTGTAACCGATATGACTCAAAGTGCATCTTTTTATTCAAAATTGACATTAATTTTAGTGAAAAAAACAACCGAAATACTCAAAACTGATAAAACACATTCAGATTATATTGGTACTTTAATAAAACGATCCATAATTTATTTTTGACATGTAGGAATCAGTCACACCTCAATCCGATGCATGGTGTGAACGGTATGACTCCAAGTGTCTGTTGTCAGTTTAAAATTGTCATTTTATTACAAAAAAGTGTCACTCACTGAAAACTAATAAAATGAGCTTAGATTATCTTGAAAATTTGGGAAAATTATTTTTAGTTAATTTTTGATGTGCATGAACTAGTCTCACATAAAACCCACACACAATGTGACCTGTATGGCTCAAAGTGTGTGTTTCTAGGTGAAAATGAGATTTTAGTAAAAAAAAACAAGTGGCTTACTCAAAATAGAGGAAAAATGTTCTGATTATTTTGATACTTTAGGAAAATGATCCATGAGTCATTTGGGACGTGTATAAATTAGACACACCTCAATCCGATGCATGTTGTCACCGGTATGACTCCAAGTGCATCTTTTTATTCAAAATTGACATCAATTTTAGTGAAAAAAATGACATACTCAAAACTAAGAAAACACATTCAGATTGTTTTGGTACTTTAGGAAAAATACCCCTAAGTAATTTATAACATGTAGGAATCAAAATAACCCTAATCCAATGCATACTGTGACCGGTATTATTCCAAGTGCTCAAAAAATGATATTAATTTTAATCAAAAAACAACTCACATACTCAAAATCAAGAAAACACATTCGGATTTTTTTGGTACTTTTAAAAAATGATCCATAAGTAATTTTTTATGTGTAGTAATTAGTCACACCTCATTATAACTCATGGTGCAACCAATATGTTTTTAAATGCTCCTTTTATTCAAAATTTACATTAAATTTAGTAAAAAAACAACTAACATACTCAATAATAGTTTTTTTATTGTATTTGTATTAGAAATTTGATTTAATTTAAATGAAGTATTTTATCTTATTTTAGTAATTTATGTTCTATTTATGGTGATACAATGTGTTTTTACATCACACTACACCTATTTCTGGTGCTATAGTGTTCTGTAACATGACACTGTAGTTTTCCCCTTTACCAGCACCACTAAATGCGCTAATAAAGATAGCCTTTATAAGTTCTTTTTTAAGAACAAATAAAGGTATCCTTTATTAGCTCTATCTCAAGTTCTGATAAAGGTATCTTTATTAGTACTTCTAAAAGCACTGATAAAGGGTCTCATTATTAGTGCTAAATAAAAGTGCTGATAAATAGTGTCTTTTATCAATGATTTTAAAAGTGCTGATAAAATTATGCTTTATCAACACTTTTTTTCACTGATAAAGATACCATTTATTAGCACTTTTATAGGCCTGCTAAAAGACTTGTCCTTTTAACCATGCTGAGGTTTTTAGTGATTTTTTAGCACGGATAAAGTCCTATTATAGAATTGTTAAAGGCATGTTTTGTAGTAGTGTAAGTTGATCAAGAATCAGTTTTTGATAGCATAGATTCATCACAAGTTTTATTCCAATTATAGGAACTAATCTTTATAGTTTTCTATGGGTGACCCGGTGTTCCTAAAAGTGGCACCTTTCTTGGGTCATCGCCATTTGGGTATGCAAGGAAAGATAACACCGAGTTATATTGGGCCTTTTGAAATTATCAAGAATATTGGTAAGGTGGAATGAAGGTTTGATTTTCTCTCATATTTGACATCAATCCATGACTTGTTCCATACCTCACAACTAAAAAAGTACAACCCAGATCCATCTCATGCATTGAATTGGGAAGAGTTGGGATTGGAACCTGATTTTTCTATGTTTGAATGGCCAATGAAGATTGTGGATTCTCAGGAGAAAGTAATTTGAGAGGATTCTATTCTATTGGTATGAGTTATTTGGAAACATGGTAATGATATACATGAGACTTGGGATCATAAGTATTAGGTTGACGAGGAGTATCTTTTTTTATCTAATCACTCTTCAGGTTGACTTCCTGAGGATAGAAAGTTTTCAGGGCAGAGAGAATTTTCACATCCATGTATTTATTTTGAGATATTATTTTGTTTACTTTTAGCCTTATGTTTATACCTTGGGTTCCCCTTGTTTTTTGAGTGATAATAGATAATTAGGGCTTGATATTAGGTGGCACACGATTGTCGCACAGTTAGGGGAAATTGTGCACCCTTACCCAGAAAATCATGTGTCCAAGTGTCATTTTGGACAATGAAGACTGAACGGTTGGCACAAATTTTTTCAAATTATGTGGGATAATCATGAAACCTATCCCTCTTGGACAGTAAGGGGTGCATGGTTTCCACAAGATTTGGAAAACCGTGCGAACTTACCGTGTGGCCTGTCTAGTTTCTTAAAAAGTTGGAATTTTCCATCTTTCCCTCTTTTATTTTTAACCCTAAACCACTCCGATCCACCCCATTCTAGATTTGAAGACATGGGAGCCTCCTATAAGATTTATTAAATCCCCGAAACTTCAATCTTTGGGTGGTTTTTACCTTGATTGTTCATGGAATAAACAAGTAGGCCTATTTTCTCATGTTTTTTTTCATCATATTTTAGGGTTTCTCTTCCATATTTCTCGAGTTACTATTTTCCAGTAGGGTGTATGACCTAAGGAGGGGTTGATCTTTTGTTTTTGGGTTAAATAAGGGTGATTAATTTTAAATATTTTTTTATTAGGGTCTTTTGGTGGTACGGTTGTGGTTTCACACCAATTTCAAAAGGTTTCTAATTGTGGGGTAGGTGGTTCCACAATTTTACATTATCAGATGAGTTTAGTTTGTTTGGTTTATTATTTATATGTGTTTTATGGATTGTTTATGTGGTGAGAATTTTTTTTGGGTATGTTTTAACATAAAAATTATATGAAATGGATTTTCTAAAGTAAAATGGTTGTGTTTTTATGTGTTCCCCATTGTTGTGTTTGTTGAAAATGTTATATTAATTGTGTTAAAGGTGTGAAATGTATTTTCAAAGGAACTCGAGGTGTGAATGCATAAAAAATGGGGTTTTAAATAGGAATGGATTTTGTATAATCTTGGATACCTTATTATTCACCTTTAATGTGATTTGTGAATTGTGAAAATGATTGGAAGCATATTTTAAAAACAATTTTTTATGTGTGGATTTGAAAGGGGATTGGCCCATGGAAATGGTTGGATTACTTGTATGTTTTTCTTATAATATTTTCAAATGGAATTTATAAAATATGAAATTGGTGATTTCCTTGTGTTCTTGTGATTATTAGCATGTAAATGTGAAATTGTTGCTTTATGTGATATGTTGATTGGGATTTGCGCACAAAGGGAATCCCATGTATCTAGTTGGGATAACTATAACTAGTACACTATATGATTCAAAAGTTCATGAAGCTTGGATTTATATAGAAGGATTGAAAATTAAAATATTAACTAAACATGTGATTTGATCATATACCACTAGACCTTGGGATATATTCCCCTCTAGTGGATTATTCATGGGAATGCTGTTTTGGAGACCATTAGACCTAGGGAGATTTTCCCTTCTAATGGATCATGCATGAGGATTATATTGGTAGTTTAATGGAGTATTTTGATCATCTAGGTACAAGTTTTATATGGTCCCTAGTTACATATAGGTATTTACCCATGGTTCTCACTTGTCACATGATGCTTATGATATGTGTCACTAGCCATTGGTATATGGTAGGTCTTTTGTATATTTTTATTTTAAGCAAGTTTATTTGTGAAAAAGGGTTTTCATGAAATTATTTTCATGATAAAGATTCCTTTAAAATGTTTTCTTAAAAATGATTCAAATTTTCGTATGAAAATGTATAGGTTAATTTTTCTTATAATGTTATAGCATGGAATCATTTCTTTTGGGTGGTATTCATACCGGGATTTGGCTCACACCCTACATACACCCTTGGGTGTATATAGACTATGTTATATATGACCTAGGTAAAGGAAAGATGTATCGTGGTGATGGTGAATTTTGTTTCTAGATTCCAATTCTTATAGGTGTTGGTGGTGGTGGCTTAAGGGTGATGAATCTCTTATCACATGGAGGTTTTTTTGGGATAGTTATTGTTCCCATTCCATTATAGTTCACTGGGTTTTTTTGTTAAAGATATAAACTTTGAATTTCGAAAATTATTTTTCCTCATTTGGATTTGGTCATTTATCATTGTGATGTTTATTTGTGTTGGTTATTTATACTTATATAAATGGGTGAAATCATTCAAAATCATATTGTTGATACCTAGACACTAGTTTCCAGCATGTGGGGATTGGGAAAACCCTTTAGGCCATGCCATAGACTGGGTCAGGTGTCTATTGTATGTCACTCTCGCTTGGTTAGTCAATGATGATGAGATAACAATCCATATACTCAGAAGTCAATTTTTTGCAATGTGAAGGGCCTTGATTAATATACAAAGTAGAGAGTTATCTTTGAGAGTTGATAGTGAGCAAGTTAAATTAAATATTCATTGGGAATTGAATAATTTTGAGGAAGAAGATAAGGATTTTAGTGAGGACCTTTCTTCCATTAATGTGATGAAATAATGATATATTGTATTTAAGATAGATAAAGGAGGAATTTAGTAAAAAAAATAAGAAAATAGGGATGAATGAAAGTATTCAGTATAAGGGGATAAAAAGGTGAAATTTTTTTGGTTAGCCCATGAATTAACCTTTGATATTTCAAGATTCACTAATTATTGGTGGATTGGTCTTGTTGAAGTGGAGAAGATTCTACCTCAATAAAGAGTAAATATTATTTCCTTGGAAGAAATAAGACCCATCAATGTGGTGGAATCTCAACTTAGACCATTCATCAGGTGACTTCTTTATATTCTTGTATTACATGAAATGGTTAGGTCATTTCTAGGTAAAATAATTTAAATTAAGCGCTTATGGGAGGAAACCTAAGTTTTTATTAATTTATTAGGAATTAGTATTTAGGAATTTGTTTTAGAAACTTTTTTTTGATATGTATAATTAAACCACCCTTATATTTTTGAGCTTTAATAGAATAGATCTTAAAATTTTACATGTTCATTTTTAATATATACATATATGAATATAATAGGGGAAAACATAATATGATAAGGTGGAAAGAGAAAAATATAAGAATTTAAATTAATATAGAATTATTGTTTGGAATTTATTATTATCATTACATTCCCTATATTTCATATATTTTTTAGTTTTTAAAAAATTTATGTAACACTTAGATTCCTTTCTTTATTTTTGATCTATTATGAAAATAATTTCTTAAAAATACCATCATAAATTATTTTAAATACTATTTTTAATGGATTTTATTGAGTAAAATGATGGGTGGATGAGTAGGGATATGAATGAGGCTATTGAATTTATGAATCATGATTTGGGATAATTGTTTTATTTATATAAATGAAATTCCTCAAAAACTTTTACAATTTTAATTTATGAAGTTGATGTCAATTGAGTGATTATTATTATTTATTACATGAGTGATTGTCCAATATTTTATGTTTCCCATTATTAAGAGGTATTTAAAACCAATTTAACATATTATTTATAATATATAATATCCAATTTTAATATATTATCTAGATATGCATCACTAATAGAACAATCATTTTGACCATGTTGAATCATGGAGATTTTGAACCATATTAAGATGATAGAGTTTTACACTTGAGATTCAATTATAATAAGATTTTATTTTAAAGAAATAATAGTAGAATACATATAGTTTTATTCAATAATGTGATGAAAAACTTAATTATAAAATTTTTTAAATTTAATTTCCTTAAATAAATTTCAATTTTAGAAATAGCATATCAAAACTAACTTAGGATAAAATTTTGGTATTTTTTTTTGAAATGATTGATTTTTTAATAAATAGTGAAAAATATTGATTTTTCAAATACTATCATTTATTTTTATTACATTTATAAATTTAAAAGTACCATTATATTTTATATTTATTATTAATGTGAAATATGATCCATTTGATTTTGAATAATCTAATAATTTTTTTTCATGGTTTTGATGTAATTTAATTTTTATACTTAACAACATATTTTTCTAAAAAACAATTTTTTTATAGTATTTTAAGAATTTATATTAAAATTATTTTTTCCAATCTTATAAAAATAATATTGAAAAATGGATAATTTGTTTGGAATCAAGACGTTTAATTTTTTTTAAATACGAACCTTTTATTTTTAAGCATTATAAATAGTAACCATGGTAAAATTTGTCACATTAGAATGGATAAAATGGGTAAAACATGGTTACGACTTTGGGTTAATGCTTTAAAAATTATCAAAAGCTTGAATTTATCTTATTTTATGAGTGGAGTTTGAATATTATCATCCAATTCTATAAAATATCATCACTTGGTTCCATTTTTCTTTGATATTGATCATTATATTATTTTAAGAAAAGAATAAATACAAAATGTCACTCTCTTGAATTTAATATATCTAATATTTTTACATAAGGATAAAAATAGGTTATGTCTAGTTTTATATGTTTACTTAAAATATAAATTAAAATTTTTTATCATGGAAATTATTTTTTAAAATTTAGTGATTGGATAATAATCTTAAAAACTCATGCAATGTTTAAACAGTTATTGTTCAAGCAATTAAAGAATCTTGTAAATGATTTTTAAAACTCAAAAATTATAATTTTGGAGTGAGTTATAATGTACCAGGAATTTCATAGATAAATAAAACATATTATTGATGTGTTAAATGATTATATTCTAATTCCTTTTCTATGAGTTGTTTTCAATGTCAAATTAAATGAATAGTTTCAAAAATTTCATTAATGAAATTTTATAATAAATAATATTTTATTAAATGATTTGAAATTCATAAAATTTTTACCAATTAATGTCCAAGTTAATGGTATATGGTTGAAAATATCAATAATGGTCCATTTATGGGCCATTTTTGTAACAACCCCGAATCTAGTAACCATGAGCTGATGTATAATTTATAACATTGGAATAGATACAAGGGTTATAATAACAAAGGACCGACTAGTTTAGTAGTCCTTTAAGAACATATACATACATGATTCCTATTTTAAATTGAAAAAAAAATATAAATCATAGTAATGGAAAACATTTGGAATCTTTGAACCCATTCAAATAATTCTTCTTCATATCCCGGGGAAAGGGAAAAAAATAAGAGTGAGCTCAAATGATTAGTTAGTATTACAAATAGTAGAATATATCAAGATTAAATATGGAATAATCAATATTGTAAGGAAAATAATTTAAAAAACATTACATTTAATCAATAACTTGAGCACAAAATGCATCCATGGATAATATGAATTCAACAATATCATGGATAATAATAATTGAATCCCCAATGAATAAAATGATTAATATTGTATGTCATGATCTTATATATCATGATATCTATTACTTCAAGACCTTGTGCTAAGATATTTTAATATATGGGTAGGTATAAACAAAAAAACCATTTAATTTGGTTAACTGATTTGCCTCATAAAAGTTATTGATGAATTTAAAGGATATCTATAACTGATCCCCAGCCATAACTGCATGTACAATTCATTACTCATATATTAAATGATCAGTTTGATTCATAAAAAATATAACATATCAATAAATATCCATATTTAGTAATGAAAATGGATTTATCAAGATTTTCCCAATGAATCAAATAAATTGCATAGTTAAACACATTATGTAAAAATGCTATATGATTTAAGAAATAATAATATCCATGATACAAAGAATATTTATATTTAATTTAAATTTAATGCCTAATGATCACAAGAATGTTAATATTTCAAGAGAAAGTAATCGACCATAAAATTAATAAGATATAAGAGATGACCACTGATTCATCATTAATACAGGTTTAATAATAAAATCATGTACTATAGAAAATAAAAGTGAAATATTAAAATATTATTTCATTAAAAAGATTCATTTTTAAAAAAATTAAAAATTGTATCAGAATATAATTGTCATAAAAATGTTATGGAAATAGTAAAGTTAGTTAACACCATAAAAGTTAATAAATATTCCCTTTGAATTTTGTAAATAAAGTAAACAATGACCATTTCTGAAAATAATTATAAATATTCCTTCAAAAGATTTTAAAAAGTCAAGTTTAAATTAAAATTTAATTAAAAAATAATTAGAGTAAGTTAATGAACTTTTTTAAAACAATTTTGAAAAATATGGACATGGATGAAAAATATACCAAATCAAAAAGAGAAATAAGATCATATTTTATTTTAAAAATTTATTTTTTTGAATCAACTAAAAAAGAGAAGAAAATTTGGAATTAAATAAGTAAATATTTAAATATCTATAGAATAATATAATTATTGGAGCTTATGAAGGACAAATGATCGTAGTTCTTTAATGAAAATATAAGTAATCCCAAAAGAAAGTGAAATTGTTAAATAAATTCTTACCTCTTTGGTAAATTTTAAATTGTAACCCATTGATAGAATAAAATTGAATTAAAAAATTAATCATAATGAATAAATAGTTATTTTTGTTAGATATATGAAATTGGAAGTATATACACAACATAAAAGTGAATAGGTTCATAATAACAAATATGTCCCAATGGATTGAAAATTGAGACGAAATTCCCTTAACTAAAGATTACCTATAGTTGAAAATTATTTAACCTATGGTATAATAGTTTTAAAAATTTTATTAAGTAATAAAAAACTATATTCATATTTATAATATCATATATGATACTTTTATTACATATTTTCACCTATTTTTTAACAACCTTTCATTATTACTATTGTTTCGGGTGTTAATTGGCTTATTTTCTCATGCCTATTTTATCATGAAAGTTACAATTATTGATCATAGGATATATTTAAATCATATCTATAATTATATTAAAGTTATAAATATCATATTTATTCATTATATACATGTTTAAAATTATTATTTAAATTTGAACATGGAGAATTAAGCACATCGTTTTGTGGAGATGGTAGGTCGTACGCACACACGAGCGACATTACCATTTAATTAATGGTTTAAAGGCTAAGAAAGTAAGTGATATATTAAATTTAAATAATAAATATAATTTCATAAGTATCATATATATTAATTAGTTCCATCATTATAACTATCCACGTGATTTGGTGATGGAAAACAAATTACATCGGTTCATGAGGGGGTATTTCACCGCACACATGAGCGATGATTTTGTTTCTCATTTGATGAAGAAAAAGATGGATAAATATTATGAAATTAACATAATAGAATATTATTATATTTTAGATACTGATGTTATTATATTTTAATTTTTATGTCATAATTGAAAGTGGTAAAATTATAATTAAAAAGAAAGAGTTAGTTGAAGACAATTACATTCACTTAGAAAAATCTTTTTTGGATATCTTATTAAGGATCCTAGGGTTGGTATTTTGGGAAGTAAAAAAAACTATAAAGTGGATAATTATGTTTTATATAGAAAATTTTAATTATTTTTTGTGTTAAATGGCTTTATATGTGTAAACAAGTGAGGGGAGGAGGTTCCCTTTTATAATTGAGGTGAGTGGTAGAATTGAAATTTTTCAAAGTTTTTCAATTGTTTCATGTAAATTTCTTGAAAATATGGCTAAAAAATGGTTCATATTATAAGATTATAATATTAAGGTATAAATCCAACCAATAAATGTTTTTTATCATGTTTTAGGTCATTTTAACCTTTGTATTTATAGATTAACCCTCTTAGTAAACCAGTTTTAATCTTAACCGTGATAATTAATTTTTACTATTTTTACTATTCATTATAATAAAAAATTAAGTTTAAATTATTTCCTGATATTAATTATTATGATTAAAAATATGAAATCAATTTTATTCAATTCAATTTATAGAAGTATTATAATTTAATTTAAAAACAAACCCAAAAAACTTGTTGAAAAATGGTTTTTCAAGAAATGTATTTTTCATGCATAAAGTGCTCTTACATTAAATATATGACAAGTAATCATCATTATATGGGTATAAATTCATATAGTTAGATATGTAATATATACATTTAATTTAATTCATTCAATATTAAATATTATTTTAATGAATTAAAATGAATATACATTATGCCTTTTTTAAAAAGAACAGTTTTTTGAAAAAAATAGTATTCTGAAAAATATACCTTTTTACCTCTAAATGATCTTATCTTTATTTATGTCAAATTGAAATTCAATAATTTTTTATTTTTATATATCATAACACGTTATTATAACTAAAAGGAGTAATACTTAAATACTTTATTTTTGATTTTTCATAAAATATTATTTCTGAGGGAAAATTTAAAAATTCAATCTAGGATTATTTTAAACTATTAAGTTCAAAATTGATATTCATAAAATGAAATTATAATTTTTTTCCTTGAACTATTAAAACTTTCATTGTATTATATTTTTATTAAAATAATATTTTCAGTTATTATAATTCGATCTTGGGTGTTAAATTCTTCCCTCCTATAAAGATTTCATCCTTGAAATTTTCACGTATATTACATTATAAACAAATAAGGGTAGTTATTTTTCATAACATCCTTTGGTTACCATGTTGTTTCCTCAATTTTATTATTTCTAAAAAGAAACTTTACCAATAAATTCATTGAGTTAAATACTTTCTCTCTAGTCTTAAGAATCTGTATGGGATCTTCATAGTAATGTAAATTAAGTTTCAATCCCATTTCTTTAGAGGTGAGTACATGCATTGGGTCTAACATATAATTTTATAACAAATATATATTGAACACATCATGTGATTTAGAAAGAATTTGTGTCATTACAAAATGGTAATACACAACACTAATTCATTCTATAATTTCAAAAGGTCTAATGTACCTAAGGCTCAGTTTCCCTTTCTAACTGAACCTTATAATACCCTTATATAGAGATAATTTCAAGAAAAAATGATCTCCCAATAAAAATTAAAAATATTTATTTTAGCTATTGAAATAACTATTTTGAATAATTTTATATGATTTATTATGAGTCTAAATAGCCTCTATCTTTTTCATTGTCTCCTCAAAATGTTTTGGTCCTATAAGATTCCTTTCACCAAATTCATCCTAACAAGTTAGAGTATGGTATCTCTTTCAATATAGCACTTCAATAGATTCCATTTGAATACTTGAATGGAAGATATTGTTATAAAAAACTCTACCAAAGTAAAATAGTGATCCCATATACCTTTAAATTCAAGTGAGAACGATCTAAATAGATTTTCTAATGTTTTAACAGTCCGTTCATACTTTCCTTATGTTTGAAAATGGTAGGTGGTGCTCAAATGAAGCCCAATATCAATATCCTTTTGAATAATTTTCAATAATTTTGATGTAAATTGGGGAACATGATTAGAAACAATTTAAATAGGTTCCCCATGAAGTCTTAAAAATTCATTAATATAGATACATGCAAGGAACTCAAGAGGTAAATCTTATCTTATTACAAGGAAATGTTTTTATTTGATTGGGAGATCAAAAATAACCCATATCATATCATTATTTCTAGGATTATTTTTAAATACTATAAAAAATTCCATAATAATGTCATCCAATTTTCACATAGGAATAGGTATAGGTTTAATTAATCCTCTAAGATGCTGTGTAGAGACTTGGGTTTTGACCTGTAATATTTCCAAGAATATTTCCGAGGCCAAGCGCCAAGTCGGCATGGTAATCCAAGGCCCGGGGAGCCTCGAAATAGTGATTTAAAAAAAATTAAATATATTTTGTCACACACATGTATTTTTTCTTAAAAAGAGGAATAACTCCTATATGAAGTCTCTAATCAAATTTCTGAGATTGAAGTTCAGTACAGAATTCTATGTTTACCCTAGGCACAATATATAATTATCCTCACCGCATGTTTTGGATGGAGGCAAGTTGGCAGGTAGATTTATGGTGTAATTGTTAATTAAATAAAGAATTTAATTATTTAATTTAACATAACCTAATAACCTCCCCTCCCCCTCTCATATTGGGTGCGCACAACCAAAGGAGGATCCATTCCTCCTCCCCTATCCTCCTCTCCCCTTTGATGATGAATGAACCTACACTAAATCGGCGTGACAAGGTGTCACTGATCCCCATTTCCTAAGTAGATCATCATCATATCAAGAACGAGAATGATCTGGGCACCGTTATTCAATTGAAACTTCAGCGTTTCACCCTCTAGGTGGGTGGTTTTGATTTTTTTCCCAATCCCATTCATTTTTATTTTTTTAAGGTTCTGGAGCCCAATTTAAATTTCTTATAATCCCTTCTTGGTAGATATATGGGTTTTTGGTTGAAACGGGGAGAATTAGGAATTTTTCAGGTGATTCTTGACTGAAATTATCGACTACATGACATATAGTCTAGTGACACACACCATGTTGCCCATCCTATTCGGGGAAGATGATATTTGGGGACTAAATGATGTGTACTAAGGTTACACACTGTGTAATACCCAAATCTGTGTAGCTATAGGAATTGGATTGTAAAGATGTGTAAAAACTACATGGCCTTGTACTAACACATAGTCAAAGTACATGAACACATGGTCTGGTAGACGAACATGGGTTAAACTACACGACCAATGGCCAGTTGTAGAGGGACACACTGTGTACTTCCTATAAATTTCATGTACACCTACATGGGTTGGAAGACCATGTGTTCCAGATACACGACTAGGTGATCAGGTAGACTCACACATCATGTGTGCCCTAGTGCATACTGTGTACTCTTAGGGGATCTCCTTGGGATCTTCCTCCTTCTGTATCTCTTTTTATGGGACTCATATTCCATCTTGTGAGTATCCCATCCTAAGTATTTTTCCATGTATAACACTATGGTGGCCTCTGTTTCAGCATACAAGGTACAAGGTGGTACGTTTCGATTAAATGCTTGTGTAGTGGTGTAAGTCTTGGGCAGTGATTAGGGTGAATCACTAGGTTGAATTCGGGGTCAGTAACCTTCCCTTTCACTTTTGTATGTAGGTCCCCTAGGCTCTTTAGAGTGGTAAGGTGGTTCTCCCCTGTCGGAATAGGGCACAATTTTCCTTTAACTCTTTTCTTTTGTAGATACAGAACTCCCCACATTATGGGTTCATGTTCTTTTACCTTTGGGTAGTTATTTGAGACGAGGCATGGTTTGGAATAGCCTTAAAACCATGTGGAAGAGGAAATATTTTTCCACTGAGACACATCCTTGAGATTCAACCTAAAACCCTGAAGGCGGGTTAGCACTGGCCAAAGTGAATAATATAAAGGTGTGGTGATTGAGTTCCTTCCACTTGAGTGTTTAAGGCAGAGATGTGGGATGCTGGGCATCTTTGATGGACTTTCGTAACTGTTGGTACTCCCTTAATAGTTTAGGGTTCAGGTTCCATATATCATTCATAAAGTTGGAGAGTGCTCCCCTACCATGTCAGGGTGCAAGCCCTCCATACTTTTTGGCCAGATAGATTCAGTACTCCCCTATTGGACTAGGGTGAGGGTCCTCTATCCATGGAGTAGGTACTCCCTTGGCATTCCACGGAGCATGTCCTCCATATTTAATGTAATAGGTAGAGTCGGTACTCCCCTACCATGTTAAGGTGAGGGTTATATATCCTTAGAGTTGGAACTCCTCTGTCATTCCAGGGTGTGGGTCCTCCATACATGATTTTTCGGTAGAGTCGGTACTCCCCTTCCGTGCTAGGGAGTGGGTCCTATATCCCGAGGTTGGTACCCCCTATCATACCAGGGTGAGGGTCCCATATAGTAAATGAGATGGAAAATTTGGTACTCCCCTGTCATACCAGGGTGGAGGTCCTTTATCCACATATAGGTACACCCCTACCGAGTTAGGGTGTGATTCCTCACCTACATATTTTTACTCACCTATCATATCAGGGTGTGGGTCCTCCATTCTCGGATTGGTACTCCCCTATCATTCTAGGGCAGGGGACCTCACCTACAAAGTTGTACTCCCCCGTCTCTGAGTAGCAGTGGGGAGTGAGTCCTCTATTGGAGTTATATATCCCTAGGATTTTGAGTAGAGTTTGGAGGAGTGGTCCACTCCACTTATTATGTGTGATACCTAGTTAGGAGTTAGTTCTCCCTCTTTAGACTGAGGTGTGGGCCCCTTTATACTAGTGCGACATAGGTATTGCGGGATAGTTAGGAACTAGTGCTCGCTAGACTGCAGGGAAGTGGAAAGGTGTTGGTCCCTCTATTGTCTCTCATTAGAGAATATGCACATAGTGTATAGTTTGGACCAATGATCCCTCAACTGTAAGGTAGTGGTGATGAGTGAGCCTCTCCACTTGGTTTCTTCAGCCTTGCATAGGGAGAAGGTTAACAATGGAAAGACCTCTAGTGTTGGGAACTGGAGTTGGACTTAGCAATTTTTTCTTGATTGAGTATACATCATGGATAGGTGAAATTTGGGATGGATGAGATCATGGAGTTTGTTATACTATTTTTGTGTTACCTAGAGCCTCAAGTGTTTTTCCTATCAGTGGATATGAGGTCGAAACCTCATAATACTTGGAATATGAGATGAGTATATCTAGATGACTTTTGGGATACCTTGTAGTGTTGTCACATTCTAGGTTGACACCCCTTTAGAACTAAGTATACTTACCACTTATATGCCCACCCCTTACTTTTGGTTACTCTCTTTCCATGGGAGGCTAAGACATGTGGAGTATGACATGCTCTTTCTATGTTTATATTCTTATAGTTGGATGAGGTAACTATCCCCCTTAGGGTTGTGAAGGCTCAATGTGTAGTTTATCTACTCATTGTGTAGATCCCCCTGTACTTGGAATAGTTTACTTCTTATTGGGTTGTGATATGGGATGGTTTTTTTGCTTAGGTTTTTTTGGGTTTCTTTGAATTAGCTGGATATTCATGTACAATCGAGGATGATTTGAGATGTATTTTCTCTCTTGATGGGGTTCCCTCTGGCTAGATGGAGTAGACTATCACCTTTCAGTAGCTCCCTTTTCTTTTGGGTTTTTGGGGGTATATACCAAGTATTTTTATACACACCCCGTCACAGGATTTCCCACACAAGTTTTGTGTCTTGGGAAGTCCACATACCATCTGATAGAGTACATGGAGGACCTAAGATAGTCAGAGCCTAGCGATCTAGACCAACCAATGTGTTTACTGGAGTTAGGCTGAGAAGCCTTTTGATAGTTACTTTTGGCAGTAATCCCCTCCTTTTAAGCAGGTTGGATCCATTTATAGTTTTATTTTGGTGGGTGCTTGTTTTTCCCTTTTTTACTTTAGTACTTCTACTATAATCTAGTTTGGGATATATGTATGCATGCCTTTCACTTTCAGTTTTCTATATCTCTACAATATTGCCTTGAGGTTTTTGTGGGTGCATGCATACACGTACTTTAGGAAAAGGCCTCCCTAATTTTATTTATTCCTTCAATGTTTGTTGCCAACCCCTAGCCTATAGATGAAAGCTTGGGGTATTTATGGTTCAAGCCTTGATATGGGTCAGGTCATGATAGAGCGGTATCAATGAATGTTCATTCCTTGAGAAGTTTTTTGGAATTTTCCTCTTAAAAGGATTTGTTTAGGTCGCATAGCAAGAATTTTTGGGTGTTTCGAGTTCATCTCTCAGGCCATTGGTTCTAGTATTGGTGCAGCAGATGACATATCCATTCACTAGAACACCGAAAACCTTCTTTTCGACTCGACACAATAGAGAACTGATCGCAAGGGAAATAATGGTATATGCATCATATAGGATTAGGTTTTGGATTTTATTTCCTTTTCCTTCTTGAGTCATCTCCCCAGATATAATGTTTGATAGTTGTTAATCTTGATTTAATTTAACAATGCCTATGTGATGACATCAATATAGGATTCTATATAATTATTGTGATGATGATCTACCCCATGAAGAGGATTCAATGCGGGGAACTGGTTATGAGGTGTTTCCTCTGGGTGGTTAGCCAATTTTCCACCACTCGTTGAGCAGTATATTGTACCGAAAATTCATGTCAAGGATGCACGCATGTTGAGTGCCTTTCATGAGTTCTAGATACAACGACCTTTGAGGTACCCAGGTGATACAAACCCCAAGGCAGCTGATGACTATCTTGAGACAGTCACGTGAGTTTTCTTCTTAGTGAGGACACCTCTATATTAGATGGTGGTCCTAGAAGTGAGCCTTCTATAGGGTTCAACAAGGCATTGGTAGAGTTTGGAGACATAGTATCGTGATGATGCTATACTCACTTACGTAGAGTTCAAGCGACTCTTTTTGGAAGATTTCAACCCATCCACTCTTAGATTAGTATGTATCTTGGAGATTTTGTATCTTTGGAAGGGAAACATGGTTGTGGAATAGTTTTTATAAAGGTTTATGGACCTATTGCGATACTCCCTGGATATGGTTCGAGATCTATTTTTTCAGATCACCGAACATTGAGCAGGGATTGTGATGGGAGATCAGGACATATATGATTCCACTATTCGTTCCCACCTATTATGGAGTGTTGGAGTGAGATCTAGTAGTAGAGAGATTCCTGTCGGAGGAAGAAGTGTATGTGGCCCAAGGTGGTAGTCATGAGGAAGAGGCGTCTACAATAGCTAGAAGATTACAGGTGATAGGATCGCGGTGCATGAGGCATACCCATGCCCAAACCTAGGCACGTGGTTCTATAGTGTAGGAGCCACACCGATGATCAGGTCAACCACAAGAGAGGTGGTGACATGCTTGCGACAGACATGGACATCTTGATAGAGATTTTCTGACCCACTGTATTAATGAGCGGGAGTCAGTCGAAGGATTGAAATAGAAGAGGTAGCACTTGGAGCAAGGATTTTGGTAAGGTGGAGGATGAGTAAAATGATTTGGGATAGTAGAATGAGGCGGTCCATGCTAGGCCCATAGGGATGGAGGACACAGGCAAGGATAGATACAGGCTGTAAGAGCCTTGGACCCTAAAGGTTTAAGGATGAATAGTATTATGCCTTGTGTCCTTTTTAATTTATGTAGTTGCAATTGTTAGACACTATAATGGGTTCTATTTTATTTCCTCTTTCTCCCCAAAGTTTAAAAAAAGGTGACACGAGGTTTCGATAGAACCCTATGTTGGTGTTGTTTGATGTAGCTCTGAATGCACAAGGAAGATAAGTCCTTCCCCCACCAAGACGTGTTTTGGTGACATGATCAAAACTGTGAGAGTGAGTTAGTGCCACCAAAATAAGATAATATCAAGGTGTGGTGGATGAGACTATCTAACTTGTGTGTTTAGGTTGAGGTTGAGAAGTGGAGATCCTTTCTTAAAACCATTTCTTAGCAGTAGAGTTAGGACCTATGATGTTTCTATAGTGTGGATTGGTTTCTTAATATCCATACTTAGTTGGTAAGCCAACAGTGTTTTTGGAAGTGTTTTCTATTTTGGGATACTCTCATTCCTAGAGGGGAGAAGATATAATGGGTATTCGATGTGCTATCCATGTCTAGATTTACTTGGTTGGATGATCTTTGTAAGATTGGTATAGAGTATGAGGTTTCCAACCTCTGATACCAATTGTAGGATCGAAATAGTGATGTAGATGCTCAATATACAAGAGGGGGGGGGGGTGAATTGTACACTTTAAAAATTCCTTTGGAACCTTTAAAGTTAGTTACGATTAACTATGTTTTCCTTAAGCAAAGGAAAGGGCTAAGTTTAACAAAGTTAAACTAAGCAAATTCACAACACCTCTAACACCGAATGCAAACTTGGAATGAGATTCCGAAAGTGGGTTCCGAAAATATGGTTCCGGAAATTGAAACTTAACAAAAGTTACAATATGAGATTCTATCTTAAAACGTATAGAATCTAAATGAATTAGAGTAAGTAAGGAAGTATAAGAAAGTTATACTTTCCTTATATTACAAAATGCAGCGGAATAAAAACAAGTAGTAAAACTACTAGTAATAAGATATAAGTCTTTTAACCCAAAGAGAAGGGTATCCAACAACCTTGGATAAAGGTCCCTTGATTTATACTTTCAAGCAAGTCTGTCTTACCCACACCAGGGTAAGCCCTCGATACGAAGATCGGAGTCTCTGTCTTGCTATCCCTGCAAGCCCTCAACTTCAAGGTAGTTGGCAACCTCTGTCTTCCTCAGAAAGGAATCCCTCGAACTTCAAGGTATTAAGCACCTCTGTCTTCCTATCCTCGAAAGCCCTCGAATGTAATCACCAACATTCGGAGTCGCACGAAGCTTTGAGAGTTAATAAGAGTCTCTCTCTCTAGAAATCACTTCAAGCAAGTTAGTCAGCCTTTCAACACTTCAACAGCTATGAGCTCTTTCAAATGAGATCCTATTTATAGGTAAGGTCGGCTCCTTCTCCAACGGTCATATTTTCCTTAAATATCGGAGGGACCTGTACACGTGTCACTTAGACAACGGTTAGTTTATAACAAAACAGAAGACATCGTTTTATAAAAAAACAAGTATAACAGAATGTACGACATCGTTTTAATTATGTCTCAAAGGTTCGGAATGAACGCTTCGGAGTAAAGGTTCGGAGTGTAATGAAAATAATAAGAGTAGAAAAATTTTAGAAGTGTAAGCAATATAAAAGTTCGGAGTCTAACAAAGATATTTTTCGGAGTCTGAATTAATTAAGAGTGTATAAAACAAAGATAATCAGATTCTGTTTAATAGGTGAATTCGGAATGCGAATTCGGAATGGGAATTCATCATCAGAATTTGTAATGAGAATTCATCATCAGGATTCGTAATGAGAATTTTTCATCAGAATTCGTAATGAGAATTCTTCATCAGAATTCGTAACGAGAATTCTTCTTTAGAATTCTTAATGAGAATTCGTCATTAGAATTCATAATGATAATTCTTCATCAGAATTTGTAATGCAAATTCTTCTTCAGAATTCATAATGAGAATTCGTCATCAGAATTCGTAATGAAAATTCTTCTTCAGAATTCGTAATGAGAATTCGTCATCAGAATTCGTATTGAGAATTCTTTATCGAACTTCATAAGAATTTGTAACCTGAATCTGGAATAGAACTTAGTCAGAGTTCATATCCAGAATTCGGAATGAAACTTTCTTATAGTTATTATCAAGAATCCGAATCCTAAAACAGAATGCTTCATATCAAAGTTTCAACGATTCCGAGAAAATAGAAATGAATCCGAATCTCATACTTAAGAAAAATATGGATGAAAATAAGATAAGGATAATTTTTCTTATAAAAGCGATTTTTCTTATAAGAGCAATTTTACTTAAGAAAGCAATTTTCCTTATAAAAGAAATTTTACTAAAGGTAAGGTGTTTGTGATTTTCAAAACAAGAAGGAATGGAAAATTCATAAGGAAAACCTTATTTACTCAACAATCTCCCCCTTTTTGGAAAGCACAAACATTCTTACGAAAAAGAAATTCTAAGAAGAAAAAAAACATTAAAGCTTATCTCCCTTTGCTTTAAGGATATTGATGAATACGACTAACTCCCCCTTAGGATTTGAAACTCTAAGGATCGTATTCAGATTTCCGGATTGATAAATAAGAAGGTCTTCTTTAATGAAAAAGCTCCCCCTTAAAAAAACTCTTATTAGAGTTTTTCTTTTTCTTAAGAATCTTTTTCTTCTCCCCCTTTGATAAACTCTTATTAGAGTTCTTCTTTTTCTTAGGGATCTTTTCCTTCTCCCCCATTGTGATTTTCAAAAATAATTGGAGGGAATGGAAAAAAATAACAAAGTACCTGAAAAATTAGTAATGACAACAATAGAAACGACAAGCACGACTTTCATTAAATTTGAAATCTCAGCAACAAAAAGAACACAACAAAAAGATCGGATTTGGTTATTTCGGACCTTTTTCCTTCGCCATGAGCCCCTTTAAAATAGTCTTGATCTTCTTTAGGTCTTGATGATCTTCTTCAGCTTGCTTCTCTAATACAACTATTCTTGCGGATTGAGATTCAATTTTTTCTTCCTGGGATTTCAGCTTTTCTTCCTGAGCTTTGATCTTTTCTTCCTGAGCCTTCATCCTTTCTTCAAAATCAATCCGATGATCCCTTTCAAACTTCCAGTTTTGAGAAACGGAATTCAGCTTCCCATTCAGATCTCTCACTTCTTGAATCCGGAAGTTCTTTTCTTCTGTCAACTTCTCTTCAAAGGATGTAGTTAACTCATTTATTTTCTTGTCCTCGGTTTCAAAATAATCTTTAACATTGTCTTGAAACTCATCGAACAACCTCATCTCTTCCACGGTCTTCTTCGACCAGTTTTTCATCCTCTTGAAAGATCTTCTATGAGCTTCGTAACCAACAAAAAATGTTTTGAACTGAGCCTCAATCTCAACGCACTTGTCCATAACCATAGATACGGAGTCAGTTTTCTGATTCAAAGCATGTTGGAGCATCTGACATCTTGAATCAATACTAAAGAATGTCGGAATGGTTCCCACCAACTTCTTTAAGGATTGGACAACAAAATCATGCCCGAACGAGGATGACTCCGAATCTGAAACTTTGCTTGGAAAATTTTCTTCCTCAATAATCTCTAGCTTCCTTTTAGATGAATCACCAAATTCCCTTTTCTTTCTAGCCACTGATTTCGGAGTTTCAACAAGGAGTTGCTTTCCCTTGTCTTTTTTCAGAATTGATTCTTGATCAGGAGTTTTCTGCTCGCCAGTAGACACTTGAACAATATCATCAACAAATTTCTGAACAACATCTTCCTCATTCTTATCCTTCTCTGGAGTTACTAACTTAGAGGATTCAGCCTCTGAAGTTCAGATTGATAGATGTTCCGAAGGTGATCCTTTATAATCATCCACTTGTTTCAAAAGATCTCCTGTTTCACCACTTCCTTCAGCAACTTCTTCTTCCTCACCCACTTGCTGAATCTGCTCGATTTGCTCAACATGCTCAGCTGTAGTATCTTCTGGAAAATCAAGGTTTCTTCCTGGAGTCTCAGGTAGAGATTCCAGGGAGAAAGATCTCGGAACTAGGATGCTTCCGGATACTATTTCATTAAACTTTAACAACGCTTGGACTACCTCGGCTTCTGTCATCTTTTTCTTGAGCTTCTTCTCCTTTTCTTGTTTTTCAATCTCATCAGCAGTTCTCTGCTTTAATGCCTTAGCTTCCGCAGGGTCCAATCCAAATTGCGGATCCCCTTCTTTCCTTTTCTCTTTATCTTCTCTCCACTTCTCAACAACCTCATCAGGATAGGTCTTCTTCTTCATTGGTTTGGGAGGTGCGGTTTGAGCTTCCTTAGACTTAGGATCTTCGACTTCAGCTGCAGCTTCCTTCAACTTTCTTTTCTTTACTGGTTTGGATGATTCCGGTTCAGCAGCCTTCGGAACCGCTTCTTCTTGATTAGGAAAATCAACGAACTCACCAATCTCCTTGTTGAAAGCCACATCCATCCTCTTAAGGGTGTCATCACTAACCAATTTGTTTTTACAAACCCTTGGCTTAGATCTGCAGGCTTCCTTGAAAGATTCAAGGCACCGAACTATCAACTTTGATAATATTGCTGGGTACATTACGATTTGAGCTCTGAGATTTCCCTTCTTAAGATTCTCAATGGTTATAAGAATGTGCCTCATGAAGTTAAACTTTATTAGATTTATCAGGAAATCTAAGATATAGATTTCACTCTTCTTCAAGCTGTCTTTATCACCTTTCCTCGGTACGATAAGTCCTTGCACCCACAAATCTAGAATCCGGAAGTTTGTGGATAGACTTGCAATCTTCGGAGCCTTGTAATCCGCCAGTCCGAGAGTTTCTAAGGCTTTTTCCTTGTCGAAGCTACCCTTAGAGTCCGACAATACATGAGAAATAAATTCGGCTTCTCCTTCATAGGACAACCCTACCAAGCTTGCTGCCTTGGTATAAGAAAGTTTGTAGGTCTTCCCATATGACTTGAAAGAAAATTTTTCCCTATTATCTTCCCGGAAGAAGGAAACTGTTTCATAGAACTCAACAAGTAACTCTGTAAAAACATCGTCTTGAGTCCCCGGTTTGGATACAACAACATCTTCCCAGCCATTCAACGTAATGTTCTTTGAAATAAGAGAATCATAGTTGTTGAAGAAATCCGGATGGACTAACCTTTCTCTGTAAACTAACAATTGCGAAATAGGCTTAGTGGATGACATTTCTTGAGACGCTAACTCCGCAGACATTCGGATCTGTAATCCTCTGAGAAGTTCGGAACTGAGACAACTGTAGTTCGGAGCGGCCTTAAAACAGAGGGGCAGAGCTTCGAGACGCGAGAGCTTGAAACCGATGTGGGACAAGTATTTGGGTTCCCTTTATATAGGCAATGAAACGACGGTTCACCTTCCACAGTTGATCTAACGGTTTGGAGAAACTGAGATCAGATCTGACGGTTGAAAACTTGAATCCGATCTTTTTGAGGTTTTTATTAAGACAAAGAATTAAGAAAACTATAATCCGAAAACATAGTACAAGAAAATTCCAGCAAGTAAAATATGACTATGAAAACTTGAGTAGGGAAATTATACCTTTCAGATTGGCTGAGGAGGATTATTCGTAATGGATAATATAAAAAGATGATTACGAAAAAAAACTTTATTATGAAAAGACAAAGTTATCAAAAATTTACTTCGGAAAACAATCTCACTACGGAAAAAAAACCCAGTACGAAAAAGTCAATACGAAAAACACATTACGAAAAAAAATCGGTACAAAAATCTGGTTATGAAACTGCCAGTATGAAAATTTTCATTCCGGAAATTTTCAACATGAATACTTCTATTCCAGAAGTGTTCTGTACGAAAATGTCCAATCTGAAAAAATGTAGTTCCGGAAATTCCATTCCGGAAATTTTCTTTCTAAAAAGTTTGAAAACAAACTTTGAAAAAACTTTGTTAAACTAACAAACAAATGTACTCCCCCTATAAAAAGGAGTTTTTTTTCTTTAAGGAGAGTTTTTCAACAGAAAGTTAATTTAGGAGGATTACCTTACAGTTATCATTCCTAACTTCTGTTTAATGTATTCAAATCTATCAGAAGGAAAAGATTTTGTGAAAATATCAGCAAGTTGATCTTGCGTTCCGATAAACTGAAGAATAATATCTCCTTTAAGTGTGTGATCCCTAAGAAAGTGATGCCTAATATCTATGTGTTTTGCACGGGAGTGATGTGCAGGATTCTTACTGAGGGAAATGAAACTTGTGTTATCACACAAAATTTGAGTTTTAGTAAAACTCAAGCCATAGTCTGTGAGTGTGTGTTGCATCCATAACACTTGAGCACAACAACTTCCAGCTGCTACATATTCAGCTTCAGCAGTGGAAATTACTACAGAATGTTGCTTCTTGCAGGACCAAGAAACTAATGAATCTCCTAAGAAGTGACAAGTTCCGGATGTACTTTTTCTATCCATTCTACATCCACCAAAGTCAGCATCAGAAAAACGTTTTAGAACAAAATCATTTCCAGAAGTATAGAATAACCCTAGATCCATGGTTCCCTTAAGGTAGCGAAAAATTCTTTTTACTGCCTTTAGGTGAGATTCCTTAGGATTGGATTGATATCTTGCACATAAGCATACTGAAAACATTAAGTCTGGTCGACTAGCTGTTAAGTACAGTAGACTTCCTATCATACCTCTAAAAGATGTTTGATCTACTGGTTTCGCAGCTTCATCAAGATCTAAAGAGTTTGAGGTACCAATGGGAGTACTTATACTCTTAGTGTTGTCATAACCATACTTTCTAAGAAGATATTTAATATACTTATGTTGAGATATGTAAGTTCATTCTGGTTTTTGAGAAATTTGAGAACCAAGGAAAAATGTTAACTCACCCATCATACTCATTTCAAACTCAGATTTCATTAGACTTGCAAAAGAGTCAGTCAAAGATTGCTGAGTTGAACCAAATATGATGTCATCAACATAAATTTGAACAATAAAAACATTTTTCTTATCTTTCTTTATAAAAAGAGTTGGATATGCATTTCACTTAACATAGTTATTTTGAAGCAAAAATCCAGTGAGTCTATCATACCATGCTCGTGGGGCTTGTTTAAGGCCATACAAAGCTTTGGTAAGTCTAAAAACATGATCAGAATGTTTTGTATCTTCAAAGCCAGGAGGTTGTTCAACAAAGACTTCCTCTTGAACATAATTGTTAAGAAAAGAACATTTCACATCCATTTGAAAAAGTTTGAAATTAAAGAATGCTGCAAAGGCAAGTAGAATACAGATAGATTCAAGTCTAGCTACTGGAGCATAGGTTTCTTCATAGTCTATTCCCTCTTGCTGATTATAGACTTTAGCAACAAGTCTAGATTTATTTCTTATTATGACTCCATTTTCATCACATTTATTTCTGAAAACCCATTTAACTCCAATAACAGAAGTTTCCTTAGGTCTTTCAACCAAGGTCCAGACTTTATTCCTTTCAAATTCATTTAGTTCATCTTGCATGGCTTTAATCCAATCATCATCACCTAAAGATTCATCAGTGCTTTTTGGTTCTAATTGGGAAAGAAATGCTAGATGTTCTACTTCATTTCTTAAGGAACTTCTAGTCCTTACAGGTTGGTTTACATCACCAATGATACTATCACTGGGATGATTCTTAAGAAACACCTGATTTGGGTTTTGTAAAACCTGTTCATCAACATATGGTAGAAAGTCTTCTGGGGTAAATGTTTCAGAAGTATCTTCTAGAACATCATCCTTATCAGAAGGTTTTTCTATCAAAGGTTGACAATCAATTTTTGAAAACACATCCGAGGAAGAAGGTAGGGATGGTTTAAAAACAAAAGGATCTGACTCATCAAATTTTACATGTACTTTTTCTTCAACAGTACAAGTATTTTTGTTAAAAACTCTATAAGCCTTAGAAGTTGTGGAATAACCTAAGAAAATTCCTTCATCAGATTTTGGTGCGAATTTATGTAAGTTATCTTTAGTATTCAAAATGAATACTTTGCAACCAAAAACTTTGAAGTAGGAAAGTCTTGGTTTTCTACCATTCCATAATTCATAAGGAGTTTTATTAAGAAAAGGTCTAATCAAAACTCGATTTATAGTATAACAAGCAGTACTTACAGCTTCAGCCCAGAAATGTCTAGCAATAGAATATTCACTCAACATGGTTCTAGTTATCTCTTGAAGAATTCTATTTCTTCTTTCAACTAAACCATTCTGTTGAGGAGTTCTAGTTGCTGAAAAATTGTGAGTAATAGCTTTCTTACTACAAAAAGTTTCAAAATCAGAATTTTGAAATTATCCTCCATGATCACTATGAATAGTTTTCAATGGAAGGTTTTTCTCATTTTTAACTTGATCTCTATAACTTTTGAAGTAGGAAAAAGCTTCAGATTTCTTTGCTAGAAAATAGACCCAAGTAAACCTAGTGTAATCATTAACTAGAACAAACACATAGTATTTGCCTCCAATACTTCCAGTTTGTGTTGGACCAAAAAGATCCATGTGCACTAACTGTAATGCATCGGTTGTTGAGACTTCACCGATTGACTTAAAACTAGATTTATGTTACTTGCCATATTGACAAGGATCACAAACTTTAGAAGAATCAAATCTAAGCTCCGGTAGATCCTTAACTAGTTTCTTCTTAGAGAGTTTACATAGGTTCCTAAGGTTACAGTGACCTAGTCTTCTATGCCATAACCAAGAATGATCTTCCATTTCACTTAGACAAGGTAAATCTTGGCTTCTGAGGTCTTCTAAATTCAGAGTGTAAACATTCCCTTGCCTATTGGCTGAGAGAATAAATTCTTCCTTGGAATTGTGAACTAAACACTTATCATTCCTAAAATTCACAAGGTAACCTTCATCACATAACTGACTTATGCTAATGAGGTTGTTCTTAAGACCTTTAACAAAAAGAAAATTTGAAATCAAGGTTTTACCAAGAAGAACAATATTACCAATACCAACAATCTCTCCCTTAGCATTATCTCCGAAAGTTACCTTTCCTCCTTTCGTTTTGATAATCTTTTCAAAATAGCTTTTGTTACCAGTCATGTGCCGGGAACATCCACTATCCATGTACCATGTATTGTTGCTGGTACTCTCTTTGTTTTCCTGAAATCAAAAAGAAGATTATATTTTCGGAATCCAAACTTGTTTGGATCTGAGATTTCCAGACAATAAAATTTTAGGAACCCACATCTTCTTAGAAAAGTAGGCTTTGTGAAATCCTAGATATTGGGTTTTGTTTAAGGAACAGTTATTTGCCCAGTGACCACCACATTGACAGTTGGTACAAAATGGGGCACTTTGAGGAACAAAATAATTGTTACTGAAAATAGGTTTTTCATGGGTATAACCAAAGCCGGATTTATTTCTTAAAGGTCGTATTTGGGAATACATCTTATGAAAATTTTCTTTACCATGGGTAAAGTTTGATAAACACTTCTTTAAGGAGAAAATTTCGGACTTGAGTTTTACAACCAAGTATTTATCCTCAAAATCATTAGTTTTTGAACTAGAGTTAGGATCGAAAATATTTTTCTTAGAAATTATTTTTTCTAATTATTTAGAAAGTTTGTTCTTCTCAGAACTTACTTCCTCAAGATTTTTTGAAATACTTTCAAAATCAGCATTTTTCTTATCAAGATCTTTAGAAAGATCTGATATCTCTTTTGTAAGAATAGAATTCCAAGAGTTTGCCTTATCAAGTTTCTTATTGAGTTTG
Organism: Viscum album; assembly: GCA_963277665.1. NCBI lineage: Eukaryota > Viridiplantae > Streptophyta > Magnoliopsida > Santalales > Viscaceae > Viscum > Viscum album. Next base: position 932,380,770 of record OY728137.1, read on the forward strand.
GAGTTCTAAATCTCAAGAAGTTCAGAAAACCTAGAGACTTCTTCATAAGTAGGTAAAGTACTTTCCTCATCAGAAGATGATTCTTCATCAGAAGAGTTATAATACTTACTATCATTAGAATTTAAAGAAACATTGGTTAGTGATTCAGCATTTCGTACCTTAGCCATAAAACAATGATTATCAATAGGTAATCTGGCTATAAGACCAAGATTCTTCTGTCCTGAAGATTCATAATCAGAAGATTCATCTGAAGAGTCACCACCACTGGCACTCCAGGTGTCATTAGCTTTTAGAACTTTCTTAGCTTTAGCTTTATAATACTTCTTCCTGTTCCTGTCTGAATTCCTTTCTTTTCTTTCTTTCTTTTTGAGCATAGGGCAATCCGGTCTAATATGTCCATCTCTCTTACATTCATAACAATTAACTTCTCCATCTTTCTTATCTTTCCTTTCCTTTTTCTTATACTTGGATTGAAAATTCCTTTGGCCAGCTATCTTGTTCATCCTTCGAGCAAGATTTGCTAATTCATTTTCTGAGAATTCACTCTCACTAGATTCAGATTGGAAAATAAATTTCTTAGACTTGGATCTGGTTACTCTCTCAGGAGTCTTAGCTTTCATCTGATTTGAAGTTGTAGTAAAAGCAACAGTACCATTTCCATTCTTCTTCTTGATGTTGTCAGAATCTCTCTTCATTCTAGTTTCATGTTGTAGAAGAGTTCCAAAAAGCTCATCAAGAGTAATTTGAGTGACCTTCCTGTTCTCATCTATAACTGTTCTCTTGGATTCCCACTCATTGGGCATAATATCAATTATCTTTTCCACAAGAGCTTCATCATCTAAACCTTTTTCTCCCATAGACTGTAGGCTATTGACGATAGTCATAAATCTCTGTTGAACTTTACAGATAGGTTCACCATAAGGAAAATTGAAGCCATGATATTCAGCTCTAAGCATAGCTCTTCTAGTCTCAATCACTTTAGAAGTTCCAAAGTGTGTAACTTCTAACTTCTTCCATATACAGTTAGCTGCTTCACAAGAAGAAATTTGGCTATATATATTTCTGGTCATTGAACACAGTAAAGTATTGCGTACCTTGTAATTAAGTTGATATTCTTGCTTTTCTTGATTAGTAAAAGTTCTAACTTCCTTGTCAGGAATTTTATAATCACCAGTAAGCATAACAAAGTTGTCTACTCCAGTGTTGATAACAAAAGTCTTCATTCGATCTCTCCAGTACTCATAGTCATTACCATCAAAGATTGGTGGTCTTGTAGGATTTAGATTATCAATCGAACCAACATTAATTCCTGCCATACTAGAAATAACCTTCGATACACAAACTTTTTAGTAGCAACAATTTTGTAATAACAAATTTCGGAATGAGAAAGTTCGGAATGACAAAGTTCAGAATAGGAAAATGAGCAAGAAAAACTTATTCGTAAGTATAAGTATTTCAGAGACTTGCTCTGATACCAAATGTAAGATTGGTATAGAGTATGAGGTTTCCAACCTCTGATACCAATTGTAGGATCGAAATAGTGATGTAGATGCTCAATATACAAGAGGGGGGGGGGTGAATTGTACACTTTAAAAATTCCTTTGGAACCTTTAAAGTTAGTTACGATTAACTATGTTTTCCTTAAGCAAAGGAAAGGGCTAAGTTTAACAAAGTTAAACTAAGCAAATTCACAACACCTCTAACACCGAATGCAAACTTGGAATGAGATTCCGAAAGTGGGTTCCGGAAATATGGTTCCGGAAATTGAAACTTAACAAAAGTTACAATATGAGATTCTATCTTAAAGCGTATAGAATCTAAATGAATCAGAGTAAGTAAGGAAGTATAAGAAAGTTATACTTTCCTTATATTAAAAAATGCAGCGGAATAAAAACAAGTAGTAAAACTACTAGTAACAAGATATAAGTCTTTCAACCCAAAGAGAAGGGTATCCAACAACCTTGGATAAAGGTCCCTTGATTTATACTTTCAAGCAAGTCTGTCTTACCCACACCAGGGTAAGCCCTCGATACGAAGATCAGAGTCTCTCTCTTGATATCCCCGCAAGCACTCAACTTCAAGGTAGTTGGCAACCTCTGTCTTCCTCAGCAAGGAAGCACTCGAACTTCAAGGTAGTCGGCACCTCTGTCTTCCTATCCCCGGAAGACCTCAAATGTAATCACCAACATTCGGAGTCGCACGAAGCTTTGATAGTTAATAAGAGTCTCTCTCTCTAGAAATCACTTCAAGCAAGTTAGTCAGCCTTTCAGCACTTCAACATCTACGAGCTCTTTCAAATGAGATCCTATTTATAGGTAAGGTCGGCTCCTTCTCCAACGGTCATATTTTCCTTAAAGATCGGAGGGACCTGTACACGTGTCACTTAGACAACGGTTAGTTTATAACAAAACAGACGACATCGTTTTATAACAAAACAAGTATAACAGAATGTACGACATCGTTTTAATTCTAACTCAAAGGTTCAGAATGAACGCTTCAGAGTAAAGGTTCGGAGTGTAATGAAAATAATAAGAGTAGACAAATTTTAGAAGTGTAAGAAATATAAAAGTTCGGAGTCTAACAAAGATATTTTTCGGAGTCTGAATTAATTCAGAGTGTATAAAACAAAGATAATCAGATTCTGTTTAATAGGTGAATTCAGAATGCGAATTCGGAATGGGAATTCGTCATCAGAATTCGTAATGAGAATTAATCATCAGGATTCATAATGAGAATTTGTCATCAGAATTCGTAATGAGAATTCTTCATCAGAATTCGTAATGATAATTCTTCTTCAGAATTCATAATGAGAATTCGTCATTAGAATTTGTAATGAGAATTATTCATCAGAATTTGTAATGCAAATTCTTCTTCAGAATTCGTAATGAGAATTCGTCATCAGAATTTGTAATGAAAATTATTCTTTAGAATTCGTAATGAGAATTCGTCATCAGAATTCGTATTGAGAATTCGTTATCGAACTTCATAAGAATTCATAACCTGAATCTGGAATAGAACTTAGTCAGAGTTCATATCCGGAATTCGGAATGAAACTTTCTTATACTTCTTATCCAGAATCCGAATCCTAAAATAGAATGCTTAATATCAAAGTTTCAATGATTCCGAGAAAATATAAATGAATCCGAATCTCATACTTAAGAAAAATATGGATGAAAATAAGATAAGGATAATTTTTCTTATACAAGCGATTTTGCTTATAAGAGCAATTTTCCTTTAGAAAGCAATTTTCCTTATAAAAGCAATTTTCTTAAAGGTAAGGTGTTTGTGATTTTAAAAACAAGAAGGAATGGAAAAGTCATAAGGAAAACCTTATTGACTCAACAAGCTTACCCTCCTCTCTTTTTTGTTGGAACCCTCACTTGTTTGGAGTCCCCTTGAACGCACAATTCTTGAGGATGTTATTGCGAAGACCATTAGGGGAGGATGTGAACTATGGGGTTACAATAGTATCCATGTTAGGTTAGCAATGTGGTGTACCGGTAGACCCCATGATTGTAGATGGACCGTGGTTCTTGGTTTTTTCCCATCTATTGCAGCTGAAGGGACATGTGCCCATTTTTTTCACGATGTTGGTCTGTTTGGAGTTGGATGTAAGAGTGGTTTGGACTTGGTGTTTCCCTTGAGTGAATTCTTATAAGCAACACAAGAACCCTTGGCGAGCTCATTGGCATGGGAGTTCCAATGTGGAGCTCAGTTTTTTTCCCATATTCCTAGCCTTTTTACTTTTGGAGGAAAAAATTCTTCAATGGTAGTAGTGATGTAGAGACCTGAGTTTTGAACTATAAGACTTTGGAATATTTTTAAGAATATTTCCATGTTCATCCACCAAGTTGGAATGGGAATTCAGGTCATGAGGATCCTTGGTGCGGTGATTTAAAAAAAATCAATATATTTTGTTACACATTCATAGTTTCACTTTAAAAGAAGAATAAATCCTGTACAGAGTCTCTTGTTAGATTTATGAGACCGTAGTTGTGTCCAGAACATCATTTTTACCCTAGGTATGACATAGAATTTTCCTCGCTAGGATTTTTGGATGGAGGTGAGTTACCAGGTAGGTTTATGGTGGAATAATTAATTAATTTATCCTAAACTAATTCCATCCCCTCACCCTCTCACGTTTGGTGTGCATAACCAAAGGAGGATCCATTCCTCCTCCCCTATCCTCCTCTCCCCTTTGACAATGAATGAACTAATGCTGAATTGATGCAAAGAGGTGACGCCAAACCCCATTTCTAAAGCATATCGTCATCAGATCAAGAACTAGATTGATCTAATCATTGTTCTTCAACTGAAACTTCAGCATTTTCCCCTCAAGGTAGGAGGTTTTTATTTTTATTCTTGGTCCCATTCATTTTTATTTTTTTTAAGGTTATAGAGACCAATTTAAATTTCTTATGATCCCTGATATGTATATATATGGGCTTTGGGTTAAACCAAGGAAAATTGGGCATTTTTGTAGGTGATTCCTGACTCGAATTAGAAAATACATGACATGTAGTCTAGTGACACATGTCTTGTAGCCCTTCATATTTGAGGAAAATGATATTTAGGGACTACACACCATGTGTTGGGTTAAACTCTGTGTAGTACCCCAATCTATGTGGATATGGGATATTCCTTGGGAAGTTGTGTGAAAACTACATGGACGTGTGGTAACACACAATCAAAGTACATGGAAATTGGGTCTATTACATGGACATGGGTTAAACTACATGTCCAAGGTATCATTGAAGAGGAAAACTTCATGAACTTCCTGTACACACCATGTATCCCTACATGGGTTGGGAAACCATATGTTCTTAATACATGACCAGGTTCTTAGGTGGGATCACACACCGTTTGTGACCCAATGCATACTGACTAATCCTAGGGGATATCCTTGAGATCCTACACCTTTTGTATATCCTTCTATGGGAATGATATTTAGGCTTGTGAATAGGCTATAGTAAGTGTTTTTCTTCTTAGAATGTGATGGTTTCCTCTATTTAATCCTTCGAGGTACTAGGTGGAACGTTTTGATAAAAAAAACATGTGTAGTGGTGAAAATATTGGGAAGTGATTAGGGTGAATCACTGGGTTAATTTCGGGGTTAATACCCTTCCATTTTTCATTAGGATGTGGGTCTACTAGAAACTTTAGACCAGTAAGGTGGTTCTCCCCTATTTGAACTGGGTGCGAGTTTCCCTTACCTCTTTACTTTAGTAGAGATGAGAATCCCCACATTGCGGGCATATGTTCTTTTCCCTTTGGGTAGTTCTTTGGGAAGAGACATGGTTTGACATAACCTTGGACCCATGAGTAATTTGAACACTTTCCCTAATGAGATGCGTCCTTGAATGTGACCTAAAACCATACGGGCGAGTCAATGCTGCCTGAAGCGGATAATATCAAGGAGTGATGATTGATTCCCTTAGATTTGAGTGTTTAGAGAATACATGTGGGATATTGGGCATCATTGATAGAATTTTGAAACTATTGGTACACTCCTAATGGTTTAGGATGTGGGTTCTATGTATCGTTTGTAAAGTTGGACAGTGCTCCCCTACCGTTCTAGGGTATGAGACCTCCATACTTGTTGGACAAATAGAGTCTGTACTCCCCTGATGAACTAGGGTGTGGGTCCTCCATTTAAGGAGTAAGTAATCCCCTAACATGCTAGGGAGCGAGTCCTCCATATGTGATGTAATAGGAAAAGTTGGTACTCTCATACTGTGTTAGAGTTCATGTCATCTATCCTCAGAGTCATAAATCCCTTATTGTTCCAGGGTGCCGATCGTCTATACATGATGTTCCAACAGATTCGTTACTTGATTTCCATGCCATGGAGTGGGTCCTTTATCCTAGGGTTGGTACTCCCTGGTTTTACTAGGGTGTGGGTCCCCCCATAGTAAATGAGTTGGAAGAGTTGGTACTCCCCTATCGTACCAGGGTGCGGGTCCTCTATCCATAGAGTAGTACTCCCATACTGAGTTAGGGTGTGGGTACTCACCCATGGAGTTGTAATCCTCTATCGTATTAGGGTGCAGATTGTACATTCTCTGAGTGGTACCCCCTTCATTTCACAGTGCAGGTCCTAACCTATGGAGTATTTCTCTTCCATCTCTAAGTAGAAGCGGGGAGCTGGTCCTCCATTAGAGTTGGACCTCCCACAACTTTTGATTATAGTTTTGATGAGTGGGGCCCTCTACTTGTTATGTGTGATACCTAGTTAGGAGTTAGTTATCTATCAATGTAATGAGGTATGAGCCCCTCTATACAGGCATGAAATAGGTTTCACTGGATAGTTATAAGCTATAACTCCCTATAATTTAGGGTAATAGCGAGGTGTGGGTCCCTCCATTCCCTATCGTTAGAGAATATAAACACAGTGCACAGTTTGGAGCAATTCTACCTCAAATTCAAGGAAATGGTGAGGAGTGGGACTGTCCACTTAGCTTCTTCAGCCTTGCACAGGTAATGGGTTAACAATGGAAATATCTCTAGTGCTGGGCACTAGAGTTGGACTTAACAAGTTGTTCCTGATGGATTATACCTCTTAGATGGGTTCCATCTAGGTTGGCTAGGCTTGTGGAGTGTGTTATCCTATTTTTGTTACTTATATCCTCAAGTGTTTTTCCTATCATAGAATATAAGGTTGGAATCTCATTAGAATTATATTCTAAGATGAGTATATCTGTGTGATGTTGAGGATCCCTTATAGTGTTGTCACATTTTGGGTTGACACCCCTTGAGGACTGAGTATACTTACAACTACTGTGCCCACAACTTACTTTTGGTTACTATACTTCAATGGGAGATGAAGAAGCATGGGGTATTCCATGTACTTTCCATGTTTAGCTTATCATGGTTGGATGAGGTCAGTCTCTCTCTAAGAGTGATGAAGTCTTGATGTGTTGTTCATCTACTCACCGTATTGAGCCCCCTTTGCTTGGACAAGTTTACTTCTTGTGGGGTTGTGCTGTGGGATGGGGTTTTTCCTTACCTAGGTTATTTTTGGGTATTTTTTACTTAGCTAACTAGTCATGTACATATGAGGATTATTTGAGATAGATTTTCTCTCTTGATGGGGTTCCCTTTGGCTAGGTCGAGTGGACTGTCTCCTTTTAGTCTCACCCTTTTCTTTTGGGTTTTTGGGGTTCTTACTAAGTATTTTTATACTCACCACTACATAGGATTTTCTCGTACATTTTTTTGTGTCTTATATATACCATAGGAATTTTGATAGAGTACATAGAGGACCCGAGGTTGGCAGAGATTAGGAAGCTAGACCGACTAAGGTGTTTACCCAAGTTGGGTCGAGGAGCTTTCTAGCAGTTACTTTTGGTAGCAATCCCCTCCTTCCTAGCAGGTCAAATGATTTTATAGTTTTCTTTTCGTTGGAACTTGTTCATACCTTTTTTTTTACTTCATTACTTCTACTATACTATAGTTTAGGATAGATTTATGCATGCATTTCAATTTCAGTTTTTTATATGTCTATACTATTTCATTGAGGTGTTTGTGGGTGTATTGTATATAGGTACTTTAGAAAAAGGCCTCCCTAAGTTTATTTATGCCTTCAACGCTTGTTTCCAACCCCTGTCCTATAGAGGTAGGCTTGGGGTAGTTACAACATGAGCCCTAACATGGGTCAGGTCATGACATACTTTCTCTCAACCTTCACACATTGATAAACCAAGCATCTTGATACATAATGAGTAATTTTATGCTTTATGTTATCCAAAAAATTTTCCCCCTCAAATCATTATATATATTTTTACTACCAATGTGTATAAATAAATTCTAGATATGATAATCATCTAAAAATTATATTCTTAGTTCAATTATAGATGGAACACATAGAATCATTCCAAAATTTAGAACATCATCTTCACAAATGAAGTCGTCCAATTTACCACCATTAACCGCTTTAATTTTCTTTTGATAATTCTCATCATTATATTATGAAAATTTTACCTTTTCAAATAAATAGGGGTTTTCAATTATTTTATAAATGAGTGATGTTTCCCCATTTTTAATAATTTATATATCCATCTACACTAAATCCATAAAAATAGGATCCCCATTAATCATCATTTTGGTCAGGGTTCCATGATCTTTCCCACTCTATGCATATGATACCTTATTTTCCTTACCTAGGTGATAGTGAATTGAGATATCATAATACTTGAGTAACTCAATCTATTTAATTTTCCTTATATATATCTATTTCTGTGAAAAAATTCATTTTAGGCTCTTATGGTCTATGTATATCTCAGATCTTTCACTGTAGAGATAATGTCTCCATATCTTCAAAGAAAAGATTATGGATTCCAACTCAAGATCACGAGTTTGATAGTTAAATTCATGAGTCTTTAATTGATTTTATGTATAGAAAATAACTTTGTTATTCTATATAAATACATAACCAAGTATCTTATTTAATGCATCACTATATATCACAAATCCATTGGTTCCAGATGATAGATTCAAAATCATAGAATTAACCAATCTCCTATTAAATTCTTTAAAACATTCATCACATTCCTTTTTTACATAAAAATTTAACCCCATTACATGTAAGCATAGTTAATGGGTTAGACAATCAGGATTTTTTTGAACAAATCACCAAACCAATGAAATTATGTACCTTAATTATGTTCGTTGTTTCTTTCTATTCTTTGACTGCCTTTGTATTCAAAGGATACACTGAGATTCCATACTTGGAAAAAATATGTATAAGAGAATAATATTTTTGAATATAGAATTAAAACTTTCTAAATTTACCATGCAACTCTTTTCCTCTTAGGGTCTCAAGAATGATCTACAGGTGATTCTCATGGTCCTCATAGATTTTATAATACACCATGATATCATCAATGAATAACACAACAAAATTATCAATATATTCATTGAATACTCTATTAATTATATCCATAAAAAAATCATTCATTAGTCAATCCAAATGGAATTACTATAAACTCGTAATGTACATACCTCATTAAAAATGCCATATTTAGAATATATTCCTTATTTACTCATAATTGATGATACCAAGAATGAAGGTAAATATTTGGAAAATATTGATCTCTAGGAAGTTGATTGAATAATTCCTAAATGGGAGGTAGAGGATACTTATTCTTTATCTTAATAACATTGATTTATCTATAGTTAATTCCCAACCTCAAAGATTCATCTTTCTTCTTAATAAAAAGAACAGGGGATCCCAAAAGTGAAACACTAGGGAATATAAATCCCTTATCACAAAAATACTCTACTTTTTTTTCAACTCCACTAATTCCATAGTGCCCACTCTATATAGAGAATTTTATATAGGTATCACATCAAGGATTAAATCAATGTAAAACTCAACTTCTTGATTCAATGGATGTACAAATAATTCCATAGGAAATACATCAATTCATTCCTATAAAATAGGTACATACTCAATTTTAAGATTAAAATTTCCATATATAGATTGTATTTTTTATTTTCCCCTAAGAGTATAATTTATAAGAGCTAATGGGGGTGAATCTAGACATGAAACAGGCGATAAAGTATCTGATATAAAGATAAGGAATTCCACATCTTCATCAAGAATCATAATCTCATTCTCTTTACAATAAATTTTTGTATCTTATTTTGAAATCCAATCCATACCAATGATTATATCAAATTAAACCAAAGATATGATAATAAAGTCAAAAAATAGATCATGTTTATGTGTAATAATGGGAACTTCCTGAAACATCCTTGTCATAATGAGACTTTCACTATTAGTTTTTATGGACAAATCACTTATTAATATTCTAGGGAAATATAAAATTTTCTTGGAAAATATGGAATATATAAAAGAGTACAAGGATCTAGAGTCAAATAAATCATTATTTAAATTTTAATTTATGATTAAAGTACCTACCACCACATCATTGGGAACTTCAACCTCAGCTGTAGTGATCGCACAAGCTTGGCCTTCCCCCCTTAACGTTTTTATGGTAAGTTACATTGACACTTGGAACATTGGTTTGAATAATAACTTAATTATTTATAATTAAAGATCTATATATTAGTGATATACTTATTTCCATTACATTCATGAGATATATAACCCTTATCACTGCACTTATAATAAAATCCCATTCCATTCAAGCATTTAATGGGATGTTTCTTTCCATAATTTTCACATGATGAAAATTGCTTCATTTTCTTATTTTTCTTAGATGCATTACCTTTTCTCTTGGTGTTCATCTGACTACTTATTCTATTAATTCCACTTGATAATATATGATCTAGAAAAGTTATTCTATGTTTTTATGGAACATAAAAATATTTCATTATATGATGATTTTTTTGAGAAACTAGTGACCTTTTGAGACTTGGATTAATCCCTTCAAAGAAATGGCCAATCTTTCATTCCATATTAAGTATATAATCTATATCTAGTATTGTAAAGGTATCCTCATAATCCATAACACTATATTCTTCCTTTTTATTTAATATGAGTAACTTTCTATTTATTTTAGTTCATTTCTCAGAAGAAAAATATTTTTCAATGAATATTTCTATAAAAGATTTCTATTTCATATGTTCCATTTCTTATTCCTCACTATTTTCTGGATCAATGAACACTATTTATCAGCATCACCTTTGAGAAAATATACTACAAGTATATATTTTTTCATTTTCATTACATCCTTAGGCTATAAATATATTTTCAAGGGACTTAATATATTGCTTAGCTACCACAGGATTAGTAGTCCCACTAAATGACGGGGGCTTCCATCACATAAAATGATCCAATATAGGTGTATTATACTATGTTAAAACAATTTTTCTATATATTATCAAGGTTATTATTCATAACTTGGTTCATCTACTCTAATATAGCCTTGATCTTCTCATCTCCAACACCAGTTGTATTGTTTTCCTTAGTAGGGAAATTTATTCATTGGACATGAATATTAATACTATTATTTCTACTAGGAACCATTTCTAAACAATGAAATATATTGTATTAAATCCTAAAATTATAAAATTTAAATCCAAACATATAATTATAAATTTATCTAACACTTAACATAAATTGAAAATTTATGCATTGTTAATCTCAGAATCATAAACTTAGTTTCTTTAAGGATATATTTAAATCATATAAATATTTTCAAATCCTTAAAAATGGTTTATAAATAAAATTTTAATTCTACCAGGCATGTATACCATGATTTTAAAACCATGTGTGTAGTAAGGGACCATTCACCATGAACCAAATTGATGGATGAGATATACTCAAATGAACTCTTTCGGGGTTATTAATCCTAGATGCATCTATGCTAAAACCATGTACACTTGTAGTATCTAGAAATAGATGTAATTATATGAAAATAAAAATAATATCTACGTTAACATAAAATTAGAAAGATATTATATACTTATACTTATCCTCAAATCTAGTTATATGGTTATGTTCTCTAATCTATGTTTGTCTAAATCTAGTTTCCAAGGTTTTTACTAAACTTTCTTTGATACCAACTGTAACAACCCTAAATCTAGTGACTCAAAGATTATGGTTAATTTATTATATTGTAATAGATACAAGGGTTCTAATATAGAAGTACTGATTAGTTTAGTAGTCTTGGAGAGCCAGATATATACATGTTACCCATTTTACATTGGAAAAAAATATATAAATCATAGTAATGAAAAACATTTGGCATCCATGAACTCATTCAAAGAATTCTTATTCATATCATGGGGAAACAATAAATATGGGTGAGATAAAATTCTTAGTAATGGATATGTACAATGAAATATATCATGATTAAATAATGTATAATCAATATGGTAAGGTAAATAACTTAAAACAAATTCCATTTAATGAATAACTTGATAAAAAAATATATCAATGAATAATATCAATGAAATAATATCATGGATAATAATAAATGAATTATAAATTAAGGAAATGATTAATATTATATGTAATGGTATTATACATCATGATTTCTATATCTGTAAGGCCTTGCACTAAGACAACTTAATTTATAGGTTGTTATATTCTAAAAACCAATTTAATTAAGAAAATTGGTTTGTCTCGTTAGAAATGTCAATGCATTGATGGGGTATTAATATCTAGAACCACCCATCACTAAATGTACAATAAATTACTTATATATTTAATGATCAATTCAATTCATAAACAATATGAATTATCAATAGATATCCGTATTGATTAAAAAATATAGATTTATCAAGATTTTCCTCAGTAAACCAAATAAATTTCATAGTTAAACACTTGTTTAGAAAATAATAATATACATGATAAAAATAATATATATATATTTAAGATAAATTTAAATTCCAATGATCTAATAAAGTGAATGTTTCAAAAGAAAGTTATTAACCAAAAAATTAATAATAGATAAGATGACCATTAGTTCATCAAAAATATAGGTTTAGTAATAAAATAATGTCCTAAAAAAATGGAAGTGAAATATTAAAATATTATTTCATTAAATATTTTTTTTGTAAAATCGTTGAATTATTTTAGAATAATATAAATATCATAAAATAATATAATGATAGGAAAGTCTGTTAACACCGTATATGCTAAACAATATTCGCTTTAAAATTTGTAATGAAATTTAAAAATGATGATTTTAGAAAACATTAGAAATACTATTTTGAAAACATTTAAAAAGTAAAAGGAAATGTAAAATTTCTTTAATAAATCATTTAAGTAAATAAAAGGACTTTCAAAAAACAATTTTGAAAAATATAGACATGAAAGAAAAATATACCTGAATAAAAAGATAAATAAGATCATTTTTTTTAAAAATTTATTTTCTTTTTTAAAGAAGAAAATAGAGTAAAATTTAGAAGGAATTATGTAAACTCTTTGAATATTCAGAGTATAAGAAAATTATTGGATCTTATAAAGGATAAATGATAAGTTTCCTTCAATGAAAATATAAGTAATCCCAAAATAAAAAGTGATTGTAAAATAAATTATTACCTCTAGTAACTTTTAAATTGTGACCCATTAAGTGAATAAACTTTAATTAAATAATTGATCATCATTAAAAAATAGTTATTCATGTTAAATATATCTAAGGGTTATTACATACACCACATAAAAGTGAATATGTGCATAATAACAAACATGTCCTAATGGAGTGGAAATTGAGGTGAGATTATATTACCCCACACTTACCTCTAGTTGAAAATTATTTAAAATACTATATAATGGTTTGAATTTTTTTATTAATTTATACCATAACGATATTATTATTTATAGTTTCATATATGAACCTTTTATAACATCTTATCACACATTAGTTTATAACCTTTCATTATAGGTCCCACCCATCTCATAATGAAATCATAAATACATGTTATGAAAAATCATAAATAATCCTATAACAACCCATGAAATAAAATGGGTATCATAAACCTGTAATCATATCATAAAATTTGAAAAAATATACAGTTTTAATAATCAATTCAAAAATATAACTCCTGAAAAGAGGCAGGTTTCAAAAGCATATAACCCGTGAATGATAAACGCGTTTCATAAAAATCATGCCATAAAAACATAATAAATTCATAGAAAGTATATTAAGGGTGGAAATGAATCATTTCCCTAGAAAGGAATTATTAACACAAACAAATGTAATTTATATAGGAAATAATTTTGAATGATATTTTAAAAACATTTTTTGAGGAAAATATATTTTCTTCATTTAAAAATGATTATAAAAAAACTATGTTTTTGAATATATTTTTCTTGGAAAATAGAACTGAATTTTTTTAAAGGAATAGTTGAAAACCATTAAATATTTTTGAAATCCTTTTTCCTAAAAAACATTTTTGAAAACATGGTTTTTGAAATAAAATAGATTTCTGATCGAAGAGAGAGAGAAATATTGTCAGATTTTTCTTAAAAATATTTTATTAATAATATTAAGTACCAAATATTATCAAAATGGTACTAATACATGGATATATATTTAAAAAATATAGGATAATAAAAGTCATGATTTTTATTGAGATATGGATAATAATATTTCGTTAATGGGAGCATAATCATAAACAATCTTGATAAATGATGAGATTGTTTCAATAAACTCTTACCACATGGTAAATTGGAATCATAAACTCCATTTAAGAAAATGAAATTACATGAAGTTTCAAATATCATGAGAATAATGAGAATAATGATATAAAATTTAAAATGGAAGTATATAAACCTCTAAATAGAATATAGGTGCATAACAAAACACATGTCTCAAAGAAGGAAAATTGAGACAAAAATATATTATCAATTTTCTAACTCCTAAAAAATAAACCACATGAAAGAAATATCATAGAATAGATATGTAAAGGACTATAAATTTAAAAATAATAATCATATAATACATTAATGAACAGTATATACACCATACAAAAGATAAAGTGGTGAACATGACATGTATCTCACAAATATAAAAAGTGAGATCAAATTCCCTTACCCTGTGTCTTGACTCTCGTCATACTCATACAAACTTTCTATATAATAAATATAAGTTTATTATAAATATATTAAATTAACATATTATTATATATAATACCATATATGGTTTTATTTAGACTTTATATTACCCACTAGTTAACAATTATATGTTAAAGTTTCACTTCAGGTAATATCCGCTTTGTTCTTCGCATGTGTCTTAATTTGTTATATCTTTGGTCCTTACACTTATATAATGATTTAAATAATTTAAAACATGATATAAATATAAATTATTTTCAGTATATGTGTATTATAATAATCCATATAATATAAAATTGTAAAATGGAATACACCGTTCATGGAGACGGTAGGCCATACATCTGCATGAACACCGTTTCCGTTTTATTATTGTATTGAAAGAAAGAAAGAAAATGACATATATATATATGTATATAATATAATTATAGTAGAATTATTATGTCATATATATCATATAATTTCAATAAACACACCCTTAATACATTTCATGTAGTGTGTCAAAAAATCACATCGCTTTGAGGGGGCTGTAGTCCACACTTCCTCAAACGAAATTATCAACTTTAGAAAAAATAAAAATTGTAAAGGTACATGTTATAAAAGAATTACAGAAGAATAAATAAATAATAAATATAATATATATCATATATAAATGGGTTTTCCATCATAATTCCCAACCATGAAATAAGTTAATGGAAAAATAAATAGTCATCATTTCGTGAGGCGGTAGTTCACCACACATGTAAACAATATGTTTGTTACCCATTAGAAGGAAATGCATATAAGTGTAGGTAAAAACATTAATTGAATAAAATATCTTTATATTCAGTATAATTTTGTTATTATATATAGAATAAGGTGATTTTATGGGTTGTTGAAAGATAATAAAATAATGGGGTTTGAGGAAGGAAGCTACCTCTTCTTTGGGTAACTCCTTTTGGGTTGCACCAAAGGGATTCCTTGGATTTATTTCTTCCAAAGGTGAGGCTTATTGTTTTATGGGATGTATTTTTTGGAGCTGTTTTTGAAGATATTTATTGAATGAAAGTGGCTTGAGTGGTGTGAGGAAGTGGGAGGAGAGGAGGCCTTTTTATAGTGGAGGAAGAGTGACACTCTTGTAAGTTTTGGGAAAAAAAATTCCACCAACGTTTTTCCCACCTCAAGTGGATCCAATAATGAAACAAATTCTAGAAGATGGAGTATAGGGTCTAAATATGGAAATATAATGGATTTCGGAAAAGTTTATAGGTCATTTTGGGTCTTAAATTTAAGGTTTAGTACTTTATTAACGAAATGTTTCTCATAATCATTGTAATTAATTTTAATCAATTTCACTAATATTTTTGGTAAAATACTAATTTGAAATAAATATAAATTATAAATTATTCTAATTAAAAATATGGTATCCATTTTTATAAATTTAAATCATAGAATATTCTGAAATTAATTTAAATTTAATCCCGCAGATAGGATGATAATGCGAGTTTTTAAAGTAAAAACATTTAAGAGTTTATAAGTTTTTATACACAATTTTAAAGTGAAATCGATTCCAATGAACTAAATTGGATTAATTGATAAAAATATGATCTAATTAAACTTTTAAATAAATTAAAAATGTAATTGAACCTTATAAATAAATTAGATGAAAAGACAGTTTTAAATTAAAATTCGGTATTTTTCAATATTCATCCAAAAATGAAGTTTCTTAGAAAAATCCCAAAAAATTTTCCTATTCTAATTTCGATATTATAAATTTAAAAATAAATTTTATTTTATAAAATTATATTTCTAAATGTTTCTAAAATTAATTTTATTGTTTTTCACAGAAGGACCTGGAAAGTAGTTCATTTGAGAAAATATTATTTTTAAACATATATAGACTTTACAAAAAATTATATATTTTATTACCAATATATTTTATTTACATAAAATAATTATTAAAAATATTTTAAAAATATTTATTAATTTTCATATTACTAATTTTAATGGCTAGGTTATAATTATCTCATTTAAATAATTATAAAAAAATTTGTTTCGTAGAAACTAAATGTTGTGCGTAACGTACACCAAGACAATGTTGAATGTAATGTATACCAAGTTAGTGTTTCCTGAAAAATACACCAATTCAGTTCCATTTTAAAGGAATGTTTTACTTATTGTAATGTAAGATATTAATGAAAATTTAATTTATGCGAGAGAAAAAAATGTCCATAAAAAATCGTGGTGTTATATTCTACCCCCCTTAAAATGAACTTCACCCTTGAAATTAGTAATTCATATATAAAATTTAGATACATTTTCTTTATCATATCCTAAAGTTCCCACATAGCTTTCACTAACTGGTAATTTCACCACAAAACTATAATCAGGTGAGTGGTCTTGTTTTGTAGAACTTTATCTGTATGAACCAAAATTTCAACTAGTTGTTCCTCATAAGAAATATCCTGATTCAGCGGTATGAAATTTTAGTTTAGTACATGTGATGGTTCAGGTATTTAATTCCTCTAGAGGGATACATGGGACACATCATGAAATTGAGAGATATTTGGAGGAAGTCCCAAGTAATAAGCTACCATCTCGATACAATCAAGAATATCAAAAGGATCGATATACATAAGTCTCAATTTCCATTTCTTTTTGAACCTCATAAACTTATTATAAAGAGAGATATATAGAAATAACTTCTCACTAACTTCAAATTATATACCACATTGTTGGTCATCAGTATAACTTTTCTTCCAAATTTGAGCTTCCTTGATATGCTGCTGAATGACTCTAACCTTCTCTAAAATTTATTCAATGATCTAAGGTCCAAATAGATTTCATTCTCCAACATCATAACAACATTTTGGATATTTAAATTTCATCCCATAGAGGTATTAATAAGGTTCCATATGAAATATTGAGTGAAATATATTTTTTTATGAAAAATAAACTAAAGGAAGGTGTTGATCCCAACTACCTTTGAAATCCAGAGAAAAAGATCTCAACATATCCTATAGGGTTTGAATTTTTATTTTATACTGAACATCTATATAAGAATGATAAGAAGTGTTTAAACTCAATTCCATATCATGTTCTTTCTTAATAATTCTCTATAACTTATAGGTAAACCTTTGATCTCGATTTGATACAATAGAATGTGTACTCCATGAAACCTTACCACTTCATGTATATCCTAGAAAGATAATCTAGATATAATTCTTATCTGATAACGATGAAGTGTACTGAATTTATAAGGCGATCGACTACCACTCATATAGTATTAAACCCTTTATAGGTTTTGGGTTGTCCAATGACAGAATCCATAGTGATTTTCTCCCATTTCCATTCTGATGTGGGTAATGGATGAAACTCCCCCTTTGACTTTTTTTTTTCAGCCATAACTTGTTGGCATACTACGAACTGAGATAAAAACTCTGTAATATCTCTATTCATTCCATCCCTCCTGAAGTATTCTTTAAATTCCGTATACATCTTCATACTTATGTGAGGAATATATAATAAAGAACTATTAGCTTCCTCTAACATCACCTTCATCAAATCTAGTATGGAAGGAACACAAACATGGTTCCTAAACCTTACCATTCCATCATGATCAAGGTTAAACTTAGGAAAATTTCTAAATTTCTTTTCATCTCTATATATTTCATCCCCACCTCTTTAATCTTCACTTGGATATATGGTTAAACATTCATTTTAAAAAGATAATATTTTTCCCTTCCTTCAGGATTTTTAGCTCTATCTTTTTCAAATCCATAATTATTGGATATTTTGTGATCCTCATCATGGATAAGCTATCACGATCCTTTCAATTCAAAGCATCAGCCACCTTATTCTCCTTCTGAGGGTGGTAGTGTATTTAGAATTCATAATCCTTTATCAACTATAACCACCTTACATGGAACATGTTCAACTCCTTATGTGTGAATATATATTTCAGACTTTTATGATCATTATATATATCACACTTTTATCCATAAAGATAATTCCTCCATATATTTATTGAAAAAATTACCATTGCTAACTCCAAATCTTGATTTGGGTAATTTTTATCATGAATATTCAACTTCCACAAGGGTTATGTGATAACCATGTTATTATCTATAAGAACACATACAAATGCCTTCTTGGATGCATTAATATTGATTTCAAACCCTTCTTCACTATAGGGTAATGTAAGAATAGGTTTACTGAATAACCTTCTTTTCAGTTCCTTGAAATTTTCCTCACATTCATCCATCCATAGGAACTTGGTACCCTTCTAAGTTAACTTGGTCAAAGGATTAGATAGTTGTGAGAAATTATCCACAAACCATCGATAATATCTAGATAAACCAAGAAATTTATAGTTCTCAGTCACCATAGTTGTTCTAGGCCAGTATTAAATAGCCTCCTTCTTCAATGGATCTACTAATATACCATCTATTGAGATTATGTGACCCAAAAACGAAACCTTATGTAGCCAAAATTCAAATTTTTTAAAAATTTTCAAATATGTTTTCCTTCCTTAGGGTCTTTAGTACAATTACCAAGTGATATTCATGCTCTTAGTTTATTTTTTAATAGATAATAATATCAACTATAAATAACAACACAAACTAGTAGAGGTGATCTCTAAAGACTCTATTCATCAAATCTATGAAGATAGTAAGGGAATTAGTAAAACAAAAAGGCATAAATATATATATTAATAGTGTCCATACCTTGTATGAAATCCCGTATTGTGTATATCCTCTTTCTTGACCCTTAATTAATGATACCCAAAATGATGTTCAATATTAAAAAAGTATTTATCTCAACGTAGTTGATCAAACAATTCATCAATATGAGGTAGATGATACTTATTCTTGATAATGATCTTGTTCAAATCCTAATAATTAATGTAGAGTTGAATTGATACATCTTTATTTTTTCACAATTAGAATAGGTGTACCCCAAGGTGAAACACTTGGTCAAATGAATACCTTATCAAGGTTTTCTTAGAGTTGATTCTTCAATTACAGCAACTCAATTGGGAAAATTATATAGGGAGTCTTTGAAATTGGTGTGGAATCAGGTATAAGTTATATTGAGAACTCAACTTATCATTTTGGTGGAAGGATAGGAAAATTTTTCAGAAAAACATCCACAAATTCCTGAAAAATAGGCATATCATCGATGTCACTTTTCTCTCCAACCATTTGAGATAAACAACCCTTCTGAATGGGAATTAAGACCCATACACAAAATGTAATATCTATCATAAGTTCATTATTATCGTTAAATTTATGAATGATCATAGGAGGGTTTGAAATATCAAATGAAACTTCCATTACTCAACAATTGTTGTGGGATTTATACAGAGATAGCCAATCCATGCTAAATATTAAATCAAATTCAACCAAAGGAAGAATGACAAGATTTACTGGAATTATATTCCCACAAACATAAATTGGAGAGGAATCATTGACTTGGGATGAAATAATTATACCATTAGGTGTTTTCACTACTAATTCAACATCTAATAATTTTGGTGAAATATTAACACCCTTATAAAATTATTAGATATGAAAGAGTGGGTAGATACAGAATCAAATAATACATTAGTAGTTCTAGAGTGTATGGTAACTGTAACTTTCACCACGTCGTTATCAACCCCTCATCAAAAATAGTGATTTAATGAGATATCCCCTTGTCCCTCAGCTTAATAGGTCACTGAAGTCATTTATCATCACTGGCCCTTGGGTTTGGGAAGTGGTTATCATAATGACCATTCCCCTTACACCTGTTGCACTGAATTATGGTAGGTTCATTCTACACCACTTTTATCCATTCTTAACGTTAGATACCTTCTTCCCATCAATTCAATAATAAAATGACCAATGGAATTACCATCCATAATTAAAAAATTTATTAGACCTCTTAAGGAAATTTCCTCTATGCTTCTTCCCACACTTAGAGCATAAAGGGAAGGTCATCTTGTTCTCTTCATGGTTTTTATATTTTCCTTTAAACTCCATCTTCCTTTTCTTATCAAAACCGTGAGATTGATATGTCAATAAAAACTCTATTTCAACCTTTATTTCACAACACACAATATCTTGATAGTTACTAAAGTCTCTTATGGACAATAAATTTATGAAACTTGGATTTAAGACACTGAAGAACCAATAAAATTTACTTTTGGGTTGGATGATAATTCCTGAAATGTACCTCACAAGTCTTGTGAAATTAGCTTTATAGGTACCAATATATTAATTATCCATTTTCTTAAACTCAAGGAAATATTTTTTCATCTTGGTACAAATAATCCAAGGAAATTAATTTTTGAAAAATAAGTTATTGAACTCATCTCAATCCATATATTAAATCTCATATTGTTGCTTCGTATTATTTATCAACGTCCACCACTAGTATGCTTATCCTTCTAACCGATAAAAATATAGAATGACTCTCTCATGCTCTGAACACTGGAGAAAAAAGAATATATTTCCAGTAGTACTGATCCATTGTTTAGAAACAAGTTGATCAGAAGACCTGCTAAAAGAAGGTGGACGTTGCCTCATGAAGGAATCAATAAAGACATTGTTCCCTCCTTTTCTCATTTGGAAGTACACCACGATTCATGGCTTGAGATATTTGGGTGAGCATAGCAATGAGATTTTTCATTCCTTTCTCCCATAGAATTTGATTTATCCAGAGGTTAATCATTTCATTGTCTATTGAAATCACCCTTAATGTGGTTACTTCGAGTTCCATCCATCGACTAAACCAAAATTATAGATTAAGAAGTAATGATCATAATGAGGAACCACATAATCATGAAAAGTCACTTATAGGATGTCTAAATTATGAAACCTTCCCTAATATATGACACCTTAGGTTTATAATAGGCTATTAAAAACCAAATTCTATCTAAATCCATTATTATGGTTTGTGGATGGTTTGTGAGTTTCTAAATAATATCTCCCAGGATTGTCAAACCATGTGTGAATAAAGGACTATTGTCATGTACCAATTTATGTTGAGTTAGGACTTACAAAACTTATTAAAGTTGTTACTCCTAGGTACATCTGTTCTAGAGCCACATCCACCTATAGTATTCAGAAAAAAATGCATTAATATGAAACAACTTACTCTATCCTTTACCAAAATTCTAGGACATTTTCTTATACTTTTCCTTATCCTTAGACTTATCCTTAGACATATCCTTAGAATTATCACTAAGGTTTTCTCATCCTAGATTCCAAAGGTTAACTAAACCCTTTCTCTGATACCAACTATATTGACCCTATCTTTTCAAACATTAACATTACATAAATTTTACATAATTCTTATAACTTTATACAAATAGATTCCCAAATACCATACTATTCTAGTTCCTTTGGAAACATTGAAACATAAACACTAGTACATAAGTGAACTAAATTATCCCCCACTAGGTTCTTCATGACTATCAACCTTATTAGGGACATATTACTTAATATATATATTCATAACCCGGGAAAGGAAAAATAAAAATTGGTGTGGAGAAATATAACTATAAAAATGAGAATAGGGGTATGAGGATGTGATCATAACATTTCAAGATCATATCCTACATATCATAATATTATAAACATGAATCATGGAATAAAGATTGATTGTTCCTAAGACATGAATCATAAGTAAATAAAGAACATAATCCATGAAATAATAACATAGGAATAAGAAATGGAATTGTGGAAGACACATAAGCATGTAAAATTTATTTCCATATTAGTCAAGACATCACTAACAAGGCTATCTTAGTAGTATGGGTTTAATCCCCTTACCATCTTGGTAGTCACGGTTCACTCTGATGTCCATATTAGTAGCATGGGTTCACTCCCCATACCAACTTGGTAGTCATGGTTCACCCTAATGACCATATTTGTAGTCAAGGTTCACTACGAAGACCATCTTAGTCAATCTCATGAGATACAAATCTTTACCCAATGCATTAGAGGGAGATATAGGTCCCACCCATATCATAATGAAGTCATACATACACGTGCCATAAAATCATCAATAATCATATCATAACCCATGAAATGAAATGGGTATCATAAACATGTAATCATATAATAAACCGTGGAAAAAGATACAGGTTTCATAATCGTTTCAGAAGCATAACCCATGAAAATAAGCGGGGTTCAAAATCATATAACCCGTGAATGAGAAACTAGTTTCATAGACATCGTGATATAAAAACACAATCCATTCAGAGAAATAATATGAATGGTAAAATTGAAACATTTCATTTTAAAGTCATGTGTAACATCAATTGATTTCATCATATATGGTAAATAATTTTAAAAGATATTTTAAAAACATTTCTCAAGGAAAATATCCTTTGTGCATTGAAAAACACTTTTAAAAAAAGTATTTTTAAATATATTATTCTTGGAAAACAACTTTGAAATTTTTTAAAGAAATATTTGAAAACCATAAAACATTTTTAAAATTATTTTTCCTTGAATTTTTTTTGGAAACATGGTTTTTTAAATAAAACATATTTTCTACAGAAGAGAGAAATATGGTCAGATTTTGCTTAATTTTTTTATTAATCATATTAACTACCAAAGAGTAGAAAAATGATACTAATACATGGATATATCTTGAATAAAAAGTGGATAATAAAACTCCTTACTATGATTGATATATGGATTATAATATTTCTTCAATGGAAGCATAATCATAAACAATCCCGATAAACGATGAGATTGTTTCAATAAACTCTTACCACATGGTAACTTGGAATCATACACTTCATTTAAGAAAATAAAATTAAATGATGCTTAAAATATCATGAGAATAAGAAGATTCATGATATAACATTTCAAACGGAAGTATATAAACCTCAAAAAAGAATTTAGGTTCATAACAAAACATGTGTCTCAAAGAAGGAAAATTGAGACAAAACCGTCTTACCGATTTGGTAACTCTTGAAACATAAACCCCATAAAATAAAGATCATAAAATGGATATGAAAAAACCAATAAATTTAACAATAATAATCATATAATAAATTCATGGGAAGTATATACACCACAAAAAATACAATAGTGGTGAATATGTAATGTATCTCACAGATGTAAAAAGTGAGATGAAATTCCCTTACCCCGTGTCTTAAATCTCATTTTACTCGTAAAAAATTACTATAAAATAAATATATTTTGATGGTTCAGACCTCCCCAGTCCATTACTTTATGAAAATTCTTTTTTTTAAGTGTTCCGGTAGGCCAGGTTGATGTATTTCAACACTTTGAAAAAAAATTTCCTTGTTTTTGAAGTTCGCCAACAATGACTTATAGCGGTGACTCACTGAACGGTAGCTCACTGAGTGGTGACTTTCCAAATGGTAGATCACCGAATAGTGACTCATTAAAAGGTGACTCTCATTGGTATCTTTGTAAGGGTTACTACTAATGGTGACTCATGATAGTGACTTGTGATGGTGACTCGCGATGGTACCTCTCAATAGTAGCTCGCCAACAGTGACTCATGGGGGTGACTCATGACGGTGACTCCAAATGGAAGCTTGCCAATGGTGACTATAAATTGTGAATTGTGATAGTGACTCATGATGGTGACTCGTGATAGTGACTCATGGGGGTAACTCTCAACAGTAGCTTATGAATAGTGACTCATGACAGTGACTTACAATGGTGACTCACAATGGTGACTCGTGACAATTACTCAAGATAGTGACTCACAACGGTAGATCACATATGGTGACTGAAAATGGTGAATCACACTAGTGACTCACAAAGGTGATTTACACTATTGACTCACATCAGTGACTTGCATTGGTGACTCACAACCGTGACTCACATAATGATGATTTATTCCAACTATTTGCCTTTTTTCCAATTTATCTAGTTTTCCAGTTTTTACCTTTTGATAACTTTATTTGATGTAAAATGAGATTAATGCTATATTTAAGTGGTTTTGGAGCTGTTTCAAGGGCTATGAGTCATATCTTTAAATTCATAAAAGTTTTGGTGCTTTTAACTAGTCAAAGAATGTAAACTTGACTGAATATGAATTTAATGGAAAATTAAAGATATATATAAACCGTGGCCCTATTTTAGATCTTCCAAGGTCCAAAAAAACTTTCTCTTGGTCATTTAATTCTTATTATCTCTTGGTAGGAGGTGAAAAAAACCTTCCTCCCCATAGGAGTTGTGCCTTTGTGCTGCACCAATTTGTTTGTGTTTTGTTTGGAGTTTTCTACTGCATATGTGCCCCTATCTTGGTGTAATCAGAAAGTTACGATCACCTTGTTTTTCATGTAGGTGTTATTCATATTTATTAGTTATGTATCATGTGGGATGGGTATATTGATGTATATTTTGTGAAAATAGTTGATCTAGGATTAATAAAGATAATTGAATGAGTTTTAAATTAACAAACATGGGGATGAGAAAGTAAGATATGTTTTACTATTCTATTATTTCTTTTGATGATGTTATGATATATATGGGATATATAACCACTAAAAATAATGGCTGTTGGTGGTCCTTGTTTGTGGAATGAGTAATGATTATGTAATGCATGTTGTTTGGTTTTCTGTTAAATAATTGTTATAGAATTGATTAACCACATACATTCGGCTAATAAATTGATGCCTCAGGATAAAATTGTTTCCATGATAACCCTCAAATTAATAAGTGGAAATTGATTTAGGAATGAATTGTTAAATATGAACATGAATTTCCTTGGTTTTTGTGGTGGTGTGCTATGTGTGGGATTATTTGTACTTGTGCTGTAGTATGGTTGTGGGAATGGATGTGTGGTGTGGGGTGGTTCAGGTGGTGTAATGGAATCTTAGGTTGAGAGATTGATTGATTATGGAATGGATGAGAAGTGTTGCACAACAGAGTTGCAATCGGGATATGTGGTGATGTGTTGTTTTGTTTCTTGTTATGTTCTATGCTTGGTAGTTTCCCAGATAGTAATGGAATAGATGAATAAAAAATTGGTTAATAAATATTGAAACTGAATTGGGTTGTTTTGGTTAATAGAATGAATAAATTAGTTGTGAATAAAGAATGGTAATGGTTTAAAAAAATTGGTTGGGAATTGCAAATAAGTTGTTGCTTATTGTGTTGTGATTGAATTAGGGGTATTAGTGAAGTTGGTAGTATTGTGAGATAGTTGTTTGTTTGAGAACCCATAGGTTGGGAAAGAGTGTTTTGAATTACATATATATATATATATATATGAATTTTTCTTTGTTATTTCTATACACACCCACCGTAGTTGATCACTATGCGACAAACACCCCCATCGTCATGTGGTAGGGTCTCTTTCCCAAACATCTTGTTGGGAGGATGGATGAATGGCCACCTTCTCTTCCATGATCCTTCTTATAGGTGTTGTTAGCCCAAGATTATTCGGTCAAGTTTGGGTTTGTGGGTCCTAGGTGTGTGTGGGAGAGTTGTGTTTTCCTAGGTGTCTTCAAGATAAAATGTGTTGTGTTTTCCCATGTGTCTTCAGAATGAGATGTGTTGTGCTTTCCCAGGTGTTTTTGGTTTGTGACATGGTACATGGCCCATGTTTCAATAGGTGGGCTGTGATGTGGTATGGGGCCTAGGTGTTTGTGGGAGAGATGTGATGTGGATCATGACCCTAATTATGGGATGAGGTGTGGTTGTGAGGCCCAAGTGTGCATGGGTGGGTTGTGATATGCTGTGTTTGGAAGAGGTGTGAGCGCCATGACATTTTATGTTAGGGTGTGATAACATCTAATCAGTGAGAAAGTGGTGCAGGATACCCTATTATCGATGATAATTATATTAATTTACTTGACTTGAATTATTTTTTGAGTGTTTCTTGGTGAGGTTGGGATGGTTAGTATACTTCCTTAGGTACTGTCTAGTTATACTGTTTTCTCATAGGGGAGTTAGTTTTCTTCTTTCACATGTGCATGAGAGACTTTGGTTTTCCTACTAAGTATACTTGTATGATCACCTTACGTATATAAAATATCTTTCAAGTTTCTAGGAGGACTATATGGACCGTGCAGGGAGTTACTAGATCTAACGTTGGGATGGTTTCTATGTCACTGCTTAACATTAATTTTGGTACTTACTTTGGAGTTTTATTACATTGTAATAGTTTTATGTTAAACATTCATGTGGAATGAATTTTTTATTTATTTTATGTATGTCTTGGAGTTTTTTGAGGTTGATACATCTAATCTCCTGATCTTTTTTTTCAAAATAAAAATGGAAATTCCTCCCAATTTGGGAGAATATATATATCCTTGGTGATATTTTCCACCCCAAGTCCCACTGAAGGTAGGAATCGGGGATCATTATCTTCATTTATTGATTTCCATCCCAGGAGGGTTATCTTTGGGGAGAGGGGGTCCTAATAGAATGGTATCAGAGGTGATGGTTGAGAGATAGGATGGAGTTTGGAGTAAGGAATAATAGGGATTTCATGGGTTGGTAGGGAAACAATGTTATGTAATTTTGGTGCATGACATAGTCCAAGAAAGACCAGCGAAGACATGAGATTTTAAGGCCCCCCATGATCCGATGTAAGGACTCTGAACCTACCAAATGTCTCAGTGAGGCTACACCATTTTCATGGTAGAGACCTAGGAAAGAAATATACATTATAATGACTTGTGTTCTTGTCTAAGTTGGGTCGTTTTGGGAAGGTTAAAAAGGATATGATGAAAAGAATGAATTAAAAAGAATCTTAAATAAAAATTCCATACTACTCAGGCTTCAGAATTTTTTATTTACGTTTCAATTGTGGCAACCAGTCATCATCCACATGTGGCTCGGGCTGTTGAGACTCAATAGGATGATCTTGTTGATTGAAAAGGGTTGATCCAGTGGAGAAGAATGACCAGTTTTAGAGAACATTACATACTTTCTAGCAGTAGGCCTTGGGAAAGTACGAGGGTAGTGTTTCAGACATAGAGACGAAGATCTAGCTCTAGGATCTTGAGATCACCTTTAGTTTGATTCAGGCTCCGATAGAGTACTTAGTTTCTTTGGTGGTTAGTAAGATGATGGGAGCTATGCATCAGTGGTGGAAGCTTTATCTAGGGTAGATTAAAGAGGAATACATGTTGTGGGTCAACTTTCTAAAGGATTTCCATTCAGTGTTCCTTTCGTCGACTATGAAGGCTGATAATAGGTGGGAGCTAATCTCCCTTTAGTAAGGGAGTATGTCATTGTGGGAACTTTTGATCAAGTTTAAGGATATTTTTCACTTAACCCTATAATTATTTATAGATGAGGAGTCTCATGCAAAATGGTTTGAGGAGGCCCTCCACACTTCTATCCAGTATGATGTTACTCATTTTATGTTGACAACGTATCTCGAGGTTTAGAATATGGAAGAGGAAATCAGTAAGATTCACTAGTGAGGAGGTCTACTATGAAGAGGGAGCCAACATAGTTCTTATAGGGATAGGGTTGTTAGTGGTAGGTTCTAGGAACCTGGACCTCTGAGGTTTCGACCGGCTGGGAGTCAACCTTAGAAATTTCTCTTCTAGACTTCTGGTTCTAGTGGTTCCCATGCCCTTTCTGTTGGATTGGAGATGAAGTTTTTCTTATGTGGGGTCTAAAAATATATTCAGAGTCAGTACCCAATGTATTCTTGATATTAGTTTGGTAGAGGAGGATAGTTCCAGCGCCAACCTCAGCAGTAGTTTCTAGTGAGGCAATTTTAGCAGTCGGGACAATGGGATTTTGCGCCACTGAGGAGAGATGGATCTATTAGGGGCTGATCCCAGGGTATTCCTTAGGTACCTCGACCCAAGAATAGTCATGGAGGTAGTCATCAACAGAGGGTAAGAGGAACATTCCATGGTTAGTTTTACATGGCAGAGAGAGGAGTTCCGGAAGAACCAGAGATCATTAGAGGTATGATCAATTTGTTTAGTACCATTTCTTATGCATTGTTTGATTTAGGAGCTTCATAGTCCTTTGTTTCATCCACTCTATCTCATTCTCTGTGACTATATATAGAGAGGATTTATGTGCCCATGGTGTTGTGTATTCTAGTTGGAGGCTAGAACAACTTGTTTGATGTGTGCTGGGGGTGTAGACTAATGATGGGACCACATCAATCCTATGGTGATATCTTCTTACTATAAATGAATCCATACGATGTTGTTCTAAGAAATTACTAGTTGTATTCCTTGAGTGATGTTATCGACTGCTTATGTAGGAGAGTTGTGTTTTTAGATGTGGATAGTCAGTGTGTGGATTTCGTTGGCAAGTGAGGTTTTTAGGTGGTTAGTCGGTGTGTGGATCCTCTTATTTCCTTGTTGGATATGTTATTAGTGGAATCAGTATATGTTGGTATGGTGGAGTTTCCTAGGGTTGTTGGGGACTTCCTATATTTTTTCCCTAAGGAGGTTGTGACACTACCCCCTTGATGTGATGTTGAGTTTGAGATAGACCTGCAACCTGGTGCTTCTCCAATTTTGATGGCTCCTTATTGGATGGAAGCTTCAGAGTTATGGGAGTTGAGGATTTAGACAGACGATCTGATGTAGAAAGGTTTTATCCGACCCAGTGTGTCACTATGGGGTGCTCTGATCTTGTTTGTGAAGATGGAGGATGGTGATATGAGGCTATGCATCTATTACTGGAGGTTGAATTAAGTGACGATCAAGAAATGTTACCCTCTCCCAAGGATATATGATATTTTCAACCCAAAAAGAGGGGAAATTTGGTTTTCTATGATTTATTTGTGGTCTAGATATCACTAGTTAAGGGTGAAGAATGGTGATATTACAAAGTTTTTTTTTCAGATGTAGGTATGGGAACCTAGAATTTTTGGTCATGCTATTTAGTGTTACTGACAAGCCAACTATGTTCATGGGATGTATTAATTTTGTGTTCCATGAGTTCTTGGATTGGTTCATCATCATGTTTATCGAAGACATCTTGATCTAATCGAATTTAGAGGAGGAGAAAGCTGAGCATCTCATAACCATCCTTTAGGTTCTTCAACACTACTATCTCTATAGAAAGTTGTCTAAGTGAAAGTTATGGACATGGGAGGTATATTTCCATGGGCATGTGGGGTCTCAACAGAGTGTAGTAGTGGACCTATTGAAGTTATAATTTATTGTTTATTGGGAAGCACCCAATAATGTGGAAAAATTTCACAGTTTTCTTGGTATTGTAGGCTATTATCAGAGGTGTTTACATGATTTGTCTCAAGTCTTAGCCCCATAAATAGCATTGACCAAGAAGTACCAATCTTTTTTGTGGAGTGAATGGTGCCATGTTGAATTTGGTTATCTGAATGGGAATTTGGTTAGCACTCTAGTGCTTCAGTTTCCTGAAGAGGAAGTGATGTTTGAAGTATTTTATGATGCTTTCCATATGGTCTTGGAATGTGTCATGATGAGATAATGAGTAGTAATCTCTTATGGTTCTAGGAAGTTACACCCCCCATAAGAGTAACTATGCCACCCATGATCTGGAGCTAGAAACACTCATATTTGTACTGAAGTTGTGGAGGAATTACCTCATTGGGAAGCACTTTATGGTCTTCATAGATCATAAGAGTTTGAGGTATATCTTCTCCCATATTGATATAAACTTGTGAAAGTTGATTTGGATGGAGTTTCTTTAGGATTATGATTTTGAGATCTCTTACACCTTAGGAAAGAGGAATGTTTTGGATGATCTTTAAGTAGGAAGTTATAGAAGGAGGTTGTTTGGGAATCTATGAACCCTTGGAAAGCGATGGAAGAGTTGGAAGCCTTGAACCTAGATATAAGAATGGTTGGTGGAGGATTCTGTTTATTCCATATGAAAGGGAATCCTTCTTTGATGTAGTAGGTCGAGAAGTCTTAGTGGGGAGACTCAGACACAGAGGTGTTGCACAATCATGTTAGCCATAGTGATACTTTGTAGGGATGGTCAGAGGATGGTCAAAACCAAATGCTATTCCATGGAAGGTTGTTTGTTTCGATGGTGATGTGTGAGGGATTAATTCATGAGTTTAATAGATCTCCCTTAGCGGTATGCCTAGGTATTTCTAAGACATACCGCGACTTGAGGATGCAGTTTTGGTGGCCCAGGATAAAGCGGGTAGAAGTAGAGTTTGTGTAAAGATGCTTGGTCTGTTAGCAGTTAAAATATGAGCACCGTGTTCTCAGTGGTTTGTTGTATCCCTTGGATGTTCCTATGTGGAAGTGAGATGAAATATCAATGGATTTCATCATAGGGTTACCTAGGGCCTAGGTGGGCTATGATGTTATCAGGGTAGTTGTAGATTGTTTGATGAAATCAGATCACTTATTAGTGATCAAGTATTCGAGCATAATGGATGCCCTAGAAAAGAGGTATATTGATGAAGTGGTACATTTTCATGGAGTTCCGAGATCTATTGTATCATATTGGGATATATGTTTTACCTCATGAGTCTAGAGAGGATTGTAACATGTTTTTGGAACCTAGTGACACCTCAACACCACTTTCCACCCTCAGATGGATGGGCAGAAGAAATAGACTATCCATATGCTGGAGGATATGTTTCAAGTATGAATCTTGGACTTTGTAATATCTTGGGTGCGAAAATTTCCCTTAGTAGAGTTTTCTTACAATAATAGCTATCACTCTTCCATTTTCATGGATTATTTTAAATCCTTTTATGGAAGATTGTGTTGTTCACCTTTGTCTACAAAGAGGTTGGGGAGAATACTATTCTTGACCCCATGGTAGTGCAGAGCATGATAGACAAGGTCTATCTTGTTTGTAAGAGGATGGAAGTAGTGTAAGAACAATAAAAGTCGTATGCAGATCATAGGATGAGGCCCGTGGAGTTCAAGGTCGGGGACCACATTTTCTTAAAGGTTCCCCTTGACATGGGTAGAGGGGGTTTTTCAGGCATAGTAAGATTTCTCCTAGGTTTTTTAGTCCCTCTGAGGTGTTTGGATGAGTTGGCTAAGTAGTATACCAGTTGGCATTTCCACCGCAAATGGAGAGGATCCATGTTGTCTTCCACATCTCTTAGCTACGTTGGTACCCTCATGATGACTCCCACATCCTTGACTGGGGAGAGTTGGATATTGAGGATGATGAGTTGTACGTGAAGTGGCCAGTAGACATCCAGGATCGTCAGAAGAAGGTGCTAAGTGGATAACCCATTCCTTTAGTTCGTGTGTTGTGGAGTCATGATAGGATGGAGGAGAGTACTTGGGAGTTAGAAGCGTAGATGTGTGTATATTACCCAGAGTTATTTTTTAATATTTTCCTTGTCTTTTTTTCCTTTTAATGAAATGTTTTAACCTTGTTTTATGAAGTGAGATGTTTTCCCCTGAGTTGACATGTGTGTGGTGTAATGTGTGACAAATTCCTGACTTGTAAAAAGTGGAAGACCATAATCAAGATGCATTAACTGTGATGCGATTAAACCCATGTGGGAGAATTAGTGTTTCTTATATAAGATAATATATTGACATGGAGAAGAAATTCACTGATTCGTGTGTTTGGGACAGTTTAGTTTGTTGAGTGTGTTGGTTGTTGGTTTGGGTTGTGCAGAGGTTGAGGTGGTTGTGCAGTGGTTCTGTGGAAGTGTGTTTGTAGTCATTTGGGTTGGCATATTTGGATGGTGTTAATGCTTGGTAATTGATAAGAATCTTGAGAGGTATCTCAAGGGGTGGTTGTTCGGACTACTCCACTATTTTCTTCTGAGTTAGTTTTAAATTCTTGAGGATGATAATAGTTTGATAGGTATGTAATGTAATGGACCAGATCTCCCCGATCCATTAATTAGTGAAAATATGGTGTTTGAAGTGTTCTGGGAGGTCAAAGTGACTTATTTCAACACTTTGCAATTTTTTCCCAATTTTTAAGTTCTCCAATGGTGACTCCCAGTGGCTAATTGTTGAACAATATCTCACTGAGCAGTGAATCACTGAATGGTAGCTCACCGATTGGTGACTCACCCAATGATGACTCACAATGGTAGCTCGCTAATTGGGACTTCCAATGGTGACTCACGATGGTGAATCATGATGGTGACTCATGATAGTAATTTGCAGTGGTAGATTTCTAATGGTGACTAACAATGGGGACTTGCGGTGATGACTCACAACCGTGACTCCCGATGGTGACTCACAATAGTAGCTCTCTAATAGTGACTGCCAATGTTGACTTGCGATAGTGAATCATGATAGTGAATCATGACAGTAACTTGAAATGGTATCTCACCAATGGTGACTTCGAATGGTGACTCATGACAGTGACTCTCAATGGTGGCTCGCAATGGTGACTCGCGATGGTGACTTGTGTTGGTGACTCGTGACTGTGACTCATGACAGTGACTCATAAATGTGAATCCTGATGGTGACTCACAACAGTACCTCACCAATGGCGACTTATAATGGTGACTCGCATCAATGACTCACTTTGGTGACTCGAACCAGTGACCTGAAACAATGACTCACCTAACTGTGAGTCATTCCCACTATTTTCCTTTTCTTATAGTTTCTCTTGTTTTCCAGTTTTTCCCTTTTGATGACTTTATTTGATGTAAAATTAGTTTAATACCCTATTTAAGTATGTTTTGATCATTTTCAAGGGCTATGAGTCATATCTTTAAATTCCTAAGAGTCCAGGGGATTTTAATTAGCTAGAGACCTTGGTTGGATATGAATTTAATAACAAATTAAAGATATATCTAAACAGTGACCCTGGTTTAGATCTTTCGAGGACCGAAACAAATTTCTCCTGGTTATTTCCTTCTTGTTATCTCTTGGTATGAGGCTCCTAAAACCTTTCTCCCCATAGTATTTGTGCCTTTGTGTTGTACCTATTGGTTCATATTTTCCCTGGAGTTTTCTACTACATATGCTCTCGTATCTTGGTGAAATCAAGAAGTGCCAATCACATTTTATTTCATGTCGGTTTTCCTTAGTCTTTGTTAGTTGTGTATCATGTGGTATGGGTATATGGATATATTCTTTTTGTGAAAATAACTGATATAGGATTAATAATTATAATTGAATCATTTTTAAATTATCAAACACAGGGTTGGGAAAGTAACATATGATTTACTATGTTATTGTTTCCTTTAATGATATTATTATATATATGGGCTAGCTACCCACTAAAAATCATGGATGTCTGTGGTCCATCTTTGTGCACCAAGTAAAGATTTTGGAATGCATGTTGTTTTTTTATGTCAATTAATTGTTATGGAATCGCTTAACCACATACACTCGACTAATAAATGTATTCCACAAGATCAAAACGTTTCAATGATAGCCCATGAATTAATAAGTTGAAATATATTTAGTAATGACTTGTTAAATTTGAATATGTCTTGCCTTGGTTCGTGTGCTGGTGTGATGTGCATGGGATTGTTTTCACTTGTGATATACTAGGGTTGTGGGGATGGCTATGTGATGCGGTGTGGTTCAGGTGGTGTAATGGAATCTCAGTTTAAGAGATTGACTGATTGTGGAATGGATGATAAGTGTCGTGCACTGGGGCTATGATCGGGCTATGCAGTGATGCGTTGCTGTGTTTCTTGTTATTTGCTATGCTTGATTTTTTTTTTATTATTTTTTTTTAAAAGGTAGGGGCCGGGAAACAATGCGGGTGATGGCCCAGCCCCCGAGTGGTTACGCGGTCAGGCATGCAGTGGCCCGCAAATCCCCTACCATCCCCAGGCCCACCCAAGGGGTGAAGCCCAGTTCCCCAACGGGGGCCGGCGCCGCGTAAACGCTTGGGTAACCGGCGTGAAATCGTGCACCGCGTGTGGTGAACATGCTTTTTATAGCATACCCCCTGACAGGGTTCGAACCCCCGACCTCCCCGGAGGGAAGCGGAGCCTTCGACCACTCCACCACGCCCACGGGGGCTTATTTGCTGTGCTTGATAATTGACTATATAGTAATGGAATATATGAATAAATAATTTCTTAATAAAGTTCGTTACTAGACTGGGATTGTTTTGATAATAGAATGAATACATGAGTTGTGAATAAAGAATGGTAATGGTTTAACCAAATTGGTTGGGAATTAGAAAGAAGTTATGGCTTGTTTTGTGGTGATTTCATTAGGGGTAGCAGCAAAGTTGGTAGTATTGTGAGTTGGTTGTTTGTTTGAGAACCCATAGGTTGGGTAGGAGTGTTTGGTATTATATCTAAATATACATGTATTTTCCATTGTGATTTTTATATGTACCCCACCCTAGTTGAGAACTTTGTGCTGAACACCCCCATAATCATGGGGAGGGTGTATTTCCTAAACATCCTAGTGGGAGGATGGATGGCTGGACACCCGCTCATCCCTTATCCCTATTCCAGGTGGAGGTAAACTAATATTCTTTGGGAAGGCTTTGGTTTGCAGGGCTTAGGTGTGTGCGAGTGAGTTGTGATTTCCTAAGTGTCTTTGGGATGAGATGTGTTGTGTTTTACCAGGTCTCATTTGGATGGGATGTGTTGTTCTTTCCTAGGTGTTTTCAGGATGTGACATGCTATGTGGCCCATTTTTCTATGGTCGGGATGTGATGTGGTATGGGGACTAGGTGTCTGTGTGTGAAATGTGATGTGGCCCATGTTCCCTGTGATGGGACGAGGTGTGGTTTTGAGGCCCAAGTGTGTACGAGCAGTTTGTGATGTGGTGTGTTCGAAAGAGATGGGAGCGCTAGGATGTTTTTTTGTTAGGGTGTGAGAGTGGATAATTAGTGGGAAAGTGGTGCGGGGTACCCTCTTGTAGATGATCATTATATTAATTTATTCGACTTGTGTTATTTGGTGAACATGATTTGGAGAGGTTGGGGTGGTTAGTATACCTGCTTAGGTGCTGTTTGGTTCTGCTATTTTCTCACAAGGGAATTAGTATACTTATTTCACATGTGCATGAGAGACTTTAGTTTTCCTACTGAGTAAACTTCAATCCTCACCCTTGTATATAAAACTACTTTAATGTTTCCAGGAGGACTACATGGACCCTACTGGGTATTACTAGATTGGAAATTGAGACAATTCCCATGTCACTACTTAGCCTTACTTTGGGTACTTATTTAAGAGTTTTATTTCATTATAATAGTTTTATTTTAATCATGCATGTGGGATGGATTTTATATTTTTTTTATATATATCTTGGAGTTGTTTTTAAGTTGATAAATTTTATCTCCCAATTTTTTTTTCAAAATAAAAAGGTCCATTCCTCCCATTTTATGAGAATATATATATATATATATATATATATATATATATATATATATCCTTGGTGCTAATTTCCA
Source organism: Viscum album (assembly GCA_963277665.1). Taxonomy (NCBI): domain Eukaryota; kingdom Viridiplantae; phylum Streptophyta; class Magnoliopsida; order Santalales; family Viscaceae; genus Viscum; species Viscum album. The sequence continues at coordinate 932,416,548 of OY728137.1, forward strand.
TCCTAGGGCCTGCTAGAGGTGGGACTCGGGGGTCATTATCTCTCTTTCTTCATTACCATCCTAGAAGGGGTATCTTTGGAGGGAGGGGGCGTGATATATATGTTTATTATAAATATATCACATAACCATATTATTATATATAATACCATATATGGTTTTATTATGACTTTATATTACCCTCTTGTTAACAATTCTATGTTAAGGTTTCACTATGGGTAATATCCACTTTGTTCTTTGCATGTGTCTAAATTTTTTATATATTAGGTGCTTATACTTATATCATGATTTAAAGAATGTAAAACATGATATAAATATCATGTATATTAATTATATGTGTATTATAATAATCCATATAATATATAAGTATAAAATGGAATACACCGTCCATGGAGACGGTAGGCCGTACGTACGTATGCATGCCCATTCTGTTTTATTGTCGAATTGAAAGAAAGATAAAAAATTAAATATAGGTATATATGAATATAATATAATTATATTAGAATTATTATTTCATATATATCAAATAAGTTCACTAAAAACATCCTTAATAAATTCCATATAGTGTATGAACAAATCACATCACTTTGAGGGGGAGGTAGTCCACACTTCCTCAAACAAAATTATCATATTCACACAAAAATAGAAATTGTAAAGGCATGTGTTATAAAATAATTATAGAAGAATAAATACATAATAAATAAAATATATATCATATATAAATATAGCTTCCATCATAATTCCCAACCATGAAAGTGGGTAAAGGAAAAATGAATAATCATCATTTTGTGAGGTGGTAGTTAGCTGTACATGTAAATAGTATATTCGTTACCCATTAGATGGAAGTGTGTATAAATATAGGTAGAACCCTTAATATAATAAAATATAATTATATATAGGATAATTGTGTTATTATATAAGCATGAAATAAGCAAAATTTATGGGGTGGATAAATAAAATAAAAGAAAGGATCTAGAGGAAGGATGTTACCTCTTCTTTGGGTAACTCCATTTGGTTTGTACCAAAGATCTTCCTTAGATTTATTTATTAAAAATTTGAGGCTTATAGTTTGAGGGGAGGTATTTTTAAGATCTATTTGGGTAGATGTTGGTCAATCCAAAGTGGATTTAGAGGTATGAGGAAGTAGGATAATAGGAGGCCTTTTTATAGCGGTGAAGGAGTAACACTCTTGTAAATTTTGGGAAAAGGAATTCCAACCACATTTTCCCCCTATAAATTGGATCCATTAATAGAAAAAATTATAGAAAATTGAGGAAAGGGTCAAGATATGGCTATAAAATGGTTCTTGGAAAAATTTATAGGTCGTTTTGGATCTTAAATTTGAGGTTTAGTACTTTGTTAACCTAATTTTTCTCTTAATTATTTTAATTAATTTTAACCACTTTCACTGATCTTTTTGGTCAAAAAATAAGTTAAAATTAATATAAATTATAAATTATTCTATTTAAAAATATGGAATCAATTTTTATAAATTCTAATCATATAAGTGTTAGAAATTAATTTAAATTTAATCCTACAGATGAGACGAAAATGCAGGTTTTTGAAGTAAAAAATCCAAAAGTTTGCTAAGTTTTTTTTACACAATTTCAAAGTGAAATTGATTGAAATTAACTAAATTTGATTAATTTATAAAAATATGATCTAATTAAACTTTTAAACCAATTTAAAATAGTATTTTACCTTATAAATAAATTAGACAAAATTTTTTGTTTTGAATTAAAATTCGTTATTTTTCATTATTCATCCCAAAATGAAGTTTCTCAAAAAAAATCCCAAAAATTCACCTTAACATAATTTAGAAATTATAAATTCAAGAATGAAGTTTATTTTATCATATTAAAATTTTAAATTTGTCTAAAATTAATTTTATTGTTTTTCATAAAAGGACATGAAAATCAGTTAATTTGAGAAAATAGTATTTTTAAACATATAAGGACTTTACCAAATGTTATATACTTCATTATCAATATATTTTTTTTATTTAAAAAAATTATAAAAAATATTTTAAAATTATTTATTACTATTCTCATTACTATGTCTAACAGCTAGGTTATAATTATCTCATTTAAATATTTATAAAAAAAGATGTTTCGTAGAAACTTAGTGTTGCGTGTAACGTATTCCAAGTTAGAGTCACATGTAACGTACACCAATTTGTGTTGTATGTAATTTATTATAAGTCCCTTATACGTGAAAGTAATTTTTTAATTAGTACAATGCAAGATATCAATAAAAATTTAATTTATTCGAGATAAAAAAGTCCATAACAAGTTTGGGTGTTAAAGTTATAATTTCTTTAATTGGTGAAATAAAAAGGAATTGGGTGATATATTAAATTTAAATAATCAATATTATTTCATAATCATCATATATATTAATTTTATCCATCATTATGACTATCCATGTGATTCAGTGATTGAAAAAAATTACATTGATTCGTGAGCGGATAGTCTGGTGTATACACGAGCGATGGTTTTGTTTCCCATTTGATGTAGAGGGAGATGGATAAATAATTTGAAATAAACATAATAAAATTTTAGATATTTTTTTATTATATTTTAATTGTTAAGATATAATTTAATGTGGTAAAATAAGAATTAGAAAGAAAGACTCAGTAAAGACAATTACCTTCTCTTAGAAAAATCTCTTTTGGATCTCATATTAAAGACCCTAGGGTTGGTCTTTTGGGAATAAATATATAAAGTGTATAATTATTTTGAGTATTTATTTATGTATATTTTTTTCTAGATAAATAGATTTATAGGTGTAAATAAGTGATGGGAGGGGGTACCCTTTTATGTTTGAGGTTAGTGGGACACTTGTAAATTTTCAACATTTCTAAATAATGTCATGTCACTATCTTGGAAATATGGCTCAAAAATAGATCATATTAAAATGGGATAAGTTTTATGTATAAAAAAGACTAAAAAATTTGGTTTCAAAAAGTTCTTAGGTCATTTTGACCATTATCGTTAAAGATTAACCCCCAATAAACCCATTTTTACATTAAATGTGGTAATTATTTTTTACCATTTTACTTTTTATTATGATAAAAAATTAATTTGAACTTGTTACCGGATATTAATTATGATGATTAAAAATATTTAATACATTTTATCAAACTTAATTGAAAAAATTTGTAGAGTTTAATTTAAAAATAAACACAAAAAACATGTGGAAAAACAAATTTTCAATAAATTCATTTTCAAGCATAAGATAATATTACACTAACTATATGACTAATAATCATCATTATATGGGTTTAAATTAAAATATTTATATATATAATATATATATTACATTTAAATCATTCATTATTAATTATTAATTAAATTAATTAAAATGGATTGACATTATGTCTTTTCCTAAAAGAACAATTTTATGATGAAACAATATTATGAAAAATATTCCTTTTTACCTAAAAATGATCATATATTTATTTATATAAAATTTATATTAAAGGAATTGTTAATTTTATATATTATAACACATTATTATAAATAAAATGTGTAATAGTTTAATAATATATTTTTTATTATTTTTAAAATATCATTTCTAATGAATATTCTATTCTTATTTTGACTAATTAAGTTAAAACTTGATATTTATCCTATAAATTTATATATTTTGTGACTTGAATTATTAAAATGTAGTTTTTATTCTAGGTTTATTAAAATAGTATATTCACTTACTATAATTGAATCTCAGGTGTTACAATTTTTCCTTTTATTGTATCATTATTGACACTTAAAGGGTAGACCACTTTTATATTGTGGCAATTTTCAAAGGGTTAATAGGTGTTAAAACTAAGAGATAAGGGTAAAAAATTTACCAAAAATTGTCAAAATTTTATTTTATAAGAGTATTTCAAATCATCCTCATCTTATATTTTAATTATATCAATTTGGTATCATTTTCTATAAAAATTAATTTATATTAATTTAATAATTTAGGTAATTTTAAAAGTGTCCCCACCCTCACCTATAAAAGGAGACCCATTATCTCATTTATTTACACAAAATTGAGAAAATTATAAAAAAACTACTTATTTCTCTTCTAAAAATTATTATCCAAGTTCTATAAGTCCTAGTATTTATAAAGGACTAACCCTAGGTCACTTAAGATATTTAAGAAAGTATAACAATGAAGAGGTAATCATATTTACTGACTATTTATAATTTATTTATTCTTATACTTAATATAAATCTATTCTACCTATTATAAATAATGAAACTAGTATAAGAAATATATTTAGATTTTATTATGATAATGGGACAACTATTTTACATATCTTTTCCATCATATAGAAAGTGAAATCATTACTCATGTGTACATACATCTTACTGTCTTCACATAGTGATGTAATTCAATTTTCATCACCATTTTTTCTTGGATGATTATAAATATGGAACTAATGAATATATAATATATTTATTAAATAGTTATTATTATGTAATTATAATATCATATTTATATTCTTACTTTCTAATCTTTTGGATAACAATAAAATCGCTCGTGCGTATGTGTGGAATACCACCTCCACGAAGTGATGTGATCCATTTTTAATTTAAGCTTTACATAGATGTTAATAAGTATATATTCAATGAATATATATTATAATTATACCATGATTAACATTATGGATATTTTGTAACCATAATCAAAGTAAACATACATTAAAAATAAAGCTGTTAACACCCAAAATAATGATAATAATGAAAGATTGTTAATGAACAGGTGATAAGATGTTATAAGAGGATCATATTTGATATTATAAATATTAATATAGTTTTGGTATAAATTAATAACATTTTTATAACCATTATACATGATATTAAAGCATGTTCAACCAAGGGGAAACATGAGGTAATATATATTATATCAATTTCCACTCCATTGAGGCATATTTGATATTATTTAACGATTTTCTTTTATATGGTGTATATAATTACAATTTTATGCATTTATAATGAATATATATTTATCCATGATTATTAGTGTTTCATCTCAATTTTACAATTTCAAGGGGTTATAATTTGAAAGTTACCAAATAGGTAATAATTTATTTTACAATTTATATTTTTTAGATTACTCTTGTTTTCATTGATGGAATATTATAACCTCTTATTCATAAGCTACGTATATTTTATAATACTTTTTATATTTTATTTGTTTTCATGTTTTATTAAAACTTTTCCTATCTTTTTAACTTGAATAAAAAAAATAATATTTTAAAATAAAATCCAATATCATTTTTCTTTTTGATTAGATTTATTTTTCTTTGATGTCTATATTTTTCAAAATTGTCTTACAAAGGTACTTATTATTTACTAAAATAAAATTTTATGTTACAATTGAATTTTTAAAAGTTTTTAATGGATTTTTTATAATATTTTTAGAAAGGTTCATTTTCAAATTTCTTTATAAAATTCAAAAGGAAGGTTTTGTATTTAACTTATACATCATTAATGGACATTCCCACTACCAGAATTATTTTAGACTCTTTAGCTTCTTCTACATGATTTAAATGAGTTTCCAAATAAAAATATTTATGAAATATTATTTAAAAGTTTCTCTTCAAATTTATTATACTCCATTAAATACTTTATTTTAATACAAAATCTACTTTTCATATGAATTAATGGTTATATATTGTATCTTTCAAATTTTATGGTCATTAACTTTATCTTGAAAAATTAACTTTCTTGTGAAAATTGGAAATTAAATTTATCTTAAATATATATATTATTTATAGAATGCATATTATTATTTACTAAACTATATACTATTTCCAGATATTGTGTTTTACTTTGAAAGTTATTTGATTGACTAGTGAAATATTGATATTCTGAATTATTTCCTCAATACAGACATTTGTTGATAAGGAATATTTTTTATGAATAAATTTTTTCATTAAATATAAGTTGAATGAATTGGAGATGAAGTAATGGGTTAGAATGAAATTATACATTCCCTTAATGCATCAATAGGTCTCACGAGATAAACATGATGGCTAGCCTTATTAAATGGTTTTTTGGTGTTCGCATATACATAGTTTAACCATCCTGGTGTAAGGCCTTAGCAATAAAGATATTGTGATGTATAATATCTTGAATTCCAACATTATATTTTATTTATAATCCAGTTATTATTATCCATGTTTTTGTATGTTGATATTATCCATGTATACTCATTGAACTCAAGTTTTTATTAAATGGAATGTGTTTTTAGTTATTTACTTTACCATATTGATTATGCCTTATTTACTCATAATAGATTCCATTATACTTATACCTTAAAGATAATTTTTTTCCACCCTTATTATGTTTCCCTTATCTAAGATTTGAAGAAGGAATCTTTGAATTAGTTTCAAGGATGTTGAATATTTTATTTTGTTACATTTTATATTTTATTTACAATATATAATAAGAATCATGTATGTATATGATTCTTGAAGACTAATAAATAGATCAGTACTTTGAGATGAGATACCATGTATCTTTTTAAAATGTAATAAATAAGTTACTATCTATGGGTTATTGAAGCTAGGGTTATCAAATATGGTATAGATAATGTTTAATAGAAACCTTGGGAACTAGATTTTTAATGAACGTAGCTTACATGAGAATTATGATAATCCATTATTGTATTTGTGAAATTTTACCATTATAGGCATTTTTATTTTATGGCTCAATATTCATGTTAATAATGATATTAACCAGTGTGTTCCAATATTTAGTGATGTTTCCTAACAAAATAAATGGAATCAACACTTATGGTTAATATAGGGATTTCCCAGCTAAACAATCCAATAAAATTGGTGTTGGAGCTAAGTATATCTTAGTCATACTAGGGAATCTAACACAGGTTATGACTAATAACCTTAAAAATATAAAGAAACATGATGTTCCATGGTATGATACACCTATATTGGATCATTTAATGTGATATAAGCCTCTATATTTTAGTGGAACTATTAATATGGTGGTAGATAAGAAATGGATTAAGTCTCTCGAAAAGATATTTCATGCCTTGGGATATAATGAAATGAAAAAGGTTATGTTGGAAATGTATTGTCTTAGAGGTGATTCTGATCAATTATGGTTATTTATCTAGAATAATTGAGAGTAATAAGAAATATAATATATATAATATAGATATTTTAAAGTAACATTATTCTAAAAATATTTCCCTCCTGATAAATAAACTGAAATGAAGGGAAAGTTCCCCAGGTTAAATTAATTGTAAAAATAAAGTGTTTCAGATTATGAGGATACGTTTAAAATAATATCTAGGTATACTATATATTAAATACATAATCCAAATATAATTATTGAACATTTATTTAAAATAATTAAGACAAACCTCCACAGGGAAATAGTTTCTCAAACTTTTTTGTCATGTGATAAAACAATATTATGTTCTATAAAAACATAGAAGGAATTTTCTAGATACTATATCTTCAAGGGAAATAAATATAGGAGGAGGTAGACTAAGAATCAAGAAAAAAAATTAAATATTCCTGGAATAATAAAGGAACAAAAAAATTTCTATAATGTAAAAATTGTGGAAAGAAACATCCTGGAATTTTTTTTAAAAACATGAGAGTTTGTTATAAGTGTATAGATAAGGGTCATATAGATAATTAATACAAGGGGAAGAAATAAACCAATGATATATAGTGCTTAAACTGTAGATAAATTGTACATTAGTCACACCAATGTACTAACTGTCAAGGGAACCTACCATAGAAGAGGTTGAGGGGAGAATGCCAAGCTTATGAGATCACTACAGCTGAGGCTGAAGTTTCTAAATATGTGTTGGAAAGTATCATACCCTAAAATTTAGACAAATATTTCTTTAATCCTAGATCTTTAAAATATTTTATATTTTCCTTGTCTTCCAATAAAATTATATATTTCTCTAGCATCTTAAGAAGGGAGTTTTCAATGAAAAATCATAGTGGAAATATGACCACAACAAGGATGTGTTAGTTTGTTCCCATTATGAAATATAAACATGCCCTATTTTCAGAATTGATTATTATACCTATGGTTGATTTTGATATAATCCATGGGATGTATTTTCATTCAAAATATAATGTACAAATTTATTTTCAAGAGAATTAAATTATGATTTGTGATGAGTATATATAATTCCATGTTTTATAGGGGATAATTTATCATTTGAGTCATGTATAGATCCATTTACAGTAGCTCTTATGAATGAGATTATTAGGGAAGAAGAGATGGCATAATCCATGGATGGAAAAAGTGATATTTAATTATATTATATACTTATTATATAGGAATAAATTGATTCATTTCCTAATGAATTACCTAGAAATACATTAAAATGTGAAGTTGAGTTTTCCATTGATTTAATCTATGATGTGAGAGAAATATCAAAGTCTACCTATAAAATGAAACCTGTAGAATTAGTGGAGTTAAAGAAAAAACTTTAGGATATGTGAGAAAAGGGATTTATATGCCCTTGTGTTCCACCGTGGGAAGTCCCTATTCTTTTTATTAAGAACATATATTGATCTATGAGGCCAATAATTGATTATAAAAAAATAAATACTATTAATATATAGAAAAAATATCCTATACCTTACTTTAACAACTTGTTTGATCAAATTTATGGAGCTCGATAATTTTCAAAGATTGAACTTTAATATGGGCGTCATCAATTATGAGTACATAAGTAAGATATTGTTAAGATAACATTTCATAAAAGGTATGTACATTATGAGTTTATAGTAATATGAATTGGATTAAATAATGAACCCTTTGTTTTTATGGATATAATTAATAGAGTATTCAAGTAAAATCTTGATAATTTTATTGTTTTATTTATTGATGTTATCTTGGTGTCATATAAAATATGTGAGAAGAATGAGAATCACTTGAGGATCATTCTTTATACTCTTAAAGAAAAGGGATTATATGAGAAATTTATAAAGTTTAAATTATCAATTTATAAAGTCTCTTTTGTTTCATATATTTTCTACATGGGTAGAATATAGTTGATCCTACAAAAACAAAGGTTGTTAATGATGACCTATTCTAGTGAACATAACTGAGATCTCTGGTTTCATTGGATTGGAAGGTTACTATTGGAATTTTTTTCAAAATATTTCCTAATTTTCTAACATATTAACTAAGATTACACATAAAGGTGTTAAGTTCACATAGAAAAAAAGGAATGTGAAGAATGTTTTATATAATTGAAGATGAGGTTGGTGAATGCTTTGATTTTGACTCTACCATCGAAAAATAATGGGTTTGTGATATGTAGTGATTCATTGAAGAAGGGACTTAGTTGTGTCCTTATACAAAAGCATAAAGTTATTTTCTATGCATTAAGTTAGTTAAATAATAATGAACATAACTATCTGACTCATGATATTGAGTTGGTAGTAGTAATATTTATTTTGAAGATATGAAGGCACTATCTCTATGGTGAAAGATGTGAGATATACATTGACTATAAGAGTCTAAAATACATATTTTCACAAAAATATATCAATATGAGTCAAAGGTGATGGCTTGAGATACTCAAGGATTATGATAAATCAATACACTACCACCCAGGGAAGGAAAATGAAATAATAGATGCATTAAGAAGGAAATATCATATTGTGTAGACTAAACTGAGGATTGATATGGATCTTATGTTTATGGATTCAATGAAGATGGATATGGGAATTATTTTGTAAGGGGAAACATAAATCCTTTTTCAAATGATTTTTAAACCATGTTTATTAGAAAAATAAATATTTATCAGCCTAATTGTGATAATTTTAAACATAAAATTGGAGCTTTTAATGATGGGAAATTGGAAGACTACATATATGAATATAGCATCCTAAAATTTAGAAATAGGATATGTGTACCATCAATACCCAAGATAAAAATGGAATTATTAAATGATGTTCATATACTAAATTTATCTCTTATTTTTTTCATAAGGAAAAATATTTTATGTTCAGATTTAGATTTTTATTTGAAAGATAAATTAAAATTTTCAGCATGGTAATTTATTTTTAATTTTTAGTGATTGAATATTTATTTTAAATGCTTATCCAATGGCGACACAATGATTTTTCAAGCTATAAAAAAAAATAAAGTAAATTATTTTAAAGATTATAAAATATTTTTTTCAAAATGATTTATAGTTTAACATGAATTATATATATAAATACAGCATATTAGGGATGTGTGAATGGATTATATTTTAATTCCTTTACTAATATTTTTTTCAAAGTCAAATTATATGAATAGTTAAAAAATGATATTAATGATATTTTATAATAAATAATTTTTTTTATATTTTTTCAAGTTAATAGGATATGGTTGGAAATATCAACTATGATCCATTTATGGGTCATTTTTACTTTTATGGTAACAGTCTTGACCCTTAAATGGTAAAAAACTCTTATATTATGGTAAATGTGAAAAGGGTTTATAGGGGGGTTATAAATAAGAGATAAGGTTGAAAATATAACCTAAACTTGTCCAAATATTATTATATAAATTTAGATCCATTTTTCAATGAAAATTAATTTTTATTAAGTTAATACTTCCTCTAATTACAAAAGTTTCCCTCCCCTCACTTATAAAAGGACCCCCATTCTCCATTTTCTTTACACCAAATTGATAAACCTAACTTGACCAAAAACTATAAATTTATCTTTTCAACATCATTATCAAATTTATATAGGTTTTGGTCTTTCCAAAATACCAACCCTAGGTCCCTTAAGTGGATATCTAATGGAAGTCTACCAAAGAATAGGTAATCGTCTTTACAGACTCTTTAAAATTTCTTTCTTCTTAAACTTATTATAAATATAATGTACCCATTATATAATAATTAATCTAGTATAATTAATATACTTATATGTTTTTATGATTATGTTACCACCATGTTTTACCTATTTCCATCTTATGGAAATTGAAAACATCACTCGTGCATATGTACGACTTACCGTCACCACGTAGCAGTGCAATTCATTTTTAATCCCCATTTTACTTGGATGGTTATAAAGATAGAACTAATAAATATATATTATATTTATTAAATATTTATGCTTCTAGAATTCTTATATAATATCTACCTTCTTACCTTCCAATACATTGGAAAATGATAACGTCACTCGTGTATATGTGTGGACTACCACCTCTACAAGGCAATGTGAACCGTTTTTCATTTATGATTTACAAGGACGGTAATATGGATATATATAATGAATATATATTATTTTTATATTATGATTAAAATTCTATATATTCTTTAACCAAATTAAATGTACAAGGAGAAAAACTTTCGTGACAAAACAAGCATGAAAAAATAAAATAGTTAACACCCAAAATAATGATAATAATGAAATATTATTAAAAAATGGGTGATATGATGTTATAATTGGATAATATAAGATATTATAAATATTAATATAGTTCTATTTGAAATTATAAAAAATTTATAAAACCATTATACACGAGGTTAAAGCATGTTCAACTATGAGGAAATGTGAGGTAAGGTATTTCGCCTCTATTTCCACTCCTTTCAGACATATTTGGTATTATGAACCCATTTTATTTTATGTGATGTATATATTACCGCTTTTATACATTTAAAATGAATGTATATTTATTCATTATTATTAATGATTCATTTAAAGTTTACTCTTTCAAGGGGTTACAAATTTAATTTTACCAAAGAGGTAAGGATTTATTTTACAATCTCAATTTTTGGGATAACTCTTATTTTCATTGATGGAATATTATAATATATTATTTAAAAAATCCATCCATTTTATAATCTTCAATATATTTTCTATTTTTAATTTGGTATAATTTCATTCCATGTCCATATTTTTCAAAATTATCTTATGAAGTTTAATATTATTTACTAAAAGTAAATGTTAAGTTATCCTTGACTTTTTAAAATGTTTTAATGGAATATTTATAATGTGTTATAAAAGTTTCATTTTCTAATTTCGTTATAAAAGTCAAAAGGAATTTTTTATTCATAACTTATATAGTGTTAATATAATTTGGTACTTCTATAACCATTTTACACTATTTAGATTATTCTACAAGATTTCAGTGATTTGAAAAAATTATTTTAAATGTCCCACTTAAAATTTATTCTATCATTTAAAAGACTTTATTTTATTACAAAATATACTTTTGTGATAAATTAATGGTCATATTTTTTCTATTACTAATTTATTGGTTATTAAAATTCTCTTGAAACATTCAATTTATTGTGATAATTAGACATTACATTTATACTAAAAATATATATTCTTTGTATCATGTACATGATTATTTCATAAACCATATACCGTTTCTATATATAATGTTTTACTTGAATTTTATTTGATTTATTGAGGAAATATTTATATTCATAATTCTTTATTTAATAAATAAATTTATTGATAAGGTATATTTTTTTATGAATTAAATTGACCAGTCAATATATGAGGAATGAATTAGTCATGTAGTGATGGGTGGGGCATGAAATTATATAGCCCATTGATGTATTGATAGATATTATGAGACAAAATTGTTATTTATACTTATTAAATGAGTTGTTGGTGTGTGTCTACCCATTTTTTAAACTTTCTTGGTGCAAGGACTTAAGAGTAAAGATATCATGATGTCAAACATTATGCATTTAATTCATTGAGAATTTAGTTATTTTTATCCATGTGTTTACTATTTTGAAATTATCCATATATTCTCATTGAACTAAAGTGTTGATTAAATGTAATGTGTTCTAATTTATTTACCTTATCATATTGATTATGTCCTATTTACTCATAATAGATTCTATTATACTTAACCATTTATAATCATTCTATCTTACCCTTATTTTGTTTCCTTTCTCTAATATATGAATAATAAATCTTTGAATGAGTTTCAGGGATGCCTAAAATTTTCTTTTGTTATGTTTTTTATTTTATTTCTTATGTAAAATGAGAATCATGTATGTATTTGGTTCTTGAATACTAATAAATTGATCTTTCGTTTGGGATGAGATGCCTTGTATCTTATTCCAATGTAATAAAGTCAACAACAACTATAAATTACTATAGTTGGGGCTATTACATTGAGTCCATGAATGGAATATTATTTTAATATGCTTTTATTTCTACAATATACCATATGATTGATCTATTTTAAGCCTTTTGAGACCATGAATTACCTTATAGGAATCCACATTAAAATACTATTTATCCTTCCTAACCTACTCGTCTTATTTTTTCATGATTTACAATAGATTAAGTGTGGGGAGATAATAGTTTCATGATTTGTTTAAGGATAATATTCATTGAAAAGTGAGAATGTTTGGTTTTGTAATTGTTTTTCTTAGAAAGTGATCAGTTGGAAAGTTATATCTTTTTCATTTCTTAAAATTTTATTCATCTTTGATAATTATTTTCTTTTATTAAATATGGTTTTTAAATCATGTATATGATGTTTTTTTATTTATAATGATGTAGACATGTATTCTTATAGATAATAAATAATTTAATTGTAAGATAATTTTATAGATTAATATACTATATAATTTATAACTGATATTTTTGTTATTAATAAGTATTTATAGTCTAAATTTTTATTATTTTTAAAGATAATGGAAGAAATTTATATTATATTTAATCTTACATGTTTTTAGGAAAAATAATAAATATATCAAAGGAGAAACAATGTGTCCCACCTTGGTTAATCAACCAATAGATCCAACTATCCACAATGAGGTGGTGGTATAGCTGAATAGTGGACGCAAAAATAAAAAATGATTTATAGGTGTTGAGATAAAGAGCCACGACATAGGGAATCAATGTGGAAGAGATGTAATACATAAAATTTCATTACCCACTCCCAATAAGAACCCATCAAGAGACTACAGTAAAGATTATAGTGGATCCCTAATCCCACCTCGAATAAGACACAAGGTGGTGAATAACTCTGAGAATATAAGTCACAAAAATAGTAGGAATTGCCTATAACATCCTAACTTGAACCAACAGGTCTGATCTGAAATTCCACATGACCTAATGTGCTCCTCTCTATTTTCCAGAGGCTATCGACTAGCTGTAAGGGTCTTGGTTGGAACTATGGGGAGACTTTACCCTCTATATCAGGTCATGATACAAATAAACAATAACATAAATATATAAATAAAATAAATAATTAGAGTACATGAGGAAAACTGAAGATAAAATACATGATATAATAACTGAAACAAAAAAAGGATCCCAGGTACAAGTAAATCTAGTAAATAGAGGAAACAGTAGACGTCCTGTGAGAATACCATCTATTAAAAACCACATCCCCCAACTCCACCTTCTCAACCATCCACTAAACGTCCTTTTCCTTTTTTTGGGTCTCTAGTCATGAAGTCTACAAGCGCACCAAAATTCTTGGGTAGGGTGTGAGTACACGACTCAATAAGAAACTACCAATTGCCTTTAACAACAATTCAAAAAATATACAAGTGTATGACATAAATATAAACATGGTAAAAATATAAAAACAATATATAACACAAGTACCAACCACATGCCGGGTCCTTAGGGATCAGATATACCTGTTTCACACCATTCCAGGAGAAATATACCTTCTTCGGCACAATGCCCGTAAAAATGACACCAACCATTTCTAACACATCCCCTCTTCAATGGTATAGTTAAAAAAACACATTTAACACAACCCTTTGAAGGGATATCCCAGGAACATGCCAATAAATATCTCACACATCCCTCCCATAAGGGGATAGTCTATATGGAACCACCTACATCAGTTATAGAGACAAAATAGTACATGTAAACATATATATAAAATGATAGATAAATATCATGCCAAACAAGCAGTATAATTATCTAAATAATCTATGTTCAAGAAACACAATCACTGGTTAAGGTTACACCCCCCCCCACACCTCATGTGATCAAACATCAAACATAGGTCTCACGGGTTATGCACACATTCCAAAAAGTCATTTCAAACCCATATGAAACATATGGTAATGTTAAGAGCTTACTACACAGAGGTTTCACACTAGGGTACAAACACATTCCAATAATCATTCCAATAACCTATATAAAGCATTCACTAATTTCAAAGAATTATTACACATAGGTTTCACTCTGGGTTACACATGCATTCCAACAAAAATGGTAACAACCCATGTAAATCATGCACTAGTTTTGATGAATTCCTACCTTAGGTTTAACAATGTCTGATGAGGAGGGTTAACGTCTGAGTTTAAATGCACCACCAAAACATTATTGATTTCATAAACAAAAATATGTTTAAAATTATTCTTATCGAGATAATCCCATCGATGACACATCAATACAATAAATATCCAAGAAGTTATAGAAGAAATAAGTTTGGAAAAAATAACAAAAATATAATAAAAAGAAATAGAGGAGTGAGGGGGAGAGAGGGTAAAGGATATCCATGGGGGGGATTCTTTATGCAAACATCGATCCCCTAATACCCATTTTATATTCTCAATTATTTAATAAGAATGTATACCATTTATTATTATTATTATTATTTTAAACCATTAATGTGTTTCCCTCTTTCTCTCTCCGTGTGCAGCGCCCCCATAATCATTTAGGCATTTTTAAAAAAAATACTCATTTGACCACATTTAATTATCCCTTAAGTAAATCAATAATTAAATATATATATTGAAAAGTAATCGACACACACACACACATGCATATAAACCCACACACACACACACAGATATATATATATATATATATATATAAAACCTAAATATATATACATATATCATAGACATATACATGCACACACACATTTATATACCCACAAATTTAAATATATACATATATATTTATAGTATATATATTCATTATATACATATATACATTATATATTTATACCCCAATATTATCTTCTCGATTTAATAAAAATAATAATAAGAACAATATTTTAATACTATTATTATTAAATATCATCCATTATTTCAACCATAAAAATGTTAATAAAATCTTCCATTAAATACCGATAACAGTTAATAAAATAATATTAACTACACAACTGCATTTTATTATCTTAATTAATAATATCACATTAATTATTTTGGCCACTCATTATTACCACCATAACACCATCATTAAGTATAGAAGTATATTTCTATTTTTGTCTTTGATAATAATAATAATAATAATAATAACAACAACAACAACAACAAGAATAATAATAATAATAAAATTATTATTATTATATCCAGCTACCCAAAAAAATATTTACATACCAATTATTGTTACCCTTGCAGGTGATGTTACCAAACACCCAACACACACAAAAATTATGTCACACCTATGGTAAAATCAGTATTTCGGAACTGATGGTGGTCTCATTTTTCCATCAGAAAAAACATTTGGGTTATATTTTATTATTTTTGAAAAAATATATAATAAAATATTAAATAGGTTGTTGTCACATATGATGTTTCCAAATGCTCAATGCACACAAATCTTATGTCAGGCCTTGGGTAAAGCCCATATCCCAGACCTAACTGTGGACTTAGATTTATCATATGAGACACTGTTTGAGAGTTATTTTTTTTTTGGAAAAATCACACATGCATAATATAATATATTGATTATTTTTATTTTATCAATATCGAGTCTCTATAGACCCTGGAATCCTGTGATAACTCAGCACCTAACTCCAAAAATATTCCATAGAATATTCTAGAGCATTTTGAGGCAAAAAAAAGATTCATTTCATTAACAAGTCTTTTAACCTTTCATAAAACCATAATAAACATAATTATTGAAAAATTATATTTTCACAACAAAAATACATGTGGTTTATTAATGAAAGATAATTTTACTATATTTTGAAATTGAGGATATTACAATTCTCCCCATTATAATTCTTATCATCATCGGGAAGAATTTCATATCATGGAACTACTACCTCCCACCATAGGAGTATCCACATTATAATTAAAAATTTTCAATTATTTTTTCTTAATTTTGTTTAATTCCACAAATAGTGGTTTACAATTAGTGAATTATAACAACATTCAAGTTCATTGAAAGTAACAAAGAAAACACTGACTATATATTCAAGGATTAAGTCCATATTACTCACATTTTCATGTTAGTTACTTCCATATATTTACACTTAAGAATAGAATACAACATGATCAAATAAAAGAATTCTATAAATAATGAACCAAGGTAATATCATATTTTCAATAGGTATATAATTATTAAAAATCAATATAATTTAAGAAATATGTACATTTTACATGTAAACCAATTATCCTAAAATGATGAATGAATGCACACAAAAACCCATAAATAATTATATCAACATCATGCAATTTACCCAAGGTGAATTTAATCATTGGTAACATCAAAAAGTGGAAACATAAATTCCCACTTTATAGAAATTCGACGGTTTAGTATGTAATGCTGACCAGACACTACCATAGTTCCCCTTCCCAAGTCCTAAGAATCCTAAATACTTTTTATCCTATACCAAATCAAGGAAAAGAGAAAAGGAAAGTTAGTGAATCCTGACCATTTGATAAAATTTTGTAACATTAAGACCTAAACCACTGGGTTTGAGCCAAAATGTCACATGACCCCAGGTGTGCCTCCTCGTATACTAGAGGCTGCCGACTAGTAGCGTGCGTATCAAGTGAAACCATGGGGAGACTATACCCACCATATCATGTCATGAGACTAAAAAAAATAATAAAATCAATATATAAATGAAATAAATAATAAGAGTACATACAATAAAATAAATATGGAATACATGATATAATAACTAAAACAAAACAAAGACCCTAGGTATAAGTAAAGATATTAAATAAAGGTAGTAATAGTATTCATGCCCGAATATTGTCCAGTAACAATCGTATACTTCAACTCCACCCACTCAATCATCCACCATAGGGACTTTTCCCTTAACTGGGTCTCTATTCATGAAGTCTATAAGCACACTAAAATGAACATGTAGGGTGTGAGTACAAGGATCAGTAGGATACCACAAATGACCCTTAACAATAGTGCATAAAATATACAAGTGTATATAATGAATAAAACATGGTATAGGTATAAAAAAAATATATCACACAAGTAAAACCACATGCCAGGTCCTTAGGGACTAGCTCTACCTATTTCGGCACCATGCTTGGAGAAACATACCTGCTTCGGTACAATGCTGGTATGAACATCACTAGTTTTGTATGAAACACCCCCCTCCTCGATGGGATAGCTCACAAAACACATTTAACACATCTATTTGAAGGGATATCCCATGTACATACTGATAAATATCTCACACATACCTCTTAGAAGGCGATAGTCCATATGGAACCACCTGCATCAACTGCAGAGACACAACAGTACATGAAAAAATTTATATAATATGAAATATCAATATCATGACAAACAAGAAGTATAATTATCTAAATAATCCATGAAAAATCAAAATAATCACAAGTAAAGGTTACACACACACACATACACACACCTCATGTGATAAAAAAACATAGGTCTCACGGGTTACACATATATGCCAAGTTGTCATGCCCAACCCATACATAACATGCATAATGTCAAGACATTCACACACATTAGTTTCACACTAGGATACACTTGCACACCGATAATCATGATAGTAACCTATATAAATAATTCCATAATGTTAAGGAATTCCAACACATAGGTTTCACACTGCGCTACACATTCTTTCTAACTACCATGTCAATATACCATATAAAGCATGCACTAATTTCATTGAACTATTACCTCAGGTGAAACAACAAATTATGATGAGGGTTGATATCTGAGTTTAACTGTAGCACTGAAACCTTATTGCTTTCATAAATAAAAATTTGTTTAAAATTATTTTTGTTGAGACGAACCCAATAACATTTATGGACCATCACTATGATTAGTATCCAATAAGTTATAGAAGATAGAAGTTTGTAATAAATAATGAAAATAAAATAAAAAGAAAGAGAGGAGAGAGGGAGAGAGAGGGTGAAGGATATATTCGTGAGCGGGAAAGGAGATATTCTCTATGCATGTAACACTCCCTTAATTCCCATTTTATATTATCAATTTATTTAATAATATTTTATACCATTTATTATTATTAGTATTTTAAACAATTAATGTTTTTCCTCTTCCTCTCTCCATGTGCAGCGCCACCCCATAATCATTTAGGCATTTTTTTATAAAATTCTCTTTTAACCACATTTAATCATCCATCAAGTAAAATCCATCATTAAATATATATATTGAAAAATTATCCACACACATATATACATGTATATACACCTATATATATAAACACACATATATACACATGAATATTTATATATATACATTAATATTTATTCTATATATATACATTATATATATATAGACAAATATTATCTTCCCGGTTTAATAATAATAATAATAACAATATTTTATTACTATTATTATTAAATCTCAGCCATTATTTCCACCATACACATGTTAATAAGAAAATCCATTTAATACCGATAATAGTTAATAAAATAATATTAACTACACATTTTCATTTAATTGGTCCAATTAAAAATATCACATTAATTATTGTGGATACTCATTATTACCAATGTAAAACCATCATTAATTAAGGAAGTATATTTCTATTTTTTCTTTGACAACAACAACAACAACAACAACAACAACAACAACAACAACAACAACAACAAAAACAACAACAACAACAAGAAAAACAAAAACAAGAATAATAATAATAATGAAATTATTATTAATATTCCTGGTTCCCTACAAAATATTTATATACCAGTTTTTATTACAGGTGGGTGTGATGTTAACAAACACCTGACGCACACAAATCTAATGTCATTCCTAGGGTAAAACCCATATTTTTTACCTAACGGTGGTCTCAAAATTTCCATAAAAAACCATTTGAGAGATATTACATTATTCTAAAAAAATATATAATAAAATATGAAATAAGTTATTCTGACGTGCGATGTTTCCAAATGCCTGATGCACACAAATATTATGTCATTACTAGGGTAAAGCCCACATCCTAAACCTAATGGTGGTCACATATTTTACATACGAGATACCATTTAGGATTTATTTCATTTTTTTGGAAAAATCATGAAAGCTTAATATAATATATTTAATATTTTTATTTTATAAATATAAGATTTATTGACCCTAGAATCTCTTGTTAACTTAGTTCCTAACTCCAAAAATATTTCATAGGATATTCTAGATAATTTCAAGGAAAAAAATAGAGTCATTTTATTAATAGGATTTTTACCCTTTCATAAATCTTCAATAAAGACAAGTATAGAATGTTAAATTTTCATATAAAAATACTTGTAATTTATTAAGGATATAGGGTTTTATTATCTTTTAAAATTGAGGATATTACATTACCCACATAAATATTAGGAATATAATAATTGAAACCTCTAATCAAAACCATTACTTAAAATGGAACCAATGTCCCATGATGCCTGGAATTTCATAAAAATATAAGTCTCTAAAAAACTAATAAAATAAACACCTAAGTAGAAGATCCAAACATAACTCCCAACTCTGATATAGTATCTTATGAATTAATCTACAAATTCGTCCTAGAAAAAATGTAAAATAGATTTGTACATATAGGGGTGAGCATACATGTATACTTAAAAAAGATCATCGTCAAGACCTCTTCTACACAAAGTGGAATAAGTAGAATAATGACCGTGTTAATAAATAACAGATCCAAAAATAATCTACCAAGTCTACTAACACACAACCTCACTAAGTATCATTCACAAAATTTATCATACAAGTGAAATAGAGTAATATAAAAGAATATAGTAAAGAGGGTACCCCACACTAGTTCCCCATTGGGTTTTCACTCTCACTCCACAACTATAAATCTTCTAGCACTCCCATACCTTCCATATTATGAAAATCATATCCACACAATACAAATCAAGTCATATATTACGTGGGTAAAACAATAAACCTACCTACCCCTACCAAAATAGGCTCTAATGATCTCATTGGAACCAGTCCATAACCATAACCAAATGTTTACATGTAAACCACTGAAAATATTTCCATAGTAGTAGGATATCATAGACATAAATTAAATCAGCCTCTTGTCCTCTTCCACCCATGTAAAACCCCAACTATATTTCATATCTTCTCCCAATCAATATCATATCAAGTACACTTGTGATGCCAGACCATCATAACCATACTATTCCCAAAGGAGAGATTGAGGAAGAGGGAGTATTAATCTATCTATTTCCTCACCAACCAAGATATTTTTATAAAACACCCATAAATCAAAAAACTTTGGGAATTATTATGGATATATTACTTGAGTGGGGTGAAAATTAAATCACTAGAAAATAAAAGTATAATACAAGTACACATAATCCCAATGTATAAGTTTCACACCAAAACAACACTTACATGACACATTTACATTACCAAATTCTGACAACATTTCATAAAAATCTACTTCTATATTTACCTCATCAATCATCCAACTTTCCCACACAAAATAACACGAAGAGACACAAAAATTCCCTTTTTAATATTATAATTAACCAATTAAATATTTATTATATACTTGATATATTAAATTTATCTTTGAAATTAAATGCTATATTTAATGAAAAATAATTTTCAATCATTAACCAGGTTTATTTACAAACTTTATCCGTACATTTCAAGTATCCAAATTTCATTTACAACTATAGTTTATTCAATTTTATCCAACACCCATTAGCAAATTTTCCATTATCAAACAAATCCCCTAACCCCTAGGTCACTATAATATGATCTTAACCACAAAAATAAACACCACATAAACCTCCACACACTTCATTCTGGTATTAACCGAAATATCACAACCACTACACATTAACAATAATTTCCACTAATTCTAACCATAGAAACTAGCCAAAACCTTGTTACCCGACACATTGTGCACCCAAAACCTGCACTGCCATAATCACCACAAACCAACCCCAATAATATCCATAGATTAATATCCAAAAAATAAAGTATACTAGTAAAACACAACAACCAAATTTAGCATCAAACACTACTATAATTCACATTATAAGTCATGATTTCATAATGACTCAACATCTCTTACATTAGTGTCAACACAACAATTCAAAATTTGAAACAAATGGTTCTTCACCATATTTAATTAATTATCCTTTAAAGAAGTTGATTTTATAATTAAATTAGTAGAAATGTCACATAATTTATAGAAATAACATAAATTCTATGTAGCAGTAAGAATACTTCAAATTCATAGTAATAATCATGGAAACATGTAGTCACTTGTGATTCTACCCTTCCCACAAATTTCTTTTTTTATTCATTATAATTATTAAGTTAATACTAAAAATTTACAAAAATCATAAAAAATCCTATTACTACCAAATTATACAAAAATTTAAAGATATTTCTTGAATTCCCTACCTTAAATAAAGATTAAATATCACTACACAAAGACAATGTGAGGAAAAGATGATCACCTGAGTGAAATCATAGAAGTTAATATTAAATAATCTAGAACAAAAAATTCCACATTAAAAAAAAGACTCCAATCAAGTAAAAAAACCAAAAAACCATTAACACAACGTTCCCATACAATAAACATGGAGAAAACACAATATAAAATGAAGGGGAAAGTCACCCTGAATCCTAACTGGTAAATATTATGAATCCAAAAGCTAAATCCTAGAAAGAGACACTCAAAAACTACAAGGATACACATTTGATTTCCTAAGGTTATATAGAAATAAAAGGAAATAGAATAATTCATATGGTATGATAAATTAATACCAGAATCTGAAAACTGATGTGTTGTAGTTTGAAATATCATAGTCACCCAATGACAGCTCTAATTCCACCGAACCTCCAAAAATCATGTCCCAAATCTTTCTATCTCTTCTCAATGAATACTTACTCAAAATATTCAAGCTAAAGTAACTAAGGAAGGGTTTAATTGTGTCTAAACAATCATGGTGCAACGTCACCCAAGACAAGTCCTCTAGAAATTATCATCTAGGGCCTTACATCACAATAGTAGTGACCAAACTATAAAATACAACAAGTAGAACTTCTAAAATAATAATCTCAAGATCCATGACATAAAAAATAAATATTTTTAATAAATACCATCCATAAAAACTCTCATATACTCCCCAAGGAACAGAATTCCAATAACTAAAACCTCATGAAACTACATGGAATTTAGAAAAGGAAACTCTATAGGAGTCATCCAAACATTGTAAGAGTCATTCCTTACAAATAAAAAGAGTTATTCCTTGACCTATTTCACTTTAAAACCCTCATTCCAGGACACATCTCACCGCACTATAAAAAACTCCCAGTTCTAGAACCAACTCTCATAGCCCACACATTAGGGTCATAAAACCTCCTCTGCATTATGACACATCAATAATATATCTACTCCTTTACATTATCCAAACCTTCAATCTACGAATCAAACAACCATGCTGTGACCTATATCTACCTTCTAAACTTTTATCTCCAACAACCTATCTCTCTCCCTCTATAATATCCTCCAAATACCTCCAATATCCAAAAGACAAAAATTAACAAGAAAAATTTCTAATCCATTACATCAAATACCTCTCAAAAAATTCACAACCTCAATAATAAAAAACAAACCTATAAGGAAAACCACAAACACCACTAAAAAATTACACCGGATAGACACCTCTCAAAAAGAATGACACAAATATCAAAGCATAAAAAAGAACTATAGAATTAACTTAAAGATAATAGACATAACAAATCATCTTATTCAATTCATATCAAAGTAAACATCTCAAAAAAACAAGAATCAAAACATTTTGGGATACTAAAAATGAATATGCAACTATCATTCCCATGTAAATTCATCTAAGATACCAAGCCTCTATAGAATGAAAACCAAAGAGATAAATCTCTCACAAAATGCCTTCTATCAATAGTCCTAAATCTAGATCAACAATTCCATGAATTTCACATCAACCTCTATATCTAACTCTACCTAATCAATGGCATGAGATTCATCATGAAGATACTAATAAATCTACGATACATGAAATAAATTATAGATCCTTTCCAACTATGTGGGAAATGCCAACCAATCCACCTTGATTACATTCCCCAACACCTCATAGGGACTAATAAATTATGGATAAAGTTTACTCCCCTAACCAAACCTCCACATCCCATAATGATGGTAAAACCCAAAGAATACATTATTCCCAACCTGAAACTCCAAATGTCTCCTCTTTTAATAAATGATAAATTTATGATAGTATTGTGTAGATGTTATCTACTCTCAAATCATCTAAACCCTATATATAATGATCTACACCACATATGATCCAAAGAATGATGAATCCACAACCTCCATCCATTATAATTTAGATTTAAAAGGCTACCCATATCGTTCCTTTAATGGGGAATAACCAATAAAAGATTAGTATCTATTTTTATAAGAAAACTCAACCAAAGGTAGGTTTTTCACCCAAGATCCACTAAATTCTAGACCAAAAGAACACAACATATCCTCTATAGTCAGAATAGTCAATTCTGTCTACCCATCTGTATTTGGATGGAAATTAGTATTGAGATTTAGATGAGAAACAAAAGCATACTGAAGATCTCCTTAGACCTACAAGGTGAAATGAGGATCTCAATTAGAGATGGTCATTCTTAGTATCCTAAAAAGCCAAAATATCTTATACACCCACCTATTTTCTAGAACATCCATGGAACCTAACTCTTTAATCACTAGGAATTAATTCAACTTAATCAATAAATTCGTGATCACCCAAATGGAATTACATTCTCCTTATGTTTGAGGTAAATCAAGGACCAAATCCATGAAGACGTCCTCCTACTTCCACGTGGGGTCACCCAATGTCTACAACAAACCAATCATTACATGATGACTTTATTTCACCTATTAAAAGATCACACATTATAAAAATAACTCCACTATTGACTGATTTATCCCAAGAAACCAAAGCTGAGACCTTAAGACACAATATATCTTGGATATAACTGGAAATATTACTAATGATAAGCTATGTAAATAAAAAATATCCTCGTCATGGATCACCAATAGAACAAAAAACTTCCCATAAAACATAATTTTATTTTAGTTATCATTTATTTATCCCATTAGAGCATCAAAATGGAAGAAATGATCCCACATATCTTTACCTTCATGTCTACCCACCATAATTCCTCCACCTTTTGCATCAAGAATGATTATACTATAATATGTAACATGAACCCTCTACTGATAACCTCCTCTACAAGAATATGAATCACTAAATGATCCTCCATTTCTTTCCAAGAACCTATAGACTCTTAAAAAAATAACCTCTTGATTTCATAATTAGAACACCAGTAAAAAATTTACCTTTATTTAGGGTTTAGAAGAACTTGAAGTCATAGTTTTGTAAGAACTCTATAAAATACCACTAACATAGATTTACATGGTATTGATAGAAAATATAAGAAAATTTCTTGTTATATGTGAAGACAAAAAAGTGATCATTGGTGCGACAATGTAACAATTTTTTTTAGAAAATAGTACTGATCGATTACAACTCTAGATCATGGGTGGCATAATTATTCTCATGGGAACATAACTATGTAGACTCATATTATATCACTTCTCAATACTGAATAAAGAATCAACCCAAAAATGAGATGGGAAAAATCTTTGAAAAACTTGAAAATAAATCCTCATCAAGAATACAAAGGAAATGAACATTGATCATCCTATCCTTCATATAATTAACATATGCATGACAATAATTATTCTATAAGAGGCCTGGTTCTTCATTTTCAAGGTTATTAATGTGGATATAATTTTAGAGAAATTAGACATGATCCTCCAATAATATCTAATGAGGTTAAAAAATTTATGGACCTCTCAACATTCATGGGAATTTCTTGAAAAATAACTACATTAATAATTGAAGGATCAACTACCAATCCCTACTGGGATACAACATGACAGATTAAATGAAACTCTCAAATCCAAAACTATCACCTAGGAAACATCCCATAGAGTTTGTTGTGCTGAAGGACTTGTAAAATATCCCTAATATGCTTGATATGTTCCTCCTCTAACCTCATGTATATGATTATATCATCAATGAATACTACCATGAACTGATCTATAAAATCATGTAACATGGAGTTCATGAGTCCCATGAAAATATATTGGATATTTGTGACATCAAACAACATAACCAAACAAATAAAAGTTCCCATAGAGATGTATGAAAGTGGTCAATAGGATATCCTCCTTCTATACCCTTATTTAATGGTATCTAGGATGTAAATAAATATTTGAAAACTAGCTGGCTCACTTAAACTGATCAAATAAATCATTTATCTACAAAATGGGGTAACAACTTTTACTATCACCTGATTCAAATACATACGTCTATACATAAACTCAAACCACTATATAACGTCTTGAAAAATAATACCAGAGCACTCCATGATGATAAACTTGGCCATATGAAACCATTTTTCATCCAAACATCAACATGGATCCTCAAATACCGTTACTTAGATGGTTTCATCTAATACAGACCCATAGAAATTACTGAGAAACTAGGTTTAAAATATATCCCTAACTTGATATCATGTCAAGGTAGTATTATCCCAATCTCATTATAAAAAACATTTGGAATATCCTATACAACTATGGTAAAATCTATCACCTTCACCTATGATAAATCCAAATTAAATGATCCCGATTGAGATAATAATAACTATAGACACCCAAAACCCATATTATAGTATTTCTTTCCAATTAAAAACACATTATTGCCTCAACATCATAAAATTAAAACCTCCTCCAAAATAAATCAATGATTATATGAACAAATACTGCCAACCCATTCCAATAATATCATTGTATGGTTGTATCTATAGTATAACGAAATCCCCCAAATATAGTTTATTTCCCATAATTATCTCATTACCCTAAAATAAATAAAATAAAGAAAACTGACCTCCAACCATTATAGACAATTACATGGCCACTAGAAGAATCTCTAATCTGATTTCCAAGGTGTGAAACTAGGTGGGAGAGATAAAAAATGCATTTCTCCAGAATAAAATAAATCAATGTCAAGGGTAGATGAAAATAAAATGATACCCTGAATTATCTCTAGACCATCAAGAATTATCACCTCCACAATATATAACTATACATGTATGAATCCTCTACCTCATTTTTGATAACCACCTCTATAGACATGATAATCCCTATATCTTTTAGGGTGAGGAACATCACAGGGTTGAACCCTATTAGACACATCTCCTCTTAGTGGAACATATTCTTACAGTATCTACTATTTATATGGCCCTATAGGTAACTACTATTGGGGTTAATAAGGAATCTACCCACTAATTCCATACTGGTCCCCAAGAATGGTTGGATGTTGAAATCTTAGATAGACACAACCCACGTAAAAAGAACACTGGTAAATAGATCCTTATAGATTCACATGAACTACTGGCTCAAGATAATGACAAGAATAGGCCTATGACTAACTCTCCACTGGTTTGAACTTTAACTGACCTAACATCCAAGATCATCCCTATGAAAACATCCCCTTAAAAGGTGTTGATAAAATTCTTCTAGATATGATATAGTTGCGACCTTTGATTTCTTATACACTTATAAATAAACAAGAAAAATAAATGGGGAGACTGAATGTCAGATAATGGGATGCAATGCCTCCTTTAGTCACTAAGATTCACTCATCTGGGAAAATATCAGAGTAGAAGTGAAAAAGGATCATGAATATGATCCTAATATCCCACATGCTCATGCCTCCCTAATAAAGGGAGAGAAACTCCTAAATCGGTGTTTCCCTCATTGTTGATGATAAAAAATCCACATGAAACTACATCTAGAGATCATCCAATAAAACATACAACTCCTTATGCCCTCAAGATATCAAATCCTCCAATGGTGCATTGCTAATCACAACTGACTAACCACCAATAGATCTAGATACTAATCCCTGAATCATATCAAGATTAAGGTAATATAAATATACTCTATCCAATACTACATTTATTTATTAGATACACTCCCTTCATACTTACCCAATACTTACAATAGGAACTCACATAATATCATCTTACAAAGATCCTCCTCCTTAGCATGATCAATCCTTAAATGGTCAAATAAATCACCCTTCCAAACCTAACTGACCTAAAAAACATGTAGATGATAAACAAAATGAATGAATAAAAATAATAATGGAAACTAAAATTCAAGGTAACATGGAATTTATTTTATCATATTCATTTAATTTCCCCAAAATAACTAAAATTCTAATACAAATTTAAATAAATATGATCCATGTAACCTCCCAATGTTCAACCCAAAAATCATCAATAACTCTCCTAGGGTATTTAGTAAACTTAAGATCCTTGAATCAAATCATAGGAGAACCTAATTTCTTATGTCTTAGCTATTCTCCCTTTATACATCTCACACAAAGTATAAAAATCACTGTTGTACTAACAAACCCATACAATCCTCACTAGGGCCTATATAATGACCCGATTTTTTCTTAAATGACTATTTCCACCACAACCCATTTTTTATATTTTCTAATAAAACTTTAAGGGGTAGGTTTGAACCCTAATAAAATATCCACCAGATAAAATTCCTCACAAAAGTATTCCAATACAACCCGCACTTCAGAATTCAAAGACCGTGCCAGAAGCAAAAGGTTACAAATTTAAAATTACAAAAGGTAATCATTGTCAATCTAAGACCACATGCCAACCCATAAAATTCCCAAAAAAGCATGTAACATAACACCTACTGCCATAAGTAGACTAAACACAAAATCCATCATCATCGCTGGAGAAAAACTAATAACATCTCTGACTGGGGAGACCATGAATCAGGAATACTTGATAAACAAAATAAAAAACCTAAACAAATTAATCATCAGAATTAACATCCTCAAGTAGCCATGATGATACGACCATCATCACGAGACCCAAGGTATAAAAATTCCAGATAAATACAATAAGAATCCACCAAAACCCTCCAACATTGTGAGATGATACTCCTAAAAAACCTTCAAGAAGAACAGATTCCACAAAAACCAGATCCATTGAAGAAGCCAGATTGAGGAAGAGCCTGTCCCGACACCATCCTTTTGTCAGTTTAACTTCACTACTGTCATCCTAATTACATCAAAAACCCCTTCCTATGTCATCACCACATCTCCATACAACTCCAACATTGAAAAAGAAATAGAAGAACATGATATAGCGCCTTTTAAAACCCCCAATAGAAGACAACTCACTACGAGGGGATAAAACCCAAGAAAGTGACTGGGGACTGAAACCCTAAATGAAGAAAAAAGAGGTACTGAGAGGAACCTAAATCGAAAAACCACTATCCCAAATCCACAGTGTTCCCATCAAGCCATATCCGACCTGAAGAGGAGAAGTAATACTCGAGGCCAAAGCATAGTAAGACGGACAGAGAAAGGCCCTCATAGAGCCAAGGGAGGTGAAATATGGAGGGAAGACCTAGAACTAGTGAGAAAGAGGAGAGGATTTGGAAAGAGAGAATACCAGAAAAACAAGTAGAGAGAAGAGAGAACCAGTTAAAGTAGAGAGAAAGATCTTATAGTACATGGGTGTGTATAAATGGGATAGATAAATAATAATGAAACATTATAACATAATGGTATCATGGGTGAGCATAATCATCATCATCATATCATAAGAATGGTATCATCATCATAAGTACGATGGAATCATTGGAAAAAGTTATGGAATATGGAATATTCATAATAATGAAGCATTTAAACATATCGGTCAAATACCAAACATAGTTGTGAATAAATATAGCGTCATATTCATGCATAAAATATGTGCATAAATCACAACATCATCATTATGAAAAAATATAGTATATTTTTTTGAATAATACACATAATATCATGATATATATATATATATATATATTAAATTAATGAATATATTAAAGGTCTATATAATTATGATCCCACATTTCACACCATTAAATTTTCATGATCATGCATGCCGCATAGAAAGTGAACATATAAAAATCATAGTCATGAAATAAACCCATAGAAAAGAATGAGTTACATAAATATTTCATAAATAAAACATTAATGAATAACCTTTTTGGGTTCCCAAGTGGCCATGGTAGATCTTATTTTGTAATTAAATATCAATATTCTTGAGTGGATAAGAAACAACTCAAGTTTAGCCAAAACAATGTTTCGTAAAATAAAGTCTCTCTGGAAAATATTTTAAATTGTATTAGAAATCATTTCGACAAGGTAGAAACATGTAAAAACCAAGAAATAAAAGGTAAATAATAGTTAAAGGAAATTTTAATTACACAATAGTAATACCCATATTGAAAATAATGTGAAAGAAGAGATAACCCAAAAATAAAGAGTTGGATTTGAGAACCCCCTACCTTAAATCCTGTTATGTTTCGTCTCATTTAAAACTAATTTATAATAAAATTATGTATGTGAAAAAATGAATCCATAATTAAATTATATTAATTTTATTCACTAAATATACATAAAAATTATTTTATTCTATTTTATTACAGTCTTTTCTAAACATGATTTTCTTTGATTACTTGTTTTTATTAAATTATCCCATTTTTTTCAATTTCGTTGTCTTTTTAAAGGTTATTTATAAACTTGAGAAATTAATTACAAAATATTAAGATAAATATAATCAAATATTTATATATAATATATAATTAAAACTAACCATCCATTAATATGGTGATAAGTGTAGAGTTGACAATGTCCTCATAAGCGATTAAGTGACCGTTGACAAGATATTATCAAAAGAGAAGGAAAGAGAAGTATGAAATATACATATGTCATAAATATAAAAATTTAAGTAAGTTGAAATCATTAATATAATTTAAAAATACTACTTAATTATTTTTTTAAGGATTTTTTTTGAAAAGAATAGAGAAAATAGGGAAGAGAAGAGGAAAAAGAGGGGAAAAGATGATGAAAACTTACCCACTTCTTAGTTTTTCTTCTTTTCTACGACACTAAAATACTTGAATTATTGGATTTGAGTGACTCAAAAATTTACCTAAGTATGTTAAGGTGATTAATTATGGGAATTTAGGTATATTCTTTTTATTTTTTACGTGAGAGGTAAGTGGGTTCTCATGGGGAAGAAGATGGGGTATTTATACTTATGGAGGGGTATTTTTAAGTTTAAATGCTGAATGAAATATAATTTCTAAGTAAAAACCTATAATAGTGGACTTTTTAACATTATGAATTATATTTTTTTATAATTAAAATGTGTAAATACTTTTATACACTTTATAAACCAAATTATTATTTTTATTAAGAAGTAAAGTAGAGAAAATTTGGAAATGTTTTTTAATGGAATAAAGACTTAAGACCTTGAAAAATATTTTTTTAGGTATTAAATTTAAATTTAAAAAAATATTTAAATAATTAAACTTCTTTTTGGTAAATATTATAATTATATAATTTATTAGGTCATTATTACATCTTGAATGATGTAATTTATAACTTATGTGTTATGAAAAAACTAGAATTCCACTATTCACCTTAAAATTGATGTTTTTCAGAAAATTACCAAAAAATAAACCTTATAAAATTTAAATGAGATGATTCTAAAAATGAAATTGATTTTATTAAAATAATTTTTGACAAAGGTAATTTTAATTATTAACAAAAAATTATTTTTTTTTTCAAAATACATTAAAATACAGTTTATTAAAATGTTTCCTACAATTTCATTGAGTTTTTAATATTGATATTTATTTTATTGGATAAAAAAATTTATATTTTCTTAAATTAATCAATATAAATATTATTTATATTACATTTTACTAATTTGAGGTTGGGTTACTGTTCTAATGGTCAGATTACTATTCTTAATGGTCATGTTACTGTTCCAACAATTATATTACCTTTTATAAATAACCTTTAATTCCATAATTCATTATTTGACACTATTTATGTCAAGGTTCTAAATTTTTCATTTCTAAAACACTGATTAGTTTATTTATGTTTAATATTTTCTATAGTTATATCCACAAGCGCGTTAATTCGAGATGATCAATGTGATCCATATTTTAGAGTTTAAATTATTTTAATTTTTTTTTGTTTTTTATCCCATTGTACTAGTTTCAATTTTATTGGATATATTTATTTTATAAATGTAATGTTTTTGATTAATGATATTGTTCTTTATGTGTTAAATTTTTTTAAATAATATTATATTCCTAAATACAATTTATTTATAAGGATATTTCAATATATATAAAATTTTTGGATGTTGTATTCCTATAACCTTTAGAAATTTCATCCACAACATTTCAAATCATATACTTAGTTGAGAATGAGGGTAGTTTTGTCTTATTTCCTCATATATTTCCCATGTTACTTCTTCATACTTTTGATTCTTCCAAAACACTTTAGTGATGTGAGTTGTCTTATCACATTGAACTTTATCTCTACTGTTCAATATCTTCAATGACTACTCTTAATAAGAGAGTTCATGCTCCAATTATACTACATTTAGATTTAATACATGCAAGGAATCTGGTATGTACTTCTCGAGGAGATATTTTTGGAAGACATCATGAGCTTGAGCCCTGTTTAGTGAAATTTCTATCCAATAGGCAACTGATCTTATGAAATAAAGGATCTCAAAGGGGATAATGTACATAGGAATAAACCTTCATTTATTTCCACACCATATGAATCTCATCCATGGTGATATTTGAAGGAAAATATGTCAATAACTTTGAACTCCAAGTCCCTTCGATGATTTCCAACATAACTCTTTTGTATAATCTAAGCAACTTTAAAATGTTGTTGAATATATTGAACATTCTATATCAATTGTTGTATAAGATCTGGTACAATAAGATTTCATTCACCAACTTAATCCCAATATATAGGAGTTCTACATTTCATCCCATATAGAGATTGACATGGGAATAATCGAGTGGAAGATGTTGTTGTATGAGAACTCAACTACTAAAATATTTTGATCACATACTCCTTTAAATTCCATATATCAAGATCTCAACATGACCTTGAGTTAATGAATGGTTATTGTATATTTGAAATCAATTTAGGGAAGATAGGTTATACTAAAATTAAATTCAGTATTCTCATAATGTTAAAGAATTATGCAGAATTTAGAGGTGAACCATTGAAGAAAATAAAAAATGATCGAAAGTGTTTCACCCTGATTAGTAACCACTTCATTTATGTATATCTTCATAATCCAATCAATGGTAGAATATTATTGAATAAAGATGAAGTGGTCTATATTTATGAGTCGATCCACCAAAACCCATATAACATTTTTTCCTTTGGATGTCTTTAGAAGACCAATGGAAAATTACTTGGTGATGGTAACCCATTTATATGTGGGTATTGGTAATAGTTACCTCATCCATTAGGAATTTTTATCCTTAATTTAACTTAATAATATACCAAGGACTTTAATGTGTATTCAAAAATAACTTTATTCATTTTTCCCATAAAAGTACTCTCTATGATCACGGTACATCTTGGTACTTCCTGTATGGAATGATACAAATGATCTATATGAATTATCCAATAGATATTTCTTTATATTAGGTGATAAAGGCACATAAATTATAGTTCCAAACTAAATGATTCTATATTTATCAATGTTGAATTCATAAAAATACCCTTCTTTTACTACAATCACCTTCTTTTGAAGCTGAAAATCATCGATTTGTTCCTCCTTTATATTATCTTAGATGGATAGCCAAGAAATCATTTAAGAAATGAGGAATGCATTCCCTATCATTATGATTTGAAGATCCATCCTTTGTGTATCCATGATGATAGGGTATTTATCAATACACACCATGGATAGTATAACATGTTATTTTTTTCTATGTGAATCAACAACCTTATTCACCTTTTTAGGATGGTAGTGAATAAATCAATCATAGGCCTTGATCAAATATAACTATCTTCATTGATGTATGTTGATCTATTTTTGTGTAAATATATAATTTAGACTCCCATGATCTATATTTAAGTCAAAATTCTCACCATAAAGGTTGTTCTACCAAATATTTAATGAAAATATTACTACATCCAACTATAGGTCATGTTTAGAGTAGTTTTTCTCATGTATCTTCTAACTATCACAAGGCATATCCTATCACATTATCATTATGTATGAATACACAACCTAATCCTTTATTTGAGTCATCAATATATATCACAAACACTTCTCCACTCGATGATAGTGTGTGTATAGTCATAGTGATTTTCCTCTTCTTAATATCCTTAAATCTTTCTTCACATTATTCTATCTACAAATATTTTCCCCTTTATGTATTAACATAGTTAATGGGGTAGACAGTCCTGAGTAATTTTTTTACAAATTGATAGGAATACTAAGCTAATAGAAGATAAATATGTTTTTTGATGAAACTTGAGGGTATGAGACAATCCTCATTTTCTATTTTATTTGAAGGTTACATATAAATTCCATCACTTGTGATAATATTCTCCAATAATGTGACTTTCTTCAACCAAAAGTTTCACTTTCTAAAGTTAATGTACATCTTCTCATTTTTAATGTCACTAAAACAATACTTAGATGCTCTTTATTTTAATTTTATATATTGGATTAAATAGTAATTTCATTAATAAAGGCTACCAATTTTTTTTGATTTATTCTCTATTCATAAATTTATTAAAGATTTATTGGGTATTAGTAAGTTCAAAGGGAATCACTATGAAATCATAGTCAACATTTCTTTTACAGAAGGCTATCTTATGAATATCTTCCTTTTTAACCTTTAGATAAAAATATCCAAAATGGATATCCACCTTTGAGAAGAACTAAGATCCTTGAGGTTGTTTGAACAAGTTTTCAATCCTTGGTAGGGGGCACTTGTTCTTTATGGTGATATTTTTGAGCTTCTGGTAATCAATGCAATGTCGCATTGATACATCCTTTTCTTAAAAAAGAGCACCATTTCACACCAAGGTGATGAAATAGAGCATATAAACCCTTTTTTCAAATGATATTTCAAATTTTATTTTAATACTCTAATTATTTTGGGTCTATCTTATAAAATAATTTGGAGATTACAGTTTCTATGGGTTTGAGTTTTATTGAGAAATCTACCTCACGATCTAGAAAAATTACAAAAAAATATTTGAAAAAAACATCAGTATATTTATTTATTATGGTAATTTACTCAATTTTTATTATTTATTTTGAAGAAACAACAAGGAAAATTATGATTCTTAATTGGGTATCAACAAACACATCATTGGGGGATTTTACAAAGGAGACTCATGATCTTACTTTCATTTGAACAGGATAATGGGATGGCTTAGAATAGAGAAAGAGATTTCCTTTTTCTGATAGTGGATCTAAGATCTATATAACAAGATTATATACACTCCTATTACAGTATCAAATTCCACTAAGGAAAGGATTATGAGATTTTTTAGAATAATCTTCTCACCAATGATAATAGGAGAAGAGTCCAACACTTGGGTTGAAATAACCATACGATAGGGTGTTTTTACAAATATATCTACCTCATGTTATTGAGGTTGTGCATCAACTATTCAAGAATTTTTTTGGATATAAAGAAATGTGTAGAACTATAATCAAATAATTTTTTTACATTATTGAGTGAATATGAAGTGTACCTTATACAAATTCATTTTCAAGTTCCACCTCATCGGTGGTGATGGAAGGAACTTTCCATTTCTCACTTGAATTTTGTTATTGATAATGTTTATTACCCTAGAAGACCCTCAGTTCAGTGAAATGTCTTAAATAGTGTCGATTCTCATTACTGTTGAATCATTGAACCATGGGTAGATCATTGAGAGGTTTCTTCCTTTCATATATCACATTGGAAAACTTATTTATATCACTTCAAATTTATGAGATTGTTAGACTTCTCCCATGAACTTAAATAATTTCTTTATCCCTTTGAGTACTTTTTTTTGTTGCTTCATTCCACATCTTTTATATGTGTGTGTTTGGATCTTCTTTCTTCCTATTTTATTCAATCTCATAACTTGAAACTCAATTCTTCTCTTCTTATATCCAAATACATGGGACCATTCTTTGAAGTCCATCTATAATTTGAGATCACATAAAACTAATTCTTCATAACTACTAATGTATATGATAGATAGATCCTTTTGAAGATGTTCTTTTAAACTACTAAAGAATATATCTATTTTATTATCATTACTAATAATAAAACCCAAGGAAATATTATAAGGCTTGGAAAATTTTTCCTCACAAGACATGATAGATTCAATCTACTTTTTCTTAGGCTCTAGAAATTCCCTCTCAATTATTATTTAAAGAGTTACATTGGAGTACTTATTAATAAAAATCTTATTAAATCCTTACCACTTAACTTCTTATATTTCATATTTTTACTTTATATTACATACTATTGATTGGTTTCTATATCTAAATGACAGATAACCAAAGAAACTTTATATATCTCAAAACTATAGGGAAAACAAGATATTTCATATTTAGTCAACCTACTATTTCATAAAAAGTGGATCAGAAGATCTGTTAAATGCTAGTGGTGATTGCTATATAAAAAAGTATATGGCTAGTTTTTCCTTCTTTGGTGAATGGATACCTTCTAAAAGAATATTTTTATTATGTAGACCATGATATTTATAACTCCACCACCCATTGAATTAAGAATAAAATTCATAAAATCATTGCATTATCCCACACATGGGTTGTTGGTCTATTTTTTTTCTAGTTCACACCATTTTCTAAAATTAAAAAGGATTGAATAAAATTTAAGTCAATAAATAATGAATAAATAATTTATTTTCATGTGAAAATAAGTTCTAAATTTATATCTTATCGAATTACAATGTTTATAATAGAATTATTCTCAAGCAGTTCTTCTAGTATCATTTAATTTAATACTTTTTTAAATTTTAGTTGAGTAGGTACATTATTTATATAACATGCATATCAGGTTATAAGGATAATGTGAATCTTCTAAGGCATATCTATTAGGAGTGTCAAAGAAGGTGTGTAGTAAGGACCACTATTCAAGCATAGGGGGAGGATTAGGTAAATACCCAACTATCCTTATTCATGGTTATTACCCCTAGGTGAATCATCATTTGAACTGCATCCACTTGTAGTATCCAGATAGGGATTTCATTTCTTAGAGACCACACACTCTTCAATTTACCAAAATTTAAAATGTTTTACTATACTTATACTTATCCATAGAGTTTTCACTAATGTTTTATAGTCCTAATTATGAAATTAACAAAACCATGATTATAATACCAGCTATAGTATCCCAAATTTTTATTACATGATAATTACATCATTTTAAGATAAATTTAATAATACTAATATATTCAAGGATCAAAAGGTTTAGTGTATTTGGAAAATTAGGTTTATACATCACTTATACATAATAAAACATAAATATTTATTTTTCATTCATCCATAATAGTTCACTTAAAAGCTGTTATGTTATCCTTAGTACATGTATCCACTCGAGGATATATATTAAAGAAATGGGTAAGCTAAAATTGTATTAATGGGAGGAATAACAAATAAGGAATAGGAGACAAGAATTAGTGGTGCATGGGTGAATATAATAGTCAACATTATATCATAAGCATGATGAAATCATTTCAAAAGGAATGGTATGTGAAATATGTATAATAATGAAACATTATAACATAGTGGTCAAATACCACACATAATTGTAAATAAATATACCATCATGTACACACATAAAACATGTGAATAAATCATAATATCATAATTGTGAACAAAAATATCATAATTTTCAAACATAATTCATATAATATTATGAGATATATCAATTCATTAGAGGGATATATACCTCTAGGACCACCCATAACAACATAAAATTCTCATGATCATGCATGCCACATAGAAAGTGAATATATAACAATTGTAGTCATTAAATAAACTAATGGAAAGTAATGAATTATATAATTTTATCATAAATAATACATTAATAAATAACCTTTTTTGTGTTTGAAAATGAATATTATAGAGCATATTTTTTCATAAAATATCATCATTATTTAGTGGATAAGAAACAACACAAGAAGAGTTATTACAATGTTTTGGAAATTAAAGTATCATTGAAAAATTTTAAAATTGGATTGTAAATCATTTTAACACAGTAGAAGCATGTATATCCTAAAAAATAATAGGTAAATAATAGTGAAAGAATATTTTAAGTAAATTATAGGAATATTAATACTGAAAATAATGTGGAAGAGGAGATAACCCAAAAAAATAGTGGGGTTTGAGAATACTCATACCATAAATCCCATAATGTTTCCTATCATTTACAACCAATTTTTAATAAACATAGGATTTTTAACGCATAAAACCATAAGTGAATTTAACTCATTTATGTCACTATTGATTGATTATATTTATTACTCTTTGTTAAATGTGATTTTTTTGATGTCACATTTTCATTAAATTATCCCGTTTTGTTTTAATTTCATTATTTTTGTTCAGGGTCATTCAAAAATTAGTAAAATTATATCTAGAAAATTAAGATAAATGTAATTAAATATTTATATATTATATAATTCATACTAACCATCCCTGAAGGTGGTGATAAGTAGAGGGTTTGAAATGTCTTCATAGGCAGTTAACAGCCTGTTTATGGGACATTGTAAAAAAGGAGGAAAGGGATGTATAAAGTAGACATATTTCAAAAATATAATCATTTTATTAGGTAAACATAATTAATATAATCTTAAAATTATTATTAGTTAAAATTAGAAGGTTTGGGTTTGAAAATAATATGTAAATGAAGAAAAGAATAGGAAAATGAAAAGAAAAGTTGATGAAACCTTACCCTCTTCTCGGTGTTTCTTGTTTTATATGGAAACAAATCCTTGAATTAATATATTTGAGTGACTCTATTATAATGCCCAGACCCTAATTACCCAGAGCCGGTGCTTTATTTTAATACATTGGGATAATTAAAAGGAATCAAGTTCCAAAGGACCGATCAGTTTAGTAGTCTTGGAAAATATATTACATACATGAATTTTACATTACACTTTATAACATAAAACCAAACATAGATAGTTATTTTAGAACTCCATTATTCCATTTAGATTAACCCTTCATATCAATCACAATACACTTCTTGGAATACTGGGAAAAATAAAACATAGAAAGGGGTGAGCTCAAATGCTCAGTAAGGGTAAGCAATACAGTGGAAGATAACATAAATATTAAGCATGGTGAATAATTGAAACCATATGTCTTTAATAATAATAAACATGAATACTTCTATGGGAAGAATATGAGATGACTAAATAATGCCATAATAAAACATAATCATGGGTATTCTACTAGTCGAATGACCATATAAACCATCAATATTATTTTCATAATGAGGGAATGTATAATACCATAATTTAATTTCTATGTCAAGGCCTCGTGCTAGGACCTATGGGATAACTGTAACCAGACCCAAACCTGAAGAGCCTATGTAACCAGACTCCATCCTAGAGAGCCTCTATAACCGGACTCCAACCCAGAGAGCCTCTGTAACCAGACTCCATCCCAGAGAGCCTCTATAACCAGACTCCATCCCGGAGAGCTTCTGTAACCGGACTCCAACTTGGAGGGTCTGATGTAACCGGACCCCAACCCGGAGGGCTTATTTTTACTGGTCCCCAACCGGGAATATACTAGTCCAATACATTCATCATAAGAAAAGGTTTTAATATAACATAAACATTCGTATTTAAACAAGAATACGAAATGTCAATACTTTAACCATAAACCAAGAATGGTATAAAAATAGCACATCCATAGTCAAACATATCAGAAAATATTCAATACAATATGGAAGTTTTGTATCATAATAAATCAACTTCAAATAAAGTTAA
Source organism: Viscum album (assembly GCA_963277665.1). Classification (NCBI taxonomy): domain Eukaryota; kingdom Viridiplantae; phylum Streptophyta; class Magnoliopsida; order Santalales; family Viscaceae; genus Viscum; species Viscum album. The sequence goes on from OY728137.1 coordinate 932,456,700, forward strand.
AATCCATCAAATGATGTTGACATAGATGAAATCAAAACCTTTTTTAGAGAAATATCTCTTTCTATTTTGAAATCATTTAAGAGTCACGTAATTTTAAAGAAAAAATTTATTTTGAAAATATTTTTATAAGCTTGTAAGGGAAGATTTGAAGATGTTATAATAGTGGAAAATAGCCGTACCCACCGTATAAGTTAAAAAATACTTTCTTACTTTAATTTTGTCGAAAAGGTTATAAAGGACCTTGTTTAGAAAATGACGAAAATATTACTTTATAAACATCTTTTAAAAAGTGAAACAAGGTTATAAATGAATTTAACCCATATTCTATAAAATAGTAAGAATTTTTTGAAATACATTTTTAAGAAACATGAATGTGGATGATAAAGAGGTCCCGGTAGATAATTATGTATAAACAACCTCGGATAATGAAGAGATTGTAGAATTAACCATTACCAATTTGGTAACTTACGAAACATACACCCCATGAAAGAAGTATCATACAATGAATATGTAAATAAACATAAATTAAAGTGTATTACACAAATAATACAATTATGGGTAGTACATACACCCCACAAAAGGTAATAGTGGCAATATGGCATGAATCTCACGGGAATAAGGAGTGAGATGGAAACCCCTTACCAATTTGGTAACTTACGAAACCTACACCCCATGAAAGAAGTATCATAAAATTAATATGTAAATACACATAAATTAAATTTCATTACACAAGGAATACAATTATGGGTAGTACATACACCACACAAAGGGTAATAGTGGCAATATGGCATGAATCTCACGGGAATAATGAGTGAGATGAAAACCCCTTACCAATTTGGTAACTTATGAAACATACACCCCATGAAAGAAGTATCATACAATGAATATGTAAATAAACATAAATTAAAGTTTATTACACAAGGAATACAATTATGGGCAGTAAATACACCACACAAAAGGTAATAGTGGCAATATGGCATGAATCTCACGAGAATAAGGAGTGAGATGAAAACCCCATCCCTGCACTTTCCTTTAGTCGAGGGTAAGTTTAACATCCTGTATGAAAATAGTAGTATGTTATTAAAGTATTACAGAACCGTATTAATATTTATGATATCATACATGATTCATTAATTACTTTATACTACCCATTTAATAATATTTTCCATGTTAAATTAACATTTCGGGTAACAATCGCTTTCTTTATCGTACGTGTTTTGACTTGTTACTCTTGATTGAATCACTTAGATAACGATTTAAATACTTCCAGAATATAAAACATGATTTATATATCATATATATTTAGAATATAAATTTGTATAATAGACATATATATGAATTGGAAAACACCGTTTATGGAGATGGTAGTCCGTACGTACGCATAAATGCTGTTTTTCGTTTTCATATCGTATTGAATGGAACTAAGTGAATAAGATATATGTAAGTAAATATATATATATATATATATATATATATCTCTAGTAGGATTATTATGTCATATATTACATACTTATTAGTAATATATATTTTTATAATCGTCGATGAATGGTGAATGTGGAAATGAATCTCATCGCGTCGTGGAGACGGTAATCCGTACGTACGCACTTGAGACAATATAATTTCCTTAAAGGTGTGGAATTGGATGGTATATTAATTTTATAGAGACATTATCATGTTATTTTCATTATTTATATACATATTACTCATCATTATATCCATCAAAATAACATAGTGTTGAATAACAAATTATACCACGACGTGGAGACGGTAAGCCGTACGCACACACGCACGAGGACATTATCATTTATAAGATGGATATAATAATGAATATAGTAGTGAAATATTTATTATAACATCACAATATATAGAAGATACTAGAGTTATTATCTTATAATTGAAACAACAAATAAAGAGTAAGTGGAAGAATAAGAGAACTTGAAAGAGGGTGGTGAAATCATTACCTCTTCTTCTGGTTCTTCCTTTTGATTTGATCAAAATGGATATTTAGGTTGACTTTCTGACCAAAGTAAGTCCTCTAGGATGAATTTAGGATAGTTTTGAGGATATGTGGTCAGGTGTTGGCCGATCCAAATGGATTTTAAGGTGTGAATTAGAGTGGAGGGGGAGTTCCCTTTTATAAGAGGGGCGAGGGGAACCATAGGAAAAACTTAAAATATCATTTTATAATAATTTTTTTTCGGTTTCTAATGGCTCCAAAATTTATTATTTAAAGGATAAGGTGGGTATGGGTCTAAAAATACTAAACCAATAGGTTTTAGACAGGTTTGGGTCACCATATTATCCTTTACTTTTAGATTTAACTCTTAGTTAAATAGTTTGACATTTAGCATATCTCTTTGTATTTTTATATTATATGGTTAATAAACTTACTATAAAATTCTAATAGAACCCCAATTGGTTCATTAATGACATATATATTATTATATAAGTCTTTTTTCCGAACCTTAGATTTTTAGGAATATTATATCAATTAATAATATAATATTTTTTTAAAACTATTTTATGTCAATTTTGACACTATTTGGTATTTGTTTTAAACAAAAAATCATAACTGAATTATTAAATAGAAAAAAATTGATCTAACCAAAACTAAAATTTCATAATAACCTATAAAATTAGTGGAATTTATAAAAAGTCTCAAATTACATTTATTTGGATATTTATAATGTCAATTATTTTAATCATTCATTAATACAGTAATTACTACATCATCATTGTGTCATAAATAAATATAAGTATTTAATGTCTAAAAATTATAAATAAAATACCATTATGTAGGAAATATTTTTACATTTATAATTAATATTTATAGTCTAATTTATCTTATGTATAACCCTATATTAAATTTTTTTTGTTATTAAACTTTGATTTTAACTCTTTTAACTCTTTTTTGAATTAAATAATAATAAATGTCCTAATCTAATACAAGTGGACCAAATAGGTTCATATTTTATTACTAAGGTTGTTTTTGGTTGAATTAAACTTAACCAATATAATTAGGACATGTGTTAGGGTAAGAATAATATCATTTTTACCCGTAATTACCCGTTTTACTTTTAACCGTGGTAAATAAAAGTAAAAAGTTACAATTCACCAAAAATTATTTTTATCTTCTTGAACCACATTTTTTTACTGATATCAACCATGTCTCTCAGATTTTTGAAATTACACTCACAAAAGTGGTAAAATTAAGTTTTATGTGAATTTGAAAATTCCCCTAGGAGGTGGGTAAAAGACGATGAAAAGTTCAATAAAATTCTGTATATCTAATATTATTACAAAATGAATCTAATGAATTAAATTGAACATATATAGGTATTATGTATTTATTTTGACCTAAAATAAATTTAAATAAAATAAATAATTATTTAAATAAAAAGTCGGTTTTAAATAATAACTCAGTGTTTTCACTATTCATCAGAAATTGAAAGTTTTCAGAAAAATACCAAAAATTCACCCTAAGCTAATTTTGATATTCCGAATTTAAAAATGAAGTATATTTTACCATATTAAAAACATAGAAGTTGCATTTATTAATTAAAAATTAATTCATGTTTTCAAAACCAAAAGGCGTATTTTTAAGAAACAAAAACTATCAAAAGATTGACACTTGTTTATGTCCAATCTCAAAGTTAAATTACTTACAAAGACCATAATTAGATTAAATGGTAAAAATATAATATATTTATACTTAAAAACAATTAAAATGTATAATTTAACACTATAAATTATTTTGATTAAAATAGTTGTTTTCAGTTAAAATATAGTATTTTTCACTATGCACCCAAATATGAAAGTTATCATAAAAACACCAAAAATTTATTGAAACTAAATTCTTATATCCCGATTCAAAAGAAGAATTTTATTTTTTCAAATTGAATATATAAAATTTTCAAATATTGGATTTAAAAAGGGCTCACCATTAAAAGGTGGCAAAAATGCATTTTTTGAAAAATACTTCTTTTATCTGAAAAAATGAATTAGTTCTTACATTATGTCTAAGAAACTCATAATATGTATTCTAAAATTATAAGGATTATATATAGTTCCAAATTCAGTTAATACTATTTATAACAGCTTTTGAACGGGTAGTTTGTTAAGTCGTGGTGCGCTTGAACTCGGTGTTGTTTGTAGAGCAAGTTATTGAATTACTTTGAAGAAATAACATACTATGAAATATTGGGGTGTTACATTCTTCCTTAATTAAATAAATTTCATCCATGCAATTTTAAACTGTTCTTCAAAAATAAAAGGTTAAAAAATAGAAAATACCTTTGTGGAGAACTCATATCAGAAATTGGGTTAATAAAATTTAGTCTTAATAAGAGGGAATATATATATATATATATAAATACTTGACAAGTAGAGTTACATCCTTTAACTAATTCCTACCACAAACTCATCTTTCATTCCAAAAACATTTCAAAAAAAATTCTATTTATCCTAAGGGTTCCAAAAATCATGAATTTATAATTCACCTATCAGACCCTTTAAAAAAACTAGATTATACCATCCAGGGACTTCATGTAGTCTAGTGGTAGGTGATAAATCCCAATCGCACTATTGTGTGGGTTCGATTCCCACAGCTTTGTCCGACGCGACGAATTGTCACACATTCTGCGTGTTGTCCTTTTTATAACAATCCAAAAATAACCTTAACAATAATATCCAATTTCAAACTTAATCTATTCCAACCTTTAGAATTATCCAAAATACTTATATCCAAACTCACATTCCAAAATTTATAAGGAAGTTAAACACAATGAAGATAATTTTTACCACGTAATAACATGTGTATACATTCATCATGTATTCTTTCAAAACATGGTAACAAACTTATTTATTACATTTGTGCTCCCTTTATCCTTATAGAATAATGTATATATTCCTTATATGAATTTTTTTGAATACTCCAGCAATCATGAAATAGAAAAACCATTAATTAGTTCTAATATAGTCAAGAATATCTAATATAATTTATCCAAATAAACCATCTATTATACCAAAATTACTACCTTAGTATCAGGACCATATAATCTCAAATTTCCAATGAAATTGTACTGCAATACAATCCTTATTTATTTCCACAATTCATATAACCAGTTCATCATTGATACAACACTCAAATGACACAATACTTTAATAACAACATAATAACTCTTAATCATTCCTCTTCATCTTCAGTAGTATCATAACTTGATTCTTATCCAATAGAAGCATTTGGGGTATACTCTGATGATTTGGACATTGATTCGCGTTGTGTCCCAACTCCTTACAGATGAAGCATTGTACATTTAAAACTTTTTTCTTACCCTAGAAATCACGTACTGGGTGTCCTTTTTTCTCCACACTTATAACAAACTCCCATTCCATTCAAGAATTTACCAAGGTGATTATTTCCACAGTTATCACATATGGGAAAATCCTTCTTTTCCCTCTTCCCTTTATCCATCTTTCTCTCTTCCATCATTTTCTTCTCTTGCTTCCATTAAAATCCAAAGGACTCAGAGAATTATTTACTTATCTTATTAACACATGATACTATTTCTTCATATATTTAGAATACATAGGAGACTATTTACCTTCTAAATGGTGGATTAATACCGTGAAAGATATGATCCTTCTTACTCTTTGGATTATACGTATTGTTGGAGTTCACCTTCCTTCTACTGAGCGTTATTTCTATACAATTGCATACACTAGGTCAGTTTATGAATTTCAATGAATAATTACAAAATTGAAAAATACCTAACATAAATTGAATAGTTTATGGTTATAATCCATAAAAATATTTTATTTTAGGAGGTATATACTCATAAATCCTTCATAATTATTTGTAAAGAAAATTAGAATTATCCTAAGCATATCCCCTAGGAGTTTCGTAACCAAGAGTGCATCAAGGACTGTTGTCGTGCACCGGTTCCCATTCGAGTCTAGATCAAAGAGGTGTTTTTGGGTTTTACCCCTAGGTACATCTGTGCCAGAGCTGCCTCTACCTGCTCGTATCCAGACATGGATGTATTTTCCTAGAAAACTCACAAAATCTCTACATCACCAAAATTCTAGGAAGTTCTTCTATACTAATCCTCAAAGTATTTCTTAGGGTAGTGTACTATAATCAGAGTGTATCTAAATCTAGTCTCCAAGTTTATTGCTAAACCACTCTATATTACCAACTGTAAGGCCCCGACCCTAGTTTCCCAGAGCCGATGCATTATTTTAATACATTGGCATGATTAAAAGGAATCATGTCCTGAAAGACTGATCAGTTTAGCAGTCTTGGAAAATAGATTACATACATGAATTTTACATTACACTTTATAACATAAAACAAAACACATATAGTTCTTTGAGAACGACATTATTCCCTTTAGCTTAACCCTGCATATCAATCAAAATACACTTCTTGGAATCCTGGAAAAAATAAAACATAGAAAGGGGTGAGCTCAAATGCTCAGTAAGGGTAAGACATACAGAAAAAGATAACATAAATATTAAGCATGGTGAATAATTGAAACTACATGCCTTTATCAATAATAAACATGAATACTTTTATGGCAGGAATATGAGATGAGTAAATAATGCCATAATAAAACATAATCATGGGTATTCTACTAGTCGAATGACCATATGAACAATCAATATTATTTTCATAATGAGGGAATGTATAACATAAAACTTTAATTTCCGGTTCAAGGCTTCGTGCCAGGAACTATGGGCTAACTATAACCGGAACCAAACCCAGAGAGACTCTACAACCGGACTCTATCCCGGAGAGCTTCTGTAACCGAACTCCAACCCAGAGAGCCTCTGTAACCGGACTCCATCCCAGAGAGCCTCTGTAACCGGAATCCATCTTGGACAGCTTCTGTAACCGGACTCCAACTCGGAGGGTCTGCTATAACCAGACCCCAACCCGAAGGGATTACTTTTACCGGTCCCCAACCCAGAACATACTAGTCTAATACATTCATCATAAGAAAATTTTGAAATAAAACATAAACATTCGTATTAAAACTAACATAAGAAATATCAATACTTTAACCATAAACCATGAATGGTATATGAATAGCACATCCATAGTCAAACATATCACAAAACCTTCAATAAAATATGGATGTTTTGTATCATAATAAATAAACTTCAAATAAACTTAAAATCCATCAAAGGATGTTGACATAGATGAAATCAAAACCTTTTTAGAGAAATATCTCTTTCTATTTTGAAATCATTTAAGAGTCACATAATTATAAAGAAAAAACTTATTTTGAAAATATTCTTATAATATTGTAAGGGAATCTTCAACGATGTTATAACAGTGGAAAATAACCACACCCACCGTATAAGTTAAAAAAGACATTCTTACTTTAATTTTGTCGAAAAGGTTATAAAGGACCTTGATTGGAAAACGACGAAAAGATTCCTTTATAAACATCTTTTAAAAAGTGAAATAAGGGTATAAATGAATTTAAACCATAGTATATAAAATAGTAAAAATGTTTTGAAATAAATTTTTAAGAAACATGGATGTGGATGATAAAGAGGTCCCAGTAGATAATTACGTATAAACAACCTCAGATAATGAAGAGATTGTATAATTAACCCTTACCAATTTGGTAATTTACAAAACATACGCCCCATGGAAGAAGTATCATACAATGAATATGTAAATACACATAAATTAATGTTTATTACACAATGAATACAATTATAGGAAGTACATACACCACACAAAATGTAATAGTGGCAATATGGCATGAATCTCACGGGAATAAGGAGTGAGATGAAAACCCCTTACCTTGCACTTTCCTTTAGTGAGGGTACATTTAACCTCCTGTATGAGGATAGTAGTATGTTATTAAAGTATTACAGAACCATATTAATATTTATGATATCATACATGATTCATTAATGACTTTATACTACCCATTTAATAATAATTTTAATGTTAAATTAACATTTCTGGTAATAATCGCTTTCTTTATCGTACGTGTTTTGACTTGTTACTCTTGATTGTATCACTTAGACAAAGATTTAAATACTTCCAGAATATAAAACATGATTTATATATCATATATATTTAGAATATAAATATGTATAATATACATATATATGAATTGGAAAACACCATTTATGGAGACGGTAGTCCGTACGTACGCATAAACGTTGTTTTTCGTTTTCATATCGTATTGAATGGAACTAAGTGAATAAGATATATGTAAATATATATATATATATATATAAACATATATATCTCCAGTAGAATTATTATTTCATATATTGCATACTTATTAGTAATATATATTTTTATAATCGTCGATGAATGGTGAATGTGGAAATGAATCTCATCGCATCATGGAGACGGTAATCCGTACATACGCACTTGAAACAATATAATTTCCTTAAAGGTGTGGAATTGGATGGTATATTAATTTTATAGAGACATTATCATGTTATTTTCATTATTTATATACATATTACTCATCATTATATCTATCAAAATAACATAGTGTTGACTAACAAATTATACCACAACGTGGAGACGGTAAGCCGCACGGATGCACGCACGGTGACATTATCATTCATAAGATGGATAGAATAATGAATATTGTTGTGAAATATTTATAATAATATCATAGTATATAGAATATACTAGAGTTATTATTTTATAATTTAAACAACAAATAAATAGTAAGTGGAAGAATAAGAGAACTTGAAAGAGGGTGGTGAAATCATTACCTCTTCTTCTAGTTCTTCCTTTTGATTTGATCAAAATGGATCTTTAGGTTGACTTTCTAACCAAAGGAATTCCTCTAAGATGAAGGTAGGATAGTTGTGAGGATATTTGGGCAGGGGTTGGCCGATCCAAATGGATTTTAAGGTGTGAATTAGAGTGGAGGGGGAGTGCCCTTTTATAAGAGGGGTGAGGGGAACCTTAGGAAAAACTTAAAATATCATTTTATAATAAAATTATTTTCGGTTTATAATGGCTCCAAAATGTATTATTTAAAGGATAAGGTGGGTATGGGTCAAAAAATACTAAAAAATAGGTTTCAGATAGGTTTGGGTCACCATATTATCCTTAAATTTTAGATTTAACTCTTAGTTAAATAGTTTGACATTTACCATGTCTCTTTGTATTTTTATATTATATGGTTAATAAATTTAGTATAAAATTATAATAGAACCCCAATTGGTTCATTAATGACATATATATTATTATATAAGTCTTTTGGCCAAACCTTGTATTTTTAGAATTATTATATCAATTAATAATATAATATTTTTTTAAAACTATTTTATGTCAATTTTGACACTATTTGGTATTTGTTTTTTTAAAATCATAACTGAATTATTACTTCGAAAACAATTTATCTAACCAACTATAACATGTCATAATAACCTAGAAAATTAGTGGAATTTATAAAAATTTATTTGTATATTTATAATGTCAATTATTTTAATCATTCATTAATACGGTAATTACTGCATCATCATTATGTCATAAATAAATACAAGTATTTAAAACAAATTTATATATAAGGGAGAGAGTACATGTATACTTAGTATGATCCTCCTCAATACCACTCAAGAAAAAAGTAATAGAAGCTTACTAATTCACTAGTTAATAATTAAAAAATCTAATAATAACCTTTATAAGAAAATACCATGTAACCTCACTAAGGCCCACTAATCAAATATCACATCCAAGTGTTGTTAAATAATAACAATGAATATATAAAAGAGGGAAAAATTCACTGCTTACCCACTAGTTTTTCTCTCTTACTGCACAACATAAAACATTCCCATTCTAGCATCCCTCCATATCGTCAAAAATATATCCACATTATTTTTTTAAAATCACATATGATATGGGTTGGAACATTTCCCCACTTAACCCAACTTGTGTAGAGTCTAATGATATTGTTGGAACCATTCCAAAACTATAACCTCATATCAATATCCCAATAATAAAAAATGTTTCTGTAGTTTTAGGATATCATGAAGGGGTTAACTTGATTCGAGGGGATTCCCTCAGTTTGTATTACTGTATGCCCCCATGAACCCTGATTGTTTGTGACCATTGTGCCTCTTTGTTTTAATAAAAATTACTCAATGATGAAAACTTGGGTGTGGTACATATGAAATCATAAGAAAATAAAATTATGATAAAATCACACACAATACCAACCTAGAATAGTCACACCAAAACAATACTTTCACATCCCATAAACACCAAAGTGTTCCCAAAACCTTTCCCAGATAACTGTTTCCACCTCTACCTAATCAATCAAGTCACTTTCCTATAAAAAACATCCATGAAAGATAAAAAATTTACCTATTAATCATATAATCAACCAATTCAAGATTTACCATTTCCTAGTGATATTATATTCATTATTCCAAATAATTCAATATTTAATGACAGACCATTTTTCAGTAATTAACCAAATTTATTTATAGCATTTACACATTCATTTCAAACATATAAATTTAATTTAAAACCATAGTTTATTTAATTTTAGTCCACACCCATTACAAGATTTGATATTACCCAAAAAAATTCATAACCCCCATACCACCATAATATCATCCCCAAAACAAAAAATAGCCACTAAATCAGCCTACACACACCCCATTCCAATAATAACCATAAAAACCCATAAAAAACATTAACAACCATTTCCTCCAATGATAAACAAGGAAACCAGCTGAAAGCCAACTTCCCAACACATCCCATACCCAAAAATAGACATGAAACACTCATCAAACACTAGCTCCCACAAAAGGCACACAATAATTGAAATAATATAAAGAATATTAGAAACATGTAATAACAAAATTTAGTATATACCACTACCAAAATTATAAATCCATGGCATGATTTCATAATGATTAAATATATCTTATATTACTGTTAACAAAAAATTAATATTTTACCAAACCGGTTCTTTAACACATATACATAATTAGACTATTATGGATGGTGAATTAAATAGCAAATCAAAACAATATCATATAATTCATATCAGAAACAACTATTATCAATAATAGAAATAAAATATTAATTACATAGGAAACAACATGGAAACATGTAATAACATGTGAATATCACCTTCCCATCAAAATATTTTAGTTTTATTCATTATATTCATTAATATAATACTTATTATTCACAAAAAGCAAGAAAAATAATATAACTTTCAAATTATATACAAAATTAAATATATTTCTTGAATCCTGTTTCTCAACCAAAGCTTCATAACCAATACAGAAGACAAGGCGTATAAGAGATTATCACTTGGATATAATAATGTAAGGGAATCCTCAAAGGGATAGAATAAATAACCCCCTATAAAACCAAAACTCCGATAAAAGAAAAAAAAATCCCCCCAAATACCACTACATCCTTTTCAAATTAAGAATATGTAGAAAATATAATAGGTAAAGAAGTGGAAAATCACCATGGATCACTATAAATTAACATCCAAAAGACAAGGTATAAAGGAAACAAAAGGATTCCAAAATACCACCAAGGACACACCAATGTTTTCCTATGGTTTGAGAGAAATTAAAGGAAAGTATAAGAAACTAAATGGTCTAATGAATTAAAATAAGAATTGTAAATATATTACTTCATAATGTGATAGATCATAGTGACACTGTTATGGGTCTGATACCACTAAACCTTAATAAATTATACTCTGATTCCCAATATCTCTGTTGGTTGGAGTGGATACTCAAGAGAGGGTTGAATTGAGTTCCTATAAAAAAAATATATGTTTTAAATATTTATATTTAAATCCCCCAATTCATAAAACAAGATAAACTATAGTGAATTTATAAATATTGTAAGTGTTCAATTAGTTTCTCAAAGATTTATTATTTCTCAGTTAACTTAATCGGAAGATTAAGTTAGTTTTTGAAACTCACTTACTGGTTCACAATAATTACAACCACTTTCTAGTTCAACTATCAGAGTTACTTTAAAGCATATTTGAATTTTAAAGTAATTCATAGCAGAATATTGAAAATAGTTTAAACTGAAATAATATGCACAACAGTTTTTACCAAGAGGTTCAGTCTCAAGCTGAGACTTAGTCCTCTCAAACAGTTTATATAAAACTTTTATCCACACCCTGGATCGGGGTTTACAATAGTACTCATATTTTCCAGGTCCTCAAACCTCTACCACAGTTCTATGTGGGAGAGCAGTAACAACAACACACAGGCTGTCCAGGTCCTCAGACCTCTATCACAGTTCTACATGGTATACACAAAGGTATAAAGAGTTTGGTGTGAGGATTTCAGTATCCTCCAGTTCAGCTTAGGAGTCAGTGTGTGTCCAAACAGACAGAAGCACACAATGCTCGTAATGGAATAAAAATGATCACAACAAGGCAATAATATGGAGTAAAGTTTAGAATTCTCTTGTTTGATGTCAATGCAGCTCTGGACTTCTTTGGATTGAAGCTGATGAAGCTTTGAGTCCTTCTAATGAAGTTGACTAGAAAACAGAGTGTCGTGGCTTTGTTTCTTCACTTCTAGTACATGTGTTCAACTTGAATGTGAGCGTATTCCAAGTAGAGTTTGAACCTCCTCTTGAACTTCTGTTCTTGATGTGTATGAGTGTTCTTCGAGTTCTTTGTGTGTTCTTCTCTACTTGTACGTGTGTAGATTCTATTCTTCCTTATATATATGTCTCCGTGTATATCTATACTTTGCAGTAAACCAATATTCCTTTTATTCTTCTTTTTCTCTAGCAACAGGAATGATTACCTTTTACATGTATGAGGTATGGTTCCTTGACATGCCAAAAACCCACATTAATTAATAGCAGTTGCATTAAAATCACCAAATATGACTGTTGGAAATTAAATTGAAAGACGAAAAAATAGTTTAAGAAATGGTGTCACAGTAATTTATGGAAACGATGTCTCCTTTACATGGTGTCTAGATTGATCACGATGTCTGAGTGTCACGGTGTCTCATGGTCATGGTGTCTCGTAGTCACGATGTCTTGTTCACGGTGTCTGGCTTTCACGGTGTCTGGTTCACGATGTCAAGATTTCACGGTGTCTGCTTCACAGAGCTAGAAATACATAGCCGGTGGCAGACTCACGGTGTCTTAGAATTTTCAAAGTAACTATGTTCAAACTTAAATAATGATGATAATTGAAAGGATTAGACTTAAGCATTTTTCAAAGAAGTTATTTAAGAGAGTAGATCAAAGATAGTTTAAAGTAGGTAAACATAATGTAGAACAATTAAGATCTTGCATGGATCTTCTTAAATCATAAGAAAACTTTAAACATAAATACACATGATTAAATATAATTTATAGGAGGTAAATAGGTTGAATAAGATTTGGGATCATTAAAACATGATTAAATAAGATTTGTGATCATTAAAACATGATTAATACCCGAGGATTCCAACAATCTCCCACTTTTTGATGATGAAAAATCATGTAAAATTAAAGTGTATATTTCATTAAACTATAGAGATAATTGGATAACATATAGAAAGTTCTCCCACTTTTGGGATAATCAAATATATGTAATAAGAGAAGTCAAAAAGTGCACAGTCTATTAATAGAAAATAAGCGACAGTACAAAAAAAAAAAAAATACAAAAAAAAAAAAACAATACAAAATCAACAACATCCTTATCAGAAAGAGTAATCACTATTCTTCTTCATGTGCTGTCCTTCCCTTTGCCTTTAGCAGAAGTGGCATAAGAGGAATCCATCGGGGTAGAGGTTGTGGTAGAATAAGGTAGAGAGGTGGTTGATAAAGAGGGTAAAGGAAGGCCTTCAAAGACTGAGGGAGACAATGTAGGAGCAGTAGAGGATCTAGGTAGTTACTAATCAAGAATCACATGCCTGATCTAACTGAGTGCTTGTCTGAAAGACATGGTGGTTGAGGCTAGAGAATAGGAGAAGGTAGGAAGCCCATGGCTGAGAGGTGAAGCTGCTAGAGCAACAATGGCTATAATTTGGATATGAAGATAGGGACTCATGAGTTTGATGAAATCTGTAACGATCTCTCCACCATACTGGATGGATTTTTCAAAATAGTCCTTTTTCTCCATAAACTTGTCCAACAATCGAGTAAACTCTGTGAGATTCTGGACTTGGTTCTTGAAAGCTTGAGTCACAGGAGGAATCTGCAGATATTCTACAAGGTAATTGAAATGGTTTGTCAAATCGGTCTTAGAGAAGATTCTGTTGAAGTAGAAATCCACTTTCTTGGAAATCTCTTACTTAGCATCATTAGCAATTTTAGAGTAGATTTGTACTAGGTCAAGAACTATATCACTGTTCTTGACCACTTCAGATAAAGAATCCGTATTGAAGCCACTGAGGACATTATAAAGCTCTTATTAGACTATAGTTCAGAGTATATCACTATCCAAGGAGGATTTTGAGGACTGACTAGATGCTTTGATAGTTGCGGTCAGGTATTTTAGTTGATTCAGCACCTTTTGAAGACACTCTGTATACTCATCCGTGAGTTTGTTAAGATTGGAAACAAGCTCTTTCATTTCTTTCACAATTTGTTTGTTCCTTTCAGCAATATTTTCATCTAAGGATGCTAGATAAGGTTGAATCTAAGACACACCAACTTGTGGGATTTGAGGAGCTGCAAGTTCTATTGGAGGAGCAACAGACTCAGATCTTGAATGCCGCTCTCTTTTCATGTCTTCAACCATACTTTTTAGGGTCTTTACTTCATTACTGAGCATCTTATTTTCAAATCTTACTTCTTTAATCTTAGGGAGCATCTTAGGATTTATTTTCCAAATAATTTTCTTAAATAATAGTGAGGCATATATCTCACTTAAATTTGTCACAGGACTAGGTTGGGTATTCATGAGTTTCTCAACTCCAGATAAGAGAGTAGCACCAAATTCCTTCAGATCATCCTTACTCACAAAGGATGGCTGTTTAGATAAGGGTTCAGGAGTAGGAACTGGTACAGGCTCAGGTTCCTTCTCAGGTGCAAAATTGGAGAATGATTTTAACTGAAATTGGGAGGAAATATCAAGTCTGGTTGCTGTAACCTACAAAGAATCATTAAAATCATAGAAACTAGGAAATTTATACTGAGTGTCTACAATAATTGACTCAGTTGGATGTGAGGCTTAAACAGACCCAAGATTTGGGGTTTTCTCCCCCTCAATTAATGCCTCCTTCTCAGGACCGAGAGTCTTAGGATCTTAGTCTAAATCCACATACCCAGCTCTAGGTTCCTCACTCATTTCCTGTATAGCCAGCTGAAAGGCTAGATCCATCCTCTCTTCAACTGAAGGAATGATTTTAGGAACAAATTGTTCCACAGGGAGTTCCTCAAGATTGAACTCTTTCAAAATAGGTAGCTCTTACACTGTAGGCTCTTCCATGGCATGATTTTCAGATTCTTTGGAAACTGATTCTATTACAGCTTCATGTTGAGTTTCCAAATTAACATATTCTTTAGGAGTAGGGACTTCTTTTTCAAGAACAACATGAGGAATAGTAGTCCTGTCTTCCTCAACAGTAACAACTTCCCGAGGTGTCACTTCATCCTCTTCTTCCTCTTCTTCAGGATACTCAAAAATCTCATCTGGTTCAAAACCAGGAGAATAAATATCTCATGGTCTTGAAGGATAATCTAACTGATTGAATTTATCATAAATTCTATCATTGTCTTCCACCCATTCCTTTTTCCAAGTATTCTAGTTTATCTTCATTCTTTTGATAATGGATTTTGAGAGACAGTACTCACAGTCCATAATTACTTCCTCATTAGGTCCAACCATACCCTTGGAAAGCAGCATGGATGAGATTATCCAAGAGTAGAATAGAGAAGTTGACTTGGATGTGACTTTGATCAACTCACACATGTGGTGTATGATATACTTTCACAGGTTGATCTTATTCCCATTTTTCATGAGGTGAATCAAAAACACATTTTGATATTTTAAAACAGAAAAATCACCTTTTCTTGGACTAACCAAATTCTGTACAAACTTGAACAGAAGCCTTGTTTCTCCATCTAATTCAGTAGTAATGACTCTCCTCTGGGTTCCATTTCTAGTTAAGGTTTTCAGGGCATCTTCTAAATCAAAGAAATCAGTTGAAGGTGGAGGTCCTCCATGATAATACTCACAGATTCCTTCATGAGGTATCATAAGGAATGCAACCCATAACCTTAAAGAGAATGAGCATCTCTGGCGATTGACCCATCTTTTCACAATATAACTCTCACCAGAATCAAATGAGAACTGTACATATTGGTAAAACTGAGCCACTAACCAACGATATGTGGGTCTATCCTCCTTTGCGAAACATTCTAACCAACCTTGTTGTTCTAACACTTTCAATACCAGAGACTTACTAGACATAAGACATTTGGGGAAAATCTCTTTCTCAGGTAAAACAATGCGATTTACTAGATTCAGATTTAAAGGTCCTTCAGGTCTCATCTTAGGTGAAATATTCTTCTTCTTCGAGCTGCGCTTCTTAGGTGTCAATGATAAAGGATGTTTCATTCTTGGCATTCACTGAAGGTTTGAGTGAGGGAAGGGTTGCAGGGATGAAGAAGGGTTTGAAAAGAGTAGGTAGAAGAAACCTCGATGAAGAATCGAGTGATACTTAATTTGTTTTACCATTTAGGAAAACCAAACATCGCAAAAATAAAATCATGGGAAAATAAAAGTGGTGAAAAGGATAATTACCGTGATATGGGTTAAAAAAAACATAAAGAATTTTTATATTGAGACCATGAGTGGTCATTACGGCGAGACAGTAAACGAGTTTCACGGTGAGAATGTGAGTGAACTTTTCAGTGCACGTTACGATGAGACAGTAAACATCAGACCGTAAGTACAAAATACTGATGGTGAGACCGCAAACATGAGACTTTACGATGAGACAGTAAACATGAGAGACAGTAACTGAGAAACCATAATCATGAAATAGTAAAGTATAGCACAGTAAGATATAGAACAGTAAGACCTGAAATAGTAACAAGTAAGGTATCTATTTGAGATTTATCATGCCTAGTTCATGTATGATGTAGGCTATTCTCTTATAATTTAATGGTTTAGTGAATATATTAGCAAGTTGACATTTAGTACCAATGAATTCCAAATTGATATCACCTTTTTGATAATTATCTCTCAAAAAGTGATGTATTACATCAATATGCTTTATCCTAGAATGTGAAACATGATTTTTTGAGATGTTAATAGCACTTGTGTTGTCACAATTTATAGGTAAATGTATGAATTGATATCCATAATCTAGTAATGTGTGTTTCATCCCCAAAATTTTAGCACAACAACTACTAGTAGCTATGTATTCAGATTCTACAGTAGATAATGAAACAGAATTTTGTTTCTTACCACACCATGATACTAGTGACTTGCCTAAAAGGTGACATGTTTCAGAGGTGCTTTTTCTATCTAACTTACATCCACCGAAGTCAGCACCAAAATAACTAACTAATTAAAATGATTGTCCTTTATGATAAAATAGTTCTAGATTAGGTGTATGCTTGAGGTATTTGAAAATTTTCTTTACAGCATTTAAATGATATTTCTTAGATTTTTCTTGAAAACGAGCACACATACACACACTAAACATAATGTCAAGATGACTAGAAGTTAAGTAAAGTAAAATTCCAATCATTCCTCTATAAGTGGTTTGATCAACAGATTTTCCATCTTCATCAAGATCCAACTTACAAGTGGTACTCATGGAAGTGTCACTACTTTTAGTGCTATCCAATCCAAAATGTTTTAAAAGATCCTTTGTATATTTACTTTGATTTAAAATAATACCATTTTCATTTTTAAAAACTTGAAATACAAGAAAATATTTGAGTTCTCCCATTAAAATCATTTCAAATTCGTTTTGCATCATTTTAGAAAAATCAACACATAAATAATTCTTTGAAGATCCAAAAACAATGTCATCTACATAGATTTGAAAAACTAAAACATTATTAGAAATTCGTTTTATAAAAAGGGTAGGATCAGCTATTCCTTTTCCAAAACCTTTGGAAATAAGAAAAGTACTCAATCTATCACACCAAGATCGTGGAGCTTGCTTCAAACCATATAAAGATTTTGATAGTTTTGATTTGGAAAATGGGGGATTTTAAATCTAGGGGGTTGTTCAACCAAAACATCCTCAACTATATACCCATTTAATAATGCACTCTTAACATCCATTTGATATAGTTTAAAATTAAAATGTGCAGCATAGGCAAGAAGGATTCTGATGGCTTCAAGTCTGGTTACTGGGGAAAAGGTCTCCTCATATTCAATTCCTTCTTCTTGACTATAGCCTTGTGCAAATATTCTAGCCTTGTTTCTAAATATGTTACCATCTTCATTAACTTTATTCCTAAAAACCCATTTAGTTACCATGGTCAAAGTGTTCTTAGGTATGTCTACTAATTTCCAAACTTTTTTTTCTTTCAAATTGATTCAATTCTTCTTGCATATCCATCACTCAAAATTCATCATTTATTGCATCATTGATGTTTTTAGGTTCAAACTGTGAAAGAAAAGCTTGATGTTCAACCTGGTTTCTCATAGAAGCTCTAGTTTGTGTCCCTATATCTAAATATCCTACTACAACATCTATAGGATGGTTTTTAAGAGTCCTAGTTGATCTAGAGAAGGTAGGGCTAGAAATTCCATTTTCATTTATAGGTTTGGGTTCTACAGAAATTGGTTCTGGAAAATTTCCAGAACTTGTTGTTTTAACAAAAGGTTCACTCTTCTTGTCATTAAGTTTTAGAATGTACATATCTTCTTCAATATTTTTAATAGGGGTCTTATGTTCATGTGGATCGGTTTCATCAAATTTTATGTGTACATATTCTTCCACACATTTGGTTCCCTTATTGAATACTCTATAGGCTTTACTTGATATTGAGTAACCTAAGAAAATTCCTTCATCACTTTTGGAAGAAAATTTGTCAAGATTATCTTTATTATTAAGGATAAAAGATTTGAAACCTAAAACTATAAAGTAATTAACCTTAGGCTTCCTATTGTTCCAAATCTCATAATGGGTCTTTTTAAGAATTGGTATAATCAAGACTCTATTGATAATGTAACAAGCTGTATTAACAGCTTCAAACCAAAAGTAAATTGGCAAATAATATTCATTGAGTATTGTCCTAGAAATCTTTTGAAGAGTACTATTTATTTTTTCTACTACACCATTCTATTGAGGTGTTCTAGGAGCAGGGAAGTTGTGACTATATCCATTGTGTGAGCAATAAGATTCAAACTCTTGATTTTCAAACTCACAACCATGATCACTTCTCAAATTCTTGATCCTAAGTTCACTAAGGTTCTCTACAGACAATGAATATTTAATAAAATAAGAACAAAATTCAGTTTTGTGAGAAATAAAGTATACCCAAGTGTACCTAGAAAAATAATCTACAAGAACATAAACACAATGCTTCCCATTTAGACCAGAAACTCTTGATGGTCTAAACAAATCCATGTGAACCATCTCGATAGGTTGAGAAGTAGAAACTTCTTTCTTTGATTTGAAAGAAACTTTGTGTTTTTTTCTCTTTTGACAAGGATTACACACTTTTTTAAGTGGGAATTCCAGTTTAGGTAAGTCTCTAAATAATCCTTTCCTAGTCAGCTTGCTATACGAGTGCACATTGTAGTGTCCTAGCCTTCTGTGCCATATCCAAGATTCTTTATGAAAAGAATTTAATCAAGTAACATTTTTTTATCTAAAGAATTCAAATCTACAACATATATATTTTCGTTTATTAATGTAGTAAATATAAAAACATTTTTAGAATTAAAAACATTACATGAATAATTTTCAAAGTTTACATTGAAACCATTGTCACACAACTGAGAAATAATTAGCAGGTTGTATTTTAATCCATTAACAAATAGTACTTTAGAAATTAAAATTGAATCAGTGTTACCAATATGGCCTAAGCTGATGATTTTTCCTCTTGAGTTATCCCCAAAGGTGACATGTCCTCCATAAACTTTGATTAATCTCTTAAATCACGAGTAGTCTCCTGTGATATACCTTGAACATCCACCATCCAAGTACCATATCTTCTTACAGGAAATTTTCAAGCAAGTTTCCTATAAAAAATATTTATACAGAAGATAATTTTGGTACCCAGATTTTCTTGGGTCCAGAAAGGTTAGCATGTAAAACTTTAGGCACCCATATTTGTATAATAGGTTTCCTATAATTAAAAGATTAAAATGATTTTGATAAGTAAACTATGTTTGGTCTGTAAGAATTTGAATAGCTAGATAAAGAACAAGAGTTTCCAGAACTTTAACTAGCAACATACTATCCAGATTTTGGAATAAATTTATTCTTAACAATCTGTCTCTATCAAGGTTGGTATCCTAAACTAGTAGTATACTTTGGTGCAACTTGTTTTCCAATAATTTGAGTTAGAGTATTATTTCTATTTTTGAACTTCTCTTAGTATTTTCTAAGTTTCTCGTTAGATAATTTGAGTTTAGTATTCTCCTTTAACAGTTGAGCATTCTTTTCCTTTTCTATACTAAGATCAGATTTAACAGTACTAGTCAAGGAATACTGTTTATTTAATGATTTGTACTTATATTTTAGCTCATTACAAGTATCTTCTAACATATTACAATATTCAAATAATTCATATTTAGATATATTATCATCATTATCTGAATCACTTTAATTCCTAGAATAGTAATCATTCAGCATAGGGGAAACAAGTACCTTTGATGTTTTAGTCATGAAACTCATGTTGTCATGATTCTTTTCTTCAGAATAGGAAGCTTCAGATCCACTTGATCTATCTTCCGAATCACTCTATGTAGCCTTCATGGATTTCTTATATTTTTTGTTCTTATATTCATATTTCTTCTTAAACATCAATTTTGGATAGTCAGCCTTAACATGTCCTTTCCTTTTACATTCATAACAGACTATCTCATCATTTTTATCAACTTTATTCCAATATCTCTTCCAATTACCTTGTTGGTCATACTTACCCT
Organism: Viscum album; assembly: GCA_963277665.1. NCBI lineage: Eukaryota > Viridiplantae > Streptophyta > Magnoliopsida > Santalales > Viscaceae > Viscum > Viscum album. The sequence continues at coordinate 932,477,762 of OY728137.1, forward strand.
TATAATTTTATTTTTTGAAAAATTTATTCTTTCTATAGAATTTCATGAATCTCCTGGCTATATGAGCCATCTCTTCATCACTATCTGAATCTGAACCTTCACTAATTAAGATTTAAACAAGTATGTGAACTTTCTCCTTGTAATTGGTCTTTGAGGAAGTAGACTTAAATGACACTGACTTCTTCTTAGGTTCATCATCTTCCTCTTTAATTACATTCATATCTTCTTCATACATCATCAATTTTCCAATCATCTCCTTGATAGGTATCTTTCCAATGTCACATGATTCTTGTATAGAGATAGAGATTCCTCCCCATCTGTCTGGTAGGCATCTCAGTGTCCTCATGATTTTCTCCTTTGCTGGAAAAACTTTTCCAAGTGAGCTCATTGTATTGACTATCTCATTAAACCTGAGATACATATAAAAAATAAATAAATTATATTTCATTTTAAAATTATCAAAATTAATAGTGTATGTATTTATTATCATTTCTTTAACATTGGTTGTTCCCTCATGGGAAATAGCCAGAGTATCTCATATTTCATAAGCAGTCTAAGAGGTAGATATTTGATTAAATTATTCATCTTCTAAAGCACAATACATGGAATTCTTTGCTTTAAAATTATTATTGTAACTATCTTTCTTAGGTTCATCCCAAGTGGTTCTAACAGTTTCTGGAATCTTATACTGAGTCTCTATAGTAGTCCAGATGTCAAATCCCGTACTTTCTAAATGAATTTCCATTTTGATTTTCCCTTGGGCATAATTGACACCATTAAAGAAAGGTGGCCTGTTGATAACTACACCTTCTAATCTGTTATCCATAATAAATATGTTTTAAAAGGATATATAAAGTTATAAAAATTTATAACTAATATAAATTTTAAGATCCTTAAGATACAACTAAAATCATATTTGAAAACTTTTCACAAACAAAGTGTTTTGAAAAACGTTTTCACAAACAGAGTGTTTTTAAAAAACTTTTTTTACAAATGGAGTGTTTTGAAAAAACTTTTTTCAACAACTCTAATAACAAATGTTGGTTAGAGTGGATACTCAATATGGGGGGGGGGGGGGTGAATTGAGTTCCTATAAAAAAATTTCTGTTTAAAAGATTTATATTGAAATCCCCCAATTCATAAAACAAGTTAAAATGTAGTGAATTTATAAAGATTGTAAGTGTTCAATTTGTTTCTCAAAGATTGATTATTTCTCAGTTAAATTAATATGAAGATTAAGTTAGCTTTTAAAACTAACTTACTCGTTCACAATAATTAAAAACACTATCTAGTTCAACTATCAGAGTTACTTTAAAGCAGATTTGAATTTTAAAGTAATTCACAGCGGAATATTGAAAATAGTTTAAATAGAAATAAGATGCACAATAGTTTTAACCAAGAGGTTCAGTCTCAAGCTGAGAGTTAGTCCTCTGAAACAGTTTATATAAAACTTTGATCCACACTCTGTATTGGGGTTTACAATAGTACTCAGACTGCCCAGGTCCTCAGACCTCTTCCACAGTTCTACGTGGGAGAGTAGCAACAACAACACACATGCTATCCAAGTCCTCAGACCTCTACCACAGTTCTACGTGGGATACAAAAAGGTATAAAGAGTTTGGTGTGAGGATTTTAGTATCATCCAGTTTAGCTTAGGATTCAGTGTGTGTCCAAACATACAGAACCACACACTACTCATAATGGAATAAAAATGATCACAATAGAGCAATAATATGGAGATGAGTTTAAAATTCTCTTGTGTGATGTCAATGCAGCTCTGGACTCCTTTGGATTGAAGAAGATGAAGCTTTGAGTCCTTCTTAGTAAGTTTTCTAGAAAAAAGAGTGTCGTGGTTTTGTTTCTTCACTTCCAGTACAGGTGTTCAGCTTGAATGTGAGAGTATTCCAAGTAGTGCTTGAACCTCCTCTTCAACTTCTGTTCTTTATGTGTATGAGTGTTCTTCGAGTTATTTGTGTGTTATTCTCTCCATATACGTGTGTACATTCTATTATTCCTTATGTATATGTCTTCGTGTATATCTATAATTTTCAGTAGATCGATATTCATTTTATTCCTATTTTTCTCCAGCAATGGGAATGATTACCTTTTACAGGTACGGGGTACAGTTCCCTGACATGCCAACAACCCACATTAATTAACAGCTGTTGTATTAAAAGAACAAAATATGACAGTTAGAAATTAAATGGAAAGACGAAAATATAGTTTAAGAAACAGTGTCATAGTAAGTCATGGAAACAGTGTCTCCTTCACACGGTGTCTAGATTGATCATGGTGTCTGAGTGTCACGGTGTCTCATGGTCATGGTGTCTCGCGGTCACGGTGTCTTGTTTATGGTGTATGGATTTCACAGTGTCTGTTTCACGGTGGCTATCTTTCATGGTGTCTGCTTCACGGTGTCAAGTTTTCACGGTGTCTTCTTCACGGTGCCATAAATACATAGCCAGTGACAGACTCATGGTGTCTTAGACTTTTCAAAGTAACTGTGTTACGACTTAAATAATTATGATAATAGAAAGGATTAGACTTAATCATTTTTCAAATAAGGTATTTAATAGAGTAGATCAAAGATAGTATAAAGTAGGTAAACGGAATATAGAACAATTAAGATCTTGAATGGATCTTCATAAATCATAAGAAAACTTTAAACATAAATACACATGATTAGATATAATTTATAGGAGGTAACTAGGTTGAATAAGATTTGGGATCACTAAAACATGATTGAATAAGATTTGTGATCATTAAAACATGATTAATACATGAGGAGTCCAACAATCTCCCCTTAATAAAGTTTTATTCAATCTATTTAAGTTCATATAAAAGAAAAAGGGTTTATTCATGAGTAAATTACCATGAAATTCATCACTAAAGATAGACCTTCTAGAAATAAACATCTTGGTCCACACATTGTGATATTCATGACCACACTATGATATAAAACATGTTGAACCTCCAAAATCAGCTTCCTAGGTGCCATAATGTGATGTTCATGGATGAAACATGAAGTCCATCCATAGAAAATCTCAAGAACTTTCCAAGACATGTTACACCACAAACCAAACCCTCAAACCACTAGTAGAAACTTATTAAAGCAAACTTTGTTTGAGTTATCCAAACTTTGTAAGACTTATTATTTATATATCATAAGAGTTATTACATTTAAAATTTCCCTTTGAAACATTGATGTTACTACACACACTACTATTCCATGACCAAGATCCCAACACTAACACCAACTCTCATATCCCACACACCAAGTCCATGACCCCTCCACCATGACATGACACATAATTGACATATCTACCCTCGATTGCAACCAAACCTTCATAATATAACTAAGATGACCATGCAATGACCTACCTATATCAATTTAAATTTCAACTCAAACAACCTACCTCTCCCACTATAACATCCTAAAAACACTTATAACACCCGAAATACATAATGCGATGGGCTGTAAATTTCTAAATCATTATATAAATACACTATGGTACAATGTGGTAACACTATACACAAACCTAATGAAACACTTCAGGTAAACACAAGGATAACTCATTCTTATTATGTGGATGATATATTGAGTGGAACTTTTATGTTGGGACATGATATGTTGACACAACTTAATGAAACATGAATTAAGGTGCATGAATTAGATAAAACATTGTCATTCCGATCATCCATTCATATATGAAAATTAAAATTCCCATAAATCGTAAAGAACATTGATGTTTTAATGGACTAAAACTATTATAAAATGATCAAGATATAAAATTGATTTGGATAAAAAATGGCATATTAAATGCTCATGGAAGGCGATTTCATTGGGAAAGGGATTTTCAAATATTAAATGAGGTCTTATACTCTATAAAGGATGGATTTGTGGGGGTGTTTCTACATGATTCTAAAATAATACGAGTGAAATGGTTATAATGAGAATAAATTTAATGGAATATGTCGAGAATATAGTTGTGAGTTTGGAAATGATAGGGTTCTGGATTTTTTTTCTTAGTCGATGAAGTAATGATGAGGACCATGAACATTTTTCTAGTTCCTACACCATGGTTAGTGAAACCTTTGAAATTAAAATAGATAGAAATTAGGATAAATTCCATACCATTACAAGATACATAAGCTTGAGATATTAGTATAATAAGAGATATATGATCCATCTCATGGGTGAATTAAAATAGGGGATTTGGGTGTATGATTTTAACTAAACCAACAAGGGAGGTGAGAATTTTGAAGACTCTAAAGCTATTTTGAGTAAATAATATATTTTCTAATATCCAACAATCTTTTGATATTTCTAAAAACATAGATAAATTTTTTGGGAATTTTTATTAGAATCCCATTCAGTTTTAGAGTATATTTTTAAGGAGTTTAAGATAGATTAAAAGTGGGATAAATATAAGATACAATATTACACCCAAACCATTACTTTCATAATTATTTTATTTATTTGTTTATTTAATTTATTATTATTAAGCCTTGAATCTTTTATTGTATAATTTTTTGAATTTTTAAAGAATTTATAATTATCACATAATTGGACTAAATAGTTAGAAAAAACCATGTGGAAGATGTGTGATAGGAGTTTTCAATCTGAAAGATCCATTTAACATGGTTGGTGTAAAATCTCCCTAATTGTGTTCCCAACCTGAGTGGGTTACCTAATTCCCCAATGAAGGGGTTCATGATTGGAACATTATTTTCCAATAATATTGCCAAATTTTGTTATGTACCCATTACTTTAGAAATTATACAATTATAATTTTTTCCATCTCCCATTTTCCACCAAATTGAGACTCTCTTCTGCTCTTATCCCTCATCCACATGATGCCCAGAAAAGAGAATACCCCGTGTGAAACCCCTTTCTTCTAGCCTCATATTTGTTTTTTAATTTTAGTGGAATCATCTCAGGTCAGGTATTCCCACCCTCATTTTCTTACTTCCCATCCTTTCTCCTTCCCTATCCTTCTTTTTGTCTCCATTAACACTACACGTTGAATCCTAGGGATTCAGGATTGATTGATTTTTTTCTTGCGCTTAGGGTGTTCGATCCCCTTTCTAGTCACATTAATCCCATATTCGAAGAGCCAAACCTTCCAAATTTTATATCATGTAGTTTTCCCACGCATTGATCTTTAATTTATGATCCATCATTTATTTGAATTTCTATATTCTTTTTTAGGGTATACGATAATAAAATTTATTTTGAATATGGATTTTCTAAAGGGAAAATGGATTTCTACTAGGTTTTTATGAAGTGAAAAAGAGTTTCTCCTTTTAAATGTTTAATTCAGATAAATTTTGTTAAACTACAAAAACCGAATGTTTGAAAAAATACCAAAATTGAATTTAAATAGGTATTTAAAAATTGATAAATGTATCCTTGGTTTTTAGTTCTATTTCAAAGGGGATTATTAGGACCCAGATAATGTGTTATGTTTTTAAAAGAGTAATTTCAAACTATTATGTTTTTTTTAATATTTTGTAAAGTTAAATGTTGTTCATTTATATCATATTTTAGAAGTATATTATTTTACATTGGTGCTTATACACATATGTATGGGAGAGTATGTATATATGTATATTTGTATATATTCACATGGTAATATGTGAATATGTTCATTGAGAGATGTGCATATTTAAATGGATAAATTTATATGTGTATAATGATAATGAGAATCTTTGGCACTCATTTTTTTTATTTGGACTCAATTTTTAAATCAATTTTTTAAAGAGTATTTTTAAGAGAATTGTAAAGTCCCAGTTGGTCAATTTTAAATTTGTTTCTAGGATTAGTAAAAGGTGTTTCAATTAATTGAAATAATGTTATTTTATTTTTTATGGATAATTATATATCATTATGAAACATAAATTTTTCATTATATTTAATAAAAATGGTTTAAAGATGCATGTTTTTTATTAAAAAATTGATTTATTCACTTTTTATGTGAAAGGTGATATCTTTGAAATGGGAAAATCACATGGTAAAATGGGTATCTAAGAGGGGAAGACAATATTAATTATACCTTTGGATTTTTCTACACTATAAAAAAATTTAGGATTGGATAAATGTCATGGTTATATGGATGGGTGTCACCATATCGCTAGGCCATTGCATCTACTCATCAATGATCAATTGGATTTAGTGTCATGCATGGATGAAACCATGATATTTGGCCAAGAGCTGTTCTCCATAGTGGTTATCAAGAACATTGGATTTTGACCAATTAGATCACAATCTGATATAAGGACTTAGGGTCCCCATAACCTTAGAAAACCTATGGATTTTACCATGGTGAATGTTTATAGAACAGTTATTTTTGTGGTACTTATATTCATTTTAATTTTTTTAAAATATATTGTTTGTTTTCTCACCCTTTAAAGAAAATAATATTTTATTTTAAAATTCCAAATGATTAGTTTTATCTTATTGGAATTTTCAATGCATATATTATATCGGGGTAACATAATGTGTGTGTTTTTCAAAAGCTTGTTTTTAAATGGGAAAAACTATGGGTTTTAAAGAAGAGTAATTAAAGTTTCTGTCTTTTTTTTTTATTTTAAATAATAAAAGGAGCTTAATTTATTTAGTTTGTTTTCAAAATATATTGAAAATGGATCTTTTATTAAATATTAAGCATATGGAAAGGTATTTGGTGAAATACGTTGATTTTTTTTCTCATGGTTATATTATATAATCATGTTTAGGGTTTAGCTCTGATTATGATCACCCTTTTAGAATTTATTATTTTGGGTTTGGATGGTAAATCTTAGAGTCTCATGGAGGTATGTTGGTTATTTTTTGTATTTAGTTTTCTTTGACACATCGGCTAAATTGACCCACTCAGTTTATATTTTTTTATGTTGTTTTTTTAATGGGTGGTGAATTATATATGTGGATTTATGGATGTTTAATTAAATTAGATTTTGTGTTTTAGGGAGTTAGTGGTGAGATAAGGGAATTTTTTTTCTTTATATATTTTTTATTTTACTTATTTTTTAATGTTTTATTTGTTCTATTTTTCTGATTCGGTATGGGATTCCAATATATGGATGGATCACGCTAGAATTTAATTTAATTATTATATTAGTTTAATGTAATTTATTTTGGTGAAATAAATCCACCTAATGAAATCTATTTCTATAATTTTTTTCCCCAACTCATAGGGATCGAGAACTCCCCTCAGGTGTTGTCTTGGAAGAGGCTAGTTAAAAAAAAGGGATCAAATCTTGGGTTCTTAAGAAGTCCTAGTTTTATGAAAAACCCTTGATATTTAGGAAGTCTAGTAGATGTGAAATAAGAATGTAGAAACTTGAGAAGTTAGAGTATGAAGAGTCAATATAAATCTTTCCCATTCTAATACTTGTGTTACCATGGGATGTTGGGCCATGAGTATTTAATTTTTGGCTTTACTTATTGATTCCTCTAAGATTTTGAATTAAATTGCTGGTGTTTGAGTTGTGTTGGGGTTTTGTGAGTTGTTTTTAGGTTTCATGTTTGGGGTGTATATGGGCCTATATTTAGACATACCAGTATCTCACATAGATTATAAAACCATGTGGACCCCAGACAAATGGTTCTGAGAATCTATCACAAGTAGTGGCATGGTTGGTACATAGTCCGTCTAACTGGGTGAAAAATATATACATGGTCACTAGCCTATCTAAATATATTTTACTGAATTATTTGTTTATTGAATTATTTTCAGTGTTGTTTCAATGTTATTTGAAGTCATGATTATGTTATTTTTTTTTATTTTGAAAAAGTTTTTAAATAGAACATGAATTAAAAATTTAAAAGTAAGGTTTGTATAATGGATTAAATAAGAATTGGGTTTAAATGGTAGAAGTGTGTGTTTATATACATGATAAGATTTCAAAAAAAATTGTTTTATATTTTTAGACTCATGTGGTTATTTCAGAAAGGGTTTCGTAACATTTTAAAGTGATCTTAAGTGGGTATTTTATGTTTTATGAATTAGTGTGTGGAGTTTCAAAATGATTTTATACTAAATTTTTGTAGTTTTATAACATTAAAATTGTAGTTTAAGATTATTTTATAAGGAAGTGTGGTTGTAAAATGTGTTATGAAATTTTTTTTTTCATATTTTGGATTGAGGAACTTGGTTTTATGAGAGGAAAAGTTTGGTTTAGAAACTATTAAAGAGGTTAAAAAAATTAAAATTAAATCAGTGTTTGGATATTTATAAATTTCATAATGATGAGTGTGAAGGATTTAATAATGGGTTTACACATAGTGTTTTAAGATTTTAAAATTTAAATATATGTATCTAAAATGGTTAAAAAGATTGCATTTTTTGTTTGATGTTGTGATCCTTTGTGAATGGTGTTTGTGATGTATTTTCTTAAATTTTTGTTTTTAATTGAGATGTGATTCTTGGATATGGGTGATTATTAATATTGATTTAATAAACTTGGTTTTATATTATCATTCTATTATTTGTGGTATTCCTCATAGGAAGCTCCTGAGCTTATTAGATCTAGTTTATTATCTAATATCAGCTATTATTCGATCAATTTTTAAGTTAATTCTTGTTTATGTGTGTTTACTTGGGTTTTATAGGGTTGTTTCATGTAAAATGTGACAATTTAATTTTTTTCATGATTAATTAGAGTGGGTACGAATATTGGTGTTTTTTTGGATTTTGTTATGGTGTACTTTTATTTTGGTTCACTAGGAATGAGAGAAACCTTGGCTGTATCTCATGGGTAACTAGGAAAAACATTAAATTAGTTGAGATTATAAACTAGATGGTTTTGACCTGACCTTGGTTGGGATCAATGAAGATTTTTTTCTAGGTGTTAGGTACTAAGTTACATTTTCTTGTTCTTTTACCCAAGGTAAGAACCCATGTTTTTTAATGGATCATGTTCATGGTTTATGACCCCTTCCCCTTTTATTCTTGGTTATATGAGTGTTGGTGGGTGGTTTTGTTCTCATTATTTTGAGTTTTTTAGATAATAATTAAGTTCAATTTCTATTTGAGAATAGTTTTGGGAGGTTTTGTGACATTACATCTTTAATCCCTTTATTTCCTAGCATTTCTTACCTCTATTGGTTGATTTTTTGTTGTTGATTTGTGGCTTTTAATTTGGGAATTTTGAGTTATCTTATCTTTATGAAGTAGTTTAGTTGCATATTTTGGAAATTATAGATGTTTTTTAGGGTTTGGAGTTCTTCCTAAATTATTCTTAGTAAGATATTTATATCATTACTCATAGGGGGTACTTGTTGATTTCCTCTTCTCATTGATCCACTATGCATGTGAAATTATTAAATGGTGGGGAGACACACTATGTGTCTGCATTTCTTAATAATTTTTATGGGATCATTGAGTGTGTTATGTGATTAGAGATGAGTTAATACATGATGTATTTAACTTATTCTCATAGGATTTAGAGCCTATTATTCACGTGTTTTTATACTCAACCACTTGAGCTCATTTTTATATGTCTTTATTTTGGGACTTGATGAATTTATGGGGGTAGAAAATGTTATTAAGGGGAGTAATATCACACCCAAACCCTTATTTTATTTATTTAATTTATTATACATAAGGATCAATTCTTTTCTTTTTGAGTTTTTTAATTTTTAAGTAATTTCATCTTATCTCATTGTTACACCACACGGTTAGTGTTAACCATTTAATAGCCATGCAATTGGGGTATATAACTTAGCATAGTCATTTCACATTATTGGAACATGATTTTCTTAACCATGAGGTTAAACTGTGAAATTTCCTTGAGTTCCCATTGAAGAAGAACATATTTAGTGCATGGGTTGGAAAACATTATAGCCAAAACATGTGATATACTAAGTACATTAAAAATTAGAAAATTATAAGTTTCCACTATACCCATTTTATCAATATCTACCCCCTGTCCCCTTCTTTTCCCTCATCCATGTAATGACCATCCAGGAGGACCCTTACGCACGACCCCTTTACTTCTGGCCTTATCTTATTGTGATTTTTAGTGAAATTGTCTATATTTTGTGATTATCATATTCTTTATCTTTCTTTTTCCCTATCTATTTTTATCTCCTTTTACCCCTCATTGTGCACAATACAAACCAAACTACATGGTGTCGATCTTAACTGGTTTTTTTTTCTTTCACCTAGGGATTGTGATCCCATTTTGGGTCCCCTTCATCCTATATTCCATGTTTTAGACCATAAAACTTCGATTTATGGTAGGTTTTTCCCATTTATTAATCTTTAATTTAAGAACCATTATGAGTTTACATTTCTAAATTATTATTTGGGGGTATTATATGATAGTATTTAATGATACTATTATTTTTTAAAGGGAAAATTGGTTTCTACTTGGTTTTAATGAAGTGAAAAGTTTTTTCACTTATTAAATGTTTAATTCTAATCAATTTTGTTAAACCAGTCACACCAAATGTTTGAGAAACTATCCAAATGGATCTTAAACAATAATTTTAAAATTGATAAACATATACTTGGTTTTCAATTCTCTTTCACAGGGTCTTATTTGGACCCAAATGATGTGTTTGGGTTTTAAAAGAGGAATTTCAGACTATTAAGAGTTTTCCACACTTTGTAATTTCAGTTGTTGTTCATTTATGTCCATTATCACAAATGACTCATTTTATATTGGTTGTTATACATATATGTATCAGTGTTTATATATATAAGTATATATATGTACTATCCATATAAGAATATGTATATTTATGGATTTGGGTATATATATATATATATATTAATAAATTTATATGTTTATACTAATAAAAGGAATATTGGAATCTAAAATTAATTTTTTGAACTCGATTTTTAAATCATTTTTTAAAGAGAATTTTTAATGTAAATTTTAAAGGCTCAGTTAGTATGTTTGTCATTTATTTATAGGTTTGGTAAATTTTGTTTCAATTGATTAAAACCATGTTATATTAATTTTTATGGTTAATTATATCTCAAATGGGGTCTTAAATGTTTCCTTGGAATTGATAAAAATGGTTTAAGGAAGCATTTTTTTCATTAATATATTGATTTTTTTTGTGTTGGGTTTATGAAAGGACCCCTTTTAAAGTAAAATGTGATATATTTTCAGTGGGTAAAAAACATTAGTATCCAAGTATATAAGAGTGTAATACTAGATTAATTATCCATTTGGATTTCACAATACTATCAAAATAGTTGGACTTTAATACATGTCATGGTGCTGTGGATGGACATAACCACATTGCTAAGCCAAGGAATATACTCCTTAGTGGTTGATTGGATGTGGTGTTATAGATAGATGGCACCATTCCACTAGGAAAAGGTATGTTCTCATTAGTGGTTAGTGCATGTATTTGATTTTGATTGATTATATCATAAGTTGATACAAGGATCTTGGGTGTTTATGACCTTTGATTACTAAGATATTTCCCCATGGTTCATGTTTATAAAATGGTTATTTTTGAGGTACTTAAATTATTTTACCAAACTGTTAAATATATTATTTTTGTTTTACCTCCCTTTAAATAAAAGACTATTTTTATTTTAAAATTCCAAATGAATAGCATGGTCTCATCAGCGTTTTCTCAGAATAATTTTAAAAATAGGTAACATAATGTGGGTGTTTTTTAAAATCCATTTTGTAAATTGGTAAAAATGTATGAGTCAAATAAGTGGAATTAAAGTAGTGATTCCATGTTTTTATTTTAAATAAAATGAAAAGTATATTTTTTTTAGTTTAATTTAAAAATAGCTTGAAAATTGTTCTTTTATTATATGTTTAGAATGTGGAATGGTGGGTGATAAACTATTGGGATTTTTTATACAGGCACCTATATTTTATATTTCATTTTTATGTTTATGATAAGATTATGAATAATCTTTTAAAATTTATTATTTTGGGTTTGGATGGAGACTCATCGAGTCTCATGGAGATATGCTGGTTATTTTTCATATTTAGTTTTCTTTGATGCATTGAGAAGTCCACTACACATGGTTTAGGTTGTTTTTTATGTCTGTTTTTCTTAATAGGTGGTGCATTATATATGTGGATTTATATCGGTTAAATTAAATGGGCTGTTGTGTGTGAGATAGTTGGTTGGAAGCTGAGGGAATTTATTTTGATTAATATGTATTTATTCATAATTTATTTTTTTAAGTCTTATTTTTTGTACTTATCTAATTTTTTGTGACTATCAAAAATATAGACACATCATATAGTAATTTTGGTAAATTATTATATTAGTTTAATTTAATTTATTCAAGTGAAATAATTATTACAGACCAAATTTTCTACCCTGGTATTTTCCACCCACATATATGGATGGAAAATGTCCCTGAGCTGTTGTTGAAATCCATCTTAGGAATCTAGGTTTATGGGAGGACAGTGATGGTTTGTGGAATACAAGATGATATTAAATTGGATTTTTCCTATAAAAGAATATCATTGTTGTATTCTTTAGGCATTTAATTTACAATATTCATTTCTTGAGTATTTTATTGTAAGTTTAAAGGTTGAAGGCTTTGTTCATTTTTAGTTTTGTGTTATCTATCATGGATATCACTAGGGATTATTCTATTTATTCTAATTTATGTACCAAATGGTGATTTATTTATTAAATCTCTCTTTTAAAAGAGTCATTTTTGTATTTTCACATTTACATGTCCTTTTATATCTTTTCTCAACACTCCATGAATCATCATTATGTGGGAGTGGATGAATTTATTTTTAACACATTAATTATCTTCTTTACTTCTTGCATAAAAATTTTGTGAGTTAGAGTAATTACATTTAAATGTTGTTTTGGAAAACCTAATTTTTAAATAAAACTAGAGTACTCGATGAGGTGAAAAGTAGAGTTCAATGATTAGAGAGTGAAGACCAAAACCAATGTTTTAATTTGATCCAATTTTGGAATTTTTTTCGATATTTATACATTTTTTTCTTCACTACCTCATGATCATTGATTTATTATACTTGGTAAATCATCATAAATTCAAGGTTTATTTTCATATTATTTTTAATTATTTTATTTGAATTGGTTTAAACTCTATAATTAGTTTGCCTAAGAATTATCTTAATGGGGTTGACCTTAGACTAGCCATGTACTATTCCTTAGTAAATTTTAATTAGGATAATAAATATTATAAAATATATACTTGACCTCCACATGAATTAGTGATTCCCAATATGTGGTCAATAATTTTTTTTACCTAAACATACATGGATTAAGAAACTAGAATAGTTGAGTTAAGTCATATATAAATATGGATCTAGACCCACTAAATTTATAAGAGTAAAAGACAATATTTTAGTAGGATTATATTCTATAAATGAATATATTCAATAATAACATACATGATATTAATAATGATATATATATATTTTTATAGATGTTTATGGAATTAAAAAAAAAACTTAAATTTATCAATAAGCCCAGTCCTTGTAATGAAAAAAATTTAATAGTAATAATTTAATTAATTGGTATCATAATTTGAGAATTTTTCTCAAATAAGAGGATAAATTATACATCCTAGAGAAACACACACCATATAATAAATCTTCTTCTACCTCTCAAGATGGAAAACATTCTTATGAAAAGTACTAGAATGATGCATCTGACATAAGTTGTATTATACTATTAATGGTGATTTCTAGGATTCATAAGATATATAAAAACGTGAAAACATAAATGTGATTGAATGGATTATGAATAAATCTAATAATCATAAGTGTAAAAAACTACATGTGATGGAGGTAAATTTAAATAAATTTGAATCATTGGTATCAGATATTAGATACTCATCACATATCTATGGAAATGTGTAAAATCTAAAAGAAAAAAGGAACTAAATTAAGGGTGAAGTGTAGTGATGATTAAAAAATAGAGGAAGAGTTTCTTTATTATCCCTATAAATGTTAAATTTAATTATCCCCATTATGTTTTCATTATTTCTAGAAAACTGTTTTCATTTTCCTTAAATAAATATAAATTTGTTTTCTATATTTTACTTAGATAGAGTTGGACTTTCATTAATAATAAATAATTAATATATTTTTATCTACATGAGAGAAATTTTCTATGTTTCTATTAATAGGTTTAATAACTTAGATATATTATACCATGAAAATTCTATCTACAATTCAAATAAAAAAGTAAAAATAAATATATGAATTCCACTTGTATATGTAATTGTCTTCTAGGACATATAAATAATAATTATATACAAAGACTCCATAATGATGTATTACATGATTTAAATGGTTATTAATCATTTGATTTATGTAAATTATGTTTATTAAATAAAATGATCGAATCACCTTTTAAGGGTAAATTGAAATGTTTTAATGATTCATTTGAACTCATGCATACTAATGTTTGTGGTCCTAAGAATATAGAATCTCAAGGTGTATTTCATAACATTATTATCTTTATTTATGAATTTATTAGGTATGGGTATGTTCATATTATGAAAAAAGTTTGAATAATTTGAAATTTTCAATGTGTTTTAATATTAAGTAAAAAATTCAACTTGGGAAAAGTATTAAAATACTTCGATATGATCATGGTGGAGAATATTTGAGTCAAGAATTTCATGAATTTATAGTATATTGTAGTATAATATCAAAACTCATTCCAATTCTTACACCATAGTTAAATAGTGTATCTAAAATAAGAAATTGAAGTACGTTAGACTTTGTTAAGTCAATAACGAGTCATATATAACTTCCTATTTTCTTTTGGGGTTATTATCTAAAAACTTCTCTGTTTATAATAAATTGTGTTCCATAAAATTATATTAAAAAGGAAACACATGATACATGGACAGAGAATAAATCCAATTTATATTTATTGAATATTTTGTATTGTAAATAATATATATTATGTATTACCTCAAGTTTACTAGAAGTATCAGTTAAAAAAATATAGTCATTAGAGGACGCAAATTTTTCATTCAGTGTTGTTATAATCGACACTATATACTTTACTATTGGTTATGAAAAGACACCCAAATATTGGTCACCTTATTTGATTAGTAATGATTTTAAGTGATGAGTGGTATATTAAAAATTTTAGCTACAATAATTTTAGAAGTTGTTTAAACCTTAAAAAGATGTTGGGGGCTTTCTTGAGGGGTAAAGTTACCCTGTGATCCTACATATAACCTAGGTTCAAAACCAGATAGGAATTTCCATGGAACTATGCCACTATAGTAGTGTGGGTACTATATCATGTAATATAGAGGTGCACTATAATAGTGGTACTATTCAACTAAATTGGGATTTTAGCCTATGTATTTAGATCATTGGGGCACTAGACCTTTGAGACATTAATAATAGACCTTGAGGATTTGTGCTATAGAAGTTCTGGACAGGTGTAGATCTTGAATTTGAAAAAGGATGTCTCGAGTTATTTGGATGGATATAAAGGTTCATTCATGGAGTAGCTATTATTAACTTTCTGTAGACCCCATTTAGAGTGGAATCTATTATGAGACTTAGACATGATGTTGGGACAACAAGTTAGAGAAAATGGATATAGGAAGGCGGTAATGGATATTTTAGTGTGGGGTTGTGGGGAATTGTTCCATTAGTCCATGTATTATTAATTTGTGACATTGGGACTTTGGTCTATTTATTTTAGGACTTTATTCCTCCAAGACTTCGGATCATGTAAGGGTTCTCTCACAACACAGTTACAAAGAAGGATTATCAGAAAATAAAAATATAGAATTTTCAGTCACTTAAAACCTCCACAAAAAAAGTGAGAAAACATATTTTTAAATTCTTTAAAATATCTTTAGTGAGAAAAATGTACAAATATGTTTGTGGTGGTAAAAAACCACATCTTTTTAATAAAAAAAATATAAAAAATAATTCTAATTTTCAAACTATAAGTATTTTGTTAAAGAACAATTATTGTGGTAGTTTAAGGACTATCCTAAACTTTGAAATTTATGTCATTCTAGACTTTAACCCTAACCATGTTCTAATAACATAGAGCATGGTTATCTAGCCTAGTTTATATCTCCTATGATAATACATCATATTTATCTATATTTATATAAGTACATACACATAGGTGTGTATGTATATTTATATAATATTATATATTTATAAATTTAGATATATTTATACATAATAATATATATTGATAAATTTAATAATATTTTTATAATATATATTTATTAAATACTTTAATATTACATTTTTTGAAAATTTCATATATATTTATATATAATGTTATTATAAACCCATTAATATAATCCCTTCCTAAACCTAATTATTTAGCCCTTCCATCCAAAAATAATCTTCTGTAACTCCCCTGACCTAGGACCACTTTTTATAATTAAGGTGTTAGGGTTTAAAAAAATATTTTTAATTATTAATTACATGATATTATTATTATTAATTTATTATATGCTAATTATTAATTATTAATTGTTAAATGTTAATTTTTTGATTTTAATATTAGTTAGTAATGAGTAACACGTTGTAATTAATTATTTTTGATTTTTAATTATATATATTTAGTATTATAAATTTAAATAAATAAATTAGAATTTTTTTTAATGTTACGACCAAGAATCCACTGATATGGTGCCTCGAACTAGTTTTCCACATGACCTGAAGCGCACCTCCCCATATGCCAGAGGCTCTCAACTAGAAACAATGGTCTAATGGTTGTAAGGTAGGAAGAATATAACCCATGGATCAATACTAAATTTAGGGGAAGTAATAATAAATAATGGAAACAAAATATAGATAATGAAACAAAATAATAATCATAACAGATACCTAAACTGACATCAAATAATCCACCAAAGCATGAACCGACAAAGTCAAATTCAATTAGTTAATAAATAGAAGGTAATACACATAACAAGATTAGACTAGGAAAAATTAAATAAATAAAATACTCAAATCTAGTTTGAAACCCGATTATACACTTTTTCCCAAGATCCCATGCCAATTATTATTCTATAGTTAAGCAATGAAAAAGAATCACAAGCCTATTACTAACCTGGAGTCAGAAAATATGCCTAATAACTAATCGATGACCAGAACAGGGTGTGAGTAAAACCTATTAGGCCACCATTAATGGCATCTAATGAATATTCTATCGGAAAGTATAAAATGAAGTAGTGATCATGTGTTATAATAAGTTGTGAAAATAATAAAATTTAATACATGTCAGCTTGGGTTCTCCAATGAACACCTGACAGACTATACATGATTCAAACTAATACACAATTTCTATGGAAATTCCACAATATACACACACACACAAACACATAGATATGTATATTAAAATATATACTCATTGGAGAGGACCTAGGGCTTAAGACCTTGGTTCCCACAATAAGATATTATACCGGCCTCATACATTAAATATGGGTTTCCATGCCCAGTGATCAAAATGAATGAAAAGTGATTTCATTCTTAGTAGTTTCAAATAAATGACAAGGGACTTCATTCCCAACTATCTCATATGATTGATAATGGAAATCATTTCTAAAATTATCATATGAATGATAAAAGGTGTCATGCCCAATAGTCTCATATTAATGATAAGGGTTGTCATGCTCATAATTACCATAATAGAAGGGAACACCATATCAAAAATTTATAGTAAAGTATGGGAAACTCCATATCCCACAATAATCAAATGAAAAATAGGGAGAATCATGTACCAGTTAAGAATTTAAGAATAATGTAATCATACCCACTTAATAAAACAATCAAGGCCAATGAAGGTATTTCTATCCATTTATCAATAGGGTTATTTCATAAAAGTAATATAATAGTTAATTTATACAAAGGGACAAGCATAGTAAACTTGACCTATCAAAGTTCCATTAAAAAAATAGCTATTCGTTTAATACCAATCAATCATTTCATTTTTCAAATCAATTATAAGTGATAAAGAGGTCAATGTGTAGAATAATTTCCATACTATAATTCAATTATTTTGATTCTAATTGTTTTTTCCTAAATAATCATCAAGAATAAGAAAATTGATCAAGGACTAACTAGTTTATCCAAGTAATATAATTCATTTAGGAATCCCTCTAACAAGGGGAATCCTTAACACCCCCATGGGGTCATTCAGTCTTAAGACAAACAATGATCATTATGAGTATTTAATTATAACCACTATAAAGGGGTGGTCCAAGTTGAGGTCATCACCTAAAAAAATGAATAAGGGTACTATATAAAGTCTAAACATGGATTAGGTAATTAATTTAAGTCATTTCATATTTTAGGAGAAATATGAGGATTTTTTTTCATGAAACAAAGTTACAACATATTATAAACATTCTATAATTTTATGGAAAAGACATAGTCCACCTACCTTATTCTTAAGATGCTTCACCCATCCATTATCAGTTTTGATTCATTCCGAAATGAGAAAAATCACAAGAATTTAAAACTCTCTAAAAATAGGGCACATTAACTCGCCCAATGATAACATTTCTACATGAAAAGAAAATAGATAAAGGAAGTAAAAGGAATTATAGACTCATATCAAGGCTTCCAATGTAGCTAATGATGAACAAATTAGAATAAAAATAATGAAGAATCCAAAATGGGAAGAGTATATAGAGGAGGGTGAGTGAAGATGTTCTATTGTGTGAAAATGAGGGAGAAATAGATTAAAAACCTTTTAATGTTGGATGGTAGAATGATAATTTTCGCCTTTTTATGGGGTTCACCATTAGGCCACATGGTTAGGAAAACCATGAGCCAACTATGAGGTGGATTTTTCCAAAGAACCTATAAGTCGCATAGTTTCCCCACATATTTTACCAACTATGCACCAACCATGTGATTCTACTTCCCCAAGAATTTCTACATTGTACAGTTTCAGCACCCAATTAATTAAACTATGTGCCAACTATTAGAGTCTCTTAGAACCTTTGAACCATTTCACAAGGTTTTCTAGGACACCTATCACAGTTAATAGAATATTGTGACCATAAAAAATAGGCTGCAAGATTGTTCTGCATGGTTTTTACTAACCATGGGCCCAATCCTATCTCTCATGAAACTGAGATTTTAGCTAAAAATTCTCCTTAAACTCATATGGACACCCAAGACACCTCTTGGGCATTAAAACCCATCTAAAAAACACTTTTATGTGTTAAAACTCTCAAAATTCCATTCTAATGATTGGTTTATGTTTTGGATCGTCCATAAACTAAAAAAACCCAACCTTACTTGGAATCTTTGAACCCATAAAAAACATGGTACATTAAGACCTCCCCACCTTAGAACTTCTCATATCTAAGAAGTCTTGGGGGATATCTAAATAAACTACCTAACCTACCCAGGTCAGGAGTTCCCCTTAAAATGGTTAAGTTATTTTTTCAAATACCCAACTCATATTCAGGAATCAATTTAATAACATGGTATATAATCCATTAAACCTCAATAAAAATTTCAAAAATACTAAATAAATACTGAGACAGATCTTACCTGAGCCCATCTAACCTAAGAAAAAATCACTCCGTCATGTCTTTCTTCAACCATCTTATGTCACTTCTCACCATAGATTCTAACTTTTAAACGACCAATTTCAAATCATAGAACCTCCATTATTATAATTAACTATAGAATCCCATACTTAGTGTACTATAGATACTCATGGAAAAATTTATAAACTGTTAAACCTAATCATACTTGATGATACCATCCTTGGTCCTTGATTTGATCTAAATGGTCGAACTCCAATCGACCTAACTCACACTATTCATGCTATATTTTCTTTGAAAAGCTGAAAACGACCATTATACACTATTTCAACCCAATGGTGTTCCTAATAGAGTTCCTTATTTCACTCATCAAACTATTAGAATAAAATTAATTTGAACTTATTTTTTCCAACTATTTCTAAAATGCTCATCTCCAACAGTCGGCACGTTACAAAAACCATATTCTATATCCTTTTATCTCAAGGTTTATAGAGATTTTTTCTGACTATTCTCACCAAATACCATACTAAACTTTTGGTGACATCTCATTGTCAAACCATCTCTTGATCAAGCCTATATTGTGCTATAATTCAAACACCAATGAAAACCCGATCCAAAAACCTTGGATCATCACAAGCCATCCCTAGGCCTAATGCCCACACTCAGACTTCTCAAAGTCCATATTTTAATTTTACCTAACATTTTACAAGGAATATAGTCACACATTGTTCCATTTATCCTATAGTATACGAGATCGAAAATGAATGTCACAAAATGGATTTCCAAATCCCATGACCCTTCTCACTAAAGGGACACCCGCTACCGACCGACATCCCACTCCCCACCTCAAGAGAATACATGTCATAGAACTAATGAAATGAATTACTTATTACCATACCCTATTCCCTATACATAATGGCTAGCTTGGATTAGAACCCTATCAATCCTGAGAACTAACATAAACATCACCCATCACTCGTTTAAACTTCCCAAGAATGGTTCCCAATGCATTCACTAATTTTCAAAACATAACAAGGGCCACCACCCTTAAACAACCAATGGTGTACTATACACCGTACGTATTACCTTTAAACTGTCCCTTGAGTGAAAATATCAATGGGTATACAAATTAAGCTATAGAAGGTATTTAAAATAGATTGGTATATAGATGAAACTCTCTCAACATACTCAAGATGATGAAAATATATGAGTCATGCTATCCTCTAAACCAGGAGTACCACTTGATTGCATAAATAGGTGTGTATTTCTATCCTTAAGAAAAATACACATCAATAGGCAATAATTTCCATTTTTTTCAACACCTGACACCATGTGTCCTGATAATGTGTGTCCAGGTCCAACCATAAATAACTTTTTCATACCACTTGATGCAAATTTCAAATTAACCATCAATATGGGTGCTCCCTTTTATATTTATCTAAATCTCTTGGTCACTATGCCTATATGTGTAATATTGAAACCATTGATCCTTGGACCATAACTATCAATTCATAAACATTCTATATTAGAAATTTACCACATAAATCTAGTATGAACTAAACTTATCATAAGTAGAGGGTGTACAATCTAATGAACCCTAATTCAAGACTCAACTCATGCTCCCATGATTCATCCATAAAAAATTTGGGCGAGCTGTGCTACATGAAACATGAGTTATTAACATTCTAGGAGATTCCCTAAAACCCATCTCTAAAAAAATAACCCACCTATGCCATGATTTATCAATAAACCACATAAATTATTGTGATATTTTATAATTTACAATATAAATGACACAACCACTGGTCAACTAGGCCTGGATCCCAAACTATCTCACCCCAATAAATCCAGTCTCGATACGCAAGCACCCTTGGTTCTTACTAAAAAATCATAGCCATCATTATTACTATATCACGAAACCCAAGCACTAGAATAACTTAGACATCTATAAATAGAACAAGACTACCATTCTCATAACAACTCCTTAAATCCCATGTCACTCCACTCTATATTTGATCCAGGAATGTTTCTTCCAAAAACTCAAAAACTCTTATCTAAGTGGTCATGAACTAACTGCTCAATTTATTTCTATGATCACATCACTCACCACTAAGAAAACTTAAACTATTTCCAAAATTCTACACATAACTTTTTGTAACATACTTTAACTTTGTGAGAATCACATGAATCAATGTGCACTACCTCAATATCAAAACAAAACAACAAATGCACTATTTTTATAATTATAGTTCCAATGATGTTATACATCCTAGGATGCAATAGCCTATGGAATGGATTATACATAATCAACATTATCACACACTTATTTTAACTTGGATGATGACCTTTGGATCCCTCTATCCAAAATGAGGAAAGACTACCTGATTAATAAGAGATCGACCTTGCCCTTGTCATGTATAATACATTTAACTCAAGCATTAACCAAATCTTAGATCACCGAACAGGTAAAACTTACCAAATGACCAACCATCTAAAAAGGTGTCAATTTATAAACTAAGAGTCCTTTCTGAATCAAACAATAAATAAACGACTCTTAACATTCATAGGAAATCAGCTAAAAATTATATTGATTTCACATTTTCAATGGCGCTACCTCACCTAGGCCAACCCTTAATTTTTAACGCAAGGCATTGAATTGAAACAATAATTGTGCTTAAAATATTACTAGGATCTAATACCTATCAATGATATCAATTTAACATAAACATTTCATTGAAACCTACAACAAAATTTATGTTCCCATTCAAGGCATCTCTAAAGGAAAACCAAAGCTAACCATTACTTAAGGGTCTAAGATATTAACACCACTAGATGTTTTAATTAATACATTACATCATTTTTCATTTTTATAAACATTTTATAGGATTAGAAACAAGAAATACCAAGAACTAGTTAAAAAGTAAAACTGTAATAATAATTTTATTCAACTAGAGGCATGCATCATTAGGGAAATTATCTCATAATTACATTTTTAAACCATAATTTCTTATAAATATATTCTTTCAAATGGATTAGTTTATGAAAATGTCAATTCCAAGATATAGAGGAAAACCCTTGTTGTTTGATTAACCAGTGACTCATAATTAATTAATCTCAAAATAAGATAAAAGTTCTATTATCATTTAATGGGAATTAGTTCAATAAGAATCCACCATACATTTATAGATAACATATATAAGTGGATACTGACACCTTAAATAACTATCCCTATATATCACAAGTATACCCCCAAGTGGTTAAGTCCTAAATCATATAAAATAGTAAATATTACCTATGAGGGTCCCATTATGTCATACTAGGTTCAGTTATAAGGGAATCCAATCCTAGTTTATGGAGTTAGTGAACGATAAATTATAATTCACATCCCATTTAAGTGCAACACATTAATAGTCAATTTATCTAATATTTCAAACACCGTTAGTGGGTTTATCATTTAATAATATATTGTGAAGACTAACATACTTGGGTTAAGTGAATCATAGTCCGTAAGAAACAATTTAAATTTATTAAAGAAAAAAAACTTCTTATAATTTCAAGTTCTCTTCCATGAGTCAAGATTTAACAATTAGTTTATTTATACGTTAGTAAAAATAGTTAAATATCAATCCCCAGGTTATAATTTAAATGGAATTTTTAAGTTACAATTGTTATTCATCTGACTGAAACATTGTTTTTAACTTTGTTATCAAGGTATAACACATCCATAAGTGGTGTTTTGATTATATGGGTCACTATTCTCCAATTTATTAAGGCCTACAGACTTTTTAAGTTTTAAATTGGAACACATTTAATAAAAAAAACTAATGTTTTAACCCTTGAAACCAATGGTCCATGGCTCAAACATTTCATCAGTTAGTGAAATAAAATTCCACAAAAAAGTTATGTGTGAGAACACCATTTAGTTTGATGCATACAATTTATTTAACCTAAAATATACCATAAATATAATAAGTAATGCTATGAAAGATCAGAAATTATAATAATTAGGTAAAAATACTACGTTAGTAGGAAACACTATTATACAAGGTAAGAAATCACCCAAACATGGTATAAAATTAAGTATTCTAATGACATGTGAATCCTATGTGCTTGAAATAATGTATGAAAACACCCTGTATCTTGAATTATCAATCTAATAGGTAAATACCATAAATAAATAAAATAGTAAATATAATAAATACATCAATCATGGGAGGTGAAATAATAATTGGCTATAATAATGAACAATGTGAGCAACAATCCCATCTCTAGAAACTTGATCTTTACCTTATACATGGGTTGTCCAAACCCAAGAATGAGATATTTACCAAGTGTTGAGGCATTCTCAGCCCTCTATCTACTATAAAAAAGAGTAAGACAAAGGAAAAAAATAAATATCTGATAACACTTTGTAACATCCTGTCCTATGAGCCACTAATTTGGTACCCCAAGCCGGTTCACCACATGGCCTCAAGTGTGACTCCCCGTCTTCCAAAGGATACAGACTTGAAGATAGGATATAATGGTGGCACAATGGGGAGACTTTACACCCTAGATTAGTACTAAATACTATATAAGTAATAATAAATAAAGGCAGTGAAAGATAGACAATGAAATGAAAATAGTAATTCTAGTAGATACCTAGGACAATGATAAATAATATACCCATACATGTACATGCTAGTCAAATACAAGTACTCAATAAACATTTGGTAATACACACAACATTATTGAATCAGAAAAAGAATAAATAAATAAAATACCCAAATCCAAAAGGCACCATAAAGTCATGATCGGTCCCCATATCCCATGTCAAGTCCTAGTCCATAGTTAAGCAAGGATAAAGAATCATGAGACAAGTCCTGACATTAATTTAAGATATTTTATAGGTAACACTACTAGAAAAGGTACCTATAGCCATGGTTTTGAACCATGGGTATAAACCCAAAAATTATGGGTATAGGCTATACCGATTTTTTTGGGAACCGTGGTCAGTTTAGCCATTAGTATAGCTCTAAGCTATACCCAAATTTTGAAAATTCTATACCCATTGTTTAAAAATAATGGGAATAGGTGTATTCCATAGTGTCATTAACCCTATACCCATCATTTCAAATTCTTGGGTATAAGTTTTTAAAAAATCACCGACCGTGGGTTTCGATCCTTGGACAACCTTTATACAATTCCCACACCTAACAACTACAACACATTGAATTATAAGTATATAAATATATATTTACTTATATATATTTATCTAAACCATTTATATATGTGTAAAATCAGTGAAATAGGTGTTCCTGTGTAATTTTTTTAATCCCATGGATTTTTCCCACCTTAATGCAGGATAGCTGTACCCACGGTTTTGGAAAAAAATGGGTATTGGAATGACCTATACCCATAGTTTTTGGAGAACCATGGGTATATGTATTAAAAAAAACCCTATACCCATAGTTTTTTTTAAAAACTATGGGTATAGGTCTTGAAAAAACTCGATACCCTTGGTTTTTTAAAAACTATGGGTATAGGTTACAATTTCCAACCTATAACCACGATTTACAAAACCATGGGTATAGGTTCCCATCCAATCCCTATACCCACATTTTTTGAAAAACCATGGGTATATGGTCATTTTCCAATAGTTTAACAATCAGAAGCCCGAACAGGGTGTTATTAAAACTTAATAGAGTACCACCAATAATATGTCATACATGTTTAGTTAGTGTGTATAAAATGAGGAAGTATGAATGTATAATAATAATCAGTGAAAAAATGAAATATAAAACATGTCATCTTGGGTTATCCATATAACACCCTAAAGAATATACCTACTTATTCCTAAGACAAAATATCTCTATACATGACACCATGTGTGTGTGTATATATATATATATTCAAATATAGATTTATATACAGTTATATATTTACTGGTGAGGATCCAAGGCTTAATACCCTGGCATCGATAGTAGGATATTATACTGTCCTCATGCATTAAATAAGGGTGGTCAATCCCAATGATCTCAATGAATGATATGGGACATCATACCCATCAGTTTTGAAAAAATAAAAAGGGACACCATACCCAATAATATCATATGAATTATAAGGGGATTAATTCCCAATAGTCTCATATGAATGACAAGGTATGTCATTCCCAATAGTCTCATATAAATGATAAGGGACATAATGCCTATAATTTCCACTAATAAATGGGAAAACCATGTCTATAATTTATAGTAAATTATGAAAAATTCCATGTCTCATAACAATCAATCAAATAGTGAGTATTTTCATGTCCCAACAACTAATCATTTATATAAATGTCCACTCATTTAATTACTACTAATCATTTAATTTATCAAATTAATTAGAAGCAATAAAGAGTTGCAAGTGTAGACTACTTTCCATACTTATTTTAATTATTTTGATTATATTTGAAAGATACTTCATGAATGCCAACCATAAGGTAAATGATCATGGACTAAGTGGTTTCTCCCAACCATTTAATTCACTAAATAATTTCATTAACAAGGGGCATGCTTAACTCCCATAAGGGGTGGTTCAGTCTTAAGACAAATAATGATGATTATGAGTATTTAATTTATCCCACCCTAGGGGGGGGGGGGTGTGGGTTAGGTTTAGGTTATCACCATAAAGAATGTGTATGGGTGTTATAGAAAGTCTAAACATGGTCTAGGTAAACAATTTAATGCATTTTTTATTTAGGATAAATGAATAAAAGTTCTGTCATGTGGCACAATGTCAACATATTATAAACATGCTCTACTTTTAGGGAAAAGAAATAGACCACCCACCCAATGCTTAGGATGCCTCACCCATATATTATAGACCATTAATTCATTCCAAAATGAGAAAAATTGAAATAATAAACAAACAACATGAAAATAGGGAACACTAGATCACACAATGATTATATATCTATGGGTGAAAGAAAAAATAAATAAATAAATAAAAATTATAGACTCACCCCTAGGATTAGTACACACTTTTAAGTGATAAAATCAGACTAAAAACAAATAATAACCCACCATTGGAAGAGGAGATGGAGGAAGATATGTGTGGGGGTGCTTCTGGGTGAAAATAAGATAGAAATATGGTAAAAACCATTCAAATGTTAGATGATAAAAGAGGTAATTTTTCCCATTTTCAAGAGATGAATGGTTAGGCCATACGATTAACTAAAACATGTGAAAACTATATGGTGGATCTATCAAAATAACATCCAAGATACTTGGTTTCCTTACATGGTTTAACAACCATGTGCCAACCATGTGGTGCTAGTACCCATAAGCACTCTAACACTACATAGTTTTAGCGCATGGTTAAAAAACTATGTTCTAACCATACGAGTCACTCAACACCTGTACACCATTTCAATTGGGGATTTTGGATCCTTGCATGGTTTATAAAATTTTGTGGCCATTCAAAATAGGCATCACGGTTGTGCTTTATGGTTTGTACTAACTGTGTGTCCAAGACTTTCTATCCCTAAACTGAGCTTTTGAAGTGCAATGCTCCTGAAACTCAAATGAACACCTAAGAAACCTCTTAGGCCTTAAAACCCATCTAAAAATATCATTTCAAATTATTACAACTTCTATAATTCTTTTATGTATCTCCTTTTATGTTTTTCCCATCCACCAAAGGAAAAACTCATTCTCCGTTTGAATTTTAAACCCATCCAAAATACCAGACATTATAGTTTTATTATTATTTTATTGTTATTATATAATCTAAATTTTAGAGGGGATTTTAAAACATTAAAACTTTTATTTAATATTTAGGGTTGGTTCACAAGAAACTATCCCCAAATAATAACATTATTGTTATTATTATTCTTAATTTTAATAAATAGTTTTTAGAAGGTTTTAAATGAAAATTAAAATAATAAATTAGTGGTGGTTTAAATGCCCACCATTTTTTTTAAAAAAGTAAAAAAAATTATTTAATATTTAGTGGTAGTTAATCATAAATAAACTTAAAAATAGAAACATTATTGTTACTTTTTAAATTAAGAAATAAAAATTTTAGGGGTTTAAAACCACAACTAAATCAAACAATTATTGATGATTTTAAAACAAATTTTATATTTATTTAATTAAAAAAATTTGATTAATATTTAATAAAAATTCATAAAAAAATACTAAATAATAATAATAATAATACTAATATTATTATTATTAAACCTAATTTTTTAATTAAAAATTTAGCAGTTATTTTAAACCACAACTAAAATAGGTAATTGTTGATATTTTAAAAATCAATTAGTGATGATTTATAACTTGTCATAATTTTATTTTTATTTTTTAAATTAATCAAGATATATAGTTTGTGGTTATTTTGACTAAAGTAGCTTCAAAATACATCTTTAGCAGTAATTTTAGTAAAACCCCCACTAAATATAGAGCTTCATTTGTTAAAACAATTAGTGGGGGTTATAAAAATCCACTAATTTATTATATTAAAGGCGGTTTCACCAAAGATACTTCTAAATATTAATATGTTGATGATTTAGATAAATCCATTACAAAAATACATGAAAAAACAAATAATAGTGGTTATTAATAACCCCTAAAACAATTATACTTATATTATTTTTTACAGTTCCAAATTAGATAAATGCTTAATTATTATTTTTTCCAAAGAGTTAGTGGGTAATTATTTTTATAATTCATCTAAGGATAAATTGTTTCTATATTGGGATGCTGTCTTTTTAGAAAGATAATTTATTTACAAAGGAATTCGTTGAAGTATATTTGAACTTCATGAATCTCAATACCAAAAATATGTTTTTAATATTGAGTTTGATGAGCAAGAAACACAAAGGGTTGTGGAAAATTAATTGACACAATATAAACAATAACTTAGATGATATGTTAGATTTCATCAAGAAAATAAGAGATACCAAATCCTCATTTTTGATGATTGTGATGTGGAAACCATAGAATAAAATCTAATATCTTACCAAGATGCAATTATGAGTTTTGAATCTAATAAATGGTTATAAGAAAAATAATTTGAAATGGAATCCATGTACACTAATAAATTTTGGAAACCAATGTATCCACCTGAATGGGTATTTTCCATTGAACAGGATCAGATATTTCGTAAGAAGATTTGCATGGATGGTATAATTTTTATCTCTAAAGATGAATTCGAAAGGATCCACTCAAAACATTAGTGGTGAGGAGGAAAAAATTTACAGGGGTTACATTGATGGTAGTTTATATACTAGAAAATATGAATTTGGATCACAATCAAATTTTTTTATTTTCTTGAATAGTGGAGCTGTAAGTGTTATACGATATAAAAATTCCAAGAAACTAATAGTTTTTGATTATATAATAGAAGATAAATATATCATAGTATCAAATACATCCAAATAAGTTTCATGAATAATTTATTTCATTACAGAACTCAAGGTTGTCCCAAGAATCTTATGTCTAATTTAAATGAACTATGATAATAGTGGAGTGGTTTAAAAAGATATAGAGCCCAAGTATCATAAGAGACCCCATCATATTCTTCAACAATTTCATCTCATTCAATATATTATATATTGATTCAATATTAAGATGCACTGAGTTCCTATAGTGGATAATATTATAGATCATTTAATAAAGTCCCTTTTGTAAAAAAGTATGAAATCCATTCTAGTTTTTTAGGTATTAGATACATGCTTGATTTTCATTAGTGAAAGTGGAATATTTTTAGTGTTTTTACCCAAAATTAAGTCAAGTATTGTTGGATTAGGGAAATTTTGTACCATGTAATATATATTAATTGCAATGATTTATCATTATTTTATGTTATTTTTATAAAACATGAGAGATGATATGATAAAAATTCCAAGGAATAGATATCTATGTGTGTGTGTATTACCAGGTCATCCTTGATTAATGATCATCATACTGGGTCGTGATGATATATTTATATTAGTTTGAGTAGGATCACTTATATATATATATATTCAACTAATCACTCATGGGATATAAGTTGGTGAAGTTGTGTTCATATTTATCTTCTTAAATAACACTATATGGATTTTCATACATGTGTCATTGGTGTTACTTAAGTGAACATTGGTTATGGATCCTTTGACTTGAGGTTGTAAAATTAGTCCCATACTTGTAACAAACCATCTCAAATTTACCCTAAACCCAAGCCAACTCACCACTAACCTCAGGCGTGTTCCCCTTTATCACTAGAGGATACTAACATATTGTGGGGGATGACCTTACATCACAGGGGAATGTTTTCCCTTGAATATAGTCAATCCATAAATTAGATTTATATAGGCTTATAAAATAAAATATTAAAAAATATCCATGAAGTATAAAGGCAATTTCTATAAAAATAATATATACATCAAATAAAATCTATTACAATGAAATAACGAAAAAATTACGCTGGGCCTAAATGGCCGACATCATCCATAGATCACTATCAACCCATCTATGACCTCTATGTGAGAATTATTTGATGAAGATATTACCTAATTCTTATATACATATTATGTGTTTATATTGATATCATTTTGTTTGATATATACCTATCATATGGTAATAAATAGATGAAACCCCAACATATCATATATCATCAATGTGGTAATATCATAAGGCATGATTTAGATATATCATGCGAGTGCCTAGACTACCATATAGTATAATATGGATATATTATTAGACTATGAAAAATTATATTTCATGATTAACATGGAAGCATATGATTCATTAGTTGGTCAAAATTGAAGTGTAAATGTACAAGTATTATTCTATTGAAAGTTATCTTTATATATGTTTCATATGATGAAACTTTTGGGAGATTATAGATGCATTTTTGAGATAAATTCTTCTGCACTCAACCAAATATTTACAAAGGAATTGTAGATGGATGAAATTTCTTAAACATTTTGTAAAATTATAGTAAATTCCATGAATGACTAGGGAGTATCCCCGATGACTGAATGATCTAGAAGAATCCTTGAATCCTGTATAAAAAGGATTAAGTCCCTAAAATTGGCATCTATTATAATAACCCATGTATATTACACATATTGTTACATGATTTTCAACATAAATATCCAATAAACACAACCTTATAATTAAGTGGCCTAATTTATTTGGAAGACTATGTACATAGAACATCAAAATGAAACTAAATGATTTTTTTTATTTTTATATATATAATAATAACCTAAATCCATTTTATCTTCGAAAAATACATATTTTAACCTGGGAAATACATAAAATAAAGGGGTTAGCAATAAATACTAGTGAGGGAATAAACATGATAAAGAAACATAATATATGAATCAAATGAAATATCATGATATCCTGAGAGGAAAGAATCATGAATAAACATATGGAAGCATCACATCAATAAGATGTAGTTATAAAATCATGGAAACATAGAAATGAAACAACAATATATAACATGACATAATCATAAGTCATGGAAAACTGCTAAAGCAACATCACATAGTGGAAAAAGTCCCATAATAAATTATGTTTACTCCCTAATCCCATACATATCTCCTCATGATACATAAACAACACCCAATGCATTAGAGTATAATTTTGGTGCACCCATGACAATGTGTACATGTATATGTGTTCCACATAAGGAAATTATACACAAGGCATAAGTATAAGAAAACCAATGGAAATGAAATGTGTTACATAATCATGTATTATAACATAACCAAATGGAATATCATAATGAATTCCATGAAAGAAGGTTTTAAATAATTTATTTATTTCATAGATAAAAATAATTAAGCATATGAAATTAAAAGTAAGTCCATGTTAATTGAATACATAAAAAGGAGTTGAGAAATAATTTTGGAAATATTCCTTTTAAGTGGTGTTTTAGAAAAAAAGTGTAAAGAATCATTAAATATGGTAAAGACATAATAATTTAATTAAAACCGTAAATTAAATAAAAATGTTTGACATAATAAAATTGTGTTTTTAAAAGCTATGCAAGGTTTAATTTTTTTTTTCATTTATTGGTACTTGAAACGAGGAAAGTAAAAAGAGTAGTTCCCTTTGATTGGATATCCTTAAGAAAATAAATTGAGAAGGGAGCATGTAAAAACTATATATATGAGGTATATATGTGTGGTAAATATATATAGAATATATAATAATTAAATTATATGAATATTGAGATAAATTGAGGTATATATTGATACATCATAACCTAAATAAGATAGGGGTTTTAGAGATACCCCTTACATCAGGTCCATAACCATTCTTCAAATTCTGTTAACATCCTAAATAAGAAATTTAGACTCATTAATTAATAAATTCATAAACTTTACATATAAATTTGTTTTAAAATAATTATATTATTTTTATTTACAACTACTTTTATGAGATATCAAGTTTAATTTCGATGTTCTGAGGTCATTCATTCCATGTTTCCATGGTGAGATAACTTGTTTATAATTACTAAAGTTTTTTTAAGATGGGATTAATACTAAAAAATTAAATTAAAAGATATTAAAGTTCTTTTATAAATTGAAATGATCCTAGATATCCTTAATTGTTCCTATATAAGGATTGTTTAAATTTTGTCATTATATGGTTAGTTTGTTTTGGTGGTTTTACCAATCTTCATGTACTAGATTCATTTATATTTAATTAAATGATTATTAATATATTTGTAAACATGAAATAAGTTAAAATATACTTATTATTATCAAATTGAACAATAAAAATATTTCTATAAATATCCTTGAAGTTAGTGGATAAAAACATATTATGTTGTTCATGGAAGTAGGGAATCCACCATAATATAAACAACATTTTCTTTTTTTAAATGAAATGAGGAGAGAAAAGGTGAATGGTAGATATACCATTAAAAGAATGAAATTATTGTGTGTGTGTATATATATATATACTATAGTAGAGTATTTATTCTATGTTTGAAGTAATTTTTTGTAGGATAAATTGGAATTCAAATTAAAAGGCTCGGTTGAGGGAATTACCTTCTCCTTTGGATATCTCCTCTTGGGATTCCACTTAAGGAACCTTAGATTGGTATTTCTATGAGAAACATGATTAAAATGATGTGGGGGAGACATGAGGAGATATTTGGGAATATTTTGGGTAAGTTCCAAGGCTTAAAAGGTGTGAGTAGAAGGGGTGGTGATAGGTGATATTTATAAGGGGAAGAGAGGATATTTTTTGAATATTAGATTCATTAGTTTATTTTTTCTTCAAAACCACCAATAGTGTTGATTATTTTGACTATATACAATATTTAGTTCATTTTAGTTCAAACTAACGGTTTCTTACATCATCCCATATGCAATAACTCATGTATTTCAATTATAATGTTAAATACCGTATTTTGCCATATTTCACTATTCACCAAAAAATCAACTATTTTAGAAAAATATAAAAAATTATCCCCAACAATTTCTTGTGAGTGGATTCAAAAAATGAAATACATTTTATGAAATTAATTTTTTAAATATGATAAATTAAAGTTTTAAATAAAATCTTTATTTATTTGAAAAATACCAATATTAATATTATGATCAATTTTTTATCATTTTTGAAAAAATAATTTTAGTCTCATAAAATTATAATATCATTATAATAAAACATAATATTAATGTATAAAAACTTCTTATAAAAGTAAAATTTCTTTTAAATCATTATATTTTTTATACAAATAGAATTAAAACATTTATGATTTCAAAAAAATATAAACACTAATTTTATCATTTTTAAAACATTTATTTACTTTTATCATGATTTAAATATGTAATATTTTCATTTTATAATATAAATAAATATTATTTTACACTTACATAGGTGAAGATACTATTCTAACTGTAATATTACTATTCTTAATGACAAGATAACAATTCCAATGGTTAGATTACTATTCAAATGGTCAAATTTGTAACTATTATATGGGTTCCCTACTTTCTATAAATACCTTATATTTCATTCATTATTCATTCACTTATATTTTATCACAACTTTACATATATTTTAATTTTCAAGATTAATATTTCATTACTAGTATTCTTAATCATTTCTATAGTGTTGTTCAAGAGTGCGAGCATTTGGGGGGATTGATCAGATCCAAATTTTCATATTATAGTTATCTTATTTTCTATTTTTTTATTCCATTATATTATTTTCAATTATTGTAGATATATTTATTCTCTAAATTTTATTTCAAATTTAGTATAATAAAAAGTTTCTAGTTTTTATTATGTGTTGCATGTGTTTTTTATCACTCTACATTTCTAAATATGACACAATTATAAAATCAGAAGTGAAATTATATGGATCTAATTCTTTGTCATTAAATTTATGGTTTCTGGGGATTAACCTAAAAAAATATATCTTCTCCTTCTTCCTTTAACTCAAGATATATTAGCATATCAGGGTGTGAAGCAGAATTCCAACGAAAATTTAAGTGATTTGGGAAAGCTCATTGATACATCACAGAGAAAGGATCAAGTTGGTTTCTTCTTAGTGATCTTCAAAAAAATCAGGTTTGAAGACAAGATATTCAAAGAACTTTGGTTTAAGGTAAACCATTTGTTCTTCATTTTATATTATAAATGGTTCTGATTTCATAGTATAGAAATCTTAAGATTTAGGTTTCTAGATATTTTTTGCTACTTGAATAATTGTTATTTGATTTTTAAAATCCATTAGTGGTATCAGACTGATTCCAATCAATTTTATTATAAAAATAATGTTTACAATAAATAAAATATATATCACATTGAATATCGTTAAGTATAATATAGATTCCGAATAGTGGATTGTATTATGATATGTGATATCATAAGCTGTGAGAGGTTCTCATTATACGATAAAGGATATGGTAAATAATGAAGTAATTTAATTCCTTTGGTTTTCAACATACCATAATATATAATAAGGGTAATAGTATCACACCATGGAAGTGATATAAACTATTCATGTGGCTAAAAAGAAAGCATCGTATCATAGTTATGCTATAGGTGATATCATTAGATTCAATTCCTTGTCACTAAAGAAGATATCACATGCCACCACAACCCTATCCTTAGCCATTTTATTAGTTTTAAATTGTATTTTGGATTATAAGATTGAAATATCATAAAATATAAATGATATATCTTGATTATATATCACAGGATTTGTTTCACCAATCGTAAGATGTGATATCTGTTTTGAATTGAATCACATTATACGATATATCAATTTTTTTCAGATATGATATGAATGAAGAATATTATATTTCTTATATTTTAATTATGAACTTAATTTTATTATTCTTAAAATTATTATAAATCATCCAAAGGTATTTTTTAATATTTTTTTAATTTTTTAATTATTTGCAAATTAATTAATTATGAAAGGTTTGTAATTAAATATTTAATGTCTATGAAACATTTAATAAATAAAAATCCACAATAATAATTATTAATATTAAAATACCATTTATTTATATCACATGAATTATAATTTTGATAAATATTTATTATATAAAAATTATAATGGTAATTTAAAAAGTGTCAATAAATTAAAAATAAGGAAAAATATAATAGATTTTATATTGAATTATGAATTTTTCATAATTTTTAGATTGGAATGTTCAAATTAAAAGGCCTTATATGATTAAAATTTTAAAACGATATCAAAATGAGTTTTGATAACTTGATATATTCAAGCTTTAAATAATATTAAATTTGTAATATTTTTATTATATGGAATGATTACATAATAGATTCAAAATATAAAATGTTTTTATTTTGAATATCATATATTTGGGTAAAATTTATATAAAAGATAATTTTAAGGATTTCATATTAGAAATAAATATTTTTTATATATTTATTTAATTATGGAATTTCCATAATGCGTGGATAAATTATAAAGGGTTATAATTTATTAATTTTTGAATTGTTCATAAATATTCATCTCATGTCTAAAATTATGAATTGTTTATTTATTTAGTGTTATAACCAAATTTTCATAAATATAAATTATCTACATTTAAAATGAATATATTCTTTTATTTAAAGTGTTAAAAGTACTTCCATATTATCATACATGAATCTAAGGACTTATATGCCGTGTATGTTAATTGATTTAGTTTTATTCTTCAATGATTTTGGCTTATACTAGTTTGTAAAGTTGAATTAAGAAGTTAATTATTTTTTATATATATTAGGTGTTAAAATTGTGAGGGAATTGAGGTCTCTGATGAGTAAATAATTAGGGGTAGATGGAATTTGGGTTGGACCACTCATTGTCCTTGGATATTAGGCTATGTATAAAAAATTAGGGGTTGCATATTTATCTGATTAATCTTATTGGAATTATTGAATTCATATGATTTTATTACATTAAATGAATGGGTTTTATATACCTTATGAATGAGATGGATTTCAATATGTGTAAATTTAATTGGATTTTAGTTTGGGTTAGCAACACATGCTATTAGTTTAAAAAAATTCACACATCAATATGTTTTTAATATATTGATTTGGTGAAAGGACTATGATTCAACACTAAATCATTAGAATCATGAATACATGTAAAATAGAATACATGAGATAATATGGTGATATAAAAAACCCTTGAAATTATAAGTTTTAGATTCATTCCAAGGAAAATACATTTCATGTCCTCATTCATTCAACCGAGTAGGTTTTGAAAAAATAGGATTCCTAAGGATTATAATGTATAAGGCATGATGGAAATGGATAATCCTAAATGTTAGGTAATCAGATCCTATTGGGAGATTTGAGTCATACTTATCTAGTATGTCCAAAAATTAGTGTACCTGATGAATAATGTAATGAACCAACATAGATACCTAAATAAACTTGGGTATTTTTAATACTATTGTACAATGACTCAAGAGTGGGATAGTAAATTCAATTATTGTATTTAAACTTTTAATATTCACTCTTCAATTTGATTTATACCATATTTTATTTTTAATTAAATCTGAAATGGAATTAAATAAAAATTAAAAGTAAGAAAAAATAATTTTTTTATGATAGTTTGAGGTTGTAAATAACTTCCCCTAGTAAACTCCACCAATACACAATTTCGGTTAGGTGATTTTTATTCAAATTCTTTTCCAAGGGATCTCACAACTAAGTGAAAAAAATTTATACTTGATGTTTACAAGGCTACATGAGCTTTTACTAAGATCTCTCTCACAATAATTTTTCTCAGTCTCAGTCCCACACTTAGTAAAATAAGTTTTCACTTACATCATAATATGAAATATATAAAAATATTAATATATTTGAAAATATATAGTTTTGAACTTTAGAAATATTTTTTTGAATTTTCTCTATAGAATACACACACACACATATATATATATCCAAAGTGCATCTTTAAGTGGATAGATAACCATATCTTGATTTAAAAAACAGTACACAAAAATTAAATACCTATCATCTTTTCTTGTTTGATTTTAAATTGCACACCTAATCTAGAATTAAAATACGTATAAAATGAAATGAGAAATTGCACATTAATAGCAATTCATATGTTTATGTAAAATTATAAATCTTACAATGGATTAAACTATTGTATTCCTTCACATGTGAATGTATCGACTATATATATGTTTTATATTCTATAAATATATAATATATATAATACATATAAATGAACTAAATTAACAAGTTCAAATTTTTTTATATGTAATCAGGAATACTTTAAGCCTTTACATACCCTCTTTCTAGTAATAAATTCTTAACATAAACTCATCAAAAGTCTTTATAAAAGTAACGACTTAGATAATGGACCACTTTATAATTAAGCAGACTTTTCCCATGAAATATAAATGACCAATTCCCCTATAAAAATATTTAAAATTTTAATTTTTAATCCATACGATACATTTTATTCTATACATATATCATAGATAATAAATTATTCCTCTAAAACATAACAATAATACCTATCTTCAACATATAAGATAATTTATTTAATATATAATACCTTCCTTTCAATCCATAAGATATATGACAAATACATAAATTTTTACACATAGAGAAAAACCTTAAACATAAGATTTTATATGAATTAAACTAAATACATTAGTTTTTCTTATCCATATATATAATATTCTATAATTTTCTAACTTCTGATATGGAAGAAAATATTAACATTCATTAAATACATAAGTTATATATCTACATACATAAAATATTTTCCTTTGTGAAATATCCAATATGTAAGAAATATTTCCAAAATCCATTGAATATATACTGATATATACGTTAAAAAATTCTAGAATGTAATATATTGATCATCCAATTTATACTGAATACATAGTATATAATATTTGATTGACAATATTAAATACTTAGTAAAATTTTCAAGTCAAAATATGTTAAAATAAAAATAATAATTCCATATTTAAGAACATTAATAAAATTAAATTAATAACCTAAAATTCAATTAAAGTTGATTCATTAGTAAAAAAACAAGTGGATTTTTTAACATTAAAACATAGTGAAAATAAAGTTATTTTTTTACTTTATAACTATCTAACAATCTCCAACGTTTTAAGGATAAAAAACCGATAAAATTTAATTTTTTTTATCGATTAATCAATTATGAATAAGAATAATGTTATATGAATAAAAGAAATATTAGAATAAAATTATCTATTTTACCCTTATTTATTTTGATATCAAAAAGAAATTTAAGGATTAGGTTTAACATAGTTAATATGAAACACTGAATAAAGAATGGTTAGAATATAACACTAAATTGAATAGGAATTTTTCAACAACTTGTATTAGGAAATAAAAACTAAAATTTATAATTAAATTAAATATATAAATAAATTAATAACAAAAAATCATTAGAAACACTAATAATTTGGATATGGGATATAATTGTTTTTATAATTTGAAGGTTTAGGATGTATAATAGTAGGGTATGCTTCTTTTTTGGAAGGTTGAATGACTCTGATAAAATTTAAGGTTCACATGATGAAGAAATAGATTACTACCTTAAAGCTACAATATATTGAGATCAGACCATATTCCTTCTCATAGTTCACTCAATTTGTGTACCGATTAGATCTCTTTGTTGTATTCTCTTATATGTGCACTATGTTTTCCTAGAAAATATCCTCTAATTATGGGAATAAATATGAGAGTATCTTGATGAGACCATTGTTAACATGACTGATGTTATTTCAAATCAATGTTAATAACATGAGAGGTTAGGGGGAATAGATTAGTGTATTAATATATTTTTTATATTTCCATCTCCAATGATCTTTTTCTATAGTTACCAAGAACACACCTCTCTATAAAAATTAATATGAAGTGATAAAATAGAATAGATAGATATAAATAATTTACTTGGTTCACCCAAATTAGGATAATCCAATGAGAATGAAATGAAAATGTACTGATAAACTTGAAACAGTAAGTGAACTACATACCATGACAATTTATAGAATCCATACAGATTCTCTAGGATTACTACCCACCAAATATAAACAACTCACAACTCTAAATCACTTGAATAGATCACTTCCACTAAAATTTTTCTTCCTAATATTTAATAAAAAAGAGTGATTACACACCATAAAGGGTGTATCTATCAACTACAATTTCTTCCACTGAGGAACTCTTTGATCCACCAGAAAGATAAGCATTGAGATATCACATTATATTTTCCAAAAAAATCATTCAATTCATCTTATGTTCTCTCTTATCCAACTCTTCCTCTCCCCCTTTTTTTCTTAATTACCATACTTACTAATTTTTAAAGGGAATGATATCCCTTATATATTTTTTAAATATCTGAATATACCTCTAAATTAATCCTCCATTAACATGATTTAAAATGGGAAAATTCATTTAATAAACCTCTTCAAAACCAAGTCAACATAACTCATTTAATTATAATAATTTACTTCTGAATCATAAGTAATATAAATATAGAATTATTATAACTCAATACTATTATGATGTGAGTATCACAATCACTACGTGATCCCTATATTCTATTAAAATTATAATCCAAAACGGTAGAACCTTCACGATGTACCACTTTACATACTTTTTTATTAACATAAAAGCCTCCATTTTTATAGCTCGCACACAAAAGAGATGTTTTGGTTATAAATTAAAAATTATAATTTTTATAACACAAAATTATGTGAATTAAAATATAAAAAATTGGTAATTTTACTCTAATAATGATAACTTATGCCTACCAAGACCCCACATCATGATGATCCTCCATGTAATGGATGCCTTCAGATTGGAAAATACACTCAAATATTTCCTACTCTTTTCAGGGCCTAGTAAAATATCCAATGTAATGATGCATTTATTTATATTTTTCAACAAATGTAATAAACTTATGTATTATCCTTACCTCTATATCAAATAATCCAGTATACTAAGGTATACTTCCATATTTCCATAAAAAACTTCCCTCATGACATGATATATGCTCTCATGGTGTGAACTAATTTATTGGATTAAAATTAAATAGATCCGAACTATCATGAGGTATCTACAAAACATGATCTACTATACATGATTCCAACCTTTATAATAATATCCTAGACTGTATCCATGTAATTTTGTGACCTAAAGTGTCATACTGTGACTATTTTACTTTTCTTAGTGAAAAATTATGAAACCTCACACATGATTTTAAAGACAACTAATTTTTTTAAGACGGTTATATATATATAAATGTAACCCTTTTATTTTTCTTAGGAACTCATTTCATGACATAATCTAAGGTTTTATGAAAATTATTTTGATTTAAAGACCAAACTACTTCAATATTATTTCAGAACTTCCCTATTCTTTATCATGACCTTATTATATTAGTTGTATTACCTTCAATAATATTTTCGAGAATCAGAACACTAAAAATAATATAAAGGGATTGTTATTACTAACTGGTTAGTCATCATGTTATTTGGGAGGGTGTCAATATTCTGTTAAAGTTATTTCCCACTTATAATTCAGATCATCTATATATCTCTCATAGAAGTATTTTTAGCTACTAAAAACATTTTTTTCAATTTTGATTTTTATATTTCCATTAATTCAAGTAGTCGAGATCCCTTATTCTTTCCTATAAGCTATTATATACATTTTCTATAAGATTCAAATCTCTAAAAAAATCTTTATTAATATAGTCAAGTCTAGTAACATATCCCTATCTTTGAAAATTTCTTTGAGGTTTATTTATTTATTTCATATATTCTATTCAAACACAATCTATATAAAATTGATCTAGATTGTATTACCATTAGTTTTTTAATTTTTTAAATGGTATCATATATTTAGTTTTATATAATCCTAAAAATATTATAAAATAGTGTCATATCTTTTTTTTATTCCTCTTGCAATATAAAAATTCTAACATTTATTGAGAAAAACTTATAATGACTTGAAACAACTTTTTTAGCATAGGGAAAGATTCTTCAGATAGTTGAGGTGCAATAACAGTAGCTATGTTAATAGAGGGATCCTTATAAACTAGAATCTTTTTACCATTTCCTAAAACTTATAACTTTTAGGATTTAGATAAGGAATCCTATTTATATGAATTAGAGTATGAAGAATAAATATCCTCAATACTTCTATAATATTCCTCTGTCCATTTTCTTGAAATTGGAAATCACCACTCAATAGTGCTTCTCGTTTATTTAAAAAATTTATTATAGCCTCAGAATATCCAATATTTTACTATAAATTCTCCTTAAATTTTGATAAATAGTTATCTTCCATATTTATGAAATAATTAAAGAAAATTTTAACTACATTTAGATCATTATGATTTTTTCGATGTTTTTGATTGACTTGTTTTTAAAAGTTCAAAAACAAAATAGTAGATTATGTGATCAAAAAATTATTTTTATAATTTTGTTCCTTTAACCTAAATTGATTGGCCTTAATGATTAAATAATTATTAAATTATTAAAATATAATTAGATAATTTGTGACACATTTTATTTCATCAAGTTTCTTATTTTAAATAGTTAAGTCAATATTGGAGTTGAGAGAAGCCAATTTCTCTTTAATGGTTTTTGAATTACTCCTTTATTGAATGTTTAACATATTATAAAATAGTTTATTTTTACTTTACTAATGAAAATCCAGATTCTATAATTTCTATAAGATCAATTGTAAAATATTCTTCCATTCAAGTATGAAAATGTGGAATATTTTTCATCCTTTCTCACTGATTCTTCAATAATTATTTTAACTCATCAAAATATATTTTTGAAACCATTTGTGATTTCAAATCTTCAAAACTAGATTTTAAAATAAAATTATCTTTCCATATTTACAAATCATCTCTTCATTCCTTTAAACCAAACTTAAAATTAGTAATTCATATTAATATTTATTAAATTCATAGAAAATACCAAAGGTAATTTGATTTAGATTTTTATTAAATCCTTGTCCATCTTACACTATAGTTAATGAATAAATGTATTCATATAACACCACTTTATTTATTCTAAAAAATGATATAACTTTATGAAATTCAATATAATCATCTCATTTATCCTCTAGATATCTATTATTTTTAGCATGTTCTTGTTTTATATACAATTAATATCCTTTACCAGTATTTCTTTGTGGACTTATTAAATAGTTATATACATTCTATATTCTTATTTATGAGTATCTACAAGAAACTCATATTCATTAGAATCAACTCCAGATATATGTATTTCATCAACATTGAACTCAAAACATGTATTTAGTTTGGAAACACCCTGATTTCTTCCTTCCCTAGTTAACGATTCTTTAATTTAAATAAGAAAATATATGTAAAAATATTCAAATTCAGATAATTTTATACTAAATTAAATCTCCCCATCGATAACATTAGGTTCTCCATCATTTTATTCAACTTTTGATTCTTATTCAACCTCTATAACACCATCATTAACATGAATTAGTCAGATCACGAATACAATATAAATATACCCACCTTCTTCAATAGTCCATCTGACATGGTATTATTTTAATGACATCTAATATATTACAGCTTGTTAAAGTCAATTAAATTATCTCAAACAAGAGTATGAATTATTCCATGAGGGTAAATATTCAATTACTTCCTTGACTAAAATGGTGAATGTATCACACAATATACCATGTAAATTTATTTTATTTTCATCCAAAAGTAGGTATAAAATATAAATATCTTGGAAAATACCTTTCTCAAACTTTACCTCCCATTGGGAAATTCAAGTTTGAAAAAACATTGAATGGATATTATATTAAAATTATATATCATTTTGGATATTCTTCTTGATATTTATATTCCCAAAAAGGAATAACATGGGGTCTATAGGTATTATATCATTATCAATAACCAAATTCTTTCTGAAAAATAAGTTTCTT
Organism: Viscum album; assembly: GCA_963277665.1. NCBI lineage: Eukaryota > Viridiplantae > Streptophyta > Magnoliopsida > Santalales > Viscaceae > Viscum > Viscum album. The sequence continues at coordinate 932,520,680 of OY728137.1, forward strand.
TCATGTAGAGAGTGAAATTTCTCCATAAGTTTAACAGTTGTAAAATAAATTTCCTTTATATTTACCTTTTTCATAAGTGAATATTATGTCATTATTAACTAGAATAGATAATTAATGTAAAACCCTATGAATTATTTTTCAAAAATTAATTCATTATTTTTTTCATCAAATAAATAATCCCATCCTTGAAAACTAAAAACTCTTTTTAGTATAATAATCATAGTATTTAGCCAAGATAAATCATTAACTTTACTAGATAAAACTATTTTTAAATCATCCATTATTATTATCTTTCATGATGATAAGTAACCCGCATTTTTCCTATTTTATTTTAACTTGATCAAAGATAGGCATGAGGTTTATAGTATATTATTAGGAATTGAGAAAAAATTCCAAGGTTTCAAATTGATTTTTGGTTTCTCCCAAGGAAAATGATTAAATTTTTAAATAGAATGTTAATGTTGAAAATATAATACTCACTTAATAATACATTAAAACATAAGGAAATATATACTAAAAATATAATAAAAAATAAATATCTTTTAAAATATATTATATCCCATGACATAATTATTATATATAAAGAAAATATATTATGTGTTAGAAAAAATATATTACGTATTAGGTTTTGTAAGATTTTTAATCCCTTGTATAATAAAAACGGATCAATAAATAACATATAATAATTAATCTAAAAACATAAAATTGAATAAAAATAATAAAAATGTAAAAACATAGAAAAGAATAAACACATTAAGAAAAAATACTAAAATAATTTAAATTTAAATAAATAAAATTCACTCTTAATAAAATTAAAATGACTATAAGGAAGGGGATTAGTGAAAATATATAGTAATTGGTGTTAATATTAATAAAATCATTGAAAAAATCACCTTTTTTAGAATTATATCTTAATAAATGATGCCTTATGTCAATATTATTAAACATCAAATGGATCATTGAATTTTTTGAAATGGTTATAACACTTATGTTATAATATATTATTGGAACATGTTCAAAATTAAAACCCAAATACTTTAAAGTGTTCGTTATCCGCAACACTTGTGCATATTAAATTAAAGTTATTGCACATTAAACCTCAATAGTATATAAGGATTTTTTATTTATAAACTAATTAACTAAGGATCTTCCTAAGAAGAGTTGGGTTCTTAAGATACTCTTCTTATCTTGAATTAAACAGGCAAAGTCAGCACCAGAAAATAAAATAAAACCAAATCAAGAGGTTTTAAGAAATAGAAAATAAAAATAAATAGAACATTTTAAATACCTTGAAATCATTTAGATATATTTAAAATGAGAATCCTTAGGTTTTTCTTGAAATCTATCACAAATACATACAACAATCATGATGTTTGTTATACTGGTAGTTTGATATAAAAGGATCCAATTAATTCCTCTATATAACTTACTATCCACTAGTTTTCCAGCTTCAACCACATCAAGTTTAATATTAGAACTTATATGAGTTGAATATAATTTAATGCTTTCATGTATAAAACTTTTCAGTGAGTCATGTATATACTATATTTTATTTTTCACGTTCCCAAAGTCTTTCTAAAATATTTAAAAACCACAAAATAAATTCAAATCACCCATCATACTCATTTAAAACTTTTGTTGTATGATATTTGAAAATTAATTACATAATTTATGGTTATTTGAACTAAAAATCACATCATCCATATATATTTTAATAAGAAAAATATATATCTTAGATTTTATTAAAGTGTGTAGGACCTACCAATACTTTTGATAAGTCATTTGATAAAATAAAAAATAGGCCTCTCATACAAATCTTTAGGTGATAGTTTAAGACCATATAAATATTTTGTAATTTTGATTTTTTAAAAAAAATTATGATTTTAAAAACTAAAAGGCTATTCAGAATAAACATACTTTAAAATAAAACCATTTAGAAAATAATATTTTACATTCAATTTAAAGTGATTAAAATTCATATGATTTGTATAAGCTAAGATAAATCTAATAGAATCTAATCTAGATATAGGTGAAAATGTTTCTTCATAATCTATATGATTATGTTGATTGTCACCTTTAGACGCTAATATAACCTTATTCCTAGTGATTAATCCTTGATCATATTGCATAATTATATAAACCCATTTAGTCCCAATAATAGGTTAATCGTAGTGTTTATCAACTAATTCCAAAACCTTGTTCCACTTGAACTATTTTAATTCTTTTTTAATGGTAAAAGCCCAAAATTCATAATTTATGGATTCGTCTATAGTTTTAGGTTTAATTTGTGATCTAAAATTATAAAAATTAGAAATGTTTCTATAATTTATTATAGTTTTAACTTCGTCATCTAATCCACTAATTATAGTTTCTAAGGGTTATTATTTTAAGGTTATAAGATATATAAGTAGAATTATCTTAGTTTCAGAAATTTCAGGATTGGTTTTTAAATGAAAATGTTCCTCACCATCATAATTTTTAGTCTAAATAGAATTATTAAGTTTGATGTTATTTATAGAATCATCAAGGTCATTAATGTGAGTTGTCCTGTGTCTAAAGGGTCAATTTCTTAAAACTTATCCTGAATATATTCTTTTAAATATGATTAAATTTTTATTTAAAACCCTGTAAGATTTAAAAGTAGTATAATTTCAAATAAATATTACTTAACTAGGATTTGAATAAAATTTACAGACTATCCTTGGTGTTCAAGATAAATCTTGCATCCACAAACATTATTGTGCGATTTTTTTCTACTTATAATTTGATCAGTCTTATCATATAAAATAACAATGATTGAGTATCCCATGAAAATATATGAAATTTTATTTATTACTCCATATGTATCATTTTTTTCAACATAGATATCTTACATAAGATATTATTCCTCTAAAACCCAATAATAATACTTCTCTTCAATATAAAAGTTATTTTATTTAACATTTAATATATTCCCTTAAAATTTTAAGATATTTTACTAATATATATATTTTATAATTAGATAAAACATGGAATTTAAGGTTTTCTACGAATTTAACAAGATAGATTGACATGTTACCTCAAGTGAGCCTCTCGATTTATAAAGGATGGAATAAATAATAAGGTATATATAATGAACTAGTGGATATGATTTTCCCTATTTTAGAATTAATCAACTAAATGAATAACACACATACCATCACATTGAAATTTTTATATGACCTATCAAAAAGTTTATTCCAGTAGAAACTTTTATAACACATACCTAGTGAACACATGATGAACTATATAAAGGAACCTGAAAATATAGCATAACACATACCAAATCATCCATGAAATGCATAAATAGGGTAAAACTAGACAAAAAACAATATTATATAAAATTTTCCATGTAATCATGCCCTATGGGGCCAAAATGGGAGGAATCTGGGTGAAATAATCTATCTGAATGGATATATATAAAATTATTACAAATTCTCCTAATATCCCCCCCCAGAAATCTAAAATCCTCCACCATAACTCAACACTCCATGTGGAGTGTCTTCCCTTACTCTAGAAAACCAATGCATTGTAAAAAGTTGCTTTTTTTCCTTTACCTGGGTCACAAAAACAAGGACTACACTCATTCTAAATAGAACACATGTAGGGTGTGAGTAAAACACATCCAACTAGAGTCACCTCCTAACCTCATCCATACTATCATAAATCCAAATTTTCTATGTATGAATATAAAGTTTACATGTAAAACTTAAGCATAAACCTATAAATTGGGTACTAGTTAGAAATTATTCATGCTGATCAAGTAAAACTGTTTTTCAAATTGACACATAATATTGAGTAAATTTCAGTAACACTGAAATTATTTTCAGCCAAATCAACCAAACTTACATTGATCCAATATCAAAATACAAGTAAGAAACCTATCCACCATAAAGTACCTAACCATCAGAGATTTTCAACCAAATACCTCATCTATAAGAGGCAGTGTACAAACAGACACACAGAAACCTGTCACTTTTTAGGGAGTTTCGATATATAATCATCCTAAAAAATTAGGCACCCTCTTATATTATAATGGAATATATATATCATAATCATTTAAATATATGGACTCCTTCTTCTATATAATCCCCTTTACCTTTTGGTAGAAATTCATCTTATAGATATACATATATCTTCCCATGTGTTACCATCATACGTGTCTCAATCAAAAAAATTAAAATTAAGGCTCAACACCTATATATACCATATACATAAAAATAGGGACATAGATGTGGAATATCAAAATGATGTAGTTTCTGAGCTTAGTAGATGTTTCCTTTGGTGGTATGAATAACCTAGATTTTATTCTTAATTTACATGTAATCATTATTGAACATGATCAAAATATCATTTCTAATGAAATAATAAATTACTTGACTAGATTAAAATGTTGGAATCATAAGTTTAGGATCTACACATGTAATTTATAATTATTTTAAGAGAAGTTATATAATTACCTCCACTTATAATTTTTGTTTTGTTGATGATCTAGTTAACTAGTTCTCACTATACCACCATTATGATGAATGATACAAGTATATAATCCAACAAGAGATGATAAAAACATGAACCAAAATCTCTAAAATTCACTATAGAATCATCGGGCACTAGGTCTACTAATTCTATTTTGTTTTTTAGTTTGTGGTTGATCACAGTAGTATTCTTCTCGAAAGAGGGAATATTATTATTTGTTTGAAGTCTTGAGATAATAGGATTAGATAGTTCACTCATGGCCTTGATAAAGTATATCTATATTCATTATGAACACCAAAAGTGAGTTATAGAATGTTATATAATTATATATTTATTATGGAAGGTTTAGGGTTGAAAAATCACACAAATACCCTTACCTTCTTTATTATTCTTAGCTGACCCCATTTCCATTAATAATAATAATAAATATATTAACTAATTGACATGTTAAACATATTAATAATATTAATAAATATCATTTACATTATTTCCAATTAGACCATTAAGCTCATTATTTTTTCCCTCATCACCATTTAATGATCCTCAAATAATGACTAATTAATTAACAAATAAATTTCACTGCATTTTTCTGTGATAAATATATTAAATATTATATTCAAAAAAATTGCAAGTAAATATCCATTATCATTATTTAACTCTCTTATTATTTATATTATCCTATGATTAAATTATGGTGATCAACCAGACTGAATAAGTATCATTTAAAAAAACTAGTAAAATTCATTACTTGAGTATAACTAACATTATGAATACACAATGTGTATGAACCTATTAGCCTCATTTTTAGTGTCATTAGGAAAAACTAACAAAATTCCATGGTTAAAATCATGCAACATGATATTTCACCCATAGATAAAAAATTATTGTCTCAAAAACATCCAACCTCCTTTAAATACCTATTGTGTAATATAATCCCATTACTAAAATATCTCAAATCAATTTGGTTTCGTGCCGGTACCATCAACGTGTATGATTTATATCTCTTTATTTGAATATATAAAAATGAAATTTCCCACTGAACACTATGGCCATGTATTTATCCTGGTAGTTCCATTCCCATAAAAGGTCCTAATATATCATCTTCCATCAAGGGATATAAGGGATAAACCCTTTCTTACAATATTTCTTAATGAAATATCAATTATGATACACCCAATGTATCCTACCTATCCATGAGTATATGTCATCATTTTTTTATCAATACATCAAAGAAGCGAGTCATTAAATCCATTAATAAAAATATTAAATTCTAAGGATCAATACATATGTCTGTATATTGGAACATATAATGAGACATATAAATATTGATTTTCTATTGATGGGTCTATTCTCATAACCTCCTATTTTAGAGATTACCAAGAGTGAATATCATGAGAAGGTGTACGAATTTCTTACGTTCATCCTACCTCAGATTGTCTATATCATCTATGTCCTATCAGACAATATCATTAGGTCATAGAACGTGGTTCAAGAATAACATAATGAAATATATAGTTTCTCATCATAGAAGGGAACTGATATGGACTTTTAGAGAAACATATATATTCTTAGGACATTATCACAAAAAAATTTCAATAAGAGGTGCAATAATAATGCGACAATAAAAAATTCATTTACAATGAAAATATGTAATCAAGTACTAAACAAGTTGGTTCTAGGGAACAAACTTCAAGAAAAGAAGCCTATAAAAATTATATTCTTGATAGAGTCACACAGAAAGCATGGATAAATCATTATAAAATTAAAAATACAATCTATATTCAATAAGGATAAAATTATAGCATGGGTATTTATTTTATAACATTGAATGTTTTAAAAAAACATTACAATTAACCTCAACAGGGGGAAGCACTAAATTTTTCATATTGAGAAAAAATTTCAAAATAAAAGTCTATAATAAAGTCAAATTTGTGTTAGGTATATAGGGTATCCTTTTTAGATTTTATTAATTCCCAATATTATATCGATTAATTCTAGCATTATGATCAATGTATAGTAACCCAATATCTATGAGAAAATGTTTGAGTGTAATAAATACTTGATTATATTTTGTCAATTTCATAACCATGGAATTACCATAAAGAATATCACAATATGCTATAAAAATACATAGATCATGAAAATATACTCACACCTTTTATTTTTGAAATACTAAGGTATAAAGGAATACCCAAAGAAGAATATTCAAGGCACACCAATTATAAAATAATTATAGGAAAAAAAATTCAATTAAATTCAATTAAAACATTTTTTATTAAACAAATTGTGGATTAAAACAAAATTTGAGTCATACCCTAATATAATCCATGTACCTGTAATAACAAATCTATAATAGTATGAGAGAAATAAAAGGGGATTACAACTTAAGCCAGTGTAGATGTGATTTACTATTCCAGAAATGAAATGTATGAAGACACTGAATTATTTATATAACCCTAGGTTAGAAAAAAGAAAGGTTTAACTCACTTAAAGAATTAGAAAAAAATTTACATACTTGGGAGTATAATTACCTTGAGTATGTTGATTAATGAATCTAACCACCATCCATAGATAGATTTTTTGAAAGAACAAATTAGATCCAAATCCAAGAATGAGAGGAGGTGGTATGAGGATCTTACTGTTAATGAAGTATAAAAAATAGGAAAAGGTATAAAATACCTTAAATCAGTCAAATATGGTATCTCAAAAACACATAACAATTAATTTGGATGAATTTACTCCCCTAGGTTGAAAGATATTCAAGGGAGGTGGAGGAGAAGCTCTCAATAGAGTCCTTTGACTAAAATGAGATGGATAATCCTGACTTAGGAATAAGGGGGATGAAATTTAAAATTTTAATATTAAAAATTACAATTATTTAAAGATATTTTACCTAGTATTATACTATGTACACATTAAAATACACCATTTACCCAATGGAATTAGAACAAGCTAACAGACCACTTGGATCCTCACTGAGTAATCAGTACAAACCCACTAAGTACCAGATGTTTTTATAACACCCAAGGTCATTATTTCTTCCTCTATATATTTAAAAAAATAATATAATATATATTAAACTCTTAATTAACCTTAAATGATATCAAGTGGTTAAAAGTAAAAATTAAAAATAACCTATAAAGGTTTGGGTTTTTTAAACCTCCCCATTAGTGGATTCTAATCCCAAGAAATATTCAAATTGCCTATAGAGGGAAATGATTTGTCCAATAGTCTTTTATCTTTGATTAAAATTCCCAAATACCATCTAAATGATGAAATGTTTTCCATTATACTAATACCAAAGGTATAATATTTTCCATGACAATCTTTTTTTCTTATATTGACAAAAGAAAAAGGTTAGACCATGATGATACCATATGACTATGAATCTAAAAAATAATTGCAAACCACATGGGTTTGGTTAGGAAAATACTTACTTAATAATAATATAAGGAAAATAATATTTATTTCACTATAATATTTAGAAAATATAACATGTAATATAATTTCCCATGTCACTCCACGATCTTGAAGGTTCTAATGAAGTGAGAAGAAATTTTTCCCTGTTTTCTCATCTACGAGTGTTCCAATCAAGGGGAGACTCATAAAAGTAAATGATAACTAATCTAAAATTCTAAAGGTTATTATCTCTAATAAATATATTATTTCTAGATAATTTTATCCATTGATAACTATTTCTGGATCAATATCACATAATCTATCATTTATTGGACTATTCTTAGACTAATAAATGATGAATCATTAATCCCAGTGTGATACAATGAATAATGACATTATATAATTTAGAGTTCCTATAATTAATCAATATGAATAGATTGTTGTTAAGTATTATTATAGTAAAAATACATGAGCGATAGTATATCATCCTTATAGACTCCAAAATTAAAGATGAAAAATCATAACTTATTATCGAAAACCCTAATAGTATTTTATGAAAGAACATCCATCCAAGGGATACTTTTATATGTTATTTTCAACTATTACCTATGTTATTTTGTTTGAAATAATTTACAAAAATATTGGTGGACCTGAGTTCTTAGTTAGATACAATTCTAGATGGATTCCCATGGGGTTTCATAATATCCACAACATATATCATTCCTAACCCATTGATTAAGGATGTCTCCAAAATAGGCAATAAGTGAGTTGTCTTTATTAATGAAACAAAGTTTCTCATACCCCATCCTTGTATTTCATGTCACATTGTAAAAAAATCATAAAATATGTGATAATTTCATCACATTTCTGTCCAGTAATGGGAAGGGGCAGTAATCCACAAATTGGTTTTTGGAACTTTTTATTGAATTGCTAGAAGTTAAGACACCAAGACATGAATCTTGATATCTCATATTTCATTTTAGGGTAGTAAAATTTCATATTTATATCCAAATAAATCTTGTATATTCCTAGGTATTCTAGCCAATGTGAGGAGTTATACTTCCCACATATAGGAATGAACCTCCAATCTTCCATGGATATAAAGAAAAGAATCACAATCTGGAGACCATCATTATATAATTTTACCACCATTGATTCTATCTAGAATAATGATATAATCCTAGTTGGAGATATGAGAATAATTTACTCATTACACAACATATGATTGAATATTTATAGGATAAAAATACATTCTACCAAGAAATTTAGAGATATATTGAAGAAGGTAAACCAACATAGACCTAATTTTCTATTAATATTTAAATTTCTACACATTATATGGTTTAGTTTTTCTATTAAGGGTTTCACCTATAACAATTACCTTAGCGGAGGCCTAGAGAAGCTCAACATTAATGAATTAGAGATACTCAAACCACCAACATTTCCTAATAATTATATCAAATTTGAGAAAACATATTTGAGGCTCTTGGGGATTATATATAATACAAATTTCTCACCAAATAGGTAATGTATCCAACACTTTATGTCCCATATTGGTTAGTTCTAGATCACGGGTTAAGTAATTCCTTTCTTGTGGTCTTAATGAATTGAAACCCTTGGACACCACATGACCATCATGCATTATCATATATATTAGACCAACGAAAGAGGAATCATATTATTCTCTAAATCATTTACTTGAATATGGAAAGATAAGAATAGGTGTTTATGTAAGCCTCTTCTTCAACTAATAAAAAAATATTTCACATTATATTGACCAAATGATATTAATCCCTTTCTTCATCAAAGTGGTCACTATAGTGGTACAAGGGAGAAGACCTAAATTAAATCATTTTAATACGTAGTGATTCTTAAAAATTAAAAACCTAAAAAATGTTCTTTGGAACATCCCAAGACATCACTTCTTTCACTTTTTCAATATCAACAAAATTATATCTTGTGACACCTCGTGGTCTAGGAATTTAACTTCCTGAATCTAGAATTTTTTTTTTAAAGTTTCCCATAAATTTTATATTCCATTAAAGTTAGGAAAACCACATTAAATATCTTTCATATTATTATTAGGTTTGAAGAAATCCAAATATATCATCCACAAATACCATGAAAAATGAGACTAAGAATGGATGTAAAATCCTATTCCGAAGATCCCTGAAAACCATAAGTACATTAGTTAATTAAAAAATAATATAAAAATATTAAAAATTATTTTAGAGACTTTTTAAACTAATTATCAGAATATCCTCATGTCTCCCATGAATCCCATGATAATTTAGTCTCAAATAAATTATTGAAAACATTTTCCCCTTACAATTTATAAAAAAATCATCTATTATAGGTAATATGTATCTATTTATGAAAGATATCTAGTTAAATTTATAATAAAATATGAAAAGGAATATACTCCCATTTATTTACTGTTTAATATAATTGAATAACCCTAAGTATAATCACTAGTTTTAATAAAACCATTGGACTCAAACTCTTTAAGATAAAGTTTCAATTAATTAACTCTATCAGTTTCATTTGATATAGTGGAATTGATATTAGTTTAGTTCTGATCACTATATTGATCAAGATCTCTAGTTATGCTTATGAGAAAACCCTAAAAATTATTTAGAAACCACATCATGAAATAATCCAACCAATAGGGAAAACACTTCTATTATGTTTTTTAACCTCTTAAAGAACTAATCATTCCATCTGAGAGGTAATATTCCTAATTTGTTTCTAATTCCACTCTATTTTACATTCCTAATAGTATTATTCTCCCAAAATAGTGTGTTGGGTTCCATTAATATAAAATAATGAGACACACCTCTTATAAAAATCAATAAGTTCTTTGAATTGGGCCAACTAATCCATTCCTGAGATGAGATCAGATATATTCATATCTAGAGTATAAAAGTCCCAATGGTTCTTGAATCGTCCCATAATAAGAGGATAAGAGAGAAAATACTTACTTTTTTAACTTATTACATAAGGGGGTATAAATACTCACGATACTCTAATTTAGTTCCAATTTCATTCCCAAAAGTGACACCAAATGATAAAAAATAAAAGAACAGGAATCTTTGATATCCAATAAAGCATAGAAAATAGCAGAAGATATTAGAAAAATTATTCTCACTATTTAAGGACCCTCCTCTACATCGGTTGGTGACTACTTAGATAAAAAACTGACTAGATCTATCATAATGGCCCTATGATTTTATTCCATTACTTGGAAATGATCTCATTGACTACTAGACAAAACTTGTCTTATTATTACCCCATCTAAGACTACCTAAAAAGGGAAAATTTTATATATGATCCTATCCACTATGTTAAACCATTGAGGTCTGAATCTACTGGGGTTTTTAACCCACACATTAAAGTATATTGGTCCTATTAAATCTTTGGATATGACCAAACCTACCACCCTAGTATCACAACATTGGATCGTAAGAAAATTAGTCTTGGTGTGTCATACTTGACCACATCAGAAGCATAGAATTTGAGATCCTCCAAAACTGGGAGGAAGAGAACTACCACTTTTACTTCCTTATCAAGATCCTCCATAACCTGACACCTCAAAATGTCTCTTCTAACCACTAGAAGAACCATTAGTTCCCATAATGCTTTGGGGACCAGTTCCAACCAATACAACCTTCTTCACCACCTTAGAGAAGGTTGAGAGATTAAACATCACCACATGGGTTTGTAGTGGATCTGTAAATCACTTCACAAACCATATCTTTTTTGAATCCTCAACCACACTCATATAAGAGTTATGTAGAGTATATCAATGAATTTAGTGGTTTAATCCATCACTGACATAGATCACTGCCTAATATCCATAAATTCCAAATCTTTCAAATGGAGAAGAGTGTCAGCATATAACTATTCAGAAAATAGTCTTGAAAACCCTTTTGATTGATCCCATAATTCTTATTTTCCTCAACCATAACATACCTCCATCGACGTATATCCCATTAAAGTATAAATGTGGCTAAAAACCCAAAGGAATTCTAGAAATCAAGTACTTTAAAATATATGGTGGATATGATTAATCCAATCCTTTACCTACCAAGTAGATATTTTACACCCAAAGGTTGGAGGATGATGCAATTGGAATTCCCACATAACAATAGTTGTCATGGGTTAGCATCATGTATATGATTTTATAAATACTTAAAGCAGGTATATTAGACCCTTAAGAGCTTTATTATTAATAGTATGCCATTCAAGTTGAGCATATTTATAAACCCATTACTACATATTAGTTAGTGATCAACATAGAATCAAAATCAACATTAGTGAATAGAATCACATTAGATTAACTTATAGAAATGGGCAATTATGAATTTTCATATAAAAATTGATCATCAAATAATAACCCCAATCCTCACTCTCACAGGTCATTTTATTAATCAAGAGTTTTCATATATTTTTAAAAAAAATATTTTAATGGAAAGGATAAAACCAAAACTATAAAAGTGAACATTTTAGGTTTAGTAAAAAGTGTTTTAAAGTGTAATTAAATAAATTGAATTTATTATATGAACTAATTAATAATTAATAAATAAATAGAAAAAATTTATTTATTAATTAGATTTAAATTAATATTAAAATCTATTTTATTTGAATAATAAATTTAAATAAACATAGTCAAACATAAGATATGATATTTTTTATGAAAAATACCTACATAAAAAAACCTATTAATGATCCATGAGACTCATAATGAATGGAATATGAAAATGGATGGAGTCAAGCCCCTCAATTAAGAAAATAAAAGAAATAAAACGTAGATAAGAATGGGGTTTGACATGATATAAAATTATATCTTTCACGAAATGAAACATGCAAGGATACATCAGATATCATAATCCATACTATTATAATCCTAATAGTCCCTCTACTTGTACGAATCATCTTCTAAATAGTTGGAATAATTGTCTTATGGATTTCACCCATTATTATGAAGTGTCATCCTAGTCCTCATGGCGTGTTTTAGATGTGAATATTCTTGCCTTATTCTTAACTTTTTTTATAATAATCGATGAGAGACCTTCATCATCTTTTAACCTATCCTTAGTAAAAACATTCCTATAATAGATCTTTGATGATGGATCATTATCGTACATGTCTACCCATTTTCTTTAAATTTTATTCAATTTAAAATTATAGTTCAAACCTCTATAGTACAAGTACTTATAATAGTGGGGTCAAAATATTTCTTTTTTAGGTTGAGAAGTAATACTCACCTATATATATGGTCATTGTACCAAGGATTCCCTCTAATCGTTTCCTTAAGATGATTTTCCCAGTTTAAACCTTGTTTCTACTTTATTAATAATATAAAAATCCGTTAATGTGTTACCCTATCCAAGACACAAATAGATATTAAAGGAGGACCACCCTCATAGGAACCTAAAGTTGAAGCCCCTGTATTCTGTATACCATGTTACTACACTTTTATATTACCCTCCCACACACAATATTTTTTATCAGGATGTCCAGGACCCCCTGATGGTCCCCACAAGCATCCAGTACATTTTTTAGGTATATATATGGTTAAATTTTTTATCCTCAATAGTACTATTACTATATTACTCTCATTCCCATACCTAATATACCTTAATTTTCTATAATACCATTTTGAAATGATATAAATGAAATAAATCTAGATTCACATAATACATCAAGCACAATTACCAATCATTGTTGGATAGAGTAAATTATAAGGGATATATGATAAAAAAGTGGGAGATAATTTACTATATTTTATAATGAATCAAATGAAGGAATAACAAATATAAAATCACACCAATTTTTTTACAAGACCCATGGGGTCATTGAAACTAATATACACTTGGGAAAATATCCACCAGTAGACACTGATTCCACACATTTCAAGTCAACACGATATAAAATAGCTTGATGAATATGCATATGTAGAATAATATATACCAAATAATCTATGTAATATACCGAAATGGAAAAACTAGTGAAAAATATACTTTACAAGAAACGTGTCAAAAAAGCATTCCCTAAAGAGGAAAAATGGAAAGACTCTAGGTGAAATACTTTTTCTGAAAGTATAGAGATAATCCTACTCCACCTATTCTAACATCCACTAAAAACACTAAAATATTCTACCCTAACATTAAACTCCATGTGCAATTTCCTTCCATGATCTAAAACACACATCCCTCATAAGTTGGCACTTTTCCATTACTTACGTCACTTAAAACAGGGTCAAACGTATTCCCCAGGGAACATGTGTTGGGTGTGGGTACATATTTCCTGATGGGAGTCACCACCCAACCTTATCCAATGAGTCATAAATTAAAGTTTGAAATACATAGATATAAAGTAATTAGGGAAAAAGTAAAAATAATCAGTCTATCAATAGGGTATTAGTAATAAATTAGTCTTGTTGAACAAGTAGACATGTTATTCAAATCAAGCACACAAAAGAGGGAAAATTGGAACAGTACCAAAATTATTTTCATTTAAATCACCCAAACTTAATTAACGATTTACTTAGAATCCATGTAGGGTAACTGTATGACATAAAGTAAATTTTTATTGGATATGTCAGACCAAATCAATCCTTTATAATAGGTAGTATATATATATATAATCATCCTCCTAAGGATTATCTAATCATCAAACACAGTTGGAACTGTATCTCCTATCTCACTTTGGAATCCATTTTCCCTTTTCAAGGAGATACCATATATAATCATCCTCACCCAAGAGACATAACCTCCACATAGAAAGTAATTTATATATATAAATTTAAAGTAATCACACACACACAAAATACTTATTCTTTATGAAGACCATATCCCTTTAGTGATTAATTTATCTTATAGATATACATATATCACCCCATTTTTTACTAATACACAAGTCTCGAGCCATAAATCACAAAAAAATGATCAAAAACTACATATACCATACATGAAACACAAGAATACACTTTTGTAATATAAAAAGAAGCCTCTAAACAATAAATTTATGATATATTTATAAATTAAGTTTGATAATATCATTATAAAATCCAAAATACAATTAAAATGATTCAAGGATAAAATTATATCATGAGCATGTCTTTTATAACATTTAATGGAATAAGGAAGAACTATAATTAAATTCAACTTGGTGAAATTATTAATAGGTAATATTAAGAATAAATTTACACTCATAAGACCATAAGAAATTATACTTTGTGTTAGGTGTATAGGAAAACTATATCATAGTTTATTCATGATCAACATGTGTATCAATTACTACATTATTTGATATAAATTTACAGTAACCAAATATCCTTGGGAACATGTTTGAGTGTAATAAGGATATGATCATATTATTTTGATTACGTAACCATTGAATTATTATATGATTTCCCAAACATGTTATAAAACTATATGTATCATGTAAAGTGACACACACCATGGACTGTACAACACCAAGGTATAAGGGTATACCTAAAGAATCAAATTCAGGGAATAATGCTTCAAATGAAGGAATAACTAATTTAAAAAGAGTTTAATTAATGCCATTTACATTATTAAAATTTTGGATGAATATATAACTAGAGTCACCTATCACAGTTCACCATGCCCCTACAAGAGAAGCACTATAAAAATATGAGAGAAAGGGAAGAGAATCACCCACCTAATCTTGTGTGGTTGTGAAGTCCTTTGTTTGGAAGGAAAGGAATTCAACCATAAACTTACTATTGGAACCATAGGTTTGGCCAAATAAATTTTTATCTCATCTATCTAATCAAGAAAAAAAATTCCCATATTATTGGGAATAAGCTTACTAAGAGAATGATGATTTTGGACCCCATCAACCACCCATAGGAAGGATAATCTAAATAAGAAATTAGATATGAATCCTAGAAGTATTTTATGTTGAAGGATACTCTTCATTACAATTAGTATAGTAAAAAAACACGATAAGGGAGATACTACTCTATATTAGCTGAATATGGACTCCCATGACCATATGATAATAAATATAGATGAATATCCACAGTTAGATTGAAGTATATCTAAGGAAGATGGAGGAGGAGATCTCAAGGGAGAATTCAGGTTGAAATGAGAAGTATAATCTTATATTAGGATTAAGGGGGATTTAATTTGGGGTATTTAATGTTCAAATTATCCATCACTTAATGGATTTTAATAAAGAGTCTACCAGTTACGCACCATAAAACACTGAGTAACTAGTGTATTTAATAGAATTCCACAAACCCCTTGGACTCTTTCTTGGTACTCGGTACAAACCCACTCGGTACCCAGTGCATCTGTTACACTAAAAGTCCTTCTTTATTACACTATATATCTCATAAAATCCCCCAATTCGTATTAAACATAGAATAAACCAAAACATTATTTTATGTGTCTAAAATTAAATGATATATCTTGTGTTAAGATTACCGGGGATTTAATTTAGAGTATTGAAAGTTCAAATTACCCTTTACTTAATGGATTTTAATAAGGAGTATACTAGGTAACTGACAAAATACATTGAGTACATAGTGTATTTAATAGAATCACCAAACTCCTTGAACCCTTACTGGGTACTTTGTATAGACCCACTAGATACCCGAAACTTCTACTACACTAGGGGTCCTTCTTTGTTACACCATATCTCTCTTGAAATCCTCCAATCAAAATTAAACTTAGAATAAACCAAAAAATTATTTTAAGTGTATAAAATTAAATGAGATATCTAACCCAAAAAATAGATCTTTTCATATAACTTTTATTGAATCCATATGATGGATTGCGATAAATATTTAATAACCTAACTATGAATTATTCATATCAAATATGAATGAAATAATCATATACCTATATATCTCTGTGGTTATAGGAAATTATGAGTGTTGTTGTGGATTCTATAAATTTTTTTATTGTTTTGTCACTAAGTATATCATAGGGGAGAACCTAGGTTGTCTCTTGTGAGGAGACTTACTATTGATAATTGAATATTATAATTAATATTTTTATATTTTTAGTATTTTATATTTTATTAAAATAAAAAGGTAATGTTTCAAAAAGTGTGTGATGAATATATTAATATGAATTCAAATGAGATTCACAAAAATGTAATGTGGAAGGAATACATGATTTTTCAGACAAAATGAATTGAGAAAGAAAAAATATTTCTTTAAAAATACCTAAATAACAAAAAATAATTCATCTAATATAACCATACTTCATTAATTAATAATCATCCCTTTATTTAAATATATTTAATTATCATACCCTCAATTTTTTTATCCCCAAAAACTCTATAGAAATTAACACGACCACAAATATAGGAAGAATTGAACCCTAGGATGACTTCACAACTTACAATTGTTGCAACCTGATTTAATTGTGGTCCAAAAGAAAAATTATGGTTCATGGAAAATTAAAGTACTATATATACCTTGAAAATGATATTTATTGAGTTTTGGGATTAGATCATATCCCTAATAATTGATACCCATGTTTATTATATTTGGAAATCTATGTTTTTAATATAATGATGCACACAAACTTGACCTCACAAATTAAATTTTCATCAATTAAAATTTTAATTTTTAATAAAAATTAATTGATCTTATATTTATGAATTAAATTAGGTTAATCAATTTTTTAAAAACAAGTTAAAGGAGGATAAATTAGATCGATTGTAAAGAATAACTACTCTTCCTTGTGTATAGTTGTCATTGTAGAAACAATTTGTATAAGCTATGGGATGAATGGGTAAAAACCGACCTCATATATACTCTTATATTCCAATGTAAATAAGTGAATGAAATTATAATTAGGATATGAGAAATTTTATTTACAGGAGATAATATTATAATTATTAAAATAAAAAAAGGAATATGGAAGAAGAAAGTGGAATCCACTTGGAAGTGATCACTATGATCACATCTTCTTTCTCTCAACTCATTAGAAAAGTGGAATGGAAAAAATATCTTGAATGATAATTATAAAATCCATGAATATAATTACTATAAATTTGAATAAAACATTTTTATTGAGGAGTGTGGAGGCTAGGTTATTAAAATTTATAAAAAGTGATATTAAAAAATAGGGTAAAAAATCCATATTTTTGTGTCAGATCTTTTACTCTAAAAATAACCAAAATAAGAGAGTATAAAATTGAAATAAATATTATATTTTGAGTATTATAACTTTATTAAACATTTAATCCTAATCCAATCTTGTATAAAAAATTTATACTCTGATAATTGAATTAAGGTTTCGATTGATAATACAGTCTAGTGCTCACTTCTAGGACCATTATCACAATTCAAAAGTGTGATCTATCTCACATTATTCAAAAAAAGAAATATGTATCCCATGATGTTTATAGTTCTTTTATAAAATTTAAAACTAAAATTCAACACAAATAAAATTTTAGAATAAAAATTATAATGTCAATTTGAAAGGGATATATCAAAATATCCTTGAAATTTTGAAATTGATGATCTAATTATAAATATTGATTGAAATTTCAATTAAAACTAATTTTGGGTGAATTAAATTAATTATTATAAATAAAATATTCAATAAAATCATGATTTATCATCTTACCCACACTTACCCTTTGTAGTTATAGGAAAAAATAATTTAATATCCATATAAAATTCGAAGAAAATTTAATAGTTATGAAAATTTCCAAGATATTTTACAAAATAGATTCAAAATTATATCATCTATAAAAATCAATTTAATTAAATTTTATTCTATCACATAATTTTTTTCAACCTCAAGAATTCATCCATGATATAATGGTAACCTACCACTAATTATAATCATAGTTACTCTTCACTGATGATAAATGTAATATAGAGTTGTTCTCATACATCAAGTACATGCTCCTAACCATAGACTTTCATTGAACCTAGAATACCCACCCTGTAAATAAAACATATCAACATAAATCATGGGGACATAACAATTAGGATCAAATGACATTGAGTTTGTGGTTAGGGAGTTAATTATTTTAAATACAATAAATTTAATCATGTGGTTAACTATTAGGCACATTTCTTAATAATACACAATATTTTTAGGGAAATGTCATTTTAAAACAACGAAATCACCCACTTTCCCCAACTTAAAGAAAAGTCTCATAAATATGGAAATAATAATAGTGAAATAAAAAACATATTATCTTTCTTCTCTTTTATTTATTTTTTTTTAATTATGTAATTAAAAATAATCTCACACTCATCTCGTAACCCTTTTTTGATCTCCTAAAAAAACTAATTGTAATATTTATTAAAATATTAAAGTTCGATATAGTGTAGTTTTATATATGCCCAAGACACAACCCATTTAAATTATTTATTTTTCCTTTTTATTTCATTTTTTATATTTTTCATATATTTTTTTGGATGGTAAAGAATGGAATATAATGGTAAATACGTTATGATCCTCTACCGAATACATAATGAAAACATCCCCACACTTATTCCTTAACATAAATATTCACCTTCCAATATATAAAACCTATACCCTATAATTAATCCATTAAATATATTTATAGAATCTAAGATTAAGGTAATAATGATAAAATAAAAATATAATATGGTTTTACCCATCAACGTCAATTATGGAATCAACAGGCATAAAAAAATATACCAATATAAAGGTGGGTCTCAAGTATTAGGGATTTAAAACAAAAAACACAAAAAACATATTAATGTTACATTGTTTAATTATAGTTCTAACAAGATACAATGAGTGTTATAGGAAAAAATTGGATTTCTAAAATTCCTTAAAGGATGAGAAAAATATTTTGGGACAATGTTCCATAGACATGGATTTCAAAAATTGGAAAAAAATCATAAAAATTATTGACAGTAAACTTCTAGGAAACTATTTTCATATAAAAAATCATTTAAAATTCCATTTTTTCAAAAATAAAGTCAAATATATCAAAATATGTTCATGTTTGAAAAATTATGATGGATATTTTATGAAGGTGAGAGTTCTTAAAAACAATTCAAGAATAAAAATATAAGAAAAAAAATTACACGTAAATTGATTAACATCAACTCCCTCACACATAAAATATTAATTCACCATTTTTTATTCAAAAATGATTTCATTATAATTGAAAGAAAAATTTGATTAGGAACTAAACAAGTCAAGGGATAAAGGAATGATACAAATTGGATTATTGGTAGCAGTGACACTGAGTTTAGCTCCTAGGAGCCACACATTACAAACCTATCACTAAAATAAAAACATAATTATTTTATTGAGAAAAGAATAAAACAAAATAAATAAAAAGTGAATATAAAATAAATGGTATAAATCTTAGTTTAACCCCTAAGTGGGTACTGGGTTTTGACTTCCCCTAAAGGTAGTACCAACTATTATCTAAAATCTGATTATGAGTGGAGTTTCCTTGAGATAAACTAACACATGTGGATTCTACCAATATTCATCACATTAAATTTTTTATTAAGGTGTCCAAGGAACTATTGAGATAGATATATACCCAATACAATAAGGTATAACTTGTATTATGGAAGGTGGAGAAAAAATGGGTCCCCCTCTTCTTTGAACACTACATTATTGGAATCTTCTATATTCTATAGGTCTTGATCACTTTTTTTCATCAAAAGTTTATAAATTGGGAATGTTATAAAATATTTATATTTTAAAGGATTTTAAACATGATACATTTATATAAAATCCTCTCCCTCAAAATGTAAAACTTGTGACTCAGTTTTTTTAGGAAAACCACTAAGCATTCTTTGACATAAAATCCCAATATCATCTTATCTCGAATAGTTACATATTAAAATTATTGATTATTATATAGGGAAGTTTATAGAATATATAAACATATATTCCTAGTATAGAATAAGTGATAAGGTGATTCCAATAAATATAAATCAAAATTAAGTGCATCTAATTATTATTTTTTCCTTTAAGTGAATTGGACACTAATTGTTGATCTTGAGTGCACACTTATATGATATGTTTCATAAGATAGGTAATTGGATGACCATATTATGTTTCATAAACCAGTAAAATCTATTCTTGGATGATGGGAGAAAGTTAAAGATAATCTTATGGTTCCTCAGTCACTTTTTGATAAAACTCTAGGAAGTAGTAGGAGAACATAACTAGTTCCATGGACAAGGATTATAGAAATTGTTGTATGAAGTCCTTTTTGAAGTCCTAAATGAGACTTTGTAATGACCTATTTCCACATTTGGATTTCCATAATCCCCTCACCAAAAAGGAAAATAATGTAACAACCTCATCCATGCTGGTGGTGAGTTTAAAATTTCTTTTTTATATATTTTTAGAAAATAAAGACACATTATTTATAGACAATGAAAAGAAATAATTAGTTAATTACTAGTTGGATCCATTAAAATGGTTCTAATTTTTTGATATTTTTAATGTATGATCTCAGAATATTTCATTAATTTTTAACAAATTATAATATAAGGGATTAATTTGGTCATCTCTTTTCAGGATCCTTACCATAGGTCACTTAATATTCCAATTCACTTCACTATATTTTTTTACTCTATATTTTTTTAAATAAAATAGTAAGGGGTGTAATTTTGTATGATACATATATTAATATAAATAAAAAGAGAGTCACAAGAAATTTAATCAATAAGGAATACTGAAAATATTTTTTGGAATAAATGATGGGATTATGAAAACAATTTATTTTAAAACACAAAAATGAAAATACATAATTGATATAATATACCCCTCGCTTATTCATTCATTATTTAACAATTATTTAAAACAATTTAATTATGATCCCATAAATTTTCAAATCCCCTAACCCTAAAAACATTAACCTGTCCATAAAGATAAGAAAAATTAAACCTTAGGTTGACTTCTGGACTTCTAGTAGTGGAACCCTTCTTTGATTGTGGTCTAAATCCATCATATGTTCCATATAAAACAAGTTAAGTATATCAACCCTAGAAATTATAATTATTGAGTTTGGGATTAGATTATAAACCTATTAATTTTTACCTAAGTTTTTTTTATAGTTTGAAATTTAAGTTTTTCTTTAACGATTCATACAAACTCAATCTCATGCATTAAATGTTCATCAATTGAGTTACTTAAATTGTAATACTAAAATAATTGATAATATTTTAATGAATTAAATTAGGATAATTTATTCAAAATAAATAAATGAAGAAATTATAAATTTGATCATCTTTGAACATGAAGAACTCATATATGGGTGTAGTTATCATCATGGTGGTGATTTTCATATGAAATATTTTGAAAGGGTAAAACCCAATCCCATATAAAATCATAGATTATAGACCATAGAATTGAAATAAATAATAATTAGTAGAATAAAATATGAGTTTTATATGAAAAATATATTATAATAATGAAAACCAAACAAATGAACATGGATAAAGAAAGTGAATGCCTCTTGGAAGGGATCCTTACATACACAAATTACTTCTACAAATTGATTATAAAAGTGTAATGAAACCAATATAAAAAATAATAAATCTCAAATCCATGAAGCTACCTCCTCTAAAGGTGAAAAAAATATTTTCATAGACCGGAGAAGAGGCTAGTGTCAAAAATTTATAAATAAGTAATGTAAAAAATAATATCAAAAAAAATAATTTTTTACAAATATTTGACCATTCAAACAACTAAAATAAGAGAGGATCTAGTTGAATGGAATATTTATTTTTCATTCTTCTAACTTGAGTAAAAATTTCATCCAAATTAAAGGATGTATGATAATGTTATAGCCTAATTATTGATGTAAGGCCCACATTGAAAACTCTAGTCTAGTGTTGACTTATGCTCCCATTATATCAATCCAAATGTGTGATAAAACTCAATGCATTAAAAAACATTCATTCCAATATTTTTTAGAGATATTTAAAAAAAATTAAATTAAAAACTGACATATATAAAATTTTAGAATAAAAATACAAAAGTGTAGATAAAAGTTAAAAACTAAAATTTCTACGCAATTTAAAAATTCAGGATCTAATTAAAAATTATAATTAAATCATAATTTAAAAATAAATGTGGGAGAATTAAATCAATTATTATCAATAAAGTATTAAATAAAATAATAGTTTTTTTGGAACACTAAACAAGAATATCTGCTTAATGAATCATAGATCTGGGACCACTAATTGGTTTCATGGATATTTAAAGGGTCTATAATTTTAGTGGGATAACATTTTGTTAAATTCATTATTAAATGAATATAAAACATGATAATCATCTGAATAAATACTATGTTTTAGAGATAATGGAATCATCATCATTAAGTATAAATTTGAGTTTAATTATTTAAAGTGAAAATATTAATAGAATAAATTTCCTTTATTAGTACAAAAGGTATAAGAATCATTATTATGATAGAAACAAAATATTACTTGTTAGAGAGATACCATCCAGAGTAACTACGCATAGAAGTTATTCAACAAGTGTATCTAAATGCTTATGAAAATAAAAGATGAATTGAATTGAGGTTTCAAAGTCATTATTTATATGTGAGATGTTTGAATAAAATTATGTCTCCACTAATGTGATCAATATGATTGGGTACATTAATGTCTTAGAGAGATTAAAGGGTTACGTTAATGACTTCTCTAGATATATAATTCATTATGTAACTATAATTAAAAATGTTAAGACATTGTGAATGAGTTAAAAAAAGTTAAATATATTTTCTAAAAATATTGAATATAGTTGAATTGGGATTTACATTTCTAGGTTTTGGTACTATATTAACTATAAAAAATGGTAAAAGTACAAATTGAAGGAAGATTTTTTTTGAAGGATCCTGCATTAAATATTCCAATATCTAGTCAAAATATTTAAAACATAGGGTAGTGTATGAAAGGAGGAGAATTACTTCCACATACCTTATTACTAGAGGAGCAATTTATTGAAGTACCCAAAGGGTCGAAGGAATCCTAGTAGAGAGTCTACATTAGTTATAATATTATGGAGATCAATTCTTAGATTTTGAAGGGTTTATAATCCCAACTGTATGTTTTATCTGTGTTTTAAATATAATAGAGTTAAGAATTAATGTATAGCTGATTGGTAAAGATTAATGTATGCATTAAAGAAATGAAGAAATGTTTTTTCTCATTGAGAACATTGATCCAAGAATAAATTTAAATATCTGAAGGATCTAGAATAAATATTTCATATTTTCATCTTATTTTATCTTATATGATAAGATATATTTGTAGAAAAAATATTTTTTAATTTATAGTACATGATGAATTGTTTGATAAACATGATTATATTTGATCTAGTTTTATAAATTATATTTAAAAGGAGGTAAGGATAAAAATGGATTATCTTGGTTAAAATAGTTTATCTATGATCTTTATTAAATTATTAGGGAAAGAAATCACACCCAAGTCAATGGAATATTTTAAGGAAACATGTCCTCTTTTCGAAATAATTCTAAAATAACATAGAATACCATATAATATTTAATTATTAATATTTTTATATTAAAAAATACATACTAAAGTAAATAAGAATAATTTACTAACAAAATGGAAAAAATGTTAGTATGGAAGTGTTTAAATGAAAATGATATTGAACATTGAAATATTTATAAGTAAAAAATTTAATATACTAATATAATTTATTTATTTATGAAAAGGAGAGGCTGGTTTCCCATCCCCTAACAATATAATAGGGGCCCAATAAATGAACATAACTATCTAGGTCATTAAAAAAAAGAGAGAGTTCTAAGATTGGAAAAAATCATCTCTTAAATCTTGAACATTGTATTATGGATGAAGAATATCATATACAGGTATGAAAAATAGAAGGTCAAGCCTAAACGGGCCATGCCCATTTTATTTTCACTAGTTTTAGCCTATTTTATATGATGTAAAATATTTTCAATTATGAATTGTTTTTCATATAGACCAAGAAAGCCTATGGAAAAGCCAATTGTATTCTTTATTTTACACAAACAGAAACATATATTTATATTTTTATTATCCTTATTCTCTTAAAGAACAAATCCACTTTATACCTCATGTCATGATTAACCGTCACAACCATGCTCCCTATAAAGATACCCCTACTTGGTTGAAAATGAAGGAATATTGATAATGACCCCATGAGTCCCACTTCAAGTTGGTCCCAGGTTGGCGACATGTATCAATGGTTTAAAAATATCACAAATAGGAGACATTACCCTCTAAGACAAATATAATATATAAATTGGTTAAGAAAAAACCAATAAACCCTATAATATGATATAAAAGTAAAAATAAACCATCCCACAATGCATGTACAATTTCTATAGATAGAAATAATATCCTCTAAAGTTATTTACCAAATGATAAGTCTTATAGTAGTGAATGGAGAATACCTCGACAACAAATCTTGTAATTTCAAAATTGGTCTTCAAATTCCTCTCAGAAATCTAAAAAATTGATTATATATGTAGAGTGAGAATAAAAATATACTCAATGCGATCATACCCAAGGTCTCAAATAAATATGTGAGTACAACTTGCTAATAATCTAGTGAAAAAACAATAGAACTAATAAGAACTGAAACAGGTCAACTAACGAATGCAAGCCTCCCTATGGATATATATGCATACAATATAGTAATGTTGTAATCAAGAATTACAAGTCACCCCACTATGTATTCCACACTGATTTTTCAGTCTCATACCCCAAAACCGAACATCCTATACTCCCATCCATTACATACATATCACTTCTCAACAGATATAATTTACAGACACCTTTTCCATCACATCACATATTTCCCAAAGACACTCAGGCCATCACACCATGTATCATAATATAACTAGGAAAATATGGTATTATGAAGGTGTATGTAATCAGCATCATTCCCAACTACCACACATGACCCCACCACACATCACATCATGTAACAACATTATCGGATCACATCTCACCTGAATACACATGGTCCATTACACCATATATCACTTGAATACACCCATACCACCACTAATGAAGGAAGAATTGAGAATATGGGATATACATCCATCTATATCACCCCCAACATGGATTTTGGGAAGACAAAAAAAACCAAAAACCTTTGGGTTTTTGTAATGTTATCCATCTTAGGTGAGGCACGTATAGAAAATAACATAAAATAAATGATATATAGATAGAACACATGGTCCCAACAACTGCACTAGTGTACAACAAAACACCACCATCATACCAAACACTAATCATCATAACCGATACTGCCACTATATGAAACACACCACACAACCTCCACAAAATGCCACACATTTCCACATTCAATTAAAAAACTCACCATTTATTCATATCTAAAACCTATTAATTTATTAAATTTATTTAATCATACTAACACACCTAATTTTTCATCCCATTATTTATTCATTTAACAACCCCTAACATTAAATATTTTCATTAAAAATTGTTCCATGTCTAACCAATAAACTAACACAACCAAACCACACAAAAACTCATCCTTCCAATGTGAACCATTTCAAAAACACCACATCATCCAAGCCAACACATTGAAAAAACCATCCACATCAACCAAAGCACATCACCACTACACAAAACAACCACCACACACCTTCCCACATTACATCCCATTACAACCAACTACATATCAGATCATACCCCCTTCACACCACCACTACACAAGACAACCACCACACACCTTCCCAGAATGAATCCCACTCAAAAAAAGCACATCACAGATCATAACTGCCAGACATCACCACCACACATCACAACAAAAAAAAACCACATTATACCCTATGACAACACCATTTTCACCACTACCCTCTTATTTCACATCCCATACAGTCACTAACACCAATTAACAACAACCCAAAACACACAAGGAAACACAATAAGAATAACCACACATCGCATCACACCTCATCTTCCATAATTTATTTTCAAAGGATTTAATTATTTCAATTCTTTATTTAGAATATGTATCATCACAAAAACTAAATTTCTATTTGTAACCAAATATTATCTAGATGTACATTATTTATCCATTTTTTCAATGTGTGATAAAAAACAACACAATAAGGGTATCACATACATATATTCTATAATATAATCTAGTTTTCCAACATTTATGATTTTCCTTGTTGGTAAAAAGATTGTATAGTATCATCAGTAATTGAACAAAATCCACAAATAATGCAATTACTCCCCATCCTCATCAATTTTATATTTTCAATTAATTATCACTATAAAGACAACTCTTACTATACACCCAAAGGAAGGTATAAGCATGAAATACCCAGATGTAACGTATAAAAAGGTAGAGAATGAGGATTTCCTACCTCAAATAATATTTCCAATTCTCACTGCATATGATAGGAAAAACAAAGAGAAACCCAAAAACCAAAACCACACTAAGAAACCCTTTATTAACGTGAACCACACCAAGGGATTATTAAAATCATATCATAAATACACCCTTATCAAAAGCAACACCACCACAATGAATATTTGAGGGAATAATGTAGGGAAACAAGGGAAAAAATGGAGAAGAACCTACCTCATATCACCAAAGATCAACTTCAGGAACCTAATTATTAACGCGGGAGGAGAGGGGATGGAAGATCCTTTGAAATAATCTAGGGTTCACCCAAAACCAAAAAGAAACTAGTGAATATTAAGAGGGTTCAACGAAATTAAACCCTATAAACAAACTATAAATAATGTATTTAATATGGTGTTAATTACATATTAACATAATGAATTTATATGGGTCTATAAAATAAAAGATTTGAACCATAATATAGGCATGAAGTCACCATATCTCAAACTTTTGATGAAATACAGGGTGCCTAAGCATGAATTTAATACACATCAAGAATCACCCTTTCATGTCATGAATTTGTTTCATGCACTACTCTACCACCGTGTACAATCCATGAACCACATGATAAAAATGACATAAAACACATACTAATGATGTTAATTTCCTACAGCAGTTCTACTACAGCTCCAAACTCCTCCAAACTCTCATTGAGGCTCCTAAAACCACCTCCAACCAGTAAAACATAAAATTAACATGCTAAGATGGCATGAACCATTACTTTATATATCACTCAAATGATTATCTTCCTTAATAACTAAAAACTAATCTAGAAAGAAAGATAGGGTCGAAATAACCACCCCATGTGATACCTCTTGAGGATCTCGTTACACCTTAAAAACAACCGTAAAAAAACTAAAATTTCTGTAAACACCCCACAAAACCTCATAAACATACATTACTAGGAACTACACCACATTATACAACACCATAAACAAGAGATAACTTTCCCACATAACCATCCCACAACAATTTCTACCTCCACACATCCCATGCCAAAAAATTTCACAACTAACACATAACACTACCCTGAGCACAAAAATCAAGAAATTTCATATCTCATATCAAGGTATTATACACCAAGACACCATGACTCTAAAAAATATGAAATAGGGGATTAATCATCCACACAAAATATTCTTTAGTTGATCATGGATCTCTACTGGTCACTCCATGAACAACATATCATCCTCGATATAAAACTCTCCCCAATATATGAGGTGGGAGTAATTGTGAAGATACCAATGAATATGTGACAAATTAAAGACATTGTGGATCATATATAGCTGTGGTGGGAATGATAACCAATACACCACCATTCCAAGAAGCTCCAACACCTCAAAATAGTCAACGATTTGGGATGAAATCTTTCCCCCCTTCCAAGCCTCCACTACCCTCGTCAAGGAGAAACCAAAAAGAACACTTGTTATCCAACCTAAAACTCAAGGGGAATCCACCTATGATCATAATAGGCCCTATAATGGTCCTTTTTCACCCTCAACCTTTCTAAGACTAACTATATCTTCTTGGTCATGATCTGCAGCCCATAAGGACCAAGAACTATCAACTCCCAAACCTTTATCCAGCACACCAAAAAATGATATAGTCACTCATAAAATGACTCAAATGGTCCCCTACCAATGGAAAAGTTATATATGTTGTTTTATGTGAACAAAACTAGAGAAATATGCCTCATCTAAAATCCACTAAAGTCCAAGACACAAGCTCACAACATATCTTCTAGTGTATAGATGGTTCTCTTTGTCTTCCCATCTGTGTATGTTTAAAAATCTATTCTAAGGTGAAAATGTGAGCCAAAGAAATATTGAAAACCCCTCTTGACTCATGAGGTTAAATGAAGATAATAATTAGAGATGATGGTTATCAGTACCCAATGAAGGCTAACCACACCATCCACACTCAACTCATGGGTTTCCAGAAAATGATTTGACTTCATTAGTCGGTTCATAATCAACTATATTACAAACCAAACACAATGATACTAGGATAATTGAGTGAAAAATTCATTGTGATTTCTTCCCATTTCTACTCAGGTACATCCAAGGACAGCAACAAACCTCCAGGAACATAATGCTCCTCTTTTACTTTCTTTCAGACCATAAACATTGACACAAATCCTAAAACTGATTATTTCACCCTTGAACCTAAAGATATATCATCAAGATACGATTCATCTTGGTAACACCAAGATTAACCACTAAAGGAGATCTATTAAACTCATGAATAACTTCATCATACACTTCCAATGGAGAAAACAAAATCCCCTAAAACAACACTCGATTCTAACCATCCTACGACTATCCCTCCAAAGAATCACTATAGAAAATATAATCAGCGATAACTTTTGATTATGAATCTCCCCACTAAGAATCATTGAAATTTTACATCAAGTACGAATCTAAAATCTTCTGATGATGAAAAACTTGATCACTACTGTCTCTAACATCAATATACATCACTGCAATACCATCCACCCCTTTCCAAACACAGAAATACTCTCAAACCCCATACCATCGATACTTTTGACTCAAAATATCATAAAAAACATTCCCCTTTATTGGGGTGTAATTGATATAAAAAATAATAATACAAATGAAACTCCATCCACATCCAATGGTGTAGATTCAAATCATACTGAGAAAAGAAGAATTCTTGGATCCAATGGTTTGTGAAAACTAAAAATTGCTCACTGATGAGGTAATTCTACCATAGACTTAGTTTAAACATAACTACTAATAACTCTAGATAATGGGTGGAATAATTATGTTGATTGGAACACAACTATATAAACCCATAAGTAATCACATCACTATTCTATATCAAAACAAATCCCAATATCGGAAGAGTTTCATCATAGAAAACCTCAAATATCACACCCTCCTTAAGAAACTGAAGCACTAGAGAACTGAAAAAATTATCTTTCGAGTAACCAAAAATTTCATAAAATTTATTAGTCCACATAAATGCCATATCATTTCTATTCGAAGACGTCAATGAGCATACAACCATAGATAAATCAGACACAAAACTATGATAATTTACGACCATATTATGAAAAATTTGAACCTATGCCACATTAAAAGGAGATTACCTAAAAAAACTACCTTGATCTTTGATGGGGTTGTGGATAAATGATTCAAATTCACCATATATACAATATAATAAACCTCTAATGTCTAGAACTTACACTTGGATTGCTTTTAATAGATTTGATGGAGTTGAAGGACCTACAAAGTAGCTCCCAGATGCTCAAAATGATCATCATCTGACTATAAGTAGATCAAGATATATTTAATAAAAATAATATAAAACAAGTCTTAGAACTCACAAAATATGTATTTCATAATCCTCATGAACATGAATGGTGCATTAGTGACACAAAACCACATGACCATGAACTCGAAGTGCCCATACATACAACTAAAGGCTACATTAAGGTTACCCTAACATTTCAACCTCATTCGGTGATATCCAGAACATAATTAAACCTTAAAAAACTAACTTGCTCCTTTCATATTGATGAATATATCATCGATACTCAGAAGAGGGTAATAGTTCTCGACAATTACCTGATTCAACCTCTAGTAGTCCACTAACAAACTTATACCACCATCCTCTTTCTTAGAGAACAATGAGGTATCCCCCTAAGGAGACACACTAGTTTATATGAATCCATTATATATTGGATAATACTATTGTATCCTAAACTTACATAGATCTATAGGAGAAATTAGATTTGGATCCATCAAAACCAGATACGCACCCAGTTGCAACTCTATCCCAAAATCAATATCAAGTTAAGGGTTTTGGGTTATCAAATCATATTGGAAAACATAAAAGAACTTATATATGACCATATGAACACCCAATTCACAATTTTACACTGACAGATGTGCCATCTAATATAAAAAGGTTCTTTCCTACCTCCCATCCGGTAACCTCACTTTCCAATGAGCATTACTCACTATCCCTCCACATCAGAAAATGAAACTTTCATTTAGATTTAGTTGATGAATGTGCGTATAGAATATAAAACTTTTATGATATTGATAACATCATATGAATGTATCTACAATAATAATAAATCTTCCACTAATTGATTTTTCCCTATCACCAGTATTCACCCCTAGTACAGATCAAACAAAGTAGTCTAACCTCCAACTGACATATATAACATTAGAGACACTAAAATAATATATATATATATATATATATATTTATCCACTCCCAAAGCATATAAATAATTAATATTAACAAAGTAATGTGTGGATATTAAATAAAACAAGACATAATAAATGGTAAAAGAAAAATTGAGCATACCTATAACAACATCTGGCCTTACTGATGCCACTACCTCCAATGTGTGCATCTGACAATCCCCAACTCATCTAACTCTATATTTTAAACATCTACGATTATGATCAGGCTTGGGAATCTATAGATGGGTACATAATGATGCTTAACTTTACCAAAACCATCTTACCTCAGATGTTGAACAATTTCCTGTGGTCCCTGTTACTAAAACTTCTATGGAGGCAACTGATACTACCACTACATAAAAGGGGCATTAATTCCCTTCTGAAATTGGAATCCATGATCATTGAGATCCTGATACTAATATTAAAAAATTCCCTTTACAAGATTAAAATGAAAACGGGAACCCCTAGTACTTAATCAAGAGACAACTTTCCCTGAAGTGAAGGAAGGTATGTGTTGTGGTTGGTTACCCACTTGTCAAAACCCTAATTTTCTAAACACCCATATACCACTACCAAAAAATTTAATCCTTTAGATGGCCGACTAGACACTCTCCCATGTGTCAAATACCAAAGAAATAATCCACTTTATAACCTTTTACTTCTTCTAAACCTATAGTAATGTAGAAATTATAAATGGGGTGAATTAATTACTAACCACTATGGACAAATCCCCCTCTAGACATCGTGCTCTGGACTGCTCATCTAGAAAACCATCTGGGGACAAGTAAAAAAGGTCCTAAAACCTGGTCCCCATATCCCACACATCTGATCTTCCCTACTAAATGGAGATCAAATCCTTCCCCCTTTCTACCATTGTCCTTGATGAAAAGAACTCTGAACAAAACTCCTTCTAAAATTATGAACACAACACATATTAATATTTTTAGTCACTGAGGTATAATGTCCACCACTGGCATGCAATTTTGTTTAATTGACTAACTGCCAATGGAACATAGAACTTAGTCTGATATAAAATCATATTAAAATATATTTCAATCTCCTCCAATTATCACTCCATATCTATATTAATGAAAATTCCCTCATACTTCCCTAAACTCTGTTACTGAAAAGAAAAAATCCCTCTTCCAAGCCTCATACTCCTCTATCAGTTAAATCTAATGATGATCAACCATATTATCCTACAGAACCAAAACCACCTGATCTACTCACATAAGATGACTTAGAACCATTCCTAAAAATAATGGAGGAACCCTATACCCATTAGCATGAAATTTTATAATAGGTTTATTTAATGTATTCATTTTGTTTTATCACAATCACCCAATTCATACATAAACACAATCAATAATGATGATTGTACCTCTCCTAGGTCTCTACCCTATAAACATGTCTACCTGATATGGTCATCAAATAATATTAGAGTATGTACACTAGATTATGGGTTCCCCTAAAATCCTATACCCAATATGGTCTCTCTATCCACCATGATCAACTAGCACTATTTGAAAACCAACACATGCGATCCTTAGATTTTGTAACTCAGAAATCCAACTTATCTATAAAATAAACCTATAATACCACACTATAATTACCCCTATACCTCTAAATATATTCATCTTGGTATGAATATTAAGTAAGAGAGATAATTACCCCTGGTGTACCTCCACCAATAGGCCCCGATTTAATGACAAGAATCGAGGGTATAAAAATTACTAAATGGGAGGAATTACCATCTAAGAAAAATATGAATATAAGATGGGATTAGAATCCACCAAGGAAATAAAACATATGATAAAAAAGTATACCAAAACCACCCCACATTTCATATATAATTCCAATATAAAAAAAATAAAATTCTCTAAATATTTGTACCAAAAGACAAGTACTATATTAGCAACTCAACAAAATTTCCACAAACTAAGCTAGAAATGTTCATCTCAGAACAAAAATACATCCTAGAAACCTGAAAATTAGTATATATATATATTTTGTTCATTCAAGTATTCTTAGTAGGATCATACACAAATTATTAAATATACATGTGAAAACAACATGATAATGTGCCAATGAATAAACAATAGAACCAACAAACACATAAACATGTCATCTAAAAAATCCTAGCCACACCATGTCTCATTAAGTAAATCATATATCCAATATAGTAACATATTAATAAAGAATAATAAGGAATACCATTACTAATTACCCACTAATTTCCTTCTCTCACAGCCTAATGTTGAACCCCCTATGCTCCCATCCATTCCATACATATCACATCGCAACAAATATCACCTGAAAACACCTGGACAATCACATCGCATCTCACCTGAATACCCCAAGTACATCACACCACATCTCATCACATAACTAGGATAAATGGATATCATAAACATTAAGAACATAATCCTCATTCCCTCCTCCTACTGTACATAATACCCACCACACCTCAAATCATGTCACAGTCTCATCACATCATATCTCACTTAAAGACACATGTTTCATCACACAGAATCTCACCCAAATACACCTATGCCATCACTTCTAATGGAAGAGTGGGGAAGATGGTATTTTTATCCATCCATATCAACACCAACCTAGATGTTAATAAAACACCAGAATCCCAAAACATTTGGACTTTGGAAAGGTTATCCAACCCAATTGGGACACATATATAAAATAACATAAAATACATGATACATAGATAAAGCACAATACCCAGCATTTGAGTCCACAAAAATGAACTAGTGTACACCACAACACCACCATCACATCACATGCTAACCATCACAACTTCCACCACAACTATATGAAACACACTACACAAACACCAAAAAATACACACATTTCCACTCTCAATTACCCAAACCATCATTTAAATATCTCCACATACAATTAATTTATTAAATTAATTTAATCCAATTACAATAGATCATTTTCTTGAACATTATTTATTCATTTAATAACCCTTGGCATTCCATTTTAGCATTAAATATTATTCCATGGATAATTGGGAAACCAAAAAAACCACGACACAAAGTAGATTACCCATCCCACACAAACCATCACCACAACCCCACATAAGATAAGAGAACACATTTTAAAAACCACCCATCTTAACCATAAAACATCATCACTACACATAACAACCACCTCACACCTACCCACAATGCATCTGATGCCAATTAACCACATCACACATCACAACCATCACACACCATGACCACACAACACAACCATCACACTCCTTCCCACAATTCATCCCATTCTACCAAACCAAATATCACTTGAAGACCACTAAACATTACTCCCACATATCACAATAGAAAAACAATCCACATCATACCCCATTACAGCACCATTCTCACCATTGACCACTTATTCAGTAGACCATCCAAACATTACCATGACTATAAGAAAACCCACAATACACATGGAAACCCAAAAAGAAAAACCACACAAAACATCACACCCCATATTCCATAATTTATTTTCAAGGGATTTAATTATTTAACTTCTTTATTTATTATGTGTTTAATCACACAGACTGTATTTTCGTGAGAAACCAATTATTATACAGATATATATTGGTTAGCCATTTATTCTGGGTGTGATCAAACAATAACACAGTAAATGTCTCACATATAAATATTATACAGCCCAAACAAGTCTCCCAACATCCTTGATTTGTTGTATTGGAAACACGAATTCATAATATCATTATAAAATGTAACAAAGAAGTAAAGTATGTGATTACTCCCCAACACCATCAATTTAAGATTTTCAAATTAATTTTCATTACTAATATAACCCTCAATATAATCCCAAAGGAAGGAAAAATCATGAATTCAACACATGTTGCACATAAATAGGGAGATAATGAGGATCCACTACCTTAAATATATTTTTTGATTCTCAATGTGGAAGACAGGAAAAAGAAGAAACTCAAAAATAAAAACTACATTAGGAAACCCTAGATAAACTTGAAGCACACCATGGGTTTATCAAAATCATATCCAAACACACCTCAACCCAAAGAAAAACCCCCAAATAAAATCTTTGAGGGAATATTACAAGGAAACAAGGTGGAACGGGAGGAATAAACTACCTTAGATCACAAAATATCAACTTCTAAAACCAAGGTATCCACGTCAAAGGAGAGGGGATGTAAGATCCTCTAAAAGAATCTAGGTTTTACCCAAAACTAAAAGGAAATAAGTATATAATGGTTGTATTTAGCTGAATTCCAACCCTATAAATAGCCTGTAATTCACCCGATTAACGTCATGAATTCCATAGTCACATCACAAATCCCTTGGGATTCATGAAATAAAATCCATGAACCACATACATGGTGTGAATTAGATTCTTCTAAAATTCATGGAAACTCAGACTAAATTTAATAACCCTTGTGGATCATGCATTATTATTGTGAATCCATCTCATGAGGTACTACACCATCATGTATAAGCCATTATCTATAGGCCTTACATGCCTTAAAACATATATTCACTACATGAATTTCGATTTCATGTTGTGAATTTCATGTTATAGCTCCAATCACCAATAAAAACTCCTTAGGGCTCATCCAAATGCCTACAACCACCAAAACATCAAAGTAACATTCTCAGAATCCATGAAACTTTACATTAACCATTTACAATGAGAGTAAAACTAAGATAATTATTATCTAATAAAAATTTATATGAATTCTTTATTATATATATATATATATATTAAAATATTTTTATTTATTAAATTCAGAATTAAATATTATATCAATTTTATTTAGGCCTCACATGATACACTTCTCACTTTCTATTTGAATTATGTCTTCCCATGATGAATTTTATGAGATGCAGTGAAAGTAGTAGATTGGTGATCAATTTTGGGTTTTCCTTGGTTTTAATAAATAAATATAAATAACACGATGAACGAAATTCTAAAATCTCTTTTAGGGGATTTCTGACAATTAATTTATAATTAATTTAAGGCAAAAAGTAATCCAAACATGATAATATCCTCAATAAATTTTCATTACCACTTCTATCATTTAATTATTAAAATAGAGAATCCAAGGTCGTATTCATCTAAATATATCAACACATTCTCTAAGAATATTTTTATAACATCCTTGAATATCAAGGTACTATAGTGATAGGGACATGTGATTTATGTCGTTCATTGTCGATCACAATAAGGGGTTCTTTTGTTCTCTCCATGTTCTCATGAGGGAGGGTGTTGGAAAAGTATCCCTAGGGAATGAGATAATTCTATAGAGACTATAATTGTGCACAAAAATCTCATCAACCTCCAGAATAATATAATAGGGATTTTATAGTTAGGGTTAAAATAAATTATAATTGCACACAATATTGTATAAATATGTTGAATCTAAGTAATAACTCATGGTAATTAATAAAAATAATATTATTATTATATCACATGAAAATAAATTATTTATATATCATTTCTTAAATATATAAATTGAAATTTTTTAAATGATATTAAATAAAATATATCATTTCTATTGGGCCATTAACTTAGCTCATTGAATAAATATATTATTATTTCAATAAATAAATATTATATTTACTAAACTCATGAATAAATATTTATTATAATATTAACATAACTAAATAATTATTTATATTAATCTTTTAACTAAAATAGTTAATAAATAAATTTATAATTATTACCCAATGAATAATAAATAATAGATAAAATTCAACTCACATATTCTAAACTCAAATATCTCATGATTGAATATTTACGCTATCAACATTACTTGAATAATTATTATTCCATAAGTTGATAATATTACTTATTATTATTATTAAATTCAATAGAATTTAGTATCATTATTGATACACTTAGTGTGAGACCCCAAAATATTTTTTCTCAGTGGGATTTGGTGTACTAAACCAAAGTCCAAGATTTTTTTTTAGAAACACATAAATGAACCCATATAGAATTAAGTTAATATCACAATGACAACAACCTTCTTACAAATGATATTGTATAATATTATCCCTTATTCTTCTAATATCTCATTAATAATGATGCATACTTGTGTCATTACCATTACACTTTATTATACTTCTGTAACATTCCAAAATGAAATAATCGATGAACTACTGTGGACATGGATTTAATGAAATAGTTTCATTTTAATAAAATGGGAAGAGATGTATTCTTACCTTAATATGGAAGATAAAAATCTTTTCTAGACCTATTCAATTATTGTGATATCACTTATGATACACCAAATATATGATACCACACCATAAGAATATGTCATCAAAATTTTCACCCATACACAAAATTATGAAATTCATGAAACAAATTAATAATAAAATAAGTCTAAGGACCAATAATTATGTTCACATATTGGAATATTTTATGGAACCTGAAGATACTGAATTATTATGTGTGGGTCTATGATCATAACCTCCCCACACAGAGATAAAAAATGTGATCTTAATGAAAAGAAATATTAATGTATTATAAGACTCCAACACTATATAGTCAAATATCATATGTTTCTATTTATATATTGATACTAGATTCATACAAGAAGCATAAAATCTTGGAAAATCAATTTTTTAATACTTTATTGATGTTAAAACATCATGTCATGTGAGGAACCACCTAGAAATAAACATAAGTGTCTCATGTGAATTAAATAGTCCTAAATAAAAAAAAAATCAAAACTATACCTCATTATATTTTTATTGAACATGTATTTTGATCATTTTTATGATCACTTATTAAAGGAATCAATGTTGTAACCCTCTAGAACATCCACACATGCTTTAAAATCTTCTGAGAAGTTCAATCATTGAGATTTTATTTCTACGATGAATAATTAAAGGTTCTTTCAATATCCTCAAGATCTTAGGAGCACCATTTCTTTGGAAAGGGAAGGATTTATTGGATTTGGGTGTCATAAACCACAATTTATCTCTCTTGAAATTGATAGAGTGTAGAGAAAATATTTCAAATTTGAGTAAGTATATGTCCCAAAGAATTTGGGATTCCCTTGGCTTAAATATACAGGTTTAATCTGATATAAATTCTACTTTGGACCCCAAATACATTTAACCTTATATATAAACTGTAAATGACATGAATATCCTTGTAAAAATGTCACCTAGGTCATAAGTATCCTATAAACATATAACATAAAAAATTATGTCTCATGTTAAAACATGATCCATTAACTCGACCCATATCTCCCTTTTATTTGACAAAACTTTAATAGTAACATATTTTATAAAATATTTTCCTTAGATTTACCAAGTAACTTTTTAATAAACTAAGTTAATAAATTAAAAAATTCTTATATTAAAAATAAATTATATTGAATTTATTTATTTTCTTTTGATAATTAAAACATAGAAATAACCTGACCCCAACCATGGGCCCGCCATTTCCCAAACCCTAATTTTAAAGAATTGGTCATGATTATGAATAATATTTGGGTTTGACCCTCTACGATCTTATCTAGATATCCATGAGAGTCACTCAGAGACCAAGGGTGGTGTCTAACAATACATTAAGGCCTATAAGGAGATAAGGGTTAGTCATATCAATGAAAACCTCAAATGAGCATGCTCTGTGTAATAATATCTTTGTCTCATGATATCTCATAAAGTAGGATGCATATCTTGTGTCACTAGCCTTATATGCTTTATTTCTTAATTTAATGAATATATTGGATGTAATTACCTTTTTTATAACAAGGAAATTAATTTAATAAACGTTTTATAATCCTAATATACTCATCTTGAGATACCTCTTCTGGTAAAAAAATGAAAGATCCTATCTTGATCATTCAATAAATTCCTTAGAAAAGATGACTCACCCAACACAATATACCACACCATAAACATAAATGACATGTTTTTATCTTTTATTTAATTACATGTTAAAATGATACATAATGATAATAATATCTTGTTAATAGACCAATAAACATGTTCATATTTAGGAATAACTAATTAAATTTGAAACGTGTTGTTTTTTTGTTGGAAGTATAGTCCTCATGATATCCTCTACTCAATATCATAAAGTGTGAAATTCATTAGAAAAAGTATTAATGCTTATAAACCACAAAAAATGATAGTCAGGCATCATTAGTGTTTCATTTTTATGATGTATCTAAACCAATGGACATATGATTAAAATTACTGTCATAATATCACAAGGTTATTATTATAGCTAATAACTACTATTTCCCTTTTTTTATGAAAAATAATCAAAGGAAATTACCATGTTAGTGTGTTTTTATAAGTATTAACACTATTATTATAAGATAACATAATTCATAACTATCTGTATACACGATATGGTAATTGAAATGTACTCCTAATGTTGGGTCTAGGGGACCAAATTCTATAAATACCCTATATACACTTGTGAATACATGCTAACTATCAACCTATTTTCTCTTACATGATAAGATTGTGCAACTTCTAAGTAATGGATTTAGTCATTAGGCCTACCAAATATTTTTACATGGCCACTTTAGTATTTTTGACTTCACTACCCTGATAAAAATACCTCAAGTGATTATATACCTAATTATATATTTTTCTCTATCATATCCTTGAAATCTTTTTTAGTACCACTGAAATATGTTTATCATAATTTATTTTATTATAAAACTTTACTTTCAAGGACTAATCCCAAGAAATTGATTAAATCATTGCATATTTCATATTTATTCTTTTGTTATCTCATAAGTCACAACATACTTAATATTTATAGATTTGGATGCAACTAGATACAATAATATTATCTAGGTAATTTAATTAACCTAACTATGATATTTGATTAATATATCTATAGAAAGACTAGTTTTTTACCCCCTTGATAACTAGTGTTCCTACCTCTACAAACAACATTTTAATTACCCTTATTCTTTTTAAAGTACTATTTAATAGATCTGACTGCTTCCCATTCAATTACCCAAGATTTATCTTTTATTTTCCTACTATAATTCATGTTACATTAATATCATATCTTATACATACATTTTTATATGCGATAGATACATTATTGAAGCTTATTGAGTTATAATCACCATTTTAATCTCTTTTTATATCTTATAAAAGTATTCCTGGAGAGATTTATTCCCTAGAAATTGGCAATAATTCTCTCTATAATTGTTCCAACTTGTATTTGTAATACCTTATGATTATATATATTTTGAGTTTGTCTAAACAATTGATAGTTCTATCTCAATAGATCATGTTCCCTAGAATATGGGCTAATAATTTAGTCAATATTTATAGTGTTATTTTCCATCTCAGTCTTAACTTATTAATAGACTAATAATTATTTTCCATATGATAAGAACAAATTTCACTTTTAAAACTATGGTGCTCCCACTAACCTCTCATAGACACCTACGATTCTTTTTTTTTGAAACAAAGATTCTATGAACAAGATGATTGAATTAATATATAAATGGATCTCTAGAACTTAGATTAATTATCAGTATCATATGGTGTCACCAAACCTTTATAGTTTTATCACATAGATATATTCCATATTATTTCCTCGAGAGAAGTTGGTATTAATATCCAATAAATAATATACTGATCATAGGATATTTCTATGAAATGTAGAATTATAATTTATCTAACCACAATGACTTATTATAACCAATAAATACTTATAAAAAAATAATTATACAACTAATATGTGATTTATCTTGAAAAAAAACCACTATATTTACATGAACTGGATAAAATATGAAAATAAAAAACTATTTTTTGTTACAAGGAATCCATTTTCCTGAATACATTTAATCTTTTCAATTTAGTTTATTTCAATTCACCAATTCATTGAAGGATAAAGATTTATTATTATAATTGAATAATATATCTCCTTTACTTGTTGATTAAAAAAATATATTTATTGGTTTTATCTTTTATATGCAGTAAGTGTCTTGAAAACATTCTTTATCTACAACCCTTGTGGTACTTGTTACTATTTACTCCTTTAAAAAAACAATTCTTATATATTTTTGTTCTTTCTCCATTGTTTCCAATTACAAGTTTTCCATTATGAATGTTATTTTTGATAAGTATTTTATTTAAATATTTTTATCCTTTGATCATCATACATGAATCTTGTTTTAATTCATCAACTTCAAAAAACAATTCCTTAATATTAATATCATATAAATCACATGAAACTTTAGAAGCATTAGATTCTAAATCTTTTTTTTTGAAAAATTTTCTTTATCCAATAAAATAATATCATAAGTTTTTCTAATTTTTCTATGGTATTTATTTGAAAACATATATTTATCTTATAATATAATTAAACATATATTTAAATCATCATAAGAAGTTCATAACTAGAATTTTGAGAACCTGATGATTGTACCTCATTATAAATGTGATCCACAAGACATACCATTTTTTATTTATGTTTAGCTTCAAAATATGTATATAATTCATCATTTTAACTAGAAGTATTATTGCAAGAAGATTTTTCATTTTTATTTCGTTTTCTCTTATAATTATCTTTCCTTTGTACTTTGAGAAAATCATAATTATCCTTTATATGGATTTTTTTCTTACAATCACAACATCTATTTTCTCCAGTTACTTTATCCGTCTTTCTATAAAGATTTTCAAACTTTACAGATAGATCTGATAAATCTTTATCCAAATTTGGATGAAATGAATCATATTATTCATTTAAAGTAATTTTGAGAGAATCTTATGCATGTAATGTATGATTCTTAGCATTAGCCTATATAACATCATCTTACATCATTAAAGTTCCAATCAATTATTTTATAACTAAATTATTTATAGGTATATATTGAAGTATTACTATAGATATTCCATTATAGTTTATAAATAGTACTCTTTGTACCTTCAACGCTTGATCTGATTGTGAAATTTAATCTCCTAAATTGGCAATATTGTTGAAAATATCTATCATTCTACCATTCATTTTAGTGATAGTTTCATCCTCAAATATTCGGCATATATCAAACTTTAGTTTCTCAGTAGCATACCTTAATTATTTGATATTTTTAGTTCCATCATAGGAAATAGAAATAGTATGTCACATATCATATTTAGCAGGATATACTCAATTTTATTTGTCAGATCCTAAACCACATAAAATTGCATTAATATCTTTAAAATTTAGATCATATTCTCTTTCTTGATTGTCATTCCAATCATCCAATTCCTTTTTAGGAATATCATAAGGCTTGAGACTCTTCAAATAAACCCTTATTCCCACATTTTTCAAGTATATGATCATACAAGATTTCTATTATCTATAAAATTTACCATTAAAATAAGGATCACGTGTCATAGACATTCCTTCTCTAGAATCATCCATTTCAAGATGTCTCTATCTGAATCTTTAACTCAAGTTTGTTAGATCCAGTAAAATCTTCTAATATCCTAGGAAATATCATATTTGTTTTAAAAAAAATACGCTAAAATAGAAGTTCCCTTGATACCAATTGTTAGCATCAAATAAAAAACAAGGATTTCCAAAATTAGAAATATTTACAATACAAAACACCCTTTGATACCAATTATTCAGTTGGAATGGCTATGATGAAGAAAAAGACACAAGGGGGGGGGGTTAATTTTTAACTTCAAAAAAATTTATGAATTACCCACATTGCTCTTATTATGTAGAGAACCTTTCATTCTCTCAAAATGAGTGAGAAACAGAAAATAATAAAGGAAATGAACACTACGATGTATAGTGGTTCAGGGCCAATATATCCCTTAATCCACTCTACCCATAATCTGCTCCATAAATTTGAAAATTTTACAATTAGGATCTCTAATCCTAATACCATTAAATCCAAAATTGAGTACAGGATGTTGAGACCTTACAATAAAATTTTTACAAAGCCTTTGGTTTCTTGTATGGGGAACCTTAAATCCAAATATTTGTCCAAGAAGTTGATAGTTTACCACAACTGACTAAGAGATGTTTAATCTATAATAAATCAAAATAGTTTTATTTTTTTAATGGTTTAGGTTGAACTTTATAGAATTAAGTAGAAGCTGAAAAATTAAATAAGATATTCAGAATTACACAGTAATAAATATTTATTCAACGTTTCGTAGGATTTATTCAAATAATAGCAAAGAAAATACAAGAAAGATGTTTAAACATTTATGTATACAAAGTGTATATTCAAG
Organism: Viscum album; assembly: GCA_963277665.1. NCBI lineage: Eukaryota > Viridiplantae > Streptophyta > Magnoliopsida > Santalales > Viscaceae > Viscum > Viscum album. Next base: position 932,564,429 of record OY728137.1, read on the forward strand.
AAATTATTTTCATTTATTATAAAAAATATATAAAAATAAATAGTAATATAAATGACCCTAAAAACAACAAGTTGATCAGATATATCAAAACATGAATGTCTCCAAAGTGTAGCTTTGAAGTCAATGACATAAAACTTTTTCTTTAAGTGTAAATCCTCTGTATATTTTCAAATATTTCTCTCTCTATGTATGAAAATTAATCGTATCTCTTTTAAAATAAAGGAGTATTGATATTTATACAATAGTTTGAACAAATCCTTGTCAAACCAGCTCAAAAAATATCACACAATAAAACATAAATATTTGAATTCAAATTCTTTCAAGAGCACCATAAATTCTTATAAGAATATAAATGATTTAATATATTTAATACGATCCCTTAAAATAATTATATTGATCCTTTTAATTGGTCATATAAATATTTGAAATTATATCTTGCTTCTTCAAGAACATTTCACAAATCAATGATAATATCGAGGATTTAAAACTCCATCGTTAAATAGTCAAATTTAGGGTTCCTTCATGCAACAAAAAAATATCAAATGTAGGGTTGATAAAATATGGTTGATAATATAGGGTTGATATACCATATGTTTTTTCCTCAAAATTATGATTGAATCCAAATGTAGGGTTATTTATCCATACTTTCTTGATAGTGTAGGGTTGCTTATCCATATATACTTTTTTGAATATAGGGATCATTCCTTATGCATTGTTATGAATGTAGGGTTCATTACTTATGCAATTCTTAGCGATGTAGTGTTTGAATTGTGTTTCTACAATACATTAAAACATGTTCCAAATCCAATGAATATTCCTCGTAGATCAATGACTTGAATATAATCATGAAATAAATATTTTGACGAATAGTAATTTTTGGAAAAATCACCTAAGGTAAATTCATTATAAATATAAATATGGGTATTTTTTAATATAAAAATAAAAAAATAATTGACCAATTTTTTAAAATCAATATATGATAAAAAATACCCCCTGTTTTGATGCTCAAAAAACCCATGATAAAATAAAAAAATATTATAAAAATAAGTAAAATTAATTTCAAAATATATTTTTGTCTATAATATTTATTTCCAAGATAAAATTATCCCCCTAAGACAGATTAAATTTTTTATTTAATATAAAATGAATATATAAAACCTTTCTCCCATATGTATACATTTAAAATTCAAAATTAAACTTCTCGCACAATGATAAAAAAAGTTATCTGCTTAAAAAAATATAAACATCTTCAATATAAACTTCTCCTACATTATTAGGGCTATTCAAAACATGAAAAATTATCCCCCTTTTTGTGACATCAATAATATAAGAGTAGGAAACTTAACTCTCCCCAAAATTATACTTTCATAAGAATGAAAATATTTATACAAAAATTATAAAACAATTATTTTTATAAAACATCCTCATGAATTATAGAATACAAGATTATTTATAATATTTAAAGAAATATCTTTTCATAAATAAAAACCAAAATTATTATTTACAGTATTAATCTAATTTAAATGAAAAATAAATATTAGTATCATAGATATTTATTAAAAAAATAAATTATGAATTAACACATAACACTATTTTCATTACACAATTCATTTATCATTTGAAAACAAATAAAATAAAAAGGTTAAGAAGTGTACTATTCGTCTGAACTTTCTAAACATTGAAAATTTTATCTTAGAGAAGAAAAAACTCTTAAGAATTCTTATAATCTATTTTTAACATATGTTGTTCTTTTATTTGAAGAAGACACAATTTGTTTAAGTAGAACCAAATTCATCTTATTAAGATATTTCTTGGAAAAAAAATTCTTTTTTGAGAATGTCTATTTTACTTAGAATTTCTATTCTGAAAACTTCAAATATACTATTGAGATCAAACTATCCTTCAAAATCTGATATTATATTTTTTAATGAATCAAAAAACATTTTTGGTGCATATTATTTCTACTGATCATTATATGAATTTATAGATTCATCCAAAGAAACTTGTATCTTTAATTTTTCTTCATTCAAAATGTTGAATTTTATAGAATCTTTTTATAAGACATTTTAGTTGAGGAAACTTACCATTCTTAATCACAATTAACATTCTTATTTATTTTAGAATATTTTTCAAATGAATCATTATCAAATGGAACAAACCATTCTTCTAACAAATCAAAAGGATTACTTTTTGTTATTTTGTAATAGTTATTTTCATATGAACCTATAGAGCTTAATATTTTCATCTTTCAATGTTCTTGTTTTCTATAGTTTTTCAAACAAAATATTCTGAAGAAGAAGATAGATAAATAAAATTCTAATAATTATATGATATGTTATTTTCTAACATACGACATATGAAACTTCATATTTATTATCCTAAAAACACAAAGTAATCATTACAGGTTTTATGTATAAATAGATATGTTATGTAAAAAATTTTATCATTTCATAAATAAAAGAAATAAAAAGATAAAAAAAAGATTTCTAAAACAAAAACAGAAAATTTTCACAATAAATAAATACTATTTTTTCCAACATATTTTGATAAAATTTAATGTTTTAATAAATAAGTTATATATTTAATGAAGATTTTTTATCAATATTTGAAAGATAAATATATCTTTGTATAAAATTAGTTAACTTTCTAGAAGTATATAAATATTACAATAAAATACTTCCAGGATCAGTGTTTTTAATAATGATGTTTTTTTTGATAATAAACTACTTCATATTTGTTCACTCTTTCAAATAGATCAACTAATTATAAGTTTTAATAATATATATCATTGTTTTAATTCAGAAAAACATGAAATGAAAGTTCCTTTTGGTACTAATATTATTTTGGTTCTAGCAGTGTTAACAATTAGTTTTATCAGTAACCAAATTTGAATATTTTTAGTAGACATTCTACTATCATTGTGGAGAAAATATTTTGTACAAGAAGAATATTTAAAACCACAAATTGTAGGCTTTATAAAACTAAAATAATTTTCACAATGACAATCAATACTACAATAAAATCATTTTAAAAATAGATTTTCTTACTATTTACTCCAAGAAAAAAATGATTCTAATACATTTTTGGTATTTCACCATTGCTTCTAATTCAAAGTTTTGATTTCTAAACTTTATTTTTATAAGGATTTGATTTAAATATTTTTATCCTTTGATCAACATACTTTAATCTTGTTTTAATTCTTCAACTTCAAATAATAATTCTTTAATTTTAATATCATGTAAATCACATGAAACTTTAGATGAATTATATTCTAAATATAAAATTTGTTTTGAAAAACTTATTTATCCAATAAAATAGTATCACAAGTTTTTATAAATTTTCTATGATCCTTATTTAAATAATCACATTTATATTATAAAATAAATAAATATCTATTTATCTTATCATAAGACAATTGTTCACAACTAGAATTTTGAGAAGAATAATATTTTACCACAGTAAAAAAATATAACATTTTTCCTTTATGTTCTACTTTAGAATATGTAGATGATTCATCATGTGAATCAGAAGTATTACCCTAATATATTTTTTATCTTTTTTACGTTTTCTTAGGTAATAAACTTTTTATTGTGCTTTGAGAAAAGGAAATTTATCCATTAAATGACCTTTCTTCTTGAAATCACAACATATATTTTATCCAGTTCTTTAGTTTTTATTTCTATACAGCATTTCATATATTATAGATAGATCTGAAAAATCTCTATCCAAATATGGATGACATGAATCAAATTATTTATTTAATGTAATTTTGAGAGTGTATTCTTTATGTAAAGTATGATTCTCACCTTCATCCTACATCTGAGCTTCATATATAATTTATGTTACAATCAATACTTTTATAACTAAATTCTTCATAGGTGTAGATTGAAATATAGATACAAACATTGCATTCAACTTTTTGGGTAGTAATCTAAGTACTTTTAATGCTTGATCTGATTGTGAAATAGAATCTCATAAAGTGGAAATATTGTTGACAATATCTGTCATTCTACCATTCATTTGAATAATAGTCTCATCCTCAAACATTCTGAATGTATCAAACTTTAATTTCTCAATAGAATACATTAATTGTTTGATATTTATAGTTCCTCCATAGGAAATATTAATAGTTATCCACATCTGATATGCATTAGGACATTGTGACACTCGTTTGAATTTGTCAGATCAAAAACCACACACAATTTCATTCATATATTTGTAATTGAGATCATATTATTTTTCTTGATTGTTATTCCAATCTTCAAATTCTTCTTTAGGTATATTATAAGTCATAAAAACCTTCAAATATACCCTTATTCTACGATTTTTCAAATAGATGATCATACAATCTTTCTAGCATCCATAATTATCACCATTAAAACAAGGAGTACGAATCATAGACATACCTTCCCGAGAATCATCCATTTCAATATGTATTCATCTGAATCTTGAACTCGGGGTTATTAGATCCATTAAAATTTTCTAATATCCTCTAAAATGGGATAAGAAATTTTAAATAAGAAAATATACTATAAGAAAACTTCCTTTGATTCTGATTATTATTATTAGGTAAAAATAAAAGGATTTCCAAAATGAGAACCATCTCCAATAGAGAACACTCTTTGATACCAATTGTTTGGTCGCAATGGATATGATGAAGACAAAGACACAAGAGGGGTGGAAGGGGGCGAGGGTGAAATGTGAACTTCAAAATATTTGATGAATTCTTTGCACTTCTCTTGTTATGTAATAAAACTTTCCTTATCTCAAAATGAGTGATCAATAGAAAATAATAAAGGAAATTAACACAATGATGTATAGTGGTTCAAGGCACAAAGATTCATTAGTCCACTCCACCAGCACCCAAATTTATGATATTGGGGATTTTACTATCATGTCCTATTATCATAATACCTTTAAATACACAACTGAGTAAATGTATTTGAAACATTATAATAGGACTATTACAAAGCCTTCCTATTCTTTTACATGGAACCGTAAATCCATATCTTAGTGCAAGAAGTTGAAACTTAACAACAACTGAGTACGAACAGTTGAAACTCATATAGATAAAAAGAGTTTGATTTTTTAAATGGTATAGGTTTATCTTCACATATTTTAGCATTAACTGACAAATAAAATAATATCTTCATAATTGGACAACAAAAAATAGATCTTCAATATTTCATAATATTTCTCAAATAACAGAAAATAAAACAACAGATAGATGTTTAAACATGTATGTATTCAAATTTTATCTCCACAAAATTATTATCCATTATTATAGAAAAATACTTTCAATAAAGAGTAGTAGAAACAACACAAACAATAGAAAGTTGATTAGATAGGTCAAAACATATATGTATCCAAAGTGTTGTGCTGAATGCAATGCCACAAAGTTTTTTCCTTACGTATAACTCTTATATATATTTTTCGATATTTATATCTCTATGTATATACATTCATAGTATCTCTTTTAGAATAAGACCATATGGATATTTATACATTAAGTCAAAAAATACAACTTAAACTAGATCTAGAAATATCACATAATAAATCTTGAACATTTGAATTAAAATTCTTTCAAGAGAATAATAACTTCCTATAATAATAGAAATGATTTCCCTATTGAATATTAGACTTTAAAAAAATTATATTGAGCCTTTTAATCAGACATAAAAAATATTTGAAACAATATCTTCTTTTTTCAAGAATGTTCCACAAATTAGGGATAATATGAAGGATTTAAAACTCCATTGTCAAATATTAAGACAAATCATTTTTTTCCATTTTCAAAAGACAGTTTATGGGTTCCCAGTACCCATACAAACAATCCCAAAAAATCTAGATTTCAAAAATCAAATTCAAACAAAACCACATTCATCAAATGCCACATGCCACACCTCGAGTCTTATACCCATCATCAAACATCCCATCACTGCATAGACATCACTAGAGGTCGAACTCCATCACTACATCACCATCAAAGATCATCATGCACATCCCTCACTTCTGGTCACCGACAAGACCATTGTAAGCGTCATCGCTGGAACCTCCTCCGCAGATCACCACCATTCATTATCACCACCACAAATCCAACAGTGCTGGCGAGAACAACCATCGCCTCAGCAAGCTCAAACACCATTACAAAGGTGACATCACCAGAATAATGAAAAAAATCAGAACTGTCTCTGAAGTTACAAACCACTAACTAATCATCATAACCATTGCACAACAAAATAATAAACTGTATATCATCAGGGAGAAATGAATCCGCCCGAAGAAAACCCAGTCCTTCACCAGACACGACGACAAGGCAAGAAACACCAAAACAGAACTTCATACCTGAATGTAATCACCTCCTCAGAGAAAAAAACCTTCAGGAGCCAAGCAGGCCCCATCGCCACCTAAACAGCATGAACACCAAATCCAACACAAAATAACAAATGGTTGAAGAAAAACCAATCGCCGCCTTCAGAATCGCACCCTATGGACAGATCTACCCAAAGCACCAACACCTAACACGAAACACGACAACAAACCTATAATGCAGTACATATCATGCACCCTATGGTATCATCACGCCTCTTTAAGAGAAGAGTTCAAGAAACGATGTGAAAAACCGAGGATGATGATGAGACCGAGCGAGCTAAGAGCAGCCACACCGTGAGCGCACCGAGATGAGAGCCAAGGAAAGAGCATCCAGCGAGGAAGGAAGGCGGCGGCAGATGGAAAACCTAATCACTGCAAAGGCCCTTATGGTCGCATCAATTTATTCTATTCCATTGTTAAATATTCAAATATAGGGTTCCTCCATATAATGAAAAAAATTTATAATGTAGGGTTGATAACATAGTGTTTATAATGCATGGTTGATAACATTGGGTTGATATACCATATGTTGGTTTCCCCAAACATAGGGTTAAATCAAAACATTGGTTTCATTATCCATACTTTCCTAACATCATAGGGTTGTAGATCGATACTCGTTGTTCTAAACATAGGGTTTATTTCTTACACACTTTTCTGAATGTAGGGATTATTACTTATGTGTTATTCTTAATGTAGGGTCCATTCCATATGCTAAACTTACCAATATAGGATATGAAATGTATTTCTAGAATATGTTAAAATGCATTCCCAATGCATCATGGAATATTCCTTATAGATCAATGACTTAAATATAATTCTAAAATAAATATTCTGAAAAATAATAATTTATTGAAAAGTCACTTAAATTAAATTCATTATAAACATAAATGTGGGAGTTTGTGAACATAAAAACCAAAAAGAAATTACCAAAGTTTTTGAATCAATATGTTCTCAATACTCACGAGTGTGAGAGAACTATTTTTCCAATCCGAGTGAGAGTTCTTGGATCGAGGATCCCAAAACATCTCTCACATATATACACTCTCTCTCTATAAAACTTTTATAGAGGATATATATGCTCTAAAATTCTATAAAGCAATTGTCCCCTCAAATTTTGGATTTTCTTGGATTAAAGAGGCATGTTTAATCTAACTAAAATTACACTTTTTCCCCTAAATAAATTTAACCTTATAAATAATCCAAAAATGATATGTATTTCCTAGAAAACATGACACATAGGTCATAAGTATTTCATCACGTAATTTTAACATGAAAAAATGTTATGTGATAAAATATGAGTCATTAACTTGGCTCATCTCTCCCAATAATATTTAACAAACCCTGAATAATAATATTATTTAGTTTAATATTGTCCTTGTATTTACAAAATAATTTGTTAATAGAATGAGTTAATAAATTAAAAACTTATTATTTTAAAATTAAATAATATTTTATTTATTTATTTTCTTGTGAACATTCAAACATAGACATTACCTAATCACTATGGTATGAGAGTGTCCTAAACTTTAATTCATTTGAATTGGTCATGATTCTGAGTATTATTTGTGGGTGTCCCTTTAGAACTTTATCTCAATAATAGTGAGTGTCACTTATTGACCATGAGTGGTGTCCAGAAACACATCAAGCCCCCTATGGAGATAAGGATGAGTTATAGAAGCAAAACCCTCATAAAATCGTGCTATGTGTAATATAATATCATTTTATCATGATATATAATAAATTATTATGCATATATTGTGTCACTATCCATATATGGTTTATATTTTTATAGACTATAATTAAAAAAATTACCCTCTTTTTACCATGGGAATAGATTCAATAAGGGTACTATAATCCTAGTCAAATTTCCCTAAGACAGAAGTGAGAAATTCTTTCTTGATCATTCAATCAATGCCATACCATCAATGATGAACCCAATACATGGTACCTCACTATAAAATAAATGTTATGGATTTCATCTTGAATCAAAGTACATGATCAAAAGAAACACATTGATAACTATCCCAAGTCAAGAGACCAATATAGATATTTATAGATAGGAACAACCAATCAAACCTAAAACATGTGGTGATCTTATTGGTAGGTCTGTCCTCAGGATATACACTACATAATATCATAAAGTGTGAATTTAATGAGAATACATCTCAATTATTAGGATCCCCAAACACTTAATAGTTATACATTATCCATGTACCATTAGAATGATGTATCTGGACTATATGAAATACGGTTGAGATACTTTCATAGTATATAAAGGTTCTCATTATAGCTAAGAACTTATATATCCTTTTAATATAACAAATAATCTAAGGAAATAACTATATAAGTAATATATTTGGAGGTATTAACCCTATTTGTTGATTCAATAAGGTTCTCCTTATGAATTTTCCATTCCTTCTTGTTTTGAAAATCAGAAACACCTTATCTTTAAAAAAATATGTTTTTACCCCAATTTTAATTCTATAAGGAAAATTTCCATAAGGAAATTTAGCACTTTCTCATTTTCATTGTTCATATCAACATATTTTTCTTAAGTATAAAAATCAGATTCATATCTATATTCTCGGAATCGTATAATACTTAGATATAAAGAATTCTGTTTCAGGATCCGAATTATCATTCCAAATTCTATAATGAATTCTCATTATGAATTCTGATGATGAATTCTCATTACAAATTCTAATGCAAAATACTCATTAAGAATTCTGTGATGAATTTTCATTACGAATTCTGATGATGAATTCTCATTACAAATTCTGATGATGAATTATCATTACGAATTCTGATGATGAATTCTCATTACGAATTCTGATGACGAATTCCCATTACGAATTCTGATGACGAATTCTCATTACGAATTCTGTGATGAATTCTCATTACGAATTCGGTGATGAATTCTCATTACGAATTCTCTGATGAATTCTCATTAAGAATTCTGTGACGAATTCTCATTACGAATTCTGTGATGAACTCTCATTACGAATTCTGTGATGAATTCTCATTACGAATTCTGATGATGAATTCTCATTATGAATTCTGTGATGAATTCTCATTATGAATTCTATGATGAATTCTCATTATGAATTCTGTGATGAATTCTCATTATGAATTCTGTGATGAATTCTCATTAATAATTTCATTGCAGAATTCTCATTACGAATTCCTGATGTGAATTCTGATTACGAATTATGGATATGAACTTTTATGATGTTCGAATCCAAATTATTCTGAAAAACAGAATCCGAATATCCTTGTAATATAGACTCCGAATATAATTTTTGGTTAGACTCTGAAATTTTTACTTACAATCCGATTTTTAAAGTTTTTTATAAAATGATGCTGTTATTTCAGTTACACATGTTTTGTTATAATATGATGTCGTCCATTCTGTTTTTAACTAACCATTGGTTTAGTGACACATGTACAAGTCCCTCCAAAATTTAATGAAAATATGACTATTGGAGGAGGGAGCCGACCGTTGCTATCGAGCCTATAAATAGGAGTCATTTGAAAGAGCTTAATAAGAAGTTGATCACTCTAGAGACCACGCACTGTTAAGGTGATTTCTAGAGAGAGAATCTTTTCATGCCTTGTGCGTACTGAACTGCTCGTTCCGATTGCTTCGTGTGACTCCGAATGTTGGTGATTACATTTGGGGGCTTCTGGGGATAAGAAGTCAGAGGTGATGACTACCTTGATGTTTGAGGGATTCCTTGCCGAGGAAGACAGAGGTTCCACCTACCTTGATGTTGAGGGCTTGCGGGGATAATAAGAAATAGACTCCAATCTTCATATCGAGGGCTTACCTAGGCGTGGGTAAGACAGAATTTCATGAAAGTATAAATCAAGGGACCTTTATCCAAGGTTGTTGGATACCCTTCTCTTTAGGTTAAAAGATTTATATCATTTTACTTGTTTTTGTTACAAGTTTATCTTTTCCGCTGCATTTTGTATGTTTAAGAATGTATAACTATCTTATACTTCCTTACACTTGTACTCTGATTCAGTTAGATTCTATACGCTTTAAGGTAGAATCTCATATTGTAAACTTTGGTTAAGTTTTATCTTCCAGATCTATATTTATGGAACCTATTTTTTGGAATCACTTTCTAGATTACGCAAGTGTATATAACTAGAAGTTTGTAACTTCATACTTTTTCCCAATCTTTAAATTAGTGTTATAGGTGTTGTGAATTTTCTTAGTTTAACTTTGTTAAACTTAGATCTTTCCTTGTTTAAGGAAATTTTTAAAGTGTAAAATTCACCCCTCTTGTATATTGAGCATTTACATCATTATTTCGATCCTAAAATTGGTATCAGAGCAGGTTTCTGAAATAATTATAATCACATATAAGCTTTTCTTGCTTAGTTTTTCATTTCTCTATATTTTCCTTGCTTAGGAATATTCTCCTTGAATTCGAACTTTTGTTATTTACAAGTTTTTGTGTAGAATGATTTTTAAGATGGAAGAAATCAATGTTGGTTCCATCGACAACATAAATAATAAAAGACCACCAATTTTTGATGGTAATGACTAAGAGTATTGGAGAGAATGAATAAAGACTTTTTTTATCAATACTGGAGTAGAAAATTTTGTGATGCTTACGGGAGGTTATCAAATTCCTGATAAGGATGTTAGTACTTTCACCAATCAAGAGAAAAATGATCATCAATTAAACTATAAGGTACTCAATACTTTACTATATTCAATGAATAGGAATATATATAGCCAAATTTCTTCTAGTGAAGCAGCTAACTATATATGGAAGAAACTCGAAGTTACACATTTTGGTACATCCAAAGTGATTGAGACTAGAAGAGACATGCTTAGAGTTGAGTATCATGGTTTTAACTTTCCTTATTGAGTACCCATTTGTAAGGAGCAACAAAGTTTTATGACTATCGTAAATAGCTTACAATCTGTGGGAGAGAAAGGTATGGATGATGAATCTCTTGTTGAAAAGATCATTGATATTATTCCCAATGAGTGGGAATCAAAGAGAACTGTTATTGATGAGAACAAGAAGGTTACTCAAATATCCTCAGATGACCTGTTTGGAACTCTTCTCTAACACGAAACAAGGATGAAGAGAGATGATGACAACATCCAAAAAAATAATGGGAATGGTACTGTTGCTTTTACAAATCACATGAAATCTAAGACTCCTGAGAGAGTAACTAGATCCAAATCTAAGAAGGTTTTTATCCAATCCGAATCTAGTGAGAGTGAAGTCTCAGATAATGAGTTAGAAAATATTGCTTGAAGGATGAACAAGATAGCTGGGCAAAGAAATTTCCAATCCAAGTATAAGAAGAAGGAAAGGAAAGATAAGAAAGATTCAGAAGTCACATGCTAAGAATTCAAGTGAGCTAGACACATAAGACCTGATTGTCTTTTTCTCTAGAAGAAAGAAAGAAAAGATAGGAATTCTGAAAGGAATAGGAAGAAGTATTATAAATCTAAAGCTAGGAAAGTTCTGAAAGCTAATGATACGTGGAGTCCCAGTGGTGGTTACTCTTCATATGAATCTTCGGATTATGAATCTTCTAGAAAGAAGAATCTTAGTATTATAGCCAGATTACCTATTAACAATCATTGCTTTATGGCTAAGGTACACAATGTTGAATCATTTACCAATGTTTATTTAAATTCTAATGATAGTAAATATTATAACTCTTCAGATGAATAATTCTCTTCTGATGAAGAAAATACTTTACCTACCTATGAAGAAGTTTCTAGGTTTGCTGAACTTCTTGAGATTTAGAATTCAAAACTCAATAAAAAACTTGATAATAAAAATTCAAGGAATACCATTCTTACTAAGGAAATATCAGATCTTTCTAAAGTTCTTGATAAGAAAAAAACTGATTTTATAAGTATTTCAAAAAGTCTTGAGGAAGTAAATTCTGAGAATAATAAACTTTCTAAAGATCTAGAAAAAATAATTTCTAAGAAAAGTGTTTTCGAGCCTAGCTCTAGTTCTAAATATAACAACTTTAAAGATAAAAACTTGGTTATAAAAATCATGTCCGAAATATTTTCCTTAAAGAAGTGTTTTTCAATATTTACCTTAGGTAAATAAAATTTTGATAATATGTATTCACAAATATGACTTTTATGAAATAAATCCGGATTTGGTTATACCTATGAAAAACCAACTTTTAGTAACAATTATTTTGTTCCTCAAAGTGGCCCATTTTGTACCAAGTGTTAATGTGGTGGTCACTGGGAAAAGATTTTTTCTTTAAACAAAACCCAATCTTTAAGTTTTCATAAGGCGTATTTTTTTAGGAAGATGTGGGTGCCCAAAATTTTGTTATCTGAAAATATCGGATCCAAACAAGTTTGGATTCCGAAAGTCTAATTATTTTCTTATTTTTAGGAAGATAAAGAAAGTACCAACAGAAATACATGGTACATGAATAGTGGATGTTCTCGACATATGACTGGTAATAAAAGCTATTTTGAAAATATTATCAAGATGAAAGAAGGAAAAGTAACTTTTAGAGATAACACTCATGGAGAAATTGTTGGTATAGGTAATATTGTTCTTCTTGGTAAAACTTTGATTTCAAATGTTTTGTTTGTTAAGGGTCTTAAGCACAACCTCATTAGAATAAGTCAATTATGTGATGAAGGATACCTTGTGAATTTTAGTAATGATAAGTGCTTAGTACACAATTCCCGGGAAGAGTTTATTCTCTCTGCCCATAGGCAAGAGAATGTTTACACTTTTAACTTAGAAGACATAAGGAGCCAAGACTTACCTTGTCTAATTGCAATGGAAGATCATTATTGGTTATGGAATAGAAGACTAGGTCACTGTAACCTTAGAAACATATGTAAACTCTCTATGAATAAACTAGTTAAGGATCTACCGGAGCTTAGATTTGATTATTCTAAAGTTTGTGATTGTTTTCAATATGAAAAGAAACATTTATCAAGTTTTAAATCAATCGGTGAAGTCTCAACAACTAATGCGTTATAGTTGGTGCACATGGATCTTTTTGGTCCAACACAAACTAGAAGCATTGGAGGAAAATACTATGTGTTTGTTCTGGTTGATGATTACACTAGATTTACATGGGTTTATTTTCTAGAAAAGAAGCCTGAAGCTTTTTCTTATTTCAAAAGTTTTAGATCCCAAGTCAAAAATTAGAAAAACCTTACATTGAGAACTATTCATAGTGATCATGGAGGAGAATTTCAAAATTCTGATTTGGATATTTTTTGTCGTAGAAAAGGTATTTCTCACAACTTTTCAGCACCTAGAACTCCTCAAAAAAATGGTGTAGTTGAAAGAAGAAATAGAATTCTTCCAGAGATAACTAGAACCAAGTTGAGTGAATATTCTATAGCTAGAAATTTCTAGGCTGAAGCTGTAAGTACTGCTTTTTATACTATAAATCGAGTTTCGATTAGTCATTTTCTTAATAAAACTCTTTATGAGTTATGGAATGGTAGAAAACGTAGAATTTCCTACTTCAAGGTTTTTGGTTGCAAGGTATTCAACCTGAATACTAAAGATAATCTACATAAATTCACACCAAAATATGATGAAGGAATTTTCTTAGGCTACTCCATAACTTCTAAGGCTTATAGAGTTTTCAATAAAAACACTTGTACTGTTGAGCAATCAGTACATGTTAAATTTTATGAGACCGATCCTTTTTTTTAAACCATCCCAACCTATATCCTCGGATGTGTTTTCAAAAACTGATTATCAACCTTTGTTAGAAGATCCTCCTGATAAGGAAAATTTTCAAGAAAATATTTCTGAAACATTTACCCCATAATAATTTCTACCCTATGTTTATGAACAAGTTTTACAAAACCCAAGTCAGGTGTTTCTTAAGAATCATCCCAGTGATAGTATCATTGAGGATGTAAATCAACCTGTAAGGACTAGAAGTTCCTTGAGGAATGGAGTAGAATATCTAGAATTTATTTCCCAATTAGAACCAAAAAGAACTGATGAAGCTTTAGGTGATTATGATTGGATCAAAGCCATGCAAGATGAGCTAAATGAATTTTAAAGGAATAAAGTCTGGGCCTTAGTTGAAATACCTAAGGAAACTTTTGTTATTGGAGTAAAGTGGGTCTTCAGAAATAAGTGTGATGAAAATGGAGTCATAGTTAGAAATAAATCTAGACTAGTTTCCAAAGGCTACAATCAACATGATGTAATAGACTATGAAAAAACCTATTCTCCAGTAGCTAGACTTAAATCTATTCGCATCTTACTTGCCTTTGCAGCATTCTTCAATTTCAAACTTTTTCAAATGGATGTGAAATGTGCTTTTCTTAACGGTTATGTGCAAGAAGAAGTTTTTGTTGAATAACCTCATGGCTTTGAAGACACAAAACATCCTGATCATGTATTTAGACTTACCAAAGCTTTACATGGACTTAAATAAGCCCCTCGAGCTTGGTATGATAAACTAATCATATTTTTGCATCAAAATAACTGTGTTAATGGAAATACATATCCAACCGTTTTTGTAAAGAAAGACTAACAAATTTCTTTGATTTTTCAAATATATGTTGAAGACATCATATTTGGTTCAACTCAGCAATCATTAACTAATTCCTTTGCAAATCTAATGAAATCTGAGTTTTAAATGAGTATAATGGGTGAGTTAACATTTTTCCTTGGTTTTTGAATTTCTAAAAAACTAGAAGGAACCTATATATCTCAACATAAGTATAATAATGTTCTTCTTAAAAAGTATGGATATGAAAACACTAAAAGTTTTAGTATTCCCATTGGTACCTCAAACACACTTGATATTGATGAAGTCGGAAACCCAGTGGATCAAATAACTTTTAGAGGTATGATAGGAAGCCTACTATACTTGACAGCTAGTCATCCAGGCTTAATGTTTCAGTATGCTTATGTTCCAGATATCAATCCAATCCTAAGGAATCTCATTTAAAGGCAGTGAAAAGAATTTTTCGCTACTTAAAGGGAACCATGGATCTAGGATTATTTTATACTTCTGGAAATGTTTTTATCTTAAAGAGTTTTTCAGATGCTGACTTTGGTGGGTGTAGAATGGATAGAAAAAGTACATCTGGAACTTTTCATTTCTTAGGAGATTCATTAGTTTCCTGGTCATGAAAGAAGCAACACTCAGTAGCACTTTCCACTACTGAAGCTGAATATATAGCAGTTAGAAGTTGTTGTACTCAAGTGTTGTGGATTCAACACACACTCATAGACTATGGATTCAATTTTACTAAGACTCAAATTTTGTGTGATAACACAAGTGTCATTTCCCTTAGTTAAAACCTTGCACATCACTCCCATGCAAATCACATAGATATTAGGAATCAATTTCTTGGGGATCACACACAAAAAGGAGATATATTTCTACAGTTTATCAGAACACAAGATCAACTTGCTGATATTTTCACAAAATCTTTACCTTCTGATAGATTTGAATTCATTAAACAGAAGTTAGTAATGACAACTGTAAGATAATTCTCATTCATTAACTTCTTGTTGAAACAATATCCTTAGAATAATAAACTCATTTTCATAGGGGGAGTACATTTTTTTGTAAGGTTTACAAATTTTTCGTAATGAGCTTTTCAAATTTTTCGTAATAAGATTTTCAAATTTTTCGTAATGATATTTTCAAAATTTTTTGTAATGAGATTTTCAAAAATTTTCATAATGAGATTTTCAAATCTTTCATAATGAAATTTTCGTACTGAAACTTTCATAATGAAATTTTCCTACTTAAACTTTCGTAATGAAATTTTCATACTGGAACTTTCGTAATGAAATTTTCCTACTGAGAATTTTTGTAACAAAATCTTCGTATTGAGTTTTTTTTGGAATAAAATTTGTCGTACTCATGTTTTTTGTACTGAGTTTTTCAGTCAAATTTTTCTTCAAGAATAATGTCACCTATTACGAACAATATTTCTAGCCAATCCAAAAGGTATGATTTCCTTACTTAAGTCTTTGTAATCATATTTTACTTGCCGGTATTTTCTTATGTGTTTTTAAATTTTTCGGATTCTAGTCTTCTTAAATCCGAATGATTTTCTTAAAACATCAAAATATTGGAGTCAAGTTTTCCTTGCATATTGTTTCTCAACCGTCAGATCAAATATCAATGAATCTCAATCGTTTGATTTACCGTGGAAGTTGAACCGTCGTCGCAAAACCTATATAAAGGGGACCCCCAAGGGTTGTCCCACATCGGATTTCAAGCTTTTGCATCTCGAAGCTCTGTCCTCCTTACTTAAGGCCGCTCCGATATTTCGCAAGTCCATTCCGATTTTTTCAGAAGCATTCAGTTTCAGATGTCTGTAGAAGCCACTTCTCAAGATATGTCAATTGGGAAGCCCATTTCTAAGTGGTTAGTTTACAGGAAGAGGCTGGTGCATCCGATTTTCTACAAGTATGATTCTATTATATCTAAGAACATCAAGCCCAATGGCTAGGAGGATGTATGCTTATCAAAGCCAGCGAATCAGGATCTGGTTTATTCAGATATGCTTGTAGAGTTTTAAGAGTCTGTTTCATTCCTTGAGGAAGATGGCAGAGAGATGTTTTATTTCAAGTATTATGGGAGGAATTACAATCTTTCTTACACAAAGGCTGCAAGTTTTGTGGGTCTATCATATGAAGGTGAAGCAGAATTTGGATCACATAAGCTTCCAGATGAGCAATAAGTTTTAATAAAGTGAAGGCCAAGGAATCCCTTGGACATAAAGATGTGAAGACCGCTAAGATTTCTCATCTCTATTTGAATAATCGGATTCTACAGCTGTGGGTATAAGGTTTTTTCATACCGAGAAGAGGTGATAAGGATAATCTCAAGAAAAGTGACATTTACATCTTAGAGTTTTTGGTAAATATAAGGAAGTTAAATTTTATGAGGCATGTTTTTATTACAGTTAAGAATATTAATGAAGGTAATCTGAAAGCTCAGATTGTAATGTATCCAGCCTTGATTTCCAATCTTTTGATCAGGTGTCTTGATTCTTTTAAAGGTTCTTGCACTTTAAAGCCATGAAATTTCAAGGTAATGATTGTTAATGATGATACATTGAAGAGGATGAAGATGGAATTTTCTATTGAATCTGGAGAATTCTACTCTTTACCAGAGGAAGAGGCTGAGGCAGCTTAGAAAGATCAACAAACTCTGAAACCATCAAATAAAGATGGAAGGAAAAGGAAATTGAAGGAAGAAGAAGTTGCTGAGAAAACCCCCAAGTCTAGGGAAACTCAATCTGCACCCCCTAAACCCAAAAAAACAAAAGGCTTATCCAAATGAGGTGGTCAACAAGTGGAGGCAAGATAAAGAAAAGAGAAAATAAGGGGAGCCACAATTCGGATTGGACCCTACTGAGGCTAAGGCCTTGAAAGAGAAAGCAGCTGATGAATTAGAAAAGAAATCCCAGGAGAAGAAGATAAAGAAAAATATATTAGAGGTAGAGATTGTTCAATCTCTTCTAAAGGCCACTGATGTAGCATATGAAATTTACCCATTCTGAAATCCTTTTTGGTTGAAGGTTTTCCTAAAACTCCGGGTGAGAAGACTTCGGAAAATTCTAAAAAAAATAAAGCTGAGAATGATTTGATGCTGAGAGTTCAGCAAGTTGTGGAAGAAATCCAGCAAGCAGATAGTAGTGGTGGATCTGGTGATGTAATAAAACAAGTTGAAGGATATCATGATAAGGATAGTGCTTCCGAGAAATTTTCACTCCAGACTTCCCAAGCTAGATCTTCAAAAATTCCTACACCTAGAGTTGACAAGAAAGGTGAAGAGGAAGTGAAAAATCCATCTGAGGAACAAAGTAACAATCAAGACTTTATAAAGCTTGAGGATGTTGAAGCTGGAGCAGAGAAAGAGAAAGTTGATGAAGATGAGATTGTTCAACTTTCAAAAAGTGAGCTATAATCTCCTGATGAATAGACTGTTCTGAAAGTTAATAAAGTTAAGCCAGTGGTTGTTGAAACTCCAACAAAATATATTATTAGAAGGAAAGAAGCTGGAGGATCATCCAAAAGAAAGCTGATACAGTCAGAGGAAGAACCATCTCCAACCAGAATATCAGATTCATAGTCATCTGTCTTTGGACATGACTTTTTTGAACAGTCCCTAAAAAAGATGGTGGACATCATTCCAATTCTTCCAGCAATAGAATTCAGATCTCAGATGATTCAACATAGCATAAATAAAAAATCGAACTCTGTATCCACGGTGATGGATAAGTGTGCTAAGCTTGAGGCTGATCATAAAAACTTTCTTATCAATTATGATACTCATCGATTTTCTTACAAGAATATAACCAAGTGGTATAAGGATGTTTTTCAAGATATGGGAGAGCTTTATCAATTCCAAGAAGATGTTAATGGTGATTTTTATGTCGAATACTCTAAAATAAAGGATCTTACAAATTCTTTTTAGATGAAGTTAACTCTTGAGAAGGATTTTCGGATACAGGAGGTCAAAGATCTGAATGGGAAGCTAAGTCCTCTTGTCCAGTACTAAATAGAATAAAAGGATCTTCAGATTCAGTTGGAAGAAAAGGTTGTAAAGAAAGATGAAGCTCTTAGAGATCAGGTAGTGGAAATGGAGGCTCAAGAGGCAAGAATCAATTATTTAGAAAATAAAGTGAAGGAGGACCACAAAGAAATGAAGAAGCTGAAGAAAATTGTTAAAATGATAATGCCCAAGGAAAAAGAAACAAAATAGACCACTCCAATATTTTTTTGAACTATTTTCCTTTTACTAGTTCTTTCTAATAGTGATGAAATTTTGGTAACTTGTCTTTTGGTTGGTTGCATGTACTAATATTTCAGGTACTTTATTATCTTTTCCATTCCCTCAATTCTTTTTGAAAATCAAAAAGGGGGAGAAGAAAAAATTACTCAAAAGGGGGAGAAGGAAGAATCTAAAAGAGAGAAGAAAAATTTCTAAGAAAAGAAGAACTATCCCTAAGTAAGGGGGAGCTTATCTAAGGGGGAGCTTCTCATTATGATGTTTTTCACTCTTGTGATGATGAAAATTACATTCCATAAATCTAGAATACAATCTTTAGAGTTCCAAAGCATAAGGGGTAGTTAGTCGTATTCACCGTCATTCATAAACAAAGGGAGATAAGCTTTAATTTCAAAGTCTAGAAATTTATTCTAAGCTCTTATATTCTTTTTCATAAGTATGTTTGTGCTTTCCAAAAAGGGGGAGATTGTTGAGTCAATAAGGTTTTCCTTATGACTTTTCCATTCCTTCTTTTTTTGAAAATCACAAACACCTTATCTTTCAGAAAATATGTTTTTACCCCTGTTTTACTTCTATAAGGAAAATTTCCTTAAGGAAATTTACCTCTTTCTCGTTTTCATTGTTCATATCAACATTTTTTTCTTAAGTATAAAAATCAGATTCATATCTATATTCTCGGAATCGTATAATACTTAGATATGAAGAATTCTGTTTCAGGATCCGGATTCTCATTCCGAATTCTGTAATGAATTCTCATGATGAATTCTGATGACGAATTATCATTATGAATTCTAATGCAGAATACTCATTACGAATTATGTGATGAATTATCATTACAAATTCTGATAATGAATTCTCATTACGAATTCTAATGACGAATTGTCATTAAGAATTCTCATTATGAATTCGGATGATGAATACTCATTAGGAATTCTGATGACGAATTCTATGATGAATTCTCATTACGAATTCTGTGATGAATTCTCATTACGAATTCTATGATGAATTCTCATTACGAATTCTATGATGAATTCTCGTTACGAATTCTATGATGAATTCTCATTAAAAATTCTTTGATGAATTATCATTAAGAATTTTGTGAGGAATTCTCATTAATAATTCTGATGATGAATTCGGATTACGAATTCTGTGATGAATTCTCATTAAGAATTCTGTGATGAATTCTCAATATGAATTCTGTGATGAATTCTCATTATGAATTCTGTGATGAATTCTCATTACGAATTCTGTGATGAATTCTCATTACAAATTCTGTGATGAATTCTCATTACGAATTCTGTGATGAATTCTCATTATGAATTCTGTGATGAATTCTCATTACGAATTCCAGTGCAGAATTCTCATTACGAATTCTGGTTGTGAATTCTAATTATGAATTATGGACACGAACTTTTATGAAGTTCGACTCTGAATTCTTCTAATAAATAGAATCTGAATATCCTTGTAATATAGACTCTGAATATAATTTTTGGTTAGACTCCAAACTTTTTACTTACACTCCGATTTTTTAAGTTTGTTATAAAACGATGTCGTGCTTTCAGTTACACATGTTTTGTTATAAAAGGATGCCATCCATTCTATTTTTAACTAACTGTTGGTTGAGTGACACGTGTATAGGTCCCTTTGAAATTTAAGGAAAATATGACCATTGGAGGAGGGATCCGACCATTGCTATCAAGCCTATAAATATGATCTCATTTGAAAGATCTCAATAAGAAGTTGATCACTCTAGAGACCACACACTGTTAAGGTGATTTCTAGAGAGAGAAGCTTTTCATGCCTTGTGGGTACTGAACTACTCGTTCAGATTGCTTCATGTGACTCTGAATGTTGGTGATTATATTTGAGGTCTTTCAGGGATAGGAAGGCATAGGTGCGGACTACCTTGAAGTTCGAGGGCATCCTTGCTGAGGAAGACAGAGGTTCCAACTACCTTGATGTTGAGGGATTGCGGGGATAGCAAGTCAGAGACTCCAATCTTTGTATATAGGGCTTACCCGGGTGTGGGTAAGATAAACTTTCTTGAAAGTATAAATCAAGGTACCTTTATCCAAGGTTTTTGGATACCCTTCTATTTGGGTTAAAATATTTATATATTGTTACTTGTTTTTGTTACAAGTTTATCTTTTCCGCAGCATTTTGTATGTTTAAGATAGTATAACTATCTTATACTTCCTTACACTTGTACTCTGATTCAGTTAGATTCTATACGCTTTAAGGTAGAATCTCATATTTTAAAATTGTTTAAGTTTTATCTTCCAGATCCATATTTCCGGAACTGGTTTTTCGGAATCACTTTCTAGATTTAAGCAAGTGTATAGAACTAGACGTTTGTAACTTCATACTTTGTCCCAATATTTCAATTGGTGTTAGAGGTGTTGTGAATTTTCATAGTTTAACATTGTTAAACTTATATCTTTCATTTTTTTAAGGAAAATTTTAAAGTGTACAATTCACCCCCTCTTATATATTGAGCATCTACGTCATTATTTCGATCCTACACTATTATGGTAAGATAACATCTTTCATTTCTATATGTATACATGATATGGTATTTAAAAATAACTAATCAAGTTGGGTCTATGGAACCCACTTTTAAAACACAAGATAGATGTTATCTAGGCCATAAGACATTAGTTTAATAATATTTTCCCAGAATCTATAGGTTATCATTATCATGAGAAACTATTGTAACATTAAAATGTGGAAAATAATTAAAGTAAATTATTATATTAACAATACATAAAAAAATAATCATTATACATTAATATATTTATTAATATTCTAGTAAGAGAAAGAGTAAAGTTAGTTTGTTCTAGGGAATGAACTTCAACAATATACCACTTACACTAAAGATAATTGCTACTTAATATTAACCCAAAATATATCACATGATATTTATTATTATTATGAGACAAGTTTTTAGTCAATGGGTATTCTATATTCACCTTTATGGATACCCTTATTACTATGAATTCTCCCCTTTGTGAAAAATACCTCAAGAAATGATATATCCAAAGTATCTTCTAGTCTATTGATGTAACCTAATCTCTTTGGCTAGAAAGAATTTTATATTATTATCATAGTAAAAAGTTATAAAAACTTTTCTATTAGGTATAGTAACAAGATCCTAAAAAAAGTAATCTATCTATACTACTTCTTTAGCTACATCAAAAGTAGTAATATACTCAGAATATGCTATAGAATTGGTGACCACTAGATTCTTAGAACTATTCTAGATTACATATCCTTCATTAAGTATTTTTTCCCAATGTTGATTTTATATCATTATGATCTATTTGGAAAATAGAATACGTGTATCCCCTCATAACTATATCGTTATCCCCTCCATAAACAAGGAACATATCCTTTGTACACCTCAGGAACTTCAATAACATTTTTAAAACTGAACAATTTGGATCTCCTGGGTCTACTTAATATATCCCAATGATGCTCAAGAAATAAGAAACTTCCACACAAGTTCATACCAAGGAATACATTATATATTTAATTATAAATATGAAAGTGATTGTACTCCTCCTTTCTCTATCATCTTGTGTTTTAGGACACAATTTACTTGAGTGTTGTATACCATGCTCCATTTGAAAAAATATTCTGTTGGATTGTTTCATATTGTCTCTTTTCAATACCTTGTCAATGTATATACCTTGACTAGTCTATTAATCCACTCAGATCTATATCAATGGATCTTGATCCCTCATATGTTGGCTGCTTCACCTAAGCATTTCATTGAGATGTATTTATTTATCTATGAATTAACTAACTATAATAATGGTATTTTAGTTCCCATTAGTAATATATTATCAACATATACTAATAAAATCTATTTAACTCTCATTAAAGTTCTTGTATATAGAGAAATCACTGTCATATTTTATGAAACCAAATTCTCTTATGGATTCCCCAAAATTTATTATCTATGATCTCAATACATTATTCAACTCATAAATGGATCTCTTCAACATGCACACCATATTGAGATCCATTCAATTTATAAACACTTCTATTTATTTCTTATAGACATCTCCCTCAAGTTTTTCAGTAAGTAAGGTTTTCTTGATATCTTTTTCTCAAATATCATAATCATTGTAAGTTGTCATAGAAATTATAATATTTATGGATTTTATCATAGAGATAGGTGAATAAGGTTTCATAACAGTTTATGACTTGATATTTATGAACCCCTTTTGAAACTAATCACAATTTAAAAGTGCTGACATTCTAATCCATGTCTAGTTTCAGATTGAATACAAAGTTTCACTTAATATTATTTAATCAACTAGAAGATATATAAAATCCCAAACTTGTCTTTGGTATATGGAATCCATTTCATAATTAATGGATTTTTACTACTTTTCAGCTTCTAAGATACTTACTTATTCTTTATAAGTTAAAAATTTATTATATTCAACTGATAATGTTTTACCTTTATCAGTAAAAAACCCATATCTATCTATTTCTCTATCCTCACAACTTTTCATGCGTATTACTTATATAAAACCCTAAGGTTTTAGTATGTGTTGTCATTTAAATAGATAATATGTCAAATAGGTTTTAATGCATATAACATAGAATATAAGTGAATAATACATTATTACAATACAAAAATAAATATATTGCAAGTTAATTAAATGAAACATTTTTAGTAAAATCAAATAAAAAGTACCACTTTAATTATTCATGGTTAAGTAAAAATGTACTGTTTAGAAATTTCTTTATATTAATTATGTTGTATTTAAGAGTCAATTTGCATTATTTATATCATTAAACTAATTAAAGAATATATTTTATACATGTATAAAAAAATAATCATTAATATATTTATTATAAAATGTTTGTAAATAAAGATAATATTAATTAAAGGTAAAAAGAATTTTTTTTAGAAAAATTGTTTTCATGTTTGAAAAGTATCTTTATCATAATAAGTTAAATTAAAGACTATTTATAGATAATTTTAATGAAATTTTTAGTTAAAATATTCAATCAAATAAATTAAAATTCATATAATTTTTATTACTAGGAAATGAATGATAATATGTTCATTTTATGCTTTGAAAATACGTCTTTCTAAAATCTGTTTTTACACTTTTCATGCAAAAATATTATAATTAATTTCATCTGTATTTAGAAATTATATTTTATAATATTAAATTAGTTTTTTAATTAAGAATTTATTAATTAACTTAGGGTAATTTTTGGGTTTTTTCTTAAAAGATAAATTTTTGGGTGAATATTTAATATACCATTTTTTCACAAAAGTAACTTTTTTAAATCAAGTAATTTAAATTCCCTATCCAATTTTGGGTTTTGTTGCAAATTAAAAAATATCTATTTGATTTAAAACCATATAATTAATTCTATATGAATCAAAATTATATTTTATTTTTGTATAATATTATTTTTAGGCCCAAAACAAATTAAAAAAAAACTATTATTTTTTACGCGTTGTGCACTTATATTAAAATTAATTTCTCCCACTTATATAAATTGAATCATAAAAACTGGATCAATTATTTGGATTCATTATATTAAAATTTATTAATTATTTCAATTTCATTTTGGGTTATAATGAATAGTAACCACGGTAAAAATATTGTCACCATGGTAAAAGGGTAAAACAAGCTAACTAAGTTTAGAAATTTTTGATAAGGTCATAAAATATCATCTTAATTCTTATTGTATGAGTGTATATTAAAAATTATTACATTAAATTTTAAATTTATTTGTTTAATTTCCAAATTTCCATGATTAATACACCAATAATATATAATTAAATAGAATCTTAAAAAGTGTACCACTCATTTCACTTATAAAAGGGATCATTATCTCTACTATTCTTTAATCCACTTGATCTATTTTTATTAATTAATATATACCCAAATAACTTCTGAAAATACCTCCAAATTTCTAGGAGGCCTTGGTGTCAATAAAATACAAATCCTATATGGCTTAATGTGTAATACAAAGTAAGTTTTCCTAATAAGATAAATATCACTTAATTGAGTGTTTTTATATTTATTGATTCCTCCACATCCTCAAAATTTTCTATAACCATGATGATAAAATAACATCATTATATCCCATATACATAAATGTTATTATATTGATGTTACAAACCTTTTTCATCTCCTGTTACATCCCATGGATGATTATATCATCGCTGGGGCGTACATACAGACTACCATCTTCATAAAATCATGTTTTTTTTCATCACTTCTTCACAAAGATGGTTATAAATATAGAATCAAGGAATATATAAATTTTTTATGGAATTATTATGATACTTTAAAGATAATATGTCATCTAAATTCTTACCCATCCATCTACTGGAAAACGATAACGTCGGTCGTGCTTAGTTGTGGGCTACCACCTCCACAAACCGCGATGATTCGTTTTTCATTTCGACATTACATAGATAGAAATAAGTATGGATTTAATGAATAGTTATGATAAATATATTATTATATTTATTTTTTAAAAGTAAACCTTTATCTATTTCATTTTATTTTCATCCATTAGAAAAATTAAAAGATCACTCATGTGTATGTATGGACTACCATATCCACGAGACGATTTAAATAATTTTTCATGAAGGTTTCTAAAGGATGACTATAATAGTATATTTAATGTATAAAAAATATAATTATAACAAGTATTATAATCTAGATATGATTAATCCATGATGAATGGGTAAGGACCAAAACATTCAAACCAAAAATGTATGGAAAATGGAACAGTTATCCCTCAAATATTGATTAAAACTAAAAATTATTATCAAATAGATAAAAAAAATATTAGTGAACATTAAATAGTAATGTAAATATAAATATGGTTCTAATATATATTTATAATTATAATAAATTTATTATATAGGATATTAGAGTGTTTCTGAACAAGTTAATGTCTATGGTAAGGGATTTCTTATCTCAATTTCATTTCTTCGACACTTATACCATTTTCACCACATGTTTTTTGTGGTGTATGAAACTACATATAGATGTATTTTATCATTAATTTACTAAAAATAAGTTTTCTAAAAATATTTTCAACCTCTCAACTACAATTATCTTTTGATTCAGAAGTTACCAAAGTTGTAAGGTGTTTTCATCTCAATTCCACTCAATTGAGTCTTATTTTATATTATGAACCATTTTTATTTTATATAGTGCATGTAATAACCCTTTGAAAAATTATATCATGAATTAGTCTTTATTCATGGAGTTTAAAGTTTCAATTCATGTTTTCACTTTTAAGGGGTTGGTATTAAAAATTTATTAAATTCGTGAAGTTTTATTTTAGAATACCACTTGTATTTGAATTAACCATGTTTACATTTATGTTGAAACAATTATATGGTATTTATTTATTAAAAATTGTATATTTTATTTTTATTTATTTATTTCTTATATTTACATGTTTTTATTTTAACTTTTCCTCTATTTGGTACTCAAATATCGATATAACGTTTTTAAAGAAAACCAAACTTATTTCTATTTTTTGATTGGGAATCTTTCTCTTCAATATCTATATTATTCAAATTATTTTATAGAATATTTATATAATTTTAAATGATTGGTAATGATATTTTTACACTAACTTTTACTTTTTTAAAATTATTTAAAAGGGATATTTCTAATTTTTTTCGAATAAGATGATTTTTACTTTTTATAAAATTGTGTGGGGAATGTTATTTTTAACATATAAAACTTGGATGTATTTTTATTCCTCTAAAACCATTATTCTCTATTTAGACTACAATATAAGTTTCTATTAATTTTAAATAAATTTATCTCCAATTATTCTATAAATATTTGGTAAAAGGTGTTATTTTCTAAAAAGTTTAAAATAATTTTGGAAAATATTTACAACTTCATTTTAAAAATTAAGTTACGAAGGATTTAATTAAAGATATTTTTTGGAGTTTAGAACCTAATTTATCCTCTAATTAACAATATATATTCCTTTATTTCAAACCTTTATTTATAAGGAATTGATGTTCTACTGTCAGGATATAATGTTTTATAGATTGTATATTTTTCTTGTGATCATTCACATTTTATTGACCATGTTATTTATCAATATATATTACACTTTGAAAATTATTTTCCTCTTTAAGGTCCATATTTTCAGTATCATGGAAATAATAAACATTATTTTTTCAACATTGATATTTTATTAACCATATATCATTTCAATATATAGTGTTAGTTTAAGGACTATTATTAGCAAAGTTGTTTATTTTACTAGGGAAAATATTGAGGTTTTTATTCTTGATTCAATAAAGATATTTATTTATTGAAAGATATATTTATTATGTATTATATTATTGATTTAATATATAAGGAATGTATTAAAAATATATGGCTGATGGGTGGGTACACACTATAGATAGCCACTCAATTAATTAATAGCTCAAATGTGATAAAATATATTGGGTATTTGGTGTATGTCTTAGAATTTTATATATGATGTGTTGGAATGAGGCCTCAAAAAATAGACTATGATGTCTGAAATTATACACTCTAAAATCTTGATTCTATTTATTGTCATCCATGTGATTATTTTTGTGTATATGTTATCCATGTATATATTCTCCTTTCAGGATATTTTTTTTATAAAATATTTTATTATTTTTTATTTCTTATATATTATTCATGTTTTATATATTCTAGGATAGATTCTACTGTATGATTCCACTTACTGAGCATTTAAGCTAACCCTTTTTTTCTTTTCAGAAGATATAAATATGGAATCTTTTAATGATTTTGAAGAATTTAAGAATGTTTTTATTGCCATGTTTTTATCATTTAATATAATATAAAATTCATGTATGTATCTATTTTTCCAAGATTGCTAAACTGATCAATCCTTTATGGTGTGATACCCCGTATCTTGTACCCGTGTAATGAAGTAAACACCCACATTGGGTTATTGGAGTCGATGATGTTAATGTTGGTATCAAAGGAAGTTTATTAGGATCCTTTTGAACTAGATTTAGAAAAACACTAATCAAAGAACATAACACTATAACAGACTCTTGGGAAAAGTCTATTTATAAAAAAATTCTAAAATTTTGTTTTATTATAGAGTGTGAGTTTTTTAATAAATAAAATAATTGTTAGGATACAAACATGTGGATTTATTCTTGTGTATATATCCACCTAGGGGTAATAACCCTGAAATGGATGGTCGAGTATTAACTTAATATTTATCTGGTGCATGATAAAGAAGCCTAACTGGAAACCTGGTTTGAAACTCTTAAGGGGATATTATTTGGATGATTGAAAAAAAATTTATGAACCAATATGAATGATCTAAAAATAATACCAAAGGAAAAAATCATAGGATTATGAAATTAGTTGTAGATAAATTTTCAATTTATGTTATGTCTTATTCCAAATGGAAAATTATACACTATGATTTAAAATTCATAATGTTATAAGTTAATATATTGTATTCCTTTACTTGAAGATGGAACCTAGTGGAAGGGATGGAAAATCATATCAAAACTTATAATCTATATGGGGATTAACCACCTAATAAGTTCTATATGACTAGAGTTTGAGTTAATCATATTATAAAAAAATAGGGTAAGTTATGACTAGTAGTCATGGATATATTGGTATCCTTTTTCATCATAGCATACAATTCAACAAAAGAATCCTTTAACAATGCTAATTTTTTTTATCAGTGCTAGAGATTTTCTGAATATTGTAAAAAGAATAAATCCCCAATATTTTATCAGCACTAAAAAACCACTGATAGAGGGGCATATTGTAGTGTGTTGTAACAGAACACTAAAACACAAGTGAATTGTGCTATAACAGCACACCAAATCCCAAAAAACACCACCAAATTAGTAAAATAAAGTAAAAGTACAAAATTTAAATGAAATAAAATTTACAACAAAAATAATTGAAGAAAAACCACACTGTATAAATTTCTAACATTGGTTTATACAATTACATAAGTTCCAATTATTGCATACATTCAAAAAATAGTATAATTCCTTTATCTTTTGATCCTAACCCCTACTCTAGAAAGAAAGAACCTATATATGAAAAAAATTCTTATGTTAGTAATAATATAAAGAAATAAATTAATCGAAAGTGTTAATTTTAAACTAAACCTTGAGTCACAAAAGGAACTCTATATATCAAATTGAACTAAAATTGATTCTTTCAAATCACACCATTTATTGTTCATATTTAAGAATTATCTCTATAAAAATAAAATAAATAATTATAAGATAAAAATGATAATGAAATTAATTAATTAATAGTATAAATAATGATGAGAAAACAATATAGGTTAGTTTTCTTGGTTTTGGCAATGTGATGCGCATTTTAAACTAAAATTATAGTTATATATTGAAAAGATGTACTTGGAGTCATACCGTTCACACCATCCATCAGAATAAGGTTTAAATTATTATTAAACATATCAAATGAATGATTAATCCTTTTAATAAAGTATCAAAATAATCTTAATGAGTTTCTTAGTTTTGAGTATGCTGCTTGTTTTATTTATTAAAATGTCATTTTAAACTAGAAACATGCAGTTTGACTCATACCAGTCACATAGTTTTTCAATTTGGTGTGATACTGATTACTACACATCAAAAACTAATTATGATCTTTTACTTAAATTATAAATACAATCCAAGTGCGTTTGTTGCGTTTTCAGTGAATGTCACTTTTTGAACTAAAATATCGATTTTAAACTGATAACAAACACATTGAGTCATACCATACATATCATGTATTGGATTTAAGTGATTCTAATTCCTACAATTTAAAAATTACTTATGGATCATTTTAATAAAGTAACAAAATAATCTTAATGTATTTTCTTAGTTTTGAGTAGGTCAATTGTTATTTTTACTAAAATTGATGTTAATTTTAATTAAAAAGACACATTTGGAGTCATATCAGACACACTGTGTGTCAAATTTAGGTGAGGATAATTTTTATATGTATTAAATGGATTATGGATCATTTTTATAAAGTATAAAAACAATTTGAACGCGTTTAATCAGTTTTGAGTACATCACTTGTCCTTCTTACAAAAACACCATTTTAAAATGGAAGCATGCACTTTGAATCATATCTATGACATCATGTTTCAGTATGACATGAGATCAATTAATACATGTTAACAATTAATTATGTATTAATGTAATAAATTATAGAGAAAAAATTATCTTTTTTGATCGGTTTTCAGTGAGTGACATATTTTGATCAAAATTTTCGATTTTAAACTAATAATAGACCCATTGAGTAATAATAGGAACATCATGTATCAAGTTGAGGTTCGACAAATTCTTACATGTCGAAAATTTCTTATGATTGTTTCCTCAATGTATCAAAATAATCTAAAAGAATTTTATTAGCTTTGAATAGGGAAATGGTCATTTCTACTAAAATATATATCAATTTTAAATAAAAAGATGCACTTGGAGTCATATTGGCTATAACATGCGTCAGATTGAGGTGCAGATAATTCTTACAAACCTAAAATAGTTTATATATCATTTTTACAAAGTATAAAAACAATCCAAATTATTTTACTTGGTTTTGAGTATGTCATTCATCTTTTTTTACTAAAATGTCATTGTAAATTGGAAACACACACTTCGACTCATACCAATCACATTGTGTACTAGTTTGACACGAGATTGACTCCTACACATAAAAAAAATTTATGAATAAATATAATAAATTGTCAATAATATATGAGTGTGTTTTCTTAGTTTTAAGTGAGTGACATTTTTGGAACTAAACTGTCAATTTTAAGCTGATAACTGACACATTGAGTCATACTAGGAACATCATGTATTAGATTGAGGTTCAAATGATTCCTACACATCACAAATGACTTATGGATAATTTCCATAAAGTATCCAAATAATAATTTTTTTATTGGTTATGATTAGGTCAATTTTCCTTTTTACTAAAATTGATGTTAATATTAAATAAAAAGACACACTTGGAGTGATACCAGTCACACCGTGCATCATATTGAGGTGCCGATGATCCCTAAATATTAAAAATGAATTATGGTTCATTTTACTAAATCATTTAAGCATTAAAAACGGGTTTCCTTGGTTTTGAGCTGGTCAGTTTTCCATTTTACGAAAACTGGTGACAATTTTAATTTAAAAGACACATTTATTGTCATATCAATCACACTGTGCATAAGATTGAGATGTGGCAAATTCATATAATTCAAAAATGGATTATGGATAGTTTTTTAGTAAATTTTTGATACAATTCATATTTTCTACTTGGTTTTCAGTGCGTCACTTGTATTTTTTACTAAAATGTCATTTTAAATTAGAAACACGCACTTTGACTCATACTAATCACATCATGTATTGGTTTTATGTGAGAATAATTCCTATATGTAACAAATTTTATATGAATCAATTTAATAAATTATATAGAAAATACAATCATGTTTTATTGGTTTTTAATGAGTGATAATTTCAGAACAAAATTGCCAATTTTAAAATGATAAGGAACATATTGAGTCATACGAGGGACATCGTGTATCTGATTTAGGTGAGGATGATTAATTTATATTTTAGACGATTCATAGATCATTTACATAAATTATTAAAATAATATGAATGTTTTTTTGGTTTTGAGTAGGCCAATTTTCATTTTTACTAAAATTTATTTCATTTATAAATAAAAATATACACTTGAAGTCATATCGGTCACATCGTGCATCAGATTGTGGTACGACTAATTTATACACATTTAAAATTAATTATGGATCATTTTAATAAAGTTTAAAAACAATGTAAATGTGTTTTATTGGTTTTGAATACGTCAATTTTGTTTACTAAAATGTCATTTCTAATTGGAAACATTAACTTTGGCCAATACTGATCACATATTATATTACTTTGATGTGAGATAAATTCCTAAACATCACAAATGACTTACAAATCAATGTGCTAAATTATCTTGAAAATATAAGCACGTTTTTTTTTCAATGAGTAATTTTTTTTGAAATAAACGGTCGATTTTAAACTAATAATAGACACATTGATTGAAATAAGTCACCTTATGCATCGAATTGAGGTGTGACTAATTCGTAAATGTCCCGAATGAATTATGGATCATTTTCTAAAAGTATTGAAATAATCAGAATATTTTTCCTCACTTTTGAGTATGTAGATTTTCCCTTTCACTAAAATTAATGTCAATTTTAATTAAAAAGAAGCTCCTGGAGTCACACTAGTCACCCCAAGTGTCCAATTGAGGTGCGGTCGATTCCTACACATGCCAATGTCTCAAAAAAATCCTAACGGGAAATGTAACCAAGTTTCCATTATCTTTTATTGTCAAACTCCCAATGCTATATATTGAATTGATGTTCTTAGATGAAAACCCTTTATCGTTGTTTAAGGTTAGAAGAGTAGAGGATGATCATGTGCCTATTATATCATGATAAGTCACCCCAATGGGAATATGAGCTTTCTAAACTCTTATAGATTACAATAATGAGAAATATCTTTTGGCTAAAAATATTGAATCAATATTCATTATTAGTATATCGATAAAGAAAGGAAATGAAATTGGAAAATGTGGTTACCTTGGTATAAAGAATCATTTTATCTCTTTTGTGGTGTGTTACAGATATTTGAAAAAAAAGTATGAATTCCCAAAAGATATGTGAAAAAAATTAAGTTAGTAATAGATAAAAATGATAAGGCAATTAATTTAAAGATAGTAGACAAAATGATGAAAAAATTAATTAAATAAGTAGAAGGAATTCACCATTTACTGCTGTTTGTATAAATTCTTGATGTGTTTACTTGTTGTTCTTATATCAGTTGTTGGATCAAAGTCTAATACCTCACTATCATGATCATCTTTGAAAAAACCACCCCAACTCGAAAAAAATAATCCAATTGTACAAGAAAATAACTATTATATGAGTAATACTAAAAATAAAAAAATTAAACATTAATATGAAACAATATATTAACTATATAGATAATGATTATACTGGGAAAACATTGTTGACCACTAGGACATGTCTATGGTAAAGAAAGAATTTTGATAAAAATACACAGAGAGATCTAGCCAAACAATCAATCAATGAGTGAGATGAATGAGGAGAAAATATGTGACATTAGATGGAATCATTGACTCATCCTAGAAAAAGTAAAGGTATCCTATTGGGTTCATAAATATTCATTTTTTACAGTATATAAATAAATTCACATAATATATTCATTATCAAAGGTGAAGGTTATAGATAATTATAATTAGGGAAACTAAAAATTTGATAGTTGAAAATAATTTCATTATTCTTTTAAGAAAATAGGTAATTGAATTTAAGAATTTAAGTACTCCACTATGGTAGGTGTTATCCTATAAATTAATCCAAAGGTGAAAGTTACAAACAATTGTCATCCTCATCAGCTGATCTTATGAATTGTTATCATTTCATTTTTTTATCACTCATCCTCCATAACTTGTGGTAATGAACATATGTTTATTGAAATAATCAAAGCAGAAGTTACTTATATGAAGACTACTGCTCAGATTAGTATAAGAAACCTGAAAGATATGAGAGATGTTTCCCAAGCAACAGATTGGAATAATAACTATTCAAAAGATTAAACTAATGAGGTTGATAGTTGTACTCCATTATGTTCTATAAAATGGGTTATTCCTCCAATTTGTAAGAATTACATGGTTGATAATTATATACTACTAAGGGTGAAAAAAAGAATATGTTAAAGTATGATATGTTTTTAAATGGATTAAAGTAAAACATACATAGTGTTTATTAAATGTTAGATAACATAAATGAGCTTGTTTTTAAAAATTATTAATGACTGGGTAGTCATTTCGAATATCTCTATATTTTTATCAACTTTAAGAAATATAATAATGGTATAAATTGATGAATAAAATGTCATTGGTGATCAAAAAGTTTTATTGAAAACTCATAAGAGTAAGAATATAAAAAAACTCTTTTTTTCTTAAGTAGATCTTAAATAACATGGAGAGTCTGAAAAGGATGATAATTGGATCAAATCTACACATGAGGAGATTGATATGAATAATAAAAATGTGACATGGGAAATTTTTACGAGGATGGAAGACAAAAATGTTATCAGAACAGAGTGGGTTTTTAGTAATAAATTCATTAACAATAGAATAACGACTCAAAATAAAAATGGATAGTGTGCAAGGGGAACTCATTAATAAAAAAATTATATTTACGATAAATTTATTCCCATATCTCGATTGGAAACTTTTTGATTTTTTGGCTATTTTAGTGAAAATGAGGTTGAAATTATACCAAATGGATACCAAATCTATGTTCCTCAATGTAGTTATTAAGGGGGAGTATACATTGAAAACTTTTATGTGTTTATTATGGATAAAAATGAGAAAAAGTAGTTCCAGTTAAATAATTTCTTGTATAAGATTAAAAATCACTGAGGACCTAGTATTTAAGGTGTGATCAACACTTAAGAAAGATTGGTTTTTTAGTGAGGCAGAGTTGATCACACCCTCTACATCAAGAAGAAGAATGATCAAAGGATGTTAGTAATAATATATGACAAAGACATAATATTTTCGGATTTGATAAAGCACAATGCATGTTTTTTGTGAATCATATGAGGTATGATATTGATATGTCTATGATTGGTGAAAAATTTTCCTTAGTTAATAGGTAAATCAATGAAATCATAACATATTAATTTCTTAATCAAATTATGAAAGAGAGGGTCCCAAGTGATTTTCAATGGAA
The DNA here is from genome assembly GCA_963277665.1 of Viscum album. Classification (NCBI taxonomy): domain Eukaryota; kingdom Viridiplantae; phylum Streptophyta; class Magnoliopsida; order Santalales; family Viscaceae; genus Viscum; species Viscum album. The sequence continues at coordinate 932,599,397 of OY728137.1, forward strand.
TATCCCAAACCAATGAAAAAACTAACCGCTATATGGATGATTTTTTCAAAAGTCAACGATTGGAAATACGTAGATCTCATGGAATATAGGTATTGGGAACCTATTATACCTCACAAAAACATTACCCAACATTGTATTTGATAAATTTCAAGTCGCAAAGTACAAAAATTGTCCTAAGGAGAGCCACATGATTTTGGAAAAGACGATACTCCAATACTTCTAAAAAACAATAAATTTTGGGTCGTTTTATTATAAGACAGTGAAATTTGATTTTTTGGGATATACATATGTGGGATGAGAAGGTTCAGTGGATAACTGAGGGAAATTAGAGATATCAAAAAACCTGGATTTCATTCGAGTCTTGGTTTCATTCAATCCTTGAATCACTCCAGCCTTGGATTCAATCCTTGGAATAGTTGGAGCCTTGATTCTATCCTAGATTTGAGCCTGGATTCAAAAATGTGCAAAAACAACAGCAGGTTGCTTCTATAAAGAGATTCAAATATCGTGAACTAGTTTCCTATGGTTAGGGTTCTTAAAATAGATCGTGATACTTTTATTAGTGATTTCAAAAAAGCACTAATTAAGATACCTTTTATCAATACTAAGTTAATAACTACTGATAAAATGAATCTTTATCAGTGTTTTCTTACCGATGATAAAGATAGAGATTTATCAATGCTAAAAAATGTCGATAAAATTAATATTAATCAATGCTAAAGTTTTAGAATTGATAAATATCTAATTTTATCAGTGCTAAAAAACCCTGATAAATACTTATAATAAAATTTTTAAAAAATAATATTTGAAAAAGTATAATTATAATTTATAATTATTGTAATTATAATAATAATTTTTATAAAATATTATTTTTACGATTCTCTGAATATATAATTATTTATTTATAATTATATAAATAATTATTTTTAAAATTAATAACTATATAATTATATTTAAATATAGTAAATATATTTATGATTTAATAAAATTATTTATAATTTTATAATTAATTACTTGTAATTATATAAATACCTTTAAAAAATATTATTTATTTATTTATAATTATAAATGTATAAAAATAGTAAATATACATTTATAAATATATTTATTTATAATTTTTTTTACAAAATTATTTTTATCATTATTAATGAATATTTAGTCTTAAGATCATGTTTGTTAAAAATCAGTAAGATTGATAAATTTAAAGTGAGTACGATATTGAAAATTTGGATAAGTTTGTTTAATATAAATCATTAAAAAAATGAATATAAATATTAAAATAAAGATGAATAGATGCTGAAAATATTAAAACATTGTAAATATATATATAAAATAAATAAAATAAATTGATTAAATTCCTAAGAAAATATTGGTGTGTGTGCATATGTATATAAAAATGTATTAATTATGTATATGTTAAATCAATATAATACATTTGATCTCTGTTAAATTGAAAAATCATAGGTAATTCAATTATATCCATTACTCAATGTAATTAGTCAATATTTTTAACTTATATTAATGTTTAATTGTAAATCGTTATTCACTAAATATATTACTATTTAATGTAAAGGATAAATAATATTTTGTTTTATAGAAATCATATTTATATACATTCATATATATATATATATATATATCTTTATATTTAATATATATTGTTTACTAACATTATAAATAGTTATTATATTAATAAAATGCTTAATATTTTCTCAATTTTCTTATTTTTATTTTTTATGTGTTTAATTTTTATTTTACAAATATCTATATATTTAATATATACTATTTATAATTTATATATTGTATAATCAATTTATTCCTTTTTTCAAAAGTTATTTAAATAATAATTTTTTAATATTATTTTAATAAAATCATTTTGTTTTCTATTTATCTAATTATTTCATTTTATTCATTCTTTTATTAGCTATAAAAAAGAACGTATAAAATATTACTTTATGGGTGAAAAAAAATAAAGTGTTGATAAAGGGCTTTAATTATCAATTCTAAACATAAACCATTGATAAGGGAATACCATATCAGTACTAAAAAAATGCACCAATAAAGGTTACCATTTATCAGTGCTAAAACAATGCACTGATAAAGGGTATATTTTATCAGCGGTAGAAAAAAAGCCACGATAAAAGGTACCCTTTATCAGTACTTGTTTTAGCGCTCATAAAGGGTAACTTTATCACCACTTTTTTTCTAGCGCTGATAGAACTAAACGCTGTGAAAGTATTGTTTTTTAGAAGTGATGATAATATGATGTTGGATAACTTTGTATAGAAGAAGACTCTATCATTTAATGGATCTTATAATCTATTAGTATCTGGACAAAAGATCAAACCCCTTGGAAATATATTTCAATCTTCATGAAGTAATAAAAGAGAGAAGTTAATTCTAATGGTGTTTTTTTAAAGAGATGTGTTAATCGATAGTTTTCATTGATTCAAAATAATATGGAGGATAAATTAATGGAGGGTATATAATGAGATATTTTTAAGGAGATATTCTTATAAAGATAAAATACTCATGAGTAATGAGATGATTGGAAAGGTTGTTTTTAAATTTTGGATAAAGGGAAGAGTAAAGTGTTTCTAATTATAGATAAAGCATCACAATTATAACAACCCTGCTTTTTATTACACACTTAAACCTAATTTATTACATAAAATATTCACTTGATACGACATAGAATATTGAGAGTTCTAGTGTCTTTGGGGCTTAGGAACATTACAAATAGCTTAGAACATAAAACACACAACATCATTATTGAAAAATTCCTTTACATGACCACTACATTCCCTCGTACTTAGCATTGCATGGGATAACCTGAGGACATGCATAAAAAAGGGTGATCTATATGACCCAGTAAGGGAATAAACATATAATAACATGAGAAATACAATACATGTTAGACAATAGGCATATCAATGGATCACAAGAGAAACATGAACATAAAGGCATGATAAATCATGATAATCATAACTTGGAAATATGACAACAACACTTAACATGGAATTAGCATGAGCCAAGGCTCAATAAATATGGAGCATGAGTGAACCCTCATTGGACATGAAGCATGAGTAAAACCTCGTTTCACTTGAATTATAATGATTTAACACCCATTTTACAGGACGTATCATGATACTATACTTTACCCAATGCATTGGAGCGCTATCATGGCACACCCATCTTAAACATTTCATTTCATGTATAAGTGTGACACATGGATCATATAACATGGAATCAATCAACATCATAAGTTATTACACAATTATTTAATTTTTAAAAAATAAATGAAATTTCCATTCAATATGTATATGTTCATAAAGGTGAATACCCTTGATAGAGACATGGGTATGGTATTCACTACACAATGATCTTGGCTTGGAAGAACGCGGTGCAATTTATGCAGTATAACGGCGTGACATACGGATTCATGAAAATAGTTGGTGAGAGTGAAAATGGTTTCTCATCATATGTACATGAACTAAACATTAAGGGGGTCATATATATACATTTCCCAAAAATTTAATAGAATTTAGATGCATAATACAAAATAATTACTTGGTTGTAAAAGAAGAGAGAGAAATCCCTCACAGAATTTTAGCATGGTAACGGGTGTAAATGGGAGGCTTTAATGAGAGATAAAGGGGTCTCCCATCATCCAAAAATATAGAGGACAGTATGTGGGAGGTGAGAAATCAAACGACAATATTTTTAATTTAAAATAAAAGGGAATAACAACTTAAAAAAAATTCGACAAAAATGAGAAAGAAAGAAATCCCTTACTTGGAAGTGTGATAACAAAGGTTTGGGAGAGGCTTGACAGGGGCTCATTTGGAGCTTGTGGAACCTTGGGAGTATTATAGAGATAGTATGGTAGGGTTTGGTCAAACTCCAAAGTCTTTTAGTGAAAAGGAAGTGGGAGCTTGGGAGGGTTTATATAGGAAAGGAGAGGAAATTCTTAATTATTTAGGTTTGGGACACCTCACATTAAATTAATCAATACCACAAACCAGCCCATGGTTTTTTCCCATGTTTTATTCCAAATTGGATTTTAGAAAAATATTTTATAAGGCCAATGTAATATCATTTTAAAATAATAGGTTTGCTTATGTGGAGGTGAGTCACACTATCCAGGAAATCAATTTAAAAATAAAAAATTTATGATAAGTCTTAGAGGGTCCACAAAAGCTTTGTAAAATAAATCAAATAAATCAAAAAAAATGTTATTTTAATGATAAAACATATATTGTTCGAACATAATTTTTATTGTATTTTATTACCACACAATTGGGTCATTATGATGTCATAAAACAAATTATATATTTAAACAGTATTTAATTTTTACCCAAAAATTCAACTGTCTCAAAAATTTATGAAAAAGTAACCATTGAAAAATTTCAACATCCTAATTCCCAAAATAATATCTATTTTATATAAATAATTTTATAAATATGTGAATTTTTACTTTTAAAATAAAAACTGACTTTTTTCGAAAATTCATGGGTTTTGACAAAATAGGTTTCAAACCATAATAAAAATTACAATTTCATTCATAAAATTATTTGATAATTTATATTTAATAAAATTTAATTTTATAATAATAATTATAATAATATTTTATTAAAATAATATTTAATTAAAAAATCCATTAATTCATAGAAATAGATTTCTTAGTTGAATATCAACTAAAAATACTATTTGTGCTTTAAAAACTATTTACAAAGTAAAAATAATAAAATGAATCCACATTATTTATACAAAAATAATGTACATTGTCATAGTGCTAGGGTCTTGTTACATAACCCCTTATAATATTCACCACTAAGTTTTGGAAGAGTCTTCAACATGCTCCAGATACTGACTGAACTTCATTATGTCTTAACTTCCCTTTATTTCCTAACCTCATGACCTTCTTCGATGGAGATATGTGTAGAAATACCATGTCTCCAACTTCAAAATCAAGGTCACGTCGACAGTTATCTGCATAAGTCTTCTATCAACTCTGGGCTGCCTTGATATGCTGCTGAATGGTTTTCACCTTCTCCACCATTTCATTGACCATTTATAGTCCTAGAAACTTATGCTTACCGACTTCATCCCAACATACTGGTGTTCTGCACCTCTTCTCATAAAGGGCTTCATAAGGTTCCATTCAGATGCTCGAGTGGAAATTGTTATTGTAGGAGAATTCAACCAGTGGAAGATGTTGGTCCCACCCTCCTTTGAAGTCCATAGAACACGCTCTAAACATGTCCTCAAGTGTTTGGATAGTCTGCTCCGATTGGCCATCAGTTTGAGGATGATAAGACATAATGAAGTTCAGTCAGTATCTGGAGGATGTTGAAGACTCTTCCAAAACTTAGTGGTGAATATTGGATCTCGATTGGTTACAATAGATAGTGGTACTTCATGCAGCCTTACCACTTCCCTGATATATATATGTGCCAGCTGATCCAATGAGAAATACTCCTGAATTGCAATGAAGTGTGCAGAATTTGTAAGACTATCCACAAAAACCCAGATTGCATTATTGCCTTTTGATGTCTTCGGAAGTTCGGTGACAAAGTCTATGGTAATTTTCTCCCATTTCTATACTGGTATGGGAAATGGTTGCATCATCCCCTTAGACTTCTGCCTCTATGACTTCACTTGCCGACACACCAGGCACTTTGATGTATAATCCACAATCTCCTTCTTCATATTATCCCTCAAATAATTCTCTCAGAGATATCGATACATCTTTGTGTTTCCTAGGTGAATAGAGAAATTTGAACTATGTGCATAATCCAAAAGTTCCTTCTTCATCTCTGGACATGATGGAATATATAGTCTTTTCCCAAATCTCACAATTCCTTCTTCATTAACATTGAACTTTGAGGATTTCCGTTTTATGATAGTTTCCACTCTCTTATGAATTCACACATCATCCTTTTGAGAATCATTTAACCTTTCCAAAAGAGATTGTTGAGAAATCATTTGTGAAAGGATTGATGATGTTCCCTTTTTTATGATTCCCATGTCCATCTTCATCAAATCTAAGAAGATAGGTTCCTTATCAATTATCATCAATGATATAATTTCTAGGTCCTTTCTACTTAGAGAATCTATCACCTTGTTCGCTTTCCCAAGGTGGTAATGGATTGACCAATCATAGTCTTTGATCAGCTCTAACCATCTTTGTTGGCACACGTTCAAAACTTCCTGTGTGAATATATACTTGAGGCTTTTTTGTTCCGTATATATTTCACACTTCTCCACAAAGAGATAATGCCGCCAAAATTTTAAAGAGTAGATCACCAGAGCCAACTCCAAATCATGTGTTGGAAAATTTTTCTCTTGAACTTTCAATTTCCTTGAAGAATAGGCAATTACTTTGTCATTTTGCATCCACACATAGCCCATTCCCTTCTTCGAAGCATCACTGAATACCACTAAAAGTTCTCCACTTATGGGTAAAGTGAGAAAGAGCATAGGGATAAGCCTCCTTTTTAACTCCTTGAAACTTTCTTCGCATTAATCACTCGAAGAAAAATTTACTCCCTTCTGAGTTAGCTTGGTAAGAGGGTTGGACAATCTTGAGAAATTTCTCAAAAATCATCGATAATATCCAGCTAACCCCATGGTGCTATGGATATCCATTACCAATGTTGGTCTCGACCATCCCTCAATTGCATTTGGTTTGGAGGGATCCACAGATATCCCATTGCTTGTGATGATATGGCCCAATAATGAGACCTCCTTTAACCAAAACTCACACTTTTTTATACTTTGTATAGAGATTCTCCTTTTGAAAGGTCTCTAGTATAGTTCTTAGATGCTCCTCATGATCCTCCTTGGTTTTGGATTATATTAGAATAACATCTATAAATACTACCAAAAATTTGTCGAGGTAATCCCTAAAGACTATATTCATCAAATCCATGAATATTTCTGGATCATTAGTGAGTCCGAAAGGAATAACTATGACTTTATAGTGCCCGTATCTAGTACGAAAAGTATTATTGGGGATATATTCTTTCTTCAACCTTACTAGATAATATCCCAACCGAAAATCCTCCTTGGAGAAGTATTGTGCTCCACACAGCTGATTGAAAAAGGCATCAATTCATGGGAGAGGATACTTGTTCTTTATTATAATTTTGTTGAGCTCACGATAATCGATGAAAAGGCACATTGAACCATCCTTCTTCATGATGAAGAGGACTGGTGCACCCCATGGTGAAGCACTTGGGCTTATAAACCCTTTATCTAGATTCTCCTGTAGTTATTTTTTCAGTTACTCAAGATCCACAACAACTATTCTATATGGATTCATGGATATTAGCAACACCCTAGGTATAAGATCAATTTGGAATTCAACTTCTCTTACAGGAGGAAGACCAGGAAATTCCTTGGGAAACACTTCAGCAAATTCCATCACAATAGACATGTCTTCAAGGATGGTTTCCTCTTTAGACTCAATCATCTGAGCCAGATACACATTCTCATAGGGCAGTAATATCCACGTTTGAGATGATGGCGCTAAATAAGATTCATATTACTCCTTTCACTTGTATAGAATTGGGGGTCGATTCTCCACATAGAGAGTGATTTCTCTCTCATAACAATTTATTTTGGATCTATACAAGGAAAGCCAATACATGCCAATAATTGCATCAAATTCCCCCAGAGGGAGTATGATGAGGTTCACTGAGAAATTAAATCCACAGATTATAATAGGGTAGCAGTTATATTCTTAGGATACAATGATTTCCCCATTTGTTGTACTCACTAACATCATTACTTCCATGATTTGTGATGGTGCTGGAACTGTTCTACAAAACTTTTGAGATATAAAAGAATACTTTGAACCTGAATAAAAAATTATGTTTTATATTCATGAATGAATAACTAGTCTACCTGTCACCCCTTCGTTTTCGGGGTTCACTTAGGCATTAGTGATGGAAAAGGATCTCCATTGCTGCCTTAGAGGTTGTTGGTTGCCTCCAAAATCCCATGTGTTAGGGAATTGATTTGCAAGATTCCCTGGTTCTTTTTATTTGTAGCAATGAACAACGCATTGAGGTACTGATAGAGTGTTCTCTTCTTTTTTTTAGCCACGATTTTTTCGTATCGATAGTTAATAGCTAGGTTCCCTTCCCTTCCACAACTAAAGCATTTCCTCATCCCCTTCAGGCAATTTCTGGGGTGCTTCTTTACACACATTTCGAAAGTGGGGTGCTGGATCTTCTTTCCCCCATTGGATTTATCCATCGGACTACCTGCATTGAAGTATACCTTACGCTTATTATCCCCATGATACCCCTAAAATTATATAAAATCTATTCAACCAAAAGGGCACATCAGAAAATTTCCTCATTACTGTCGAAGTCACGGATCACTAGCGCTTTACGTAGGCTAAGTTTCAGCCGACCAAAGAAGCGGTCAACCTTGCATTCACGGGTAACGAAAGAGATAGAGTCGTATCGTGAAAGCCTTGTGAAGTTTTCCACATACGCTCTAATATATTCATTATCTTTTTTCATGAGGTAAAGGAAGTCCATTTCCATCTTAAGTCGGAGGGTGCATGGAAAATATTTATGAAAAAACATCTTCCAGAAATCGTTCCATTCCAATGCCCCGATCTCTTCCTCAGGCTTCATATTTTTGATCAACGTCCACCATTGATCGGCTTCACCTTCTATCTGATAAGCAGCCATAAGAACCATCTATTATTCAGAAAACTGAAGGATAAATAATATCTTTTCAATGAAGTTGATCCATTGTTCGACTATTTAGGGATCAGACGATCCATTAAAAGTAGGCGGCCTTTGTCTCATGAAGCTCTCGATAGTGACTTGTACTTTCTTAGGGGGGGGGGTGAACGTTCTTATTGACCCTTGTTTCTATTCAAAGCCTGAGTAAAATGAGAGAGAAGTGTGACAAAATTCGTGATTCCCGCTCCCATCTGATTGGGAATCTCATTTCAACAGTCATCACATTGATCTTTACATCGGTTTTTAGCCCGAGTCCTGCTATTACCGGCCATTGGATGGAATAAAAGGAAAGTTAGGGGTAACACATAAAGGGTAATCGAAGGACAAAACTGATGACTTATAAATAACTTTTATTTCCTTAAATTATGAATCCATAGTATTTAATCTATGATATTCATGATCTACTTTCTAACATATATTCTTAGGGGCATTTTTTTATTCTTTTAATAATGGTTCACACTTTTCTTGTGAATTTAAAAAAGTATATCCCTCGAGAATGTTGTAACTAAGAGTGCAACAATGCCTATTGTCATGCACTAGTTCCAGTTCAAGTCTAGCTCAAATCATTGTTTTTGGGTTTTACCCCTAGGATACATATGTTCCAGAGCTGCCTCTACCTGCTCGTATCCAGATGGGGATGTATTTTTTTGGTAAAACACTTACTCAATACTAACCAATACTTAGGGATGTTTTTATTATACTTATTCTTGTCTCTATGTCTTCACTAGGGTTTTCTAATCCTAATGCCAAAAATAACTAAAGTTATCCTCTGATACCAACTATAACAACCTGGATTTTTTATTATACACTTAAACCTGATTTATTTCATAAAATAATCACTTGATACAACATAGAAGATCAAGAGGTATAGTGTATTTAGGTATTAGGAACATTAAATAATATCTTAGAACATAAAACACATAACATTTTTATTAAATACTTCCTTTACATGACCACTAAATTCCCTCGTACTTAGCATTGCATGGGATAACCTGAGGACATGCATAAGTAAATGGTGAGCTATAAATCCCAGTAAGGGAATAAACATGGAATAAAATGAGAAATAAAATACATGTTAGACAATAGGAAAATAAATAAATCATAAGAGAAACATGAACATAAATGCATGATAAATCATGATAATCATAACATGGAAATGTGGCAACAACACTTAACATAAAATTAGCATGCGCCAAGGATCATTGCACATGGAGCATGAGTAAACCCTCATTTCACATGAATCATGAGTAAAACCTTTTTTCACATGAATTAGAATGAGTTAACACCCATTTCACATGATGTATCATTATACTATACTTTACCCAATGCATTGGTACACTATCAGGGCACACCCTTCTTAAACATTTCATTTCATTCATAAGTGTGCCACATGGATTATATAACATGGAATCAATCTACATCCTAAGTTATTACACGATTAATTAATGTGGAATAAATACATGAAAGTACCATTCAATATGTATATGTGCATAAAGGTGAATACCCTTGATAGAGACATGTGTATGGTATTCACTATACAATGATCTTGGCTTGAAAAAACGCGGTGCAATTTCGGCAGCATAAAGACGTGACATTTGGATTCATGAAAACGATTGATGAGAGTGAATAGGGTGTTTCATCATATGTACATGAAACAGACTGTAAGGGAGTCATATAGATACATGTCCCAACAAACTTAATGGAATTTAGATGCATAATACAAAATAATTACTTGGATGTAAAAGAGAAGAGAGAAATCCCTCAATGAATTTCAGCATGGTAAGAATTGTACATGGGAGGCTTTAATGAGAAAGAAACGGGTATCCCATCATCCAAACATAAAGAGGAAATTACGGGGGTGGTTAAAAATCATACCCCAAAATTTTTAATTGAAAACAAAATGGCATAACAACTTAAAGAAAATTGGGAAAAAATGAGAGAAGAAGAAATCCCTTACTTGGAAGTGTGATCTCAAAGGCTTGAGAGAGGCTTGAGAGAGGCTTCTTGGGAGCTTGGGAAACCTTGGAAGGATTATATATAGATACGGTTAGGAGTTTTTAGAACTCCAAAGGATTTGAGTGAAGAGGAAGTGGGAGCTTGGGTGGGTTTGTATAGTAAAGGAGAGGGAAGTCTTTATTATTTAGGTTTGAGACACCTCACATTAAACTAATCAATACCACAAAGCAGCCCATGGGTTTTATCCATGGTATTTTATAAAGGGGATTGTAAAACAATATTTTATAAGGAAAATGGCCGAACTTCTTAATATAATAGGGTTTCTTATGGGGAGTTGAGTCACACTCTCAAGGAAAACAATTTTAAATGACAAAATGTTTTATAAGTCTTGGAGGGTCCACAAAGGATTTTCAAAATAAATAAATAAAATTCTAAAATAACATTATTTTAATGATAAAACATATATTGGCCTAACATAATGTTTATAGTATTTTATTACCTCACTATTGAGTCATTATGATGTCATAAAACACATTATATATTTAAATGGTATTTAATTTTTACCCAAAAATTCGACTATCTCAGAAAATTATGAAAAATTCACCATTGGATAATTTCGACATCTTGATTCCAAAAAAATATTCATTTTATCTAAATAATTTTATAAATATGTGAATTTTTACTTTTAAAATAAAAATGGACATTTATCAAAAATTCATGGGTTTCGACAAAATAGCTTTAAAACCATAATAAAAATTACAATTGCATTTATAAAATTATACGGTAATTTATATTTAATAAAATTTAATTTGATAATAATAATAATATTTTTTTATTAAAATTTTATTTAATTCAAAAATCCATTAATTCATCAAAATAGATTTATCAGTTGAATATTAACTAAAAATACTATTTGTGCTTTAAAAACTATTTAAAAAGTAACAATAATAAAATGAATGCACATTATTCATACAAAAATAATTTACATTGTCATAGTGCTAGGGTCTTGTTACATAACCCCGTATAACTCTCATATTAGATAGAAGGGTAAGGTGTGTGATGGTGACAAACTATTGGGGTGGCTTGGATAACATCACTCGGGTGGTAATTTCTATTAACTTCCACTTCTGCCGTAGTCGGTTCCGCTCAACCTTAATGTATTCAAGCTCAGTTGAGCCTGGTCAAGAGTGAAGCCCAATGAAACCACCTCATTTATGAGATCCAAAAAATGGTCTTCGTACGGTCAAGTCAACTGGAGGAGGCCATCACTTCCTTTGTCTGAGTAAATTAGATTTTTTAAAGCCATATATTTATACTAATCATTTGATCACTGTTCAACGACTATATTAGCAACAGTCAGAATTCAAAATGGTATTTTAAAATTCAGAAACATAAAAATAATTATGTTCACATTTTATATAACCATAATAAGACATTTAATTAGATCAAGTGGAATTTTCATTAATGAATGTTTGGGTCGTTACAATCTTCCCCCATAAAGAAATTTCACCCTCAAAAATTCCTTTTCCCAAACTAAAAAAGATGTGGGTGACTTTTCTTCATCAATTCCTCTGTTTCCCATGTTGCTTCTTCAAACTTGTGGTTTGGACACAACACCATGATGAGGGGAATTGTCTTATTTCATAGAACTTTTTCTCTACGATCTAAGATCTTAAATTGTTGCTCATTGTAAGAAATATCATCCTATAACTGTACTACCTTTGAAGAGAGTACATGTGAAGGGTATGGTATGTACTTATTTAAGATGGATACATGAAAGACATCATGTACTTTGGCTATGGTAGGTGGAAGTTCTATTCGATAAGCCACAAACCCAACACGATCAAGAATCTGAAAGGTGCCAATATATTAGGACTTAACTTACCTTTATTTCTAAACCTCATGGCCTTTTTCCATAGAGATATGCATAAAAATACCATGCCTACAACTCTAAACTCAAGGTCTCATTGATGGTTATCTGCATAACTCTTATGTGGAATCTGGTATTCCTTGATATAATGCTGAAAGGTTTTCACCTTCTCTACCATTTCTTCGACCATTTCTGGTCCTAGAAACTTACGCTCACCGAATTCATCCAAACATGCCAGTGTTATACTCCTCTTCCCATAAAGGGCTTCATAAGGTTCCATTCAGATGCTTGAGTGGAAACTGTTATTGTAGGAGAATTCAACCAGTGAAAGATATTGGTCCCATTCTCCTTTGAAGTCCATATAACACACTCTCAGCATGTCCCTATGTGTTTGGATAGTTCGCTCAGATTGGACATCGAGGTTAGAATGATAAGTCATACTGAAGTTCAGTTCAGTATCTAGAGCATGTTGAAGACTATTCCAAAATATAGAGGTGAATATTGGATCTCGATCAGATACAATAGATAGTGGTACTCTATGCAGCCTTACCACTTCCCTGATATATATCCGTACCATCTGATCTAATGAGAAATCCTCCCATATTGAAATAAAGTGTGTAGACTTTGTAGGACGATCCAGAACAACCTGGATTCCATTGTTTCCTTTGGATGTCTTTAGAAGTCCGGTGACATATTCCATGGTGATGTTCTCCAATTTCCATGCTGGTATGGGAAATGGTTGCATCCTCCCCTTAGAATTCTACATCTCTACATTCACTTACTAACACACCAGGAACATTGTTGTATATTTAATTATCTCCTTCTTCATATTATCCCTCCAATAATGCTCTCGTATATCTCGATACATTTTTGTGTTTCCTAGGTGAATAGAGAAATTTGAACTATGTGCATCATCCAAAATATCCTTCTTCAGCTCTCGACTTGATTCGAATCATAGTCCTTTCCAAAATCTCACAATTCCTTCTTCATTAACATTAAACTCCAAGGATTTCCCTTTTCTGATAGCTTCCACTCTCTTATGAATTCTCACATCATCATTTTGAGTATCCTTTAACCTTTCCAAAAGAGATAGTTGAGCAAGCATTTTTGAAAGGATTGATGATGTTACCTTTTTTATGATTCCCATGTCCATCTTTATCGAATCTAAGAAGATTAGGTCCTTCTCATTTCTCATCAATGATAGAATTACTAAGTCCTTTATACTTAGAGCATCTGCCACTTTGTTCACTTTCCCAGGGTGGTAATGGATTGAGCAGTCATAGTCTTTGATCAGCTCTAACCATCTTCATTGGTGCATTTTCAACTCTTTCTGTGTGAATATATACATGAGGCTTTTGTGGTCTGTATATATTTAACACTTATACCCAAAGAGATAATTCCACCAAAATTTTAAACCGAAGATCACCACAACCAACTCCAAATCATGTGTTAGATAATTCTTCTCAGGAACATTCAATTTCCTTAAATCACAGGTAATGAATTTTTCATTTTGCATCAACACAGAGCCTAGGCCCTACTTTGAAGCATCAATGAATACCTCAAAAAGTTCTCCACTTGTTGGTAATGTGAGCACAAGTGCAGTGATAAACCCCCTTTTTAACTCCTTGAAGTTTTCTTCGCATTCCTCACTCCAATTAAACTTTACTCCCTTCTGAGTTAGCTTGGTAAGAGGGTTGCACAATCATGATAAATTTCTCACAAATCTTCGATAATATCCTGTTAACCCCAAGAAGATATGGATATCTGTTACTGATGTTGGCCTCGACTATCTCTCAATTGAATCTGTATTGGAATGATTCACAGATATCCCATTGGTTGTGATGATATGGCCCAATAATTAGACCCCCTTCAACCAGAACACACACTTTCTATAATTCACATAGAGATTCTCCTTACGCAAGGTCTCCAGTACAGTTATTTGATTCTCCTCATGATCCTCCTTGGTTTTGGAGTATATCAAAATATCATCTAAAAAGTATACCACAAATTTGTCGAGGTAATCCTTAAAGACTCTATTCATCAAATCCATGAAGATTTCTGGAGAATTAGTGAGTTCTAAAGGCATTAATATGAATTCATAGCGACCGTATCTTTTATAAAAAGTAGTCTTGGGCATATCTACCTTCTTTACGCTTACTTGATAATATCCTGACCGCAAATCCACCTTAGAGAAGTATTGTGCTCCACACAGCTGATCGAAAAATTCATCAATTCATGGGAAAATATACTTGTTCTTTATCGTGATTTTGTTAAGCTCACGATAATCGATGCAAAGGTGCATTGACCCATCATTCTTATGATGAAGTTGACTAGTTCACCCTATGGTGAAGCACTTGGGCATAGAATCCCTTTATCTAGATTCTCCTGTAGTTTTTTCTTCAGCTTCTAATGCTCTACAACAGCCATTCTATATGGAGTCTTGGATATTGGAAACACCCTCGGTATAAGATCAATTGATAATTCAACATCTCTTCTAGGAGAAAGACCAGGCAATTCCTGAAGAAACACTTTAGAAAATTCCCTTACAATAGGAATGTCTTCAAGGATGGTTGCCTCCGTAGACTCAATCATCTAAGCCAAATACGCGTTCTCATAGGGTAGTAATATCCACGCTTAAGATTATGAAACTAAAGAAGATTAATCTTCCTCCTTTCACTTGTATAGGATCTATGGTCGATTCTCTACATGGATAGTGATTTCTCTCTCACATCAATTTTTGTTGGATCTATATAAGGAAAGCCAATCCATGCCAATAATTTCCTCAAATTCTACCAGAGGTAGTATGAAGAGGTTTTCTAGGAAATTAAATACACAGATTATGACAGGGGAGGAGTTACATTCATGGGATGCAATGATTTCCCCATTTTAGATACTCAATAACATCTTTATTTCCATGATTTTTGGTGGTTTTGGGATTATTCTTATAAATTTTTCCGATATAAGAGAATGTGTAGAACCTGAATCAAAAAGTATGATTACTATTCCTGGATGAATAACAAGAATACCTATCACCACTTCATTACCGGGGTTAACTTCGACAATAGTGATGGAAAAAGTTCTCCCTTTCTGCCTTGGAGGTTGTTGGTTGCCTCCAAAAACCCTTGGCTTAGGGAACTGATTTTAAAGATTCCCTAGTTCTTTGCAGTTGTATCCATGAACAATGCGTTTAGGTTTTAATAGAGTGTTCCTCTACTCTGTTGCAGCCGCATGTTTTTTTTGTCGGAAGTTAACAGCTAAGTTCCCTTCTCTTCCACACCTAAAGAATTTCCTCATCCCCTTCAGGTAATTTCCGGGGTACTTATTTACACACCATTGGCAAGTGGGGTGCTGGATCTTCTTAGTACCATTGGATTTATCCATCATACCGCCAACATTGGATTCCACCATACACTTCTTATCCCCATGATACCCTTGAGATTCTCCAATCTCCATTTTGACCTTGAGGGCATATCATACAATTTCCTCATAGCTGTCAAAGTCACGGATTGCCAGTGATATACGTAGGTGAGGTTTCAGCCCACCAAAGAAGCGGCCAACCTTGCATTCGAGGGTAATGACAAAGAAAGAGGTGATTGTGCAATCCTTGTAAAGTTTTCCTTGTACGCTCTGACATATTCGTCATCTTTTTTACTTGAGGTCAAGGTAGTCCCTTTCCATCTTAATTAGGAGGGTGTGTGGAAAATATTTATCGAAAAACATCTTCCTGAAATCCTTCCATTCCAATACCTCAATCTCATCCTTAGGCTTCATATTTTTGATCAATGTCCACCATTGATCAACTTCACCTTCCATACAATAAGCATCCAAAAGAACCTTCTCTTGTTCGGAACATTGAAGGATGGAGAAGATCTTTTCAATGGAGTTGATCCATCATTCGGCGATTGAGGGATCAAATGATCCATTAAAAGTAGGAGGCCTTTGTCTCCTGCAGCTCTCAAAAGTGACTTGTTCATACTTAGGAGGGGTGGGGTTGAACGTTCTTCTTGACCCATGTTTCTATTCAAATATTGAGTTAACTGAGAGAGAAGCATGAAAAAGTTCATGATTCCCACTCCCATCGGATTGGGCATCTCATTAGCACAGTCATCACATTGATCTTCACATCGGTTGTTAGCCAGAGTCCCCCTATTACCGAACATTGGCGATAATAAAAGAAAAGTTATGTGTAACACATAAAGGGTAATCCAAGGACAATACTGATGACTTATAAATAACTCTTATTTCATTAACTTATGAATCCATAGGATTCAATATATGATATTCATGATATACTTTCTAACATATATTCTTAGGGTAATTTTTTTATTCCCTTAATAATGGTTCATACTAAGCTTGTGCATTTATCAAAGTATATCCCCCGAGATTGTCATAACCAATAGTGCAAAAATTCCCATTTTCGTGCACTGGTTCTCATTCGAGACTAGCTCAAAGCGGTGTTTTTGGGTTTTACCCCTAGGATATATCTGTGCCAGAGCCACCTCTACCTGCTCATATCCAGACATGAATGTATTTTCTTGATAAACCACTAACTAAATACTCACCAATACTTAGGGATGTTTTTAATATACTTATTCTTGTCTTTAAGTCTTCACTAGGGTTTTCTAATCCTAATCCCAATAATAACTAAGCCTATCTTCTGATACCAACTATAACAACCCTTCTTTTTATTACACACTTAAACCAGATTTATTACATAAAATATTCACTTGATAAAACATAGAATATCAATAGTTCTAGTGTCTTTGGGGATAAAGAACATTACATAACATCTTAAAACATAAAACACAGAACATCATTAATAAAAACTTCCTTTACATGACCACTACATTCCCTCGTACTTAGCATTACATGGGATAACCTAAGGACATGCATAAGAAAAGGGTGAGATATAAAGCCCAGTAAGAGAATAAACATGTAATAACATGAAAAATAAAATACATGTTAGAAAATAGTCATATCTAGGGAGGACAAGAGAATCATTAACATAAAGGAATGATAAATCATGATAATCATAACATGGAAAAGTGGCAACAACACTTAACATGGAATTAGCATGAGCTAAGGCTCATTTCACATGGAGTATGAGTAAACCATAATTGAACATGAAGCATGAGTAAAAACTTTTTTCACTTGAATTAGCATGAGTTTAAACCCATTGCAAATGAAATTTCATGATACTATACTTTACCCAATGCATTGGAGCACTATCAGGGCACACCCTTCTTAAACATTTCATTTAATGCATAAGTGTGCCACATGGATCATATAACATAGAATAAATCAACATCATAAGTTATTCCATGATGAAGTAATGTGTGATAAATAAAATAGAGTACCATTAAATTTGTATATGTGCATTGAGGTGAATACCCTTGATAGAGACATGGGTATGACAATGATCTTGTCTTGGAAAAACATAGTGCAATTTCGATCGCATAACGACGTGACATAAGGATTAATGAAACTGGTTTATTAGAGTGAAAAGGGTGTCTCATCATATTTACAATAAATGAAAAGTAAGGGGTCCTATAGATACATGTCCCAACAAATGTAATGGAATTTATATGCATAATAAAAAAGAATTACTTGGATGTTATAGAGGTGAGGGAAATCCCTCACTGAATTTCGGCATGGTAACAGGTGCACATGGGAGGATTTAATGAGAGAGAAAGGGGTCTCACATCATCCAAACATAGATAGTATAATATTGGGAGGTGAAAAATCATACTTCAAGATTTTTAATTTAAAACACAAGGGCATCACAACTTAAAGAAAATTGGACAAAAATGAGAAACGAATAAATCCCTTACTTTGAAGTGTGATCCCAATGGCTTGGGAGAGGCTTGATAGAGGCTTCTTGGGAGCTCAAGGAACCTTGGGAGAATTCTAGAGAGAGGAGGTCAGGGGTTGGTCGAACTCCAAAGGCTTTGAGTGAAGAGGAAGTGGGATCTTGGGTGGGTTTATATTGTAAAAGAGAGGGGATTCTTTATTATTTAGGTTCGGGACACCTCACATTAAACTAATCTATACCACAAAACAAACCATGGTTTGTGCCCATGGTGTTTTCCAAAGGGGAGTGGAAAACAATATTTTTTAAGGGAAATGGCCTAAATTCTTAAAATAATAGGGTTTCTTATGTGGAGGTGAGTCACACTCTCAAGGAAAACAATTTAAAAAGACAAAATCTTTTATAAGTCTTGGAGGGTCCACAAAAGATTTGTAAAATAAATCAAACAAATCTAAAATCTCATTATTTTAATGATAAAACATATATTGGCCGAAAATATTGTTTATATTATTTTATTACTTCACTATTGGGTCATTATGATGTCATAAAACACATTATATATTTAAACAGTATTTAAGTTTTACCCAAAAATTTGACTGTCTCAGAAAATTATGAAAAATTCACCGTTGGATAATTTCAACGTCCTGATTCCAAAAATAATATTAATTTTATCAAAATAATTTTATAAATATGTGAATTTCTAATTTTAAAATAAAAATTGATATTTATCGAAAATTCATGGGTTTTGAAAAAAAATAGCTTTCAAACCATAATAAAAATTACAATTGCATTCATAAAATTATACGATAATTTATATTTAATAAAATTTAATTTGATAATATTAATAATAACTTCTTATTAAAATATTATTTAATTAAAAAATCCATTAATTCATCAAAATAGATTTATCAGTTGAATATTAACTAAAAATACTATTTGTGCTTTAAAAACTATTTACAAAGTAACAATAATAAAATGAATGCACATTATTCATACAAAAATAATGTACATTGTCATAGTGGTAGGGTCTTATTACAAAACCCCTTATATCACTAGTATTATACAGAAGGGTAAGGTGCACGATGGTGACAGACTCTTGGGGTGTCTTAGATAACATCGCTCGGGTGGTAATCTCTATTAACTTCCACTTCTCTCGTAGTCGGTTCCACTCAAGCTTAACATGTTCAATCTCATCTTGGGCTTAGTCAAGAGTGAAGACCAATGAGGCGACATCCTTTCCTAGATCCAAAAAATGGGCTTTGTACCGGGAAAGTCTACTAGAGGGGGACATCACTTCCTTTGTCTGAGTAAATTGGATTTGTTAAGGCCTTATATTTATACAAATCATTTGATCACTGTTCAACGACTATATTAGCAACGATCACAATTCATAATGGTATTTTAAATTTAAGAAAAATAAAACTAATGAAGTTCACATTTTATATAACCAAAATAAGTCATTTAATTATATCAAGAGTAATTTTCATTAATTAAAGTTTGGTTTGTTACAACAATACTAGCAAGGCATGTCATAAGATTTGTATACAATCAAAATAGTGTGATCAATTTTTTCTTTAGTGGGATAAAAATAATAATTCAGATGGTGTTACTCTCTCAAATTTTTTAAATATAGGATGATATGTTACAAAGGCCCCCCCAAGGAGTAGAAAAAAATCTCCAAGTCTTATATATTGAAATAAAACCAAGCTAAAAATAGATAATGATGATCACTATGTAATGAGAAATGGGGAAAATGGAAAATGGGAAGAGTGGAATTATAACAGGTAATTATTGTGGAATAAAATACCTTTTTTTTCTTAAAAAGAAGGAAAGTATATTACAAATGAAGAGATAAAGGTCATAAAGATCATAAATGAAAAATTAAGGTTAAATTCTTAAACTATAAGGATATTGGTAACTACTTGTGTGAATTCCCCGTGCATGAAGAAGATTTACCTTAAGAAAGGATAAGGGAGAAAGTAAAAGCTTATGCAATCACTAATACTATGGTTAAAGTCCCTAATATTGTTATAGCATGTAAATTGATCATAAAATTAAATTTAGATAATAATTTATTTGATTTTGGATATACATAGTCATTAATATTTTTCAATAATATTGGATCATCCCCAACACTCTAAACAAGGTTCCAATCAAAACACCTAGTGGGAGTCTGGTCATAATTATAATATAATAAAAGGTCTATAATAATATGCACTGATAATTTATTTTTCTAAAATTGGTTTTTATACTATTGTTTTTTATAAATTGAATCAATTTTTTTGGGGTCTAATTAGTTTTGAGATTCAATGAATTAGTTAATCAAATAAACTATTTTGAACTAGTACTGTTATTTATAGTGCCTTTAAAATTTGAAGTATTTTTAATTTTGTTTGGGTGTTATTATTAATGTTTTAGGAATTAGTGTATTACTTAATAACATGAAGGTTTATTCATATTGTGTGTTATATTATCTTATTCTACCCATTTTTTAGATATGTGGAATAACGTATCTTTTTATTGTGAATATTATGATTCATTAAAGGCTAATTTTCATAATTTAGGCATGAACATCCCTCTTAGTTATTATTCATTATAATAAAAAGTAAAAAATTAATTAAATAATAGATAATAGGTGGAAACTTAATATATAATTTAGAAATTAATCTAGTATGTATTTTTGTCATATTCCTTAAATTCAATAGGAACATAAATTTATTACGAGGAAAACATAACTCAATTGTGCACATTTGTAAACCCATTCACAATTATAAGTCTTATAAAGATACATATATGGTTTAAGGAATATTTATGATAAATTTAAAATCCTTAACTTATATTTTGGGGTTGATATATTATTATAGATTACATCCTCATTCATTTCTTCATTAGTAAGTAATAATTAAAATTTTGAGGATGCAATTTTTGTAAAGGGGTAGAATATAACCCCATAATATTTTAATATTTGTTTTTCTTTCAAATTAATACTATATTTAATATATTGTGATGCATGAAAGAAAATAATTATGTGAATAATAAATTATCAAAATAAAAAATTAAATATATTACAAGATAATTAAACAAACCATAATTGTTAAAATCAGTTAAGAAGTATCACTTTAATTATTTTTGGTTGAATATAAATGCATTGTTTACAAAAAATATCTTATTATATATATCTTATTTAAAAGTTAATTCGCCTTTTTAGAGTATTAAACTTTTGTAATAGTATTTTGTATGCATTTATAATAATTAGTTACAATTCGTACATTTATTATCAAATGTTTATAAATAATGATAAAATCATTTGAAGGTAAAAAGAGTTATTTTTTAGGAAAATCAATTTTATGTTTGCAATGAATTTTTAGATTAAAAAATTAAATTAATAACTATTTATAAATTATTATATTGATATTTTAAAATAATATATTCAATTAAATAAATTAACATTCATATATTTTTTTACTAGGGAAGTATTAATAATAATTTCATTTTATGCTTCAAAAATACCTATCCCTAAACATGGTTTTTATGCCTTTCAAGAACATATATTCGAATCAATTTATTAACAATTTATTAATTTTATAAAATAAAATTATATTTTTTGTTCATAATTTTGGAATTATCTTTTTGTGATTTATATAATTTTTTTCTAAAAATATTCATTTTTAATGAATAGTGAGACATACTTATTTTTACAAAACAATCATATCATTTCTTAAAATTACATAATTTTAAATTACCATTATGATTTGATTTTTTTTAAATTTTAATACAATAAATTATTTAAAACATAATATAATTAATTATATAGGAATCAAAAACATATTTTATTTTGGTATAATATTATTTTTATGCTCAAAAATATATTTTTTCTTAAAAAAACTAGTTTTCATTGCATTTTGCATACTTATATTAAAATTAATTTATACCACTTATAAAAATTTGTTCTTGAAAAATGATTCCCATATTTGGAATCATAATTTTTATATTTAATAATTATTTCAATTTAAGTTTTTATTCTGTTTAGTAATCATGGTAAAAATAGCATCCTCCTGATAATATGGTAAAAAAAGTTAACAAATGATGATTTTTTTTGATAATTTTATAAAAAATCATCTTATTTATTTATTTATGAGTTTATTTTGACCCTTATCTTATTAGATTCTAAATTTCATTTTTTAATATATACTTTTTCATGAGTAAAACACTTATAGTATTTAATAGTTAAGAATAATTACATGAGTGTCACTCACCACACTTAAAAAATGGAACCTCATCTTCTATCTTAGTCACAAGAATTAATCATTTTATATATACAAAGACCTTACGAAATAACTTAAAATTTTCTTTTCCATGTCCTAGATGTTGTTGTCTCACCAAAATATCAATTCTATAAGGCCTAATGTGTAATCCAATATAATTTTTCCAAATAAGAGGTGAAACTCTTAATTGAGTGTTTTTATGTATATTTATTATTCTACCTCCTTTAAATATTCAATAACCATAAAGATATGATAACATAAATATATTAAATATATTTAAATGTTAGTATATTGATGTTATAACACTTTTTACGTGTCCTTTTCCTTCCTCTGGAAAATTAATGCATCACTCGTATATATGTACAAACTACCACCTCTACATAGCGATATATTTCATTTTTCATCACTACCTCACATGATAAGTTATAAAGATATAATAAAGGAATATATAATAGTTTTATTATTTTTTATTCCTAAAATATAATATATCATCCAAATTCTAACCCTTCTATCTATTGGAAAATGATAATACCGCTCATGCATACGTGTAGACGACCATCTCCCCAAAACGATGTGATTTATTTTTCCTTTTTCTACAAACATAGATAGACATAATGATGGATTTAATTAATAATTATGATAATTATATTATTACTATGATTATTTAAAAGAAATCCTTATTATATTATATTTTATTTTTCATCAATTATGAAATTAGAAACATCACTCATGCTTACTTATAAACTACCATCTCTGTGAGACAATGTCAATATTTTCTCATGATATTTTTTAAAAGATTGTTTTAAAATTATATTAAATGTATAATATTGATAATTTTATTTTTTATTATTTTAATGATGATTTAAATAAAAATAATCCAAAATTGTAAGATCTATCGAACCAAAAAATATTTGGAAATTCGAAGAGTTAACACTCAAATATTGATTTTAACAATAGATTATTAATAAATGATTAAAAAGAAATTATTAATAAATAGTATTTAGAAAGATAAATCCAAATATGTTTATGATATTGATTTTTAATATGTTTTAATTTTGTATAAGATATTTTATCTTCTACAACCAATAAAAAGTTCGAGGTAAGGGATTTCTTATCTTAATTCCCTTTATTTGGGACTTATTCCATTTTTACCAAATGTTTTATTTTTTTTAACATATAAATTATACCATGGAAATATTTTATCATTAATTTAAATTAATTGATGTGTTTTAAAAAACCATTTCAAGATTTCACCTTTAATGATATATTTATTCAAAAGTTACCAAAGTGGTAAGAGTTTTTCATCTCAATTCCCCTATATTGAGACATGTTTTATATTATACACTTAATTTATTTCATATGGAGTTTATGATAAACCCTTAAAATATTATATATTTAGTTCTTATTTATTCATTATATTTAATGTTTAAATTAATGTTTTCTACTTTAAGGGTCTTTGATTCAAAAGTTATGAATATATTAATGGTTTTTGTTACAATATCAATATTATTTGGATTGATCATGACTAAATCTACATTGGTTATATTACATACTAGATATTCTTTAACCCCATATATTTTATTTTCCTTTGGGTATTTAATGGGTTTCCATATTTTTATTCAAACTTTTTTTTTTCTATTTGGCACTCAAAGACCGAAAGAATGTTTTTAAAGAAAGCTGACCTTATTTATTTTTTTTATTTGGAAATATTTCTCCTCCATATCAATTTTATTCAAATAGTTTTATGGAAGTTTTTATTTACTTTTAAATTATTGGTAATATTATTTTTCTACTACCATTGAATTTATTAAAAAAATATTTAAAAGTGATCCCTTTAAGTTTTTTTGAACAAGTGATTTTTTACTTTTTATAGTAGTGTGAAAGGAATGTTCATTTTAATGTATACAACATGAAAAAAGTTTCCCACATATATGACAATTATTCACTAGTTTTATTTCTCTAAATATTTATATGGGGTTTTAAAGAAAATTATTTACCATTATTCAAATTTTTTTTGGTAAAGATCTATTATTTTCTGAAGATTTGAAAATAATTTTGGAAATGATTTATAACCTATTATTTATAATAAAGTTATAGAATATTTATATAATGACCCTAATTAGAGATTTACTTCCATTTTCATCTCAAATTCTAGGAATATTTTTTAAACCTTAATTTTTGAGGAATTTATGAACATTTATCATCCTTTACTGATTTATTGGTTATACCCAATTTTTTGATCATTGAATTAATTTTGATCATATTATTTATTACTATCCATTATTAAATATAAATTATTTTTATCCTTCAAGTTTTTATTTTTAATATAACATATGTATTCGGTATCATTTATACTATTTTTGATATTGTCTTAATTGTATACTATTTAATATATGTTGTTAGTTAAATTAAGTTTTTTAAGGAAGTTATTTAAGTTTATTGGGAGAATATTGATGATTCATAATCTTTATTCAGTATGGATATTTATTTATTATTATTGCATATTGATTTTTTATTATATTTTTGATTCAATATATAGAGAATTCATTGTACATATGTAAGTGATGGGTGGGTCTCAATTATAGATTCCCCCTCATTGAATCGGTGGGTCTCATGCCACAAAATAAATTGTGAATTTGATAAAAAACATTCTTAGTTATATTTTATTTATTCAAGTGAGGCCTTGAAAAAAAGATTATGATTTTTGGAATTTTGTATTATATCGTTATGAATCGAGTTATTGTTATCCATGAAGTCATTTATGTTATTATGAAAACCATTAATATATTCCCCTTTCATGATTTCGATTATATAGAATATCTAATTATTTTTTATCCATGAAATATTATTAATGTTTTATTTATTATATTATAGATTCTATTTTACAGTTTCCCTTACTTAGAATTTGATCTCACCATTTATTTGTTTTCCATTTCTAATATAGGAATAAGGAATCTCTAAATGATTTTTAATGATGCAAGAAAGTTTTTCATGATATGTTTCTATGTTTCAATGTAGTATTAATTTTATGTATTTATCTAGTTTTTAAAATCTACTAAAAAAATTGTTACTTTATGGTGAAGTACCTTGTATTATGTACTAAATTAATAAATTAACCACTGACTTGGGGTTATCAGAGTTAGGTTTTTGATAAATTTTGTCTCTAGAATAACCACGTGCACCAGGTTTTGGGTGTCAAACACCAGTTTTTATTTTATTATTTTATTTTGGGTTTTATTTTTGTTCTTGGTTTATCTCTCTTGTTTTAGGTGTTTCAGATTTAAATTTTTATTTTTGGGCTATTTTTCTTCAGCTGCACAATTTATGTGCATAATTATTGGGTAACCATGTAGCCTCATGATGCTGAGTCCCTTTCTAGTTCATTTTGAACTTTCATAGTTTGAGTGGATTGAATTTATAATGGTTTGATCCAAACCATGGTGATCCTAGGATAATCCATGTGGGTATTTGGGTGTCTATGGTCAAGGGTGCGTGTCCCGAGCACGGTTATACAAGCCGTTCAAAAGTGGTCCACACAGTTCTACAAATTTTTATAGAACCGTAGTGCAGAGTTGGAATATAGTTTCCCAAATCATGCGACCAAACTATGTGGGTGACTAGTGTTTTTAGTAAGGGGATCATGATTTTTGTATGGTTTAGGAAACCGTGCAGCCTAACTGTGGACAACGAACATGTGTCTTAAAAGTGTGGATTGACCTTTCTAACCTCCTCTAATTTTATCCCCAAAGTCCCCCTCTATCCCTTTCTTGACTTGTGAAACCTAGGGGGATCTCCTCTTTTCTTTTCCAAGCCTCTATTTCCCTTACCAATGTTGAGTCAAGGGGTTTCTTCAGGATTTGGGGATAAATCATCAAGGTAAAATCTTCTTTATTATTCATATTCCTTATCCTTCAATTTTCTTCATAGTTCCTCTTCTCCCCAGGTTCTGTTGGTCTAGGGTTTATATTCTTTTGAGTTTAGATTTGTGGGTTTTCTTTTTTAGGGTTCTTTATGGATGTTATTTCCCCTACGAAACCCCATGGTGATGTTTCAATTTTCAATTGTGGAACATATTATGTTTTGTGGTAGGATTCCATTTTTCATTGTACTTTAAATGAAATAAATGTTGATTGATTGCTTTTAACACCTCTCTTTAATGACTAGTAGTGATGTATGTTTTTTTAAAATTATTGTTTGATATGAAATGAGGTGGTACCCTCCTTGTGTTGAAGTGTATGTAATTGTTCTACTAATCTATGCATGATAAGTGTTTGTTAAAATTCCAATTTGGATTTTACACCCAATTCATGGTTCCTTAAATGCTGTTTTGGCTTTGTAAATGTATTTTGACTCTAATATAGTGGTTTTGGTTTCTTGAATGGATTTATAATTGGTTATTTATTTTCAAATGGCATGTTTGATTTTATTTTAATTGGGTTGTCTCTCAAAGTGTGTTTTAGGACTATTTGGAACTTTTATAAAAATGGTTCTCTTGAAAACTCTTCTTGGATGATGCTCTTTCCATGGTTATGCTGAATAGTAGGGGAGGTCCTTGGTGTGGTACTCCCTTGTGAATGAATGCTTCCAAGGTAATGGATTTTTATGTGTGGTTACTCTGGGGTGACTCTTGTGTGCGTTTCTTATGTATGATGTACGTTCATGTGATTGGTTTTCTCTTTGGAATTAGCAGGATCACCATAATTTAATATTAACATGGGAACCTGGCATAACTAGAGATTTTTAGAGGATGGTTTAAACACTATCTTAGGATTCTGCTCTGGCTAGTTCCCCTTAGTGTGAAATTTTCTATCCTTTGGGATTGTACCCCTCAATTAGTCCAGGTAGGGTAAGAACGAGTGTGTGGGAGAATTGAGGTCATTAGGTGAGGAATTCATACATGATAAGTAATGTGTTAGTATTTTCTATATTATCCACTAAGACCCTAGGTTCTCCCATGTTCTTCGACACTTAGTTTTCTGTTGTGGATGATTGATATTCCTTGATTGGTTGGTAACTCATTCATGCTATTTTCTATTTCTCTTGTTATGTGATCATGGATTCTAAACTCTTGTATAGTGTACTTATTTTTTAAAGGCGATGTAATTGTTTTTAAATGTTTATTAAAAATGTTTTAATTTTTTTACACATTTTATCTCCCCTTTTAAGTAAAAACATCATTCTTTTTATTCTCCCTATTCTCCAATAAAATTTTAATATCCCCCATCTTGGAAAAGAACTTGGTTTTAAATGAAAAGGGAAATGGGTCCTGATTTTTTTAAATAGAAAATATGTGGAAAACTATTTTTATATATTATATCCCAAACATAAAATTGATGATGATTATTTTTAGAGTAAATTCAGTATGAATAGTTTTATTTAGGCATTCCTTCTGAGTTTTAATACTCACACCTATAATTATTTCTTATTTTTATCCTCTGGTACATGTTCTAACATGGTTTAGATTTTCATGGGCGCTGATGGGTTTTGGGATCTGAGAGTGATCCCTGAGGTCCTATAGAGGCTTAGTGGTTTTCAGGTTCATATTGGGTTTTGATGTTCAACTTGTTGTATTTTCAGTTCATTTATAGATGTTGTCCAGTCATTTCACTTATTTATTTTTTGGGATACTTTGTTTATTTTTGTTGCTTTATTTATTTTGGGTGAAATCATTTCATTTAGTTCTCATTGATTCCCTTGGAACTTTTCCCTAGTCTGGGAGGATCCAGAATTCCTCTCAAGCCTTGTCATTGGTTGTCTCGGGTGACGTGTTCAAGGTTGACCCATGCTGGTTCATGAAAAAATAGTATCAAAGGATATGTTACTTAGAAGAATTATCTTTCAGAGTGCCTTTTTTTTTGTCATGTCAAGGTAAATGGAGTAAGACTATTAGAACTTGGAGTGTAGGTATGAGGAAGTTTCTGGACAACACTTTCTTTGTTGAACATTGGGTGACCATAGGTTGCTAGGTTTTTCTTGATTTATCTGGTTTGTGTGGGTTTTTTGGTGTTTGGGTAAGCGAACTGAGATTCAGGACCATTGTCGTAGTGGGATCTCAGGGCTTGGAAATCCATGTGGATTCAGGGAAATGGTTCTGAAGGACTCTCTATGATGATGGTGTGATTGGAATATGGTCACCAACTATATGGCTGAGTCACCCATTGCCACTATTTTCCCCCTTCATGAGGTTGTTTTGAGTCAATGTGATTTTGAGATCATTTTGAAGGATTGTTTTTAAATTGTGAAAACCCATTTTCAAGAAGTAATGTCTTTGTTTTTTGGAATATATAAAATTATTTTTCATATTTATTTTAAATAAAGCTTTAGAAAATGGATCCTTAAAATGACGAATTTTGGTAAAATGGGAATTGGAATTAACAAAACTAGATTTCTATAATCAAAACCTAGGGTTTATCAAAATTGGTTGTTTTTTAAATGGAAATTTATTTTGAAATGGAATAGTTTTGGTAAAATGTATTGGTGAATTTTTGAAATGTTTTGTAAAATTTGAAATGTTATGTGGATTACGAATTTGAAATATGGGTCGAAATTATTTTTTTTAAAAAGGACATGTATTGTTTGGACCATTGGTATTCTTATGAGTGCTCACATGATGGGATGTATTAGTAAGTGGATAATTGATGACATGAGTAGAAGAGTAATTGAATTATCATTGGGATATGAATGTCTGAGGCTCTATAGAATACCATTGGTGAGTGTGGAACTTATCAAGTTTTTGTTTCTTTTCAAACTTGTTTTGAGTGGAAATTTTTATATTGTGATAACTAGTGGTTGTGTGGCATGTTTTCTTGTGTTTGGGTATGTTTTAAGTGATGTTTCGAGTTTTAGTTCTTATTGGTTAATTTGTATTGATTGAGTTCTTGGTTTTCTTATTGTTTAGTGTACGCCCCCACTAATGATTTGATGGGAAATAAAGGTAAAACTATATGTGGTTTACCATTATTTGACTATCTAGTTGATCTACCTAAGAAATTCCTTCATGAGTTTTGAAATTTAAATCCAACAATATTTTATGATGGAGTATATCCTCTTTAAATAGAAGAGTGGAAGTAGAAAATTGAAAGGGTATTTAGTTTCCTTAAGTTACATAAGTCTCTAAAGCTGAAGTTAACCACCTATATGCTCAAGGTCCAAGTTGGAAGTAGTGTAAGGAATTCAATCAGACCAAGCCTCAGTAATACCTCTCCTAGGATTTCTTCAAGGAAGCTATAATGTAACAGTATTTCTCTGATGATGTGAGGGTGAAGAAGGTAATTGAGATGTGGTATCTAAAACAAGGTGATAAATCCAGGTTGAATATTTTTTATTCTTTAAAGGATCTAATTACTTGTCTTTCATAATGGGGTGAGTATGATTAGATGAGAGCTTGAAATTTGTGTGAAAATAATTTATCCTAATTTTTATTTTGGGGTGTCATAGTTTGGATAATCTTCCCTAGATGACATGGTGAGGCTAGCTATTCAAGTTGAAGATGTTTAAACATGAGTTCTTGAGGTAGTAAACCTTTCCATAGTCTTTGGAAGTAGTGAAGGAAATTCTAGTAAGGATATGGTGAATCAGTATAAATATGGTGATGATGGTGAAAAAATTAAGAGGCCTCATGATATTTTGTTATCTTCTTTTGAGCATAGGACCCTGGTGTGTCATCAATACAGAAATCCCAATCACAAGAAGCTGTATTTTCTAGAATCAATTAAGACCTTCCTTGCCTATGGATTACTATGTCACTTGAAAAAGTTTTATCAAGGTGTTTTCGAGAAGTGATGTGGAGCCAGATCCACCCCATGAAAAGACACTCCAACCTATTTGTAGAATTAGGGTGCTAGTATAGACTCGGTTTAAATTCCTTTTTTGATGTAATCATTTATCTATTTTAATGGTTATAGTTAACCTTTATGAGAACCTATATTTCAATTTAATCCATGTATTTTGTGAAATTTTCAATTTTTCTGTCTTGGGCGGAGGTGTGTTTTGTTGTGGGCCTTGTTAGAGTGAAGAAATTATCATTGTGTTACATATTGTTTAAGTTTTTTCTAAGATTTTCTGATGTTGTTTTAGTATAAAGTGTTGGTATTTGGTGGATGATGTCAGGTGAGAACTCGACTAGAACTATAAAATAGTGGAGATTTTATTCGAGCCTCCCATATTGATAATCTGGTTAAGTATCTAGTGTTGGATTGACAACAATTGGTTTCCTTTTAAGTTGTCATATTCCAGGTCTTTTCTATCTAGGTGGAAATTTGGATTTTGGTGTATAGATGATGATTTTGATTGTGGGAAGGATATGAGGATTGCGGTTTGATTTTTACATTTTTTTTCCAAAGATTGGTTTGGATTATTTCTTTTGCTTTTGGTAAAAGTACATGTTTTCATATTGGTGGTGGTTAAGGTGATTTTTGGTTTGAGGAATTAGATTGTGTGGGTGATTATATCCTTTACTCTTCATTGATCAACTGGAGATGTTGTGGATTTCTAGAGATAGAAAATGTATTGGCTAGGAGAATTTTCACACCTCGGTTTTTATTTTCATATTTTATTTTAGGTTGTAGTTTTTTCTTGGTTTCTCTCAAGATTTCTAGGTGTTCCAGATTAAATTTTTTAGATTTGTGCTATTTTTATTCAGGTTCACATTTTAGGTGCACGATTAAGGGGTAACTGTGTAGCCTCCTAATGCTGAGTTCTTTTTTCAGTTCATTTTGAACATGTATGGTTATAGTAGCACCAATTTAGTATAGCTTTTTCCAAATAGTGAGGATCCTAGGAAAAATAACAGGGGTCTTGGGGTTTTTCTGGTCAAGAGTGTAGGTTCCAATCACGGTTAAAAAATCATTGCTAAAGGTGTGCACATTGTTTTATAACTTATTTTAGAACCATTTCAGATGGTTGGTACACGATTTCCAAAACCCTGTGGCCAAACCGTGTGGGTTCCCAGTGTATCTAGTAAAGGGTGCACGTTTAGCGCATGATTTGGGAAACCATGTAGCCGAGTCGTGCACAGTGCCCAGGTGTCTTAAAAATATGAATTGACCTTTCTACCCTCTTTGAATTTCATCCCCAAACTCCCCCTCTCTCTCTTGGGTTGTGTGACCTAGTTGGATCTCCTCCCTTATTCTACAAGCCTCTAGGGTTTTCTTTATGATTTGGGAAAAAATATTCAAGGTAATCTCTTATTTATTCTTCCTATTCCAATTCCTTCTGTGTTCTTCATGGTGCATCTTATACCTTGGTTCTGTTCGTATAGGGTTCATGTCCCTTTGAGTTTAAATTTGTGGTTTTTCCTTTTTAAGGGTTCTTTGGGATGTTATTTCTTCTATGGACCCCATTGGTGTTGTTTTGAGTTATTGTTATGGAAGTGCTTTTTTTTGTGGTATGATTCCCATCGCTAATGTCCATTAAATTGAATAAATGTCGATTTATTTATTTTTTCACCTCTCTTTAATGACTAGTACAGATGTATGATTTTCAGAATAATTGTTTAATAATAAATGAGGTGATCCCATCCTTGTTCTAAAGCATAAGGAATTGTTTTGTTAATAAATGAACACAAAGTGTTTGTTAAAATCACAATTTGGGTTTTATAAATGATTAATTGTTCTTAAAATGTTATTATGGATTTATAAATCTATTTGGATTATAAAATTATGGTTTTGGGTTTCTTGATTGTATTTTTATGTGATTTTGGATTTTCAAATAGCGTGTTTGATTTCTCTGGAAATGGGTGGTCTCTCAAAGAGTGTTCGAGGCCCATATGAAACCATTATAAAATTGGTTCTCTTGAAAAATATACATGGATAATCCAAATTACTTGGTAATTTTTATTGGTAAGGGAGTTATTTGGTGTGGTACTCCCTCCCAAACTAATGGTTGAATGAAAAGGGATTGATCCATGGGGTGACTCGAGGGTGACTCTTGTGTGTGTTTCTTGTGTTTGTTTCTTGTCTGTGTAGCTTGTGTGTGATTTATGTTCATGTGATTTGTTTATTTTTGGTAATTAGTTGGATCACCCCCAATTTAGTATTGAAATGGGAACCTTGAATAATATGTGTATTTTTAGAGAATTATTAGTACACTAGCTTAGGATTTCTCTCTAGCTAGTGGACCTTAGTATGGACCTTTCCCTACTTAAGGATTGTTCCCCTCAGTTAGGTCAGGTAGGGAAATATCAAGTATATGGGAGAATTGATGTCATTGGGTGAGGTTTGCCAATGGGACGAGTTAGGTGTTAGTGTGTTCTAGATTATCCATTGATCTTGTAGGTTCTCCCATTTTCATTGGGACTTATTTTTTTATGGGGGATGGTTGTGATTCCTAGTTTGGTTAGTTACTTACGTGTTATATTCCATTACCCTTATGATTTTTTAAGAACCTGAGTTTTCGTATGAGGTACAGTTCCTTTTCTTTTTAGTTTAAAAGCCTTTTTATAGCCTTATGAGTGGGTTTAACTGGATCGTGGGTGTTTTGGAGGTTTTCGAGGCTTGTTCGAATCCCAGGACCATGTTTTGGGTTGAAAATGACCTAGCACACGGTTTGCACATGGCTTGCACATAGTTAGTCTAAACCATGCCAGATGTCTGAAAAGATTTAGGTTCTTAATAGAAAGTTTTTCATGGTTTGTCAAACTGTGCAGGGTAACCATGTGAAGGGCCCCTAACTAGACAGTGAGGTGCACACAGTTTCTCCACGGTTTAGTAAACCGTGTGGGTAAACCGTGCGACCCTGATTTGTTGGTTTTTTTTAATTTTTTAATTAAAAAAATATTTATTTTTAGACACTTTTGGGATTTCCTCCACCATCGCACAACAACCCTCTATGGAGCTCCCTTGAGGTTCCTAACCTAGGATTAGAGCTTGATTCTTTGTCCGACCTCCATTTCAATTGCCAATTGGAGCATTGGATCCACATATGTAATTAATCGATTCCTTTTTATCCATTCTTGATTATTTGGAATGATGGTTGTGCTATTTTGATTTTGGATCATTTGACCTAATATCCCATTCTTCATCTGTTCTTTAAATGTATTCCAAATTAAGATGAATCAGGACTCAATATTGGATGAGCTATATACTACCGAGATGAGGTAAGTGGTCTATACCTTCTTTCAAATTTTCTTTGGCATTTTTCAGGTATTCAAACTTTATTCCATCCGTCGGGATTTCTGGAGAGGTCTATTTTTTGAGTGATTTGCTTTTGGTAGTTATAGTTGGAACTGGTGAGGTTTACCATAGGTTCTTTTTTAGGTGCATTGATCACCATTTCTTGTTTCAAGGTCACCTGAGGGGTGAGCCATACGGAAATAAATTATTTATACCTGTTTAAACCACCCAAGGGGTGTGTTCATGTTCTTTCGGACCCATGGTTCTGGATTTCTTGGGCTCACGTAGGAATTTATATTACCAAGCTCTTAGGACCCCAACCAGTGCTTAGCCGAGTTTCCACCCGGGATGCCCACGAGACACGATGAGATTCCTTGGACAAGCTCCTTGGATCCATCCCTCCTTGGTCTAGAATTATGTCATGGATGCCTTGGTCTGATGACACCTTTGATCTGGCCCTTGAGGTCGGCTTTTCATTATAAGACATGGGCATGGGATATTTGAATTTAGTATACGGCATGGTCATGGGACACTTGACTTATCTATACAACGTGGATATGGGTTACATGACACAAATGGATGTATGAAGTGGATGTGTGTCTTGCTTGTTTACTTTGTTATAGCTTCCTTGGTAGGAGTTGACTCTCTCATGCAGGTATCCCCAAGGGATATTTGGTTTTACAAACTACTGTAGACTTATGTCATAGGCATATCTACTTACTTAGTGGTTGTTACACTTACTAGCACTTTTGTAGAATTGATGTTTGAACTCTATAGACCTGGGTGGTTTCCTACTGGGATGTTTATCTCACACCCTATTTGGACCCCTCGTGGACCAAAACAGATTATATGGCAGCACATGATGATAGGGGCAAGCAACCAAGTACAAGTTATTGAATATGGATAAAGCGTAGGGGAGCATAGGAGCAAGATGAGTCTTGTGATTCTGGGATAGATTTTTGGACTTTTGTTTTTTTTGGGATACTTGTATTTCTGTGTACTATTCTGGATGATTTTTAGACACTTGTACCATCTACATCATTTTTTATATGATACATTTCTGGTTATTATTATGTATTCTTGTTTTTCTTGTATTACTTTCAGTTGTCTGCTATTTATTTTTCTTCTGATATTTTTTGTATGTTTGAGTTCAGCTGTGATACTCTTATGACAAGGGAATAGTTTCCCCACTGAATCACCAAGGCCCTCGCTTCTAGTCTACAACCTCTGGAATTTGGGGAGATGCGCTTGAGGCCATGTGGCCAACTTGGTTCGGGACACCGTTTCGGGTGGCATTCGTGTCCGAGACGTAAAAAGTGGTATGAAATGAGTTTTTTCTTTTTTAGTTTGACTTACTATTTGGAAACAATAGACAGGGATAAGAAGAAAATGGGATTTGGTAATAAACCATGCCCAAGAGTAGCTACCCCGTGTATAGGGAAAATCTAAATGGCCTTGAATGAATTTTTGGTTTTCTATACTTCTACTATCACAATTTATTTGATTTCACCGTTGGGTGACACACTTGATTTCTACTATTACTATTTATGCAATTTTGGGTTCTATTTTAGTTGCAACTCGATGAGACGAGTGTGTTCCATCTCATGCATCATATAGACACTTGTTTGAATCACCTTCCATGCATTATACCATGCCATCTAGGATGCATTAGATATTCCATGCTGTTGTGATAATTGATGTGATAGTTGTGCCTACTGTTGTGTTAGTTGGGTGAAGCAGATAAATTTGTGATGTCATCTTTCAATCCATAAAGAGTATGGGACCTTATGAATTGGTAAATGACACACCGATGGAATGTAAATGTTAAATGAACCTGTTACATGTATGATTAGAATGAGAACCATGTTTAGGTTCCTGAGGTGTTATGTGCCCTCATGGATTCAAAATTGGTAACCCATGGTGAGATTTCCTATTTAACTGAATGGAAATTGAAACTTGAATATTGGATAGAAACTTGACCTAGACATGGATTTTGAGTGGTCAAGAGGCATAGTTTCTAGTAGTTCGTTGTCTGTTCTTTATATAGTCATGGATTTAGGAGAAGTCTGTGGGTTTGACTTGGTTTCTATGTGGGTTTGACATTTCCTATGCTTTGAGCGTTTCACTTTAATATTGTTCTTTCTTAAGGTGTGCGTTTGGAATTGTAGAGATATGCCACCATGATGACCTCCAGTGTTATATAACGATGGATGCGATGACCATACTTAGGATTTGGTGGGACATAGGCTATAGCATGATCCTCCAATAGTGCCAGCTGCAACACCTGAGGATGTTTTGAACATAGGTGATGAGGAAAAATTCCACGAGAGTTTCTTTTTCTATATATAGAGGATGCAGGGAGCACCGTAACGATCCTTGACTATGGTTGAGTTGAAACTGGTATTCCAGCAACATTATCCTCCTACATTTTTAGGGGCTGATGGATCATAGGATTTGGATCTATGTTTTGATACCGCATTATCAATTTTTTAGCCTCTCGAGATGCCTCTAGAGAAAAGGGTCAAGCTCTCAACTTATATGCTACATGGAGCGGCAAAGCGCTAGTGTGATGTTTTGAACCTAGATGATGGGCTGCCAAATATGGGTTGGGATGAATTACAAACCTACCTATGCAACTAAGTTTACCCCAAAACTCTGTGAGTAGAGGGGGCTATTGAGTTAATGAATCTGGAGCATGGAACAATGATGGTTATTGAATACTCAACATGATTTACCGAGCTGTATCATTTTGCATCGTTGTATCTTACCGATGAGCTATAGAGGGAAAGGTGCATTGAGGAAGGTCTGAGATATGATATCATATATCAGGTCAATTTTTTCATGTTTCTTTATATCAATGAGATTTTGAATCAGGTGATGATTAAAAATTGGAACCTAAAGGGAGATGGGGGTACAAAATAGGGGAGTACAATTTCTCACCCCAGTGGATCTACATCTTAAGGCAGGAAGTGCCATTTCAAGTCTTCCCACGATGTGAGTGCTTGTCTGGATGTGGGTGCAGGCAGATTGATACATTTCCATCAGTGCAGTTGGTGAGGCCTCATGAAAAATTAGTGTGACCACGACCTAATCGAGTGCCGAGATTGCATAAGGATGGGGAACATGAAACGGTTTTATAGGACCTTCCCTCTATCTATGAGTGGTTGGGGGTCAGCTCCGACATCGGGTTCAAGAGCAGGTTCTTCATCTCCAGATCAGGCTGGGAGCTGGACTAGTGCATGCTGGTCAGGACATGGCAGTGGTGGTCATTTCCGTGGTAGCCAAACACCAGTTACATAGAGGTAGTATGGCAGATCAGCTCAGGGTATCCTAGTAGGGTCACATGGCCATGGGGTAGTCCAAACTTATTGTGTGAAACAGAACCAACATGAGTAGGATCCCAAACCATCTATTGTGAGAGGTACGATATTAGTAGCTTCTACTATCACATCTACTCTTTTTGATATAGGTGCCTCTCAAAGTTTTATCTCTACACTAGGGGTAAAAATACCTGGGCTTGTGGTTTTTCTTTTTGAGGGTGTTTTGATTCTATACACACTGTTGGGAGTTAAAAAGGGTGATTAATGCAAGGTCATAGAGGGTCCCCTTGTGGTTGGTGGGTGCCATTTTTTCTGGAGTTTATATTTCCTCGAGATGATAGGGTTTGATGTCATTTTTGAAATGTACTATCTAATGGATTATCAAGTGTATATTGAGTTCTACCACTGAAGGGTGTATTTTATATCACTATAGGGTTCAATGTTCATTCAAAAGGGTGAATGGGATGTCCAGGCGAGCAGAGATGGACCCGAGTATTGAGGGATGGGAGAGATGACAACCCAGATTTCTAGTTTGTTTCTAGATGACCAGGGAGTGGGTTAGGTGGAATTTACTCCAGGGGTTGAGCACTTCAGGTATTTCCTTTCTGATGAATTTTCTGGTGTACCTACCAAGATATAGGTGTATTTATTCCTCAAGATAGTGCTAGGAACTGTGCCAACATCCATTAATCCTTATATGATGACTATGATGGAGTTATAGGAGCTCAATCAACAACATGGGGATTTTGAGGTGAAGGGGTTTATTAGACCCAATACTTCTCTATGGGGTTCGTTGGTCCTTCTATCAAAAAAGTTGGATCAAAATCTTAGGCTATGAGTGTATTATCAGAAACTGAACCATCTGATGGTTAAAAACCGATATCCTTTTCCACGGATTGTTGACCGGCTTGATCATCTTCGGGGAGATTGAGTGTTCTCAAAGATCGAATTGAGGTCAGGATATCACCTCGTGTGGGTTTGACCTACATAAATACATCATACAACCTTTTTTATAAGGTATGGGTTATATGAGTATTTGGTTATGTCGTTCGGTCTCACAAACGTACTAGCAGTTTTCATGGCTTTGATGAACCACATGTTCCTTCCTTACATTGATTCTTTTATGGTGGTTTTTCTGGAAGAGATCTTGGTGTATTCTCACAATCGACATGACCATGACAACCATATTGAGATCATTTTGAATATAACGAGTGATCATCATTTATATGCTAAGCTCACAAAGTTCCACTTTTGTATGGATCCGATTCACTTCTTGGGTCACATCATCTTGGAGACCGAAGTTTCGGTGGTCCAAGGGAAGTTGAAAGCTATATATTCCTGAGAAAAACCCAAGAATGTTTTTGAAATAAAAATCTTACTGGGGAAAGCTTCCTGCTTTAATTATTTTATATAGGACTTCTCACAGTTAGCAGTGCCATTGACGGGCATGACTAAGATGGGTGTGATGTTTGTGTAGTTAGAATCCTATGAGATAGGCTTTTAGAAGCTGAAAGGGTAGTTGACTTCAGCACTAGTCTTGATACTTCCAGAGTAGTGAAAGAGCTATGTGTTGTACTATGATGTTTTATTTATTGGGATGGGGTTAGTGCTGATGCAAGGAGATCGAGTCATGGTGTACAGGTTCGGAAGTTGAGGCCTCATGAGAGGAATTACCCTACACATGATCTCGTGTTGGCTATAGTTGTTCACACGTTACACTAATGTAGGACCTATTTATTGGGGGAGAATTTTGTGATGTACATAGACCAAAAAACCCACAAGTATATCTTTACGAAGCGTGATCGAAATTCAAGGTAGCGAAGGTTGGTGGAGTACCTAAATTCCTTTGGCTTAGAGCTTGCCTACATGCCTAGAAAGGGAAAGGAAGTGGCTAATGCAGAGAGAAGAAAGAATCAAGTACAGGTAGTGTAGTTGGCCAATAATGAGTGGAATATTATGGAGTTGTTTTATGAGATTCATCTGGAGGTGCACGACATGAAGGGGAATTCTTTTCTTTCATCCTTAGCTGTTACCTCTACCCTACTAGATTGAGTTAGGATGAGGTAGCTATCAGATTCAGAAGGACTAGTTCTACAGAAAGGTGAGGCAGGTGGTGACCCTCCTCCAGGTTGTATGGTAGGTGATGATGAAATCATGCATATCCATGGACATGTCTTGGTTCCAATGGATATACGTGACGAGTTGATGCCTGAGTTTCATGCTTTATTTTGTGTGGTTTACCCCAGAGTCGTCAATATGTTCCATGATTTGTGACTTCAGTACTGGTGGTCAGGAATAGAGAGAGATGTAGCTAGTTTTATTATGAGGTGTACCACCTATTAGTAGGTGAAGGTGAAATATCAATGACCACTTAGGATTTTATAACAGTTACCTATCCCAAAGTAGAAATGGGATGATGTCATGAGGGATTTAGTGATGGGTTTTCCGAGGTCGCCTCAAGGTAACGATGTTGTGTTGGTTGTTTTTGATAGGATTACAAAGGTCACACATTTCTTTCTGATCAAGGAGACCTCCAGTGTTGATTATATTGGAATGTGTTACATATGAGAGGTGGTACGACATCTTGGATTCCTGCACACTATCATTTTAGATAGGGATTCATGCTTTAAATTTATTTTCTTGCATAGTATTCAGACTCTACTGGGTACATAGGTTCTTATGAACACATCATACCACCCTCAGACTGATGGCTAGTCAGAGCGTACGATACCAGTTCTAGAGGACATGCTGCGATCATGCATCCTATATTTTAGGGGCACTTGGGAGAGACACTTTCCCTTGATTGAGTTCTCTAACAGTAATAGATATCAAGCTATGATTCTGGTTGAACCTTACAAGAATTTAAATGGTAGGAAATTCTATTCTCCCCTGTGATGGTTAGAGGTAAGAGATGTAGGCTTACTGGGACCACCTCTCATACATGAGACTTCTCAGAAGGTCCAGTTGATTCTGAAGAAAATGGATACTATACAGTATGACCAGAAATCATACGACAATCATCGCTAATGACCTATAGAGATAGAGTTCAAGGATCATGTTTTCATATGTGTTTCACAATGTTGGGACATAGGTGGATTAGGAGACAGGGTAAACTTTCACTGATATATGTCAGACCGTTTGAGATTCTGGAGAGAGTCAGGTCAGTTTCTTATCGGTAACTACTACCTCAAATGTACCGAGCTATACATGATGTCTTCCATGTATCTCAGCTACACTACTATCACTCAGTCCCATCTCATGTTTTTCATCCTTTGGAGTTTGAGCTTTAGGCAGATGAATTGTTTGAGGATCATTCGATTCGTATCATTGATTGAATCATGCGGGTTATTCTAGGCCAGTCATTTCCTCTAGTAAAGGTGCTATAGAAGAATGGTAATTTATAGGATGAGACATTGGAGAGGGAGGATGATGTACATTATCAGTGGCTGGAGTTGTTTCGAGACGAATCTTTACTGCCCTTCAGAAAGTAATTTAGGGAAGAATTGCTATAATGGGGGAAGATTGTAAGAACCCGATTTTTTGTACGAGATAATGTTCCTTTTTTGGTTTAAATTTATTTTTAAGGACTTATGTGAGTGTTCAACTTGATCACAAGTGTTTTGGAGGTGTCCAGGTATTTTTTTAATGTCTGGAACCATGTTTGGGGCTAAAAATGACATGGTTCACAGTTTATGAATGTCTTGCGCATGGTTATTCCAAACCATGCAAGATGCAAGAAAAGTTACAGGTTCTTAATAGACGGATTCACATGGTTAGAATATGGTTATTTAAACCGTGTGGGTTAACCATGCGAAGGGACACTTTTTAGATAGTGAAGTGCACACGGTTTCTACACGGTTTGGGAAACTATGCGGGTAAACCATGTGACCCTATTGTATTGTTTTTTAAATTTTTAATTAAAAATAAAATTTCATTTTAAACCCTTTTGGGTTTTACTCCTCCATCACACAAAATCCATCCATGGAGCTCTATTGAGTTTCATAACCTAGGATTTGAGCTCGAGTCTACGTCCAACCTCCATTTCAATCGCTGATTGTCTCATCGGATTTGCATCAATAAGTACTCGATTCCTTTGCATCTGTTCTTGATTATTTATAATGGTGGATTCACTATTTGGATTTAGTCTCATATGACCTAATATCCCATTCTTCATCTGTTATTCATATTTCTTCCAAACTGGGATGAATTAGCACTCAATATTGAATGAGATGTCTACTACATAGGCGAGGTAGGTGGTCTATACCTTCTTTCATCTTTTCTTTAGTGTTTTTTGGGCATTCGACCTTTATGAAATTCGTCAGAATTTCGGGAGATGTCTCATTTTTGAGATATTTTATTTTAGTATATATA
Source organism: Viscum album (assembly GCA_963277665.1). Classification (NCBI taxonomy): domain Eukaryota; kingdom Viridiplantae; phylum Streptophyta; class Magnoliopsida; order Santalales; family Viscaceae; genus Viscum; species Viscum album. The sequence continues at coordinate 932,640,867 of OY728137.1, forward strand.
GTTGGACCTATTGAGGTTGACTATAGGTTCTGTTTAGGTGATTTGGCACCCATTTCTCGTTTCTAGGTCACTTGAGGGGTGAACCTTAAAGAAATACCTTTTTTTGCCTGTTTAAACCACCCCAAAGGTGTGTGCTTGTGGTTTCCTAGTTAGATGAATCCCTTAGATGCCTTGATATCTTGAATATATTACTTAGGAGATGTACTGCCTCCTTAATTAAGGAATATCATGTTGTGCCTTGTCTATTTTGATAGTTTGTCATGTTAAATTGATAATATGGGTGGGTATACATATATGAAATGAAAATTGGTAAATATGGGTGGGTAGGCCCATATGATTATTTTCATAAATGTTTTTCATGAGTGGGAATACTAATGGATTATGCTTGTTGATGTGAGTGGGTATAATCACATGTTTATGAATGTTTAATTTGAATGCTTAAGTGCTTGAATAAATGGTTTGTTAGATTCCATGGACTGTACTACACAGATCTGGAATGCAGTAGTGGACACCTTGGGCCAACTCTGACCCTTGGTTCTTGATTCCATGGGATGCCTCACACCTTGCTACTCCATGGATCTAGCTTTCTTGGGCTCGTGTTGGACTTTCTATTGCCATTCTCCAAGGACCCTAACTAATTCCGAACCGAGTTTCCACCAGGGACACCTATAGGGATTGATGGGATGCCTTGTACAAGCCCATTGGATCCGGACCTCTGTGTTCTAGAATTATTTCATGGATGACTTGGTCTTTTGACACCTTGGATCCAACCCTTGGGATTTTCCTTTAACTATACACTGTGGTCGTGGGATATTTCGCTTCACTATATGGCATAGTCGTGGGACACTTGACATATCTATACAGCGTGGCTATGGGTTACATAATAAAGATGGATGTATGGTGTGGCCATGTGACTTGATTGTTTACTTAGTTATAGATGCCTTGGTAGGAGCTAAATCTCTATTTTAGGTAGCCCAGAGGGATGTTTGGTTTTAGTTACCGTAGTACAATTATTCCATGGCCATATTCACTTACTTACTGGTTGTTAATCCATCTAGAACTTTTTGTTGAATTGATATTAGAATTATATTGACCTAGGTGGATGCATGCTGGGATGCTTATCTCACAACCAATTTGGGCCTCCTCGGGGACCCAAACAGATTATATTGTTGCAAGTGATGATTGCAGAAAGTGACCTAGTATAGGTTTTTGACTGTGGCTTTGGAGCATGGGAACATAAGACCAAGTTGAGGCTTGTGATGATGGGATACCTTTTTAGTATTTATTTCTTTTTGGAATACTTGTATTTCCATGTACTATTTTGGATACTTTCTAGATATTTTTACCATCTGGATCATTTTTTATATGATACATTTCTTGTTATTTTTATAGAATCCTATCTGTCTTGTCTTTCTTTCAGTTGTTTGTTGTTTATTTCTCTTCCGTGATTTATGGTATGTTTGACTTCCGCTATGATACTCTGGTGATGAGGGAATAGTCTCCCCACAGACTCTCCTAGGCCTTCACTACTAGTCGGAAGCCTCTGGAATTTAGAGAGAAGTGGTTGAGTCCATGGGGCCAACTATGGTGAGGGAACTATTTTGGGTGGCATCCGGGTCTGAGACATTATAGATTTGATCATCGCTTCCTCACTCTTGTATGGTGTACTTATTTTTTAAAGGTGATGTGTTGGTTTTCAAATGTGTATGGAAAATATTTTGATTTTCTTTACACTTTCTCTTTCTCTTTTTATGTAAAACACCATTATTTGTATTTCAACTCTTCTTCTCTAAAATTATAATGTATCCTATCTTGGAAAAGAACATAGTTTTAAAGGAAAAGGGAAATAAACCATGATTTATTTTAATGTTAAAATATGTGAAAAACTTTTTTTATATATTTTATATCAAACCTAAAATTGATGATTATTTTTTAGAGAAAATGTACTAGGAATTGATTTATTTGGGCACACCTACTTCTTTTTAATATCCACTTTAGCTAAAGTGGATTTGGGAAACTTCTCGGGCATTGTCATAGGCCGACTTAGGTGACCAGTTTAGGGTTGACCCAGGTTGATTCGTGAGATTGTGGGATTTTTATTGTGACAAATATTTTCTATCTCAATCCAGAATTTCATTAAATTTTATCTTTCCACCATTATATTTTTTGGATATATTATATATTTTGAGAAATATCTATTAATTAACTATGATTATGTTTATATCTGAGGTGTCAAATAGGCAATATATTATTATTTATTTGGGATATTTTATAAAGAAAATTATATCCCTCAAGGAAAATATAATATTTTAATGATTTATCATTGATCTCAACATGTACAACAAGGTTTGATATCTCCTTTAACTAATACTATTACTCTATTGTTTGTAAGAAGGTTTGAGTTTGTATAGTGTCCCAAACTCTTTTATATAATTAATGAACTCTTGGGGATGGCTCCCTTCTCTCTCGGCCATCCCCCTAAGGCTCTTGGCCTCGCCTTGTGTTTCCTTTTGAAAACATACACTGTGGGTCGACGGCATGCTCGAACGTCATTCATCTTCCTTTTTCTACCTTCGTCCCTTATTTTCTCCTCGTCTTACCTTCTTCCAGCCCCATCAATGAAGACTTTTAATGGGTTCAACCCCCTTTTCTTCCTCAAAGCTATTCCACGTCTGTTTGTCTTTCTTTTGGTTTCGTCTTCGGTAGTGGCCTCTGCGTCCGCTAATTCTCTGCTCTGATATCTGATTCTTCTATGCCTCTCCAGTTCGGAGCTAAAGCAGTGGTGACTATGAGGTTTTGGGATTTGAGGTTTAGTGGTCGTCAGTTTTATAGAACCCCCAATTCAGTTTGCCTCTGTTTTTTTGTTGGTTCCTGGTTCACTGCCTCATTATTGTTTCTATCATTCAGAGCCTTCAGCTGGTGTTTCCCTACTTTGATCCCAAGTTCCCCTGTACCTCTCTGAGGCAGATTAAGAGCATTGTTCGTGAAGGGGTTTCAGGATGTGTGGATCGGAGGCCATCTGCATTCATGGTTCAAGACCTCGACAATGGATTTGTTCAGTTATGGATACCAGTCTAGAGTCTTTAGAAATATGGTGTCTTTGTCAATGATTTTTGTGTGTTGGGATTTTGTTTGGTTCTATTTTCGTGGGCATGACTATGCGGCTTCAGCAAGGACGATGGTTAGGTTTCCAATGAGCTGTTTTTATTATTGTGGATGATGATGGGGGTGGGGAGGCATCAAGGTTCTCTACTTAGTTTGCTTTGTGGTTGTTTGTTTGGGGTTTCTCCGATGTCGTCAGTGTTCCTGCGAGCATGTGCAGTTTGGCGATGTGGATGTCTGTGATGCGAAAAAGTTGGCAGTGGTTCAGGGTGCATGAATCAAAGTGGCCTGTGTTTCAACATTCATGGATCGAGGAGATTTGGAGGTGCAGTGATTGGTTTAGTTTTCAAATTTTGAATTTGCAGTTCTGGCTCCTTATGGGTTGAATTATTAATTTTCTGTTATTATGTGTTGTTTTGTATTTTGGAATGTATGGTTACCACTAAACTTAAAGTGGCTATTGAAAAATAAAAAAATATGGATTTGTAAGGATTAACTCTTGGTGAAGATATTTCTCACCTCGATTTGTGTAGATTTTTTTATCTTCTTACTAAGAAGATTCTATAATTCATTCTTATATTTATTAAATCACTAAAGGGAATCAAATACATACCTCTTTAAGTATATATATACATATCTTCTAAAGTCATTGGTAAATGTTTTGAAGTAAAATTATTCACATCCTACCTATCATAGAAAAGGTTAAAAAACATGTGAGTAAACAAATAATAGAACTCTATGGTTCTCTGACATATTACAAAACTGTATCCTTATACATTTTTCCTAGTAAAAAATTGGTACATACACCCAAGGGTTTCTTCTTAAAACAATCCAAATACCCTTTTTGATATAATTTTGTTACACATTATTCATTTATATTACCAATTTAGCAATTCCAATACTAGGTGTGATATGATTTTTGTGAACTAGATTCATTATCTATTGAAAAAACATGATTATCATTTTCTATTACGTAATTAACATTATTCAAATTTACTATCCGATGACATATTTTATCTTTATAAAAGTATCATTCTTCATTTACAAACATAAAAAATCCATCCATGTCTAAAACAGAAACATAAATTATATTCTTGTTTATAGTTGGAACATAACATCAATTATTTAAAAATAAAATCCTACTAGTCAACAATGTGACATGGTAGTCTCCTATATCCAAGGAAGCTAGTATCATTAAATTGGTAGCTCAAATATGCACATTAAAATTTAGCAATAATTCAGAATCTAATCAGTTCCCAAAATTTTGATATAAACGTGAGGCTCATATGAAACTCCTTGGAGTAATTAAGTAGGGAAAGATATTTTCACCCAATATTTTGGGTAGCTTAGATTCCAAAATTTATGAATACTCAATTTAGCCAATAATATAAAATATATAAGGTATATCTAGAACTTATTCTCCAATAAATAAATTAAATTGATACTTTTAGATCTCATACCACTATTGTATTTCTTCTCCGGATAGAGACCATAAATATGAGGCAACATTGAGTATGAATCCATGTCTTCATGATGCTTCTGGATCTCACTAGTCATGTATATAAACACGATCCATTATACTTCCAATGAATTATCCACATGCATCCAAATGATATTTTTCTCCTGCTTACTATCCTCCTAAGAGGGATCAATTGGAACTGGGGACTCTAGATCATAAAACTTCCACTCTAAGAATAATATAATTCACAAGCACCTATACCATTCCTAGAATTTAACACAAATATGTGATTAAATTTCTCTAAAATGAATCATATGTAAAATTATGTGGTATAATAACCTAAAATTATTCTATAATAAATGAAATAATATATATAGTTCTTTATCTCGATTTCAGATTATGAACTAATTAAAAAATTAATTGGTATTCAACAATTTTATTAAATCCCAACAAACTTCACCATTGGATTACGAATCTAATGTTACTCAATTATTCTAGTAGGTAGGATGCATATTTACCTTAAAATAACCCTGATGGGGCCTTATCATATTATTCGAAGTTATTTATGGAAGAGAGTACTACCAATTGCATGAAGTCGTATATACTTAATTAGTTGAGTCTAATCCTTATATAATAACTAGATTTATAACTTGGCCCCACTAACAACACATGAACCCTAGATTTTTAATATGAATGTCGGTCCCCGACTTTCTAAGAAACACAAGTTTCACTATAGGCAAATGTTATCCTCTAACCATCCCACAAAAATAATAGTTCATTAGACTAATGAATATCCACCTAGTCTAACAAATGTTATTTTAGTGGCCTTGGTACTTAGTCACACTACAATGACACAATCCTTAAATAAATATTATTTTTTGATTCTTAAAATACATTCCAAACAAATACGATCCCAGGATCGAGAGTTCTTATGTCCTTAGATGATTACAAGCATAAATTAACAATCTTAGACATAAAAACATCATCTTTATTTTAAACTCCATATAGTTATCCTTAATCTCATAAATATTCTAAACCTGTATAGGGTGATTTGGGGAAAATACATAAGGAAAATGGTAAGATAGAAATAAAAGAAAGAAAATAAACATTGTTAAAAATAATTACACAAGAGTCAAGAGGAAGAAATGATTTAATAAGAAGAATGAACATAATAATGAAAACATGGAATATAGAAATTAAGGCATTATATCACGTAATCATATAATATGTGGAAAAGACATAAGATATTACATCATAAACATAAGTTAACTGTCACTCCCAATACCATCATCATAAATTGAACAAATTCCCATGGTTGATTAGGTTCACTCCTTAACCCCTTACTTAAAATCTCATGAGATATAAATAATTATCCAATTCAATGGAGGGATATATACTTTTGGTCCCACCCATCCCATAACATAGTGTTCTTATGCTAAATTTACATGCACCATATATAGTGATCAAAGTACCATAGTGGATTAGGTTTACTCCCTAATCCCATACATGACTTCTCAAGAGATATAAATATTTACCCAATGAATTAGAAGGCTATATAATTTTAATACCAAACATCACATAATAAAAATCATAGATATGTGTACAACATGAAGAATATAAACCATATATAAACCATAAGCATGATTAAACCCCTAAGAAGGAAGTGGGTTGCATAATTCTGATTCAAGTTATAACTAGAGGCCAAATCAAAAGGATTCTCAAGGGAATAAGAAATTAAATAATTTTTAACTTTAAATATTGAAAATGAACATAGGAATTGAAAAAGGATTTCAAATGTAAAAAATTCATTGTAAGGATATTAGATATGAATAGATAAAAACATACCACTTAGGCGATGGTTTATAAAATAATTAAGGATCTTTTTAAAGAAGGAAAGAAAATATTATTTCCCATAAAGACAGAATTGAACCAAGAGGGTTCACTATAAAATAAAGTGTACATTAGAATATATCCATATATTTTGGACATTTAATGGGGTAGATCCTTAAAAGAAGACAAGAAATAGGAAAGTCCCCTTAAATTGGGTTTAATTAAAAAGTGGTAATTCTAAAGGGAACTAAAAACATTTACTTCCTTAAAAATTAAAAGGGTATTTAATTATGTTTATATATAATAGAAATATATAAAAATAGAATAATTTCATTAGAATGATATTAAATAAAAGGGGGAAAAATAAAGGGAACAAGTAACAGTTAAGTAACAAAGGTGGTATACAAGATCCCTTAAATTTTCAATAATGCAAAGTTACTAATAAATTATAAATATAAAAAAATGTGAAGATATGATGGGTTAGTATTTTTTGGTAGAAAATCACCTCAAAAACTCATTTTAAAACATGTTTTTGGAAATTTCCCATTAGTAAAAGACTACTATTTTTATTTTCATCTGGGTAACTATTTTTTAAACTTAATAATAATTTTCATTGAACAAAATTAAAATTAACTTGATTACTTAATTTGAAAATTCTAATTTCAATTTTTTTTCAAAAAATATATCTTATAAAATTTATAGATATGTGAATGGTTAATTTTAAAATGAACCCAATTAGTCATGCAAAAGTAGTTTTTTTAGAAAAATAATGTTTTCAACATGAAATTTATTTATAAGATAATTATTTTTATTATTACTGATTTTAATGACATAAATTGATTTATAATAAGTAAAATAAATTCTATGAGGATTTTAAGGTAAGATACAAATAAATCTCAACTTAAAGAAACTTCATTTAAAGAAAATATAAAAACAGTTTCTTTTAAAATACATTTTTTATTAATAAAGCACATATCTTTGTACATAATGTATTTTTTATTCTTCTAGGTATTTCTTACAAAATAATAAAATCAAAAAACTCATAATTTTTACAAAACTGTATTTTTCGATAAGAAATCCACCTTTATAGAAAAAATCTAAATTTATCACTAATTTAATTTTTATATGTTGAATTTAAAAATGAATCTCAATTTAGTAGTTTGAAATTATAAAACTTGTATAATCTATTTTAATATAAATTCATAAGTTAAGAAACATTTATTTTGAAAAAAATATTTTTAAGTATAATGTGAATTTGTTTATATTTATTGAAAATAAATATCTATTAGATGCATGATAAATTTTATTTATGTATATTCATTTCTAAAATTTATATTTGTTCATTTTAATATAGGAAAACATAACTCATAAAACAAAAGTTATTAAGTTTAAAATGGATTTTATATTGATATTATAATTTGATTCCACAAATAATAATTACTTTTTGATATGATACTAATTTCTACTTAAAAAACCCATAAAATCTACTCATAATATCTAAGGGAAAGATAACCGGTTGTGGAAACTTTGAGTGGTGATTCATTTAGTGTTAATTTCAAAATAAGTTTTACAAGATTAAGTATTTCCCATAAATGACTTCATAAAAGTTTTAATTTTCCAATTTCATCTTGGTATTGGTCCAAGGAAAACCATAATGAATCTACCCCCTTTAGAGCTCCAAAAAGTGGTCTTTGTACAGAAGACTTATAATTCTAGATTCGATTTCGTTTTACATTATTTATTTATTTTGGGATATGGTTACTTCAATTTATAAGAACTAACATCTCCGTTATGTTCTAATGGTTGTATTTAGTATTCAAAATATATCATGGTTTTATTTATTTAAATCTGGTATAGTATGTGAAACACACTATGTAAAATATTATTTATTTAAGGTAAATATAGAGTGAAATCTAGAATCGTTATGCACACATACCCTAGGAAACTTCATAGGAGTTCACCTATACTAACAATACTTAAATACAATATCATTTAATTATGGAGTTATAATCAGGTGGATTCATGGAAATCTTTGTCCACCTTATTTATATCGGTAGTGAAATTTTGTATATTAACCCTTTGACTTTATGGTATGTTAAAACTTAATCCTAAAATCCTAAACTTGAATTTCCTCAAAAATTACCTCTATATTACAAAAATTATTTATAATGAAATTAACCCTTAATTAGAACAAGGTTATATAGACCCATGACATTAATTATAACTCTTTGATAATTGAAAACAACACAAAAAGGGTAATAAATATACTTGAAACTATGTTTTAATTCTTACTCAAGTGATTGATGATGTTTTTTTTGAATTCATATTTTTATTGAGGGATTTTTAATTTAACTTATGTGTATATATTATTAATGTTAGTCTTCACATAGTTGTTAATATTATATTTAGTTTTCATAATTAATTAAAAATGTTTGATAAAATAATTTATATATTATATTTTTATTTTATCATTATTATGATTGATAATTTTTTTTAATTTATTTGATCACATTTAACAATCCAAATAAACTATGAATTTAATTTTATAAGTAAAAATCTAGGAACTGAAAAAATAAAATAAAAATGCTGTTACTTTATATGATTTTAACTATATGTTAGTTTAACTAGTATAGATAAACCAACATTAAACGTAGGAAAACCTCCATAAAACCATTATTATACTGAGTTGAAAATTATTTGAAACCTATTATATATATCTTTGGTTAGATTAACCATGATCCGGTTGTTAAAACATATCTTATTAATGAGAGATCTATCTCTTAAAAATTGTTAGTTTCTCATACGTGAGGGGTTCCAGGGATTTATCAATACATAAAATAAACCTTTGACATGCATGATCATATATAACAATGGATGGTGGGATAATTCATAAATAATCATATTTAATTAAATAAAATTATCACATGAAACCATGTAGTAAGTAATTAAATGAAATTAGATAAATAAATCTAACACATACATAGGTTGACCAAGCCCATGATCAGTCATAACATGCATCAAATATATATTTTGACTTGATAGAATTCATTTCAAATCAATATAATTAAGATAAATTTAATGGAATCAATGAATTTATAAATAAATAAATTTAATAATTATTTATCTTAATACATAGCCTAAACTATCCTTGAGATATACTAATTTTTCGATCCTATATTATTTTCTATGAATTAAATTAAATTACTTCAAAATATTAAAATAATCAAGAACACAATGTGTAATCAAGAGGCCACATAGTTTGTACCTTCTCCATTAGATTAAATTCATTTTTTATTGAATATTTACATTTTATATATTGTTACTTAACCTATCACATGATTCATGTTGTGTATGGTGCTTTTACTGTACTATATACTAAAAAAAGGGTTATGTAATATACATGATGTGAAACATTTATGTTGTATTAATTAATATGTGTTTATAAATATATGAAAAAACAAAAAACACTATACCTATACCATGTGTGGAAACCTATCATGTGGTGTTTAAAATCCACCACACATCCTATATTTTTGGGTCTCACTTAGACTATCATTGGTTTTTACCACCATGACAAACCTAAAATATTGGCATGTACCTTGCATGGGTAGAAACATGTTATAAAATGAGAAATTCTAGATACACACTCTTTAGTATATGTATGGTAATTTTTATTAGGTGATAGAAGCTATGAAACATGAAATTATGATACATATTAACCATACAACTTGACATAATTTACACAAGATTAAAATAGTGGTTGGTTACATGAAATGTACTCTAGCTACATGCTATGTAATCCTTGTCAAATTGAATGTCATGATAACACTAAATATATGAAATGTAATGATGTCACATACCAAGTAATATAGTGGGAGGATATTTACATGGATCACATATTGTTCTAGTTGACGATTGGTACATACCATGTAATTTACCATTACACGTAGTGTATCCATGTCATGCAACCAATGACATTGACACATCTAGATGACATCTTTAAGTATTCATCTTTGGTTATAGACAATTACAATCCATAGAAATACAAATGATAATGTTATATTTATTTCTTAATTAAGAATAAAATTATTTAAATTGAAACTAACAAAAATATATTATAAATTAATCATAAAAATTACAATTAGTTATAAATTATATTGCCATCCCTCAGATACGATATGATGTTTTGGGACATAAGGGTAGTAGTGAGTTGGTTCCCAATATCATGTTTTCATTTGTTTAAATGGATAATTCTAAAGAACATTAAAAAATTAGCCTTGAAATCTTCTAGAGAGGAAATTTAACATTTAATTTATATTTAATTTAAAATAATAACTACCTATAACAAGGGAATCAACTCAATAAGATTTCATTTCCTCTCTTCTCAGTTTTTCATTACAGTGTAAAATCTAATAAAATACCCCTAAAACTGTATTGAAATGTGCTTCACAAATCTCTAGGAGACGACCTTAAATCTCTTTGTGGCAGAATAATATAGACAAGTTCTTAACATCGATCATTGTTGATCACAACACAGGGTTCTATTTTTCTCTCTATGTTTTTGAGAGGGATGGTGGAATAAGAATCTTTCTTGGTATTGAGATAATTCTAGAGATGTTATCATTGTGTACAACAAGTCTCATTAACATGAAAAAATATGATAATAAAAAAATAATACTAAGTATTAAAACAATTGATCATCACTCATGTGCCCTTATCAATAATTTTAATTTAAGTAATTCCTCTTATTAAATAATTGTAATAATAATATTATTATATCAAATAACACGAGCTCAATTAAATATAATTTCTTTATTAAATAAATTAATATTTATTTAAATGAAATTTAAAAATATATATCATTTCCATAAGGCCATTAACTCGACTCATTAATCCTCCCATCGAATTAATTTAACCTTTAATAAAAAATATTTATTCATATAAATATATCATCCGTTTGATAAATAAATAAATATTATATTCACTAAATTTTTGAATGAATAATTATTTAAATATTAATGTAACTAACTAAATATTTATATAAATATATTCACTAAACTAGTGAATAAAAACTTATTTATTTACTTACTTTTTAATTATAAATAATAGATAAAATTAAACTCTTATATTCCAAAATAAAATATCTCATTGTTGAATATTTATGAAATCAAAATTACTTGAATAATTATTATTCAAAAACCCCAGAATAATATTTATTATTAATATTAAATTCAATATAATTTAATGAGATTCTAGTTACACTTATTTTGTTACCCTCTAGTCATCTTTCTCAATGTCATTAGGTAAACTTACATAAAATTTAGATCATCATATAGCAATAAATCAAGGAATCCCTAGAGAAATAAGTTAATTTCTCAATAAAAAAACGTTAATTTGAATGAAAATGTGTAATATAATCCCTTTTTATACTAATATCATGTCAATAAGTAAGAATTATTATTTTATCACTCTGTATATTTTATTTATCTTTGTTTAAATTTCACAAATGAACTCACCGATGAAATACCATGCCCATGAATTTAATTAAATAGTTTCATTTCAATAAAATGAACAATGATATATTATTCCATTAACAATAAAGTGTGAAATAATTTATTAAGTAATTAAATTAATCTTATATCACTTATGATGGCCCAAACATATTCTAACTCATTGTGAACATACATCCTCACATTTTTCATCCACACATAAAATTAAGTAATTCACGAGACACGTTAATAATAATATCAATTATAAGGACCAATACACATGTTAAAAATGTTATAATATTCAATTAATCATAAATATATATAATTAATATTGGTGGTCTTTTTATTATGACCTCCATATTTTGAGATCACTAAGTGAAAACTTCATGATAACAAGTCTTAATGTCTTATGAGCCCATAACACTAGATAATGACTAATCATCTATGTCTCATTGGATAGATGTTATCTTGAGAATAAGATATATATTTAATAATATTAGTATAAAAACCCAACAAATAAGATAAAAAATCATTTTCATATTTATTAATATGAATTATTATGTTATATTAGTTATAAAATATATCAAGTAATTTTAAATCAAAAAGGAAATTGTTTTAACTAAACACATTTCTTATAAGGATTTATTTAAAAGATTAATTTATAAATTTTAGAATTTAAATTTTATATAATAAACATAATTTTTAAAATAATAATATCAAAATTTATTCTGAGTGAAATTTTGATAATTTTTTAAAATGTTTATTTTTTAGTGAGAAGTGAAAAATACTTCTATTTATGAAAAGTATTTTATTTTTAATAAATTAAGTAATTTAAGAGTCCCAATATGACTTGAATATGATTTAATGTAACCAACGTATTATTTATCTATTTTTAATGAACTTAAATAATTTTTAATTTACTTTATAGTGGTTTTTAATTTACATTTTTCTTTTGGTTTAAAAAAGGGGTTTTTATAAACTGTTTTGAAATGCATAGTCCTTCACACTTTTAATTAATTCAAATAATACCTAATGAGGAATGTTTTAAATAAATTTTTTCTATTATATATCAATAATTATTAATTGATTTTTATAAATTTATTATTATTCATAGAGTTAATTTAGAATCAACGTTTTCTAAAAAATACACTACTTAAAAACTTGCGGTCTCGCCATGTCTGTGAGATTAACATTAAATTAAAATTTGAAACTTATTTGACATTGATTTTCAAAAATGAGTTAAATATTTTTAATTATAGTAATTTATAATTTATAATAAGGTCAACTTAATTTCTACCAAAGGTATTAGTGAAAAATTTTTAAATTAATTACATCAATTATGGTAAAAACAAGTCTACTTTGTGGTTAAACTTAGAATATAAGGTGTAAAAATGACCCAAAACATTACAAAAGCCCATTAAATATCCATATTTGGACCTTATCCATTATTTTATTGATAATGAACCATTATTTGATCCTGGTGACAGGAAAAAAACGTGGATGGAATTCACTCTTCAAAAAATTAGAAGTATGCCAATCACCCCACTTAAAAAAGGCCACCCACAATCCCCCCATCATCAGACCACTCAAGACCCTTTAATATACCAATAAATAACAAAATAAATTTTCCACTTACTTAATATCATCATATAATCCTTAATTTTGGTACAAATCTAACCAAGAAATGCCTTTGGTGAAAATCGAAGGGAGATACCCAAAGAATTGGTAACATTCATCGACGAGAATTTTTGTTTTATTTCCTCATCCACCCAATTGAATTATAATTATACCATGATGATATAATAGCCTAAATATCTTCTATATAAATATATTTTGGTATATTTGGGGTAAAAACTAAAACCAAACACACTTCCATCAAATTGGTTATGAAAACATCATTCGTGTGTACGGTGTTCTACTGCCTTGCAAAACAATGTCATTAATTTTTTCATTATGGCCTCTCATAATTGGGTATAATGATTGATTTTAGTTTTATATATGATATTTATGACATAATTATTAATTTTTATTCATTATATTTTATATACCTTTTTTATATTCCTTTCTGTCGGGGATACGATAACATCATTCGTTTGTACAACGGTCTACCACCTCACGAAGCGGTGTGATTCGTTTTCATTTACCATTAAATGGAAGGTAATAAGGGTACATATAATAAATATATGTGATATAAATGAAATATTAATTATAATAATAAAGTTTTTATCATTATTTTAATATAATATATCATTTTCATTTTACCTTTTAAATCACTAAAAAATTATAACGTCATTCGTGGACATGTGGACTACCACCTCCTCGAAGCAATGTGATAATTTTTTTAATTAAAAAATCACAAAATTGATACATATAAGTATATATAATTATATAATATTTTACTTATGATATAATTATAATTTTTAAATACTAAATGTTACTCAAAATCATTACATAATGATTATTGGAAATTATAAACATTACTCATGTGTCCGTATGGCCTACCTTCTCCATGATTATAATGTTAATTCATTTTTCTTAACCATATTTAAATATTGGATTTAAAATTATAATTTAGGTATAAATATGATAATAAATTCATTATTATATTTCTATAAATGTTCAAATACTGACTTCTTAGACTATAGTTGCCCTACCAAATCCATTTTTGCAATTTAAGCCAAATATGACCAAAACATAAAAATTAAACATAATTAATTACGTAATTGAATATAACATTTCAATATGTGAAATAAAAATAATAATAAACATTATAAAATATATTAATAAATTAAATAATTAACATAAGTATATGATTTAGGAATATAAATACACATGTGACAAGTCAGACTCAAGGTAAGAAACTTCATCTTGATTTCCTTTCGTTGAGGCATATCTTGAAGTTATGCACCTTTATTATTTTATAAGGTGTATATAAAACCCATTTTAAATTTTATATAATTAAATATTCTATTATAATTTTATTTAATGTTTTGTAAGTATTATTCTTTCTTGGGGATTATGATTTAAATATTTCCAAAGTGATATATGGATTTTCTTGTAAATAAATAATATTTTAATGTTTTACTTCAAAATATATTTCTATTACATGTACATATTTTAAAATAATTTTATAAAATATTTATGTCGATATAAAATATTTATAATATTCATTTTATGTCACTTTTATTTTCATTCATTAGTTTTAAAAAGTAATATTTTAACATGTATTAAACGAAATGACGACAATGAATTTTCATTCCACTCTGACTATTATTTAATTTCAAGATTCACTTCAAAGATTACATGTCATATTAAATGGAGAATATTCTTTCCATTTTTTTGGGTATTCTAATATTGAAAATGGGTTATTAATAGAGAAGTGTACTTTTTATTTAAAATGGTATATTGAATAGAAATTGTATTTTAATATTTGATAGTGATTTGTTTGTGGGTTTTAAAGTGTTTTTCAAATTATAAAATGATTCAATTATGTCGAAGTTCATAGATATTATATATGATGGGTGCACCCAGAGAGCATTGGCTAAGATCGTTATAGCTTAAATGAGGGGTGCACTTAGATAGCGCTTTAATGCATTGGGTAATAGTTATGTTATCTGAAGAAATATATTGAAAGTTGGTTATATGGTTATTATAGTTTGAAAGGGTTTTATAATATTTTTTTAAGGGTTTTATAAGGGTTCTATGTGATGATATTCCAAGGTAACTACATGAATTTTTTATGAATGTTAACATGTTTTGATAGATTTTTTTTGAAGAAGATGGTTCCATGGACAGAATAACAAGGTACAATTATTATAAAAGAAATAGATTATAAGAGTTTAAAAGACAGAAACATGTTACAATCCTTATTATGAAAGGTAAGTAAGTCAGTAGGAAGACCATCAATCAAGGTAATATCCGAATTGACTCATTTGTTTTCAAGGCCATCAACAACCATGTTAGATTTACAATATATATGAGTGATGATGTAGTTAATGTCTATAAGGGAGAAGATGCTACCCATCCAACAGGTGGTGATAGGCCATTAAAGATGTATCACACCATTCCATATTACTAGCATAATAGTGGTTCAATAACTCTCAATCCAGAGGTTTCTCCAACCATATTTCTTGGAAAAGGAAATAACATGTATCATACTCATCATTTCAGCCTCTAGTGAAGAAGCAATTACACAACTACCAAAAAATCATCTAAGGATCAGACCAATATGGTTTCTGAAGGTGGAACCACAACCCGTAGGGCCAATATTGCCTTTGGAGGCACCATGCACATTAACCTTAACCCATCCATGGAGAAAATCACACCAAAAAACATCAAAAGTGCAGCTAGTTTGGCAGAATTTTCCATCCAAAAGAATTCGTCGCAGAATACCAAAGTCGTGCATAATGTTTTTGCAATGGACCTTTTGGATCAAAGCAGCTTCACGAAAGGTAAGGAGGATCCACATCCAACCTTAATTATGGCTAATTTATCTCTTATTATGAATAAGAGAATTTCTATCTTGCCTGATCAAATGGTGAAGTTCAATAATAGAAGCAAGAAAAAGGAACTTAATTTGCTGAAAACTATACATATCCTCACATCTCTTAAGTTGAGTTTTGACAGAGTCATGAGTCAACCATCTATATTAAAATATGTCGAAAATATAATTCCAAAGAGCACAGGAAGTGGCATAAGAAATAATGAGATGATTGTTATATTCTATGTGTTGATTATAGAGACTACTTTTAGAATAGTGTTTAATACCATGCGATTGAAGAAGATCACCTGTAGGGATCCTGTTGTGAGCAAGGAACCAAAAAATAGTAAATATTGAAGGTTTTATCCAAGTTTTATCAAAAAGTTTTATCTACCCAAAATCACCTTCTGAGTTACAAAATGAATGTTTGTAAACGTTTTTTGAGTTAATCATTTGATTATGTGCAGGTTAAAAAATTAAGAAATCATTAGTGTGAAACAAATAATAGTTTTCAATGACATTCATAATGGTGTCATGGAGATGATAAAATTGAGAATTAAGAACATCTTTGATAGAGAGGTTGGTATTCTCTGGCGTTTTTCCAAGTGAAACCATGGAGATGAAAGGATATCCAGTCCAGTTATCCAACCAGAAGTTCATGGAGGATTCCTTAGGTACCATCTAATGAGAGTTTTTCATAATAGTGGAAAATGAATGTTTTATGGAAGGCCATATAGATAAGGTAAGAACATTCACATTTAATTTCTTAAGTTTTTCAAGATATATATTTTTTAGAAAATAAATGGAGTCTTATTTATTATAGAGAATATTCCAAGTGAGCCTGGCTTGGAGACCCTCATTAAAGTATTTAAGATTTTTTATTCCAATGCCTCTCTAATCAATGGGCTTGCAACAAGTCAACTAGGGGATGGGGAAAAGTTTCCCTTCCACAGTGCAACCCGTTCGAACAAATTTTTTGATTACAATATTTATATTTTTAATTATACTAGTAGGATATTTGTAAAACAACATATAGTAAACCATTTTAGAAACAATAGTAGATTTGACAAGGCAAATTCTGCCCACTATAAAAAGTGTTTTCCTTTCCAAGAAAAAATATGGTTTATAACTTGGTCAACAATTGCAGATAAATGACAAGATTTGGGTCTACCCCAGAAGATGGGGACTCCTAGGTACGTAAAAGGAAGAGAACCCTCTTTTATAACTAAGTCAATTTTTTTTAACTTTTAATATTTTTAGTATCATTTATCTTAGTAAATTATTAACTAAATAGTTACTCCTTTGGCATTTCCAAAGGATTAAAAAAGGATACATCATATTTATAAATAAATGATAAATTATTATGATAAAAATAACTCATTTATATTTAAAAATTATATAAATAGCTGAAAATATAATTTTTTCCATATGTCAAGGGTTTATAAATGTTAAGGTCAAGGAATGTTCATTTTTTATCTTTTTATTTACTTAACTTATTATATAGGTCACTTTTCTAGAATAGTATCCCAACTAATCATAAAATTATACAAAAGAGGATATATAGAAATAATATGTCTTGCCATTGCATTATGGGCAAGTATTCTTGGTCATTTGTTTCCTAATGATTAATGTCTAACCACTAAGTAAACTCATTTTTACCTTAATCACTGTAATTAATTTTTATTGATTTCACTAATATTTTTTCTTTAAATCAAATTTGATCTTATTAGAAATGATAAATTATGATAATTCAAAATATGGAATCGATTTTTTCATATTATATTTACATAAGTGGCCGAAATTAATTAAAAATTAATCCCGTAGATGGGATGCGACAACAAAATTTTAAACTGAAAATGTTCAAATGGTCACTAAATTTTATCTCTAAATAAAATATGAAAATTATTCCAATGACCAAAATTTGATTAATAGATTTAATATTTATATACTTACACTTTTAAACTAGTTAAAAATATAATTTAACCTTATAATTTATTTAAATGAAAAGGCCATTTTAAATTGAAATTCAGTATTTTTTACTATTCATCAAAAAAATAAATCTTCTCATAAGAATAAAAAAATTCACCATAATAAAATTTTAGTTTTTTGATTTCAAAAAAAAAAAAATTCATATTAAATTTCTAAAATACCTAAATTTTGTTTTAAAATAGTTGTTCCATTAAAAGGAGAAAACATGCCTTTATAAAATACATCTTTTTAAGATTAAAATAAAATTTGTTCTTTTCTTATGCCTATAAAATCTATTAGATGAATGCCAAAAATATTTGATTAAATATATAATATATATGTTTCATTAATATTATTCACTAGTAGTATCTAATTTTATCTATTCTAAAATAAATAATATATATAGTATTGGGGTGTTACAATTGAATTTGGAATAATTGATTCAATATTTGAAATCAATATAATTTATAATTTTTAATATGAAAATAATTTTTTACCAAAGTTATGAGTGAAAATAATTATAATTTTTTACATTGATTAATGTATAAAAATGTTTACATATTAGTTAAACATAGAATATAAGGTGTAAAAACGATACAACACTTGTCAAAAACCCATTTTATGCTCCTATTTAAAACTTATCAATTCTAGGATCTAGAATAGACCATTATTAAGGCCTTATTACTAGAAAAATGTGATTGTGATTTAATATTTCAAAAATTTATAAGTGTGTCACTCACCCCACTTATAAGAGGCCTCCCAATACCCTCCTCTCTTCACACCTCTCTATCCCTTTTTCTCAGCCAAGAAATAAACAAATCGGTTCTCCAATTCCATCCACTCATCCCATAACCCTTACTATTTGAAAAAATCTTACCAAGTAAGCCCTTGATTGAAAACCAAATTGAGATACCTGAAGAAGATTTAACGTTCTTCAACGGGCATTTTGGTTTTATATCATACTCCACCCCTTCTATTATTCTTATACCATGATTATTCAATAACCTTGGTATCTAACATATAATAAGATGTTTTTATGTTAATTTTATGAGATAGAAACACATACACTTCCATCAAATGGGTTATAAAATCATCATTCATGTTTATGGAAGACTACCGCCTCTCGAAACGATGCCATTCATTTTCCCCTTACCTCATATCATAGTTGGTTATAATTGTGGATCTAATGTTTATGTATAATATTTATAACATATTTGTACCTATTTAGTAATTATATAATATATAATGGTTTTATATTCCATTCTATTAGTGATACAATAACATTATTTGTGTGTACGACATACTACCGCCTCACTAAGCGATGTCATTCATTTTCACTAACACATCACGTAAAAGGTAATTTGGGTAAATATAATAAATATATGTGATATAAATTACATATTTATGATAAAAATTAAATTTTTATAATTATTTAATTAAAATATATAATCTTCTTTTTACCTATTCAATCACTAAAAACTTACAACGTCATTTGTTGACGTGTGGAATACCACCTCCTCAAACCTATGTGATTATAATATTCATTACCAAAAACCAATATATATATATATATATATATAAGTATACATAATTAAATTATATGGTATTTATGAAATAATTATCGTTTTTAAAATATAAATTGTTACTTACTATCTTTCCATAATGATCATTAAAAAATGAACATGTTACTCATGCGTACTTACAACCTACTGTCTCGATGATCACAATGTTAGTTAATTTTTCAAAAACATCATTAATTATTGGATTTTAAAGTTAAAATAGTGTATAAATTTGATAATTATTACATGATTAGTATTATAGAGATGTTTTAATATTGACCTCTTTGACCACAGTCGACCTACCAAAGCCATTTTTGGTATATAAGCCAGATATGATTAGAACTTCTGACTTAAAATTAATTAATTAAGTAATTGTGTATAAATTTTTAATAAGTAAAATAAAATTTATAATAAACATGAAAAAGTTCCTCAAGAAATTATATTATTTACATAAGTTTATTATTTTGGAATATAAAGACACACATGACATGTTATACAAAGGTAAGGGACTTGGTCTTTATTTCCTTTCATTGAGCAATATGTTCATGTTATGTATCTTTTTTACTTTATAAGAAGTATTGAAAGAACCTTTGACATGTTATATCCTGATTTGATATATTCTAATGGTATTTAATGTTTTATTTAGTGTTTTTATTTCACGTGTCTTATGATTTAAATAATTACAAAGTAACAAGGTGCTTTATTCTAAATAAATCCAATTTTATTGTTTTCCTTTGAACTCTCTTTCTTGTCCATGTACATGTTTTGAAATGATTTTTTAAATTTTCAACAAGGACATAAAATATTTACAAAATTAAATTTATATCTATTTTAATTTATCTAATTTTTTTCAAAATGAGTATTTTGTTTTGTGTTTTAAATGGAACAACGATAATGAATATTCCTGCCATTGTGACTGTTATATAATTCCTCAATTCCTTTGAATGATTTCAAGTTTTCTTAATTAAAAACCTAACTTCCTTTTTTGGGAATTTTAGTATTGAAAATCGTTACTCAAAATATATGTGTAATTTGTATTGAAATTTTTATTTTGATGGAAAATTGTATTTTGATATCTAAAAGTGATTTGCATATGAGTTTAAAATATTTTTTCAATTAAAAGATTTTTTATCCAATTTACTGTTCTTGGAATTTATATTTTATGGTTTCACCCATATACAATTGGTTGGAACCATTATATCTTAAATTATGGGTCCACACAAATATTTCTCCAATGCATTGGGTAATTATTATGTTCTTTAGAGAATTATATTAGAAGCTTGGGAAATAGTTATTCTAATTTTTAAGGGTTCTATAAAGATTTTGTAAGTGATCTGTAAGGGTTTTATGAGATTATTTCCATGGTACCTTCATGATTTTTTATAATTTCTAACTAGTTTTCATTGATTATTTTTGAAAAGTTAAAATAAATGATTTTTTTAATGGAATTATATTTTAATTTATGGGAAAATTTTATTTTATCAAGATAGAGGTTTTATATGTTTTATATTTTTTAATGGGACTATTTTTTTTATTCTTTATATATCCCTTACTGAGTTTTTTGTTCTCATACCATGTTTTTTAATGTTTTTTTATTGGATTTAAGGACATGTTATATATTTTAAGCGGTCAAGTTTAAATTAAAAAAGAGTTTTCTTGAAAGGAAAACATGTTTTTTTATAATGTTTTATATAGTGGGAAAAGAATATTAATCATAAGTGTCCACTTTATATTTTATGACTTTGTTCTATATGATATACAACCAAATTTTCTAAAACTAGAAACTTAAAAACAACAAAAAAAGTGAGGTAAATTAATTTATTAACTAAAAATCAAGATTATAAATTGTTTAAGGCTGGGTCCTTATAATTACCATAACATACATTGATTTTAATTAGAGTGGGGAATTTTTATAACCTTTTTATGCAAAAAAATTTTTATGGAAATTATCACATTAGTGTTATGTTGAAGAATAATAATTATGTGATAAAAAATGTATTAATATTTTGTTAGTAAAAAGTTCAAAGTTAGTTCATTTTAAGGCACAAAATACAATACAAGTGTGTACACCATTGGAATTATACCCCCTAATCCAAGAATCCTTAATGTGTTTCTTTTCTTACCCATGTGAGCATCCCATCAATTAAATCTAAAATAGCTGGGAGATTATCCTTGTGAATTTGTCCAAAGAAAGCATCCTCATCATGTGATGTTGAAGTAATCCTCCAAAAAAGTGTACTTGATAATGTATATGTTGAGTAGTTTATAAAATGTAGCTATGTGAAATGGATCGTGACCATATGAGAAGTTTTGTAAAGGTAAAATCCTATATTTGATTACCCATTTAGGCCCATTTTTAAAATGTGCTAAGAAATGATATCCATCCCAAACCAAATCCATGATCCCATAATCTTTTTTCATGTCTAATCATATTTCATCACTTTGTGTATAACATAATGTGTAATATAGATATATAATTTATCCATATAGCCTATTGTAAAATATAATTTTCCAATATCATTAGGCCATGATGAGTCATATTGTACGATTCAACTCGTAGTCTACGATTCACTAGGAAATTGAAAATTTTTGTTTCAACATTTTAGTATTCTTCCACATATGGTAACCATTATTAATGTTTTTTATTTTTAAGCATTTGGGAGATTTTATAATGCATTTATCTAATACATACATGCACACTGAGCTGAACATTTAAAAAGTGTTTATAAATTGATGGAATTAATAAATATTTTTATAAAATTTGAGTAAATTATATGAAGTTTTGGGGATCATCCTATAAGCCTATATGTGTTGGTTGAAGGCTATAAAAATGTTATATATGGTTCTTTTGGATTCTCCAAAATCGAACTCCTATTATCCATTTTTTCCTGAATAGATACTAAAATATTATGGTGTAATGTATAATCCAACCCAAAACATAGGAAATTTTGGTAAAATAATAGATTCATAACATAGGAAGGATCCCATTAGTTTTTTCCTAGATATCTTCATGAAAATTATTTTTTAGGATATGATATTTGACCAATTTCGGAGTAAGGTACACCCATATAAAATATATTTTTTATTATACATGTTTTTAGTGTCATATCATGGATATCTTGAGTCTTTTAGTTTCTTGATATCTTTCACATATTAAATAACATTTATTTGATCCTTCTAAACCTATCATGAATTTCCATTAAAATTATGTATAATGCATGACACTACTTTTTTACCGAAAATAAAAATATTTAAATACATACATTTATATGGAATGAAATGCATATGTAGGGGGTGAGTATACACATAACTAGTAAGAGTTTACTTGATGGGTTCTATAACATTTCCATATAGAGATAAAATAACCATTATAGTTTAAACTAAAAATATAAAAGTATTATTTTTCATCTTTTTTTGGAAATAAAAATCATAGGAATGGGTCATGTAAATAATGTTTTTTAAATTTTTATTAAATTAACATGTATGTGAAAAATATTTAGGTGACTGACTAATAGGAAATTACATGATTTAAATCATAAATGAAAAAATATCAAATAATTATAGTGGAATACTTATAGGTATAAGTTAGGGAAACCTATCTTCCTCACTGTAAGTCCAGTTTATATACATATCCATATCCATTTTCATACATCTCACTAACCATATAATAATAATGAATTAGTGATAAATCCAATAAAAAAATTAATAATATTGTAATAATAAATTAGTCTTCTCTAGATAGAGCGGAATACTAAGCTAGGCTAGGAGAAATTGGTTTGAGAAGAATCATTCCCCCAAAACATACTTGTCTAAGAATACCACATATGAACTATAGGTATTCATATAATGTTTTTTTTTCACAATCAATAACATTTAGAACATAACTAAATAATACCTGAAAACACTCCATAACCATTTTCCATAACTCGAAAATGAAAAAAATAATACGTGTCTATTTCAGGATAAAATAAAGAAAAAATGTCAGAGGTGAAAACATTTTTACCCAAAACTTTAAATAAATAAAAAAACTATTAACCCATAAAAATATATTATAAAAACACATAGAAAATTATCAATAACACATATAAAAAAATCATATGAAAACATTATCATTTATTTCCTTATAAATATTCATAATAATTTTTATAAATACTTTTTGTATAACTTTTACATAAAATATAATTTATGCTTTAAAATATAAACATAATTATGGAAAGTATTAGAAAAAAACCAATCAAATAATTACCATAAATTAATCACATGTATCACATAAAAATCATATTTGAGTAAAAAATCAATGTAATACATGTAAGTACAAAATATTGGTCGATTTATAAAATAGTTATAGAAACCAATACCTCATTATATTGATAAAAAAATTGAACAACATGCCTTAAAACCATAAAAGAATATATTGAAACCTATAAATACATATAATAACAATATCCTAATTTATTTAAATAATAAGAATGTTTTACCAAGCCTTGAGTAAGAGGATACTCACTAGGTGGTGTGGAGAAACAAAAAACATCACTGACAACAAGTGAATTTACCATAGGGTCATACTATTTCCATCACACACTAAATTCCCATTTTAATTTTAAGAAAAAAACCTGAAAAATTCTCATGTTAAATAAATAATGAGGAATTATTAAAAGTTAGAAATGTGATATCAAAACCACTACTAATAATGTGAAATCATTTCACAAAAGACTCCTTTAACGTCCCTAAGTAGAATCCACATTAAAATCATGTATTCAATTATCCCATTGAAAACACATTATGTATAATCCATAGATCTTCATAAAATATGCTTTAATTTAGAATATGAGGAGGATATGGTGATGAAAATGAGAGAAATTCCGCTAACCAAAATTCTAGATTTTTATTCTCCATGAAGATTGAAGGAGACAAACAAGCTAAATAGGTGGGATAAATAAGAGGGGGATCTCCCCTTTTCACATGCATGATTCCTTTGGAATAATAAGAATGTGTATTTTCCCTCTCTTTAATAAAATACTTAATTATTTTTATTTTTATTTTAAAAACATAGATATTATAAAAATATTAAACATTCACACCAAATGAAAATTATAATTTATAAAAAAATGCTTGAAATACCTTTTATATTTTAATAAATTATAAACCCCGTTTAAAATATTTTAAATTATAATCAACCACATTAAATTATTTTTAAAATTCCCTTTCAGAACTAAATAAAGTTATATGATAATGAAAATAATACTTTCCAATGTTTTGGAATACAATTTCAAAATTTAGGAAAGTTATTAAGAAATACATGGTCACCACACGTGGTCCTTAGGATGATGCTCATATCCATTCACTTTATACTAGATCCAAACATTTGGCTTTCACATTTTCTTTTCAAAGTCCCCATGACTGTACAATATGACTATTTAGTTTAGAAAATTTTAAAATCATAACCAATTTTTATCAAATTTACAATGAAAATATTTTATTTAAATCATTATTATGAAGTGGGTGTTTCACTACTTGTGATGTTTCAATCTCTGATACCTATTTAATATTATTTGAAAATTTTGGATAATATAAGGTAATTAGGTATGGCACTAATCAAGTAGTGACATTTGATTAACTAATATATGACATGTCTTCCCATATGTTGGTTATTACATCATGACCCTTAATTAATTTTTTACCACATATATGACTACCAAGATAACTCAATGTAATGTAAGTATATAATATTTATTGTGATAAAGAATTGATAAAAAAATAATCTATAGAAGATTAACTTTACCCATGTCTCATATTTAATCCTGATGTGATTGGTAATAGACGTTTGTAAATGAACATGTGGTGGATTAGACCACACCAAACCTGTTTGTAATTTGGGTAGTGTTATAAGGACCCTTCCTTAAAAGTTACATAATATACTCTATTTAGACTATAATTCACTTTTTTGTATTCCTAAACATTTTTTAGGTTTAGAGTTCTATAGAATTAGGTTATTACTCATACATAACAAAACCCATCTTTTTCAAAGTGAACACTTCTACTCACTATCCATTTTTCCAACAGTAAATAACTTTTAAACTGAAACACATTTTATTTTCATAAAAAATTCTATTACTTTCAACCTTTCTTCTTATTTGTTCTTACTCATCCATAAATCCCATGAAAAACATTTGAAAATGTTATATTAGCTAAAAAATACCCCTAATGAACATAATAGAAAGAAATCCATTATTCTATTGAAAAAAACCAATAAAATATTTAACTTTATTCAAATAAAATTTTAGTATATGAACTAAATCACAACCACAAGTAAAAAATTCCTTTTTCTCAAAGAAAATCCTTGAAACCCAAAGTATGAAAATAAGAAACCCTTTTAGGAAACTTAGAGTATTATATTCATAAACCATGTTAAAAATAACTAAATCCTAGTTAAATATATAGGTGGAACCTCCCAAGTTAACTTATTGATTCTCTCATTTTATGAAATGGGACATTAACTAATGAATTAGATAGATATATCAATCTCACATATCATATAAGATATATTAGGATCTCCCATCATATATGTTATGTTAGGCTCACCCGTTGTATAAGCTTCATTGAGGTCACCCATAATATAATCTATACCAGCATAAATCACCATAATATATAATTATAACATACTATATCAAGAATAAAACATTATATGCGTTCAAATTATCCTCATAAAGCCCCATAAAAACTCATTTAAATCTATATGAAAGACTATTTTGGATATCAAAATACCTTTTGAAAAATCATTTTAAAAACTAAAATACCTAGAAAATAGTAAAGGGGTTTTATTTGAATAAATAAATGGAATGTTATAAAGGAATAAAAACAATAAAATATTTTTTCCATGGGGAGGAAATATTTTAACGTTATGTGTATTAAAATAGAATATTCGGTTTTCATTTTTTATAAAAAGACAAAATATTCCATATAAAATACGTAAAAAGGATCTCTTTGAAAACAATTATAAGAAATTAAAATGAGAAATAAAATTTTATTTATTATTAATTTATTTTCATATAAATACATAAATAAATAATTTTTAAGAAGATGGAACTAGATGACAAATATTTAGAAAATATATCTTTAAAACATTTAAAAGGACGTTTTAAGTTAAAGTGTCTCTTACCCTGAGTCTGAATTGTCACTTTTGTTCTATATATTATAGAATAATAAAATTATTTTAATTATTTACATGTATAATGACCTTTTCAGGTTTATTATTCCTTTTATTTTATTTCTTAACATGTTATATGAATAGCATAATCAATTAAGTTACTGTCATATGTTTCAATGATGTTTGAATTATATGTCAAAAATAACTTCGGTAGGTAGACTATGATCAAAGAGGTCATTATTACAATTCTATAGAGTAATAATAAGGACATAATTATCATTTTATACATCAATTATTCTTTCAAAACCTACCATGAAATATGGACATGAAAAATTAATTACGTTACAACCATGGAGATGATTGGCCGTACACACACATAAGTAACATTTACTTTTTTAAGGGGGAACAAATAAAAGAAGTTTAGTATCATTTTATCTTTCCAAAAATATGGTTATATCATAAATATAATATTATATCTTTAAAAAATCTTTTATATCCCATTCATGTGATATATTCATTAAAAGAGAACCATATCACTTCATGGAGGTGGTAATCCACACATACACATGAATTACACAAATAATGAATTCGTTTCCAATTTGATGGAAGAGGAGATGAATATAGTTTAATACTAAAAAATTAAAACCTATAATTATATGCATGATACTATTTTTATTATTTCATAATGTTTTAAAAATATTTTAATGGCGTAGAAGAAGAAATAATATGAAAAGTATCAGTTAAGAAAAATAACACTTTTTTAGACAACCTCATTTGGTTTATAACTAAATCCCTCAATGGAAGATTTTATAATCAAAACAGGGACTCTAGGTCATGGGTAGGAATGTTAAAACGTTATTTCATTAGTGATTTTCCAAACCAAAAGGCTCTTTAAGTGTAGATAATAGAGTAAAGGGGGTTTCCTTTTATAATCAATAGAGAGGACAAACTCAGAATTTTTAAAATGATTAAAATATATCAATGAATTACTAAATAAAAAGAGAACCAAAATAGAACATTTATAAATATTAAATGATTTAGGTTCTAAATATGTCCAATAAAATATTATTTATACATGTATTTATGAAATTATGAATCTTATCTCTTTAGTTTAATCCACAATAAAACCTTTTTATCCATAATTATAGTAACAATTTTTACTATCTTTACTATTCATTATTTCAAAAAAATTAAGTTTAACTTATTAAATAATATTAATTATGAAAATTAAAATTATGTAATATACTTTAACAAATTTAATTTAATTTTTTTATAATTAAATTTATAATTAAACACATAAAATTTGATGAGAAACAATTTTTTTTTTCAGAAAAAAGACTTTTAAGTATAAAATTGATTTTATAATAAATTAATATATAATGTTGATTAAAATCAACTTAATTGAATTATTCATAATATAAATTTATTAACGTAACATTGAAATCATTTTAAAAGAAAATATAACTTTGTAAATTATTGAAATGAAATGACAATTTTATAAAAAAATCAATATTTTTCCCAATTAATTAAAAAATAAAACTGTTTAAAAAATTATAAAAAAATAATCCAAATATAATTTTAAAATGATTAATTAAAAAATTAATTTTTTCCCAAATTAAATTTCTATAATATTTAAATAATCTTTTAAATGATGCCATATATCGGATGAAAACCCAATTTGTTTAGAAATAATGATTTTTTCTTTCTGACTAAAAAATAATCTAATATATTTGTAATTAAAATAAATATATAAAATGTAATGAATTATTATTAATATGAATTTATAATTATTTATCTTAACATCATTTTAGTTTTTATATTATTCTACACTTTTTTAAATCCCATCCTCATAATTTTATTCATTAATTAAAGAAGTGGGTTTATTTTTCCTTCATAAAATTTTATGATTCCCATGTTGCTTCTTCAAACAAATTGTTTTTACAAAAAAACTTAACCTTGTGAATCATATTATTATATAACACTTTTTATCTATGGTCAAGAATATGAATAGTCTATTCCTTAAAAGAGATGTTTTCTTCCAACTGAATTACTTCTAGGATCAAAATTTGAGAGTCATCTGACACATATTACATTTAAAACAAAACAAATAACACATCAGATACCTAAGATAAAATAATAGGAAAATACAATAATTAAGAAATTTACTGAAATTTCACTTGGATTTCATACAATCTAATAATATATGGAATTAAAATTCCCTTTTTACCAAAACACATAACTCTTTTCCATGGATATACTTTAAGAAAAACATAACCACTTACCTCAATTGAAATATATTTTCTTTGGTTGTACAAATAATTTTATATTTTCTCTGGGCCGTCCTCTTGTGTTGCTAAATTATCTTTACATATGTAACCATTTATACTATAAAATTTGGCCCCGATAACTTTATTTCCCCCACTTCACCCCAACAAGCTAGAGTGAAAAACCACATTCCATATAATGCCTCAAACGGAGTCTAATATGTTATAATATGATAATTGTTATTATAATAAAACTAAAATAGTGAAATATGTTGTCCTAACATCCCTATAAATCCATTTAATAATTAATAAGCATGTCTTCCAAGGTGTTAATTATTCACTCAGATTGTCCATTAGATTGATGATGAAAAGTTATATTAAAATGTAGTTCAGTACCCAAAGGATTTTGAACGACTTTTAAAAAATCAGAAGTAATAATTGGATCATGGTGAGATATAATGGAGGGAGGAACTCCATTTATCCAAATTATCACCTTGATATATAATCAAGAAATAGTATCTAGAGAAATAGTATCTCTACTGGGAATGATTTGTGAAGATTTAGTCAGTCGATCAAAAGTAACCCAAATCACATTATTAACTCAAGATGTATCTGGAAATCTCACCAAGAAATCTATTGATATATTTTCTTATTTCCACTCCTCAATTATCCAAGGATGAGGAACCCCCTTTGGTATTTTTCATTCCACTTTAACCTATTGACAAGTCAAAAATTTCATTGTAAAATTAAAAAAATATATTTTCATTCCATTATACTAGTAATACCCATGAAGGTCTCAATATATCATAAAAAATATAGGATAAAAATAAATAGGAGAACTATAAGATTCACTCAATATTTATCTCTTCAAATTATAATTATAAGGCATGCTTAATCCTTTCTAAATCTATTAGCAACATATTTATAAATATTAATTCCTATAAAATTACCCTTTTTTTTTACAAATTTTACCTTTTCTTGTAAAATGTTATCCTATTTATAAGATTCATTAATTTTTTTTATAACAGATATGATTTTACTAGAACCTTATAAAAAATAGTGTAAGTTCCTACATACAAAATTGTTAGTCTAAAAATTTTAAAATCATTAACAAAAGGGTTATGTTACAAATGTAACATGGTTAATGATGATTTATATTTTCAAAATCAACGAATCAACTTCATTGATTTTATATAATTATAATGAATCATGTAATCACAATCCATAATCAGTTCCAACCATCTTATCTGGATCATGTTCAACTCTTTCTGAGTGAATAAATACTTTAAAATTTTATGATTACTATATATTTCACAATTTATTGTATATAAATGATGCCTATATATTTTTAATTCAGAAACAAAAATAGCTTATTCTAAATCATTTTTAGGATAATTTTAATCAAGAAATTTTATTTGACATATATCTTAAGTAACTACATTATCATTCTGCATCAGAACACAACCAAGTCCCTTTATTAAATAAATACAGTAATTGAAAAATTTACCACTTATAGAGGATGAAAAAAAGCATTAACTAATATTATTTTTAGATACTAAAAATAATCATCACAATCTTTCATCTTGATGAAACTAGTTCCCTTTCAAGTTAACTTATTTTGTGGGATAGATAACCAAGCAGTGTTTAAAAAAACTAATGGTAGTAACCCACTTAAAAAAGAATACTACAAATCTCAACGACATTTTTAAGTGTTGAAGATTATTCAAAAACTTTAGTTTTATAAGAGCCTATGAAGTTTCCATATATATTATTTTAATTTTAGGATTTTAAAATAATCCTTATATTCCTTTCCTAAAAGTCATGAATTTTAGTATATACCAGTATATCATCAATAAATAACACAAAAAAATTATATAAGTAGTCATTGAAAAATCAATTCATAAGATCCATAAATACATATGGTTAATTAGACCACCAATAGGGTATCCACATGAACTAATAATTACCATATCTAGTCCAAAAACCAATCATCAAAATATATTCCCCCTTTACCTTTAACTGATGGTATCCTGACCTAAGATCAATATTTAAAAAAAAATTCTCCCTAGAGCTGATGATCAAAAGTCATCAATAGGAGGTAATGGATACTTGTTCTTAATAGTGATGTTATTTAATTATATATAATCAATTAAAAGTATAATTGAACCATATAATTATTTAAAAAATAAAATAGGGTCTCCCCATGGTAAAGTGTTCATATGATATAAACATTTATCTAGAAAATATTACAACTGATTTTTCAATTTCAAAAGTTCTACATAATCCATTTGATAAGTGGTTTGATAATTTTTCTTATCAACAGACACTAAATGATCAGTAAAATCAAAATCCCAATCAGGAATAACACCAAACAATTAATTAGGAAAAAATCCACATATTCCTTCTCTATGAGAACATCATTAATATAAAAAACTTATTTCTTTTAAAAAATATGAGAAAGGTAACTTTTAATACCATCTATAATGAATTTATCATCTTCTTAATATGTTATCAAGGGGTTGAAATCATTGAATATAAAATTTATTAGATCTGAAATATATCTTATCATGATAAACTAAAATCCAATCCATACAAGAAATAATATCAAAATATACTATGGGAAGGTCAATAAGGTTTGTAGGAAATAACATCCCACTGATAATAATAGAAATATTCATATAAATCTTGGTTTATTTAATACTTCCATATAGATTTCACTAAAATTTGTATCTTATTTTCAGGAAGTGATATTCCCATTTTAATTGAAAATTTATTAAGAATAAAGGAATATGAAGATCTAGAGTCAAATAGGTCTCTACAATAATTCAAATAAATAAATGACATACCTATATTCACTTCATTTTAGGTCCCAACATCAACTATAGTAGTATAAAGTTATTTTCAACACATTTTTTATTTGGATATTTATGATTTAAACCCCTTGTAACTATCCTCAAACATACATTAGCATAACTTCCCAACTCATTTCAATTAAAAAATTGATGGATATTTATTACTACATTATTGGATTGACTAAGATTCTTTTATTTATTTTCATGACCCCTATAAATGAACTTTCTACATCGATAACACTTTCTGAATCCTATAAAAAATTCTATATAATGTATTTTACCTCAAATGGAACATGATGAGCGATTTACTCTATATTTCTTAGTTGGATATTTCTATTTTGATTACTAAAATTATATATTGTTTCACATGTCATCATGTTGAAAATATGTGTCAAAAAAATCCATCTCAAAATTATAATCATAATGATCAACATTCTCATAAATTCTAAATTAGTATGAGGCCAATTCTCTTCATAAACAAGGTTTCTATCCTTAGTAAATCTATTAATTTTAAAATCATGGTCCTAAATATAATTTGGGTTGGAACTACTATTTATTTTAAAATTATCTTCATATGGGGATACCAAATCATCTTATTTCCCCAATTATAAGAATTTTTTCTTCATACCGAGTTTCACAACCATAGGGAATTTTTTTTAGAAAAAGATTCCTAAATATTACTCATTCCATATCATGAAACTCATATCTATATCTCTCTCTCATATTTTTAACCAATGAGAACCATTGATCAACTTCACTCTAAAAATGTTAAATTATAAGAGTTAAATTTAATATTTATAATATCCCATGACTTTGAATATTTATTCTAGAGAATTAATCTATTCTTTGTATTACACTAGATCTGAAGTTCCATCGAATGTTGAAGGGTTATATTTTATATAATTCTCAACAATTTACATCTTCCTCCATAGTAAATCTATTTTCTCTCTAACATGGATTCGACCCACATTTATAGAATATTTCAACTAATCCATGACTAGAAAAATTTTTATATTCTAATTCCCACAATTCCGGGTTCCTAATTTGGAAGGATATTTTCCTCTTGGTACCTTACAACATTAGCTTCCCTATTTCCTTTATAGAAAACCATTCTGAATAGATATAGCTTAGGTGAAGAAACATGGTAATATTTAAATACTATATCATGATAACCATAAATTAAAATATCTAATCACACTTTATTCCATTATCTTATCCTCTAAAGTTAAATAAAACAAGTTTTGATACCAATTATATGAACCTGACCTAAATCATTACATAATTTAGAGACTCTAAACTAGAATTCACTTTTTTTAATCCCTAAAGATATTTTAGGTTTATATTTTTATATTTTTATATCATAATTCATACATAAAAAACCCAAATATATTATAAAATGGACTCTTCTACTCAATATCCATTTCCCCCATAATATTAAACTTATAAAATAAAAAACATTTTATTTTTATGAAAAATATTCATTACTTTCAAATTGTCCAATTTTTGTTTCTTAAAAGTCATTAAAACCAGTGAAAAGAATTTAAAAACATGGGATGAACACAAAAATTTCATTTAGGGACATAAAATACTAAAATTCATTAGTTGAGTAAAAAATATAAAAACCCATAAAATGTTTACGTTTATTACAATATTGTTTCAACGTTGAAAATAAATCATAAAACAATAAAAAATAGACAACTTTTTCTCAAATAAATCGTTTAAAACAAATATAAAAACAAATATAAACCCTATTAGGTAACTTAAAGAAATTTATTCATAATAAGTTTTAGAAATAATTGGATCCTAGTTAAATACATAGGAGAAACCTCCTCAGTTAAATCATTCCTTCTTACCTTTGAAAATAAATAACATTACCCAACTCATTAGAGATATATATTATGATCACCGATCATATATACTGAAATGGGATCATCCATCATATAAGTTGTATTGGGCTCACCTCTTGTATAAGATATATCTGGATCATCGATTATAAAATCTATATCTAGATCACCATTGTCATATATTGTTCTCAAGTACCATATCCTAAATAAAACATTTTTAGTATGTAACTTTTCATCATAAAATCCTTGAAAAAATATTTTGAACCCATATTCTAAATATTTTCATATATCAAAATTACATTTCCTTTTGAAAACACAATTTTAAAACGAAAATACCTAGAACAAAGTGAAGAAGTGTTTTCTTTGAAGAAAACATATATTATTTTAAGAGAATAAAAACATAAAATAAAAATGTTTTTGAAGGAAAATATATCGATTCTTTATAATTTAAAATAGAACATTCCATTTTTATTATTTTAAAAAAATTAAAAACATTCTATATAATATATGTAGAAGGATTTATTTTGAAAAATATTTGTAAGAAATTCAAAAGAGACACAAAATATCCTTTATAATTCAATTATTTCCCAATAAATAAATTCTTAATATATTTTTATAGACATGGACATGTTATAATAATATGTAAAAAATAAATCATTAAAATATTTAAAATGAGGTTTATGTTAAAGTGTTCCTTACCTTGAGTCCAACTCACCACATACATTATTTATCTTCTAGAATAATAAAATTATTTAAATTATTTACTTTATTAAGAAAATATTTAAAGATTATTATTTATTTAATTTTATTTATTACCATTTTATATTTAATTTTTTAATCAATTAGGTTCACATCAGATGTTTAGATGATGTTTTCTGAATATGTCAAAAATGAATTTGGTAGGTTGAATATGGTGAAAGAAGCGATTGTTATATCATATATAAAATAATAATAATGAAATTATTATGATTTTTATACATCAATTATATTTTTAAATAAATTATAAAAAATGGTTATTATAAATTAATTATGTTACAATCATGGAGAAGACCGACCATACCCACACATGAGTAATGTTTTCATTTTTTAAGAAGCATGAGGGAAAGAAGGTAAGTAAAATTTAATATAAAAAATATGATTATATAATAAATATCATATTATATATTTAAATACACTTTTATAGATGATACATGTGATGTGGTGATGAAAAAACAAGTAAAAAAATGGTCTTTATTTTCAGTATTTTAACGTCAATTCTTCAAGATAGACTTTAAAAGTATTATATAAGGACTTTTAACTTCAGTTATTTAGCAATCAATGATAAAATATCACTTTAAATTTTTATTCTGGAAAAACAAAAATTAAGAGTTCTCATGAAATAAGTTTAATGTTTTTTATTTATTAACAACGTTAAAATCCTTATTTAAATGTCGGTTCATGAAAATCCAGTGTTAAAAGTCCTCATAGAAGACTTTTAACTTCGATTGTTTTCCAGGAACCGATGTTAAACATCACATTTCCATATTTTTTCAAGAAAAATACTTTTAAAAAAATTTATTTCATTTTCAAAGATTTTATTTGACTTTTCATGGAGTTAAAAGAGGCATATAGGTCAAAATTTATGAATATGGGAAGTTGATCTTTAGAAGACTTTTAATGTCAATTTTTTTATGAAACAACATTTAAAGTCAATTTTTATATCATTTTTTCAAAACAATAATACATTAAATTTTTTATGATGTTTTAGATAATTCACTATGATTTTATTTGATATATTGTGATTCACAAATAGAGTTATAGATCAAAAGTTATAGTTATCGAAATTTGGAATTCTCTAAGAATTCTCTTAATAAAGTTTAACTTTCAACATCCATAATATTTGATTCGTATGAATGTTTAAGCTTCATGAAAAGTAAAATAGATTATTCAGAAATTATATACAACTTTTTAATGATTTTTAATGTATTTTTATGAAATAATCACATCAAAAGTGACTTTTATAATTGGTTATTGAAGAAAAACGACGTTAAAAATATTCTATGAGGACTTTTAGAATATAGTTTCCATGAAAAAACTTTTAATAAACGATTTTAACTTTATTTCTAAATAAATTATGTTAAAAGTGATGTAGATATCCTTTAATTTCGGCTTCATAAAAAATTAAAGTTGAAACCCCAATACATGAAGGGTTTTATCTTTGGTTATATATTTATCCGATGTAAAAATTAACAGTTCAAATACGTAGGATTGATATAAATTTTTTTCACAAGACACATTTCATTTTTTATAATACCACCTAAATTTTAATAAAATTACACTATAAATTTTTTCTTTTACTATATATAAGTCCATATTCTATTTTTTTCAACATTTTATTCCAATTAAATTTAATCAAATTTTCAATGCATCTTCAATTGATGATTTGAGCCTGATGTCTATTTTAATCATGTATTTTCTTTATTATTATTTCGATTCATTAATAAAAAGCTTGATAATTTTAATTATAATGATGAAGTATTATTATGATAAAGTTATGAAGATAAAACATCCTGATGAGATTTACCAACCAAGGTACAGAATTCATTATTGATCATCATTTTCATTTGCCCCATGAGTTCTACCCTTAAAAGAATAAAAATAATGATAAACCACATATTGATTTAAAGGAAACTACTAAAATAATTGAAATATGTTAAAGTTATTATGTTTATTTGTTTTCATTTGATGTATGTAATTTTCTTTCATGTTTCTCTTATTTTCTTCGAAACAGGTTTTATCTATCGAAACTTAGAGAATTCCAAATTTAGAATTCCATAACTTTTGATCAGGAACACTGTTTTACCTCCATGACTAGTCAAATATAATATTGAAAATGAAATAAAACATTGTAGATATTTTTAACATTATTTATTTGAAAAAATGTTGCAAAGAATTACTTTTAACTTCAGTTCTTGTAAAAAAATGATGATAAAAGTCATCTATAAAGAATTTTAGCATGGTTTTTTCATGAACCATTGTTAAAATAAGTTTTTTAGCAATGGTTAGTGAATAAAATCCACTAAAATCTGTCAATAAAAACTTTTAACATTAATATTTATCAAAAAATGACATTAAAAATCATATAGAACTAGACTTTCAATGCTGGTTTCCCAAAAAACCGAAGTTGAAAGGCTAATATTTTAATTTTTAAAAATGATTTATAAAAA
This sequence comes from Viscum album, assembly GCA_963277665.1. Taxonomy (NCBI): domain Eukaryota; kingdom Viridiplantae; phylum Streptophyta; class Magnoliopsida; order Santalales; family Viscaceae; genus Viscum; species Viscum album. The sequence goes on from OY728137.1 coordinate 932,678,067, forward strand.
CTACCATTGAAATTCCCATTTTTAATGTCGATAGAAAAAAAGTTTCTTAAAAACCGATGTTAAAATTTAAAAAAATCTAACGTGAAAACACCTTTTTCTACCAGTGAAAAACGAATCACATCACTTTGTGGATGTTGTAGTCCACACGAACGCATGAGAAACATTTTCATTTTTCAATGTATATATTAATAAGAAAATAGATTATATATTATTTTTAAATAATTTTAATTATGTTAAGAATATAATATATATATATATATATTAAATACATTATTATAACCATCCATGATAGGCGGGATGGAAAAATAATTATTTCGGTTTATGAGGTGGTAGTCCATCATACACATAAACGACAATTTCATTTCCCCTTTGAGGAAGGTGGAGATATATATAGGTTATATAATTATAATAAAAAAATATACGTATATTTAGGATACTTGTGTTATAATTTCAGCAGGTTTTAATATTATTTCAATGAGGTAAAAGGAGAAATAAAATAAAAAAACTAAGTTATGAACAATACAACATCATTAGAAAACTACTTTATGTTTATATAAAAAGACTTTTTTTGATAGTTTTATGATTATATAAAGGACTCTAGATCATGGGGATAGATTTTAGGATGTTATTTGGGTAGGTATTGGTTGCAAAAATTCTCTTAAAGTGCGAAGAGGTGGGGATATGGGGTGTCCTTTTATAAATTGGGTAGAGGACACACATGAAATCTTTAGAAAATATTATAACATATTATTTTCATACTAAAAAAACAGATAAAAATGGAGAGATTATAAAGATTAGATGAGATAGGGTGAGAATGTGTATATAAAATAGAGTTAGTCAAGTTTTTAGATCATTTTAACCCTTATATATTTAGTTGAACCCTTGATAAATCTATTTTAACATTTACTATAGTAATACATTTTTACTATTTTTACTATTCATTACAAAAAATAATTATGCTTGACATACTAAATAATATTAATTATTATGATTAAAAATATCAAAGGAATTTTATCAAATTCAATTAAAAAAATTAGCACAATATAATTTATAATTAAACTCATAAAATGTGATGAAAAAATGTTTTTCTAGAAAAATTATGTTTTATGTAGAAAAGTTCCTTTATACCAAATTGAAGTATAATATCGATTCCAATGAACATATTTGGAATATTCAGAATATAAAATAACTATTAATACTTTTTAAACATTAAAAATTAGATCTTTTTATATGCTTGAAATGTAAATAATGTTTTTTGAAAAAAAATCAGTATTGTCACGTTTCATTTAAATAATAAACCTTATAAATTTTTTCTCAAAGAATCAACTTAAGATAATTTTAAAGTAATTTATTTAAAAAAGAACTTCATTTTTCATATTTGATTTCTATAATTTGGGAATAAATATTATTATGAAAAACAAATAATACATGAAAAACCAATTTTTCTTCAAATAAATATTTTTTATCTTTTTTTTTTGATAATTAACCTAATATTCTTAAAATGAATATAACTATATAAAATATAAATAAATAATATTAATAATACATGAAAATGATTTATCTTAACATTACTTGGGATGTTACAAGTTTTGTTATATATCACACTTAGTTTATGATTATGAATAAGATTGACTATCATTTATAGGTTTGAAAATGAATTTTGGTGCTACACATAATATAATGAAAACTAGTTTTTTTAGATTAATTTAATTATTTGTGACACCCTAATTTTTTAAGATATATTTCCCTTGAAATATGTTTTTTTACAGCTTGTAATACATGGAACCTCGAGTCTAAATGAACTGTAAAATAATATACCATTATTCCATATTTGGGAAATTGACAGGTATGAATAGTACTAACTAAATTCTGAAAAATTTATTGTTTAAATAAATATAAAATTAAGTAATTTTTTATCAATTTATTTGAAATAAAAATGGAATCATTTTAAAATATGGGAGATGTTTTTTTTGAAAAACCATTTTATATGAGCAATATGTTATTATCATTAGAAACAAAATTAGTCACTATTGGTTAATTATTTTAATGGAATTTATATATTATGTATTCAGAAATATTTTTTAATATTCATCTAATGCTTTTCCTAGGCTTGGGATATGAACTAATCTAGTTTTATGCTTAAAAATTTGTTTTTCTAAAAAACAATTGACATAATTTTTTTCCACTTATTATGAGATGAATTTATATAACTTATAGAAATTATATTTTAAAAAATTATTTACATATTTTGATTCATGAGATCCATTTTTTTCGGTGTACGTCCCTTTTATTTTAAGGAATTTTTAATAGTAACCATGGTAAACTTTATCACCTTAATAAAGTGGAAATTAATATATCAAAGTTAAAGCGTAATGTTATAGTCATTATTTTTATCTTAATTTTTATTGGATAAACGTAATTTGAACCTTATCACCTTAATCTTGAAATTGATTTTTAAGGGATAAATTTCCATGAAAATGAGCAATATAATTTTAAATGCAAAGAAAAATAAAAAATATCTCTATCTTACTTTTAATTATATCTTATGTGTTCACATAGTGAAAAAATAAATTTGTGAATGAATATTAATGTTTACTTATAAAATAATGAAATTATTTTAGTGATAGTAATTTATTTCTAATTTTTAGTTAATATATAATTACTATAAATTCTAATGCAATATTGAGAAAATATTTTTTCAGTTAGTAGAAAAATAAAATAAATGGGTTTAAGAATATTAAAAGTAATATAATTTTTGGGAGTTATAGTATTCAACAAATATTATAAAAAATATAAAATATTTTTGGTGTATTAAAGGATTATATTCGAATTACATTTTTGTATTGATGTATTTAAAGTCAAATTAAATGAATTGTTTCAAATGGAATTAATAATATTTTTGGAAAAAAATATTTCATTAAATTATTTAAAAATACAAATAATGATTAAATAGAAAATGGGGATAAAATATGGTCTAAATTATAATACCTTTACCATTTATGAACCATTTTTTACATTATAAGTAAAATTGTTACCATTTACATGTGAAAAAGATGTTATTGCAGTTAAGGTTAAGATAGTCTAACTAAGGGGTTAAATCAAAAGATAATTTTTAAAACAAAACATAAAACAATAAAAATTTTATTTTAGATGGTATTTAAACAAAATCATATCTTATATTTGAATATATGGAAATTAAGAATAATTTTTTTTATAGAATAAGTTTGTTATATTTTAATATTGGAAGAAATTTTAAGAGTTTCTCTCCCCTCACTTATAAAAGGGAACCCGTCATTTCTCTCCATTACAATACTTTGAGCCTTATATCTCATAAAAAACCTACAAAATTATATTATAAACAATCTTATCCAAATTCTAGAGGTTTTATTATCCCTAAAATACCAACCCTAGTATCCTTAATATGAGATCTAAATGAGTTTTTTCAAAGAAAAGGTAACCACCTTTACCGATCACATTCATTTTAGTTATTATTTAACCCCAAAAATTATTTTATATTTATAATAAAATAATAAATTTAGTACAATTAATATATGAATTTTTTTATTATGAATCCACCATTATCCACCCTCTTTTCTATCAAATGGGATATGAAATAATTGCTCATTTGTAGATACAGTTTAACATCTTCCTATAGCGATACAATTCATTTTTCATCTCCATATTTAATGGATGGGTATTATGATGGGTCTAATGTTTATATATTATATTTATGAAATTATTATTCTTATATATTCATAATATCATATCTACCATCTTACCTTTGAATCTGTTGGGAAAAAATAGCTCCGCTCATGCATATATGTGGACTACCACCTATACAAAGTGAAGTAATTCATGTTTAATTTCCAATTTAAATTAATGGTAATGTAATGAGTCAACTCAAGAACCACTAAAATTGTGCCATATTATGGTGGTTCAAATTGAATCCAACGTGACTCCCCATACACAAGATGCCACCGACTATCAGTGAGGGTCTATGGTGGTACATTGGGGAGACTATACCATAATATTAGAGAAGCATAGTGGTAATATATAGAATCAATAAATATATTATTCATAAAATATGACTAAAAACATAGTGAGAAAAGATACCATATATGAAACTATTCCAATACAAAATGATTCATATACAATATGATCTCATGGCACGCTGATGTATGAAAATATAAATGAAGGGTATATAAAGTGCTGACACATACAATATAATATAAGAAATGAAAAAAATACCAATATATGAATCCACTAGAATCATGAGAATTTGATTAGTTCTCTAGTTCCATTCTCCATACAATAAGAAAAATAGATCAACCATCTGTGATAGGGTGCTTACCCTTATCCACATCTACAATCATGAAGTCTACTTGGGTACCAAGGGTGGATTGAGTAGGGTGTGAGATAAACTCAACATGCCACCACAATTGGTGTATACAATAATCTAGTCAATATATAACATAATAGTGTATTGGTTTAAAAAATTATAATCAATAATGAAAAATAAATACTAGTCCGATTTTGTTATTTTAGGACACTTGGAATACTCTAACTGCTTTAGCATATTCCATAATAAGTCTGATCAGTTTACTATATACAAGTAATCATATATATTTAGTATGTTTAAATGTATATAAACTATATATATAAGTACATATAAGGAATATAAATGGATACTAGGTTCTAGATGGACCTTGGGCGTAACTAAGGAATCCATGACCAGTATAACAAGATTTGTGCTCCAACAAGGGTGCTAGACCTAAATCTCATGGAAATGAAAGATGATAAGATCATTACTTGAGATGGTTGAGTGAGTCTTCATGTCTATCACTTAATACAAGGTAATGTGTAATGTCATTCCCATCATCCATGTAAATGTAAATGGTGTGAGCCTTAATGGTAATCACCTAACATAATGGATCATGAAAAACCATGCTAAAAAAATCCATTAACTATTTTCTATGTACCAATATCCATGGCCTAGTTATAATAATCATGAAGAATTTCCTCTTAAGAATTTATATTAATTTAACCCATTATAAATTAGGTTGAAAAAAGTATATAATCCATGAATAAATATACAACATGTGGTATAAAATTTCCACCCACCGCTATCTAATTAAATTCAACCATTTAGTTCATAAAGTGCGGAAAGTCCATTTCATGTTAAATCCAAACCATTTAGATGGTGTTTTGATCAATTAAAATTTATATAAAGAGGAAATTTAATTTAGCCCACCCAAATGCATGGAAAATAATGAGGTTGAAATCCTATAACTATTTCAAAATTATGAAGGGAGAATTATTACATGATTCCTTTAATTTAGTAATAGAAAATAAATTTTATGGAATCATGTGGAAATATATAGCATGTAACACCAAAAAAAATTCTATAAAACTCCTAAATTTTAACAAGAAATTACATTACCACATACCTCAGTCCCATAGATGATCACCTGTCTAGTATGAACTTTATGTTTGAATTATATTGGATTAAATCTTAAGGAATAAACAATGCTCTAAAATTAGTGCATATGAGCTTACACCCAAATAGTGAAAAAGATATTGAGATAAATTATTTAAAGAAGGAAGATGAGTGGAGATATTTCAACTATGCATTTAATGTGATAGACAGTGGTCTAATCATAGTCTGAATGGAAGATAATAAGAGAAACCTACGATGATTGTGTGTATGTGATTCATGTGTGGCTCCTACTATTCAAGGAAGGATAAATGAGCCTCTATCCAAAATAAGATGACCTATTTCACTTTTTTAAAAACATTTATAAGAATTTACATGGCAGATAACATTTAAATTTTATGTAAAGATCAGATTTTTCCCTCATAAAAAAAGCTATCTCATAGCATGAAAGTGTTCTAGCCTAGAAAATATACATCATATATTCATTACATCTCATTTAATGAAAAAATAAAATGTATTTCATCTATATCAAGAATCCATCTCCATTTATTCTCTTTCTTCCAGAAGAAAAATGGTTGTTATAACTACCCAGTCACTAGAGCCTAATCCAAAAAGAATAAATGAATGGGTAATTGACCAAATTTAAAAGAAAACACAACTAAATGAAAAACCTAGTCATTATGACATCTCCTCCTTAAATAAACTCATCCCCGAGTTGGACTTATGAGTGTAGTAAGGTATTATCAATGAATAAATATAGACATTTGGATTATACATCATCTTCCCTACTACTAGGTCTTATCCTATACTTGTTCATGCTACCAGAACACCCATACTAGTGAAATTGACCTACCATGTAGGGAATTCATTATCCAATCAATGATGCGGATTGGGTACTCCTAAAAGGACACATTGAAATCTAGATGTACCCACTCATGATGTGAAACATGTATCAGTTCTGGATAATACCAATTGAGTTGAGACTCATGAAAAACATTATAAATAGAATTGTATCGCTACATAAGTGTTATCCAGTATGCCACTAGTCTGATCTACTCTAAAACCTTAAAAGGTATGATGAAATGAGGTGAAATATTTTCATATTTATGAATATGTTGATGGCCCGATCTAAGAAAAATTCACAAGAATAATTAAATCCCTAGAATGAAATCTAGAGGAAATTGATATAATTTGGCATATGACTACTTCTTGGACTAATATATAAACATTTCCTTCTTGATCATCCAGAATATCTATAAAGTATCTTGGAAAATATGTAGTCTATGAAAAGCTACCTCAGTTACTTCTAACTAGTATAGAGTTGATCGACATGGAATACTATATATGGACTCATAAAGATCCACCTGGATGGTATAATGAAATATATTATTTTAAGAGAAACAAAATAGTGGTATTTATTTCTCCTTAGAACCCTTAAAGTCAAGGAAAAATGCACAAATAATTTTATCTAACACCTCAATCATATGACCTTTATGTCTGTCTATCTTAGGGTGCTAGACAATACATAGTAGAAACTATATACATAAGGAATTATATAACCCTAGATATATCTATGATTTGAAATGAGAATACCCCTCAGATACGATAGAATACAGATCTCCATGTTGGTGTACGACCTCCATGATGTATAGAATCCCAAGTTCATCTATTGAAAATGTGTCTCAAATGGGTAAGAAGAGGTCTACCATCATCAACTGATCAAAAACCACCCAAACTGTATCATTTTATCCAGGTGATCTTAGAAAATTTTTCATAAAATCTATGATGAAATCATCCTATTTCTACTCGACAATGGTTAATGCAAATAAAAGTCCAACTAGTTACTGGTGTTCTCCGTTCACCTACTGATAGGTGGAACACAGAGTAATAAATCCAAATATCTCATGTTTCATACCAAACCAAAAATATTGGAAATGTATTTCTTGATACAACTTGGTGACACTGGGATATACTACCTAAGACGAGGCATGATATTCCTGCATCATCCCCTTTTGGTTATCTATTGGGACCCAGACAAGATCATGTATATGAAAATCCCATCCTCATATGTGGTCCAAACTGGAGATGAATCCTCATTCGAAACACTTTTACTCCGAAGTTTACACTTGGGATAATAAATTTACCTAATCATTAGCTCTTATAGAATGTTAAAGGTCACTGCTAAAGTTCTACAGACTTCCCACCCATGATTCTCCTAAACATCTACATTCATATATGAAAATAAGGCCATAAGTTGTAACTCAACACTGGCCTCCTAAACAGATTGTGTCTGAGTCTTCCATCTCATAGTATCAACTACTATATTTCATTTAATAGGTGTATAAGAATTTTTTATATAGAATTATTATAGGTATTTGAACCATATACAATTCCTGAGATTCAGACCATGCTATGTAAAGATGTACTTGAGTTTTTTTCTATAAACACCAAATATTATCTCCACAAAAACTGTTCATCTATCATCATAAATCATGAACTAAAGATTCGAACTTGAGGTCATGCGTTGAGAAATTATACTTGTGTGGCATCAATTAAGGATACCCACATTCCATGACTCACTCATCCTATATCATAATTACTCTCATCACAATACCTAACTCATAAAAAGAAACTATATTGATCATTCTTGGATCTAGTAAAATCATGATTGGTGGTGATGTAAATGAACCTTTCAATTCTTGAAAGGATTCTTCACAATCGTATGACCAAATATATTTCACACCCTTCTTATTCAATCCCATAAAAGGGATTTCTAATCCTGATAAATCCTAGATGAAGTGTTAATAAAACCTAGATATCCTGAAGAAACTCTATATGTCAAATAATTTCTCGGGCTTCTCCCAGGAAACTGGAACACTCCCCTTATATGGTTCTATAAATATTCTTGAGTCTGAGATGATATGACCCAAGAAGTGATATTGATCACGAATTTTATAAATTTGATGCTCTCCCAGTGTATTCAGAATGATATCAGGATATTAATCATAATCACACTGAGTGAGAGAATACCTCAAGATTTTATCTACAAAGACTACCACAGATGAATTCAGATACATATGAGTTTTGATAGGAAAGAGAGGACTGGGAATAATCACCACGGTGGGTTTAGTTTGGCCCGATTGTTGATTATGAGGGGTTCATTTTTTTATAATAAGTAACATCAGGTTATCATTTTCATTCTTAATAGAAAATCCCAAAAATTCTATCACCCATAACTGGGAACTTACATACTTTCCAAAAAAAGGTGTTCAATAGGGGTTTAGACCCAATGATACTTAGGGACTCACATTGGTCAAGAGGATGGGAGTTCAGGCTCATCACACACTATTAGGGGGTATTTTTACCTACTTTATGGCTCTCTTATGGATTTAATATATGTTTGAGAATCTATTTGTAATATATATACGAGACTGGTTACACTAGTAAAATTATTATAGGTTAAGTTTATTTCTATGAAAAAAAGAAGGGGATCTAATTTGTGAATCTGTATGTATGTATACAGGGTTCTTCATCCATTTCTTAGTAATTAAACACTACTTATATTTTGAATCCACATAACCAGTTTTTTTGGAATTTTCTACAATAAAATGCGGGGGTTAATATTTTAAGGATTAGATTGAGCAATTTTGAGGAATCCTATATATCCGGTTTATTATTAGAATCAAATTTCTTGTTGTTCATTAAACCCATGCCATTTAACATCATGCAGAAAGGACATGTGTGTATGAATTTGGGAATTAAATATTTGAGCTTGAGTCACAAGGGTATGCCTTATATATCCTGATGATATTAGGGATCACAATTATCATAGTTCATTCATTCCATTGGTACTAACCCCATGGTAGATTCCCTTTTATGGGGGATGTTTATATCATTCCAATCATCGTGGCTTACATACTGATACTACCCATGCTGGTGTAGATTCATGACATTAATGATGTGACCATTTCAACAACCTAAGCCTATGTGAGCTATGATCGGTATAAGAAACAAAGCATATCATGAAATTAGCCTAACTATATGTAGTTGTGGGAATTATGTACTAGGACAACCCTTGGGATGTTTAATATATATCTCAGGCCATAGGATGGCATCCTACAGATCCTGGTATAGAAATAATCAAATTTTTCATAGTTTCTTTTGTTTCCTAATCTGGTGATTAATGAGGTAGGATAATCATCTCATGAGAGTGATTGGGTTCCAATGGTTAAAATTTCATACACATGAAGGGATATACACTAAAGTGGAATCCCATCCAAGTTCAGTATTGGGCCTTAGGAAAGCTTCCTTCATATCTTGGTAATAGAAGGAATTAGAGTCCTCATAGTTTAATGGATTAGGGATTATACACAAAGGTTTACTTTTTCTTTCTAGAGGATTATAACAATAATTGTTATGATAAAAACAGATATCCATTCCCATGTGATCTATGATCAGTGTGAGAATCATGGGATAGCAAATAATATTTCTAATTTATTATATATTTGGGACTTATGCACTGGGAAAACCCTTGGGATGTTTTAATATAGTTATCAAGACATAGGAAGGCATACTACGTACCCGGGTTATAGTCGGAATCAGAGTCGTCATAGTTCAATGGATAGGTTCATACACATTGAGGTTTATCTTGGGATTATGGCTCACACACAAATAATGGACTAGGTTATAAATCGCTGGTATTGCCTTATTATTTTCCCTACTTGTATACCTGACATGTGTTGATTGTTTGCTCAATATGCCACGATTTGCAACTTGAAATTCTAGTTGATTCCTTCCAAACATGTACAACGACCATCACACGATCTAGTTGACCTGTACGAGGTATGCCTCATATCATGGATTTCATGTATGATGGTTTCCACAAGATTTAGGATGACTTGTTCAGAGTACATCACAATACCTTGATGATTTTTCCTAGAATCCATCACATGACTCTGACTGAAATGTCTATAGGGTGTTGCTTGATCTAACCATCTTTCCCTTGGTGTCATCACGAAGGCAATCTAACACACTTGGAAAAAATTCTAGATTTAATGAGACATGTCTTGGAGGGTGATAAATGATCCATATTGACATGTCTGTATAACTTATGGCGATATGGATGGCATGTATAGAGGGTGTCATAGAAGCAAGTTGACATGCCTGAGTGCTATCACAAGACTCATCTGACATGGACTGGTGGCTCCCCATGAGTTGGGTGAAGTGTCTTAATGACACTGCAAGGATTGGATGGTGACCCCAAAGGGATTTGGGAGACTAGGGTGGCATGCCCGAGGGTCTCCATGCGACCTTATTTGACACTTCCAGATAAATTTTCATGATCCAAATACTATACGAAAGGAGTGTCAAAAAATATAGATTACATGTCCTAGTTCTATCAAGTGTCTTGGGTGGTTCACGAGAAGCACATAAGGATCGACGTATATGTATTTCATATAAGTTTCTCATTTTTTAATCTCTGTTCAGGCCTTTTATTTTGAGTGTATTAGGTTTTTTCAGTGTTATTTTGTTTTTTGTATCGCGTGATCTAGAAGATATACTGAATGTTCTTCATATGACCCATCAAAAGTACTTCATGTGATCTATGAGTGATAATGTGAAGTGTTTATGAATTTTTTATGATTTATTAGGTTGTTCTCCAGATTTTACCTAAAGAAAAACTTTATATTTCTGAGATTAGATGCTTTGATATATATGCTCTTATGACAACGCGAGGTTCTAAGCCAAATTTTGTTCACTTCCAAGATTCCAAAGGTTATTTTTTATGTTGGGGTGGGGGATTTACAAGAATCACCACCCCAGTTGTTCACCAATATTCTTGACGTGTACTCCACAAATCTATACTAGATTTAGTGGAGGGTCTCGGTGTCCCACATATTCAGGAGGTCCTTACATGGATCACTTTAGGGGAATATCATGTCTTTCAATGACCATGGAACCATCTCATAAATGTCCCATTTATTGAGTTGTATCCTACTAATGGAATCTAACCTATTCATATGAAAATATCAAGGTACTTTCATACTATCTGACTGACACATCTAAGTGACTTCATGAGATCAAGGTGCCTGTTAAAGGGCCTTCACATGATCTTAGGTGACTTCTATTGGTCATTATATGATAGAAGGATGACTTCCTAGGGGTAATTCATGAAATCAAAAAGGATTGTGAAAAGGTCTAGAGAGGCCTTTTTGAGGTCAGCCCAGGTGCATCTCATGATGTTTATGACCATAAGAGGATCCATCATTTCATTCTTTATTTCCTTTTTTTATTTTAAAAATGATGGAGATATGTGAAGGCTATATGTGTGTGTTCGAATAAAATCATTGTACCTCAAGATGATGTGTAATGTGAAAAATACATGGTCTTATAGATATGTAGAATAATTTCATGGAAAATTACATATGTTCTCACTTATGGAGCCCATGTTAAAGCATGGGGTTTCTCAAACACACCCAAGGCCCATCATGTGATGAGGATGACATACCAGTAAGTTTTTTTTGAGATGAGGCATACATGTTTTCAGTTTCTTGCAATGTATTTTGAATCATCATGGGTTTGTCACATGATATTTGAGTCTCTTTCTTTTCCCCCATTTATTTCCTTTTTTTTTATTTTACAAAGTCTAGGGATCATTTTAGTTTGATTGAATTTTTTCTAGGAAAATCATTCTCCCCATTGGTGAGGAATTTATTGAGTTTTTAGAGCTATAAGAGGCTCAAACCTTTTGTATATTTTGCTTATATTTTTGATTTATTTTTAGATGGTTTGTTATGTATCCTCTAATGGAAAACTTTAATGACCTGGGGAATCCTTTTCTGGCTTCCACCATATGATCAATGAGTGTCTGGGGAACCTCCAGAATAGTGGAAGTTCTTTTCAAAGGGGCCTCATGGGATCCTCTTTTGGCTATGCGCTATGAATATGTCCTACACGTTAAATTAATGATGTTCACAAGATATCATGTCTTACATCACCTTCTTTTATCCACCATTCTTTATAAAACGTCCACTACAATAAATTAAAGCTATATCCACAGACCAATATCCATAGTTTTATTGGTCTGTGGATATATCTTTCTAATTTACATGGTTTAATTAATCCACTGTGGATACACCACATCCGTCAATTATTTAGTATCAGGTTCGTCCTCCCCGATTCGCTACTCACCTCACACTAATCTCCCCAATGACTTCTCCTATCGACTAATTCTCATCTCTGACCTCTCCTCACCGCGAAAACCTCCTCCCCGATGAATTCTCCTCCCTGAATAATTCTCCTCCCCAACCTCTCCTCACCACGATGCCCTCCTCCTCGACGACTTATACTTCCCAACCTCTTCTACCAAATTCTGCTCACTATGACACCCTCCTCCATGACGACGTCTCTTAGGGGTCACCCTCCTCCTCAGAGACCTCTCTCACTGTGGAACCCTCCTCTCTGACGACCTATCCTTGCGGCACCCTCCTCCCAAAATCATCCAATCAACACATGTATTTTATAACATATTATTTCATCAATGTTCTGATTTTAAGGTTGTACTATGACTTGTGGTTTCATGTGTTAGTGGTAACTCAAATATGGGTAACCATAGTTATAAAATAGAAATAAAGCAGCCATAGCACTCGGTATACCTAATGACTTGTCTAGAGGGAAGTATCTCTTGATGTCCCACTAACTGCTTGTGATTTTGTAAATGGTGACCAATAGGGAACTAAGAACCTTATTGTCATCTTGGGTGGATGATTTAATAGAATTTCTATGTTTTCACATTATAAACTCTTTTTTACCTCTTATTACTTCTTCGTCCGGCCTATCTGTGATTGGAAACATCTTTTTTCCTTCCCCCATGGTTCCAAGAGATTCCCTACCTCATTTGTTACCTGATTAAATCATCATAAGTTATACTCACCCCATTTCAGTAAGTTTGACTGCATGAGATCCTTGAGATTGTATTTATTTGATCATTCTATCTATTTTTTTATATCCTTAATTTAGGTATTTTTCTTCAAGGTTTTGTTAGGTGATTAATTGAACTCAAACTGGATGAAGCTACTTGGAAAGGTAACTCTTAGTTGATTAATGTGGGAGTTCCTTATCATGTTTCATCATTTATATAGGATAACATGAACTGTTACACATGTAGGTTCATGAGGATGAATGTGGTTCTTTTGACTCCCATATATAAGATATTATATAGATTATAAAATTTATAATTGACCTCATGTGGGTGGTTTATGAGTTTTATATTTTTTTCATAACCAACCCAAAATATGTAGTGATGGTTTTTATGATTGTTTTAAAACGTAGTAATTAAGACCTAAATTCAGATGTCTATGTTTTTCAAAATCATTTAGGGGGGTTTATATTGACCCATTATTATAGATGATGTCATTCCTCAATTATGAATAATATGGGTCTTGAGAATAAATGATATGGTATATAATGATGAGATGTTGTGGGAGAATTGTCCAATAGGCTTGGTTTCTTATAATGGGTAATTTAGATAATGTGCCATAAATCAAGTGGTTAGATCATGAGTATACCTTGTATTCAAAGTATAATTAGTCCATGTTGGATTAATATTACATACTGGGGATGAGGTGGGGACTTGGGACCTTTCTGTAGGTCTTACAAAATGGGTTTTCCTTTTAGCCTATTCTAGGTTGTCATTTCATGTATTATAGTTTGGTTGTGTTACACATTCCACATGATCCATTTCCTATACAGGAGGTCAGCTATGTTACACCTTCATCATGATGCATTTATTATATTATAGGATGTATTTTTTACACCTTCCCCATGATCTATTTCCTATATAATTGGGTGACTATTTTACTCCTTCACCAGGATCTATGTCCTATATGGGACATCGGTTATGTTACAGATTTTTTGTGATGCAGCTCCTATAAAATAGGTTTCTTGTGTTATACCTTCCCTAAATCCATTTCCTATACATAAGGATGGTTATGTTATGTTTTTTCGTTAATTGTTTTCAATGTGGGATGTTTTATATATTATTCCTTCCATGTTATCCACTGCATATACGGTTGGTAATGGTTTTTTTACAATATGACTACTCCTTCTAGCATTGAGAAAATCAGGTAGTGTCGGGGTTCATCAAAACTTGGTTAGTGAATGATGGCATGACTTGGGTACATAACTGATTTGTTATTTAGATATCATTAGTGAATGAAGTCACACTTATTTCAACACTAAATCTAAGGTCTTGTTGGTTGTTTCCTAATAGATTTTTATTATCACACCCTACACAGATACCTTAGTGCATGGTCAGACATTTTTATCAAGGATTTGGGTATGGGGGAAGTCCTTATATTAGGTGGTTGAGCACGAGTTTCTTATTATAGAGATGGAGGAGACTCTAATACACACTATGGTATATTTTATGATGGAGCATCTATTATTCTTTTTTTATTTTTTATATCATAAATATTGATCTAAAGCCTGTGGAGATCATATTTTCACTAATGTTGTATGAATATCACATGTTCATTTTTTTATAAAAGGTTATGTTATTTATATGGTTACCCTATATTTATGAATAAATAATTATCTTTTTAGTTCTTATCATAGGTTTTTATTTTATTTATTGTTGATGTTATGACCAGATTTAGTGAGATTTGTCATGATGGGTTATACCTATGATTTATTATGTGTTATCATCTATTGGATCCCTTGGTATGGATTTGTTTCTAGATGAGTGCTTGGATTTGGATTATGTATTACATGTATTGATTATTTTCTAAGCTAGTTTGATCCATCTATTGTGTTGGTGATTCCCAGGAGTCTGGGGAATTTGGTTGTTGAGTTACATCACCTAGGTACTTATTCCTTTAATGTGCATGGAAGACAATGAACACTATACTTCATCATCCATCCATTAAAACACTTTATTATGATTCTAATACATGAATAATATCGTAAAAATCCCTTAGATGAATTTTAATCATTGTTTAATCACATAACTTTATTTATTTATCCTTTATACATTACTATTAACTATTAGTGCTAGTCGATCTATGCCGAAACACATGAGAGGGCATTCAATCAAGTGTTCTATGATTTTTCAAAATTCCACTTTCTTATTTAAACTATTAATAACCCTTTAGACATGAAACTTTGATGATGGTTAATATTGTGGGATTTTTTATGGATTACAAATCATGAACCTATATAAAATATAGCTTAAACTATAAATGGAAGAAGTGTTTTCAACAAGTTTCAGCCACTCCTGAAACTCATACATCTCACCATGCTTAGGATATCCAATTCATGGATTATACACAGAAATATTTTTATAAATAAATGTTGATTGTGGGAATTTTTTATATAAATCCCTACACACCATATTACATAGGTGTGGGTTTAATATATAACAAAATAAAACTATTAGTTCCATCCCATAAATTCTCTATATTGGAATCCCACCATTTCTTCTTCAAACTCCTTCCTCTTCAAGTAGGCCAGTAATAATTTATAAGACGTCACTACATGCAAATAATAGACATACATCCTCACAAAAAATTCATCAAATTCCTTAATTTTTTTAGGTAAACCACATGAAACTCATCTAAAAAATGAATACAACTTCAAATTAAAAAAAATCTACTAGTTGGATAAACTCAACTCAAATATTATTTACCAAAAATCCATATTTTAAGCCTAATAGAATTTATATATTTAAAACATAATGTCCAATTTGCAACAACCATAATATCTTCCACTCAAAATATTGAAAGCCTAAGTTTTTATGATTTTTATGGAAAAAATAAACATGGCTACATGCACTAAAACTTTTTATTATTCTTTTTCCTCTGCATATCTTGTATTAGATCCTCCTTTTTCTTCATCCAAAGAGTCTCACTCAATAAAATCCTCAATCTCACTAAGTTTTAGAATCTTATTCACTCATATGTATTTTTCACATTGATATTCTCAATCTCACGTGTGGTAGTATTAAATGCATTCATCCATTTTCAATATAAAAAAAATGGAATTAATAGATGACTTTATTCCTTTCTAGATGTAAAAAAAGGTTATAAAATAACCATAATTGGGTTACCAAAATCTTTAGTGATCTTCTGAAAAAGAAATCACAAATGAATTCAATGATTTTCAATATTAATAAAAAAAACCCACTTCTATTTTTTTTCTAATTTTTAAAATGAATCTAAATATATATTTTTATTCATTATTTAATATGCTTGACCTCATCTTCCTAAAATCATGAATCTAATATCATCTCTATTTAATTCCCTCTTCAAATATATTTAAAGATCACACATCACATTATCATGTGGTACAAAGATATTATATGGAATTCCTTATCATATTTAGTATGAATACTATGGTCTTATTTATATTGTTATAATTTGTTTTATTTTATCATCTATGTTATTTTAGGCTAATTTTTCAAGGAGATGATTGGATTATACTATAGAGGCTGATAGTATAACCAGGGGGTATTGATTATATAGTTCAACCTACTACTATGCTGCTTGAGTCACCAGAAGGTCATCCTCCCATTATGCCACCTCGATATTATCCATACCCACATTTTTCATATCCCTTTCTGCCTACACCCACATCATATGGTAGTTCTCATACTCCCATCCCTATTTATTTTCCATTTCTACCGTCCACTGTACATAGAATTGTTCCCCCATATATCCCACCACCATATTTATATCCATATCCACCCTCATCTGTATAGGGTTATCCATTTACTATACAGAGTACTCCTATTGATGATACTAATATTGAGACTCACTATTGATGTGAATTGTATTGTTGGATTATTAATATGTGTAATTTTATTATGAAGTGAGGTTTGATTATTGTAATACTAAATTTTATTGTAGTGTTTCTGACTATTTCTACATATATTAAATTATGATATTATGAGATATGTTTGTTTATGTAGAAGTTATGTTTTATTATTATTATATTGAATTGTATCCTCCTCCGACATGACCATCATACCTCCTCAATGACGCTGCTCCGAGGTGGCCCCTCTATCTCCTCCAACACACCTCCGACAGTATGTAGTCCAATTTTTCATTTTTTTCTTGAGTCAGACACTCTATTAGTTTCACTAATCACTTTGTAATTTTGATGGCTTGTACTGGTATATAGGATGATAATTCATGATATGTAGAGAACCAACAAGAAAACATAGCCGATTCAATTTATTTTCTCCCATTACTTGCAACCAGGATTGATGTGAATATATAATTCAAGAGGTAATGGTTATTTTATACCATTTTTGCAAGAAATTAGTAACCATTTGTTGTGTTTTTAATAAAATTGGCTTGGCATACACCATGCTTGCCGAATTGCTGATTTCGAGTTTACTCTTGAGTGTGAAATATTTGATCTTCTGGACATTGGTCTGTATCATGGGTGGATTGTTGATCCCCATGTATGCACTTTTGAATCATGTACCTTTATATTTTGTTTATAACAAATGATATATTATATGCATGCCTTCATCATATTTATTTATTTGAAAAATATGAATATTTTTGAATGAAATAGGTTGAATATGAATTGAAAATTGATAAATCTAATCGTATAACAAAAGTGTATGAGGATAAGAAATGGATGTATCTAGAAAAGTGGTAGATAACATACAATTTATTAGATAATGAACCGAATAATAGATAATTCTTATTTTTTTATTATCCTAGCCCTTATACACTATATAATATAGGCCTTACTCAACTTCACTCAGTTTCTTATAATTCATCATTTAATTGGGAGTCTACATTCTTTGATAAGGATCTCCACACACAACTTTAACTAATTTCCCATATCAAGTTTTGCATTCTCCAAAAAAATAACATCATATATGTCTTGACATGATACATCTATGTAATTACATTGGAGTCCTCTGGTAATAATGGCTACAATAACTTCTTTTCACACAATTGAATCACTTGGTTGGATCAAATACAATAGAGTATACTGAGGAACTCTTTCTTTGATCCATATAGTATCTTTCCTGATACTTCTGATGATCTTTCCACTTCCTAATTCTGGAAGTGTCTCCCATTGTAATGATAAAAAACACACTCATGGGTCATATATAGAGTTGAATTAATCATTCTATATATCCTTATATATAACCTTCTTGATTATAAATTGCTTACACAACACATTTGGGTATGATTTTAAATATAATATTCTTACCTATAGTTTGATATCTGGATGGTGGAATATCTAAAACAAACCAGATTCTAAGAGGCTTGTGGGATGGTATAATATGAATTGAAAGATATGTTCATGGGGATACTTTAACATGATATGTTAATCTAGGAGGGGAAGGAATAGTAGATCCCATTGACCTAGGGGAGTATGTCCAAAATGGACTATAATGGTCAATTTACCAACATACAAAACTTTGTTTTTTCATTTGTTGGAGATGAGGATAATGTAGTAAGATGCTTTCTAGATGGAATTAAATGTTAGATTAAATCTCAGGGTAGTAAGAATCTCAATGAAAATTTATACCAGAGAAGGTGATAGAATTTTTTGGGGGGATGGATTTGTTACTTAATGATGTAATTGAGCGTACAACCATTAGTTTTCTTGGTCAGGTCACTTAAATTTCTAGTTTCCTTGACCATCGGTATTTAGGAAAAGATTGTTGCAAGATGAGGAATCTACATCACTTCTTCAAGAACCCCCAATTGATGGATGGTGATGAGGGAGCTGTGATGAATCAAAGTAATGTAAAGGGGTCTTCTACCCCATATCGGTCAGGAAGTGTAGGTCTACCATTCATGGTGTTTGAGGTGATGGATGTGGCAGTTCATGGAAAGATCACCCATATTAATAGTGTAATATAGAATAAGGGGATCAACTTTTAGTATATGGGAGAGAAAATAGACAATTTTATTCTATTAAACTAATAAATGAGGACATAAAGATTGGACTATTGACTATTAGATGTAATACTCTCATTACTTCTATGATTTCTAGTTCCCTCTTTGATACAATATCTCTTCATTATTTTATTTTTACATAATTTGTGAACTACTTGTGTCTTAAAGTGAAGTTTTTTAGTGGGGTTATGATGATTAGAACATCGTTTATGGTATGGTTGAGGGACATATTTCTATCCAAGGGGTTTTCTCTAGAGGTTGGTGAGTATCATTTTCATTGGGATCTTTTCATATATGACATGTATTCTTTTTAATTGATTTTTGGTGTGGAGTGGTTGGTATCATACAAAGCCCTTATAATTTTTAAGCATAGGATAGTATAATTTTCACATCCATTGTGTAACCGTTATACCAATTGGGGAGTGTTTTAAATCTTGGAAGGATCTGTAGAGACATTTCATCAACAACTGGGGGAGCTTACTGACTAGTTCGAAAATCATTTTCTAGATGACATCAGTGTATTGAGAAATACCTTTTCACAAATATGGGAGAAGGTTTATGATATGTTTCCTGTGGACTAATCATGACTATCACATAAGACATATCTAGAGTTCACAATTAAACTAATTACTGGATCCAAACTACTCTCCATTACACCTAACAAAATTTCACTAATAGAGATTACAGATCTTAATACATAGAGGGAATAATTTATATATAATTGGTTTATATGTTTGTGTATTTCCCATTTGAGGTTTTTTATTTTTATTTTCTATTATGTATGATGGGATGTTGCATTTATGTTTTGATTACTAAAATTTTCACTAGATGATAGTGATAAACCAATATCCTCTTCCACGTATCGATGGTCTCTTTTAATATCATAGAGAGATGAAATTTTCTCAAAATTTGAAATGATGTTATGGTATCATCAGTTTAGAGTGAGATATTATGATATACCATAGTATTATTTCTAAAATATGGTATGGACAATATTATTCTGGTTTGATGTCATTCAGGATAAATAATGATCTCTCTATGATTATGGATTTTGGAGAACAATTTTATGCACCCATACGTGGATTTGGGAGATAGAACACTTGATTATTTCTGGTTCTAGAATTTAGAATTTTTCCACCTTAAATGGGAAAAATCTAACATAATCCTTAGTGAACAAGCCCTGTAGCATGAGTCACCAGAGGCTATACAAGTTGGGGGGGGGGGTTGTGAAGGGGGTTGTGAAAGGGGGAAGGGGTTGTGAGGGGTGGGGGGGGGGGAGGGGGCGGGGATGGTGTGAAAGGGGGCATGAGGGAGGGAGAGGGGTGCTGTCTAGGGGGTAGAAGGGGGGGGGGTGCAAGGGGGAGGGGGTGCAAGGGGTACGGAATGTTTATGTTGGGGGTGGGGGCAGGGGTGGGTGTGCAGGTGGGGAAGGGTGGGTGTGAAAGGGGGAAGGGGGGAGGGAGAGGGGGTGCTCTCTAGGGGTGGGAGGGAGGGGGTGTAGGATGGTGTGAATTAGTGGTTTCTTTTTTAAGAATTCATTTTCATTCAAATTAAAACTCTCTAACTTTTTAAGACTACACACCTAATGTAGGTTTAATCCACTGTATGATAATATTTAATCTTCCTGAATAAAAATCATGCAAGATGTGCACATAAATTTCTCCAATATTTTATTTAATATAGGGCGTTTATAATATCGAATCGCTTCTTCAAGAATAATAAAATAAATTTCATTAGGTACACTTCATGCATGTGATTCTTGGAATCCAAAACATTAACAAAATTGTTTATATATCATGTTAATTTATGTTCTATTTAATAACTAATTTTAGGTATGCCAATTATGCTTGCATGAATTTATGGGTAGCATGCCACCGTTGTCTTTCTCTCTTATTTGTTGTATTATTAAAAGTGCATGATAGGATATGTCCATGGATGTCAAGGGGGTGTCTAGGGGGATGTCCGGGGGGTGGGGGGTGGGGGTGGTCCAGCAGGGATCTAGGGGTTCAGGGGGTGTCTATGGTGGGTGTCCAGGGGGTGTCTAGGGGGTGTCCAGGGGGGAGTCTTGGGGGGTTGGGGGTGTCCTGGGGGGAGTCCATGAGGTGTCGAGTTGTCCTAGTCTTGCATAAAGTGAAAATGTCACTGTTTTTAAATTTTATTTATTTTCTTGTGATTTTTCATAGGAAATGTTGTAATACTGAGAAACAACATGAATTTGAACTCCGACACGGTGGAGGTGTCATAGGAAAAATTGCTCTCCTTGGTTGTAGAACACTTAATCGATTGAAATGGTAATGTCAAAGTAATTTACCTATTTTTGGATTCCTGATTTCTTTTCCTTTTCGATCATTTGTTTATTTTTATTACTTGTATTGGTATACACGACAAGAATTTATTCTATGTTGAGAACCAACAACAAAACATAACCCATTCTTATGCATGTGAGCATATATATAAGGATCCTCTAGTTTGTGGCTTGAATCCATTGAGGTAGAGTCTCTCTCCTAGCCTCTTTAATTCAAGAAATTTTTAAATTGAATTTAGCTACCTTATTAATTCTACTTGTTTATAATAAATTTGAATTCTTAATCAAGTATTGGTTAAAATAATTGTCTCATTTGATAAAAAAAGTCGTGGTTCTGTAATAAAACCCCTCTAATGGAGGTGCGTTGTCTGCGAAAACTCACAGTGGTAGTTTATGCTTATATAGCTTGTTTAACATTATTGAATTTATGTTTTCCATTTTAATCCTTACCCCTTATTCTCTCATTTGAGACACCACAAGCATCAACAAATGTTTGTTGACTCAAAAGGGTGTGTTCAGGGGGCAGTGGTTGTGCAAGGCGGGGGGGGGGGGGGGGGCGCTGTAGGGAGGGGGGGTCTGTCCAGGAGGGGGGGTGTCTGTCCAGGGAGTGGGGCTATATAGGGAGTGGGGGGGGGAGCGGGCTTCAAGGGGGTGCAAGGGGGCTGTCTCAGGGGTGCAAGGGGGGTGTCCAGGGGGCATGGGAGTGCGAGGGCTATCCAGGGGGTGTAAGGGGGCTATCCAAGGGGGTGCAAGGGCTGTCCAGGGGGGACATGGGGGTGCATGGGGCAGTCCAGGGGGTCATGGGGGTGCGGGGGGGGGGGGGGGGGGGGTCCATGGGGGCTGTCCATGGGGGGGGGGTGCAAGTGGGCTATCCAGGGGGCATGGGGGTGCAGGGGGGCTGTGTAGGGGAGTGAAAAAGATGTACAGGGGGTGCAAGAGGGCTGTCCTGGGGGGGCGGGGGTCAGGGGTGGTGTGAATTATTGGATTATTTTTTAGAAATTTATTTTTTTTTAAATTCAAATTCTCCAAATTGTTAAGACTACACACCTAATGAAGGATTAATCCACCGTTGGATAATATTTAATCTTCCTCCATGGGCTTGTAGGTTCATATTTGATCGTGTACACTTAAAGTATCTTAGTAAAGAATTAAAGATGTCTATATACCTTGATCAATTGATTTTAATAACATATAATGACTAATTGCTTTAGTGAAACAATTCCTGGGCTACGATTCCTTCAATCTAAAGTAATGACCTCAATAAAATGCGTGTATGAGGTGCACATAATGTTATTAAATATTTTATTTAATATAGGACTTTCACAATATCGAATCGCTTCTTCAAGAATCATCAAATCAATTTAATTAGGTACACTTGATACATGGGATGCAAGGAATCCAAAACATTAACACAATTATTTATACATTATATTAATTTATGTGTTATTTAATAACTTTTATTAGGTTGGTCAAATATGATTTCATGAATTTATGGGTAGCATGAAACCTTGGTCTTTCTCTCTTATTTATTGTATTATGAAAAGTGCATGATCTAATAAAGGTTATGTGATATACTCACTATCTTTGAGTGACCCATAGGTGGCTCACCAAATGTTTTTTCGTAACAAAAATGATTCTTTGTTAGATATAAAGAATTGTCTACGGTTAGTTGTCACAATGTCTTCACAAGAATTGGATTCCTTGTGTGTATGCTTTAGCATGATAGACTATGTCTGTGGATAGGGATGTTTTCTATATAGAGATCCAATAGAAAAACATAGCCCATGCTCATGAATGTGAGAATATATATAAGGATCCTCTTGTGCGTGTCTTGACTCCTTTAAGGAAGAGTCCCTCTCCTTGCCTCTTTAATTCAAGAATTATTTAAATTGCATTTATCTGCCTTCTTGATTCTTCTTGTTTTTATTTTATTTCCATTATTGATAATGTGTTAGTTAAAATAATTGTTTTGTTTGATAAAGAAGTCATGGTTTTGTAATAAACCCCCCAACAGAGGTGTGCTGTCTGCAAAAACACACAGTGGTAGTTTATGCTTATATAGATTGTTTGAAATTATTGAATTTTTGTAATCCATTTTAATCCTTACCCCTTATTCTCTCATTTGAGACACCATGAGTATCTCCAAATATTTTTTTAACTCACTGGGGGGTGTGAAGGGGGCAGGGGGTGTGCAAGGTGGGGTGGGGGGGTGTGCTGGGGGCCTGTCTTGGGGGGGGGGGGGGGGGTGCAAGGGGGCTGTCCAGGTGGTACACGGGGGCTGTTCGGGGGGGAAGGGTGGCTGTCTAGGAGGTGCAAGGGATTCCCCAGGGGGGTGAAAGGGGGTAGTCCATGGGGGTGCAATGGGGATGCTTTCCAAGATGGGCATGGGGGTGGGGGCATGGGGGGGGGGTGTCCAGGGGGTGCAAGGGGGAAATCAAGGGGGCTAAAAGGGGGTTTTCTGGGGGTGGGGTGAAGGGGGGGGGGAAGGGGGATTTCTAGGGGGTGCAAGGGGCTATATGAGGGGGGAATGAGGGTACATGGGGCTATCTAGGGGGGTGGAAGGGGGCTATTCAAGGGGCATGGTGGTGCATGGGGGATGTCCAAGGGGTGCGAGGGCTGTCTAGGGGGGGGGGTGAAAAGGGGTTTTCCACAGGACATGGGGGTCAGGGGGGGGGGTCAAGGGGGGTGCCAAGGGGCTGTCTAGGGGGTGTAATGGGGCTGTCTAGGGGCTTGGGGGTGCATGGGGGCTGTCCATGGGGTGTTCACGGTGGGTGTAAGGGGGAAGTCTGGGGGGGGGGGGTACAAGGGGTTGTCCAGGGGGGAATGGGAGTTTAGGGGGTCTGTCCAGGGGGAATGGGGGTTCAGGGGGGCTATGGGGTTTTTTTATAAAATATAAAGACCTATAGCCACACTTTTAAACCGTGGTGTAGGCCTATTACCACATTTTAAAACAGTTTCTAAATCTGTATAGCCATTGTTTATAACTGTGGTAATAGACATTTTGTGGCTTAATTGTTTTCCACAGTTTGAACCATGTTTAAAACCCTATAGCCACGGTTTCAAACAGTGGCTATAGAGCTATCTCCAAGGTTCATACTGTGGCTATAGGGTATTAGCCATGATTTTAAACCATGGATATAGGTCTTACCCTATAGCCACACCAATACTATCCATGGTCCATTGAACCATGACTATAACCTATAGCCATAATTTTGGGGCTTATATCCATGGTTTGAAACCATGGTTATAGCCTAAATTTCCAGTAGTGTTCATCCTTTGTTAAATGGGAAGTATAATATCCATATTACGTTATATATTCCTTTTTTAATTTTCTAATGTTCATTAGAAATGTGTCAAAAAAATTCACCCTTAGGAGGGAAATCCATGGGGACAAGGTCTTGGTTTTGAGGAAAGTAAATTCCCTCCCGAGTCTTTGGTTTTTTCACCAATCAGTGTCTTGGGAGACGGTTGGTCTTTCTAGAGATGTTTGGAATCCCATGGTATTCCCTATAAATACGGGAGTAGAGAAAGATTTATTTACCATCTACTCACTTCTTCAGATAATTTTCACCTACTTCTATCACATAACCTCACTGAAAGACCTTCCCATATGTATTGATAGTGAGTCTTCTTCATTATAATCTATTCATTAGACTCACATTGACGAGACACCTACTAAAAAACTTATCTTTAAAATTTTTTTGAACTTTTTTCCATGTGGATAATATTTTATTTAGGGTTTCACAAGTTTTTCATAATTGATCACATGCTCCTTTGACTATCAAGTGGATTGAATGACCATTTCAAGGTTATAGGATCTTGATTCTTTGAGGAGTCATTTGGTTAGTGGTTTTTTTAGGTTAATGTGACCTATAAGATCGTCAAGATTCAGGTGATTTTTGAGGCCTTTATGTAGTGCATGAATCCCTTTTTGTTTACACAATGGGCATGATACTGCCAGTATATTCCTTTGCTTTGATAAAATTTTACTTTATCTATTTGGTATACACCAATTAATTTTGTTTAGATGGATTTAGATTCTCATCAATGTTCCTCCACTACAGCAAAACAAAGTTCCATGATTTCTACAAACCACAATGTTGACCCCAATATCATGTGAATTCTATAACGAGGTTTTGAAGAGTTCCTATTATACGAACTCCATGATTATCCTATATCACATAAGATTAATATATATGGGTTTGTCCTACTAGATGATGTTTTCATTCCTCCTTCAAACATCAATATTACATCTCAATGGGTATCAACTTCTTCTAACTATATTTAGAAAAAAATTTACGAGGATTTCCGAATGGTTATAGGTCAACCCCATGTGGTAACTTATATGTTAAAAAATTATACCTTGGGTCTGGATGGCTATAATTTCAAACATAGTCCTATTTACTAGAGTCACTTGAGTATATTCATATCTTTTTTGGCTTTTCTAGGTAGCGTTTGGAGATTGAAATCAAATATATTTCCTAGAGGTAATTTTTATGATGAATAGGTGTTGCTATTCTAGGTCAATCAAAGCTGCATAGAGTTTGTTGATTTGTTATATAGGGTCCATATTTAGGAAGAAGTATGTATTTACAAACATATTTTATACATTGAGACTAATATTATTTGGGAACTAGTTATCTATTGGTTCCCTGGAACCAACTCATTTCCTCTATCCCACAAAGAGGTGAGAATCAATATATGAGATGTCTACCAATTGGAGAAGATCCCCCCTTTTGAAGGGATGCATGATGAGTTCCTCTATATTGTAACCATATGTGTGGACCGTTTTTAGACTCTAGTATTGGTGAGGGACATGCTCATCATTATGAATGGGAATCTAATAAAGGAGTTGACCATGTTCTCTATTATCTTCTTCAAAGATCGGATCCACATTTTCCTTTATCGAAGTGGGGATCGGCCAAAAACTATAATCCCCCATCAGTTCCCTTCCCAACAAGTTCATAATAATTATGGATCATATTGCACCATTTTAGAAGCTTGGGATCATAATTTATATGGATATCGAATGAAGTCAGGGATCCAGTCAAGCCTTAAACTGGTAGGATTTATGGATATGTTCCTAAAAGTATGGATCTTCCCATATGGGGATACACATTTAGGGGACCCAATATGTATATTGGTAAGGTAAGAATGACTAATAGAGGGACACCATATTAATCTAATAGGTCTAACCATTTCAACCCTTTAAAAACTCTTGGCTCACATTAAAAAAGGAATCCTACCCAAGAGGATGAACATCCCTTTCCTATTTTTATTCATACAGATAGGGGAGAATTTACATTTCTACGAATACTATAAAAACACTCAGACCCCTAATGTTTTTTCTCCAAAAATAAGACTGAACATATCTAGGATTGGGGCTCTGCCACTAAGATCTAATTAGGATATAGATGTTCTTAGTTGATCTGATAACTTTGATTTCACCCCATATCACGTAATGATTGGGATGCTCATTGATTATGGCATCGAATCTCTCAATGAGAGATCATATATGATCTCCATTCGAGGTGGGGTAATTATAGCCATGAAGGAATATATGATTATCTATGATCCATATATGCCATATTGTTTTGGTTTTCAGTCCGACTACACCCAAAGGGTCTCTTCTATTCCTTTGGCAGATGTTCAAGGAGAGATAAACCTTGTGATCATCCTCTAGTTTTGGATGATGTTGGTGGATGAAGGAATTGATTTTGATAAGATCCTTATATCCATTGTTACTTATTCCTTTATTACATAGAAATAAGACGATTCTTGGGTAGCAGCCTATACGGGTGGTGCACTAAGCCGACTAGTTCATCATCAGGACAAACCATTTTCCTCACCAACACCTCTATCCATGGAAATGATGGAGTTGATCAATGAATTGTGTGATTATTTTAGGAAGTACCCTCATCCTTGCAAGGACTATCAAAATATTGGGAGAGAATATGTTGAGGAAATAAACCCTTTGAAATAAGCAATGAGTGATGCCTATATAGAGTGGAGGATCGCTAGAGTATCCTCTATTTCTTCCTTATTACCTCATTTGGCTAGTCCTCATATTAGTGCGACTATCACATCAGTCACATTAGCTTAGAAAAAATGTAGGATGATATGGAAAACAATTCACACCTTGATTAATGAGACTTATTTGGAAGCATTTTGTTACTAAGGGGAACACCTTCATTATATATTTCATTACTTAGGGGAGGACGGTTTTGATCAAAATCCACTATAAATAATCATGAAACAAATTATCCTCATTGAGTGATATTTTTACTCCAATTATAGGGGATTTCATGATCTTTCAAATGAATATCCCATTGTCAGAAAGATGAAGGAGATGTTGGAGGAATTAGAGAAGAGTCAGTAGTTTGTGTCAAAATTGAAATCCTGAATGGATACATGGAAAATACATATATAGTGGTCTGATAAAATCATAGATTTCATATGTTTTTACCAGTAAACATCATCATCATTATTGAAAAATTCTCAAAATAGTGTTTAGGAGATGACTATTTTAGTCCAGGTTCTCTATCCTACTATAGAAGTAGAAGAGGAGGGATGAGTGTAACTTCAACATTCAATTGATACTTCTCTCTAGACTCTTATCAACATGCTAAACTCAACTGATCGAATCATATTTTAGTTCTAATGATTTCATACACTCAATTTTGATGAAATTCTTGGAGAGACTCTGAAATGTGGAGATTCCTTCTCTTGTAAGTTATTAATTAATTAATTTTCTTAACATTATATGTTGTTATCATGTTTTTATTTCATTCATGATGTTCATGAATTTTCACTGATCTTATATTAAATGAACCACCAATAATACCCATCCTTTGAATAATATCAAGTAAATCCAAATGTATCTATCTGAATATTTAAATCATAAAAAACCTTTCTGAGGATATGCTCATAAATTCCCACTAACACGAGATTATTTATTGATTTATCAATTAAATCTATGTTAAGACCACCTAATTTGTAGAAGGATCATCTGGGTAGGATATATGTCCCAGAGGGAGGGCACTCTTTCTTTGGATGAAGCCAATATGCTTGGTGAGTGTAGATTTATTTTTACTAAGGCCACATGGGGGGATTTACCAGATTATTTATTCTAGAATACTAAATCATTGATGTGCTTTAGTTTAGTGTCTTTTAGATTAGAAATTATATCACTTTAGTTTAGGGTATTTTAACTTGGACCTTCCATCACTCTAGTTTTGGGTCTTTTATCTTGGACATTCCATCGATGTAGTTAATGTCTTTTAGATCGAACCTTCCATCACTCAAGATTAATGCCTTTTTGATCGAACATTCTATTTCTAGAGTTTAGGGTATTTTAGCTCAAAACATATATAACTATAGTATAGGATCTTTTATCTCAGACCATATATTGCTACAATTTATGGTCTTTTAGTTTGGAACATCTATCACTATAGTTTATATTCTTTTACCTCGAACCTTCTATCATTTTTTAGTTTAGAATATTTTATATTAGATCTTCTATTTTTGTAGTTTAGGATTTTTTAGATCAAACCTTCTATCATTTATGTTTAGGTTCCTTTATTTTGGACCTTCTATCATAATAGTTTAGTGTATTTTAGCTCGGACCTTAGGATTCAATGTAGTTTAAAGTCTTACAACTTGTAATTAATAGATGTTCATGGAATATGGTGCAGGCATGCAAGGAATAACCCAAAACACCCTAATGTTTTGAATTATTGTTTAGTGTTGTTGAGGCTCATGAGGATTAGATATTCTTTCCTAAAAGGATGATATTCCTCTAGTTGGAAGGTCAAAGACCTTATGTGTTGGTATCTTTTTCAAACAGAGGTTTCTCCATTTTTTTCCAAGGGATAAAGAAGATTCATGGGGGTAATATCTACTAGGGGATAAATAATAAGGATGCTAGATCGACCTTGATAGTTAGAATATGGGTGATCTAATTCATAACCAAAAAGTTCGAGTTACTTTATCTGGGATGGGGAATACATACTGAGGATGACCCATAATACCTTGAGGTTCCATGTTGTACCATAGTGTTTGTAGGTCTCTAAAGGACTGGAGATCCTTTTTAGTAAGGAGTAGTTGCCTTTAATTGGTTGTTCAGATACCTTATACATCGATAGCATGGTCAAGTAAAATATGATCTCTACTCCTTTACTAGGTCCATGAAATATTTTAATGACTCAAACATCCAGATGATGAGGTTGGGTATGGAAAGAAAGCAATCCAAGAAGGGTCTTGGAACCTAAGGTAAATTTTTTCCTTTAATTTTGAAGCTCGATCCCTACATTATTTGATTTCGAATCATGAGGTGTGGACCATAAATGGTTTGAGAATAGAGTTTCACATTCCTTCTTTGAGAAATGGTATGAAACACAGTTACATAACATTACGGATATCAAATCCACTTGGATAGTTTTGGTTTAGAGATTGTATGTCATGGTCCAAAGTGCTCAGGTGAGGAGGATGACCTGGGAAAACCATATTGGGAATGACCCAAAACACAGTGGGGTAATAAGTTCTACCGCAATGATGTCAAGGCTCATAAGGATTGGAAATACATTTTTTAGAGTCATTCAGTTGGTCAAAGACCATAGGAACATATTCAGGAGACATAGAAATACATGCATAGTTAAGAAATGGGTCCCTTTAAGTGAAGTATCATTTTACATTGGACATGAAAGGCTGTGCTGATACAAGGAACTCAAATCATGAAGTGTGATTCATTGAAACTATAACATACAAGAAGAGTTTGAGTACCCTTATAATTATTTAATCACATAGATAACATATTCTTATGGTGAGGAGCTATGAAAAATCTATACTCTATCATTTTTATGAACAAGGGGGTCCTGGTAGCATTGATTAGATTTTACTAGGGCTACATAGTTGTTCATTTGAGCTTTATGCCTTTTACTTTCACCTAATTTTCCTAAACTCCTTAAATTAAGGTTTATGAGAGTGAATTCTCCAATTTTTCTCAAGACATCCTTTTTGGGTTCTCAATATAATAATTTCTGTGTCTCTTTGGGTATCATTTTAATGTCTTGAAATTTGGACCATTGTGGGATAGCATTTAAGGTTATACAACATTAACCAAAGTGCATGCAATTTAAGGTAATGATGTACACTTACCTATTATGGGGGATGTCACAAAAAAATAATAATTAGGATACCTAGGGTCAAGATTACCCCATTATCATTTTTGATAATGAGATAAAAATACTATAAATCATGGATCTAGGTTCTCAGGTCATGAGTAGTGATATGGGACCATCATACTAGGAATGGATCAGAACACACTAAGGTTATGAGCTCTAACAAAGTGATATTAGGTCTCACAAAGATCAGAAATACCTTTTTTCTGAGTGACCCATTTGTATGAGGACCACAGGCATATATGAAAGAGCTATATTCATTCAAGAATAGCCCAAAAAGGGTCGCTCGAAGCCGATTATCTTTTCCAAGGGTCATGGAAGTTTTTGTGTGACCTGAGGAGCTTGATACATGAAGTGAAATTTATGGATTTAGGTGCGTAAAATATGGTCGAAGAACCTCGTACACTGGTTTATCAGGGAAAGTCTCTCGTGGTTCTTTAATAAGTAATGAAAAATGGGTGATGTTCTGCGATGATTAATGTCATGAAGTGGGTATTTAATTTCTTCTGTGTAGTTTTATTTCATTTGATAAGGACCCTTATCATGTAATTTATCATTATGTGGTAAGTGTTTATTTGTTTCCTTA
This sequence comes from Viscum album, assembly GCA_963277665.1. Lineage (NCBI taxonomy): Eukaryota > Viridiplantae > Streptophyta > Magnoliopsida > Santalales > Viscaceae > Viscum > Viscum album. The sequence goes on from OY728137.1 coordinate 932,709,499, forward strand.
TAGTTTAACACCATTTGGTGAGGACATTTTCCATGTAGTTTATCATTATGTGGTAAGCACATTTTTGTTGTTCATTTTTAATGTCATGAAACCACGACGTTTTCATTATAGTTTAATGTCATGTAGTAAGAAAATTTGAACCAACCTAAAAAAGTGTGCATGATATATTACTTACATATTTACGCCGCATGCTTATTTGACTCATACATAGGAAAAATGAGCTTGTATGACTCAATATCTATGTAGTTGGGATGTATTTATTTTACTGGTTGTTGTGGCTTGTCCCATGATTGGATATCCAGGTGTCAATATGTATCCTATGATAGTAGGAATCAATCCACACATAGTTCTTTAATGGGAAACACTCTACACAATTATAAACCATATATAATGGTGGTCTTTATTTTCAATGATTATTGTAGTGGGGACCGAGATTGGAGATTTGGGCGTCACTACGTATCCTGTGATGGAAGGAATCAAGAAACACATAGTTTTAGAGGACACATGAAGTTCAACATCATGAGGTAAGGGTATTGATGTGAAAAGAGAGATTATGGATAGAACCAAAAATGTAAATATAGGAATTAATACATATCCTATGGTAGTTGTAATCAAGCCATACATAGTTCTTAGAGAAGGAAATTTTTGTGAAAGTATAGCCTATATGTAAATAAGTATCATTTTTTATGTTTGCTGTGACTGGACCAATGATTTTAGGATCCATGCATCACTACATATCCTTTGACTTTAGGAATCAAGTCACACATAGTTCTTGAGTAGAGGTGTGGTAGGATAGTAGTCACCAGTGATAATGGTCCTCTTGGATGAGGTCTATAGGAATAGAGAGTTTTATTTAATACATAGGACATCAAACATGCATTATAACTTTATGTAGTGATGAATTATGGTATAAATTTTAAGGTCCTATATTCAAGAAAATGATAACCCCATCATGGGAGGATATGCCTTGTTTGTGTAGGGTTACCGTTACTAAAATTCATAAGCTCAAATTAGCTATGGTCAATGTGAGAAACAAGGAATAACCAGGATCCCTCTCACAATGCTAAGGCTATTTAGGACATGATAGTTCAATATTTCATCATGTGGTGGATATACCAAGATATTTGATAAAAATATCCCTATGTATCTCATTAAAAGTTAGAATCAATCCATTTATAGTTTCAGAAAACTCATGTAGTTTATGTTCATTCGAGAAGGACATCTTCTATATAGTTTAACATCATTCACTGTGGAGCTGTGTCACCTGATGTGAATGGAAAGTATCACTATGGATCCGTATAGTTTTATATCATGTTGTAAGGATGAGGGCCGCTCAATGTGAAGGAATATTGTGGATAGGTCCAAAACTAGAGGTTCTACCATGACTAAATATCTTGAAATGTAAGGAATAAATCCACATATATTTCTTGGGGAATATATTCCATATGTAGTGATAACTCTCACACAAGGAAGAGGGAATTTCATCATTAATTCATGAGATCCAGCTCATGTACATTGATCCTTTAGTGATATGGTGTTTCATGTAGAGTTTAACATCATTCAATGAGGACATGTTTTGTAAATTTTTAACATCAAGTGGCTAGGATGTCTTCATATAGTTCCACACCATTTTTATGGGACATACATGTTTAGTTTAATTCCATACAACCAATAAAATCTCATACAGTTTAAATTCATATAACCAAGACAAATTTCACTTGATGATAGCTATGTAAAGTATTTCTTGAGAAATTTGACATTGGTGGGGCTGTGACATGCTCCCCATCAATCTTGTATAACGGATAATCTCCAATTTAGTGGAACTTATCTATGATGTAAGATACTTCTCATTTTGGTTCCAAATTCAGAGGCTTGTTACCAAGTATCATTGGGGTCCTAAGAGCCAACACCGCTTTTTTTGGACGAATGAATAAAGGAAAACCTTATTATTAAAAGCTCATGTGATTTGATTTGGATATAATTCAAGGTATTGAAATTTTCACAATCTATTCTCATTGAGCCTCTCCAATTCATCTAACCGCCTTTACGATTGCTCATCATCTAAGAGTTTTCTGGAAATGGATATTTGGAGTGAAGGCAACTGGACATCTATGGGTAACACCGCCATGGTCTCATACACCAATGAGTATGGAATTAATTGTGTAGAAGTATGCATGTAGGTATGGTAGAACCATAAATCATGGAGGATCATGACTTCTTATCATTTTTCACCATCTTCAAAAATATATTTGAACGGGTCTTATTGAATTCCTCTATATGTCCATTTTCCACTACCTGCTTGTGAGATTAGTGACTGGACTAGATATTGTAGTCCTGGTACTATTTCATCAACATTATAGAACAAAAGTTTCTTTCCATTGTCCCTAAATATTATTTGAGAGACTTAGAACCGGGTGATGATAAGGTAATTTAAGAACATGATGATTTTGTTCATCCTGACTTATTCAAGAGGTATTTCCTTAACCCATTTGTAAAAGAAGTCAATAAAAATAAGGATGTACTTGAACTGCTTAACATTGGATGGGGGGTCTGTCTCAACAATATCCACTCCTCAAATGATATATGGACATGAATATTTAGCTTTGTGTAGAAATTATGGGGGCAGGTGGATGAAGTATTCATAGATCTAGAAGGCATGAAATTTCTTGGTGAATTACCCATATTCTTGTATCATGGTTTGCAAGTAGTATCATGAACTCTTAATTTGGTGGGAGAGCCTGGTTCTATATTTAATAGTGCCACAGGAACCCACAAGGAATTCATTAACGGTGCAAAGAATATACCCTTATGATTTTCATCCATGGAGGATTATGTTGAATCCACACTAGTAGAGGGTTCTCTGTTCCTTTGGACCATCCTTAAGGTTAATGATCACGACACGAAGATGAATCTATTCCCTTTTGGCATGGTCTATCAATATAACACTATTTTATATATAAATTATTATGGGTTCCATACATCTTGCGGAGGATATTAGATCATCATGCATGAGGGTGGTGTTGACCTGATTGATTTCTTACATATTGTAGATGAAGATTGATGAGACTCCTCTTCAGTGCATGATATGAAATATTTCTTCCTCCTTATCAGGGTTAGAAAAGATTGTGGAAACATTATCCAATGAATTAGTGTGCTCATTATGTGATTAGGGAAATTGATGAAATGTGGGACTAAATGGGAAATCCACCATTTTCCCTCTGAAGTATCCAATGAGAGGTTATATTCCTTCCTTTTTGATGGAATATTTTCCATTAATATTTTTATCACTAGATTTGAATCCCCATTGGTATTCTGGTAGCCTATTTGCATATGTAGGGATAGTTCCAACCCAATGATGTGGGATTAGTATTCTAGATCAATTTTCTTGCAGCCTTCGGATAATGAGAAATATTATTGAATTTTTTTTGTAAAGAGAAACACAATCTCTAATACAACCTGATTGTTTCTTTGGTTTTTAATCCTTTTATTGATAGGAATTTCAGAGGGACCATCAAAATACATATCCCATACCTAGGGAGTGTCATGGGAATAAAATACCTCTTCATATGGAAGCTCTATGTCCACCAATGTATTCTCTAGGGTTGTATATACAGTGAGGAAATCTTTCATGGATTTTCCTTTTACTGATTTCGATGATACAAACTGAATGTCAAATTGCTACAGAATGATATCCCATCAGGATAGATTCCCAGTCAATATAGGATGACCAATAATGTACTTGAGTGGATCAATAAGAGAGACCAGATAGAATTATGCAATCTACAAGTAATTCTACATCTTATGAACTATGAAGATGAGTGTAAAGAAGTTATTATCCACATCGGAGTATCGCATATCAGTACCTAGAATAGTTCTTCTTAGGAAGTATATATTTTATGACACACCAAATCATTTTTTATGTGAGGAGGGAACCAAGTAAGAATTCCCTAATAGCCATATAGAAGATGAGTGACCTTCCTTCCATTAAAAGCATCAGAACCCGTGGGTACAATTGATACTTTCGAAGAATTATTAGAATTCATTATTCCATGGAGACACGATTCCCTTTTTCATTGTCCTGGTGAAGGGTAGATCTTTACTATCCAGGTTCACTATAATACAAAAAATGTAGGTGAGGCACCTTTAGAGGCCAAATAGTTCATTGAGATTAGGGGGGTGACATTGTAAAAATAGAACTAGTTGTCTTTGGGTTGACCTCAATGTCATGGTGGCATACGACAAATCAAATGAACAACACTAATGTTAGCCCAAAGTTTTAGTTCAATGGATTCATCTTTAGACCGTGTTATCCCAAGTTATTGAAGACTATTTCGAGATGCATAAAGTGATCAATTCACTATTAGAATTTGGACACCAGGTCATCAACATAGAATTCATCTATTGTTTCCCAATAATGACTTAATGGTATCATGCATAGTTTTTTGCCAAGTGGCACTAGTGTTCTTTAAGCCAACAGTCATGACCCGATAGCAAAGGAACCCCTAAGGTGCTATGGAAGAAGTATCTTCCTCTTTTACAGGGGCCATATTTATTTTATTGTACCATGAATACCCAACCATGAAAAAAATGTCTTATAATCATTGAGTTTCATTGATCAAGAGATATGTGATCAATAATGGGAAATCATCCTTTAGGAAGTGTTGATTAAGTTCTATGAAATCGATGTAGACTATAATCTACCCCCTATTTTTCTTGGTAGGGAAGATGTTGGTAACCCATCTTGGGTATTATACTTCTTATAAAAATTTGGTTTTGATTGTCAATTTTTACCTCTATATTTTTGGCATGAGAGGGGTGAATTATATTGGATACTTTCTGTAAGCCTCGATGATCATCCTCCAATATCATATTTTTTTATTTCAAAACACTTTTAAAGGGAAGTGAGAACCCTTACAGTAGTACAGATTAAGCCCTAGAATATATGACATTTTTGTTGAAGAACAATTTGATCTGATTAGAATCAAACTCTTTAAACATTATCCAGGGTATAGAGATTAACTGAGTGCTAGGATCGGCCTTCAATATGTCTTCATAATGTTCCACCAAGATGTACCAAGACTGCATATATTCCTCCAAGTCAATCTTCCCCATGTTGAAACCTCTAATCAAGATGCGCTTCTTCCTATCAATCCATTTACCTTTCCCCTTTTTCATTTCCACTTTAAGCATTTTCCCCACCATTTGGTTGATGACATCCTACAGAGCCTTAATATCTAAGACTTGATCCACCATTTCATTATCTGAGTGAAGAAGAAGGTCCATGTGATTCATCACCGAAGCAATCTGTCTCTGGTAGTCAAAAAGAGTATCCGCCTCTCGCTGATGCCTAGGAGTCTGAGCAGATCGCACATCCTCACCCTACAGCCCAGGAGGGTTTGAAACGCCTGCCAGGGGAGGTTTATCCACTACAGCCGCCCTCGCAGGCATGCCAGCACCATTAATTTATAAATTGTTATAAGTGAACACATATCAATGTTACATTTTAAATTCAATATACATCTCTCTATATTCAAGGTACATTAAAAAACTAACCAGTATAGGAAATAGGTCTTTTTATATTACTATATTTACCTATCTGAGCATGTTTATGGAGGTGGATACACCTTCCTCAAATATGGGAGGGGAATTACGACAGTCATTCTTAGCTTATTCCACTTCTGAGTCTATGGGATCTCTCTTGGATAGATATGAAAATTTAGGGTAATCTCTATCACTGTTAAGGTGATATAGTCCATGATAAGATACCTTATCATCCCCTACTCCCTAAGTTTTTGCAGAGAGATGTCATAGATTATTTTATTTTACAATGTCACATGGACAAAAGGGGATTAGAACTTTATGTCCAAGTCTATTAAGTCAACATGATTTATTGGAAACACATAGTTTCTATTGAGTATACTCCAAGGATTTTAAAGGTATGTCCATAATCCATAAATTCCACAACCTATAAATCATCTTCCATTAATTGTTTTTTTATTCCCCTTTTATATAATCCAGCTTTAGCATATGAGGCTTCACATATCTTGAAGGGGCTGCTCTCAAAATTCATTATTATTACATTTCCATCAATGAAAAATTTTATACCTTGATGGGATATTGAAGGTAACACCTTTTGGTTATTAAGACATGGACTTCCAAGTATGACATTTTATCTGGTGTTCGATTTTATAACCATAAACTCATCATAAGACGTGCGATCCCAAAACTGAGATCAATGTTTGACCTTATTGAATGGTATTTTCTAACACTTATCATAAACATTTGTGGTCATATTTGTGGGATAAAAATACCATTAGGTATGTCAAAAACATTGGATGGTTCTAATATGGATGAGGTTGATCCCAGATCAGTTTTCAATCAGATCCCTTTGGATATTGACATTATCTAGTCTACTTAAAACCTATAGGTGTCTGATGTGTCCTCAGATGACATATTCATGATCATGATCTGTTAATGAGATGGTGACATGGTATAAAATTATTTTTATGATCACATTCACTTTTCATAATAAGGGAATATAATATTACCAAATTTTATTATTTCTCAAATATTCATGGTGGGTAATTAAAATTCTATAAAAATTTTCATGAATAATTTCATCCACTAAGAAGAATGAAATAAAACCATAAAAATTATTTTCAAATGAGATAATTTATTTGGGAAATGTTTCATTTTATCTTTTGAGTCCTAAATGGTTATTCCTTATTTATCAACAATATTCATTTAATACAAAAAAATTATTATTAAAAATGATGATTGAAATTTAGCTACGTTGAGTAATAAATTAATTTAATAAAATATATTTGATCATAAAAGTTCCATGAGACCACCATAAGGTCTATCAACTACAATTAAAAGATATTCCACTTCATTGGATGATATCGAACCAAATATAATAAAATATATTATTAATTCCTATGTATATAACAAAAAATATTTTTTTGATATTGATATTGTAGAAGAAAAAGGCGATTGATTTAAATATTTTCATCATATATTAGGACAAATTATGTAACAGCCCGAGATTTTATGAAAAATATTCTTTTTAATATTATTAATGTCTTGTGTTTTATGCTACACCAAAAGGATCTTGCACAACACGCATCCTTGACTTTCCTTGCATTACACGCAATCGCAACCTTCCTCGATAACGTGTGTAGTACGTAATACTGAGTTTCACGAAACAACGATATGTTATTAAAATATTATTAAAACTAGCCGTTATGAATAGTAATAACCACTTTTTAAATTTTAGAAAATTTAGCTCTCAAAATTGACTTTATTTTTGGATTCGGTGTATCGAATTTAGCCTAAGGTGAAATTTTGGTACTTTTCGGATAACTTTCATATTCTGATGAATAGTGAAAATTACTAAATTATAATTAAAAACAACCTTTTTAATCGAAATAATTAATAGTAATAAATTATTAATTTTAGTGGTTTTAAAGTATATTTAGAATATATTTTTACAATTTAATACGATGTTGGTCATTGGATGTAATTTTACATTTAAACCAGACATAATCAAGTGTCAATCTTTTGGTAGATATTGTTTCTTAAAAACACGCTATTTGTTTTAACAGCGGGATTTAATTATAAAATTAATTAATTCAACTTCTATGTTATGAATTTGGTAAAATAGACTTCATTTTTGAATTCGGAATATGAAATATAGCTTAGGATGAAATTTTGGAATTTTTCTGAAAACTTTCAATTTTTGATGAATAGTGAAACCACTAAGTGGTAGGTTAAAAACTGAATTTTTCATAAAACTTAATTTTACCGCTTCTGTGAATGGAATTTCAAAAATCCGAGAGACACGGTTGATGTCAGTAAGTAAAATGTGGTTCAATGAGATGAAAATAATTTTTGGTGAATAGTAACTTTTTACTTTTATTTACCACGGTTAAAAGTAAATAAGGTAATTAAGGGTAAGAATGATATTAATATTACCCTAAAACATGTCCTAATTCTATTGGACAAGTGTATCTCGACCAAAAACAACCTTAGGTGTAAAATATTATCATTTAGGCCCACTTGGATTAGATTAGGACATTTATTTTAATTTAATTCAAAGAAGAGTTAAAAGAGTTAAAATCAAAGTTTATTTACTAAAACATTTTTAATATAGGGTTATACATAAGATAAATTCGATTGTAAATATTCATTAGAAATATAAAAATATTTCCTACATAATGATATTTTATTTATAATTTTTAGACTTTAAATAAATTAATTTATTTATGACACAACGATGATGCAGTAATTACCCTTTTTAAGGAAATATTAACATAATTGATGTTATAAATGCTCAAATGAATGTAATTTGAGACTTTTTATGAATTAAACTAATTTTATAGGTTACTATGATATATCAGTGTTGATTTAATCAACTTTTTTCGAACATATAATTCTGTTATGACTTTCACAAAAATCATATATCAAATAGTGTCAAAATTGACACAAAATAGTTTTTAAATCAAATATTATATTATTAATTGTTATTTTATTCCTAAAAATCTAAGGTTCGGCCAAATGACTTAGATAAGGATATATATATTAATAATAAACAATTTGGGGTTCGTTTGGCATGTTATAGTAAGTGTATTAACCATATAGTGAAAGAAAAAAAAAGACACGGTAAAAGTTAAATTATTTAACTTAGAGTTAAATCTAATTGATAAGGTTAAAATAATACCCTAAACTTGTCTAAATCTTATTGGTGGATAGGATTTCTACCCATCCCCACTTTAGCTTCGAAATAAGACCCTTTGGAACCATTATAAACCGATTTTGACATTAATATAAAATAATATTTTGAGGTATTCCTAAGGTGCCCCTCTCCTCCCTTATAAAAGGACACCTCCTCCCCCTCCTCCTCACACAAATTTGAGCACTCATGCTCGGCCAAACCCTGCCAAAATCTCTTCTCCACCTCCCTAGAAACATCCTAGAGGTTCTGGTCTTCCTCAAAGACCAATTTTAGTTCCCTAAGAGGAGGTCTCAAAGAGGCGCTTCAAAGAAGAGGTAATTACCGTTACCAATTCTTTCATCTTTATTTCTTCTTCCACTTCTTATTCTTAGGTTGTTTAATTATGAAGTAATAACATCAGTATCACTCATATACTGATATGTTATTTTAAGTATGAAACAACCCTATTTCACCATCTATCCATCCTACGGAAAAAGAAATCACCGCGCGTGCGTACGTACGGAATACCGTCTCCACACCGTGGTGTAATCCATTTTCCGCCACCACCTTAATAGGATGGGTATAATGGTGTAATGAGTAACTATATATGATTATTATAAAGTGATATTGAAACTAAAATAATATGCATACACTTTAACACAATTCCACGACCATGGGAACGATATCATCGCTCGTGCGTACGTACGGACTACCGTCTCCACGACGCGATGAGATTCATTCTCCATGTTAACCATTTAAGAATGATTAAAAAGTATATATAAGAAATAATAATGAAATATATGACATTATAAAGCTACTGGATTTATGTATATATGTATATGTATGTCATCTACTTACTTCCATTCAAGACAATAAGGAAAGGAAAACATCGTTCATGCGTACGTACGGACTACCGTCTCTATGAACGGTGTTTTTTTCATTTCATTTATCTATCTTATATATATATATATACTGAATATATATGATATATAAATCATATTTTATATTCTGGAAGTAAGTAAATCATGATATAAGTAATAATAATGTCAAGAACAACAAGTCAAAACACCTACGATAAAATGAAACGATTTTACCCAAAACGCTTCTTTAACGTGGAATTTACAAAAGAACGGGTAATATAAAGTCATAAGTGAACCATATATGATATCATAACAGTGAATATGATTCTGTAATAAGTCAATGACATTATTTAAATCATTATACAGGAGGTTCGGACACATACGAAGCAAATCGGACCTAAGGTAAGGGAAATATCACAATCTCATTTTTATCCGAGATTGTTTATACATTGGTATCTACTGGGGTGTATTTTATCATCCACATCTATGTTTCCTCAATATGTAATGATATTTCCATCCACCTACAATTGTTTAAATCCAATTTTACCCTTTGGTGAGTTTTTAGTAAAAGATATGAAAGGAATCTTTTGTCGTTTTTCGTACGAGGTACTTTTTGACTTTTTCGACAAAAGTACGAAGAATGTTTTTTTTAACTTATACGGCATGAACGGATTTTTACGGTTTCATAATTCCTCATTTTCAAGAAGCTTCCTCTACAAGATTGCATGATTATTTTCAACAAAAACCCTTATCTTTTAAAATTGCATTGAATTTTGTGAAAAGAAAATGATTTTAAAGAAGAAAGGATATTTTCCTCAAGAATTCATTTCAAGTGTTTTGTCAAAACTATTTTTCATCTAAGATGACATTATTTCATATGTGTATGTTTCAAGTAAAATGCCTCTATGATTTAAATGGTTTCAATTTTCTTATGATGAAATGATATCAGTTGTTTATGGATTATGTTATGATGGAATGATGTTTAAGAATCCCATTTTATTTCATGGGTTATGCTATGATGTATGGTTTATGATTTTGTGGCACACATAAGAATGGTATCATTATGAGATGGGTGGGACCTATATCTCCCTCCAATGCATTGGGTAAAGATTTTATATCTCATGAGATAGACATGGCTGGAATGGTAGGTTATACCGGTTCAGTGAAACAGGACTGAAACGAGGGTTACTCGATTCAGAAAGGGACTTTGTCCACTAAGATAGTCTTGGAAATGAGTCTTGACTAACAAGAAATGATTCTCTATGATTATGTGTGAATGCCACAAAGTTTCATGTTTTAAGTTATGATTATTGTGATTACATTTCACTACCATGATTTATCCCATGTTATGAAATTATGCTCTCTTTTGCAGGTTATGATTTCCAAAATGTTATGTTCTTATGAATACGATGTGATTGATATTTCTTTTGTTTACCCTTACTGAGCATTTGAGCTCACCCTTTTATGTTTTCTTTTCCCCAGGATATAAAGAAAGGTTTTAGGTAAAAAAAAAAGGAAGATCTTTATGGGAGATGTTGAAGATCTTTCACCACGATTAGAAGATTTTATTCCGAGTTTCCAAAGACACTAAACTATTACGATCCTTGTGTGTGTGTTTTTGTTATGTACTAAGTATTCCGCAAAAGTAATGTAATGTCAATGTACGTTAGGTTTCGGGTCTCTACAGTTGGTATCAGAGGAAAGGTTTAGTCAACCTTTGGAAACTAGGATGCGAAAACGTTAGTGAGATCCCTAGAGATATTTCTAAGGTATGTCTAGGGATGTCCCTAAGGATAAGTATACGTATAGGATATGGTCCTAGAACTATGGTAATGATCTTAGAATTTAACCTAAGATGTTAGATATTAAGGGTACTTCCCCTTTACTATGTTGTTTTCCCTAGCATGATTTTTTCCTCTCACACTATTCTTTTTGGGTTTTAGACGATGGCTGGAACCCGAAGGAACCGTATTGATCAATGCAATGGACAATGCAATGATTGCCCTCCTGAACAAACAAATGTTATGGGAGATGGAGTGCAAAATCTTATCGCTATTCTTACACAAGATATGAATCATTCTGGACTTCCAAATGAGCAGAGAAGGGAACAATATTCTATTGAGTCATTCATGAGGCAACATCCACCTTCTTTCAGTGGGACTTCCGATCCACTTGTTGCTGAACAATGGATCAGTACCACTGAAAAGATATTTTCAGTTCTTCAATGTTCTAAACATGATAAAGTCATCTTAGCAGTATATCGTTTGGAAGGTGAAGCTGATCAATGGTGGAATCTTATCAAGAATACGAGGCCAAGAGATGAAATTGAGTCCATGGAATGGGACAAGTTCAAGAACTTGTTTTTCAGTAAGTACTTCCCTCGTATTCTTCGAACAAAGATGGAAAAGGAGTTTCTTGAGCTGAAACAGAAGGATGATGAATCTGTTGGTATATACGAAGCGAATTTTACAAGACTTTCAAGGTATGCATCTGGCATTATCATCCAACCTGAAAGTAAAGTTGATCGATTTTTCAGTGGCTTAAAACCAAGTCTTCGAAGGGCATTAGCTATAAGAGACTTCAGTAGCTATGAAGAAATTGTGCGTTGTGCTATCAAGGTAGAAATGGAAGTTGGTGTTACATATCCATCTCATGGTTTTGACAAGAAACGAAAGATGGAGTTCAAGGAGAAATCTCAGAATAATGGTGAAAAGAAGATGAATGTTTCCTTATGCTCAAAGTGTGGAAAGAAGCATGGTGGAGATTGTCTTAAAGGGACTAGAAAATGTTTTAAGTGTGGAAAAGAAGGTCATCGAGCAGCTGAGTGTCGAAGTAATGGAAAAAGGGTTTCTAATGATGTGAATAAAGAAAACACTGCAGAGAACGCACCACCAACACTTCAATGCTTCAAGTGCAAGGAGATGGGACTTTATGCCAATAAATGCCCTAATCCAAGGGTTAGTGATGATCGACATGAGCAAAAACTTAAGGCAAAGGACAAAGGGAAGTCACATGCGATCACAATTGGCGATGTTGAATATGACAACGATGTGGTGGAATGATTAAGTGTTTATGTAATGGGATTCCAAAATAATGTTGTATCATGGAGTATTGGAATATCTATGTATTGGTCTAATGTGGTATTCAAAGTGATTGAGATATTTTTGGAAATAAGATGATATGCGCATAATGAAGGGAAAACAAGAAAATTAAATGTTTAACAGTATTCATGAGCTCATGATTGATATAAGGACTAAGTGATATCATGGTTTGAGTATATAGAATTTTGAGGATTTTTGTATATGGAAAGTGTTAACTTTTAACTGCATTCAAGTTTTCACTATGGTTCAATGGGTATTCAAGAGAGTACAAGATTAAGGCCTTTGAATGTTTGGAATGTGACCAATAAGATATATCTTATGATATATGGGGATCAATGATGGTATTAAATCTCTGAGAGTGGACGGCAGTATTATGGATAAGCCTAAAGATTGGAATGGATTATGTTAACCATAAGTTAGTATTGTTTATGGATAGAAGTTTTTTTTCGATATTATTGATGGGATGTTATAGTAATATAGTTTTAGAAAAAGGACAACCTGCAGGACGGGCGACAGCCCATCGCGTCGGACAAGGATGTGGGAATCGAACCCACAACCGAAGTGCGACTGGCCTTTATCGCCTACCACTGGCCTACAGGAAGTCCCTGTTTAGTAGAAACTAGTTTTATTATATGACATATGATGTATAAGTCCATTTTAGGAACCATATATGATTAATCTCACTATAGAATGACTTATGTATATTTAATAACTTTTTGCTAACCTTTTGTTAGAGACAGATGGAATGACCCGTCATTCTATCACATGATCTGCTAACACTTCACGAATAACAAATTCAACATCATTTATTTAAGATATGAAATGGAAATTGTTCAAGGCACGAACAAAAGTGAGATTGTACCAAAATAAAGTAAGTATTTATTCTAATTCAAATTCTTCAACTTTAGGGAAATGATCTTGAAAACCAAAAATGTTGTCCTAGTGATCTTATACCTGATGAATCAGTTGGTACCTTATATCATCACAAATCTATGGATTTGTGATTACTGGCTTTTCCATAGCCATGTTCTCTACCACTCTCCATCAGAACATGATGGTTAGATTTCTCTTCTATATCCATATTTTAACCTATGTGGAAACCCAATGATTAGTTAATTTGGGTAATCGTTACATTTCATACTTTAGTTTTTAAAGCCAAGTTTTGGTATTCTTTTTTACGATGTGGGTTTCTATTAAAGAAACTTTCGAATAGTAAACCATTTATAACCCCGACGAATTTCGAGGGCGAAATTCATTTTAAGGGGGGTAGAATGTAACAGCCCGAGATTTTATGAAAAATATTCTTTTTAATATTATTAATGTCTTGTGTTTTATGCTACACCAAAAGGATCTTGCACAACACGCATCCTTGACTTTCCTTGCATTACACGCAATCGCAACCTTCCTCGATAGCATGTGTAGTACGTAATACTGAGTTTCACGAAACAACGATATGCTATTAAAATATTATTAAAACTAGCCGTTATGAATAGTAATAACCACTTTTTAAATTTTAGAAAATTTAGCTCTCAAAATGGACTTTATTTTTGGATTCGGTGTATCGAATTTAGCCTAAGGTGAAATTTTGGTACTTTTCGGATAACTTTCATATTCTGATGAATAGTGAAAATTACTAAATTATAATTAAAAACAACTTTTTTAATCGAAATAATTAATAGTAATAAATTATTAATTTTAGTGGTTTTAAAGTATATTTAGAATATATTTTTACAATTTAATATGATGTTGGTCATTGGATGTAATTTTACATTTAAACCAGACATAATCAAGTGTCAATCTTTTGGTAGATATTGTTTCTTAAAAACACGCTATTTGTTTTAACAGCGGGATTTAATTATAAAATTAATTAATTCAACTTCTATGTTATGAATTTGGTAAAATAGACTTCATTTTTGAATTCGGAATATGAAATATCGCTTAGGATGAAATTTTGGTATTTTTCTGAAAACTTTCAATTTTTGATGAATAGTGAAACCACTAAGTGGTAGGTTAAAAACTGAATTTTTCATAAAACTTAATTTTACCGCTTCTGTGAATGGAATTTCAAAAATCCGAGAGACACGGTTGATGTCAGTAAGTAAAATGGGGTTCAATGAGATGAAAATAATTTTTGGTGAATAGTAACTTTTTACTTTTATTTACCACGGTTAAAAGTAAATAAGGTAATTAAGGGTAAGAATGATATTAATATTACCCTAAAACATGTCCTAATTCTATTGGACAAGTGTATCTCGACCCAAAACAACCTTAGGTGTAAAATATTATCATTTAGGCCCACTTGGATTAGATTAGGACATTTATTTTAATTTAATTCAAAGAAGAGTTAAAAGAGTTAAAATCAAAGTTTATTTACTAAAACATTTTTAATATAGGTTTATACATAAGATAAATTTGATTGTAAATATTCATTAGAAATATAAAAAGATTTCCTACATAATTATATTTTATTTATAATTTTTAGACTTTAAATAAATTAATTTATTTATGACACAACGATGATGCAGTAATTACCCTTTTTAAGGAAATATTAACATAATTGATGTTATAAATGCTCAAATGAATTTAATTTGAGACTTTTTATGAATTAAACTAATTTTATAGGTTACTATGATATATTAGTGTTGCTTTAATCAACTTGTTTCGAACATATAATTCTGTTATGACTTTCAAAAAAATCATATATCAAATAGTGTCAAAATTGACACAAAATAGTTTTTAAATCAAATATTATATTATTAATTGTTATTTTATTCCTAAAAATCTAAGGTTCGGCCAAATGACTTAGATAAGGATATATATATTAATAATAAACAATTTGGGGTTCGTTTGGCATGTTATAGTAAGTGTATTAACCATATAGTGAAAGAAAACAAAAAGACACGGTAAAAGTTAAATTATTTAACTTAGAGTTAAATCTAATTGATAAGGTTAAAATAATACCCTAAACTTGTCTAAATCTTATTGGTTGATAGGATTTCGACCCATACCCACTTTATCTTCGAAATAAGACCCTTTGGAACCATTATAAACCGATTTTGACATTAATATAAAATAATATTTTGAGGTATTCCTAAGGTGCCCCTCTCCTCCCTTATAAAAGGACACCTCCTCCCCCTCCTCCTCACACAAAGTTGAGCACTCAAGCTCGGCCAACCCCTGCCAAAATCTCTTCTCCACTTCCCTAGAAACATCCTAGAGGTTCTGGTCTTCCTCAAAGACCAATTTTAGTTCCCTAAGAGGAGGTCTCAAAGAGGCGCTTCAAAGAAGAGGTAATTACCGTTACCAATTCTTTCATCTTTATTTCTTCTTCCACTTCTTATTCTTAGGTTGTTTAATTATGAAGTAATAAAATCAGTATCACTCATATACTTATATGTTATTTTAAGTTATAAACAACCCTATTTCACCATCTATCCATCCTACGGAAAAAGAAATCACCGCGCGTGCGTACGTACGGAATACCGTCTCCACGCCGTGGTGTAATCCATTTTCCGCCACCACCTTAATAGGATGGGTATAATGGTGTAATGAGTAACTATATATGATTATTATAAAGTGATATTGAAACTGAAATAATATGCATACACTTTAACACAATTCCACGACCATGGGAACGATATCATCGCTCGTGCGTACGTACGGACTACCGTCTCCACGACGCGATGAGATTCATTCTCCATGTTAACCATTTAAGAATGATTAAAAAGTATATATAAGAAATAATAATGAAATATATGACATTATAAAGCTACTGGATTTATGTATATATGTATATGTATGTCATCTACTTACTTCCATTCAAGACAATAAGGAAAGGAAAACAGCGTTCATGCGTACGTACGGACTACCGTCTCT
Organism: Viscum album; assembly: GCA_963277665.1. Lineage (NCBI taxonomy): Eukaryota > Viridiplantae > Streptophyta > Magnoliopsida > Santalales > Viscaceae > Viscum > Viscum album. The sequence goes on from OY728137.1 coordinate 932,726,049, forward strand.
ATGAACGGTGTTTTTTTCATTTCATTTATCTATCTTATATATATATATATACTGAATATATATGATATATAAATCATATTTTATATTCTGGAAGTAAGTAAATCATGATATAAGTAATAATAATGTCAAGAACAACAAGTCAAAACCCCTACGATAAAATGAAACGATTTTACCCAAAACGCTTCTTTAACGTGGAATTTGCAAAAGAACGGGTAATATAAAGTCATAAGTGAACCATATATGATATCATAACAGTGAATATGATTCTGTAATAAGTCAATGACATTATTTAAATCATTATACAGGAGGTTCGGACACATACGAAGCAAATCGGACCTAAGGTAAGGGAAATATCACAATCTCATTTTTATCCGAGATTGTTTATACATTGGTATCTACTGGGGTGTATTTTATCATCCACATCTATGTTTCCTCAATATGTAATGATATTTACATCCACCTACAATTTTTTAAATCCAATTTTACCCTTTGGTGAGTTTTTAGTAAAAGATATGAAAGGAATCTTTTGTCGTTTTTCGTACGAGGTACTTTTTGACTTTTTCGACAAAAGTACGAAGAATGTTTTTTTTAACTTATACGGCATGAACGGATTTTTACGGTTTCATAATGCCTCATTTTCAAGAAGCTTCCTCTACAAGATTGCATGATTATTTTCAACAAAAACCCTTATCTTTTAAAATTGCATTGAATTTTGTGAAAAGAAAATGATTTTAAAGAAGAAAGGATATTTTCCTCAAGAATTCATTTCAAGTGTTTTGTCAAAACTATTTTTCATCTAAGATGACATTATTTCATATGTGTATGTTTCAAGTAAAATTCCTCTATGATTTAAATGGTTTCAATTTTCTTATGATGAAATGATATCAGTTGTTTATGGATTATGTTATGATGGAATGATGTTTAAGAATCCCATTTTATTTCATGGGTTATGCTATGATGTATGGTTTATGATTTTGTGGCACACATAAGAATGGTATCATTATGAGATGGGTGGGACCTATATCTCCCTCCAATGCATTGGGTAAAGATTTTATATCTCATGAGATAGACATGGATGGAATGGTAGGTTATACCGGTTCAGTGAAACAGGACTGAAACGAGGGTTACTCGATTCAGAAAGGGACTTTGTCCACTAAGATAGTCTTGGCAATGAGTCTTGACTAACAAGAAATGATTCTCTATGATTATGTGTGAATGCCAAAAAGTTTCATGTTTTAAGTTATTATTATTGTGATTACATTTCACTACCATGATTTATCCCATGTTATGAAATTATGCTCTCTTTTGCAGGTTATGATTTCCAAAATGTTATGTTCTTATGAATACGATGTGATTGATATTTCTTTTGTTTACCCTTACTGAGCATTTGAGCTCACCCTTTTATGTTTTCTTTTCCCCAGGATATAAAGAAAGGTTTTAGGTAAAAAAAAAGGAAGATCTTTATGGGAGATGTTGAAGATCTTTCACCACGATTAGAAGATTTTATTCCGAGTTTCCAAAGACACTAAACTATTACGATCCTTGTGTGTGTGTTTTTGTTATGTACTAAGTATTCCACAAAAGTAATGTAATGTCAATGTACGTTAGGTTTCGGGTCTCTACAAATTATTTTCATATCAACATAAAATTTTATTGGTATTTATTTTAAATTTCATTGTACACTTTTCATAATGATTTTCATCGAACCACTTATGATGATTATATTATTATATTTTAATCTTTTTATTTTGATATAATTCACAATGATTATATAAAAATATCATATTCACCTCAGTAATTCTATATATATATATATATATATTTACTCTAGGAAATAAAATAATTATTTTAATAAATATTCAAATTCACTTCATATAAAAAAATAATTTTCTTTCTTGGGTTTTATAGCATATTTAAGGCCAATAACATGAACATCAAATTCAAAATTTTCATTCAATTGGCTGGATGATGTTACACTTATGTTGAATTATTTTCTACTAACATATTTGAAGTAATGTTTTTATATTTATGCGATCTTTAACTATTGGTTGATTTATTCGACAAAATTTACCATAAAAAATCAAAAAATTATAACGCAACTTGACAAATAACTCCCATTATGATATATTTACTCAAAAAATTGTTAGGGTAAAATCTTTATAGAAAATATTGTGTGTCTTAATTATAAAAAGATGAAAATAAACATTGATTATATTGATACAATTGATGGTTATCATTGAATGTAGTTAAATAATGGTCTCAGTGGTGAAGGCCAAACAAATATGATTCTCAGAGTAAATAATCAACGAATAGTCATCATACTTTAGGGGGGGTGTAAAAATAAATTTCTTCAAAACATAATAATAACCAATTAATTTGTAAAATACCACACAATAATGGTATATATCAAAAAATTATACTACATATACAAGGGATAAAAAATAATTTTAATAAAATAGAAACGAATTGTATTTGTTTTATTCTTTATAATTTCATATTCATAATGATTTTGAAAACTTTTTACAATATAGTTACAAGAGAAAAGAAGAAAATTTAACAATATTGTTGGTTAGAAAGAACCTCCGGACCCTTTACACCATAGTTTCTTCCTCTATGATTTTTCAAACATCTATTGGTTGTATAGAAACCATACTTTACTCCATCACCCTTTCTATTGTCCAACCACAACACCTTCTATTCCGTTATCCCATTTTCCTATGACACTTCTACATTTGAGTCTCTTAATTTTAGAGTTTTTTTTATATTACAGATATTGGTAGGTAATTTTATGTACTTTACTTGAAATATAGTATATGAAGTCTAATGTGGCTCTTATGATGACACTCTCTATAAGAGTATATGTAAAACCACTAAATCAATAGTATAATGGGTTGGAAATGAATCCTATGTAGGATAAACAATTATCTTGTTACTCTACACTTATACATTGTGAAAAGTAACCCTTGAAGAGGATTTTAAATCAAGAGAGTAGAAAAAGGTCTTTATTATTACACACTATAAAATAACCCTTTATGTTTTTTGAATAATTATGAGGAATCTAAATCTTTGAGAGGGATTATAGTTCTTAGGAGTTAATAGAATTAATTATCATGAAATTTAATTTAATTCCATCCAATAGAGACTCCATTTTATAAGAATTGTAGTTACCCTAAAGATACGATATGCTACCCCTTGGAATTGAAAAGAAACCTATTCAAGAAATCCATATCTTATTTGGATTAATATTATATTTTAGATCACATCTAATTGAATAATTTTCCTAGATTACATTCTCTTGAAAATAACATGTTGGTTAGATCATTCCTAATATGATCAATGGTCCAAATCATACCTGTTTGGGGAACCTGATCTACCCACTTTGCATGATATTTCAAGCCTCAACCAAATTGGTATAACCTACTAATCCATCAAGAAAAATAAAATAACCTCTATGCATCTCCAAATGTGTGTAGAAAAAAATGAACCATCAAAATACCAATTTTTTGGATTGTGTGAGTGTGCACATGTATAGTGTGGAGTACCACTCCCACAATATTTTTCCTTCACATTAAATAACAATAAATGTGTTCCACCTTATAATATAGAACAATATACACCCCATTTCCTATGTGGTATTCCAAAATTATTCTCCATTTAAAAATAAAAATTGAAACACATTTTTAATTGTTATAGAAAAATAAAAACCCCAACAATACCCCCATAATTTAAATAAAATAAATCAAAAATATCTTTTGAAAATCAAAAATCATACTCTCTTCGAAATAAATTTCATAAAAAATGTATATATTGATTCAAACAATTATATAATAGATAGAAATAAAATCTTAGTAGAGAAATACTTTGAAACTAACTTGAACATGTAACTCTTATTATTAATTCGGAATATCCTATACAAGTCCCTTCAAATTTATTATTTATTCATCTAATCCTAGACAACATTATGGCTATGTGTTAGTTATATTTTCCTGAATGTTTTAGGTTTTCATCATTTGAACATACCAGTAGAAGAAAAAAAAATTTTATGACCAATATATCAATGACAATATCAACATGTATATGTAAATAAAGGATATAAAAATATGTATACATGGATATCCAACGCAGTAGAATCCATATCAATCAACTTTTCATGATCAACAAAAGTATATCAATATATTAAATCCTCCTACCTCAATGTATGGTATATTATCCAAAGGATCCTCATTCGTAATGAGGGGATCTAAAATAAATCAAATTCATTCTAGCACCATCACTATAATGAAAACAGTATATTTTCACGAAGATATATATAGAAATATTTTTATGAAAATAATTATCATATCAAAATTATTAATTGTACCTACCTAATAGAACCCATTTTCTTTATATAGGATATACCTGATGCTCTTTATTGAATAATGTCAACATGTAAGACATCACATATATTACTTGCTATGGGTTAAAATTAATTGAAGTCACTCAATGTGTATAAAATCCACATTTAATCCATTATTAATGGATTATAACTGACAAATAACATGTGAGGATGATTCCATGGAAATTCCAACCAAATGAGTAGACTATGTTGGGAGTAACATAGAATTTGGTTGAATTATAGGTAACTAGGTTATGTTGGAAACAATGTATGCTTGAGCTTGATCTTAAGGATATATTTACACCAATGCATCATTATGTAATATTCATCATATGAATATAATTTTAGTATACATATAAAAATATCACTTTTCTCTAAAATTTGTATTTATTTTATACCACACCTAATTACATTTTGTGAATCCATACACAACTCTCTTTGGATATTGGTTAATAAAAATATCTTCATTTTAAAAGAAACACTTTCTAAAAAATGTTATCCTTATCCAGAGGTCTAACTATGTGACCCTTTAGACCATATTAGTGTTTTAAAAAATATGAAATCTATATTTCATATATGTAAGAATAGTGTGGTCTTTAAAAAATAATCTATGTTACTTCGGATACTAAAGGGCATGGTGTGATCTCCATCATACATACTCATATAATTGTATGTAGAATCCACAAAAAGATTTATCAAATACATCATATATAAAACTATTTGATCCATTTTTACCTGACATTGAGAATCCACTAAACATGGATGATATAAATCTATTATAGTCTATCTAATATTCAATCAATTCTCCAAAGATAATGAACAAGTAGGTGAATACGTTACATTTTATTTATCAAACAGATGATCTACTCATATTTTGCTCATATAAGTAGCTAATAACATAATATATGACTTAAATAAGCATGTCAATGAATTTAATTCATCTAACAAAATCAATGGTAATATGAATTTATTCATCATATATGTAGACAATCATCATCTTGGTTTTTATCTAATCGATTACATGATTAAATACATACCTAACCATGCCCTAGTTAGAAAATTCACTATTTAATTTTGTAATAAAGGAATCAATGCATGAAATATCTCATGATAGATATCTCACAATACTCAAGCAATAAGTATTTATAAAAGTCATAAACCCTTAAGTATGTCGATTACTATATAGAATTTTATAAGATATATTTAGTAGGATAATTGAAGCAACTTGTCTCTATTTAACACCTCATGAATATATTCTTCATATCTATTGTAAAAGCTTTTTCATTGAGTTCAAGATTCTATACATGATAATATTTTCATGTCATTACTTTCCATACCACAATATAATGATCATCGAGTATGTATAACACAATTTTTTACTTTGAGGGGATATCATTACTTGATTATTCATGTAAATAAAATCACAACACTCATGAATGAATGAGACATACATATTTCAATATTAATAAAATCATGATACATTATATATCCATTACATTAACATATCTATTATAAAGTACCTAGAGACCTAACCTGACCCTCACGTTATTGTAATGATAATGGATTCATTAGTGGATATGCTACATCGTCCATCGTAGCCACCATATGGATCCTTATATCACCCCTATCAGTGATCTCCCTTATGATAAAATTTCTAAAAATGATGTTTTGGTCATTTTGGGAGAAACAATTTCAGTTGTATGAGATATATGTCCACCATTGTCACTGTAAATATGAATTTCTCCTAGAATAATATGAACCACTTCTAGTTCATAAATGAACTTACTAATCTAAGAAACTTCCTTTATATAATATGATACAACAATGTACTCTACTTCTATTACCAAGTCCTCAATAGTGTCATTTTTTCAATTATTATAACTAATATATTCACTATTTATGAAAAATATGAAACTAATTTAATATTTCATATACTTTCTCATAGATTAGAAACTATATTATGTATAACATTTTACATAGAACAAATCATCTTCTCCAAAGACAAGGATCATATCTTTAGTCTTTATCAAGTACTTAGTAATGTTTATTACAAAAATCCTATGACTCTCACAAGGATTTTATTAGTATCAACCTATAATTATAATAGTTTATATGATATGAGTTCAGGTACACAATAGGGAACATATGATACAACCATTTATGGATATATAAGGATTTATATCCATCATTTTTTACTCTTTATAAGGATCCCAGATCATTCTAAGATCCATAAAATGAAAAATTAGTAAATTACCTATCTTTGAGTTCTCTATGATGAACTAATTTATTAATTTTACAATATATATGCGTTGAATAATTCCAAACTACCTCTTTGATCCACATTTATAGATCCTCATACTCATTATCATAGTTTCTTTACTTGTTTCTTTTATCGAGAATCATTTACCCAAGAAAATATTTATTGAGTAAAGTATTGTGATGTTATTTTCAATAATCAGTATATCATTCACATAAAATATTAATGAAACTAGAATTATCCCATATATCCACCTATATAAATTATATTCATCTATGTTATTGATGAAATCATTATATTTAATTGAATTATCAAATTGGATATCCCAACTATGAGAAGCGTACTTTAGTCTATAAATGTGCTATTGTAGATTCCATACATTTATTGGATCATTTGGAAACTTAAAAACCTTAGTTTGTATCATATAAACATCCTCCACTAATTTTACATTAAAGAATTTGGTTTCAATATCTATCTAATATATCAAATAATCATTTTGAACTTATATGTCAAAACAATATTAATGGACACTAACATAAATATATTTGAAAGTGTTTCTTTATAGTCAATAACATATATTTTTATATATTTTTTTTCACCACATGATATTTATATAATGAAACTCTTCCAACCATGTGAGTTCTTTTATGGAAAACTCATTTTCACCATATTAGTTATACCACTTCTGGTGCACCCAAAAATTTCCAAACATGGATACTTTATATATATTCAATTCTGGATTCCATATCTTTTTTACCATTATATGGAGTCAAAACATTAAATGGACTCACAATAATTAGTAGTTTCATCTCATATTAATGTTACTTCATCATCACAAGCCATGAAAAATCCATCTCTCAAGGGTTCAGGATGAATCTCAGTAGACCTTTGAAGAATTTGTTTAACTTGAGTCAGTTATTCGATAACACTTTATGAAACTGGCGTAACCTCCATCTCACGAACATATCCTATTTATTGGTCTTAAATTTCTCCATATTAATGTTTCTTTATACATAAACCTTGAAATATATATCTCTTCTCAAAGAAAGATTCTTATAAGAACACAAGCACGTTATGTTCAATTGGTTTATTGAAATAATATCTCATAGTTTCCTTGGGATAAACAATAAATAAGAATTTATCAAACTAAGGGACAAATTTATTAGAATTGAATCATCATGTGAGAGATTCACAACCCCAAATACTCATAAGAGACATTTTGGTATGCTTCCTAGTATACATCTAATATAAATCTTTTAAGATTTCATTAAACGGAATGTTTTTTCAACGGAATTCCACTGTTTCTAGAGAATAAATCCAAAATAAAACATTAAGGTCATATAAACTCATCATCAACAAAATAATTTTTAGTAATGTTTAATTACTACTCTTAGACATACCATTACTTTATGGTTTTCTATGAGTATGGAGTCGTAAAATATTTCAAAAAAAATCTCAGATTACTAATGAATTCATAGATTAAGCATTCACTATCATTATTTGGATAGATAATTTTAATTCTCTTAACTAATTGTTTTTTTAATTAATTATAAAACACTTTAACCTTTTCAAGAGTTTCATACTTGTGTTTCAACAGAAACAAATAACTATATTGACTAAACTCATTAATAAAGTTAAGAAAGTTCCTATAACCTCCAATTTCTTATATTCTCATTATGTCGCATATATAAATATGTATAAGATCAAATAATACACTATAAATTTGAAATTTTATAAGGAAATTATTATTTCTAATTTTTCCAAATAAACTAGATTCTGTTGTAAAAAATTATTCATAATTAAATGACTCTAATAATCTGTATCTGTAGAGACTTTGAATGCATTTCATATTTATATTTCTAAGGTAAAAATTCCAATGGTATGTGGGAGTAAAATCAACTATTATATTATTATTTTGAATGTTATAAATATAATTATCCATATATATATATAATGTATAAAATGTTCACCATTTTTCTAATTTCATAAATAATTTTATTGTCATATATTGAACAACTCTAGTTATTGATAATGAATAAAAATCATTTGTTTTCAAGTAAGATAAAAAATTTACTTGATTTAGGTTGGTAACATAATAATAGTTCTTAAACTGTAGTATTAATTCACCTAGTAAAGGAAGATCATATGTTCCCACCACTAATGCAGAAACTATTACTCCATTACTAAGATAAATATATATTTCAACCTTTATCAATTCACTTATATAACTGATTCTATGTTTGTTAGAAGAAATTTTTGATGTACTCCTGAGGTCTAATAACCATGAGTTAGATTTGGTAGGGTTGATTTATATAAAAATGACATTTAGAAGATCAGGATTCTTCTTTATAAGAACAATTCTAAATCTTAGATACCAACATATTACTAATTTGGAGGATGCACCCATATGTGATCTTAATATGACTATCATGAAGTATTTCATAATCCAAAATATAGACATATTAGTGGGTGAGTGTTGTTTTTTATATCAATTTCTGAAATATTTTTAATGAAATTACCCCACTACTATAATTACTTCAAAATTCATGTCCTTTTAGTGAGATAAGATCCATAGCTCACAATTTAATGAGTTTACTTTAGCATTTATCTCACCACATAGTTATTTTTCTTTGGAATCATCACAATCATAAGAGTTATAGTTCTTGGATAGTTAATAAGATTACTCTTTATCTATATCTTTCACATGGATATACTCAACTTTATTCCCCACAATATCCTAATCACTAGAGTTTCCCAACTAAGAGTAACCCAAATAAAACTCCAATTAAAGAACCCAACTATTAGGGTAACCCCATTACTTTCTCTTATTTGAAAAACTAATCTTGGGGCATTGATTTTTTGAATGAACCAACTTTGTTGGGTGATTTATTTTTTGAAAAGTTTCACTTTGGAAGGAATGTCACACATAATATTTAAGAGGATATTAATTTTTTTGTGAATTATTATAGAAATTTAGTTTTTAGAAACTCTATTCCACCTATTAGATTAATGTGTTCACACCAAATAATTGTATAACCAGTTACACCACCCATTTTTTATGTGACCCACCAAAATATAGAATCCAAACATATTTTTACAAATCTATATAAATCTATGGAATAAGGTAAAAAAATATTTTCACGTAAAGTATGAAGTTATATAATATTTATAATCTCTATGTGAGTACATCCAGAGCCATAGATAGCCAATGGTTACCATTATAGAATAAAGTGTAGGCTACGAGTCCAGTGGTAAGTACAAAAAAAGACCTCCACCCCAGGATATATTACTAAAAATAGATTCATATTAATTATATATCTAAAATATAATATTAAAAAACTATTCAAAATATCAAAATTTATACTAATAACACGAATTGAAAATTTTTTCATGCTAAGTTAATACTAAATCAGATATAGTGCCTACTGCCATGAAATTCAAGGAATTGTACTGTACTCCAAACCCGTATTATAGATCCAGTTCAAAAAATACATTCTTTAAACACTAGATTTTATAAAACGTGAGATGGACCAAGAAAAATTAAATGTATTCCCATAAATTATATAATATATTTCATTATAATCAAGTAATCCTAGAACATATTGGTTTTAGTGTCTTTAGATTAGATACAAAAAATATTATTCCTTATAATAACTTTATCATATCCAAAAAAATATACCTATACGGCTTAAATTTAATCATAGTACTATATATAATACCTTGGTAAAAAGGATAACATATGAAGGGGTAAGATACAACTCTCATTAGGCTAAAATCATTTCAATGTGTTATAAAGGGTTATATCATAAGCATGTGATAAATCATGATCTGGGAAAAAATATCTAATAAAATGGAAGATGGAACAATAAGAGCTATATATAATTCCTTATATAAGGGAATATATGTAGCAACCTAGTTACTTATATAATAAATTATTTATATGTTTATTAATATTTATAAATTAGGTTGTTATATTATTGGAATATTATGTAATTTTTCTAAAACAAAAACAAAATTGTTTTATTAAACTATATTCTTATAATGTTTTGTTCAAAATTATAATATTCATATTATAGATTTTAAATTTTAAAAAATGAAGTTCTTTTTAATTCATCATTTCAAAATTATTCTAGGATTTTTTTTATATTTTTATAAAACAATTGATTTTCAATGAATAGTGAACATTGATAATTTTTCAAATATAATCATTTATTTTAATTAAATAATGTAATTTAGAGTTCCTATTATATTTTTAATTTTCAATTGAAGTTACATATGGTTTATTTTATTGATAATAATATAATTAAATCATTTTTAATAATAAATTTTCATTATTTTTGGTAAAAGTTTATTTTTATTCTTCAAAAAACATTTCTTTGAAAATTCAATAATCTAAATAATGTTTCTCAATTTTTATTAATTAAGTAAACCCACATTTAGTAATTATTTAAATGATATATATATCATATATATATTAATATGAATTTTAATTCATATAAAATTGATTATTAGTCATTGAGTTAATATAAAATCATATTATGCCTGAAAATACATTTATTGAAAAACTAATTTTTAATCGCAACCGCATGTTTGAATTTAAATTAAATTATTCCAATTATGTGAGTTTAATTTTTTAAAATGGATTCCATATTTGGAATAATAATAATTAAGATTAGCTAAAAAGTTTAACATTATTTTTTGATCATAATTAACAGTAAAAATAGTGCAAATATGTTACTATAGTTATTGGTAAACTAGTTTTACAAAGGGTTCAACTAAATAAATAAGGATTATGATAAATTAAAAACTTTTCAAATTTCAATTTTCTTTCCATATTTAAACCATATATTATCTATTTTTGAGAAATTTCCCATTTTGGATCCACAGGCTATGATTATATCCTACATAATAATTTACGTAAAAAGATGAAAAAAGATCCTTCTTTTTTTCAATATATATAATACATTGTAATAAGGAAAAAATTTCATATGTTGGGTTGTAAAAATTAATTTTAAAAATAAATTATTTTTTATCAAGTCAATTTATTTCATTTTTTGATGAAATAATTACCTTATGAGCTTGAAAAATGATAAACCAATTATTATTTAATGAATATAAAAACAAAATAAATGAATTTTAAAATAATAAAAGTATTATTAGTTGAATGAATTATTTTTCCCATGAATTTTTAAGAAAATTATAAATTTTTTCATAGGTTCTAATGTAATAGATTATAAATCCATCCTTTTTCTTGATGTTTTTAAATTCAAATTAAACGAATAGTGTCAAATTTATTATTAATGATCTTTTGAAAAAAAAATATTTTAATAAATGATTTAAAATTTATAAAAAATCCTATATTTATCAAAAAATTTAGGATATGGTTTAAAATTTATACCATGGTCCAATTATTTTCCAATTTCATTGTATAGTTAATATCTTATCCCTAAAGATAAAAAAACTAGTTACTATAGGTGAAAAATAAAATGATAAAAGTGAGTAAACTTAGTGGTTAAGGAATTATATATTGAAAAAATGTTCATTTTTTGTGTGTGGAGGTTTGAATAAAATATACGTTCCATATAATCCATTTTTTAAAATTTTTTAGGCACATGGTTTGAAAGTGACTTCCCTTTATTGAATATTTTTGGCTACATACAAAAATGCCACTCATTCTCACATATAAAAGTGAACCTCCTATCACAATTTGTTGACACTTCGAAAGAATTTTAGTTAAGATAATATCTGAAATAATACATTCGTTAAATTCCTCCCCATGTTACCAGTTCTTTTTTTATCATAAAACCAACCAAGGAATTATTTTGGTGTAAACCATTAGAGGTTTTCCGAAGAAGAGGTAAAGTTCGTAACCAAACATTTTTATTTTATTATTATTTTTGAAATATTAAAATATTCTCCAACCATGATAAGATAATGAAAATAATTTATCCCAAATACTATTTTGTTATTATGTTAAGGAAATTATCTATATCGATATCCTTTTCCCTGAAATGGGGAATGTAATCACTTTTTATGCAAACATACAGACTACCACCATGAAAAACGATGTGGTTTGTTTTATATCATTACCTATTATAGATAGTTGTAATGAAGGATTTAATTTATATATATGATACTAATAAAATATTTATTATTATTAAAATATAATATATTATTTAATTTAAGACCTTTTTCTCATTGAAAAATGATAATGTCGTTCATGTTTACATATGGACTACCACCTCCATGAAGTGATGTGATTAATTTTTCATCACTACATCATTGAGATGATAAATATAAGTATAAATAAGTAAATAAGATGTTATTTATGATATTATGATCATTTTGTAATTACAAAATAAAATTATTTTTTATTTCTATGATGTTGGTTGAAAACTTAAAACTTTACCCATACATACATATGACCTACCATCTCTATTATTGTAACTTAGTAAATTTTTCACAACCATATATAATTATGGATTTTAATAGTATAATTTATGAAAAAATATTTTAACTATTTCATGATTATTATTCCAAAGATGAGCAAATAATGACTTTTTTTAGCATAGTCAACCTACTGAATTAATTTTGGACATATGAGACAAATATCATCAAAACCCACAACAAGAAATTAAATGATTATGTAATTCTATATAACATAGTAAAAAATGAAATAAAAGTAAGAATAAACATTAAAAAGGATCATAAACTGGTAAATAATTAACATTCATTTATTATTTAGGAAGATAAGAAACAAACATGGAAGGTATGGAAAAAAGGTAAGGGTGATTTTTTTAAAAATCATCTTTTAAATTTTACCTTAAATATCATTTTCTTCCACATAAATATTTTTTAAAATTATTTTATTTAATTTTTTATATGGGCTTAAAAAAATTATAAATGTAATTTTTATGTATCCTTTGACTTTATTTTCATGATTTTAAAAAATAATACCTTTTACATATTTTTTAACCTCGTTTACAAAATATTAAAGGAATTTTATATTTTAATTTATATGATGACAATGGATTTACCTACCACCATAACCATTATTTTATTTTTGGGTTCCTTTATTAGCATCCATTTTTTTTAAAGAAAACATCTTTTCCCTTTATTATGGAAATTTTTTGATATTTTTCTAATGGATGTGATATTTTTATATATTGAAATATTTTCTTTTGGGTGAAAATAGTATTTTTAGGAGTATAATGTTGGAAATTAAGATCTTTCTTGTGTTATGATTATTTTATGGTTCATGTGGATTATTATAATAATTGGTGGTTTTATAATAAACCTAGGATGGATGGTTCCATTCTAAACCAAGGAATGGTTGTTATGTTGTTAACCAATTACGAGTAGTTCCAATATAAACCAAGAATAGGTGGTTATGTTATTAACCAAATATGTGTGGTTCTATGATAACCCAAGGATGGGTGGGTCCGTGATAGCCCTCTAATGCATTGGCCATTGAAGTCAACCATACGGTTATTCCATTTTTAAAAGTGATATAGATTATGATGTCCCAATTATGTTATTTGTTTTATCAATTCTTGATAATGGTTTTTATGTGAGTATTATTATTTCACATGGTAATATTATAATCTTATGTTTAAAGGAATTTTATAATGTTTTAAGGGTGAAAAGTATAACTCTGTAAAAACAATATCTTGATTTTTACATGATTTCAAAGAAATATCTATTTGTTTTTTTAATTTAAAATATAATATCATTTTTTTATTAAAATATTATGGTAGAGAATGTGATTTATTAGGTAATAAAATGTTTATTTAAATCCAAAATTTTATATAAAAGGGTAATTTTTAATAGTTTTCATGGAGAACAAGTTTATTTATTTCTTCTTTTATGTATATTACTAAACTTTTTGGTCTAACACCATGTTTTAAAAAATTCATATGGTTTAAGGATGTGTACGAATAAATTAAAAGTCAAATTGAATGTTTTTATGATTTTTCAGGAAAATAAAAATGTTAATATTTTAAAAAGTTTTATTGTGGAAAAAACGTTCATTGATTCGATGTTTCAACTTTGTTAAATTAGGTTTTTTATGTATTAGTTATGAACTAATAATTTAAAACTATAATACTAAAAGGACCCTGAAAATGAATTATAGTGAATTCACAACTAAAACTCTAGATTATGTTATGTTTAAGACAAGGTTTGAATATTTTTTATCAAATGAATAGTTTAGATATTTTAAGAGATCAAGATATTGTTATCGATATACATTTTAAATATTTTACTTTATGAATAATTTTAAATGATATAGTATTTGGAGATTACCATGTTCCTTCATCTAAAATGTTTTTTTAGAATAGTTTTACACATAGAAAACCGGTAAGCTATAGCAGGACATCAACAAGTGTTTAATATCCTTCCAAATCAGTAAATCAGAATGGTTAGAGTTGAAATAGATCAATTTTTTTCAATGATGGATCAATTGGTTAAAGCTATAAATGGAGGTAGTATCTATTTTATGGAGAAACCTAATTTACAATATAGGAACATGTCTATAGTTGATCATTTCAAGATATAATGTGCTTTATCATGTAGTGGATATTCTGACCCAATGGAAGAAGAGGGATGAATTTAAGCACTTGAAAATATTTTCAATGTCATGTGTTTTTCAGATCATTAAAAAGGTAATTATTTAATTCTACCATTTTGAAGGTGAATGCAACCAATTATGGTCAATGGTTAAGATTATCAAAGCTAGGGAACAGATTTATGCATTATAAAGGGATGGGTTTATATATATTTTTTATTGAAAATACTTTACTAAGGATGTTTGACTTATATTGTAGATGAAATTATTAGAATTGAGATTAAAAGGGGAAATATTTAGTGGCCACTTACAAAAAAAATCACCCAATTGTCAATGTATATACCAAATTTTATTCAAGATCATGACAGTATGGTTAGTTGGTTTTATTTATGGTTGAAACCAAGATATTAAATGGAATTACCTTCCATTAAATTCATAAGAGTTGAATTTTTTTTAAACATGATGAGATGGTATAGATGGGGTTTTCTGATTAACATGTATTCTATGATGACAAATATAAGACAAGGCCTATATGGATAAAAATGGGGAATACTTTATCAAATAAATATAGAGGTATGAAAATAATGTTCTTATCTTATGAAAAGTGTGGAAAAAAACCCTAGGGAACGACTTACGAAATCATGGAAATGCTTATAGAGTGGAATGTTCGGGATTATGGATCAAGACTGTAAGGAAAACGATCAAAGAAATAAAGGAAATCTGATGGTAAGAATATGAAATTTCAATGTGATGTGACATTATTAAAACTCAAGTATGAATTTAGACACTAAGAGTGAAAATCATCAATATAAAAAGTAAAAGGGCATGGAAAAATATTTCACTACTAGTAATGTTGATGTTGGGCTATCAAATAAAGTGGTCATAGTTATGTTACTAGTTTATTCAAATTATACAAATACCCTTTTTGACTCTGGATCTTCACGTTCCTTCTTTATGATAAATTTTCAACTAAAACAGAAATATTAGCACATTAAAGAAAGATATATATTTTTCTTGAAAACATCCATATGGAGATATTAAATCAACCATGATTTATAAAAATCCTCCAATTGATGTTAGTGGGAAAGTGTTTCATACAAATATTATTGAACTTTCCATGTTAGAGTTTTATATTATAATATGTATAGATTGGATTTTAATTTATCATGTTCAGATAGACTATAGAGACAATAAAGTTTTGTTAAATGATTTCAAACCTTTGATAACTTACCAGGATACTGATATAATTATTAGTTAATAAATTGAAAGTTACATATGTCATGTTTTTAAAAAGAAAGAAAATATTTAAATTAGTAATATCTCTATATTAAATGAATATGTGGAGGTATTTCTTGATGATTTTCCAGGTGTTATTCCTTATTTAGAGGTTCGTTTTACTTTTTAATTAGTACCTGATTACAACAAAATTAAAAAAACCCCTTATCAAATTAATCATTTATGACTTTTGGAATTGAAAAAGTATTTAGAAGATTTTTTATATAATTTTTCCACTCATCCTATCACATCACTATAGAGTGATAAAAGTTTATTTGTTTAAAATAATGATGTTTCAATGAGACTTTCATTTATTTTAGAGCCTCGAATAACATCGCTGTTAAGAAAATGTTCCATTTACCACATATTGATGATTTTTTGGCCAAATCCATAGAGAATTTTAATTTTCAAAGATTAATATTAGGTTTGGGTACCATCAGTTAAATTTGAAGAAGGAAGGTATTTTGAAAGCATCATTTTATATCAGATATGGGATTTATGAGTTTATCGTTATTACCTTTGAGTGATCTAATTCACCATCTATACTCATATTAATGGAGTTGTCCATGAGTTATTGGATATATTTTTGGTTGTATTTATAGATGATATTTTGGTATATTCTTAAATTTAATATGAGATTGAAAGGCACATAAGTATTGTTTTTAACCCATAAGGAAAAAAACTATATGAAATATTTATTAAGTGTGAAATTTGGTTGAAATAAATGTCTTTCTATGGAAAATTTTTTTCCAAAGAAAGTATAAATGTTGACCCTACTAGAAAAAGTTTTTAAAGAATGGAAAAGCCCTAAAAAGTTCAAAGAGATTATTTATTTTTCTTGGATTAGTAGGTTTCTATTAGTGGTTTGTTGAAAAAATTTATTTTTCATCTAGCCCAATACTATGTTAACTAGAAAATAATTTAATTTTATATGGATAATAAAATGGGATTATCTTTTAGGAACTAGAAATAGAGTCAATGAATTCTCTAGTCTTTCAACCGGCCCTCCAAAAAATGGTGAGTTTTTCATTTACAATGAATATTCATTAAAGGGACATGGTTGTTCTCAAATTCATAATAATTGGGTAATTTAATATATTTTATGACAACTAAAAACTAATAAGTTAAAATATCCTACACATGACATGGGATTAATTACTATGGTTTCTTCTTAAAAAATTAAATGCATCATTTATGTAAGGTCCCGATTCCGGAAGCCACCCAGAGGCGCCCCGTACCCGGTTGGTCACATGGCCACAAGTTCATTTCCCTAAATGCTAGAGGATTCCAACAAGTAGTGAGGGCCTTGGGTGTGATTGTGGGGAAACTATGCCCTCATTGGCATAGTACACAACAAAATTAAACGAAACATGCAATAGCGGAAGAAGTAAATATCCAACAACAATAAACAATGAAAGACTAAAATAATAAACAACTTGATCACATATGTATATATGAAATGATGCATGATACATATCTAGGAAAGCATCCAAACTGGTCACAATGATAGAAATACAAACAATTCCAAAACTAGTATAAAAGAAAATATAAACAGATCCATAGCATCCCAAGCTTAAGGTTGGTCCCATGCTCTTCTACTCCAAAGAAATCAGGTACCCGAAGTCGAAGGGCGCTTTCCCTTGTCTATACCTGCAACAAAATTGTCTGTTTGGGCTCAAAAGCCTGACCCAAACAGGGTGTGAGACTAAATCCTAGTAGGAAACCACCCGAAGATCTGTGCCTAACAGTTAGTGAGCATATGGCAGGTAGTAGTACAGTAAGTTGTAAACAGTAACAGTAAACAGCAGACGGTAATCAGCAAGAAGTAACAGGATGATATACAATAGTAAAAAATCCACAGAACAATAAGAAGTTGTGAAGAAAATAGCTAACCACAATAGAAACCCCTCCCAGAAGTACTCATAGCCAACCCCTTTGGTCCTATCCAAGAAGTACCAACAACCCTCTGGGAAGTACACTCATCCTAACCCCTCTGGTTTGGTCATACGAAAATTATAAGACTCTCTGGGGAAGCTCGCTCTGTCAATTCCCATTATAGTATAGGGTAGTCAAGGACTCTATGAGGAAGATCACGCGGTCTAACCCTCTTATAGCCCCACTGTCTAGAAACTCCTTGAGGAAGCGCACTCGGTCAATTCCTCCTATAGTTTCAGGTCAATCACAGACTCTCTGAGGATGCTCACTCGGTCAATTACTCCTCTAGCCTTGAATGGATTAAGGAAATTCAAACAAGTAAAGACTCTATGAGGAATATCACTCTGTCTACCCTCCTCTAGTCTATAATATGCAAGACTCTTTGGGAAGCTCACTCGGTCTATCCATTATAGTCTATAATGTCCAAGACTCTCTGGGAAGACGACTCGGTCTATCCCTTATAGTTTATAGCACCAGGTTCTCACGGTCTCGTGCCAGTTAGTGTATAATAGTGATATAAGGCCAAACCACACCTATAGAGCTACTTGGCTAACCAGTCTACAAAAAAACAAGCATGTCAAGAATATCACTCCATCCTACGGTCACAAGGCATGTAAAACAGGTATAACGGCCAAAGGCTAACAAGACCCAAAGGTCGTAAACAGAACAAGTCATGGGAAAAACATCCAAGAACATCAATCATTCTCAAACATGATCAACCTGCCTCTACGTAATCAAAAAATCAAGGCAGGAACAACAACCAGGGAAAAACGGTAAACTCGCAATACCTCGTTCATGGGTATTGGAGGAATTTGCACATAAAACTCAAAGATCTCAAAAGGTAAGTCAAAAACCACCTACCTTGATGCTAGGATATCAATATACTTGAACTAAATGGATTTATTCTCCTTAGAACGTCATAGATCTATGAAAACACACAAAACGTTCGACCCACAATATCTTGAGAAAGAGGGAAAATCATGGAATGAAACTCCAGAAGAAGGAATAGCTCACCGATGTGGTTCCAACAAAATTGATGGTGGTCGATTCAGCATAAAGATGAAGTCTCAGGGGCTCGAAGTATGTTCACGGCCGTACGGATGCTCTCGGTTGAAGAACCTTGAGAAGAAGATGATTTTGTCACTTAGGAAAGACCCCAGTCCATTTAATGAAAAAGAAGAAAGTACACGGTGTGTACATATGGAGTACACGACGTGTAATAGGCCTTTCCCTACTCTGTTTTAAGTGGCCTCCACATTTCCCCTACACACCGTGTGTGTGGCCCAGACACTGCCAACACACGACATTACTCGTCATCAAAGTACACAATGTGTGCTTTGAAAATTTCCAGATTTTCCTCTTTTTCATAAAAATGACCAGAAAAGGAAAAACATACATGAAATGAAGATCCAGGTTCTTAAAACTTCACCCCTTAAAGAAATTAATCCCCAAATTTCCTAGCGAGGCGTAGAAGAAGAAACCTCTAACAGCTCCGACCACTGTGATCATACATCGGCCTCCCTCTCCCAGGTCTCGTCCTATACTCGCCTCTGCTGCCATAACACCCATACCAAAAGAACATACCGACCACATAGAACCTTCGTACTATGATCGAAAATCCTGAAAGTATGCTCCTCCAACTATGCATCCGCTTCAAGCTCAACCTCCTCTGGTTGAAAGACATGAGATGAGTCTGAAAAGTAACGTCAGAGATGAGAGACGTGGAAGACGTCGTGCATAGTCCAGTACCTCTGAGGTAACTGCAACTAATAGGCAACTGGCCCAACTCTCTCCAACACCTCAAATGACCTGACATACCGTGGTGAAAGCTTACTCTGTCTCTGAATCCTCTTATGTCCCAACCTCAGTGCGACACGTAGGAAAACCTGATCCCCAACCTCGAACTCCAGAGGTCATCTCCGTTGATCAGCATAAGACTTCTATCGAGACTATGTTGTAGCGATCCTCTTCCGAATCAACTCTAACTACTCTAAGGTATCCTGAACAAGATGAGGTCCCAGCAAAGCTGCCTCTCCTGCCTCCATCCAGCACAAAGGTGATCAGTATGACCTACCGTACAAAGCCTCGTAAGGTTCCATCTGAATAGTTTCCTGATAACTATTGTTATAGGAAAAGTACACAAGTGGAATATATCTCTCCCTAGAACCACTAAAGTCTATAATGTAAGCTCAGAGCATATCCTCAAGCACCTGGATCGTACACTCAGACTGGCCATCTGTCTGGGGATGGTATGTTGTACTCAAAAGTACCTATGTACCCAAAGCCTTTTAAAGCCCCTGCCAGAACTGAGAAGTAAAACATGCATTCTTGTCTGAAATAATGGATTGTGGAACTCCATGCAGACGTACAATCTCTTGGATGTACAACTGCCCCAGCATATCAACGCTGAAAGTCTCCTTGATCAGAAAGAAGTGCTCAACCTTCGTATGCCTATCGATAACATCCCAAACATCATCACTCCCTCGAGGTGACCTTGGTAACACAGTCACGAAGTCCATTGTGACATCATTCCACTTCCACTCGGGAATGGGTAACTGCTGTAAAATCCCTACTGGTCACTGATTCTATGCTTTCACCTGCTGATAAGTAAAACATCTCATGAATAACCTAGAAAAATCACTCTTTATACATGGCCACTAGTACTAGAGGTGTAGATCACGATACATCTTGGTGATGCCAGGATGAACTGATCAAATTGAAGAATGAAAATCCCACATTAGTTCCTCACGTATGTCTACTGGCACGCATACGCATCCCTAGAAACGCAAGATCTCATCCTCTCCCACTATCCATTTAGGAAGAGGGTCCTCTAATGACACACTCTCCCGCAGGACTAGGCCTTCTGAGCCATATATATGCCTCATCCGTACCCGATCAAGAAGGGTAGAGGTAACAACTACAGAAGATAGAAAAGTTTGCACCTTTTTGTCGTGCACCTTTAAATGCATTTCAGAGAACAGATCCATAAGCTACCACTCACTACTGGCCTCCTGAACTTCTTGAATCTGAGTTCTCCTGCTCAATGCATCATCCACTGTGTTTCCCTTTCCCGGCCTATAGGCAAGCTCAAAGTCGAAGGACTGAAGATACTCGACCCACCTGCACTATCTCAGATTCAGATCACACTGAGTGAAGATGTACTTGAGAATATTTTGGTCAGTGAAAACCACAAAGTGCTCTCCCATAAGGTAATGTCTCCAATAGCGTAAGGCATGAACAACAACTTCCAACTCCAGATCGTGCGTCGTGTAATTTCTCTCGTGTGACCTCAAATGCTGAGACCCGTACGCAACGACTCCATCTCCCTGTATAAGCAAAGCTCCCAATCCGACACCTGAAGCATCACAGTATACTGTATGTCTCTTTCCCAGATCAAGCAAGACTGGTATCGGTGCTGACATCAACCTCCCTTTCATATCATGAAAGGCTGACTCACATGAATATGACCATAAGAACTTCACACCTTTCTTGGTCAGACATGTCAGTGGTGCTGCAAGGCATGAAAAGTCCAGTATGAAATTCCTGTAGTATCCAGCCAGCCCTAGAAAACTCCGCACCTCAAAGATATATTCTTTGGATGCTCCTAGGAAACTACAACTCTCACTTTCTATGTGTCTACTGATACTAATTTCTCTGAGATAACATGACCTAGGAAGTGAATCTGATCAATCCAAAAGTGTCATTTCGAGAGCTTAGCATATAACTGATGCTCTCCTAGTGTAATCAGAATGATATCAAGATGGGTAGTATGGTCGTGTCGAGTGTAATATTACACCAAGATGTCATCTACGAAAACCACCACAAAGGAATCCAAGTATGGATGGAACACTCTGTTCATCAGTTCCATAAAAGCTACTGGCGCATTCGTGAGACCAAATGGCATGACCGTATACTCGTATAGACCATACTTGCTTCTGAAGGCTGTAAGAGGTATATCGGGTTGGCTAATGTGATACTGATGATAACTGGACCTCAAATCGATCTTCGAGAACACCTGGGCTCCACGAAGCTGATCAAAGAGGTCATTGATCCTCGGCAAAGGATATCGGTTCTTGACCGTCAACTGGTTCATATTCTGATAATCCACGCAAAGCCTAAGGGTGTCATCTGCCTTCTTTGCAAACAGGACAAGCGAACCCTAAGGAGAAGTACTGGGTCAGATTATACCCTTTGACTGCAACTCCTCCAACTGATTCTTGAGCTCCTGCAATTCAGGTGTAGCCATCCTATAAGGAGGAATGTACACTGGTGGCGCTCCTTGCATGAGATTAATAGAAAATTCTACCTCACGCTCCATAGCCAAACCTGAAAAAAGTTTTCTGGAATGACATCCCTGAAATGATCCACCACTGGAAGAAGGTCTAATTGTGAAGTCCCCTGGTCATCCAGATAAAAACTGGATATCTGGGCTGCAACTCATCTTAGTCCATGATGCTATGGTCCATCTCTACCCACCTAGACATCCAACTCACCTCTATGAAGAAAAGATCCACCTTCTGGTGATACAAAACTCACCTTGCGGCGATATCCATCGAAGACTGCCTGGAAGGGAACTAACCATTCCATACCGACAATGAAATCATAGCCAGTCATCTCTATGACATAGAGGTCCCATAAGAAGTGACACCCTTCACCTCCAAGAGGGTACTCTCATAACTGACATACGCTAGACTTCCATGTTCCCAACAATGTATCTAGAGTCAACATGTTGGCGGACAAAAAGATACAGAGCCCAAGGCTCTCCACAACAGAAACACAGATAAAGCTATGTGAATAACCAATATCGAAAAGGGATTAAGATAAAACTGAGGATACTAAGATCGTACCTCAAACTTTGGAAGGGCTGGGATCCTGCTCTTGATAGGTCTGATCCAAAGTGAATGTTTGGCCTGTACCGCGGCCCTGCGCCACTGGATGACCACTATGAGCGGATTCACTCTGCTGTCGGTGGTAACCTGGTGACTGACCACCAAGTCTTCGACCTCCACCTCGGCCCGAATGACCCGAAGAACTCAAGTTCCCAGACTGGTGAGAAACTGGTGATACATCTCCTATATTCGAGGTCATAGAAGAACCCATACCTCAAACTGTAGGTGAGAAGATCTGACAAAAACGATGAAAATGGACCATCTTGCAGCTAGATAGGCTATCCATCAGGTCTCTCTGTCACTGAGGCCTAGTATGAACACTCCTACCACACTGGTAGCATACAACCTGGTTTCCCAAAGAAACATTCTGCCTACACTGATCTCCTTGAGAAGACTCCCTACGACACTTCATGCTATCAGTATGAGGAACACTAACTCTGGATGTCGAACCACCCTATCCCACTGCTCTAGAATCTCTTAGATTGCGCTCAGTGATCAACTCCTGGTTGATGATAGTGGATATCAAACTCAACCTGAAGATATTCACATGGTAATGGATCTCTTTCCTGAGACCGTCCTCAAACTTCCTAGAAAGGAACAAATCATCACCTGCAGGAATCATCATGATGCAATGAAGCTTGGTAAAACGAGACGAGTACTCCATAACAGAAGGAGTACACCGCTCGAGACTCATAAACTCCCAGGCTCGGTTGGCCCTCAAGGTCTCTGGAAAAAAATAATCATTGAAGATGTGCCAAAACTCATCCCATGTCATAATCTGCTGGCGCCCTGACTATGAGATCACCTCCCACCACCTCTTAGCGGTGTCTCAGAGCATAGAAGTAGCCAGCTTTACCCTTTTCTCTAGAGGTATCTATAGGTTCTCGATGATCGTCAGCGTGGACTATAGCCGTGACTCTACAGCCTGAGGTCCTTCATACCCTAAGAAAGTAGGAGGACACTGTTTCTGGAAAACCCGCGTCAACTCAGCCATTGATGGGGCAAGAGGCAGTGCTCCATAAAAGGTCTACATCATCCTCATAAAATCCTCCATGAACTGTGCATCAACACCTGCAATGGGTATAACTGCTGGTGCCAAGGCTGGCACAACAGGAGGATCTGCAGGAGGTCCCTGATCGACTATATCCGGTGTCTGATCACCGTCTGGAAGCTGAAGTACAACCGGAGGACGTCTCAGAGGCATAGCTCTGAAAGATCTAAAGCATATCTTAGACCAGGATTATCAAGTATAGAGAACAGAAGAGTACAAAATGGGAACAGGAGAAAGAAACACTAATTTTTACCAAACACAAGTACATGACGTGTATAAAACTACACGACGTGTTCCTTAAATCCATTCACATGGGTGTATACTTATGCCATATCTGGTTGTGTAACACCCCAGACTACACGACGTGTTGTCCCCACACACGGCGTGTACTTGAACTCCATTCCCTTTCCCCAGTCTCCTTACACGGCTAACTCAAACTGTCCTCTTAACACTAGACTACATGGCGTGTTCACTAAGGACAGGACGTTTACTATACCCGGTTTTGGTGACCGTGTTGTTAGTTACATGGCCAGCTACACGGTTGACCCCTAACATGGCGTGTTCCAAACAAACAGGTGTGTATAAGAGAATACAACACCGACCTATGTTTTTCTTGTCATGGTCAGGGACCTAGAACAAGTCTACACAGCGTGTTCGTACCAAACACGACGTGTACTATGCGAGCTTCCCTGACCCGTGTTGTTAGTGAAACGGCCGGGTACATGGCTCACTACAACGCGACATGTACCTTCCGTACACGGCGTGTTCCTGAAGACTTTTTCACAACTCCGTGTCTCAACTCACACAGTCAGTGACATGGTTTAAAACAACATGGCATGTAGTCATAAAGTACACGCCGTGTATTCTGGGTTTTTTAGGGTAGTAGCTCAGAAACTGCACCGAAGCCCGGAAAACGCTGAACAAAAACAAAGAGGTGCCAAATTACGATCCATGAGGGCCCATACTCCCCGCGAACCAAATCTTGGCATCTTATACAAGTCATATACATGAGAAACAAGTCAAATATAGACCATGTTACGATTCATGAGGGCCCATAACACCTTAGGAACCAAAATTTGGCATTCATTTAAGTAAGTTACAACACAAAAAATTTCTCTTTCAAACAGCAGGTATTCTATCAAAGCATCTATAACTACAACATGAATAATATACACAACGTCTATCACAACAACATGAAATCACTAATGTACCCTATATTTAATGTGAAGAATGCATGGAATGTGATTTCTAACAAGTGCCTATATGATGCATGAGATTAAATACCCTAATCTCATCGAGTTGTGATAGAAATAGAACCGCAAAAGCAACAACAAAAACAACACAAATCAGGTGAGTCACTCAAGGTGAAATCATATCAACCGTAAAATATCAAAACCAAAAAATGCAATAAACGAGGAAGAATGGCTTTTCCCTATACACAGGTTAGCTATTATCGGGCACAACTTATTACCAAATACCAAATCCATCCTATCCCTGGCTAAATGCTCCAAATAGGAAATCAATAGAAAAGAATTTCCCTTGATACCGGTTTATAATGTCCCAGTTCCGGAAGCAACCCAGAGGCGCCCCGTACCCAATTGGTCACATGTCCTCAAGCGCATTTCCCTAAATTCCATAGGATTCTGACTAGCAGCGAGGGCCTTGGGTGTGATAGTGGGGAAACTATGCTCCCATTGGCTGAGTACATAGTGGAAGTAAACACAACATTAAATAGAGTAAGAAGTAAATATCCAACAATAATAAATAGCAGAAGACTAAAACAATAAACAACTGGAGCGCATATGCATATGTGAAATGATGCATGATACATATCTAGGAAAGCATCCAAAAAGGTCACAATGCTGGAAATACAAACAATACCAAAACGATTACTAAATAAAAGATAAAAATCTCTGCATCATCGCAAGCCTAAGATTGGTCCCATTCTCTCCTGCTCCAAAGCAATCAAGTACCCAAAGTCAAACGACGCTTTCCCTTATCTACACCTGCAACAACATAGTCTATTTGGGCCCAAAAGCATGACCCAAACAGGGTGTGAGACTAAATCCTAGTAGCAAACCTTCTGATGATCTATGCCTAACAGTCAGTGAGCATATGACAGGTAGTAGTACAGTAAGCAGTAAACAATAACAGTAAACAGCAAGCAGTAATCAGTAAGCAGTATTAGGATGATATACAACAGTAATAAATCCACAGAACAATAAGTAGTAGTGAAGAAAATAGCTAACCACAACAGGAACCCCTCTGGGAAGTACTCTCAACCAACCCCTCTAGTCCTATCTAAAAAGTACCAACAACCCTATGGGTAGTGCACTCAGCCTAACCCCTCTGGTTTGGTCTTAAGAAAATTATTAGACTCTCGGGGGAAGCTCACTCGATCAATTCCTCTTATAGTCTACGGTATTCAGGGAATATTTGAGGAAGATCACATGGTCTAATCCTCTTATATCCCCAAGGTCTAGATACTCTCGGAGGAAGCACACTCGGTCAATTCCTCCTATAGTTTCAGGTCTATCACAGACTCTCTGAGGAAGATCGTTCGTTCAATTCCTCCTCTTTTCGGGAATGGTTTAAGGAAATTCAAACAATTAAAGACTCTTAGAGGAAGCTCACTCGATCTAACCTCCTGTAGTCTATAATATCCAAGACTCTCTGGGAAGCTCACTTGGTCTATCCCTTATAGTCTATAATGTCCAAGACTCTCTGGGAAGCTCACTCGGTCTATCCCTTATAGTCTATAGAACCAGGTTCTCACGGTCTCATGCCAGTCAGTTCATAATAATGCTATAAAGCCAAAGAACATCTATATAGCTACTTGGATAACCTGTCTACAAAAAAAACAAGCATGTCAAGAATATGACTCCATCCTACGGTCAAAAGGCATGGAAAACAGGTAAAATGGTCAAAGGCTAACAAGACCCTAAGGTCGTAAAACGAACAGGGATTGGGAAAAACATCCAAGCACAAAAATAATCATCAAACATGATCAACTTGCCTCTATTCAAGAAAATAAGCAAGGTTGGAAAAACAACAGGGGCAAAACGGTAAACACACAATTCCCCGTTCATGGGTATTGTTGGAATTTGAATATAAAACTCAAAGAAATTGAAAGGTAAGGCACAAACCACTTACCTTGATTCTAGGAGATCAATATACTTGAACCACATGGCTTGATTCTCCTTATAACATCGTAGATCTACGAAAATGCACAAAACGGTCAACCCATGATATCTTGAGAAAGAGGGAAAACCAGGGAATGAAACTCAAGATGAAGGAAGAGCTCACCATTGTGGTTCCAACGCAATCTACAACGGTCGATTTAGAAAATAGACGGAGGCTCGGGGGCTCGGAGGATGTTCGTGTCCATACAGATGCTCTCAGTCGAAGAACCTTGAGAAGAAAATGATTATGTCGATTAGGCGCGACCCCGGTCCATTTAATGAAAAAAAGAATGGACATGGAGTGTACTTATGGAGTACATGGTGTGTACTAGGCCTTTCCGTACTCCGCTTTAAGAGGCCTCCACATCACCCCTACACACCGTGTGTGTAGCCCAGACCCGGCCAGCACACTATCTTTCTCCGCATCGAAGTACACAACATGTACTTTGAAAATTTCCAGATTTTACAATTTTTCTTAAAAATGACTAGAAAAGGAAAAACATACTTGAAATGAAGATCCGGGTTCTTAAAATTTATATGGAGTAAAGTTTGAAATATATACAAATCACAAAATATGAAAGTATTGATTCATTCAGAATGAATTGAACAGGAGAAAAAGAAGGGGGTTGGAACTAATCATGGATTTTGACTACATGATTCATTATCATCCTAGAAAGGAAAATAAATCATCTAATTCCTTGAGTTGAAAAAATAATTCTAAATTAACCATGTTACCTTTATAACATAACCCATTAGTTATTGATTTTATGAATTTTACTCTAGATGTTATGGATATAGGAAATCTCCTATGTTTTTTTCATTTGTTAGTATAGTTATATCTTTCAAAAATAATTATTAAATCACAAAAGGAAGTCCATGAGTTATAGGAAAATGTATAATTGGTTAATTACTCTATGTTTTTAGAATTTAATGTTGATGAAAGAGGTTTCATTAGATTTGGACTAAAATTTTTCATGCCTTGTGATTTTTAATTGAATATATAATTATTGAGTGAAGTTCATTATTCCTATTTTTGTTCATTTTAGAAGTATTATGATGTATAGAGAAAATTGAGATAATCACTGGTGGGATAGAATGAAAAGAGATATTGTTGAATTTACCATAAAATATATAACCATTGAGTATGTCAAAGATGAATGTAAATTACCAATGGGTAATATTTAATCTCTTCTTATACTAGATTGGAAATGATAAAATATATCCATGTATTTCATAATGGGATTTATAAAGACATATTTATGTAATAATTTAATTTGGGTTACTATTTATCAATTAACTAAACTTAAACATTTCCTTACCATTAGAGATATAATGTATTTGGATAATCTTTCACAAATATGTATCATGAAGATAGTTAGGTTACAAGGGGTATCTCTCTATATTGTATCAGACCATGAAAAAAGGTTCATATTTATTCCTTGTAAAGGAATTAATAAATATTTGGGTACTGGATATAATTTTCATATAAATTTTCATTATCAATACGATATATTTTCCGAGTGAATGATCCATACCTTGTATGATATCATTCAGTCTTGTAAAAATGGAATACTAGGGATTTTGGGATCATCACATTTTTTGAATTGACTTTTCTTATAATTGAAGTATAGAGATGAAAAATTTTGAGGCATTACATGAAAAGAATCCCCAAAATCATGATTTTTTGGATGAAATGGGAGAAAAAAATTTGATGGGACTAGTTTGGGTATAGGATGTGGTTGAGAAGGTAAATATGATTTAGTATTATGTGAGGAGGGATTAGAGTAAGAAGAAAAGTTATGTGGTTCACCAGATGGAGGATATTTATTTCGAGGTTGTTGATCATTTATTTTTCAAATTATCTATATGAAAAAGTGTTATCTTATTTGGGTAAAAAGGTAATCTAAGTCCGTGGTTCATTTTACAATATGAAATCCTTGAAAAAGTTCTACCCAGTGGATTTTCATTAGTGTTTATCCCAAGGAGAAAATGTATTTCATGTTTCATGTTTCACTATAAAGAAAATATATTCTAGACTCATCTCATGTTTTGAGCCTAGAGATAGTTCAGTTAGAAGATAAACATTTATATGATGGAAAAAGGGCAAATTATTGACCATAAAGAGAAGGTGTTTTATAATAAATTGATTCACCATGTTAATATTTTTTTGGAAAAACTATATGGTTGAAAAAACAACATGGTAATATGAAAATTAAATGATAGAAAGATATCCATAATTGATTAATAAATGCGTAAAATTGAAAGGAAGCAACTTCCAAAAGGGTGAATAATTTAAAAACCTAGATAATGATAGAATAAATAATTTACATGTTTCTTAGTATTTATAAATTAGTTTGTTATATTATAAAAATATTTAGTAATTTCTTTTTGAAAAAAGAAATATTTTATTAAATTATTTACTTTTTATATTTTTTTTAAATGTTTACTTTTAAAATTATATTATTATAATTTGAAGAACTTAATTAAAAATTATAATTAATTATTTATAAATTATATTATGATAAATGTTTTTATTTTTCTAAAAATACATATTTTTCAATGAATATTCAAAATTACCAATTTTCCAAATACAAGAATTTATTTTAATTAAATAATGTAATTCAAAAGCAATTTTTTTAATTTGTTACTAAATTTAAATAAGAACCATTTTATTTAAAATAATCCAATTAATGCCTTCTGAACATGCAATTTCATTATTTTCTTGTATAACATTTTTCTATGCTTAGAACCCTTTTTTTTCAAAAAACTGTTTTAAAATTCATTTGGTGTCACCTGTTGAATTAATTTTTTAAAAAAATTATAAGAAACGATTTAGATTAAATTTATACATTATATATCTATAAATATTAGTTGAAATTAATATAATGATTATTACTAGTAATTGAGTTAATATAAAATCATAATATTGATGAAAGATATTTTTTTTGAAAAAACACATTTTCGTCAGGTTTTTGGGTTTGATTTTAAATTAAATTATCTCACCTATATGAGTTAAAAATAGTAAAATTTATTCTGCATTTTGGATCAAAATAATTAATATTACTTAATAAAGTGGACATAATTTTTTGTAATGATCGTAACAATTTTAAATAAAAGGCAACCAAATCTACCCACTCCCTGACTGCCCATTTGATTGAGGATAAAAAGTTGTACTAATATTTAATTTAGTTCCCAGTGACTTCTAAAGGCCTTTTCAAAAGTTATAAGTAATCCAGGGATCATGATCAGAGATAATGGAGAGGGTAACCCCATGTAACCTGACTATCTATTTAAGATAAAATCAAGAAAGATGATCTTGAGCCAATGTATCTCCAATAGGAATAAAATGATAATATTTAGTCAATATATCAACAATAACACAAATGGAATTGTTACCTCAAGTAGTCTTGGATAATCCCACTATAAAATCCATTGATATATTTTCCCATTTCCACTCTGGTACTAGAAAAGCTTGAATAATCCCTTTTGGTAACTTCATATCTAATTTAAGATTTTGACAAGTCAAACACTCCACACAAAATTATGCAATATCTATTTTCATTCCATCCCACCAGTAATATGACCAAAGATCTCTATACATCTTAATACTACATGGATGAACCGAAAACGGAGAACTGTAAGCTTCACATAACAACTCATTCTTCAACTGTGAATCACAAGGCACATCTAATATCTTTCCAAACCTCAAAACACAATCTTTATCAATGTTAAATTTAGGTAACATAACCTTCTAAACCAACTCTACTTTTTTCTGGAACTCATAATATACTTTTAGTGCTTTCCAAATTCTGTCTGAAAAAGATAATTGCACTGAAACCTGAAACAACACAGAGGAATATCCTATGCCAAAAACCATTGTTCCAAATTTCATCAAATAATTAATCAAAGGGTTGTGTTATAAACATAACATGGTTAATGTAGCATTACTTTTTCAACTCAATGTATCAGCCACTTTGTTTTCTTTTCCTGGATGGTAATGAATTCTGCAATCATAATCCATGATTAGTTTTAGTCATCTTTTATCTATAATGTTCAATTATTTCTGAGTAAATATATACTTTAAACTTTTATTTTCATTATATATTTCACATTTTAATCTATAAATATAATGCCTCTAAATTTTAAGATAAAAAAGAGAAGCTAATTCCAAATCAAATGTAGGGTAATTACCACATGAGTTTTCAACTAGCGTGAAGCATTATCAATTACCTAATAAATATAAATTTGGACATAGCTAATCCCTTTCATCAAATAATCTCTTTAGATAAAAAATTCACCATTTCTAGAAGGCAATGAAAAAATGAGTGCATTCATAAATCTTCTTTTCAATTCCTAAAAGCATTCATCGTATTCTTTTGTCGTGATGAACGTAACACCTTTTTGAGTTAACATAGTTAGTGGGATAGATAACTGCGGAAAATTTTCAATAAACCTCTAATAATAACTTGTTAAACCAAGAAAACTATGAAAATTAGTTTTATTAGTGGGTCATTTCCATTCTTCAACAACTTATGTTTTAGCATGATCAACCGTTATTCCATCTTTAGAAATAATGTGACCATGGAATGAATTTTTTTGTATCCAAAAATCACCATTACTAAATTTCCTATACAATTTCTTTTCTTTTAAGGTTTCCTAGACAACCCTTAAATCACTTTCATGATCTTCTTTACATTTAGAATATACCAAAATATCATCAACAGACACAACCACAAACTTATCCAAGAACTCCTAAAATATTCAATTCACAAGTTCCATGAATACGACAGGTGCATTAGTTAACCCAAATCGTATAACTACAAATTAATAATGTCCATATCTAGTATGAAATGTGGTCTTAAAAATGTCTGCTTCCTTTACTTTCAACTGATGGTACCCCGAACTCAAGTCAACCTTCAAAAAATACTGACCTTCTTGGAGCTAATAAAAAAATCATCAATATGAGGAAAATGATACTTTTTTTTAATAGTGAGGTTATTAAAAGTTCTATAATCAATTTAATATCTCATTGAACCATCTTTATTTTTAACAAACATGATAGGAGAACCCCATGGGGATGTTCTAGTTAGAATAAAACCATTATCTAATAACTCATGATATTGATTCTTTAACTCTAAAAGTTTAATTTGAGCCATTATATAAGGTGGTTTTGAAATTTTATGAGCATCAGGAACCAGGTCAATAGTAAATTGAACTTCTCGATCAGGTATAATACGATGAAAATCATCAAGAAAAACATTGAGATACTCATTTACCACTGGCACATATTTAATCTGAATAGTTCCTTTATTTTCAACAATATCTTCAATATAACATTAATTTCCATCTTTTACTAGTTTCTAATCTTTCTAATATGTTATCATTGGTAATGGGACATTATTGTAAACAAATTGAAGGAATTTCTCAAAATAAAATTCTTTATCTCTATAGTCAATATTAGTGTGGTAAACAAAAAGAAAATCCATACCCAGAATGAAATCTAACTCTACTAGAGAAAAATAAATAAGGTTTATAGGTAAATTACTTATACAGATAAGGACATGAAGATTCTTATAATTTATTTTTATATCAAAATTCTCCCAGGTATTTTTACTATAAGTTATAGATTAATTTCTTGAGATGGAATTTATAATTTACTTGAAAAATTTTCATAAATGAGAGAATATATAGACCCAAAATCAAATAACACATTAACACAATCTTAATAAACAAACAATTTACCTAACACCACTTCATTTAATGGACCAACATCAGATGAAGTGGTTTCAATGGATTTTACCACACCTTTCTTCTTGAAGTCTCACTGATTCCTATCATTCAAATTCTTCATCAGAAACTCATTCACATAATAACCCATCTCATTACCTTTAAAACATTTCACTAACTATATATACCCGATTTTGTCTTACCATTATATTTTTTAGTTTAGTTATGATCCTTATTCCTCATTTTACCACATTAGAAGAACTTTCTATAATTCAAAAGGGATTACCCTATGTTTGTTTACCACAATTTTCACTAACTATTAACTTAATTTTCATACCATCTGAATTTTTTGAAGAATTTTTCACTTTGGTATGCCATCTCGACCAGTTATTCTGATTGTTTTTAAATAAAACATGGTCATCGGAAAACTCCATTTCCACCTTCTCCACACACAGAACATATTTTTCATAACTTTTTAAATCACGAGAAGCCAATTACCATCAATACATTGGCTGTAATCCGAGGTAAAAACAATTTATTTTACTATCAAGATCCTCTATAAAATTTGGAGCATACCTTTCCAACTATTTGATTCTTTTCATAAGTAGCCATTAGGTCATTCTCAAAACTCAATTTCAAGAATTTTAGTTACATCAAAAGTTGAACCTCCTTTAGAAAATATTTCTCATGAAACATTCCTTTGAATTCATCCCAATAACAAGCATCAATATCCTCAATATTTCTGATATTATTAACCATCAACCATCACGGATTAGATTCACATTTAAAATGTTAATTTACAAGACTAACATTTTTATTTTTTGAACACCACATGACATCAAAAATATTTTCTAGGTGTTTAATATAATATTAAGCTAGCACAAGGTCAGATGATCCTCTAAATGATGGGGGATGTTTCCTCATGAATTTCTCTATTAACGACATGTTTTCTTGCTTTTGATTTGGATGGTCTAACACATGGATACCACCTTTATTTATTTCACGAGTAAACTATTCCATCACAACAACAAACTATTCAGTTTCGATTTCTACAATCTCGGGTAGCTGATTTTGAAGGCTGTTTTCCTCTGGATGTCATCCCAGAAAAACTGCCCTATTTCTTATTAAGAAAACCATTCTAAATAGACATATCTTAGTCAAAGAAACATTGTAATTTTCAAATTCAAATTCAATTTGGATATAAAGTAAAAATAATTTATAGATATACTATTAATAATATCCCAAACCTTAAAGTTATATAAACCAACCTCTTATACCAACCACAAGGCCCTAAACTTAAATGTTAAATAATCTTGAGTTAAATCAAGAATTCATATTGTAGATCTTTTCAAGTTTAGAGTTTTAGAGAATTAGGCCATTTTTAACACATATCATCCCATAATCATAAAAGAGGATGCTATCAAAACAGTATCCATTTTTTACCATTAAAGTAACCACATTTAAAAAATAAAATATGATTTATTTTCCTAATAAAAATATTCTAGACTACTTCCTTTCTCTTACTTACCATTATAACCTATGAATACATTTTATACACTTTTGATGATCATAGAAACTCAGTAAGGTATAAAATAAAGAAAATAAAATGGTAGTCCATGACTATTTATAAACCAATAAATTCATAAGAATCATGAAAACTTCATAGAAATCATAAATCATAAACATCACTTTTGGCGTTCATATCATACATACATTGTAGCTTTTATATATAAATAGATAGTAACCTTGATGGTTACATTTTTAATAACCATCATAGTATATTCCCTAAATATCTTAGGAGGAACCTTAATGTTTAACTCTGTATTGTTACCCAATGCATTGTAGATCTATCAAAAGCTCACCAGCCCTCAGTTTATCGTGGAACCACCTGTATACATAAGAAATTACCAAGAAACGTAATCCTAACACATAAACCATGCATAATATAAAAAGAATATTTACACATTTCAATCATAATATATCATATAGATAAATTTATATAATCAATTCACTCTCAAAACCATTTTCACTACCAAAAAACCCAAAAAAGTAACAGGGAATTTACTTTTCTTATAAAAAAATTATGTCTTGTTGAAGAACCCAAATAAAAAATAATTTTTGAAGTGGAAGAGAAGTAATTAAAGCACCATATATTAAAAAAGTTTCTTTTATCATTTAGTAAAATGATTCATATAAAAATGTTTCCTTTTAAAAACTATTGGATGAAATTAAAAGTTAAATGGGTTGAATATACACCGTATGAGTGACAGTGTTGTATATTATCAAAATATGCATCAATGAAAGGATATTGAGATGAAGTCCCTTAAAAAGATCATACTATTATATTAAGGACAAACCAATGACATAATTATGTGTGAGAAAAATACCCCCACTATAAGTGGGTATTCAGTGTATATAAAACATCTATAATTCACATGTATTCTTGTAAAAAACTTAACCAATGACATGGATATTTAACTCAATGAATGGTGATTGAGTAAGTATTTCCCTTACCTTGAGTCCGACTTGTCTCATTAATTCATTAATTTATTAAATAATAAAATTAGGTTAATTTCTATTTGATTAAGAACATTTTTAAAGTTTATCATTCATTTTATATTACTTATTACCATGTTATAATAGTTAGTTAATTATTTGAGGTTATATCTGACGTTTGGTCGATGTTTGGTACTTGAGTAAAAATTAATTTTTTTGAGGAAACTTTTCCATGTGGTAATAAGTACATTATCTATAAAATTATATTCATTATTTAAATATCATATATATCCAATATATATTTATTTATAATTTTCCATTACATTTGGAGATATGAAAGAAAATGAACCATTAATTGAGACGGTAGGCCGTACGTACGACTGAACGCTACATTCATTTCTTTTTCATATTAAAGGAATGAAAACTAAATGATACACAGGTATAAAATAATTATAGTATAATATATATGTTATATATGTTACATAAGTTCATTAATTTCTTCCTTTATTCATTCCATGTATGGCATTAATGTGCCATATCACTTTGAGGGGGTGGTAGTCCACATTTCATAAAATGAAATTATCGTATTTACACATTATGGAAAGAATAAAGGTATGTTGTAAATAAAAATTATGGATTTATAGAGACAATATAAATATATTATATTTCATATATAAATAAAGTTCCATCATAATGGCCACCATTAGAGGTGGTAATAGAAAATTGAACAATCATTATTTCGTGAGGCAGTAGTTCACCGTACACAAAAACAGTATGTTCTATATCAACTAGATGGAGGTGTGTATAAGTTTAGGTGTAAACCATATCATAAAAACATACTAGTATATTTAGTATATTGTTTCTGTTATAAAATAATGTAATAAAGAGAGGTTATGGGTTTGAGGAAGGAAAATAAATGAATGGATTCTGAGAGAAGACATTACCTCTAAATCGTGTAAATCCTTTTGATTTGAGAAAAAAGGCTTCTTTAAGTTCTATTATGACCATGTTAAGGAATATATGAGGAAAGGAGGGATGTTTGGAGATTATTTGAGTATAATTAGGATGAGAAAAGGGGCTTCAGAATTGTGAGTAAGTGGGTATAGGTGGTGGTCTTTTATAAGATAGATGAGGGGCACCTTAAAAAAGCCTTAAAATATTATTTTATTATAAATATATTTTCAGATTATAAAATATCAAAAGTGATATATTTTGTCGAAAATATGATTATGGGTCTAAATAATCCCAACCAACAGTTTTTAAACATGTTTAGGTCACAATTTTAACCATATCGCTTGTGTTTTACCCTTAGATAAATAAATTTACTCCTACAATGTCTTCTTGTATTTTTACACAACATGTTTAATATTGTTACTATAATTTCCAAGAGAACCTCAAGTGGATAATTAATGAAATTTGTAACATTATTGAAGTCAGTGTTCTAGATCATTTATTTTTATGACTCTTATATCATTTAATAAAATAACTTTGTTTTAAAAACTCATTTATGTCAATTTTGACACAATTTAGTAATTGATTTTTGTTAAAGACTTAAAAACACAGTTCATAAAAAAACTACATTAACTAAGATAAAAAATTTCATAATATTCAATTAAATTCTTATATGAATCTAAATTTCCATATTTCCTTTATTTTAATATTTTTTATATTCTTTATTTGAATCTTTCATTAATAAGGTAATCACCACGTCATCATTGTGTCATAAATAAAATTATTTATTTAATTTCTAAAATTTATAAATAAAATACCATGATTTAAGAAATATTTTTAGATTCATAATGATTATTTATAGTAAAATAGAATAGTTATACAACCCTATATTAAAAGTTTTTAGTAGAAAGATTCATGTTTATGTTATATTTTTGCTCACATAAAATAAATTATTATAACATGTCATAATCAAACCCAAGTTTCTCCCAAATTCCAAAGGATCGAACTAAGTATTGTTTTTGTCTCCCATGACTCGTATAATTATATTAGGACATGTGTTATAGTAGTTTTATATTATTATAATATTATTA
The DNA here is from genome assembly GCA_963277665.1 of Viscum album. NCBI lineage: Eukaryota > Viridiplantae > Streptophyta > Magnoliopsida > Santalales > Viscaceae > Viscum > Viscum album. The sequence goes on from OY728137.1 coordinate 932,763,844, forward strand.
TTACTCTTATTTACCAAATTTTCCATTTAACCGTTGTAAATACAAATAATTACTGATGTTACCATTCATAGTGTAAAAAAATAAAGAGTAACTATTTACCAAATTTAAACCTTATTATTAAAAATATTGAATAAAATTTTCCAAAATTAATTAAAATAAATTTTAGTAACTAATTTTAAATTAATTCCATTTTTAAAACCAGAAAGCAGTTTTTTAAGAAGTAAAAACTATTAAAATATTGACATGTGTTTATGTCCAATTTAAAATTGAAATTACTTCTATTGACTGAAATTAGATTAAATAATAAAAATATAATCCAATTAAACATTAAAAAAAATTAAAAGATAATCTAACTATATAAATAAATGAGACTAAAAGACAATTCTGAATAAAAATGCAGTATTTTTCATTACTAATTAAAATATGAATTTCATCAGTAAAATAAAAAAATCTCAATTAAGGTAAATTTTGATGTCATGATTCAAAATAAGAAGTTTATTTTTTCAAAATATAAAATACAAAAGTGAAAAAATTAATAAAAGTGTTCTCCATTAAAATGCGGTAAAATGAACTTTTAAAAATATCAATGTATTTTTGATTAAAATTGGATTCATTACCATTTTAGGCCTATAAAATTAATTGGATATATATAAAAACATTTAAAAACATGTTTAATCTTATTTTAGATAGTTATTTTCATTTTCTACAATAGAACAACTAGGTGTTAGCTACTATATAAAATAATAATATTAGTATTGTATCATTTTTCAGTGTCACTCAAAGGTGTGTGAAACATAATATTTTAGAGAAACCCATTGTTGCGTGTCTAATACGCTATAAAAAAGCATCCCCTTAATGTAAAATTAATATCTAATTCATAAATATAAATGAATAAGTATTATTATATAAATTCCTTGGATATTATAGATAAAATCATTGGGATTTTCCCTTTACCAATCCCTAGCCAATATCCAACAACTTAATAATGAGAAAATCCATTTATAGGATAATTTCAAGTTCATCAAAATCAAAATCACAACCCAAACCATATATATCATACCACCCCATGAATGTTTCACAATCAAGCTCCTTACCCTTAGGTCATTTGATGGTGTATTAAATGTATATGTATCAAGAACCTATCTAATATGAGTATATACATTAGTTTTTTTATAATTATTAATTTATTTTCAATATATTATTGTTACATTATAAATTATTTTCATTTTGATACAATAAAATCGAAATAATATATTTTTGGTAATATTAAAATTCAATTATATAATTTATTTTGATGAATTAACTGATTTATAAAATAAATAATATTTTATAAAAATATTACTATTATACAATTTTTTTTAAATATGAATGATAATATAATTTTAAGAAGTCAAATCTAATTTTTATATGGGTTTGAAAAATGTTATTAAAAAAAACCAAAAATTTTCAATAAATGTTTGTTATTATTTTAAATTTCAAAATTCACATATTTAAAAACAATATTTTGATAAAATTAAAATTATTTTTATAATCCCAATGTCTAAATTATGCAATGATTAAATTTTCATTCTTTTCTGAGAAAATCGAATTTTCTGGTAAAAATAAAATACCATATAAATATTCGGTGTGCATTATGAAATAATGATGAACCAAAAGTGATGTAAGAAACACAATAAAAGGCATAAAAACAATATATTGGTTTTCCATTTAACATAATTTGATTTTATGTTTATTTGTTAAATTTTATCAATCCATTAGGAATCCTCTAAAACTATTAATATATTTTAATGTTTTAAAATACTTTCATTAAGAGTACGACACACTTACACATATCAAGTGTATTATTTTATTAAGTTAGAAACGTGGAATTATAAATTAATTTAAACTAGTCCAGTTTTTTAGAATCCATGGGAACAAACTCTAGAAATTTTCATGATTTTGGTTATTTTATTATATAGAGTCCAAAACCTAAGTTTGATAAATAATAAATAAATCCCCACTCATTTACTATATAAAGCCTCCCAATATCCAATTTCCCTTCTCTATAAATCCTTGGATTACTTTATTACTCTTACCTACCCACACTAAATCCCTCCCAAGGTTCCCCAAAGATCTCCATAAGCTCCTCCCATGTATTTGGACTCACACACTCATGTAAGGGATCCTCACTATCTCTTCTTTATTCAAGTTTATTTATTTTCTTATGCCGTAAATATCCAATTAATAATGTTGGGATATGTATGTACATGTACCTATTACTAACCATTTTATTTCATAACTGTGATATAGCCCTATTACTCTCATCAACCAATTTTATGAATTTTTATGTGACACCATTATGCATGAAAAATTTCATCCTGATTTTCCATGACAGAATAATTGTGAAGTGAATACCATACACATTTCTGATCAAGGGTTTTCACCTTTATACACTTATAATAATTTGACATGGGACATAAATGTATTTATTCCAAACTCCTTTATTGTAGAATAAAATATGATGAATAATGATTCCATGTTGTATGATCTATGTGGAAACCGTAAGTATTGGAATGCAATAATGAGAAAGGTGAATCGAGAATTATATAGTGCTTCAATGAATTTGGTAATATTTAGTCTCATTAGAAGTCATGTTTGTAAATGGAGTAAACCCGATTATTTTATGGGACTTTTTTTCATCATGATTTCATGGTAGATAATATTGACCTTTGTTTATGATGTAGTTTTTTATGTTGTTCCAACAATTCCCATGTTATAATTATCATTCTATATCATTCCTTATTAATCATGTTTTTGATTATCAAACCTTTTATTACCAATCAATATTCCTATTTTTCAACACATATCACCTTACGACACGTTTACTACCTTAATGGTCTTTATAGATAACCCCATTATTTTGTATGTCCATAGGTTATCCAATGTAGTTTTATGGGCGAATATGTTTTGAAGGTTTTCAATAAAGTTGATTTTTGTCCTATTACAAATTTCTATGTAATGTACCTAATTCTCAAAGACACTAGACTTCTTAATATTCCTACTTGTATTAAGTGTATAATTATGTAAAAATTCATATATTAATGTGAAATAAAGGGAAGTGTTGTTATATTTTTTGTCCTAACAAATACTTAAAATAGTAAAAATCTCTTACCATTGAATTGGGTAAAATAGGTTTACCAAGGAATAAAATAAATAGATATGGTTGATAACGAATACAAAACTTGTAAAATTTTAGTTATATCCCAATATTTCTACCCTATCTCATCTATAGCCTTGAAAATCCCCATTTTGGATCCACATTCCGGGATTATGAACTATATGACAATTTAAGTAAAGAAAAAGAGAAAATGAACCTTCCTTTATTTTAATATCTATAATACATTGTAATTGGTATAGAAATTTTTTTTGGTTCTATATAGTATTTTCAAATATTATTTTTTATCGTGGTAATTTATTTTTAATTTTTGGTGAAGAAATAATTACCTTATGAACTTACACAATGATGACACAATAATTATTCATTTCTTAGAAAAATAAAACAAATGATTTTAAAAATATTTAAATTAATATAAATTGATTTAATTATTGTGTTCCATAACTTTTATAGATAATTATATCATGTTATAAATGTGTTAATAGAATATATTCTAAATACATCTTTATATTTATGTTTTTAAAGTCAAATTAAATTATTAGTATTGAAAATCACATTAATGATATTTTATAATAAATTATATTTCATTAAATTATATAAAATTCCTAAAAAACATATATTCAACCTAGTGTTTTTTATTTATTTTTAAATATAATATGTGGTAAAATTATATGAAAACTATCCTTTTATAGTAAATATATTGACCCCTAATGAGTAAATAAACTCCTTACTATAGTTGAAAACTAAAATTTTAAATGTGAGAAAATATAGTGGTTAAATAATAACATTTTTAAAACATATTTTTGGTTTGAAGTGTCGATAAAACTAATCTTACCTTAAATCAATTATTTATCAATTTTTTAGGAACTTGGTTTGGAGGTTGACTTCTTATTAATGAACTATATTTTGTATTTAAAAAATTACCACTCCTTTTTCCTAAAACAATGGGCACCTTTTCTACTCATTTATTCATAGCTCAAAAGAAATTTAGTTCTACAATTAAATGGGAAAACACCTAACTTAAAAACATAAACACATATTAGGGGACATGGTTTTATTAGATAAATATACGTAGGAATGATTTTGGTGTAAATCATTAGAGGTTATTTGAAGAAGAGGTATCATTATTTACCAAACATTTTCATTTTGTTTCTTTTTATAACATGTTAAAATATTATTAAACCATGCATAAAAAATAAAAAAAATATCTAAAATAAACTGATATCTTATGATTTTAATTTTATGACATATACTCATCACCTCTTCCATCAAATGGGAAGTGAAACAATCATTCGTGCAGACATGTAGTCTACCACCCAATGAAATAATGTAGTTTCTTTTCCATCAACACCTGTTATGGATTATTTTAATGATTGATTAATTTTATATACATATATATATATATAATATTAGTGACATATTTACCATTATTCAAAAATTATTTATCATTCACATTATTATATTTTCACTCACTCAAAAAAGTTAATGTCATTTATTCTTATGTGTAAACTACCATCACCATAGATACATATGATTCATTTTTCATTAGTACAACACATGGATGATATATATAATAATATTTTAAAAAATAAAAATGTTATTTATGACTTGATTATAATTTTTTAAATTTAAAATAATACTTACCTTTTTCTATGATGGTCGTTGAAAAATTAAAACTCCACTCATGTGTACGTATGACCAACCTTTTATATGATTATTATATAGTTTATTTTTCATGACCATCATTCATGATGAATTTCAAACAATAAAAGAATGAAAAATCATAATAATTTAATTATTATTATTATGTATATAATCTAATAAAGATCTGTCTTACCATAGTTAACCTACTGAAGTCAATTAGGAAATATGAGTGGAATATCATCCAAACACCCAATGTGAACTAAAATTGTTATGTAATTGTATATACAATAGTAATGAGAGAAATAAAAAGAATAAATAACTTGAAAAATGATCTCGATAAACTAAATAACTAACATAATACTATTATTCAATAAGATAAGGAACGCATGTGACAAGCCGAGTACAACTTAAAGAAATTTCTTTTAAAATTCATATTTTATAGTTTCAATTAAAGGTATTTCTCTTTCATGTCCATATTTTTAAAAATTATTTTTTTGATGTTATTATAAGGATATAAAAAATATTAAAATGGGAATTTTTATTTCTAATGTGAATTTCTTTTAATGGTTTTTAAAATGGATATTTTAATAGAATCCTTGAATTTCTTATAAAGGACTAAAGAAATGCTCTATTTTAACGTATATGAAGAAAAAAACTTCTCCCACCACTATAAATGTTATTTTATTTTTTTATTACTTTATTAACATTCATATTTTCTATAAATAAAAACCAAATTTCAATTTATTTATAAAATTATAGGTTTTCAAAAATGGATTTTAATGGAAGATGACATTTCATTATCTGGAAATGTTTTCTTATTGGTGATAAGAATACATTTATGAGTGTAATGTTGGAAATTGAAAGCTTTTAGGTGTTATTATGTTTTATGTCTCATATAAATTTTTATAATTATGGTTGGTTGTATTATAAACCAAGGATGCGTGGTTCTATTATAAACCAAGTGTTGGTGGTTATGTTATTAACCAATGGTGGGGGGTTCTATTATAAACCATGTATGAGTGGTTATTATATTAACCAAGGAATGGTGGTTCTATGATAAACTAAGGATAGGTGGTCCTATGATATTCCTCTAATTAATTTTGTATGGAAGTTTATTGTTTGGTTATTATATTTCTAAGTGTGATATGGGAAATGATGTCCAAAATTACCTACATGTTTTATCTATCCTAGATATATTTTTTTACAAAAATATTATGATTTATCAAGGTTAGATAAAAATTTTAAGTTAAAAGGAATTTATATGTTAATTTGTAGGGTTGAAAATTTTAACTTCATGAAAAAGATATTATAATTTTTAATAAACCATTAAAAATTTAATTTTTTACATTAATAATTCTTATGAAATGTTTTATGAAACGGTTTGGAAAGATATGGTGATTTCTTCAGTAAGAGAATGTTTATTTAAATCCCAATATTTATTTTAAAAATAAAATTTCTTATAAATTTTCATAGACTAACATGTTAGTTTATTTCCTCCTTTAATGTCATTTTCTGGTTTTTAATGATCACATGAAATTTTAAAATGTTTTTTACTAGGTTTAAGGATGGTTAATAATAATAAAGAAGTCATGTTCAATATTGTACCAAGTTTTCATGATAATAAAACATGTTTATTTTGAAAATATTTACATTGTGGAAAAAATAGATACAGATTATAATTTTACACTTTGTAAAATTATGGAATTTTATGTAAGAGTTATGACCTAATTATCTAAAACTCTAAACTTGAAGAGATACACAAAATTAAAGAGAGTGAATTCTTGACTAAAACTAAATATTATGTTATTTTTAAGGATGATTCCTTGTAATATAACCTTGAATTATTAAAAATATATCATAAGATATGGGTGTGGATTAATGTTCCATTAATCATGATCCATGGAGCATAACATAGTTATATTACATTGAAATGTGGCATAATAATAAATATATAATATCATAACACTATAAACATAGCTACCCCCAATCATATACTCACACTATATTATGAACACATCTAATTAAAATAAATCTACAATATATCTTTTTAACCAAGATAATTACTATCATGTCCATGCATATTATTGTTAACATAGATAACTATAATCATTTTCACACAAAAATCATTATTTCATGAGATATATAAATTTAACCAATAAATTGGAGGTATAAAATGGAACCACCCATCTCACGGCCATAACAAAAACCACACATATTAGGACTATAATGGATGCCACACATCTCACAATGATAATACATACACATGTTTTTAACAAGAAATCAATCAGATCTAATATTATGAATAAGCCATGGAAATAAAATTGATTTTCTTAAATTTCCAAATGGAATCACATAAAATGATATAAATAACTAGATCAGTTGATACCATGAATTTAATACCCCAAAAAGTGAATTTCATAAGGGCATTTAGAGTTCAGTTCAAAAAACACAATTTCATATAAGATAAATATTTTAGAGATAAATAGGAAAATGTAAGTAATGTTATAAAATGTTAATTCAACAAACAATTTAAATAATAACATAAAAAGATAAAGTTATGAATAACTTTCAAAAATAATTTTCAAAAAATGCACCATTAAAACCCATTTTTAAAACATCACTTAAATGGTATTAAAATATATGTACCTGGAAAGGAACTAAAGGATAAGTCAAAAAATATATAGTTGAATAAAAAATAAAAAAATGGGAAATTAAATTCGTTTTTAATATTTTAAAATATCTTTATTGAAACTCACATAATTAATAGTGTAATAAATATTCATTTTTAAAGGTTTTGAAGAGAAGTACTATTATTTGTAACATCCAAGATTCAATTATAGTAAGTAAGGATTTATTTCTAAACAAATAAGAGAAGAAGGCACATAGGTTTGTTCTAAAATGTGATCAATTCAAAAGTTATCAAATTTTATAAATTTAATATGGATAAATTAATTTATTTTTTGAGTTAATCATGTCCAAATTATATAAGGATGAATCTTTTATATTTTTTAGAAATAGTGTATTTTTCGGTGAATTGTGAAAATAACGGTTTTATAAAACTATCAATTTTATGAAATTATAATTATATAAGAATATCATGAATCGTTAAAAAAAATTAAGAAAAAATATACATTAGATAAGTAATATAATACAAATAAAAATATAATGTTGAACTTAGAAATACATGGTTATCATTTTAGAAATCTATATATTGAATTTCTAAAATTAAAATTTATTTTGGTTATTTTAACTTAATAAAGTATATAAATGTATCCTTTTTGTATTGTTTTCATTTAAAATATAAATAAGACTTCTTTTATTTAAAAAATTACAATTAAATCAATTAGAAATAGCATTATACTTAATTTTTCTATAAAATCATTTTTATGATTGAAAAAAAATTATTTCTAAAAGAGGATTTAATTTTATTTTATACACCAATGAAAAAAATAAATCATGTAAACAAGGTTCCATATTTGGTATTAGAATGATTTATATCCGGTAATATGTTAAACACATTTTTTTCATTATTAATAGTAAAAATAGTGAAAATATGTTCCCACGGTTAACGTTAAAACACGTTTACTAGGGGGATAAAGTAAGGGATGAGTGTAAGAAATCCTCATAAAATTTTATAATTCTTATTGTGTGAAGATATTTATACCCTATATTATATTAATTAGAATATATGGTATTTTGGAATTATTTTATTTTATAAATTAATTAATTATATTTAAATCATTTAAGTATCCCCATGTGTGCCCTCTCCAGCACTTATTATAGGGAACCTATCTAGCCACTTAATGAATAAGTTTTAGATTTCGATCTTAGAAAATATCTACCCTAATAACTTCCAAGATTTTATCCCTTCATCCTACATCCCGTGATCTTCTCATTAGATAAATCATTCAAGGATTAAGGTGTAATCAAAAGGGGGTCACTCAAATAAGAATTATTCATCATTACGGGACTTTTCAAGTTTTTTTATTCTTTTAATTATAATAAATCAATTTGAAATATACTAAAATAATGTATATAATATAATAAATAAAATTATATTTTATTATGATTATGGAAAAATCATTTCCACATATTTTCCATCTTATGAAAAATAAACACATCACTTGTGTGTACATGAAACCTATCATCTCCATGTGGTTTTGTAATTCATTATCCATCACCACATTACATTAATGGTTATAGAGATGAATATAATGAATATGTAAAATATTTATGAATTTTTTATTTTTATAGGAATACAATAAATCATTTTCCTTTTTTCCATTCCACATGTTAAAAAATGATAATATCACTCATGTGTACGTATAAATCACCCCATATATGAAGCGATGTGATTCATTATTCTTTAATTAATTTCATAGAAGAATATAAATATATAAATAATGTATATATGATGTTCATACCATGATTAAATTATTTTAGATTATTTAATCATGTGAATTAATAGTGGTCTAAAATTACTAAACCAAAACATACATGAAAAATGAAACAATTTGCACTCATAAATAATGATTTTAATAAATAATCATTGAAAAAATGGTGGTGAAATATAATAAATGGATTATATATGTAATTATAAGTGTGTATATTATTCTAGAATATAATTATAGTAATTTTAATTTAATATACTTGAGGTGAAAATCCCTTAAAAAACAAGTCAAACATTGAGGTAAAGGTTTATTTCACAATCTCATCCTTATTCATGATTTTTTATCTTTATGTTTAAATTGAAGGAATAATCCGATTTTTCTATCTTAAAAAAATATTCTTAGCCACTTATCATTTATTTAATTTTAAATAATGAGTTCATTTTTTACCTTATTTGAATCTAAACATACTAAAATAATATTTTAATGGAAACTAATTTTTTTTTTTAATTTTGTCAAGAATATTTTCCTTCCTTGTCTATTTTTTTAAAAACATTTATCAAGAATGTTTTAAATTTTCTCTAAATATTGATTGAATTATTATTTTTTATTTTCTAAGATTAAAAAAATAGTTTATATGGAATATTAATTCAATTTTTCGAACATGATACTTTTTACCAAAGGTGTGAATATAATCTTTTTTTAAAATTTATCATAAAAATGATTGTTACAAAAATCATGAATGTTTATTGTATTGAATATTCCATTACATGATTCATTTTTTCTATTCATATAAAATATTTTTCTTAATATTATAGAAAATTTTATATTTTAATATATGTAATTTCAAATTGAAAAGGGTATTTTCTTCGAAAAATATTTAGTGAACTTTTAGAAGTATTTTTAACTATTTCAATATACTTTAATGAATCTTATAATTTAATGGGCATATAATATAATTATAAAATCTACCATATTACTTTGGATTTTTTATGATCATGTTTTCTCATTTATTGACTAAGGAAAATATTGACATTTTGTATGCTAGTTAATCAATATGAATGTATACTTCCATTATGGATTTAATTTTTATTCACTAATATCAAATGATTAATATGTTAAAACTAGTAAGTGATGGTAACGTCCTATTATAAATCCTTAATTCATCAGTAGGTCACATGTGACAAACTGGTTTTGGTATTTAGAGCACACCTTACCTATTTATGTATGATTTATTTTAACAAGGCCTTGGCGGTATGATTATGATGTCAAAAATTATGCATTCTATCATTATTAAAATAGTTTTTGTTATAAACATGATTGTTAATGTTTCTATTTAATCCATGAATTTATCTACTATTACGATATTATTTATATGTCATATTTTATTATTATTTATTTATGCCATATTATTCTTGAATTATTTATTCTCTGATAGATTCTGTTTATGGTTTTTCATACAGAGCATCTAATCATACACTTTATTATGTTTTACTTTCCCTGGGATACTATGAAGTGATATATAAATTATTTAATAGATTTATTATTTGATATAATAAATATTTTATTTAAATTTATAAATCCTGGTTCATGTTTTCATATACAATGTGAGAATCATATTTGTATCTAGTATCTATATACTACTTTAGAATTCAATAATCTGGGATGTGATCCCATTTATTATATAAAAATGTATTAAAATAACCACTAACTCTAGGTTATTGGGTTAATTAAGTTACAGTTGGAATCAATGCATACTTAGTATAAAAATTGGTAAACAGATTTAGGAAAATAACCCTATAAAAATTATGTGGATAAGTCTATATATATGGTAATATTATAAAGTTTTTGTAAGGTATAAATTATATAGGTTTCATTGAAAATTTATCCAAGTATAGTTATGGAAAAGTGGATAATTTTATTATTCAAATGATCTTAGGGGTAACAATATTTAATGGGGAAGATTGTGAATTAAATCGATCATCACCAGTGCACAATGAGTGGACCTAAGACTACCCACCTGATAATAAACTCTTGAGGGATATGATATGGATAATTCATAGGAAATTTAAAAACCATTATAAAAGGTTTGAAAACATTTTTATCAATTAAATATATTATTAATGATATTATGACTTCGATTCTGACATTAGATGTACACAAGTCATTAATTTATTTTAATTTTTATAGTAGATTTAGAATCATATAATATTATTAATAATTCATAATATTAGGAAAAAAAATCAATATGTGAAATTATTTTGAATTATAACCTAGAAGAGGGAATTGAAACCATATTAATGCACATAATCAATGTGGGATTTCACTCATAGGAAAGACAATGAAGTTGGTGTTGGAACTGGAGATGAATAAATTATAAATATATTATTCGAACAGAATCTAGTTATGAGTTATAACCTACCCATATAGAGATACATACTAATAAAAAACATAGTGTAACAATGTCATAACATTTTATCCATCAACAACCTCTATTATTCAAAAAGACCACTAGTCCATTTGTAGCTGATAAATAAACTATGTCCTTGGAGAAAATATTTATCCCTTTGGGATGTAACAATAGAGTGAATGTCATCATGATATTTTATCACATTATAGGAGATGATGAAAAATGGTGGTGGTTGATACAAAAAACTAAAGAGTTGGGGAAAATAAATATTATTGTGTGAAAAAATTTCAATGATATATTCATTATAAAAAAATTCATTCATGAGAAGTGAGATGATATGGGGAGTTACTTCCTCCATCTATGGAAAAAAGAAAGAGATAATATACCTAAATATAAAGCTATGTTTTTAATTTTATCAACCCATTCTATAGATTATATACATAATCTATGGAGTAATATTGATCATTTCTTTGATAGAATAAATCATATCCTTTCATGGGGTTTAGTCACTTATAAATTTCTATTACATGTGTATATAATATCAAGTACCATTATGATAGGGAAATAAGTTTCCAAGTATTATGATTTATATGCAAAATAATAAATTAATAGGGTACCTTCACACTCTTCAATATGAAATATGACCAAAGGGAGAAAGGGAAGCGAAAATTTACAACGTGGAATAATTACTAAAAGAAAAATCATGGAACATGCAAGATGGGTATGCGAGTTTTCTTCAAGTATTGTAAAGAAATCCCATCAGGATTGTGATTGATAGTATAAATAAATCTCTTGATGTTTAATAAATCATTTATAAGGATATGATGCAACATGGAAATGAGTTCTAAGAAATTAATGGATTTTTCCATAAAATAGGATAAGGGAGAAATGACAGGCTTATGCTATCATGAAAAATAAGTTAAAGTTCCTAAAAATATATTAGTTGGCACATTGATCATAACCTATAATTGAGAAAATGTTTTATTTCTATAACATCCTGCCCTAGGATCCACTGAAATGGTTCCCCAAGTTGGTTCCCCACATGACCTCAAGTGCACCTCCTCATATGTCAGAGGGTGTCAGCTAAAAGCGGGGGTATAAAGAAGAACTAGGAGGAGAATATACCCCACATTAGAGCACTTAACAAGAAGTAAATTACCAAATATCATACACATAATATTAAGATGAAATAATAAATATTCAATAAAATTCCTATTGATAAAATGGAATGAAATAAATACCTGAACAACTATTCTATACATACAACCAACAAACCATTGGGCCCATGACATAACATACCAAAATAAAATATATACAACAAGATCTGCTACATTGCTAATACACACCCTTCCTGTCACGACCTGTCCTCGGGGCCCATTCTGTGACTACCCCAAGCCCGCCTTCCATAGGCCAGGGGCTGGCGACTATCACCAAGGTGTAATTCCTGGTAAAATGGGAAGGAATTGCCTTTGTACGTAAACAAACACCACAGAGCATGCAAGCAGTAGAAGTAAACACTAAGTAAAAAATGGGTACAACAGTAAGTGCAGAAAATTAAGTGGGCCAGAATACAAACCCAAACTGAAAGTAAAGTACAACTGGAAAGGGAAAACAACAACTGATAGTAAAGCCGCAACGTTGAGCCGTCCACTGGAACTCCCACCTGAAGGGTGGGTATAGATAGCCTCCACAACTCCTCGAGTCCAGCCGTCCGCTCCGAGTACGTCCCGCCCAGTGGTCCACCTCCAGGTACTGTCCTACTCCGCAAGCCTCAACCAAGATCAGCGCTGTCCGTCATCTGCAACCAACACAACGTAGTGTGGGAATAGCCCATGCAGGGTTGAGTATAAGCTACTCAGTAGGGACCCTGAGACCCCCGAAGGTCTCCCAGAATCCACAAAGGATAATCCACAAAGGATAAGATACAATCACAATGTAACATCTGACTCTACTTAGGTATATGACCATACATATACCTAAGTCATCAATTCCAGTTCGGCTCCAACATCTGAGCTCAAGTGAAACCCAGTCCACATAGGAAGAAAAACGTAATCCACATAGGATAACACAACACATTCCACATAGGAAAGCAAACAAGATTCATCTCACACAGGTATACCTCTTCGTATGACGATACAGATGTTTAGATATTGCCACTGATTCATCTAAGCCATCAGACCCACAAAGGATCGGTAGGTACTAACCCCTACAATGACCCATAAAGGATCTGACCCACACATGATCGATAGGTAACTAACCCCCGCAATGACCCACACAGGATTGAACCCACATAGGATCTGTAGGCGCTGGCCCACACAGGACCGCTGAGCGCTGACCCACACAGGATATGACCCACACAGGATCGGTAGTACTGATCCACATAGGATCGCTGAGTGCTGTAGTCGTCGCCGTCGAATCCACTGAGGATCTCTGTACAGTCGTCGTCGTCATCGGAGTCACAGTCGCAGCCAGCTCTAGGGTTCCCGCTCACAGCAAGCTCATTCGGGAGGGTCCGCTCCACGAGCCGAGAGGCTGATACATCAACTGACACATAGTCTGGAGTTGATGTATCCTAAAGTTTCGTATCGTCAACAGGAACTCAACGTCGCAGACGGTGCGTCAATCGGACGCCCAGTCTGAGAGTTATTGCCTTTTTCGTCCTAGGGGCCCGGTTGGTTTTTAAGTCAAAACCAACTCGACCATACTCCAACTGCATCCAAACCTCGAGTGGAGTAAGCCAAAAGGTCCGTCTCACTTAGGGGAATCCATCAAAGTCGACGGCACGTCAATCGGACTTCCGGAACTCATGTTATAAGCGTTTCTGTTCCGAGGGCCCGGTTGGTTTCGTGTACGAACCAACCTGGAAAAACACAAAGTTCTCTGAAACCTTGAGTGTAATATACCGAAACGACCGCCTCAATCCCAGGATTTCATCTCTGCTGACGGTGCGTCGATCGGTGGTCCTCAGCTAAATTTATGGGCAACAGACCGAAAGAGGTTCGGTATTAGGGGGTTGGGCCCGGTCCGACCCGGCCCGATACCCCCAGGGTCGGCCCGAACTTGGTCCAGGTCTGGACCGCTTGGCCGAGGCCCGGCGCACGGCACGCTGGCCAGGGGCTCGGCTGAACGGCCGAGCCATTCGGATGCAGGGGCGCTGCCCCCCGCATGTAGCAACCGCGGCCCCTTAATGGAGCCGCTCACGTCCGACCAGCTGGGGGTTTCGAACCCCTGGTTCTTCCGCGGTCCGGCCAGCCCGCTCTGGCCGGGCCGCTCCGGCAGGCCGAATTCTGCCACCACGGGACCGGCAAGGCCGGTCCCCCTGCTCTGATGCCGACGGCCCGGAACCGGCCGCCAGTTCCCCTACTCCGTCACGGCCCGGAACCGACCGCAACATTCGTCCGTCCGGCGCGGCGCGACGGCGCTGCACCCCTCCGCCACGGCCCCGCTCCGGCCGCGGTGCTTTCGTAGTTCTCTGGTGCGGCGTGACAACACCACATCTTTGGTTCGTTTTCAACGGCGCGACGCGACGACACTATGCTTCTTTCCCTTATTTAATATTTTCCGCACGGTGCTTCGGCACCGCGTTGCCTTGCTCCTACCGCAATCAAAATCAAACCAATAAGGGGGAGGAGTGTCAGCCGTGTTCGTGTGGTCCAACCTCCTCCCTTTATTGTGATATCAGGAGGCTCAAAAGAAAAGATGATGGCGATGAAATAAATCCCACAATAAACCCCTACCTCAGCGTTGTCGTTGAACGAGAGTTCGTCACAGAATTAACCGTCGCGGAAGAAGAGGATCGTCGTGGAAGAAGGGGATCGTCATGGAAGAAGAGGATCACCATGGAAGAAAGCATCACGAAAGGAATGTCGTTGGCATTAGGTGATCTCCGAGAAAGGAATTTCTCGCTGTTGTCCGCCGTCGGAGGTCGGCGTTCTTCGTCGGCGACGGTGCGTTCTTCACGTTCTTCGTCGAAGAATGAAGAATCCTCAAAACTCTCTTTTTCTCCCAAAGGCTTCCACAACCAGAATCCAATGAAATAAAATAATTTCAACACTTATTTTATTATCATAACCTATGCTTTTGAAATTCAAAAGAAAATAAATGAACAATTAATTAAATGAATGAATTGTAACAATTTAACTGCCCAAATTAATGCGGCGTTTCTTAACCAGAAAAAACACACGGTTGACTTCATTAAAAAGGGGGGTGTGGGTGCGTTACATTGAAGGAAAGAAAGGGTGGGGCTTGTGCAGGCCCCACCTCACAAATATCCTACCAAGTGGGTATGATATTGTGGGTCCCACCTTATCTGCTTAACTTAGGTTAAGCCGCATTAAGTAAAATAAAATAAAATTGTCGCACCACTTTATTTTATTCCTTAACTTAACCCCAAAAAATAAAAACCACACCCGAGAAAACACAACTCCAGAAAACATGTTTCTAAGAAATTACCGGTGTTGCGATTCCATTGGTGCCCTCAGAATTCAATTCCGAGCACCGGTTTAAAAGTTAGAAAAACCCGCTCATTCGTTCACTGAACGTACCCGAGCTAAACTTCGGAAAAATAATCCAGGAACACCGGGCCTCCGAATCAGGTGCCATCAGAAACTGCGTTCTTGTAAAATTCTCAATAAAATTAAGAAAAACTTTCCTTGAAATTTTCGTGTCTTTACACATCCATTCACATGACACAACTCTAGTAGTCCTTCTTGACCAAAAAATACTCATGCGGGCCTCCGTCTGAACTTGTGCCTGCAATAAACACATGAGTGCTTCTCAGGTACCCAAGTGCAATGGAGGCATGAGATGGGTGTGAGTAAAACTCAATATTTCACCACCAATGGTGTGTAAAAAAATAATATTCAGAGTATTAGTATTTGAAGATAATTAGTGAAATAAATAAATAGACAAAAAAGATGATACATTAAAAGGATAACGATATCATATCTTCTACTCATTGGACCAAAATTTCCCATGTGGTACCCTGTCCAAAAAAACCAATAAGGACTTAAACTAGTCCTCTAAATTGGTACATAGTGATATATGATAACTTGACCAAAAAGAGATTTATTCATATTTATTCAACTCAAGGATGCATAAAACATACATCCACAGTACAAATATCATGTACTTCTTCTATTAGTTACTAGAACATCAACCAGATATACGAGTCCAACATCAACAAAAATAATAATCTTGGATGGAAAGAACATATATCACCTATCCATATACAAACATATCTTTACTGATACTAGGTTTTTCATCTCTAAAAAAACATTATAGTGTTTCTTGGAACCTTAGTCCAACACCCATCCATACATTACATAAGTGGTTCCTAGAACGTTAGTCTTGACATCCTCAAGGAAGAGAAGAATCTGTCCTACTTCAGATTCTACAGGGTATACCATCATTTCCTAGAGCCTCGTCCTGGGTCATAAACCACAAGTATATAATCATTTTCAAGAACCTCAACATGACACCATATACATAGTACATTACCTCTTCCTGGAGGATTATCCCAACCCCCAAATCATTATATTGTTTCTGAAATACCTATTCTTTGAGAATTAGTTGAACACCTAAAACATTTTTCATAGGTTAGTAGACATAGATCATCAGTCCATGAATTCAATTGGAATTTTGAATGTCAAGTCTAACAATCCCCAAAAATTTAATTATAAATCATTAAAAATTAATAAAAAATTCCCATCGTCCGTTAGCTAAATCACATAAATCCAAATTCACAATCAAACCTATTCATATTTAACTGATGTACAAATTTTTTAAATGATATTTAAACCCTTAATCGATAAAACATTCCCATTTAACCATACCCATTTACATTATAATTCACAACTTTTATGATGGCCCCAAAGGACCTTTAAATCAACACATGGCTCAATAATGTCCAACCCCTCTTTCTAAAGACATAAAACACCAAATCAAACATTTTCATTAATATTTTGAAACCACCCTTTAAATACCTGGGGGTTCCCTTTGAAAATTACACACAAGGGAAAAAATCTTCAGGTTCTATGAAAATAATTTTATGAGTCCCCACACACCCTCTTAAAATCAAAAATTAGAATTCACTAAAATCCTATTTAGATTCACCTTGAAACCAACACCTCATTTATGAACAGAAGACATTTCAAAACATTTACTTTCTCATTTTTCATATAAAACCATTTAAAAGGCAATTCATAAAAAAACATTCACCATTTTAATGGTCATGGAAAAATTTTCACTAAAATTTTACACATAAATGATTCCATTTCCAATGGTTGGAATTCTCCATGGGTGGCCATAGGTCTGGACCTACATCACCATGGATCCAACAAGGTCCATAAAAGACCCATGACATGAATGTAAATCCAAAAAAAATTTCTTATCCAATAAGGAAAGATATCAATCACGACATCTAATATATACACCACATTACACAATTAAAAAAATATTAAGACTATGGGAAAATATCTTAGACTGTCTACCTCATTAACAATGTCTTCAAAAACATTTCCCAACGACTGATGACATTGTCATGACCCACCCATGCATAATCCAAATCCCTCTTCACCTTAACATTATTTTCACGATCACACAAGATCTAGTATTACTCAAAAATAATAATTATATAATTTTAACAATTATAATAAATTAATTAACTAAAACCCAACTTTTCATAAGTTAGAAATCTCACTAGGTCCCTATGACACACTAAAACAGAATCAAACCACTAATCGAAGACCCACAAAATAACCCCGAATAGATGCTAGAAAAAATCCATAAGAGGGGATTCCAAACCCACAACCAATCAAATTTAAAAATTTAGAAATCCTAAGGAAAACCCCCACATTCACATAATATAATGAAATGTCACACAATGAAGTGTAGAATCCATCTCGATTTATTTTCCACCCATGATGACAAAAACCCCATGATAAACGGTTGATTCCACCACGATCTGATGGAATTGTAAGTGAATCCCGGATCAAAGAACTAAAAAAGTAGGGGAAAAAGAAGAGGAATAAGGGAGATCACTGGAGGAAGAGGACTCACCTAAAAATCCAAAGGAACACCACCGAATTACTTCTTTAGAGAGGCATAGAAAAGAGAGGAATGGAAGAGGAGCCTCTTATGGATAGTGCGCACTAGGGAAAAAAGAAATGGGGGAAGATAACTTAAAATATTGATTGAAATAAATGGTAAAAATTTTTTTTAATGGAAATCTATGCAGTTGTATAGTTTTACCACACAATTTTCCAAACCGTATGCCAATCGTATATACACACACTATCCATCACCCACACCTCACATAATTAAGCCACATTATTTGAAAAAACATTTTCCAACCGCACTTTTAGAACTTCCTCCCACCTATAGTATGGCTCAGAGTTTGTCTTCCACCATACACAACCCATGCTCCATATCTCAGTTACTCCTCACCCTCACATGGTTTCCCCATAGAGCACACAACAAGTATCCCTTAAGTATGCAGAAACATTGAAACCCAACCGTTCCAAGTTTAAAATTAACCGAAACATCCTAATCAACAAGGTATCATTTGGTTTTTCTTAAACCATGCACACCAAACCATTCACCCTTCTAGAGATATCCAAAACTCGTTGAAAGATAACCTGATGTCCCCAATGTTTATCCGAACAATTGATCCTCCTCCCGAGCATCATCCATTATCTCAAAACCACGATTTGAGGAATTCTAACTCTCAAAACCTCATTTTGAGTCTTAAATAAAGATTAGAACTTCCTGATAATGAGAAAACAAATTCAAAAACCTTCATAAATTTTTGATCCTTCGGGATGTGGGATCTCACCACCTACCCACCATAACATTCTCATCCTCAAGAATCCCCGATGGTCATCCATCTGCATCACCTGACCTATGTTGGTCATCATATTTTTTAAAATAGCCCCATTCATCTTTAGGTTTCCAAAAGAACAACCCAAGAAAAACTTCAATCTCAAGGCCCTTATCCATTACAAAAAAACTATAATTTAGCGATGTTTTTAGTGATGTTTTTTAAAAACATAACTAATTTAGCAACGTTTCTTGAAAAATGTCGCTAAATTGGAGATGTTTCAACACTAACATCACTAAATTAGAGGTATTATCTATATATAAAAATTAATATATATATAAACTGACAAATATATAAAAACATATATATATATATATATTCATATATTTAGATATAAAAACATATATATTTTAAATTTAGTCACATTTTTAAGAAAATATGGCTATTTTAGTGACATTTTTACCAGTGATTTAAAGCGTTGATAAATATATAAGTATATATAAATATATTTCTAAATATATATATATGTATACATACATATATATATTTACACACACACACATATATATAAACAAATATACATATATACATCAATATATATATATATATATGTTAATATAAACATGTAATATATACATATAATATATACACATGTATATATATGAATAAATAAATAAATAAATAAATAAATATAATATAGACACACACACACACAAATAATATAAACATATATTTATATATAATATAACATAAATATATAACTAAACATAAAATATAAACAAATATATATATATATATATATATAATATAAACTTATACATATATTTATATAATAAAACACACACACACACATAGACAGACACAAATATATATATATATGCAAAATATAAACATATATATATATATAGTCATAAAATATAAAATATAAAATATAAAAACACACACACACACATCTTAATATATTTCTATTAATATATAATATACATATGTTATTACATTTTATATGTTGAAATAAATAAATAAATATATATATATATATATTTGTAAATATAACATAATACAGTTAAATATTTTCAATTTAATTATATTTTTAAGAAAACGTGACTATTTTAGTAACACTTGTAATAACATTTTAAAAGGTGGATAATTATATATGTACACACACAAGCACACACACACTTATATAAGCACACACACACACATATATATTAATGTAAAGGAATATATATATATATATATATAATAACATAAACATATATAAACACCTATAATATAAACACATATATATAATAAAAACATATATAATATAAACATATATAATAAACACATATATACAATATAATAAGAATACACACACACACATATATATATATAAGAAATCATATATAAATAAAAACATATATAATTATAAACATATATAATATAAAAATATGTATAATATTATATGAACATATAAATAAATTATAAAAACATCTATAAATATATAAATATATTTATATTAATATAAATAAGTAAATAAATAAATATATAGATTAATTTTTTAAATAGTGAAATCTATATGTTTATATATATATATATATATATATACGATTATATGTCAAGAGATCAAATGGGTTTGTTGGCAGTGTGATTTTCTAAGAGGTGATAGGTCACATATTTAAGTCCTACATACATCATTTTTTCAAGAATCCATGACCAGGGTTGTACCGAACACATGAGAAAATAGGTGGATGGGGAAGGATGCGAGGGCTGTGTAGGGGTGAGCATGGGAGGGGGAGCGGGTGAGGCCGAGAAGTTCAGGAGAAAACGTGGGGTACTGGAGGGGTCAATAGGACAGGTGAGATAGTTGAATACGAGAAGGGTTGGGTACTGGAGGGGTCGTTATGGGACATGTGAGGTTGAGTGAGCGATGTAGGGTTGACTGGAGGGTGATTTTTTTAATATGTCATAAAAATTACACAATTCAAAGACGGAAGAAAATATGATGTCTATTTACCTACATTTCGAGAAAATGTTTCCCAATGATGTATCGGTAATTAGTAACACCTTAAAACATCATTAATTTAGTGATATTTGTATGCCAATGTTTCTGGAAAACGTTAGAAAATGAGGTGTCACTAATTAGTGACATTTTAAAATGTTTCTAATTTAACGTAATTTATAAGCATCACTAAAACATCAAAAAATGAGGTGTATCTAATTAGGGAAATTTTAAAACGTTTCTATTTTAATGAATTTTATAAGTATTTCTAATTGGTGATTTTTTAAAACATCACTAAATTAGGGATGCTTATAAAATATGCTAAATTATAAATACCCCTTTTCCCAATATTTTCTAGAAACATCGGAAAATATATTAGTGATGTTTAAAAATCTCTCCAATGAAAAAAAGAGTAGCTAATTAATGTTTTTTGTGAACCAACAATAACTTCGATCTAATACCCCTTTCCAAAACTAAATCACTATAATAGAACTTACTAATGACTATTATAATGAAAAAATGAGCAGAACATCACTCGAGTAGCCATTGAGCTACAGTACTCCCCATTAGAATCTTTAACTTACAACCACATAATCAAAATCCTTAACAACAGTTACCATCAGAAATCCCTACAAAACCGGGAACTCACAATACCATCATGTCCCGGACAATGTCCCCAATTTATAATTCCCTAACACCTATGTGAATGCCAATCATCATATAACCTATCACCGCTATATAAAACCAACTGATGTAGACACATACACTTAGTCTGTGGACAGATAAAGAGCATACTGTCTTCTCCATGAAATACCAAATCTAACTTAAAATACACCCACTCTTCCTAAAATGACACACCAAATATAGCTTGAAACCTTTCTCACCCACATTGTGAATGATAATTCATTGGGATATCCTCAGCTGATCCATCCCAAAAAAATGTCAGTTTCAGCTGTGGGTCTATTTCCATATCATCCGATCACTATTACCTCACACTTAGAGGAATTCCACAACCACCCAAAACATACACTTTGGAGTCCCCACTCGACTCTAGTGGGATTCCAGTGTAAAATACTATGCTAGATGAAAACAATATCCATTCCCAACCACACACATATATGCACCCTAAATACAAGAACCTGAAATTTCTTTTCGAAACCACACTGATCCCAAGGTCGCACTTGGATCGACCCTCTTCCACAACTGTTTTTCCATATTCATTACCTATATAATCAACGAAGACATCATAAAGATTCATTTATGGAATCAAGATTCCAATATAGCTGATCCATGTCCATTTTCACACAGCCACGACCCTTCCATCATAGGAGTCTTATCCCTGTGACTGACACATCACTCCCCACCATAGGAGTGTAATCATCTCCCACTCACCCAGAAAAACTCAACCACTATATTCCACACACTACTCACCAATTACCCATGAATTGGCTGTGTAAAACCCGCTCTGACATGAGAAAACAAATGAAGCATAAACTATCACCCCTTACCAGATTACGAGAACAGAACCCTTGTTAGTAATAAACATCTAGTTCATTTTGAGGGCCCCACCCATAAACAATTGATTGCTAACATCTTACCATACAGATGCACATACCCCACTCTATGAGTGTAACCTTTACGACGCTCCATATCAACCCAAGTGAACATCTCTATAACAAGGTATAATGTCAGATAGCTGTTATTATACTCAAGATGATTCCTAGATATTTGTAATTATCATCATTAAAACATTATTATACTAAAATTTCATCGATGAATACCACTATCATAGATCATTTTACAAAGTCACCACTACCAGTAGGGACATGTCAAACCACCATATGTCCATAATATCCTTTCCCGTAGGAGTCTCATCACATCAATATCAGTGCTCAGCCAATTAATAATTTCCTTATATACTGAATAATCTCGATTCTATGATCTCATAACATCTGATCCACACACCAAAAAACATAGTGCATGACCACAATCTTGTGCATCCAAGATCTAATTAACGCTTAACCATTACATTATTTTGTGTAACCTAGCAACAAAACCTAATTCTAATTCCAACAAGTAAAACCTTATAAAACCTCAGCTCGCATGTCCTATACATTGGTCATGCCTACCATACATGCCTACCCCACCCATAATAGAGTGACCTTGGTTCTTTCCAAAACCAAAAGTCGGTCATGAGAAGAAACCACTAACTCAACCACTCATACCCAATCATAATTCCAAGTTACACTATAGTCATGTACACTCTCCATGTGTTCATTAAGATGAATCATGAGATAACTGAGCTTAGAACCAAACTGGTTTTGCTATCGGAACAAAAAACACTACCAAAGCAAGAACACCATAAGTATTTCTCACATAAAGGAAACTTGAAACCTCCATATGCCACATACTAAAATGAACTCGCCTATGTGATATACACTTGAAGAGAATTCTTCCACCTGGGCCCACATTACCCAAATCACCTCTTATACAACCACTCCACCGCATAACAATTAGGCATAACTCATCTGCACAACAATCACCTGGTATAGTCAACTGAATGAACCTACCCCTCTCAAAAACCAACCATAAGGAAAAAATACTAGTACAAAATTCCACCTTATGAAATCCAAATGAAACTAATGAGCCTAAACCATAATCCAAACACACCCATCTTGCACCATTGTAAAAAGTACAAAGCATCCATATGTTCCTCATACACCCAATGGAACTTGAAACTACTTTGACCCCTCTCACAGGTCACCCTTGAAAGTCAAATTGATCTAACTAAAAAACTTCGAGCCACAAAAAAATGTCAATAGTATCTCTCATTTAGCCATACCAATCCTATATCACATAAAGTCACTAGGTCCAACCACCAAGGTATAAGAAAACATAAAAAATCTATAATTGACTGATGTTAATCACGGCACTGTCTCATCATTTGATGACGTCAACAGGACAAAACACCCTCCTCAAGTGTTTCATACCATAATGGATAATACCAAAAAATGTTCCATAACATGGGAGCACATCCTACTTGAGTGTCTAGAGATCAGACTGCTCCCTGGAGGACCTTTAAATGCTATTAACCTAAAACAACCATGCACAAGGGGGTCCAACTATCTATTACTAATACTATAATGATCCACCATAGTCACTGAACCTACTATATAAAAAAATGATCCAACATTTCCATTTATGAGTACCTCACCATAGATCCACATATCCTTACATCAGGATAAAATCCATAAAATCCCACACTAAAAGGCCTCTAATATGCAGTTCTTATGAGCGTAGCATGATGCATGAGATGCCTATTGCCTCTATGGGCCAAGAGTAAAAACCAAGTCATTGTCCTCCTACCAATAGGCCAAGATCCTTAGATCCTTCTTTACCCATCCAATCAAAAATACACATGAATCACTCTAAGTGAAATTTATATACAACCATAACATCACAAACCCAAAAAATAATCCAAAACCATAGTAACTTGGAATTCATACCAGAACAGGTGTTTGTGATGCACTGACCCAATATCCACCTCAATCTCTGACACACTCTTGTATCTTTTGTCTACCAAAAATAAGATAGTAAATTTATAGGAATGTCACTCCTATGATACCAATTTGTATCATCTAGACCCATGAGAAACTGAAATGGTGACCCAAGCCCTTAATAAAGACTCCTTGAATTCTAGAGGGTACTGACTAGAAGATGGTGTCTAATTTGAAACTGTGAGGACACTATACCCCATATAATAATGAACAACCCGAAGTATATTACCATATATCATACACATTAGAGAACGTTGAATGAATAAATAAACTAGAACATGGTGTAAAAAATGAAATGTAATAAATGCCTGAATGACCATGTCATATATATAACAAACCACCAACTGGGCCTTTGACATAACATAAAAAAATAAAATAATTACAACAGGATCTGCTACATCACCAAGACACACCCATCCATTCACCTAACACAACATGAGTAGTACTTATCGACCCAAAAATAATAATATGGGCCAAAAACAGAACCTATGACTACAATAAACATGTGAGGGACGATCGGTTACCCAAGTGAAATGTAATCTTGAGAAGTGGGTGAGTAAAAATAATTATCCCCCCACAAACAATGTCTAAATAAAATTCCAGTCAGAGAAACTGGTGTATACAGATAAGAACTGAAATAAATAGAGAGTAAAAAAAGAGGATATAGTCAAAGGAAAACAAAAAATCATCTACTACTCCCTGGACCAATGGTTCCCATGTAACACCACAGCCAACCGAATCTACAAGGACCTAAACAAATCCTCTAAAGTGTAACATAGTGATACATCATAACTAAAATAGAAAATGGATAAAATCCCATTCATTCAACTAAGTGAGGAATAAAACAAACATCTATTGTACATGTCTATTGTACCTATTCCATTAGTTCCCATAACATTATTTTTTCATCAGAGTCAAACATCAAAATCAATAAAAATTATAGATGGACCCTCCGTCCTACACCTAACCATATAAAAATATAGCACTACTGATACTAACCATCATATCTCTCATACAAAAAATAGATGTTACTAGATCCTCAATATAGAACCCATCCATACAAAACATCGGTGGTTCCTAGAGCATGAATCTATCCTATCCTAACAATGAGGAGTATTAGTCCAACTTCCAATTCAACATGGTATACCCTCATATCCTATAACCTTAATCTAGAACATAAAACACAACTATACTCTTAGTGTCTGGAGAATTAGTGTGAAACCAATCTGTAGTATACTAGAAATTCTCATAACATCTATCCACACCCTAACCACTACATTATTTCTGTAATAACTTTACCTAGTGCATCAATCCATATCATAAAACATTTTTCAAGGGTCAAAAGACATGGTTCCTCAGTCCTTCAATCCAACTAGGATTCCAAACATCATGTCTGACCATCCTAAAAAATTACATTATCAATCATTACTAATTCATACAACATTTCCATGGTCCATTACTTCCATCTCATAAAACCAAATTAATAATCCTAGTTATTCATATTTTACTCAACTACAAAAGCTTTAAATGTTCTTTAAACCCTTTATCAATCAAACACACACTTTCAACCATTTCCATTCCCTTTCAAATTCATAACTTTTATCATGGCCTCAAAGGACCTTTAAATCACCACATGGATTAATAAAGTTCAACCCCTCTTTTAAAATTCATAAAACACAAAATATAAAATTTTCATTAAAATTTCGAAATCTACTTTTCAAAATATTGGTCTTTCCCTTTGCAAGCCAAAAAACGTCCAAGACCTTCATGTTCCCTGAATACCATTTTAAGAGTCACCACACTACCATTTCAAATAAAGATTTGGAATCCACTAAAATCCCATTAAGATTCACCCTAACAACAACACCTCATTTCTTAACAAAAGTTATTTCCCGACATATATTCCCCCTATTCATATAAAACCATTTAAAACTGAAAAAACACTCGCTTTAACAATTTTAAAGGCCACATAGACATTTTCATAAGAACATAACACACAAATCATTCCACTTCCAAAGGTTTTCACTCCCCATTTTTGGCCATAGGTTTGATCATACATTTCCACAGATCCAACATGATATGTGGATGGTCAAAGGTATCAACATAAATCTAAAACCAATTTATTATCCAAGAAAGAAATCATATTACCCATGGGATCTAAAAAATACAACACATTGCACAAGTAAAAAAATATAATTATTATGGGTAAAACTCTTAGACTACCTACATCATCAAAGAATCTTCATAAAATATTTCCCAATTCCCAACAACCTTTTCAAAACCTTCCCAAGTATCATCCCAACCCTCAAAACCCAAAAAAGTTTCTCACAATAAACCAATATCTATTATTTTAAAAAACAACAATGAAATAATTATCATAACTATAATTGATAAATTAACCAAAACCCAAAATGGGATAAGCTAGAAAAATCACTGGTTCATCATACCACGCTGAAACAGAATTCAACCACTCATTGAAAACCTATGGAATAACCCTAAACACATTCTATTCAAAATACCAATTAGGTGGTACCGAACCAAAAAATAACAAAATTACACTAGTTTGAAAACCCATGGAAAACTACCATAGTCACATACCTTAAGGAACAACCGAAAAATGAAGTGGAATATATATATATCAGGTTATCTTCCACCCAAGCAAACCAAAATACTAATGAGAAACATTGAGTGTTCCATCCTCTAGTGGAATTATCAGGAAAAAACTAACCAGGGAACTCCAAAATCAGGTAAAAAATATAAGGAACAAGGTAGATAATTGGAGGAAGACAACTAACGTCAAATTCCAAAGGAACACCACCAAATCACTTTCGAAAAGTGTTTTGGAAAAGTTTTGAAATGAGGAGGATCATATTATGGTTCATACACACCATAAAAGAAGAAATGGGGAGGATAAATTAATACCCATAAGGGGAAATATGTAAAAAATACAATTTAATGGAATTTTGGGTAGTCACATAGTTTGGCTGAATGATTTTACAAATCATGCCCCAACCATGCATACCACTACCATCCAACACCCATAACCCGCATGGTTAGGCTACATGGTTTGATAAAACATGCTCCAAACATGCTATTAGCACTATCTTCCACCTGTAGCATGCTCCACAGTTTGTCTGAAACTGTGCATTGCCTATTCTTCATGTCTCCAGGCCCCATTATCCTCCCGCATTTCCCCTTATAACAAGTATGGATTTCCATTAAACATGTGGAAACCATGAAACCCAAACATGATCAGTTATAAATGAATTAAAAACCACCTAATCATTTGGTTGTTTCATAGTTTCCCATAAATCATGGGAAACAAACTGTAGACCCTTTTCAGTGAACTCCAAAACTCAATGAAACTTATCCAAGAGCCTCTAAATCCCATCCGAACACCTGTTCCACCTACATAGCACCATTTCTTGTCTCAAAACAATTATTTGAGGAATTAAATCTCACATAACCTCATTCCAAGTATTAAATAAATATTCAACTTGTCTATTAATGATAAAAAAATTCAAAATCCTTCAATTTTTTGATCTATCTAGACATGGGATATCATAACATGATTATGTATTTTCACAGTATTCTAAAATCTACCGTGTTTGAAAAGGAAAATAGATATTTAAATTTCTTCTTAAGTAGGGAATCATCAACAAAGACACCTTGTAGAAACCATACTATAACAAGGATATGACAGTCATTCCTCATTATGACACATAGACTTACCCAATATGAAAACATGTTTATAATATGTATGGTTGAAATTTATATAATATTGCATATGGGTTGTGTCTAAAATTTTAATGTGAAAATTTATTATCAATAGAACAATATTACAATTTATGATATATAAATGGAACCTCTCATCTCTTTAGGGGAGAATACATCATATAAATCATATCTGAATCCATCTATAATAGCTCTATTTAACGAATTTCTTGGAGTAGATGAGTAGACACAACCTATAAATGGAAAGGGTATCCTTATAATATATTGAAACGCACAACCGATTTTCGCCTATCGACTAGTCAAAGTTCCCGAGTGCTGCTATACACATTAGCAGAGCACCAGAACTTTGACCAGTCGATAGGAGATAATCGGCCTTGTGTTTCAAATGGCGCTGTTTCTAGGGATGATGCTTTAAGTAGTCATTAGTTTATGGTTATTGTAAAAAAACACAAAAAAATAAATTTAAAAAAAAATTGAAAAAAACACAAAGAAAAACCCATATTCTTATAAAAATCATAAACGGAAAAAATAAAAAGAAAAACCCATCTTCCACTTTATTCCAATATCTCTCTGAATTCCCTGTAGCCTTCCAAACAATCCCTCTGAATTGTTTGACCCTGAAATTGAGCGGACACTTCGCCAACTTTGGAGGAACATAAGAGATAATCAAATAATTCAAGAACCAGTCCTTGTCCAACCAATTGAATTAGATATGGCCAATGCTAGGGAACAAACCATTAAAGAACATGATGCCCCTGATATGAATTACCAACCTCTTGGTATTCAATATCCAAACATAGAGGCTAACTTCGAACTCAAGTCGGGTTTGATTCATCTTCTTCCTCATTTCCATGGGCTAGCCGGTGAGGATCCACATCTCCACCTTAAAGAGTTCCAAGTAGTGTGCTCTACCATGAATCCTCAAGGGGTTTCTGAAGAAAAAATCAAGCTTCGAGCATTCCCTTTCTCCCTAGCTGACACTGCTTAGTCATGGCTCTACTACCTTCCTCCTGGTTCCATAACCACATGGAATGACATGAAGTGACTCTTCTTAGAGAAATTCTTTCCTGCTTCTCGTACTGCTTCTATCCGAAAGGAATTAAGTGGTATCCATCAATTCCCATGTGAATCACTCCATGAGTACTAGGAGAGGTTCAAAAAGCTTGTGGAAACCTTCCCACATCACCAAATCCCTGACCGAATCTTGATCCAATAATTCTATGAGGGGTTATTGGCTACAGAGAGAACTCTCATAGATGTTGCATGTGGCAGTGCTCTTGTTGATAAAACACATGTAGCTTCAAGAGATCTCATAAGTAACATGGCTACAAACACACAACAATTCCATACTCCATCACATGCTCAAGTCAAACAAGCCCAAGATAATCAATCAATTGAGCTGAACAAGATGACCGAGTGTATGAGTGAACTTACAGGTCTTGTGCGACAGCTAGCTGTGGCTACCAAATCCCCAACCTCGTCTTCTCCGCAATCAATGTATCCTCGACCTATCAAAAACTGTGGAATCTGCATCTCTCCATCTCATCCAACTGACACATGTCCAAAACTTCAAGAGGATCAATATGATTCATTTGGACCAATGGAGCTCAATGCAACATATGCTCAGCGGAACACCAACCCTCAACTATCAGGTCAGTTTGTTAGAAACTTCAACCAACCTCACTCTGAGGCCTTCTCTTCTTCCTATAACCAAGGCCTTAGGTATGGTAATCCGATATCTCTTCCTCCTCAATTCCCTCCTCAAAACCCAAACCAGTACCAATATGGTCAAGGTGTTGGTAACTTCCAACAAAATTATCCTTTTCTTCCTCAACCTCAAAGGAACAATCCTCCTCCTGGATTCCATTATCCTAGTGAGCCTTCCCAATTCCAAAACCAATACAATTAGTTTCCCAAGAACGGAAATCAAGGCAATCCCAACGAGGGACAAGCCTCTTCTTCCAAGAAACCATGGGAAAGTGCACTGGAAGATCTTGGCTCCTTCACCCGTTCTAGCCTTAAAAACATTGAAACTCAAATAGGTCAACTTGCATCCCACCTGATCCAGCAACAACAATCAAATTCTTCCCAACTCCCAGCTCAACCATTACCCAACACCAAGGGTAATGTAAGTGCAATTGCACTTAGATCAGGAAAGCAACTTGCTATGCCTCAAGATAAGTCCTCTAGCCCTCCTTTGAATGTTGACCTAGAAAATGAAATGAAAAATAAACTTAAAAAAGAACCTGAAACCATTCCCTAAACTCCATCAATTCCACTTAGGAACCCAATTCTTTTTCCTCAAGCCGTTTCTAAACCAAGGAAGTCCTTTGAACCTGATTCTGAAATGTTCCACATGTTTAGACATGTTGAAGTCAACATTCCACTCTTAGATACCATAAAACAAAATCCTAAGTATTCCAAGTTTCTCAAGGAGTTGTGTACCCACAAGAGGCAACTTAGGAACTTTGAAATTGTTTCTAGCCAGCAGTCTATTCCCCTAAAGTGCAAAGATCTAGGGACCTTTACAGCCTCATGCCAAATTGGAAGTTCCAACTTTGATGATGCACTCATTGACCTAGGAGCCTCAATTAATGTCATGCCCAAATCCATATTCTCCAACCTTGGTCTAGGTCTTTTACATCCAACAGGTGTTTTCATTCATATATCCAATCGAAGAATAGCCAGTCCTGAGGGAATAATTAAGGATGTCCTTGTCCGAGTCAATGATCTTATCTTCCATGTAGATTTCTATGTTCTTGACATGGAAGGTGAGACGAAATATTCTCGATCTCCCTTAATTCTAGGAAGACCATTCCTCATGACTGCAAGAACCAAGATTGATGTCCATTCATGCATCTTATCTATGGAATTCGGTGACCAACTGGTCAAGTTCAACATTTTCCAAGCCATGCGATACCCATTTGAGGATCAATCTACATTCTCAATCCATGCTTCTGAGGACACTTCTAAGAGTCAATCGAACCCCAATCCACCATGTTCTTCATGTTCTAATGAAAAAGGATCTTGTGAAATATGCACTATGATTAACCAAGTCATAAATGGTGAAGTTGATATGGACATCTCATTCATAGACTCCATCAATCTAGAAGAACTTGAAAACTCTATTGAATCCCACATCAACTCTGATATCTACTTCTCCACCTTGGACAATATTAAGGAGAATGAACCTGAAGAAACTGAAGTCCCTTCATCCATTCCTAAGTTGTTGAGCACAAAAGTGAAAGATGAGACTAATCTGAAACCTATTCCTACACACCTGAAATATGCATTCCTCTTCCATGATCACTCATATCCTGCCATTATCTCTGCCACACATACTGAAAACGAGGAGTCCAAACTTGTTCAAGTGTCAGAGGAAATCAAAAAGGCCTTAGGTTGGACCCTAGATGACATACCAGGAATCGACCCTGCCCTTTGCATGCATCACATCCATCTTGAAGAATCATCCAAACCAATTAGACAACCACAAAGACGACTTAATCCACTCATCCTTGAGGTAGTTAGGGAAGAGATCACCAAGATTCTTCAAGATAGTATTATGTACCCAATTTCTGATAGTGAATGGGTTAGTCCAATTCAGGTTGTACCAAAGATGTGTGGGATAACTATTGTCACAAATGAACATGGGGAGGTAGTCACAACTCGAGTGAAGAACAAATGGAGTGTATGCATTGATTATCGAAAATTGAATGATGAAACACAAAAATATCACTACCCTCTTCCATTCCTTGATCAAATTCTAGAAAGATTAGCCGGAAAGTCCCACTATTGCTTTCTTGATGGATACACCGGCTATTTTAAAATCCCAATCTCACCTCAAGACCAAGAAAAGACTACTTTCACATGCCCCTTTGGAACATATGCATATATAAGAATTCCTTTTGGCCTTTGCAATGCTCCTGCAACATTCCAGAGATGTATGATGAGTATCTTTTCAGAATTCATTGTACACTGCATGGAAGTCTTCATAGATGACTTCACCATTTATGGTGATTCATTTGAATATTGTTTGAATTCACTCTCTCTAGTACTCCAAACGTGTGTCAAGTGTAACCTTGTGTTAAATTTGGAAAAATGTGACTTCATGGTTGCAAATGGGATTGTTCTAGGGCACATAATTTCAAAAGATGGTATTGAAGTCGATCCTGCCAAAATTGAAGTGATCCAATCACTTCCTGAACCCACTTCTGTTCGAGACATCCGTTCATTCATCAGTCATGTTGGTTTCTATCAGAGATTCTTCCATAACATCAGTAGGATTTCCCTCCCACTCACTAGGTTACTCCAAAATGATGTCACTTTCCATTTTGATGAGTTTTTCAAGAGATCCTTCATTGAACTCAAAACTTCTCTTACATCTGCCCCAATAATACAACCCCCAGATTGGTCCTTACCCTTTGAGTTGATGTGTGATGCTTCTGATAGAGCTGTTGGGGATGTTCTTGGTCAAAGAAGAGAAAAGATTCCTCATGTCATCTATTATGCCTCAGAAACATTGGATGAAACTCAATATCACTACACTATCCTTGAGAAGGAAATTTTAGCAGTGGTTTTTGACTTAGATAAATTCCGGCCCTATCTCTTAGGTGCCAAAATCATAATTTTCACAGACCATTCTGCTATAAAGTTCTTACTCAAAAAAAGTGATTCCAAACCGAGGATAATAAGATGGATCCTAATGCTCCAAGAGTTTGACCTTGAAATCAAATATAGACCAGGAAAAGAAAACCCTGTTGCTGATCACTTGAGTAGAATTTCTAATTATTCTCAATCTGAAATCATCGATTCTGAATTCCCCACTGAGCACCTTTCATCTCTCACTCAAAAAATACCATGGTATTCCCCAATTGTAAATTACTTGGTTTCTGGTGTTTTTCCTTAAAAGTTTTCAAAAGAACAAAAAATGAATTTTAAAAGTGATTCAAAATACTATTTTTGGGAAGAAAATAAACATTGGAAAACAGGGGCTGACATAGTAATTAGAAGATGTGTCGATGAAAATGAAAATCCCTCTATCTTAGAGTTCTGTCACTCAATGCCTGGTGGTGGACACTTTGGACCACAAAGGACCTCCCGGAAGGTCATAGACTCTGGATTCTTCTAGCCTTCACTCTTCAAGGACTCAGATGAGTTCTGTCAATCATATCCCACTTGCCAAAAGTTTGGCACAATCTCCAAAAGAAATGAAATTTCCCAAAATACCTTAATATTTTGTGAAATCTTCGATGTTTGGGGCATCGATTTCTTGGGGCCATTTCCCCCTTCCAATGGATTCTCATACATTCTTCTTGCGGTCGATTATGTTTCAAGGTGGGTCGAGGCCAAACCCACTAGAAAAGATGATTCAAATACTGTTAGTGAGTTCGTAAAGACACACATCTTCTATAGATTTGGCACAGCTCGTGCCTTGATAAGTGACTTAGGAACCCATTTTTGTAATAAAACCATGGAATCTCTTTTGAAAAAGTATGGGGTTGTTCATAAAACTTCAACTGCATATCACCCCCAAAAAAATGGCATGGCTAAAATTTCTAATAGAGAAGTGAAAAGAGTGCTTGAGAGAATTGTAAAACCCACCAGAAAAGACTGGCCTGAAAGACTTGGTGAATCACTTTGGGCTTATCGAACTGCCTATAAAACACCCATTGGGATGTCTCCTTTTAGGATAGTTTTTGGTAAATCATGTCATATACTAGTTTAAATCCACCATAAGTCTTTTTGGGCTGTGAAAACCTGTAATTTTTATTGTGAAAAATCTGGTGAAGTAAGATTGTTGCAATTGGCTGAACTGGGGGAGCTTCGACTTGAATCCAATGATAATTCCAATCTGTACTAAGAGAAGGCTAAGGTACTCCATGTCAGACACATCCTGGGAAATGTATTTCATGATGGTGAAAAGGTAATTCTCTTCAATTCTCAATTCTGACTTCACCAAGGTAATCTTAATTCTCGTTGGGAAGGTCCTTTTGTTATTACTAATGTTTACCCATTTGGTGCAGTGCAAGTCCAAGACCCCTCTTCCAAAAGGACATTCACGGTTAATGGACATCGGTTAAAGCATCACTATGAGAGGAAACACAATCCTGGATCATCATCTACTTCCATTGGATACCCAACTTCTCCAGTCAACCCGCCACCAGATGGAGACGACGACCCACCAAATCTAAACCAGGGGCACCTCTTTCCCTTTATCTCTGTCGCTATCTCTTCCTCTCTCTACCTATTTCTTCTTTTTTCTCTCTCTTTAATTTTTTTACCACTTTCATTATCAAAACCTTTATTTTTCACTTTCTATTTTTTGTAGGTGTATCTTTATAAAAAAATAAAAAAATATAAAAACCTGAAAAACTAAAAAAAACCAAGAAAACAATCACTTAAAAAAATAAAAAAAATTAAAGGGTCATGCTTACTCACCATCAAGTTTTGAAATTTCGTCCAACTATTTTGGGGAGTCAACAGACATGTTTTCATCTCAAAAATGTTGTATTTTCATCATGACTTTAGATAAATAATTTTGTGTCAAAATTAAAAAATTTTGAATGCTCAATTTTTGATTTGGAAAATGCTTTTCCCGAACCATGAGAAACAACATTTACTTTCATGCCAAGGATACCTATGTACATATTTTCAAAATGTGTGCTTTCACCCCCCATTTGTGAGTCTTGAGTTTGTGGACCTTCGAGCTTAATTTCATACCTTAGTGTGCATTAATATGATATGGGAATTTTTCTGAACCACATGAGAATTATAATAGCCAAATAGCCTCCCGTTAACTATATATTAATCCTCCTTTGGAAAGCCCCTTCGAGCCTATGAAATCTTTTTCTTTGATAGCCACATTACAAGACCAATACCTTTTCCCACCCACTATCAACATGGATTTTCATTGCATAATTTTTCGAAATTTAAGTGTGGGGGGATGGATTTCATTTTGGGTACCCTTTGTTGATTTCACCATGTTATCATATGATTGAGGGAAAGAATCCATTTTAGTGTGGGGGAGAGGATATCATTCAATTTGTTTTGGGGAATGTAATGTACTTCCATTTATGTAATTTTGTAAATGTTATTGACAAGTGTTAAAAAAAATCAAAAATGATGAAAAAAAATCAAAAAAACAAAATGAAAAAATGGGTTGTGTCTTGGGTAAGTAAAAAATCACTATTTCTCAGCCTTTGATCTTGTTATAACTATTAAAATTAGTGTCATGAGGATATCAATCATGGGTTGGGTTATGAGTGTGAGATCTTTTACAAGTTCAACTTTCGAAAAAAAATAAAAAAGAGAAAAAAAAGAAAACACTCGGATTATATTCTTATTGGGAGAAGTTTTGTGGTTTGTAAATATTTCATCTTCTCATCCCCTTCAAATTATTATCCTCTATTGTGTATTTCTTCATACAATCATTCCCTTGTAAATACGTTTTTTCATTCCCTTCACGTTTTATTTCAAAAAAAATGTGCATTGTTTTTCTATGTTAGTGTTTTACCCCTCTTCTTCTCTCTTGGACATTATATTCCTACCATCCCATAGCCACAAAAAAACCCCTTAAAATACCTCTTGATTCTTTTTCTCTTTGGATAGGGATTGGAAGCTCAGAGATCTTACAAACTCTAATATTTTCACTTTTGGTTTTTGGAAGAGTGAACCTCCAATAATGAATTTTTTAATCTTGAGAGGTGTGAGTTTAGAGTGTCTGCATTTTCCATTTCTAAATTTGAGCATGAAAAAATGAATTAGTTTTGGAACATTGTTTCTGTAACAACTTGTGGTGGAATTCAAAATGGATGAGTGAAATAGTCTAAACCTCCCTTGATTGGAGAATTTTTTTTAATATTTGTTGGTGAGTGAAAATGATTTTGTTATGTTTTTATATTTGTTGAAAATGAGGACATGAACAATACTATGTGTGGGAGAGTTGATGTTGTTAATATTTTCATGTATTATTATATACTTCCTTTACTAAATTTATATGAAATGTGCATAATTTGTGTGAAATATTAATGTTTTAATATTAAGTATAATTTTTGAGCATTTTTAGAAGTAGTCCAATTGATTCAGTTTACCATTTTATTTATAAATCTCACCCTACTGATCTGAATTCTATGGTTCCTATTTTTTAGGATTCCTATTTTAATATAAAACATTTCATTAGAAGGAATAATGGGTCCATTCTGCCATTTGACGGATCACATTTACCACACATGATGACCTACAGAATCTGTGAACAAACTGGACCAGCCTTGAATATTTATTTACTGGGCTCAATCCATAAGTACACAAACCTTAACTCTCCACCATAATTCGGGGACCACTACATGTCATCTTGGATAAAAATTTCAAGGCCCAACTCAAAGTACAAGGGGCCCAAATGAATCTTTAAAGTCCATCCCACCATTCTGGACGAGAAATAAAATCAGTATAGTATTCATGACATATCTCATGATTTAAGCATCAAATAGATCTGATATTTTTTAGTGTAAAATAGGTGCTATAGGCGGACGACGTTGTTTAAGAAGTCATTTGGATTTAAAGGCATCTTCCTATTCCAAAATCCATTCACATTTTGGACATCGAAAAAACATGGATAGAAATGGACAGTTTACCTTTGTTTAATAAAACTACCATAACATTGGATCCACTTGTCCAAATGCCTCAAAATTTTTAAAGTAGTCATCCAAAGTTATTATCTACAACTTTTAAGAAGGAGATATTTGGAGATTCGGTTGTCTGAATATCAAACCTGGTGATGCAAGTGGAAGGAAAGATTGGGAATGAAAACAGTCCACTCCTTGGGCTATAAATACTCCCCCCTTCTCTCCTTGAGAGGGGTTGGAATTTAAGAAGTGAGAAGATCATATTGGAACGACCAAAGCCTTGAAAAAGGATTTTGAGGATCATTCATACTCAAGTTTTCACTTGAGAGACCTTTCCTCCTCTCTTTGTTTTCACTTACTTTCGTGTTCTTCGTTTTTGTAATTTTGTAAGTCCTTTCTTTTGTAATTCTGTTTTAATGCAAGTTTCTTATTCAATATCTCTTATTCTCATCCACCTTCTATATTTTAATATTAATGTTCTTAAAATAGTATAAATTCAGTTGAATCTCCTTCCCTTATTTTTTTCCTCATTCAATCAAAAATCTGTTTTTAATTATCATCATTGTTCGTGTGTGTGTGTGTGTTCGACGTACCACTCTTTTCTAATCCCTTTCTTTTTCTTCTATTATAAATTTATCATCATAATTATTATAACCAGAATATTAAACACCCAAATGTCTGAGTAAATATCTCATTGGGGTGAGTCAAAATTTTGGGATGCTATGTGATTGAGATTATTTCCTCGATGAATATTCGTTAATTTAACATTGTGTATGTTGGACTTAATATGTCATGGATTAGTGACATATTTTGTTTATAATGTGGTTTCTATGGATTATTTGAACCATAAATTCACTACCATAAAAAATTACTGATTTATTTTTGAATCATAGTTAAGTTAAGGCTTGGATTAAAGATTTAACACTTATGAATTCTAATCGACGTCAACTTGGGAAGTTGGTGTTAATTTAAATGCAATATAAAGCAAAGCTCCAGGATATCACAAGATTAACTCTCTAATACTGAACTCACCCCAATATTAATCAATTTGTTAAATCAATTATAGTCAGTCAATCATTTCAATTAAGATATGCAAACAAACCCCCTAATCAAAATACAATCAACTAAAAACAAACGACTATTACAAAGTCACATCACCGATGATTCGACCTGAGTGCTGCTATACACATTAGAAGAGCGCCAGAACTTTGTAATAGTCGTTTGTTTTTAGTTGATTGTATTTTTATTAGGGGGGTTTGTTTGCAGACATTAATTGAAATGATTGACTGACTATAATTGATTTAACAAATTGGTAACTATTGGGGTGAGTTCATTATTAGGGAGTTAAGCTTGTTATATCCTTAAACTTTTCTTTATATTGCATTTAAATTAACACCCACTTCACAAGTTGACTTAGATTAGAATTCCTAAGTGTTAAAGCTTTAATCCAAGCCTTAACTTAACTAGGATTCTAAAATCAATCAGTACTTGTTTATGGTAGTGTATTTATGGTTCCAATAATCCATTTAACTACATTCTAAACAAAATATGTCATTAATCCATGACATATTAAGTCCAACAAACACAATGTTAAATTAACGAATACTTATCGAGCAAATACTCTCAATCACTTAAAATACCTAAATTTTGACTCACCCCAATGAGATATTTACTCATCCATTTGGGTGTTTAATATTCTGGTTATAATAATTATGATGATAAATTAAGAATAGAAGAAAAATAAAGGGATTAGAAAAGAGTGGTACGTCAAACACACACACACGAACAATGATGATAATTAAAAACGGATTTTTGATTGAATGAGGAAGAAAAATAAGGGAAGGAGATTCAACTGAATTTAAACTATTTTAAGAACATTAATATTAATCTACAGAATGTGGATGAAAATATTAGATATTGAATAAGAAACTTTCATTAAAACAGAATTATAAAAGAAAGGACTTACAAAATTACAAAAACGAAGAACATGAAAGTAAGTGAAAACATAGAGAGGAGGAAAGGTCTCTCAAGTAAAAACTTGAGTATGGAAGATCCTCCCAAGCCTTTGTAAAGGATGTTTTCGTGCCAATATGATCTCCTCTCTTCTGAAATGCCAACCTCTCTCAAGGAGAGAAGGGGGGAGTATTTATAGCCCAAGGAGTGGATTGTTTTCATTCTAAATATGTCCTTCCACTTACATCACTGGTTTGGATATTCATAAAACCGAATATCCTAATATCCCCTTCTTCCAAGTTGTAGATAATTATGTTTTCCGACTACTATAAAAATTTGGAGGCATTTGGACAGGTGGATCCAAAGTGATGGTGGTTTTATTAAACAAAGGTAAATTGTCCATTTCTATCCATGCTTTTTCGATGGCCAAAATGTGAATGAATTTTGGAACAAGAAGACGCCTTCAAATACGAATGACTTCTTCAACAAAGTCAGCCAACTATAGCCCCTCTTTCACACTGAAAACTCTCATCTCTATTTGATGCTTAAATCATAAAATATGTCATGAATACTATACTAATTTTATTTCTCGTCCAGAATGGTGGGCTGGACTTAAAAGCTTCATTTGGGCCCCTTTTTCTTGTATTTGGGCCTTGAAATTTTTATCCAATATGAAATGTAGTGTCCCAAAAATTATTATGGAGAGTTAATGTCTTTAGATATCTGTATTGAGCCTAATAAATCAATCTGCAAGGCTAGTTCAGTTTGTTCACAGATTCTGTAGGTCATCTTGTGTGGTAAATGTGATCCTTCAAATGGAATAATTGGACCCTGATCTCTTCTAATTAAATGTTGTATATTAAATTATGAATCCTACAAAATTAGAACCACATAATTCGGATCAGTAGGGTGAGATTTATAAATAAAATGGTAAAGTGAATCAATTGGACTACTTCTAAAAATGCTCAAAAATTATACTTAATATTAAAACATTAATATTTCACACAAATTATGCACATTTCATATAAATTCAGAAAAGTGAGTATATAACAAGACATAAAAACATTAACAACATCATATATGATAATCTTATTATGTTTGAATACATTAATTTGATTTCTATAAAACTTCTAGGACACCCAACTGAGCATGAAATTGAGTCCTCCATTATGCTCATTACTAATAGAAAACCTATATCTAAGACTCCCTAGAAGATAAAAATAATGGACTTAGTGTAATAGAAGAAAAAAATATAATATTTTTGTAATAAAGGATTTATACACATTAGTGTCTCACCATAGGGAGACCCTGTATTTTTTTATGAAGAATGATGGGTCTAGGAGATTGTGTATTGATCACCATGAAATAAATTCCATTACTATAAAGAAAAACTATCCTATACCATACATTGATGAATTGTTTGATCAAATTTAAGAATATTTTTTTTAAAAAAATTGATCTTAATTTAAGATATCAATAATTATTAGTAAATAAGGCAGGTATTCAATATATGTAATTTAGTATAGGGAAAAGACATTACTTGTTTATATTAATTACCATTGGATTGCCTAATACACCCTCCATTTTTATCAATATGATGAAAAACATATGAAGTATTATCTTTATAATTTCATTATGGAATTTATTGATGATATCATGATATACTCTAAAAGATATGATGAGCATAAGGGTCATTGTTTCATTATTCTTAAGACACTTAGGGAAAAGGAGTAATATGGAAAATTAAAAAAATGATAATTATAGCTTTTGGATGTTTCCTTTCTTGGAAATATTTTCTATAAAATTGAAAATTATTTGATCATTTAATAATAAATATAGCGTTGAAGTGGCCAAAAGTAACGAGTATAACCGATGTATGTAGTTTCCTTGGATTAATGGGTTTCTATTAAGAATTTTTTCAAATTTTTGTTCCATTAAATCACTTATTAACCAAGTAAAACTATAAATGTGTTATGTTAATCTGGTCAAATTAATGAAAGATATGTTTTGAATATTTTAAGGAGAGATTAAAAAGTAAATCAACATTGACTTTTCCATAAAGAAAGGCTGGATTTTTTATATATATTGATGCATTAAATAATTCACACAGATGTGTCCATATATATAATGATAGAGTAGTTTCACATGCATTAATCTTGTAAATGTTTAAGTAAAACCATTTTAAAACCCATGATATTGAATTGGAGACCATAATATTTGAATTTCCTATGTAGTGGAATTTCTATAATACTGAAAAGTATGAAATATATACTGACCATTTTTTTGAATTAAATATTCTCATTGAAAGTGATCTACATAAGGGAAAATTGATAGTTATAACTAGTCAAGGACTATGATTTCATAATACACTAACAAAACTGAAAGGAAAATAATGTGGTTGAGGTGTTGTGTGGGTAATATCATGGTGTTTTGATTAAAATGAGAATTGACATGGATCTAATATTCCGGTATTTATTAAAGTTGGACATGGGAATCATTAAGGAAGGTGAAGGATCACATCTATTCTAAATGTTTGGAAAAACGTTTTTATCGTATAAATTTAAAAAATATTTCAGTTTGATGATGTGAATATTCAAAATAAAATCAATGTACTAAATGATGGGATGATGGTAGACTTCATAAATGTAGATGGTATATTGAAACATGGAAATATGATATGTGTTACGTCCGTTACATATATACAAATATACTTTTCAAATGATTCTCATAGTTCAAATATCTCTATTAACAATGGTATATAAAAATATATAAAAATATGAAGGAAATTTTTTGATGGGATAATATGAAATTGGAAAATGTAGACTATGTATTGGGAATCTTGGGTTTTCAACAAGAAATGACTAAGAGACAACAAACAAAAGGAGTTATAAAACATATAATTTTTTCTGGATGGAAAAGAGAAGATATTACTATAATATTTATCCCCATATTTCAAAATACTCTGATAGATAATGATAAAATATGGTTCATTATTGATATCCCAATTAATTCCACACATTTCTTTACTAGATCGGAATATATGGCCCCTGAGTTCATAATGTGGGTCAACATTAATGAATCAGGGAGTATTCATGGTTCACTACTTTTGATTGTATAAGATTATGATCTCAAATATAAATAATAATTATTAAAGTGGATTGAGAAGGATGTTAACACCAAGATATATTTGAGAACAACCTCTCAAACTCCAACTGATTGGTAGTATAAAAGTATTATTTAGACATTACAATACATTTTGAGGTCATGATCACTTTAATTTCAAGGTATGCCGGATTATTATTTACTTCTAGTGAAATTTAAATATATTAATAGATTATATTCAAGAATAAAAATGGTATTATATAGAACCTTTTATGGTAATATGTGTTGTAATATAAATGTTTGGGTGGATGTTCGTGAATGGGAGTCTGTTGGACCAGGTCTCATGAATGTCACAATAAATAATTTCTAGATTATTCAAAATCATATTATGGTAGTTAAATGATGGAATAATATCTATGCTAATAACTGAAAGAAGGATCAAGAAAGTCATGTGTGAGATCATGTTTTCATGAATATATCTACATGAAAAGGTATCATATGGTTTAATAAGAAAGGAAAACTATATCCCAGATACATCAATACATTTGAAATTTGGGATAGAATTGGATTTTTAGCTTACCATTTGACAATTCCACCAAGCCTCTATAAAGATGATCATGTGTTCTGTATCTATATATCAAGGAAGTAAACTCTAAAAAATTCATATTCTCACATTTTAGTTACTAGAAGTGGAACCAGATTTATATTACTATGACATTCCTGTATAGATTTTTGACAATGTAGAATAAGTGTTGTAGAATTAGATGACTACTCTTGTAAAGGTTCTTTGAAAAAAAAATCATTCGATAAAATAGTCTACATATGAAACTAAATAATTTATGATGAAGAAATATTGAAATATTTTCAT
This sequence comes from Viscum album, assembly GCA_963277665.1. Taxonomy (NCBI): domain Eukaryota; kingdom Viridiplantae; phylum Streptophyta; class Magnoliopsida; order Santalales; family Viscaceae; genus Viscum; species Viscum album. The sequence goes on from OY728137.1 coordinate 932,807,076, forward strand.
TAGGTGATATTTTTGAAAATTTGAGAATTAAAATTTGGAAGTGGGGTAGAATGAAGCATTCATGATTCAGTTACAGGAAGGAAGATTTTAATCCTAAAGAAACAACATTATATTTCACATAACATTGTTCAAGAATATGATTAAAACATAAATTTTTAAATATCATAAATTAAAATTTAATTAAAAAATTTATTTTTTAAATTCATCACTTCACAATTAGCATAGGGTGTTTTTTATGGTTTTTAGGACTATATTTTTTTTTGTAAATAGTTTTTTTAAAACTATTGCATTTATAACATAATAATGATATTATAAGTACATGAAAGTTTAATATTTTTTTACAGAACAAATATATATTTAATAATTAATATAATTTATATAAAAATATAATTTTAAATTTATAAATATATTCTTTACATTTTGGAAATCTAAATAATGTTTTTATTCAAATAAAAATTATTTTTAGTTGTTTTTATCTTAATCACATATATAAATGGATAAATTAGATTTTATTTTGGTTTAAATGAAAACTAATCCTCCATTTATTTAACTAAATCCAATTAATTCTATTTGGAACAAAATTATACTTTATTTTTCTGAAAAATCATTTATATGCATTCAACAAATATTTTTTTAAAAAAACTATTATCATTTAGTTTTTCAAACTTATATTATAATTAGTCTCTAAAACTTCTTAAAATGTAATTTTAAAAAAATTACTGCATATTTGGAATAATAATAATTAATATTATTTAATATGATCAAAATAATAATTGGTCATAGTGAATAATGAAAGCTGTAAAAATTTATTACCATAATTAGGATTAAAACATGTTTACTAAGGGTTAAACTTAGTGTAAGGGTAATAATTCCACATTAACTTATATAATTATTATTATTCTAAGATATTTCTAAACTATATTATATTTTATCCAATCCATGGGAATTTAATTCTTTACACTTGATAAATAAATTAATTATACTTAAATATTGTATGTAATTCCATGTGTGTCCTCTACCTCACTTATAAAATGGTACCTCCTCCCCTCCCATATTCACAAAGTTTCAAACTTCTAGATTAACCAATAACTTCTATAATAACTTCTTATATTTCTTTAAATCTTTCTATATCCACTAGTATCCTCCTAAAACTAATCTTTCAAGGCATAATAGGTGAGCCAAATGAGGTCCCTTAAAGAAGAGATAAAAATATTTACCAACTCTTCCATGTTTATTTCATATTACACTTCCTCTAAACCTATTGGAAATATGCTAAATTAATTAATATTTTATCATAAACATACTTATATTTTATTATTGTTAATGTAAAACCATTTTAAACCACAATTCCTTCTCAAGAAAAATTACAACACCGTTCGTGGACATATAAGCCATAACCTATCCATATAAAGGAGTAATTCATTTATTTTGACCACATTACTTGTCTAGTTATAAGATATAAATAATTAATATATATAATATTTATGAAATAATTAGTATTATATAAATATAATATATTAGTTACCACTTACACCCTTAAAAAATGATAACACCGCTCGTGCGTTTTTGTGGACTACAATCCCCAAAATGTGATGGGATTCATTTTTTATGTTAATATTTAATGGATAATTATATATATATATATAATACATAAGTCATTATTAAAATTTTGGAAATTATGGAACCATGAGAATGATATAAGGACAAAAACTACCTTCCTAAAACTTATATAAAAAATGAAACAGTTAACACTCAGAAAAAATAATTTTAATAATGTATTATTATGAAACAGGTGTTGAAATACTATAAGTGGGTAATATATGACATTATAAGTGTCTAAAATGTTCTCATATCAAATGATAATAAATAAAAATTTATTATAGTTTAGGTTAAATCCACTTACAAATAATCTTAAACCTGAGGTAAGAGTTTATTTCACAATCTCATTCTTATTTAGGATTGTATATATTTAAATTTTCATTAGAGGAATTATATAATTATTCAATATTAACCCCAAAATATTTTATTATCCTATATTCATTAATTTTTTTTCAAATTATTAGTTCTATTTTAACATTATTGGTACTAAAAAATAAATAAATAACATTTTAATGGAAACCTAAATATGTTTTCAAATTTAGTCAAGAATATTTTTCTTCTATCTATATATTTTATTTCAAATATTTTATGAAATATTATTAATATTATATAATTATTTATTAAATTTATTTTTACTCTTTTATTACTTTCTATAAATTCTTAAGTTTATATTATTGTATTTTTACAAACTAGGTGTTTTTTACCAAAGGTATAAAAGAAATATTTTTATATTATTTACCACCTGAATGCCTTTTTCTTCCATCAAGAGGATTCATTAACATGAATATTTATCTATAATATTCTTTTTTAATGTTTTAATAAATTAATTTTACTAATATTTTGGAACTTTTTATATTTTAATATAAGTTATTTGAAAATGAAAATGGTATTCTCCTCAGGAATTGTTCAAGGGAACTTTTTAAACTAATTTCATCTATGTTAATATCCTTGATGAATATTATTATTTATTGGGGATATAATATAACTATACTATCCAACATATCACTATTTTCGATTATGATATATTTTTTACATTTATTTAATAGGGAAAATATTAACATTTCATATTCCAATTTTTCAATATGAATGCCTATGTTGATTATGTATTGAGTTATTATTTACCCCTTTCTCCTAATGAATGCATTTGACTAATTAATTGATTGGTAAGGATTGTTTTACACCATAGTTAATTATATAGGACATATTAAGAAAACTGTTTTGAGTATTTTATGTACACCTTACCTATTTACATATGATATATTCGAATAAGGCCTTAATGATAAGATTATAATGTCTAACATTAAGAATTGTATCATTACGAAACTATTTTTATTATCCATGTGATTATTTGTATTTCATTTTAATTTGTGAAATTATACCTTTTGATGAATTTAGTTATATTTAATATTTTATTAATCTTTGTATCTTCCATATTATTTATGTTTTATTTATTCTATGATTGATTTTTCTGTAAGCTTTTCCTTACTAAGCATCTGAACTCACCCTTTATTGTGTTTTCCTTTCCACAAGATACTATAACGGGATCTAAAAATCATTTAATGGATTTAATTGAAGTAATTATGAAGTTATAAATATAATTTATATGTTATAATTCATATTTTCATTTGTATTTCGAGATTCATGTATGTATATTGTCTCAATAGTCTACAAAACAATTCAATCTACCAGGATTAAATCCCATATATTATATGCCACTATAGTAAAATAACCACGTGATCTTGGTTACCTATAATAGGGTATTATAAGATAAGAGAAGAAATATATATTTTGGCATATAAATATGAATGTAGAATATTTATATAAAGAATATGGACAAGGAAGAAAAAGATCTATTTAGAGTGGATGAGAATAGTTCTTAATATCTTATTATTATAAAAAAAGATATTTATCAATGAATAAGACTTTGATGTAAAGTGATAAATTACCTAGAGAAGAATTATTAATAATATAATTTCATTATATTATTGAATAACACAATATTGTAATAATATAGCTCAAGGGGAATGGTTATGACTTAGGAAAATGAGTTGGGTCAACAAAACATCTTAACCTTTATACTGAATTCTATGAAAACACTTTTATTAACTATTAAAAAAAACAACTACATTAATTACGTATTTAAAAACACTATTTATAATTCATTATTTTATAATATTCAAATATAAATATTCTTGATCTAAAATCCCTAGTTTTTAAAAGAGAAAACAATATTCTGTAGCGTAAATATACACATAAAGAAACAAAAAAAATATTATTATTTAAATATAACCTTTTAAACCTTGCCACCAAATTAGAAGGAATGAATATTATTAATTTAATTATGAAATATATAATGTTAATACTAATTTAATATTTATTTATTAATTATTTGAAAACATGTACTATATTTTAAGTAAAGTAATTTTATTAATAAAAACTTATTTACTTCAAAAATGATTTTTATTACCTCTTCTGTAAAAATAATAAAACTAATATTTTTATTTTTTAAAATATATATTTAATGAAATTAAATTAAATTTTGAACTCAAATTATGAAAATTTTCCAATGGAAAAACCACACAACTTTGATTATTCATAGTATAATACTATTGTAATAACCCACACAACTTTTTCACACAAGATAGTGTTACAATAGAGTATTGAACTACAAATTATTTTGAAACTCAACCTCATTTCAAGAAGAATCACTACAATACACTGATGCTCAACTTATCATTACTTAATCTAAATATAATACTCTTTTTTATAGTGATGATGCAAAATACGTTATCCTATCATGTATGCTGTTCCTAGAATCACTACTATGTTAACAGTTTAGCATAACATAATGTTTCCAATATATATTAAATTATATTTATGACACAATTTCGGGTTCCAAAACATGATACGTTACCACAAAAACATATCTTCTAATTCTCCTTGAGATAACATTATCTCTCAATGTATTCTCAAAAGGGTTCACCTCATGTAATATTTTCATACTACATAACCTCAATTAGTAAAAATAAGGTTAAGTTGACACCCAAAAAAAATTAAGTGGGAATATACTAGTTATGTTTTAGAAAAATTTTATTCATAAAAAAATGAATGAACCATGTTGATTCATTACTGATCATGGATTTTATACCACTTATTTATTTTAGGGGTTCTTCACGTGGTTATAACATTATAAGAAAACTCAAATTTATGACAAACCTATCCATGATGATATCAATATATATATATATATATAAGGATTATAAATATATGTGTATATGGATAGTCGATAGCGCAACCTCTACATCCATATATTCTTCATAATAAAGACAACTAGTGTAGTAGATGAAAGCCTCTTACGTACAAGGGATGGTAAACTCACCAAAGTATCCTTAATGAAAAGATCAAAATATATAGATTTTTTTCTAGAGCGTCACTATCTCGAAAAATTATATATTTGGTGCAATAAATCTATATAAATATTTTCATAAATTTTCTAATCATATCACCATGATTACTTATACCCAATAAAGAGAACCAATTCAATTTATATAGGAAATTCTCGATGATCTCCAATGTAGAGCATTAACATATAACACATCACATACATTAATAAACATTGGAAAATATTCATTGAATTATATAAATGAGTATACAATCCATAATTAATCTATTCATAATTGATTATAACCTATGAAGATTATTTTGGGAAGATGTCATGTCAATACCACCAAAATTATCACACTATGTTAGGTGAAACATAGTCTTGGGTTTCATTGCATGCAACTAGGATATGTTGGAACCAATATATTCTCTACCTTGATCTTAAGGATACTTCTTAATCAATATATCCATAAGTCTTATACCACATATACCTATGATTTTAGTCCATATCCAAATGTTTTTTACTCCAACTCCCTTGAAAATCCCATTATTAGAATATTTTAAAATTCTAGCTCAATATATCAAAGTCCAAAGTTATGATACCAGATTGTGTCAATTTTTGGACATAACTATGTCTAAAATCAATGTGTCCCAATTTTTAATTAAAAATATTATTTTATTCCTTATCCAAACATTTCTCGACTATTACAAATTTTTAAGGAACTAGATACATTTTTATAGTCCAAAATAATAGATATAATAATCCAGATCTAAGCTATTTCACTTATTTTCTTGTAGCTGGTAAATCAAAAAAATATTATTTCATTATGAAGTATGTTATAAATGATTGTCTCTTAAATCCCCATGATGTTGGTCCACCTAAAACTATTGAAAATAATCCATTCATAGAAGTGTGATCCTTCAGATTAATAATCCTATATTCCATGATAAATCATTCCAACACCCTTGGATTTACTCTATAACTTATAGAATAATCAATTACAAAATTTAGACACTTTATTAATCTTTTAACTACATCCCATTGGGTAAAACCTAAATTACATTTACACCATCCCATCTTACCAACATCACATTGAATAATAGTTCTTGTGGATTTCATGGCATAAATGAGACACCCAATAACCATTACATAATTTAGTTGAGAAACATCCCTACTAGGATTTGGTAGAATCATATTCTTATAGGTTTATAGGATTTAAATCCATGACAAATCAAACTACTCAAACTTCTTTAATAATTTTTCAATATTATGGGATTGGGTAATCAAAATAAAACTCTTACTTCTAACAATATTGATTCTGAAAATGTTGTTTTCATCAATTATGAATTTAATTTAAAATTTTCTAAATAAAATAGAATTCAACTCACTTAATTTATACATATCAATTCCATAAATTAAGAAGTAATAAATAAATAAACAAATAAAAACACCATGATTATTATAAAATATAATATAATTAAATTTATCAGGTTGATAAACTAAAAATACATTTGAAAAAAGTTAGTTCATTAACATTATAATTTCATTATTTTTTGGTTGTTTTAAACCATATATGGACCATACCAATTTGTAAACCTTTTTATTTTCTAAGTACTATGATTCTTATTTTTTGTTCGATATATAATTCATAATATAATTCACAATTTAAGAATAATGTTTTAACATGATTTTAGAGAAAATATGAATTATATATGGAATCTAAAGAGTGAATATTTCTAATTGACTTAGTCATGAGAATATATATCATTATAATTGATTCATTCCTTTTGTGTAAACCTCTTAGCTGCCAATATGAATATATATTTTTCAATCATACCATCATGTTCTAATTTTCATCTAAATAATTACTAATAACATATCCTTTTGGAACCTTGAGGAATATAAACTAATATAAAAGTATTATTAATAGTTATAGAGTCAATTTTTAGATTTATTCTAAAGATATGCATTAGAAAATAACATATATTTTATAAAATAAAATATGTCGGACACTATGTTAGGTAAAACAAGAGTTTGTGTAACTATACTATCACTAGTTTCTTCAAATATGTACTAAAATAAATCATATGCATATTTCTTGGTTATATGATATAGTTTACATTTATAAACCTCTTAGACCATACATTATTTATATAATCTTCTATTTGAGATAGATTTATCTATTTAGAATTGGTTTTCTAAAAAGGTAAACCAAGATTCATCAAAGATAGCATATCTTGATTCAATAACTGTATTAACAACTACTATATTATTTGATTTTATAACCATTTATATACAATCTTATAAATTCAGCACATATCTATGAAATATTTTCTAAATTCACATTTTACTCAAATTTTCTCATTTTTGTTTAGGTACTCCTAAAATTTCACGAAAACGTAAATATTTAAATAATTGTGGTTTAACAATCAATGGTTTTATAATCTCTATGAGGTCATAAAAATCCCTTAAATGGGAAATCTATTCAGTATGAGATGTTTAGGTGAAAATTAATCTCTAAAAAATTATATTGTAGACAAGATATAGACATAATAGAATTAACCATTTATATTAATGTTATTTTTCATCTCTCATATACTCTGTTTTTTTGAGGTGTATAGGGAGTTTCATATGATTCATATGTATTAAAATAATGAATAAAAATAATATTCTCCTCCTCTATTAGTTCCATGTCAATTAATCTTAAGACCATATTGGTTTTCATCCGTATTTTTCTAGATACTAAATTTATCTATAACTTCATCACTATTATTAAAAGGAAATGAGAGAAAAATCTAGAACAACAATTGATTAATGTTACAAGGTAATTATTATTACCTATAGTGTGGGTGGAATATAAATGATATATATAAATTTTTATTGATTGAAAAAAATTATATTTCCTGTATATATTAGGATTTTTTTTCTAAATATTTTTGTTTTCATGTAATTTCCACATTTATGATCATTTTATCCATGAAATACAATGATTCCTTTTTCAACATGTCATGTATTTTAATATTATTTTTGTAAACAAAATGATTATGTCATAAATTAGATCATATAGAAAAATTTAAATCAATTTATGAAATAACACTTGGGAATTATATGGATAAACTAAATCCTCTTTCTACTATTTAAATTATTGTCATATAATTTCTCCACCATCATAACATTATTGAGAGTCATAATATACATTTTTATGGGAATAAACTATTAATATTTTTGGGAATATTTTTGGAAAATGTTATGGTATTTTCTTAGACTATAATTGATAGAGTTCACCAAGGAATCTGAAGATGTTTCTCGACTTAAGAGTCGATTCCCCCTCACTCAATTTGTTTTATAATGGGTTGCAAGAGAATTCTTGTTAGGATAAAAAGGTGGATCCTTACTCTACACTTATACTCATTGTAAAGTAATTCTTAATTAATCTTTGGAATCAAGATATCAGAGAAAGGTATTTTTTTGTTGTGAACCAAAAATGTGTCCATAATTCAAGTAGATGATTAGAGAGGAATCTCAATAATTGGGTGACATTATAGTTTTTTTAGAATTGATGAAATTTAATTGCATGGAAATAAATTCAATTTCTATCCGATGAAGAATAAATTTTATAACTATTAAATTAAACATTCCAAATATCTATCATACACCCTTTAATTAAAAATAATCCTTTTATAAAAAGGCACATATTATCCAAAATAATATTTTCCATCGAATCACACCTAACTGAATAATTTTCCCTTATCATACATTGTATGGAATATACATTTCCCTTATATAATAACTCAAAAAATCAAGGGTTTAGACCATACACATTCTGTGAATTATAGAAATGAACAATACATGCATATTTATGAATTAGACTTGATCTGGTACAACCTACTACTCTGTTAAAAAAATAAAGGAACCTTTAAGCATTAGCATGGTGTGCGAAGTGCAAAGTATGCAATCCAAAATGGAATTTCACAATCATGAGTGGGTTAATGATGTAGTATATCCCCACTAATTGATTTTTCATCTACACTTTATCATTTTAAATAAGGATAAATGTATTCATTATATAAAGGATAATCTACTCCAACCCCCTTTCCAATGTGCAAATTGAAAATTATTTCCCATTAAAAAAACATGACTCAAATATTCTTAAAATACTAAAAATAAATTATCATAAAATAAATTAAAATATATATTAATGAAGAAATTATTTATTTATTGGGCATGTGACACTTTTTTATCATGAAAAGTGTTGTCGTCATTGTCACTATCCTAGCCCATTTTTGAATGCATTAACCTTAACCTAATTTTCTAACCCGATTAATGGTATTAGGATATATCAAAATCATTAATATAATAAAATCTCAAGGATTATACTGGAATGAATTATAAAATCTAAAAAAACCAAAATAAAGATGATTAATATATTATCTATGTCACAACTCAAATCACATAAATTTTTTTAAATAATTGATATAATACAAATATTTCAAATTATTTCAAATCAAATTCATTATTAAATAATTTATTATTATATTTTGAGAATATTATATAAAATATTCTACGGGAATCCAACTCTAATATCATTTTCTCACATTAATCACTTCGATTATAGTCCAAACACATATATATTATAATTGAAGATGTGTAACTCAAGTCAGGATGTGTAAGGTTCCAATTTACCACATCTAAGAATGATATAAACCTGAAAAATAATTCTAAAAACATAAAAGAGGCCCATAAAAGGAGAACATAAAACCATCCGAAATTCACCAAGGACACTGTGTACTATTCCATAACTAGTAGAAGACATATAGTTAATAATAAATACACTCACTATATCCTTTTAACTCAATGATACTTTTTTACTACCCATGGATTATCAGGGGAGAAAACCAGAACATAAACTATAAAAATTAGGGACCAATTAAAAAAATGACATGTACAATATGAAAACACTTATAAGGATTTTTTAAATTGACATTGATGATTTCTTATATTATTTTAAATTTATTATAATTTATTCTGAACAAGTATTATCATAATTCTTTTAATTCATTAAATTTTTGTGATAGTTTTCATAAGAAATTTTCAAAAAGTGTTGTTAAATAAACGCCAATAAAAAATGAAAGAAAATGAAAAATAAAAGTTTGAACTATTAGAATCAATTATATATTTCTTTGTGTCAATAAGTGAATTTAGTCCACTCATTCTCTTTGAAATCTAAATAGTGGAATATCTTATCAATTTTCTACAGGAGGAATATAAACTTATGTGATATTCTAAGGATGTTTAAAAAACATCATTAATTAATCACAATTTATGTTTTGTGGAATTTATATGAAATATTCATACCTAAAATATAAAATAAATATTATATGTCAATATCACATATGTATAATTAATTTATGAATATAATTTTGATCAATATATAGTCATACAAAGTAGAATAATTTGTTGATAAAAAATACGATTCCAAAATAGAAAGTAAAATAAATTGAACTCATTACATTACTTGGTGAAATTAGAAACACTAACCTAGGATATTACTAATTAAAAGTAGAAACATGAGAATTAAATGAATATGAAAATATAGTTTCAATCCCATCTCAAAGAATTAGTTTTGTTGATAAGAATAAATTGTGGATATGATATTTTATTCTTTGAAAGCATGGAAAAATAATTATGGTAATACTATATATGATCATATTCATGTTCAACACTAGATTTATTTCAATAATTTATCATCAGAAACATCCAAATAAAAAATTCAAATACAAAATTTTATACATATTAGAAATGAAATAATAAAATTAACAAAATAAAGAATTTTAATTAAAATGAGAAAGGAAGAAATGCAAAATTTGAAAAATTTAAACCTCCACCATGTCTACAATAATTATTTTCATACCCAAATCTATTGGATATTTTTTAAAATATTATTCAGTTTATTTTATTCAAGTGGATAATTAATTACTTTATTAATATGTTAATTTTTGTATATTCTCCTCATAAAAATATATGTTTAGGGGTAAACATCCAGTTGAGATTAATTAGAATAATGGAACACATGAATAGATAATGTTATATATTAAAATTAGAAATGTTCAAAATTTATATTTCAATAGAAGAATATTCATTTAAATTTGATGGTACTAAAAGCATAAAACCCCTTCCTTTGATGTTTTAAATAACTAAATTTAACCCATCCTCATCAAATAAAAATTAAATTATGTTTCACAACTTGCTGTACATTTGTTGAGGGGGAGTGATTATACAATATGAATTCATGGTATCTTAGTTACTTACATTAAAGTTAAAAAATCACATTTCAACCCCCATACATATTAGAAGGAATACCACCAATATATACTGGAGGAGGATGATTAATAAGTTCCACATATTTCTCAATCACATCTTGCATGTAAGTTTTCATATATTACTCAGCAGTATGGTTTAAAATTGTTGAAATATCATCATAATAGTAATTATATCATCCTTATGATCATCTTATAAAACCTTGTAATTCACTTGATTATCATTTTTTTTATTATCTTATACCTCAAATTCAATTTTTTTTCCACCAGTTCCACCTCAACCTCACCTTCCACTTCCTCCCCTCCCTGAAATTATTCAATAATAAAAATCATCCTCTTCCATTTCCTAGGAGTTAATGACTACATTAGATCCCACCTGCATTTCATACTAAACATTATTTTATAGTTTAGTGAGCTTCTCAAGAACATCATCCAAAAGGTATTCTACTACAAATATTGATTCTATTATCATGTAATTACTTTTATAGTATTTTTATCCATATTATGTGTATATGTATAATTATGACAAGGAACTATAGAACACAAGATGTGAGTTTGATGGGATGTAGGATGGATATATTAGATATGTCCAGTGAGACGAGTCTAGTGTTGGGGTAATTTTTAGTTACAGGGGGATGACTACGTTTGCATAAATGATAGATTAATAATTTTTAGGGGTGGTATTTTCTTTTGTATTAAATAGTATATTAGATTTATTAGGTGGCAGGTTTGGGATATTAAAAAAGGGTTATTATAATAGGGGGTATTATTCATTTTTTTATTTTGTTAGAAGCTAACTGAGAGGTCAACACATCCTTAGACATATGGAGTGTTAACCTTGCAGAGTTTCTTCTCTCCCATTTCATTTTCTTTTTTTTCTTCTTCCTTCTATGTTTTTTATTGTCTTTATTGTAACATTGTACACTATAGTTTATAGAATACCTCAAACCATCTCTATCACTCTCTATATTTCTCTATGACCTAAATTATAACTAATTGATCATATCATAAATATTTTGATAGAGACTCGATAGGTGGAGAGAGGAGATAAATAGGTGACATAGGAAGATATTCAAAGATAATTACACACTTATATTCCTATAAACATTTAGAGTATATTTGAAACTTTTGGAACATAATATATGAACATGAAGGTCGGATTTTAGTTTTTAGAGATCATACCACATGATAATATAGTTTTTGTGACTTATCTTGAAAAGAACCATGTAAATAAGTTCAATTTATGTCTTGACTAGAGTAGATAAAATGTATAAATGAATCCAATACTAGTTTGACCAAAAGTGTTCATACGGTAGTAAAGATATGAGATAAATATGTAGTAAGAAAAATGATAGAATACTCTTCCTTATAGGACATATTTGTAATAGATTATTGAGCAAATAAATGGACTTGAACTATAGGTGGAACATGACCCTGATACTGAAAAATATAGTGAGGCCCCTCAAAAATTTCCATGTGGAAGAGGGATAGATATTTCTATTTATAATGTTAAAATATTTTGATTAATGATTCATAATGATCCAAATTTATTTAATGTACTATGGAATGAAACTATGAAAATAAATATTTCATCGTTCTCAATTGGGGATCCATTTGGCCAGATCACGGAAAAAATATTAAATATTGACAATATGGATATTAAAAGACATGAAATTTTGTTTAGATCATATTTTTTTAGAGAACAAAATTCATATTTGGTTATTTTTTAGATGAGTGAAAATCCTATTTTATTTTGGGAGTATTTAATACTACTGTATATGGAGAGTTATGGAAATGAAAGGTATCCTTATTTTGGAACAAATTAGAAAAATTTGGAAAATGTATTATATGATATATATTTTAGAATGAAAAATAGATAATTATATGATATAGAGTTATACTTCTATAGTATGTTTGTTGATGAACCTGAGTTACCAAATCTATATGGATTACCTGATGAATTAATGTTTAATATTTGAAGTAGATGCAATGTCTTTTTTATATGGTAGAAGTTTTTCCTAGAATTAATTTGAAGCTGATGAAAAACTTATAGCCAAGGATTGATTCGCACCCATGGAAGATAAGCCATATCATTGTAGTATTGGGATAATGTCATAAAACTAAACAAACATTGAAAGGTGAATATTTTAAAATTGTTATGTTTTACCATGGAAAAAGATTCATGATAACTTTATTAGAGAAAATGGTGACCTATAAAGTATGAAAACCAAGGGAAAATTCCTATATAATATACATGAATATGGTCATCAATATATTCAAACTGCATTTTCTTATCTAAATCCTAGATAGATACATGTTAATAAAATTATAATATTACCTAGGTCATCAATAGAGGTGTTGGTGTTTATCATCAAGATACATGGGTGGTAAGTGACCCTTCTTTTTGGGGTAAGAAATAGAGGTGGTGCTGTGAATGGGTCCCACATTAACAAGATCACTGGATAACATCCGGTGAGAAATAGAGACTCTATATAAGGTAGTGGAGACAATGTGCTCTGAGTTTGTACACAAAACGTATCTTCTGCATCATATGGATTTTGAAGGAATTTTTTGGAACAAATTTATAGACACAAGGAAACTTATGAACCGTTTTAATTGGCTTGAAACTTTCAAAATGATAATTTATAACTTTTCATGGAAAACCGAAATTTAAAACACAATTAGTAAAATTTTAGTTATTAATATAGCACTGATGTTAACAAAAGAGGATTTATAGAATGTGGTTGAGCTAAATGAAATTCTTATCAGAACAAGGAAATAACCTACTCATGGTTTAACTTCTATAATTTAACAACTTCTGGAAATACAAAAATACATGTCATTGTAATGAATGCTGTCGTTCACTATGGTTGAAATTTTCCATAAACAACTTCTAGTTGAAGCCTTGAAACACAAAAATGAAGGGGTTTCTATGACTAGGGATGTATTCAATGATGCACCATATCCTAATAAATCTAGAATTTTTGTTTCCATGTGATACAGAACTGTAGTTTCCTATTGTACCTTAGATATGGTTTTTGATGTTAAAAATATTTCAACTATTGTTGTGATTACTATACAGGGGAGTAATATTTACCATAATACAATATGTTCATTTGATAACTGATATATTTGAATATATAGGGATTATAATTTATTTTTATTGAAGTTACCATTTGTCTTGAAAATAATGATTCAGTTGTGATGAAGGCCGAACCTTGGTTAGAATAGTTGATACTCTTACATGAAGTTTCATAATTAATGGTAGTTATACTCGAGGTTAAAATCTTACTAAAAAATTAAGCATATAACCAATAGTGTTGGAGTTCATGAAAAAAAATCATAGAATGGAACTAATAGAAAATATCCAATAGTAGGAAAACTATGTAATGTAAATTTTAGTATTTGACACTTTAGGTAGAAGGAAAAATAAAATTCTTGAATCAATTAATGATGAAAATAAAAATTGAATTACTAGGGGAGGATTACTCGAACCTCTTCTAAATTTCAGCCTCTCTTTGAGGTTACTTCTCTATATATACACCTTGAAGATAATGTGGTTATTTATAGAGGGGTATATTATATGAATACGTGATGTGAGGTTTCATGGAAGTTGTATAGATACTTTAGTAAAAGTGATTGATGTGAGGCTAGTTTTAGAGTTTTGTTGAGTCATTGGGGGATAACTACTTGTGTTTAACAGAGAGATAAATAAATTACTAGGGTAGTATTGTATTTTATATCAGATAATAGGTAAGTTATATAAGATAGTGGTTTAGGGATATTAAATAAGGGTAGTTTTAGTAGGCGGGGTGGGGGAGGGGGTATGTTGATTTTTTAATTTAGGATTTCAACATATGCTAATTGGGAGGTCGAGTATACATTGGAATTTGGGAGTATTGACCATGTAGAGGTTATTCTATCTCTTCTCCTCCCCATTTTCCTTCTTATTTTTTCTCTATTGTAAACTAATATACTAAAAGTAATAAAATAAATTCATTTCTCTCTCTGACACCTATGTTCCTACAATGAAAAATGGGGAGAGATCTAAAATAATATGTGTTGTAGTATAAGGATGGATACATACATGTAAAGGTAAAATAATAAATGGTCATCATTTTTGTTACAAAACAATCACAAAATAGTTTGTCACATAAAATATATCTATGAGTATTTATATTTTAATGAGAGAATATTGGGATTATAAATTAGTAGATACACCCAAGAAACCTTAACCGATATCACATTGATAGTTATTTTTAACAAATTCATATAAAAAAAGATAGTAACATATGGGTATAAAATAAATATTAAATTAATATAGTGATTTATGGACCCTTGAAAGTGTCAACATGCATTTCAAGCCAATAAAAAAATAGTGGTAAGGCCAAATAACAAAATACAACCACATACAACTTGATATTTTAAACAAACATTAAAAATTTAGAATATCATGTACATTTCCAACAACTACATAAGGAAACCATAGGTAGAGAATAAAATGTCTCTGAAATACATTGAAATTAGATAAATAATAATGTTTGGCCTAAAAAGTTTCAAGTCAACAACCTCTATCTAAGGACTATGAATTAATATAATAGGTTTTAAAAAAAATAATATTATATATATATATAATATATATAATAAGATAGAAATATTCCTACATGATAAATGGATTCCAACAATAGAATATTTTTATATATAAAATTTGACCAGAAAACCCCTAATCTTATTCTAGTATGAACCCTAAAATTTAAAACCATATGTTTATTTTGGAATTTTTTTATTAAAAAATAAATTTTTAATTTTTAATTTATTGATTCCATTTGATTAATTTCTTCTATTTCATATATATTTTGTTTGTTTAGGTATTGTTTTGTTCTAGTTTTATTATGCAGTTGTTTTTATAAAATTTTTAGGGTTTTAATTACTTTTATGAGACTCATTGTGAAGTAGGTATACCCTTATGTGAGGTAGGTCATACTTTTTTGTGAGGGTGTATGGATTCAAGTTAACCTTACATGGAGAAATATGACCTATATGTGGTGGTGTTTTACCCATAAATGAAAGAGTTTTTACCCTTTTGTGAGGGGGAATTGTAAATTTATACGAGCTATTATTAGTAAAGCATACACTTACAGAGTTTGGAATTGGGTGAGATTCCTCTATGTAGATTAGGAATTTGATAGTTTAAACTTATATGTCTGTTTATAAAGATGGTTTAACTTTGTATGTGGAGAAACATAGGAAAGAAACTTTAACACATCCCTATGCCAAGGGATTTTCCTTGAAACAGGGGGAAAGTGACATTAACACAATATGCGAGTGAATTTAATTTAGCACTGATTCTTACCTCTATATAGTGAAAACTATATGGTTCTATTGCCAAAAATTATTTCATACACTTCATATCAAAAAACATTCCCCATATGATATTTTAGGTTTGAATTCGTCAAATTAATGTTTTTTAGGACCCATTTTTCCAGTTATATAGATCAGAAAAGAAAAATAAAGAGTTAAGAGAATTTGAGAGATAATAGGAGATGATCCAAAGTGGGTAGGAAATATTTTTAGTTCTATTAGATATTTAAAACATTCCAACATCTAAGAAGATTTTTTTGGTCAAGATATCACACATTTTGAGTTTTGTAGAGGACCATTGTAGTGACTTCATTCAGTGGCTGACTTCGATAGGTGAGGATGAGTACTGATAAGGGGGTCTTGATCTGGGTTTATTGTGTTATTATGGATTTTTCCCAATTTTTCCATTACTTTTTTCTTGTTAATGTAGCTATAATATATTTTAATTATTTATTTCTTTATTGATTTTTTGAATGTTTTGATTCAGTTATTTTCATAAAAAATAGTGGGGTAGTATTCTTACCATGAATTAGGATGATTGTGGTCTGAACCATGAATATTTCAGATGTTATTTACTTTTATATTATTTCTAGGTTGTTTATTTTCTTTACTAATATGTCAATTGATTTCGTTGATATTTTTCATTAACATTCTTTCAATATAAATTTCATCGTAGTCCATATCCCATTGTTTCCTTCCATAATGTGGTGGGCTGGTAATGGAACTCTTTTTTTTTCATGGGGATTGTTTTATTTTGAACTTATATACCTTCCCAAAAATAGTTATTAGAGATATTTTACTAGGTTTAGATATTTCTATAACTATGTTTGATATTGAGAATATTGATAGAGTGAATGAATTTATTTTTTGGAGAGTTAGGATGTGTTCTCTTCTCTCCCACAATGAACATGAATTTTTTTTATAGTGATCAAATTTGAAAATCACTAATGTTTTTACCACTATTAAAACATAAATCTCTTAGTTATATATTGAAAATAATGTTTTAATGAAAGACAACTCCATATTTTTGTTGAATATGGTTGACAAGGTCATACAAGATGTTTTCAATAATACTTTGGTTAATGTTATTTGGTTGATGATGAAGCATCTAAATATTACTAAGTCCCTTATTGTTAGGTTGAAAAAGAGAATTATTTTTTATAATTTTAAAATGGTCACTATAACTCTTGTGAAGATTCATTTATATGAGCTTAACAATATAGTTATAGACCTATCCATTGAATATTTTTAGATATTTGATGAGGACCATTCCAATTTATAATTCAATTCTATAGATTATTCATTTAATATTATTATTTTTTTGATGATGTAAGGTAGGATTTCTATTAAATTAGAGTAAGTTATCTTTGTAGTCTTTTCTTGGCATCCTTAGATCCATGGATTGAAAATATATGGTAATGGGGTGAAGTTCTTTCCTAAGTTGCATAGTGAAAAGGGTTAGCCAAAAAATATTATCAAAGAAAAGTAAATTTGAAGTTATTTTGGAAAATTTAAATGCTATCAAGAAGTAAGTACAAGTTACATTAAGAGATACCACAATGATAATACATCTAGGGATAATATAACTAAAAAAAATGTAGTATAAGATAGTTATAATAGTGTTGATGTTTCGTAGTAATATCATGAATCCCATATATTAGAGTTATTTTTAGGTCAAGTTAATATTTATTTTTTGATTATAGGACTAGATCATAATGTGACATATAAAGGACCCTAATTTTAAGAGAGGGTGAGAGTGGGGCTAGATATCTGAGTTGTTTAGGAGAAATTGGTGACATGTGTCCTTACTAAAATATGTGATTGTTTGATGGGTGTTTTATACTTATTTAGTATATTAATTTGAGATTTATTATGTCATTGATTTTTTTAAATTTATTTTATACCATGTAAATTTCTATTAAATATTATTTTTTTATGGTTCTAGTGAAATATTTGGTAGAATTTTGACACTATTTTGAGTAGATTCACATAAGAACATTTCTTCTGGATGGATATAGGTATATGGGTTATAATATCTGTTTAACTATTTTTTAGAATATGTTATGTTTCTGAGAATATTTTATCTGTTTACTGAGTAAGTGTGTAAGTATGTGGAAACATGTTCCACAATGTCATATGATAAGGAGATAATCAGGTATGGATGATTGTGATAGTGTTTAGGGTTTCAATTAGTAAAAAATATCCTAACCAACTTATAGGTTATTCTAGTATAGTTTTTCATGAACATATCTTCTTTATTTTAAATTCTATTTTATAGGGTATAGTTTTTTTATTCTAGAAAGACTATTATTGTTAAATAAAACAGATTATTTTTTAGTTTATTGATGCTATGTTTTTCAGTTTTCATGATTGAAAGTTGTTTTTAATGAAATTTTTAATTCACGTTTTATTGTTTAGTTGTTTTAAAAAAAATTATTGTATTTTTCACCCTTAAATGACTCTATATAAAGTAGTTTTACAAATATGTTAGTTGGGACTTAACTTTATTTGATGGTAAATGGAGAGGTGTTACCCTTACGCGAGGGTGGTAAAACTTTATGTGATAAATATTTACCCTAATCTGAGGTAGATCTTACAATAACATTTGGATAATCTTACATTTATGTTACTTTTTATAGTGTTTCATACCCTATCACAACTGGTCAATGGGTGAGATACCATTACATGGATAACGCATTGGATATTTTATCCTTACATGTCTTTTTATAAAGACATATAACCCTGATATACGACACATCCGGGGAAATAACCCATTATGAAATTTATATCATGAGTGGCTTACCTTGAAGTAATTGGTGAGTGAACTTCATCATGTTGGGGAGAAACCATTATGTAGTGCTCATACTTACCTCTACAAAATTCTAGGTATCTGGGTTTGTTTCAATGGATTCTTCCATAAGCTTCGTATTCAAACACATGTTTCATAAGCTATTGGATGTCTTCTTGTATATAATTTAAGCTTAAAGGACCTATTTTTTGGGAAATATATATTAGATAAGAACAATAGAGATCCGAGGTAAAGAGAGAGAGAGAGAGTAGGAGAATATCAAGTGAGGGGAGGGTTTAGTCTTTGCTCTATTAGAGATTTCACTTTTAAAAAATTCAAGGAAGCCTATTTTAGTGGATATATCTATCATTAATAGTTATGTGAAAGAAATAAGTGATGAAAAAATTATGTTTTAATATTTTATAGGTCAAGCCAGTCCCTGATAAGGGGTCTTAGTCTATGTATCTTATGTTCTTGTAATTTTTTTTCATTTTTTAATTTTAATTTTTTAGTTCCTTTGGTTTTTTCTTATTTTTGATGAATTTTATTTCTCAAATTTATTTTTATGTATCCATTTATTTCATTTCATATCAAAAATAGTTGGTAGAGTTCTTTAAATCCAGTAGGATCACAATGGTATGAAGGATGAAAATGTATAGTTTTCTTTATTTTCGTCTATTTTTTCAGGGTTAGGGATTTCATTTGATACAATATCTATTAATTTATTTTTCCTTTTTTTTCTACTAATTTTTTTTTCAATGTTTTTTATATGACCTATCCCTATAATTATTTCTATTTTGTTATGGGTTAGTGATACAACTCTTCATTCTTGAGAAGTATTTTTTGTGTCACTTGGATAACTTTCATAATAATTGTTATGAGAGAAGGTTTATACCAGGATTGTAAAGGCTCTTCCAGTGTTGGAGTAAGTTAACTAGAAAAATAAATTCTAGATAAATAATTTTTATTATAAGAATAGTGATAAAAGGCTTTCTCGGGTTGGTATTGGTTGGGTAAAAAATTAAAAATGTCTAAAGGATGCTCATAATGGTGGTTAGATCCATATGATGCTCATTAGTTGTTGTTTTCATTACACGGGTAAAGTGGCTTTATTTGTATCACTTTTTTCATAGTGGATGAGGGAAAGAGTGAGGTGCTTAAACAAATTTTTGATTACTGATGTTTGGATGTTAGATTGAGGAATTCAATAACATATTTTTTGTTAAAGAATTTGAAAAATTATTAATTAAAAATAGAGTATGTCATTTCCATCATAATACCAGATGGTGCCCTTTTTAAAGGGTGGGGTGGGGCAACATAACTATGGTGTCACATATTTAAAATTCTTAATAATATACATTTCTTCTTTATAGTAGTGATTTTAACTATTACTTTTGATGAAATAATAGTGTGTGATTATTATTCTGTAGATGTACAATGAAAGTAATGTTGAGTAGCTCGTTCAACCACATTATGTTTTGATAATTGCAAAGTATTATGTGTTTTAATTTATTTTAAAATATTAATACCTTTACATTTTTTATTAATTAGTATATGCTTAATCTTGATCATATCATTTTATTTATTTATTAAATTATCATTATATGCCATGTTTTTAATTTTCATACATTTTCTACATGTTTTATTTGCAGTTCCTAAAAAAATAAGATATTTGATATAGTTAAATATCATTTATACATGTTGTATTTATATTTATTTTCAAAAAAATATACTTTAAAACATATATTCAAATCATAAACCACAAATCAAATTCGAAATTCATATTTCTGATTTTTCAAAATTCAACAGTCTTTGTATTTCAATTATATCTTGAACTACATAACTCTAAATTCTGTGATTATTTTATTATTGGAATTGTAAGAATATTATATAAATTTCATTATAATACATAATTTTTTTGAATATATTGATATATATATATATATCATTTCTAAAATGTTCTGATAATTTATTGTATATTTTCAACAAATATTATGTGGTTTTAGAACTATTTATCCACTATTTTTCATGATAACATTTGTTATCCAAATATTATTAAAGGGATTTTTGATTCTATACGAATATAATGAAAATATATAAATATAATTAAATATTAATAAAAGATTCCTATTTATTTAGAAAGCCATGTTTTCTGTCTAAAAATTGAAATTTTAATTAGTTTATATTTTTTATTAATTCCTTTACAAGAATCATCAATGTGAGTAATTCTGATACGTGAAAAAATATACCACATGATGAATTTTATTACATGAATCCCTCACAAGAGTCAATTAGATGTATACATCATTTTAATTCACATACATGGTTAATTCACTAATGTCGTGAAAAATGATTACTTGAAATTCGTAATGTGTAATTTTTTTACATAGAATCCCTTTAAGAAATTATAATCTATTTTTCATGTTGATTCATATTTAGATTGTTAGAATTTTAATTTATTTTATATAAATTGTTATAATGAATTTATAAATTCATATTAATTATTTATATCTAATGTGAGGTGATTTTAAATATTTTAAACACATTTTTATATTATAAAAGATTTTTCTATTTTATGCATGAAACCTAGAGCTTGCAATTACCATGTATATTTTATAATTTAATGTTAGTTTCGTTAGATATATTTATTCGAAATTAATATTATATGATATAAACTCATTAAATATTTTTTAAATATCTATAATTTTGTGTTATTATGTTTTAATATTATCTACATGTTTATAGGTAGTTTAAAATAGTTTTTTTAAAATTCCATATATCAAATTGAAAATTTCATTTTTCAGCTGATTTAGAATTGAACTATTATTCCCGAGATAGTTTTAATTGTGAAATTATTTATTTAATAATGGGTGGAATAATTAATTATTATTTTAAATTTTGGTCATGAGTTGGGAGACTATTATAAATTATAATATTCATTTCTTTTTTTCTCTCATGTGATTAATCTAGTGTCATTATGTTTCAGTTTTCAATTTTTTCACAACTTCTCGACATTTTTTAGTTTATGTGTTTTAAATTATAATCATGTTTTTCTTATTTATATATTATTATATGTGAAATAATTCTAATATTATACTTTTAAATGTGATATTTTATATTTTCAAGATATATTATCTGAAAGTAGTAGTCGTGTGTAGTGATGTACATTCTAACTGTTTTTAACATTTCTCTTACTATTGGAAAATATCCATAGGGAAAAAAGAGATTATAAAACTTATTATATTACCTCAATGGGAAAATAAATTTGACAAAACCCTCAAGAAAAATTACCATTGTTTTTTTATTATTCAGTCTATTTTATTCTTGTTTCTTGATTCAGTATATATTATTCCCATCTCTCATATTCTTTAAATTTATCATTATTAGTTTACATACAAAAGAATTTTTCTGACATCGAGTTGTGACTCATAGATTCTAATGTTATGAAGGTTCAGGTTGTGACCACCATATTCTAAATTCAATATTGTAATTAGATTTTGACTCCATATAAACAATTTATTGTCGGTGTTCTTGTCTCTACACTTCAAAGAAAAATAATTTTTAATCGAGTTATGATTCCCCTTAAAAAATCAAATTAGTGCACAATGCATATTTCACAAAGTAGAGAGGTATAAGAGTGTACTAGGTTCACATTGGACTAAAATAAATTATAATAATCATGTGTTATTTAATTATTACCTTTCTATTTAACACAATAAATTATCATTCATAATTAATTTAGATAATTAATCCAAATCATTAATTTTTTTAATCTCATTTATTCATCCCATGTAGACCTTTTTCTAAGTCAATATCTGACCTAATAATTGCTATAAATGGTTTTTTTATTTCATCCAACACTTATATATATATATATTATTTTTTTATATTTTATTATTTCAACCTTTTATTACACATAAAAATCTATGTACCAGATCTTTACGATGGAAGGAATGAATACAAACGATGCTCGAATTCTGTAAAAGTTTTCTCACTTAGAAGGAAATGATTATGGATATTGGGTATCTCGAATAAAGGCATACCTAAAATAGTTAATCATAGAACACTAGTCAATTATGAAAAACAAACATTCACTAGAATAAGTGGGCCCATATACACTTATAGGAAACAATGCTTCAAGATATGTTTTAATTTACAATGTTATAAATATTTTATATTGTGCTATTTGAAAAGGTGTGTTTATTCATTTTTTTTCCTGTATGATATATCATCGTATTTTGAGATTTTGTATGTTTGTAACCTTATAATATAAAAATTA
This sequence comes from Viscum album, assembly GCA_963277665.1. NCBI lineage: Eukaryota > Viridiplantae > Streptophyta > Magnoliopsida > Santalales > Viscaceae > Viscum > Viscum album. The sequence continues at coordinate 932,830,802 of OY728137.1, forward strand.
ATATTAACCAATCATGGAATCATTTGAGATGGCTTCTAAGACATAAAAATGAGTGAAGATGAATCATTAACTAAATTCCCCATTGATTCACTAGAATGGTGAATTGAGAGAATTCCCTTGGATAAGAATTAGAAAATCCTATAATTTTGTAATAGTTCCTTTTATAATAACCAGATAAATTAAATGAAAAGTATTTCACCATTGATGTAAGTAAGAACTTTAAAGATAACACTCTAAATGAATTGATTAGAACACCACTTATGTATAAACAAGAACTGAAGAAGACAACTAAAGATGAGACAAAAATAAAATAAAAGGTGTATTATATAAATATATAAATGTTTTTTCTTCTAATTATTCTGAGTCAAAACTAAAAAATAATATTTGGATCAGATTGTGACTGGAGTTTACAAACAAATGAAAAATAAAGGATTCAATAACGGATTTAAAAGAAATACTCAAAAGGAAAAAAACATATGGTTGATAATAAGGGTTATACCAATTATAATTCTTCAAAATGTTACTTGATTTGAGTGAAAAAATAATGATAATATGACACATGACTTTCCAAAAGTAAATAATAATGAAAAATAATGGAATATAGACTTAATGAATTAAAAACTAACTGAATTTATATAGAACAATATAATTCTAGTAAAAAGTATAATAAAAAAATAATAATATACTAACATATTTTTCATGGATTCGCTAAATGAGTTTTGTGATTTGGTTTTTTATTTTCGATGTTCTAATTCAGAATATGATTTTGAATATTTGAATGTTTATGAGTTAAATGATTAAATTGAATGACTAGAAAAAGGTGTTTTCAAAGAATCTAATTTCAATAATAAAATTAAAGAAAATATTGAGAAATTATTTTTTAAAAATAATTATTTTTTACAATAGAATGAAAATTTAATTAATAATTATGTTTTATTTTAAATCTATTATTTATAATAATTTGAAATATTCTCCTAGTTTGAATGAAAATTTGAAAAAGCTTCCTGACAGTCTTTAGAATGGGTTTTTCAAATTTCATTCAAGATTGGGAAACATATCACAAAAATAGGTATTTTAATAAAAAATAAAAAAAAATATAGAGTTGGATATAATATTAAGTTACCTCAAATATACCAAAATAATTTTTAGCATTAAAAATTTTTGTACTCCAACTATTACATGTTTTAAATGTGTCATGAATGGTCACAATGTAGATAATTCATCATTTAGATTAAAATATTTTATAGGATTTAAAAAACATCATATTTAAAAACCTTTTTTATCTAGATTACAGTACCATAATTTTTTAAATTAAGTTTTGGTACATATAAATTATATTTATAATTACATTGTTCCAAAAGTAACCTGGGTGCCAATATTTCCATGTTATTGATTTTGGTTAAGAAAAGTACTTATATGTATCAAGAACAACTTATCATGAATGAAACGTAGATGATATAGACATATAAATAGAGTCTTTTCAATGTTTAAAACATAAAAAACTTGTGACTAAGGTATTATAATATATGAAGATATTTCCAAAGTCGAAGTATTTTCATTGGTAAATTTAGTATTTCTAAATATACATTCATTTCAAAAGTAGTATATTTTTACTTTTTAAAAAATAATTTACATTTTATATCTCAATTTTAGGATGATAGAATTGAAATTTAATTTTACAATGATAGCTGATTATTTTTTAAAAACTATTATTTATTATTATATGATAATTTAAAAGAAAATAATTATACTGTTGATTTTTCTAAACCATATGTTCAAAATATCCTTTGTTTAAATGTTATACATATTTATATTATTATTTTTAAAAAATGGTCATGTAATACTAATTTTATGATGGTATATATTTTCTATAACCATTTGAATGTGTTATAGTTACCCACCATGAAGAACAAAAAACATCATGTTTGTGATGTAAGCATGGAAGAGAAATAACATAAAATTTTCTTCACTTCTATCAATTAGATAACTATTAACAGACCTTCACTCTTAGTATATCATGATTTATTTGGTTTGACTCAAATGTATATCCTTAGAGGAAATAAATATGAATTTTTTATTATGATTGATTATAGTGTATTTACATAGGATCACTTTCCTTAAATAATGATATATTTTTTGATTTATTTTCCTTAAATACTATTCAAAATTAGAAGTTTATATGATTGTTTTGTTTTTTAGTTTGAAAAGAGGTTAATTTTATAATATATATATTTAAATTTTTATTGAAAAAATATTTATTCTCGTATAATTTTTCCTTTAGAACACCACATAAAATGGTGTTATTGCATAGAAAAATAGTAAACTTATTAAAATAGAGAGAACTATGTTTTATGAATATGATTTTCCTATATATTTATGGTATGAGGCTGTTTTTTCTTCTTATTATATGTCAAGTATAATTATTTTAATACCTCTTTTAAGGAAAAATTATTATGAATTAATTAAAGGTAAAAATTATAAAGTTGGTTATTTTATAGATTATGGTTGTAAATTCTTATCTTAAATCTCAAGGATAATTTTGAAAAATAATATTCTAAAAGTGAAAAAAATATTTTTATTATTTATTATATAATATTAAATATTTTAGAGTTTTTAATAAAATACATATTGTTATTGAAGACTTATTCATGTTATGTTTAATGAAAATAATGTGAAATTAAATTATGATTCTAATTTTTTAGGAAGAATTTAAATATTTTAATTATAGTTAAGAAAAACCTCAAGATAATTATAAATATATTAAGGGGGAGTATAATAATTCCGGACCTAATCCAGGATCCTATAAGATTAATAAATATAATCCCATTGAAAATGAATATAGTAATATTGATTATGGAATTAAATCTGTAATTTTTGTTTCATTTTTTTTATATTCGACTTATTTATACTTATATTCCTAACAATGTTATATATTCTTCAATTGATTTTAACTAGATTATTACTTTGAAACGTAATGTTAATCCATTTTTTATAAATATTTTCTATAATTTATTTTGATATCCCAATTATATGTAGTTAATGAGAACTAAATGGATCTTTATAATCGAACAAGATGAATACTGTTTTTTTGTTAAAAATAAAGCCATAATGTTTTCCAAATTATTTTTTAATTATTAAGGTATAGAGATTAAAGATTAATTTTAAACTATTTATACGTTAGACGATATTAAAATGCTGTCAATTTTTTTTGGATTTCTTGGTATTAAATATTTTAAAATGGATGTTAAATTTTATTTCTTATACAGTTTTATAACTAAAGAAGTTTATGTTTTTGAACCCCTAGATTTGACAATGAAAAATTTCCTAATTGTGTTTTTAAATTATCTTATTCTTTATATGGTATCAAACAAGGACCTCATGCATGGTATGAGAGGTTTTATTTTTCTATTTAATAATGGATTCAAATATGGTATTGTTTATCCAACACTTTTAATTAGAATAATTTATAATGATATTATAATTTTGAAAATTTATATTGATGATATTTTTTTTGGTTTTTCTAGTGTATTGCTTTGTAAGGAATTTTATAATTTGATATCATTTATGTTTTATATGATCTTAAAAAGAGAATTAAGGTTCTTTAATTTAAATATAATTTTTCAAATGAAAGATTGGATCTTTAATAATCAGTAAAAATACTCTAATGTCATGACAAATACCCTGGGGGCCATGCTGTGACTACCCCAAGCCCTCCTTCCATAGGCTAGGGATTGGTGACTAGCACCAGAAAGGTATAACCCAAAAAAGGAATGAATTTCCTTTATACTAATACACACACACACACACACACACACACACGTCCAACCAAATCCTAACACACTGAAAGGGGGGAGAATGTATACCACTAAAACAAGTCTGAGTGTAAGTAAAAGTGAAAGTAAGTGGGTCAGAAAACAAAACCAACTAGGAATTGAAAATTTTAAAGTAAAAAAGGAAACTCTGATGGCCATCCGCAGAATACCCCACCTAATTGTGAGAGTAGTGAGGCTATTGGAAGCTGAAGTGGTGTGTCCTGCTCGCCCGTTCCTACTAGGCCCCACCTGGTCCTAGTCCACAAAGTCCACCATGAAAATGTCCATAAGTCATGTCCCAATGAGAACCTCCATAGAAACATCTACCATCTACACCAGACACAAAACCTATGGGCGAAGCCTGTGCAGGGGTGATTATAATAGTACTCAGAGGGCTGCTCGGTAACAATACTCAGTAGGGACCCCGAGACCCCTAAAGGTATCTCGGTAATCCAAAAAGGAAAACAAAACAAAGAAAAATACACTAGAAGTATAAATATCAATAAAGAACTAAACCACAAAACAAAAATTAAAAGACGCATCTCACACCAGGTATAAAAACTAGAGAAAATGAATACAGATGATTAGTCTTGATCTAGATAATTTTATTCTGTTTAGAGGTTCTGCTACTGATCCATGAATTGTCGTTGTACTACTGATCCAAAAAGGGTCGCTCTACTTCTGATCCACAAAGGGTCTCACTACTGCTAATCCATAGAGGGTAACTCTCATGAAGGTCCAGAGAAGGTATCTCTATTGCTGATCCATATAGGGTCACACTAATTCTAATCTATGGAGGGTATCTCTCATGTAGATCCACAGAGGGTCGCTCTTCACTTGACATCCATCCAAAGGATTCCCCCATGTAGTGCGCTTGAGTTACTGAGATTCAGGTCCTCATACCATCATTCATACCTCAAACTCCACTAATTTCAAAAAAGAAGTATCCTAAAGGACCATCTGGTCGCAAGGGTCCTCATTCCATAGATGGCACATCAATCATATACCTGGTTTGCGAGTCGCTTATGTTTTAGTGAAACATGGCCGGTTTGGTCTGGGTTCGGTTGGGGTCTGGACCGACCGGCCCGTTGGGCCCACAGGTCTAGCACAACACACTGGTCTAGCCCGACCGGTGGGTTCGACCTGCCTAAAAAATACAGACCGCGTGGTGCGGGCCCATTTCGCTGGACCAGACACAGTGCGTCCGGTTCTCCCAGCTGGCGGCACCAGTAGGGCGCTGCCCTACCTCCCAAAATAGCCGGCTCTACCGGACGTTTCGATCCAACCGAGTGGCCTGATTGGGAAACTCCTCCTCCACACGGCGCGTTAGTGCCACTTCTCACATATCCAACATGGACCGACTACCACCTCCAGTCACCAGTGCCAGCGGGTGCTTCTATGGGCCACAAGAGATGCTCCGGTGGTCTGTTTTTCTTCCCGTATGTGCCTACAGGCCCCTCGAGTCTCTTCCTTTACCGTGATACACTTAGATTCATCTGTTTTCCATGTTTACTAGTCATTCAAAACGAATTTACATAAACCAAGAATGACAGGGGTTGGGCCTTGTTCAGATTGGACCACACCCTCTACTTTAGTGTTTTAACATATGGGAAACATCAATCATTTTTTGAAAGAAGAAAATACCCAAATCAAGAGCCCACAATAACCACCCACAAGAAATAATGAGTCCCTGATCAACCCATTAGTTGGTTGATCCTTGTTTGTTGAATTTTTCAAGAACGAGAAAGTGGAATCTTTTAAAGACATAAAACAATTAAACCCCCTACCTAGATTCGGTGGAATCAGTTTCAGAAAAAGAAAGGAATTTTGCGTATGTTTTCATTCAATGTTTTTCACCTCTTGTCGATCACCAGATTAATTCCTCTAATGATTTTTGTTTTTTCACCATTATTCATTAAAGGGGAAAGTCATCTGCGCTTCGTTAGTGGTTTCCCCATGATTTCAAATCCATTTGCCAACTGATTCATTAAATAAAATTAACCCACTCAACATTGCGTTCCTTAATCTGGTTCTTTAATGAACTGTAATTAATATACCAATTAATCACATTAGCATTGCAGTTATAAAACCAAAGAAATGGTGACCTCAGATTTATGATCCGGACACCCACTTAGGAGTAATACTGCTTGATCAGAAAAACTGTTCACACACTCTATTTAAAGCTTAACATTTTTCAAAGGATTATTTCGGGCACTCCAGGACTTGGAATCACATTCCCTCTAATTTTACAGTCTCAAAATAATTTCATATAATTTAAAAAATTATATATAAAATCTGGGACATTATGTCTAAAAAGTTGGTTAAATGGTTTGGTCTTGATTGTTGTAAATCTTTGAAAAATAGTATGACTACTAGTTGTAAATTCAATGGTCATGCATCTAGAACATCTTTTGATATTTATGTTTATAGAGGAATAATATTTATCTTACTCTAATATTATGTTTAGTGGGTTTTATTTTGAATATTTAAAAGATGATCCAAAATAGATTAGTATTAATGTTGTGAAAATAATAATTTGAAATTGTAAAGTAACTATTAACTATAGATTATTTTATCCTAAATATAACTATTTTTATTCAATTTAATATTATGAATATGATTTTGGAGGATGTAAAATTGATAAGAAAATAATCATGTAAGTTTCATTTTCTAATAATGATATTAATTTCTCAAACATAAAAGAAGCAATTATCTGTTTCTCTATCCACTATAGATTCTGAGTATATTTCAAATGTAAGTTGTTATACTCAAGGTTTAAGGATTAAAAAAATTATTTAATTTTGGTATTTATCTTAATAAATTTCCAAATTAATGTGATAATACATCTAAAATTTATATTTCAAATAACCCTTTATATCATTTAACAGAAAATATATTGATATAATATTTCATTTTGTTTAAGATCATGTGAATAAGGGAGATGCCGTTTTTTAGATTATACGTAATGAAAGTAAACATCTAGATATTTAAAAAAATATTTTATACTTTTCTTAGTTTTATAAAGTCAAAGATATGATTGGAATGTTGTAAACTAAATAATTTTGTGTTATAATGTGTTTAGGGGGAGTTTGAGGAAGTTTTTATGCTCATTTTTTTGATTTCCCTGAAATCTATGGAATCTATAATATAATTTTCAAATAAATATTTTTAATATAATTATATATTTAGTTTTTATATAACTATTTTAAAACTTATCATACATCCTATATGATGTTAAATTTCTTTTTAAACCTTTCTTTTTAGGAATATCATTTTTTAGTAAATGATTTCTTATTTTTTTCTCATACAATTTTTTTTAATAATTATGCTAACTACATTTAAATCGATGTTTTAACAGAGGATAACATTAATTTATCTCCTTGACACCAATTTGAATAAAATCATGTTTAACAAAAGATTTACATAAAATTTATAGTTTTATTTATATAATTATCTTATAAATTTCAATCCATTTATTTTATTTGAAACCTTAATTTTTTTATAATTTCAAAATGTGGAGGGGAGGGGGGTTCAAATTCAATTTGATTTTTTAATTATTGAAATGGGGGATTTTATTGAGAGGATCATTGAACTATTTTATTTTTTGATAAATATAAAAAGTTATATGTTTTATTTCATTTTATCATATTAATAATTTTAAACATGTATTAATTAAAGTATACTTAATATTGATCATATCATTTTATTCATTGAATAATATTTCTCCATAATTAGTGATTTTATTTCTCATAACATTTACTACAAGTTTTATTTTGATCTACTAGGCTAAATAAGTCACTTGGGACCTTCAAATATCATTTATAATTGTTTTTACTATTTTGATATAAAAAATATAATGTTCACAATTTAGCCAAATAAAAAACCAAAAATCCAATTTGAAACTGACATAGATTATTTATGAACCATGCATCTAATTTTCTAATATATATTACATTCAATATTTCTATCACATTTTAAGCTATAGAAATCCAAATTGAGTGATTATTTTTTAAGGAAATCTAAGATGATTATCAAATTTTTATTAAAAGGTATCTTATTTTTAATTGAGCTTTATTTTATATGAAATTTTAAAAGAACATTATATATGATTTCCATCAATTTTCTATAATTTTCAACAATGTTTTTAGTATATTTATTTAGGATCACTTGACTTAAAGAAATTTGATTAGATTGATTCATGATTCTATAAAAATATAATTAAAACCCATAAATATAAGTCAAATTTAACAAAATATGACTATAAATTTATAAAAGACTATTTAAGGTCTGAAATTTGAAAATTTGGTCTTTTTTAGTTTATATAAATTTCCTTAATTGAATCACTTACAAATTAAATATAGATTTGTAAGAAAATAGAATACATATTGAATTCACTTATATGAATACCTTACATGAATCCATTAGATCAATTATCATATATGATCAATTCACATACATAGAGAGAAACTCTTATGAGAAATTAAACTATGTGAATTTGGGTCTGTATAAATTCTATATGAAATTATACTCTATTTTTTTGTGCTTTATATATTTATTTTCTACATGTTCATTTCAAATATTTAAATTGTTTTAATGACATTATAAATTAATATTAATTATGTAGAACATGTGAAATGTAATTTTATATATTTTAAACATGTTCTTATTAAGATCAAATGATTTTCAATTTCCATGCAGGAAACTTAAATATTGTCACTCATAAATAATTTTTATTATTTTATTTGGTTTTCAATAATTTTTTTATTTCCCAATTAATATTATATTATATTAAACTCACTAAAACATGTTTTAATATCTTTAATTATGTGTTATTAATTTTCATCATTCCTTGTATATTTTCTGCTTATATTAAACAACATGTTTTTAAACATAATATTTCAAATTAAAAATTATGATTTTAATTCAATTTATCATTGACTTATTATTCCGGAGACTAATTTAGTGATTTCAAAAATAAGTTCAAATGATTTTAAATATTTTTTTAGTTTTTTTGAAATTTACCTCATGAGCTCAGTGATTATTATGTATGGATAATATTCTTTTCTCTCCCTCTCTCGATCTATATTTGATAATCCATTATTTTTCTATTAATATTTTGAATTGTCAAATTACTTCTTGTCTATGTTACATTTATTTATTTTAATGTGTAATCATGTTTTCTATAGTACATATGTAAATAAGTTAAAGAATCATGATATGATACTTTCCGATGAGATATTTCATGTTTTTATGAGCTATAAGAGGAAAACTTTTTGGGTGTGAAGTGATATATATTTTTATTATGTTGAACATTTTTTATACTGATAGAAGATATCTCAAGGGTTGAACGAAAATTCTTTGACTTCATATACTACTATGAAAATACAATCAATCCAATCAGAGACTAAATAACTAGTACCTTTCAGTTATTCTTCTTCAATCTATTTCTTTATGGTTAAATAATTATATAACACTTCTTCCCATCTATCATGTTATTTCAATTTACATTTATTATTTAATATACAAACTCATTTTTCTATCATCAAGTATTGTATCTTGAATTATAAATTCTGGACCGTTTGGGTTGTTACTTTTGTACTCTAACATCAGCATTGTAATTGGGATATGAATCCCCATAAAAATTCACAATTAGTTTGTTTATCTCTATACTTTATATTAAAATATTCTTTAATTTGGTTATGATTCCCCTTAAAAAATTAGATTAGAAAAAAAAATATTTCTCACCAAGTAGAGTGGTATAAGAGTAGACTAGTAACAGTTTGGACAAAACTAATATAAAAATAAAACTGATTTTATTTAGTTTGTTAAGAACTTAATTAATATATAAATTAAAATTCAAAATTATTTTATATAATTAACCTATCAGTTTATTTTTTTAATATTCTTTATTCATCCATCTAGACCTTATACCAACTTTATATTCAACCTGACAAAGAGGGACCCCATTAAAATCAAATGTGCTTAATTAATTAATTTATTTCTTTCACATTGATATTTTTTGTGTGATTTTATTTAAACAAGATGGAGTAAGATAAAATCAAAGTGTTATTATGAGTAATGTTTTTTATCCCTTTCTTTGGTACTATGTTGTTGTCAGGATTCCAAAATCGAGAAATTTCATTCCACATGTGTGATCATCCAGTGAAAAAAATGCAGATGATCTTTGTTCATACAAGATTTACAAGAATGTTTTTCAGAGAACTAGGATGTTTTTAGAGGATAAATAGTTTATTTATTAATATATTAGATAAAATTATTTCGTACACACACATTTTTCAATTGAGTGTCACTCATTGCATCAAAGGGGGATAACATCAGAATATTTCTATGATTATATCGATACCATTGATGAAATAGATTTTTTATTCTTGAGTATGTAGATAGAATATTATAACCACCATAAGGAACTATGAGTTTTCTTGAAAGGTTATACTATAGAGGACACAAATAAAGTATAATTGGAAATGAATGATAAAAAGGAATTAGGTTTGGTAAAGTTTTTGTTGGCACATAATGTGACCTTCAACCTCATGTGGAAAAAATAAAATAATATAGTTCATGGTTTTCCCTTTCCAGATATGAATGAGATTCCTAAATCACTTATAAATGTGTTATTAATGAAATTTTTTTTTATTATGATGATATCATAAGTGAGGTTTTTTGATAATCATGTGAATGATTTTAACATGATCTGGAGTAGCTAGAGTCTATGAAGGTAACATTCATGGTTGATGATTGGGATATACAATTGTTGTTATCTCCATTATAATTTGGAATTTAATGGTTTTATAATTTGGTAACTCATGTGGAAAGAGTTAATTGACATTCAATAATGTTCATAGGTCGATTCTCGATGAAGAGATATAAAGGAGGGATGGTTATCCATCTTTTGATTACGTATTATATGTGGAATAAAGAGGGATATCATCTCATATAATAAGTTATTGATGATAAAAAGTAAATTCATTGAGGAGGATTAGTGAAAAATCTAACAGACCAAATTAAGTGTGATAGAACTATAAAAAAAGTAGCCATTTTGAGTAGTAATTCTAAGAACACATATATAATGTTACATTACCATATTCTAGAGGTTTCAATATTATGAAATAAAATTCCTCAATTAATACTAATTTACATTTGAATGTCAACACTGTAATATAATTTTATGTTACTAATTCTAATGAATCATTCTATTATAAGAGTGAATAGTGAAATATAATGAACTATGTATCTGGAAGCTTTGGAAGAGTGCTTTGGGTAGGTGATAAAGATCTTAATATAGCGGTCTAAGTATGAGTAAAATTTTATATGAAGAATTTGAATTTTATTAAATTGAAGGATACAAATTTTTTTTGAGGTATCTAGAAGAATTTTTTCTCATAGTGATATTTTTATAAAGATAATTAAGAAACATATTTAAAAAATAATTTATAGAAAATCACTTAGAGATATATTTTCATAGATAATGTTATGAAGGATAGAACACTTCATGTTACTAGAAGAGTTGTGGCAGATTAACTTATCGGTACTTCAAATTTTTTAGGTTCATATTTTTTTGATTATTTTTTTTAATGTAAGACCATATAATATTTTATGGAATATTTTTGTATCTATGCACTATATAAGAATGGGATTATAGGGTTTATAGAGAGGTGGTACAGATACTATCAAAACATTAAATATAATACATCACACACAAATAGAATTCTTTGGAAATAATGGAATAACTCCCAAATGGGTTCCAAGATGGGAAATTTTAGACCTCCATTAAATATGAAATGATGGTTTTATACTAACCATGATATAAGTATTATTGGCATCAAGCATTTGGATAAGGTTTTATGATGGGTGAATTAAAGGAAATAAATAAATAAATTAATTTTATAATCATTAAATATTTTAACTATAATGAAAAATCTATATAAACTTCTTTATGGATAATTCCCTTGTGTTTTCTATATATCCTTAAATAGGATAGAACTATTGGAGATGGATATCTAGTGGTGAGTGTATTTGCGGATGGCCATGGGTTTAGGATTGATGATCAGAATATTGTAAGTATTTTTAGCATCAATAGAGTTCTTGGATCTCAACAATGACAATTAAGTGAAAGATTTATTCATCATTGATGGATCCAAAAATAAGGTTGGTATTTTTTTATTACTAGTTTAATCCCAGATTTTTTTATTCAATGTCAAACATAAATCAATACTCCTATGTATTGATTTATGGGTCAAATTTAATTTTATTGTTGATTGATTTTTATCAATTGATTTTGATTTTCTTGATATTTTTTATTTCTATTTTTCCCCATTCTCATAAAAATGGAATGAGTTATACCAAAGAAATGTATGAGGTTCATTACTCACGTTCACGTTTTTTGGTTTTCTCCCAACATTCTTTACCCACTCTTCATTAGTATTTCTTTTAGTTGTTATATCAAAAAATGCAAGGTAGATAACTATTTAAAAATTATGCATTGTCACATACGATCATTACTGTAGGATTAGGTTTAGAATTTATGGCATGATCGAGGTGTGATATTAGAAATAGAGGATTAAGAATGAATTGATATTGGATGTTTGCTGTTTTGAATTGTGGTGATTGATTGCTGTGAAAGGAGGTGATTTTCCCAAGCACTACGGGTGACTATAATCTTGGAACCAGTGACAAACAACCTCAATAAAGACTAAATACATGTTTCATGGTTTTGATTTGTGGTACAAGTGAAGTGACCTGTAGTGCATGGAAATTCACATGGAAAATCAGGAATATTGGAAAATTCCAAACTATTAGCCAAGTATTTTTCGAAGAACTCATGATATGTAGTACCCTTTTCAAAAGAGATAGGGATTACATGCAGAGTTAAATATTGCATTCCATGTGATTTAATCACACAACAAGTGATCCTCATCTAGTCATCCTAGTGTGCATAGAGAGTACACTCGCCAAAATCCATGTTGTGATACATGTTGTGTGTGAAAGATCACACACCATGTAAAACATGAATAAAAACACAATTTTTATATGGAGAACACACGTAGGTGTCCATGTGACTCCACACATCATGTGTGTTGGGGCACACATAATTTATTTTGGGAAGTATGTGGGAGTGGATAGATGGAACTTTGAGTGACAACCCAACCCCTACACGCCATCAGGTGTGGAGTACAACCTGTGTACCTCAGAAAATAATGAGACATGGTATGTTTACATGTTCATGACATATGTAAACCAGAAAATTCCATAGTTCATGATATATTCTAGATGGAATTTTGAGTGCCATAACAATCTCTACACACCATGTATCTCAAAGAACACGCAAATTATTTGCATAAATGTATGTCATGTGAGATAGAAAGACACAAAAAGTTTCAGAATCAGTGAGACATGTCGTGTACCCTATAATAAATTATGAATACTCTTTAAAGGGTTGGTTAGAGGCCATTTTCTCTTGGATTTATATTTAGTGTGATATTGGGTTATTTCCCTCCTACCATTTTTGTGTAGACCAGTTTCTTCATTGTGTGTTAGCATGGACCATCCTCATAAGGGTACTATGAGAATCAGATCATGGGCTTCAAATGTGATCCCATCTTTGGAATTAATTATGGACATAGTTTATGAGACCACCATTTATTCAACGTTCTCATCCTCTATCAATTATTTTCATCCCTATGTGGGGTTATATGAATCACCATATCCAGTATACATGGGTGTAAAATCCCATACTTATTCAGTTATTCTTGTTAGGATCTAGTATTAACCAATCGTCATTGGTGAGATACCCAATCAATGTATTGAGATATTATATTTTCTAGTGAGTGATTATTTATGGTGTGGCCCAACAAGCATGAAAACACGGATGATTTCCATTAGTGTTACTTTGATTATGGTGTCTGTTCTCCTAGAAGAGAATTTCTTAAAAGCTATAAGAAAATTACTATTTTTGGTTGTTTGGTTGTGATCTCACCTTGATAATTAGTTTCCACCATTTAGAATATATATGTTCCTATATTTGTTACCTTGTCTCACATTATTACAAACATACCTTTTTAATGATGAGATAACAACTCTCCTGATGCATTATGTTTGGTCATTTTGGGGTGTCCTACTAGGAATGTATATACTAACCCTTACATGGGCTCTTCCCAAAAATGTCATGTCTTATCCAGACAACATATCATCCATTTAATTCCTAGGTGGACTCGAATTTGGTAGGGATTATTTGGTTCTTTGATATTCTTGAAGAACCTTATATAGATCTATGTGTTTATTTTTTGTAGCTTCCACTATGTTTTTAGTAGGTTGGGTTTAAAAAAAAAATAATGGGATTATATTTATACATATTCAATTTTTCATAATATATTATAATACTCTAGTGTGGAGATGATGTTATATATAAATTTATTCATTTATTTTTTACCATTCCTTCATATACTAATATATGGAGATGTTTTTGTGTGTGTACAAGTACTTTGGGCTAAGTTCACCCAAGTGCGTTATATCCATACTCAATGATATTCTCTAGAATCGATCCTATTAGAGTGAGTCTTGTGCTGTCACATTTTTCTTATCACCATCTTGGAAGGCCCAAGTTGGATGGGTCATGACAGAGTGGTATCGGAGCAGGTTAATATAAGAGTGGAGTTTGGAGGCTGTCAAGCTGTAATGTTTGGTTTGGGAACCTAGGATATAATGTTACAGTGTTTTGAGTTTTCTTATTAGACCATGGAATTCATTTTTGGTGCGAAATACAACATATCCTTTAACTAATAATATGGAAACATATTTCTTTACATACCACATGTAGTTACTAATTTCTGGGAAAAAGTTTTAATACTAATCTTACATGAATGGTTTTTTTTCTAGATGTCCTTTTGGGGTCATCTCCCCTTATATTCTCTTTTGAGCATGGTGTATTTTAGTACTGAGATGATTCTTATATGAGGATATAAAAATAGGATTCCATAGTGGTTGAATGATTATGATCCACATGGTAATGAAGAATTAGTTTTTGGATATTTTTAGAAGGCGATTTCTCCTGGTGGATAATGAGTGATGTCTCAACCCATTCAACAATATGCTGACCATATTATGGTGGTTTTGGAGGATGCTCTGAATTAGTTTGTTTCTAAATTAATTCTAATAGTACTAGTGGATGAATCACTAGTGTCAAGTGTGCATCATGAGTTTTAGTTACATATATTTCCTAGGGTTCATGGTGAGATAGACCCCCTTTCACGTGTTGTAGAAGACTCGATCGAACATGTGGTGTGAGTGTCCTCATTGAATAGAAACCTCTATATGGAGGTATTAGTTCAGATACTTCTAGATGGATACTTGGATAATTGGTAGATAATTTTTTTGGTGATGTTGGACTTGGATACAAAAATTAAAGTAATAGAGACACTACCCTACTAAGATAAAGTCTTATGATGCGATTTAAAACCATGAAGATAAGTCCAGACTATCAAAAGTGGACAGTTTCAAGGTTCAGATAATGAGTTCCCCAGACTTGTATGTTTAAGGTCATTTAATTGTGTTAAGGTCTTGGTAAAATCGCTATTTAGGGTGAATACGTGGGAATGTAAAATGGTAGATTCAGGTAGTCAGAGCTTGTAAATGAGAGATTTAAATTATGTTTTGTGGCACAACGTCAGTCTTCCCTAGTCTACTATGTGATTTATTACATAGTAAAAAATATATATTTCCCTTGACATGTACCATTTTCAATTCTAACTGATTCCATTAAAGTAATTTAGACTGAACCCTGTGTTTTGTGGCTCTATTGGAGATAGTTTTATGATAACATGATTTCTCCAACAATGTGACAAAACTTTGGGAGGAGAGTCTTCCTTTCATGGAATATTGCTAGAGTTATAGAAAGACCTTATAATATTTTAATTAGTATGGACATGTTTTGTACCATCCATGTTGAGTTTATTATTACCATTATAGGTTTCTATGTATATGAGTTAGTAGGATATAATCTTCCCACATGTGTGAGAAATAGAATAAGATAGGGAAATATGGGATCATGTCTAACAGGATACAATTGACTTCTTATTATTTGGCTAAAATAAACCATCGATTAGTTCATTTCAAGAGCTTTAATTTTCTTATGATGCTTATGGGGGATGGGAACGTCTTCACGAATTATTTTCTAATCTTAAAACTCCATAGAGTTATTGAATTTTTTAAAAATATGAACTACGGATATGATTATATCTTCACTATATTATTATATAACCCCATGTAGTTGTATGATATGGGGTTGTAGTTGGATAAATATATAAAGAAAAAGGATTTTTAGACCTAGTATGTTCTCATAGGTAGCTCAGTGTTTTTTCACCATATTGGAAGATGAAGGTTTGAGGTTATATCTGGGTTATTGTTTCCGGAAGAATGTGATGTGGTAAAGAGTATCCACCCTTGAGGATCAATGGATTCTTCAACTAGTGGTTAGAGAAGAATTGGTTCTTAGAGTTTGGCCTTAGGATGAGTTACCACTAGCTTCAGCTATGAGAGGAGGATATATTGGGGGTGGATTCCGAGAATCAGTATGTGTTCTTTAAGTTATTGGTGATACCATTTGGCTTATTCAATGGACTCGTAGTGTTTTTGTGACATATTGAGTAGATCCTTAAACTCTTATTAGAATAGACTGGGGTATACATTTTTAATGAAATCCTAGTGTACTCGGTGGCATAGGTGGTGAAACTGAGACACTTTTGGCTGGTTCTAGACATGCTTTTAGAATACCAAATTCATTAATAGATCTCAATTAATTTGTTTTATATTTAGGAGGTCCACATATCAGGATATATACAGTCATACATGGTAGGGATAATGGGCCAAAGAAAGGTTGAGTCAACACTAGCCCGAGGGACACCCGTGGGTGTGATGTTATGAGAATATGCTCATAGTGATGTTTCCCCTTAGCATTTATTAAAATAGGTAAAGAATTTTTTAAACTCTTTATAGTTTACCCATTATAATGAGGATGATTCCATATATCTCCAGTATATGGTTTTCAACCCTCTACTTCTTCAGTTTGGTAGGGATGTATAATACATGGATATCTATTGTGAGATCATGAATGCTCAGATATCCACTAGACATTTTCCTAATGAATTTTCTAATGGTGGGTAGAATGTTATCATTTTGTGAGGATATAGTTTGACACCAATAATTCTACAAGATTAATATCAAAGGAGGTTTTTATAAATTTTCTTATTTGTACATCCATAAGAGGTGAGGATGTTTGAGGATCCTTTTGCATTGGTTGGACTAGCCATGGATGTTACATCATGTTGTTGAGTTTATCTATAGATGTCTAAAATTTTAGTAACTGATTTTTGAGGTGTGTGAATACAAGTGGAAATATAATTGAATATTTTTGGTTCTCATGGAAAGGTCTCCTTAAAGCAGGATAGGTGACACTGCTAGATATGTGTTTATAGATCGACTAACTAGGTTAGTCCACTTCCTATCTGTCAGAGGGAAAATCTTAATGGATAATTCATAATTCATTTTCATAGAGGATGTATTTGAACATAATTATTTCTAAAAAATTATTATTTTATATCATGATAATCTCTAAATATTACGATATTGGAGAGGATGTGGGAGTCCTTTGAGACTTAATTGCAGTTGTGAGGGGTGTTTCTACTGTCAAAATATTGATATCAAAATAAGACTATTAAGGTTATAGAGATCATGATTGGTTATTGAATGTTAATTTTAGATATTGTTTGGAGGATCATTTACCATTTTTTAAGATTTTTTATGGTATACATTACCACACCACCCTATATTTCAAAATATTATAGACCAATTTCGAGAGACCTTACATGTCACCACTTTAATATTCAGAGCAAGTGGGAGGAAGATTTTATGGGCCTAGAGTTAGTGCGAGCCATGGTTATAAAAGGTGTATTTTATCTCTGCATGGTTAAGGAATTCCCTAAGAAATTAAGATTCCTTTGTGGATTAAAAATTAAGGTCATTGAGGTTTTATGAGGGATATGATGTGTTCTTATGAGTCTTCTCTTTATGAGTATTGTGTAGATTTGTACAATGAGGTAGATTATATTCAAGGATTGGGGGATCATTTTTTATTTACTTTACTTGGTTAGTGAGGTGTAATAATTCTAATCCCAACCACTATAGTTAGATAGGGAATACAGAGTATTTTATATGTCACAACTTATAAAATATCCTTAGAACTCATTGAATAATATCAACTAGGGAGGTTGTACATTAATAGTGGAGTTACCTTTTTGAGGACCTCAGTGGTGTTTTAGAACTGGAAAGAGAAGGCCGATTATATGTATGTTTTCCATAAGGTGTATTTTTGTTGGTGGCCTAGTGACCTCTAGGAGAGCTCGTAGGAGTGCGAGACTTATTTGTGGGATCATTATACACACTAATGTGTAGGATTTCAATTTTTAGGGGGGAAATTCATGAAGTTTGGGTGATTTTAATTACTTTATTCTTTTATTATAAAACATTTTTATAATTTGGTAATTTATTTTGATGCTAGATTCTGAGTCGACGTATGATTTAAATGTTCGAAGATCCATAGTTAAAATATATTAAAATCATTAAAAATAATATATCATGCACTAGTATTTTTTCCTAAATAATGGATTCACTCTAAAATAGAGTCTTTGATGAAAAATTAGAGACCACCATTAAATCTAGAATTTGGGTTTTACCCTAGGCATTATATAATTATTTTCGACATTGGGTGCTTGGATAAAGTGTTATCTAGGGTGAATTAAATTAAATAAATAAATAAATTAATATAATTTTCATTAAATCATGAGAACCTAGTAACACAATTATATAAACCTAGTTATGAATAATTCATTTTGTTTAGATACATAACCATTGACGGAATGGAGGGGATGGAGAGATTGATCTTGTGGAAATCATATTGGAGGATGATCATGGGTAATGGATTGAGGACCGAAGTACTGTGAGGATCATCATCATAGATGGATTTCTTGGATGTCTACAAAAGAAAAAAAGAAAAATAAATCCTCCATTGTGATAAATACAAAATCAAGGTAGGGGGTTTTTATTGGTTTAATCCCATATTGGTATATTCCATATATAATGGGAATCAATCCTCCTACAATTGATTCATGGGTAAAATGTGGATTTATGGTCAATTACTTTTTATCGATAAATATTACTTGATTTATTTTTGGTTATTTCTATTCATTTATTTTTATTATGGAAATGTATTGAGGTCAAATCGAAAAATGGAAGAGGTTTGTTCCTCATGTCCATGTTTGGAGCATTTTTACCATTATTATTTAAAAGTTCATTGTAGATATTTGTTTTGTTTTGGAGGTTAATCAAATATATGGTAGATGATAATTTCCAAATAATTATTTTGTGGAATATATATTTATTGATAGTTGGGTTTTTGAATTGATTTTATAAACAATATATTCTATCGACAATGGAGGATCAGAAACAGATCATGATTAATAGTTTAAAGTTTGGCGTTTTATTTATAGAGAAGTGTGATGATGGGAAATCTTCAGCATAAGTGGGGGACTAAATCTTCGCATTGGTTATGACCTAACATGGTCTAGTGAAGGACCCCGGGACACCCTGAGAGGGGAGGGGTGAATCAGGGTGACCACTTTTTCTTTTAATGTGTTGGATCTTGTTCCCACGTTGGTAGGAACTTGTTGAACCTGTATGATGATTATGATCAAAATGAAAACATTCACATGCATAGAGAGGACACAGCCATTTTTACTTGGTTCACCACTAAGGGCTACGTCCAAGGAGCATACGCCGACTGGTTGCCGGTCGTACCTAAATCCACTATGCTTCACTAGCTACGGATACAAAAGTTCGGGTACAGACACTCTGTCCCAGGCTCACTGCCTTTACAATTGTTCAGGGATAGCTCACTGCGTCCCTCGGGTCACTCCCGTTGACTCCCCCTGGCTCACTGCCGTTGGTGAAGTCCCACTCAGTTTATAGACGTGTAGGTCTCTTCTTCATTTGCATAAGAGTGCATCCTTTGTTGAATGTAGATGCTCTATTGAAGTCCGATTCTCACTAGAATAAGAATATCACTTTTCCTCGAATGGACCGAGTAGATTCTCGGCTTTCGTGCAGCTCCAGCAAGGCAGGCGTGCCTCAATAGTGTCTAGGTCTCCTTTTCAAGCCCGGCGCGCAAGTCTCCCGGCGGCGCGCAAGTCTCAGGCGCGCAAGACTAAACTGGCGCGCAAGTGTCACTGAAGCACCTGCGCGACAGTGCCTTCTTGAACTAAATACTTGCGCGATCCACTTCCTTTCTCTTCCAAACTGCCTTGGGAGAACAGCCAAACACCGGCGCGCAAGCTCTACTTGCGCGACAAAACAACCACCTGCGCGACTCAACCACCTGCGCGACGAGAGCTCGAACAATCTCTCGGCCTTGAACTCCGTTAGAAATGAGGAGGGGTGGTCCAGTATTTATAGGAAAACTGGACCCCCTGCGCGGCGGCGCGCAAGTCCCTCGACGGCGCGCAAGTCCTGTCTCCAGATCCTCTGTCGCGCAAGTTACTTGCGCGACCCAACCAACACTTGCGCGACCTTCTTTCCTTAGCCAAATTGTGATGTTCTGATCCTCAAAAACATATGGCGCGCAAGTATTTCATCCTCAAAGAGCTCGGCGCGCAAGTATCATTGCCAAAAACACTTTACTTTATTTACGGATTTTCAGGCCCAAAAATTTGGCAAACACTGGGAAACAGCGCCACCTTCACTACTGTTTTCTTCCTGAACGGTATGATCGCTTTGTTGGTTCACACCCTGAACTTCCACTGAGGATTGACAACAAACACAAACCATACACCAAATCATGCTTTGAAGAACCTGGTTCCAACAATCTCCCCCTTTGGGTTTGTTGGCAATCAGAATAAATTCAATAGATCTCCAACCATGAGCAAATCCAAAACGCAAGAATCAACTCAGCTAACACTCTAAGTCTACGTGAGCAATGCTCGGTGTAGAAAACAAGTGAGAAAGCTTGAATTGGGTCTTAGTGTGTTGAAATCGTACACGAAATTCTCCATCCCGATGTTATCCTTATTAAACTTCTCATCACAAGCTTACACTTCTCATCACAGAAGAATTTCTTGCCTTGAATTTATTCCTTTCTCCCCCATTGAAAATAAAACCAAAGACCGAAAAGTTTGTTCAACGTTCAGCTCAAGCCATAGTCCCCCTGGATAGTATCTCCCCCATAAACCTGCATCACAGCCATAAACAGATAAAAACAGTTAAAACAAACGGGGAGAGGGGACTTTCGGAGCCTCCTTATGCAGTAGAAGGTGGTTGAACACCGAGGTTCAACCGATGCTTCACGAACACAGCCGCGGACAATGGCTTGGTTAGGATATCAGCCACTTGCTCATTAGTTCCAACATGATCCATTTTAATCACGCCTTGTTCAACCTTTTCTTTGATAAAATGATACCGTATTTCAATATGTTTTGTACGAGAATGCTGAACCGGATTCTTCGTAAGATCAATTGCACTTTTGTTATCACAATAAATCACCATTGGTTGCTGCACCTTATCACCAATATCTGTTAGTTGCTGCTTCATCCAAAGAAGTTGAGTGCATGCTTTTGTGGCAGAGATATATTCAGCTTCAGCAGTACTAAGAGAAGTACTTTCTTGCTTCTTGCTCAACCAGCCAACACATTTATGCCCAATATAGAAAGCTCCACCACTAGTGGACTTTCTGTCTACTACATCCCCAGCCCAGTCAGCATCAGAAAACGCTGATAATTCACTGTCCCTGCCTGCAGCAAAAAATAACCCGAAGTTATGTGTGCCTTGAATATACCTCATGATTCTTTTTACTGCTGACATATGTTCCTCCTTTGGATTACTCTGAAAGCGGGCCGCAAGGCATGTTGCAAAGACAATATCTGGCCTTGTCGCTGTCAGATACAGTAGGCTTCCAATGATCCTCCTGTACATGGTGGGATCAACAGAGTTCCCATCCTCATGCTTTCCAAGTTTAGTTCCAAGAGGAATCGGAGTTGACATTGGTTTGGAGTCTTGCATATTGAACTTCTTCAGCAACTCTCTTGCATATTTTTCCTGAGAAATGAAAGTGTATTCCTTCTTTTGAATTACTTGCAACCCCAAGAAATATGTGAGCTCCCCAATCATAGACATTTCAAATTCTGATTTCATGTGGTTGGCAAATTCATCCACTGATTTCTGCCTGCTGCCACCAAAAATGATATCATCAACGTAGACAAGAACCATGAACTGATCTTTTGGAGAATTCTTCACATAGAGATTGTGATCAACTCCTCCTCTTTTGAATTCCAACTTCTTGAGATATGAATCTAGCCGTGAGTACCATGCCCGTGGTGCCTGCTTCAAACCATATAGAGCTTTCTTTAGTTTGCAGACCTTTGTTTCATCGGTACCCAAGACAAACCCCACCGGTTGTTCAATGTAGACTTCTTCTTCAAGTACACCATTCAAGAATGCTGTCTTAACATCCATTTGATATACTTTATATCCTCTTTGGAGTGCCATGGCAAGGAAAAGCCTGATTGATTCCAGTCTAGCAACTGGAGCAAAGGTTTCTTCAACATCAATACCTTCAATCTGGGAGTATCCTTTACATACCAGTCGTGCCTTGTTTCTGATAACACTTCCATGCTCATCAAACTTATTTTTGAAAATCCATTTGGTACCAATCACATTGTGACCTTCAGGTCTCTGGACAAGATCCCATGTCTGATTCTTATCAATCTGATCTAATTCATCATTCATGGCTTTCACCCAAGATTCATCTTTTGCAGCTTCTTCGAATGAGGATGGCTCTACAACTGATAGAAATGCTGATTGTGTGGTATTCCTCATCCTTCTGGTTTGTGTGGGTGCACTCCTATCCGCAATTATGTTGGATGGATCAATCTCAGCTCTTCGATTTCTCCTGCGAGGTTCAGTAGTATTCTCTTCAGCCATAGTTTCTTCTTCAGATTCTTCTTCTGAGTCAACATAATTATGTGATTGATGAGTGTTTTGAACAGCTTCCTCTATTTCTTCATTTGTAGTTTCTTCATGTCCACATTCTTCATGACTTTCTATCACATCAGCATATGACGTCCGTGAAGCATTTGTGGTTTTCTCTTCAATTATCTTAACATCATTGCTTTCCACAATCCTTCCCAAACGATTGTTGAAACATTTGTAGGCTTTGCTGTTCATTGAGTAACCGAGGAAGATTCCTTCATCTGCGTTGTCACCATATTTCCCCTGATTTCCTTCTTTGTTCCTGATGAAGCACTTACTTCCAAAAACACGAAAGTATTTTAGAGAAGGCTTCCGTCCATGCCACAATTCATATGGTGTCTTCGTCTCACCCATATAAAGTCATGTTCGATTCTGAATGTACACTGCAGCTTGAACAGCCTCTTTCCAGTAATGTCGTGGAATACGACTCTCAATCAGCATAGTTCGTGCCATGTTGTTCACCTGTCGATTCCTTGGTTCAACAACTCCATTTTGTTGTGGAGTTCTCACAGCAGCTACCTCATGTTTTATCCCATGCTTCTCCAGATAATTTTCAAATTCAATGGACGTGTATTCTCCTCCATTGTCAGATCGCAACACTTTTATTGTTCGTCCAGTATCATTCTCGGCGATTCGCCGATATGTTTTCATGCAGTCAAGGACCTGTCGTTTCCGGTGAATGACCATCACACATGCCATTCGACTGTAATCATCTATGAAAAGGACAAAGTACCTTTCTCCATGAGTTCCGGCAACATTTATTGGACCACAAACATCTGTATGAATCAGATCAAGAAGGTGAGATGCCTTTTTCTTCTTTGGCTGATATGAACTGCAGACCAACTTCCCACGAATACAAGCATCACAGGATTTTTCACTCTCACGCTTCAGGTTGGGAATGTCCATGACAATTATCAATTTTGATATTTTCTCCATGTCTTGTTGATTGATGTCTCCCAATCTCCGATGCCACAGATTGTTTTCTTCTTCAACAGTCATGTAACATACATTCTCTTCACTATCAACCTGATACAAGTTTCCTTCTGTTCTGCATCCCTTCATGAGAGAATTTCCAGTTTTTCCCTTGATAGTGAAGCCTTTCTGATTAAAAGTAACAACAAGTCCTGAGTCACAGAGTTGACTCACGCTGAGGAGATTATGACGTAGGCCATCTACGTAAAGGACTTCAGTCTTCTTTAGTTCTCCATTAGCTAATTTGGTACTTCCACTCCCTTTGATTTTCAGAGCCCCATCATTACCAAATCTTACTGTACCATCAACATTCTTTATGATATTTGTTAGTAGACCGACATTACCTGTCATATGAGATGAGCAACCGCTATCTAGAATCCAGGTACTGTTGTTCTTTGTAGCTTTGAGAGCTACCTCTGCAAGGTTTGATTTCTCAATCTTCCTCCTTTCCTTCCATGAGACATTAGATTGAGTATATAGAACCGATGGCCTTTCAACTATCTCTTCCGAAAACCCAGGTTCTTCATAGTCAAAGTCTTCTTTAAGAGGTGAGAACCTGTTTGAAAGAGAAACATCGTCTTGCTGACGAGACTTGACATGTCTGGAACTTCTGCATGAGGTGTCAATGTCCCTTCTCTGCCTGCAATTAATGGCCTTATGACCAAAGTTAGAACAATGAAAACAATATCCATAGAAATTATTTCTTCTATAAGAATTAGGATATGAAATTTTTCTCCTTTGTTGAGCATCTATATCTTCTCCATTCAAATAGCTTCTTGCCTCTTCAAAATAAGACATGGTATGGCCCAGATAGCCACAAAACTGACACTTCATGAGAGGAAATGTCTTCTCACTTGAATTTCTCCTTATACCTTCTTCCTTGGGAGAGTAGTAAGACTGTCTGTCATTTCTGAATGTTTGAGGATAATTTTCAGGTCTCCTTTTAGTTTGGATTGGGGGTTCCCTTTTTAGCACTCTAGGTAACATTTCATCATGTTCAACTTTCATCTTGTCTTTCTTTTGGATCTTTTCACTTCCAGCAGTTGATGACTCAGCCTCACAGCCAATTCCACTCTTTCCATTGCAAGCGGGTCTTTGATCACTCAAGACTTTTCCAACCCCATTAGAACCACACTTGGCTCTTGCAAGTAATTCTGCATCTGAGAATCTTCCGAACTGTATTTTCTTCCTTGATTCTTTTGGAACTGATTCAGTCTCCAGTTTACTCCTTAGAGTAACTACTTCTTCCTCAAGACCCTCAGTAGTCTTGGATTTTTCATCCAGTCTGGATGTGAGGTCATTGATGACCTTTGCCTGCTCTTCAATTCTCAGCTTCAGATCAACTGCATCATCATTGCTTTCAATTATTTTAGACTGTACCTTCACAAATTCTTCTAGTCGTTCAATTTCAGCTTCAAGTTGATCAACATATTCAGTCGATTCTTCTACAATTGATTTCCACTTATTGCAGCTCTTAAATTTAATTTTAAGCTTACCAACTGCATCCTTAAGTTGCACCTCAGGATCTACACAAGTTCTCACTTGTTTTTCTCCATCAGTATCTTCTGACTTTTCAACAGTGGCCATCATAGAAGCATGGTTCCCAGTTTTGAATTCCGGTTCTTCTTCATCACAGAATTCATTGTCATCTTCTTCCTCTTCACAGACAAAACTCTTCCTTTGCATTTTCTTTCCAGATTTGAAGTCTCCATTTTTGAAGAACCTTCTCTGAGGCTTCTTGAAGTTTTCATCTTCACTGTCATCATCATTGATATTCTTCAAGCACTGAGAGGCAATGTGCCCAACTTTTCCACAACAGAAACATGCGAGAGGTAACTTCCCTTTGAATTTCACTTTCCCCTTCTGGAACTTCTTTGCAACGAGAGAAAGAATTTCTTTCTCTTCGTCATCATCACCGCTACTATCCTTTGAGATTTTCAATTTATCCATGGCCTTGAATGCCATTTCCTTGCTCACCCGAGTTGTAGCATCTTCTGGTTTGACTCTCATTTCATATGCTACCAAGCTGCTCAGTAGATCATCTAGAGAAAGTTTGAAGAGATCTCTTTCCTCAAGGGCTGACACCTTAGCATTATACAGAGGTGGAAGTCTTCTTAATATTTTCTTTACAATGTCAATGTCTTTGATTTCTTCGCCTAAACCCCGAATTGCTCCAACCACTTCAGTAATTCGATTGAAGAAAGTGTCTGCATTCTCGTCTGGATGCATCTTCAGATCATCAAAACGATTGTGAAGCACTTGTAGTTTCGCCTCTTTCACTTTGCTGTCTCCTTCATAAATATTCTCAAGTTTATCCCACATGGATTTTGCTGAGGTGCAATTCATCACCTTCAGGTAAATCTGATCTGAAAGGGCTCCAGTGAGAGCATTCTGTGCTTTAGCATCTGCATCAAGAAGTTTCCTGTCTGTTTCAGTCATAGACAGACCTGTTGGATCAGTGACATGTATTCCTTGCATAGTAGAAAAAAGAACTTCCATTCCAAGAGATCTTAGATGAGATCTCATTCTGTTCTTCCAGATCTGGAAATTGCTTCCATCGAAGTGAGGGACTCCCCTGACATTGACCGCGTTTTCCATGACGAAGAAGGTTAGATTCAACACCAGCAACCTCCCTCTGATACCACTTGAAGGACCCCGGGACACCCTGAGAGGGGAGGGGTGAATCAGGGTGACCACTTTTTCTTTTAATGTGTTGGATCTTGTTCCCACGTTGGTAGGAACTTGTTGAACCTGTATGATGATTATGATCAAAATGAAAACATTCACATGCACAGAGAGGACACAGCCATTTTTACTTGGTTCACCACTAAGGGATACGTTCAAGGAGCATACGCCGACTGGTTGCCGGTCGTACCTAAATCCACTATGCTTCACTAGCTACGGATACAAAAGTTCGGGTACAGACACTCTGTCCCAGGCTCACTGCCTTTACAATTGTTCAGGGATAGCTCACTGCGTCCCTCGGGTCACTCCCGTTGACTCCCCCTGGCTCACTGCCGTTGGTGAAGTCCCACTCAGTTTATAGACGTGTAGGTCTCTTCTTCATTTGCATAAGAGTGCATCCTTTGTTGAATGTAGATGCTCTATTGAAGTCCGATTCTCACTAGAAGAAGAATATCACTTTTCCTCGAATGGACCGAGTAGATTCTCGGCTTTCGTGCAGCTCCAGCAAGGCAGGCGTGCTTCAATAGTGTCTAGGTCTCCTTTTCAAGCCCGGCGCGCAAGTCTCTCGGCGGCGCGCAAGTCTCAGGCGCGCAAGACTAAACTGGCGTGCAAGTGTCACTGAAGCACCTGCGCGACAGTGCCTTCTTGAACTAAATACTTGCGCGATCCACTTCCTTTCTCTTCCAAACTGCCTTGGGAGAACAGCCAAACACCGGCGCGCAAGCTCTACTTGCGAGACAAAACAACCACCTGCGCGACTCAACCACCTGCGCGACGAGAGCTCGAACAATCTCTCGGCCTTGAACTCCGTTAGAAATGAGGAGGGGTGGTCTAGTATTTATAGGCAAACTAGACCCCCTGCGCGGCGGCGCGCAAGTCCCTCGACGGCGCGCAAGTCCTGTCTCCAGATCCTCTGTCGCGCAAGTTACTTGCGCGACCCAACCAACACTTGCGCGACCTTCTTTCCTTAGCCAAATTGTGATGTTCTGATCCTCAAAAACATATGGCGCGCAAGTCTTTCATCCTCAAAGAGCTCGGCGCGCAAGTATCATTGCCAAAAACACTTTACTTTATTTACGGATTTTCAGGCCCAAAAATTTGGCAAACACTGGGAAACAGCGCCACCTTCACTACTATTTTCTTCCTGAACGGTATGATCGCTTTGTTGGTTCACACCCTGAACTTCCACTGAGGATTGACAACAAACACAAACCATACACCAAATCACGCTTTGAAGAACCTGGTTCCAACATCTAGAACATATAAATGTTTCATAGTGCTGACTTGTTTGTGGAAGATATGGAATCTATAGAATGAGAAAAGCTACATAAATAATCACAAATTCTGAAAAATTTCAAAAAATACACCTTGTAGTTCACAAAAACAACATTCCATGTAGTTCCATCTGTGTGGTAAAAAGGGTAAACAAATTAGGTTAAAAAATAAATTCTATATGATTTAATCACATACCATGTGACCCTCAAAAAGTTGGCCTAGTGTGTACAAGGAGGACATAATAAAGAATTAGTGTAACATGGGAATGTCCAGAGTATATGGGAATGGGCCATTGTACATGAGACCTTCCAGACAACATGCTAAGTTTTATATCAATATCTATACACCATGAATATTAAATAACTCCACATGTATTTTTAAAAATGATTTTTTGTGAGGAAGCTAGCCATATGTAGTTCCATACTCAATGAGACACATCATGCATCATATGGGATATTTCTTTTACTCTTTAAATGGATGTTTGGATCCCTTTTTCTCATTAGTTTATATTTGGTGAATGATTTAATGAGTTCCCTTGAATCACTTCAGTGTAGACCATTTTCTTTAGGGTAAATTCATTTGGTTGATCCCCATGAGGGTACTATGAGGCATCACATTCTAGGAATATTATTTGTTCACCTATATGGGATTATTCTTAGATATTGTTTAGAAATCACTTCTAATTTATGAAGTAGTGATCCTTTATCATTTATTATTCTTCCATATGTAGATTTGGATGAATCATTATGAGCCACATATAAGTGCGTATGGACCCTTAATAGTTTATTCTGGGAAGTTTAAATTATAGACTAAAGGCTGTAGATTAGTTTTCTGATCCATGTATCGAGATCTTTAGAGTTCCAACAAGTACATATTTCTAGAGAGGTAGGATGATCATGATTTAGTGATGAGCTACATTAGTGTTACCATGCCTATGTAGTGATTCAACCTAGAGATTCATTACATAGAAGTAAGATTTTGAATTTTATAGCTGGTTGTATAGCTATGATATTAGCTAGAGGCTTATTATCCATTATTGAGCATATCTAGGTTACTATTGTTATTATTTCTCATATTCAGATTGAAAAATCTTTGTGATTATGAGAAGAGTACTCTCTTGATGATTTATGTTTGGTAATTTTAGGGTGATCTAAAGGGTTTGTATATACTCACTCCCACATAGAGTCTTACATGACATTTCATGTCTTATATTGATGATATATTATTCGTTAGTGTCCTAGTTGGACCTATTGTGGGTAGATCTTAGTTGAAGATTAATTTTACTAGATGGAACTCAGATTGATATTGGTATTGATTTTGTATAGTTGTCCCCTTTTTTCAGTACATTATTTAATTTTATAGTTTTGGTGGGCTTGTATTGATCCCTTTATAATTTTCTATTCTTATTTTGTACCCTAACGTGGGATATATTTCATTCACTCTTTTAATGTGTGAATTTTTGTACCTTTTTTCTGTATACTAGTGTATAGAGAAGTGCACATGTGTACATGTAATTTAGGATAAGTCATACCATGTGTTTTATATTCTTATATGGTGCTAGAATCCATCCCCAAGACTATTGGAGTTGGGATTGGGGTATCACACTAAAATTATCACAATCCAGGTGGGCCTTGGTGGTTTAGGTAACAACACATGTGGAATTATCTCTTTGGGAACCTCATTGGGGAATGTATGAATGTTTTACTAGAAAAGTGAATGTTCAAATTGGATCAGATAATATTTATTAGTTTCTAGAGTTACATAAGTATTAAATAGTGGAAGGTACATTTTAATTTAACTTAAAGAATGTGGAAATTTCAAGAGATAGGTCTTGTATTCCTAGATTTCTAAAGGCCTACCATAGTAAAATCACAAATAAAATAAAAATATTTTCTGACATTCATTGAAATATATTTATGGAAATTATGGACATACTTTTTGAAATAGAAATATAACATTTTTGGATTATTTTTCTATTGAAATGCTATAGTGGAGAGGAATACCTGAAATAAGTTGTTGTTTTTAAAGAAAGAAAATAGTGGCATGTTTTAAAAATATTATTTAGAAACTATAATAGACATTGATATATTAAGAATGAGAATAATGTTATTGAAATACCTATATAATTTGGTGTTGATTAGAATATGAATTAGATGCTTATGGAATAGTAAAAATTGTGTTACTTAATTCAAGAATTCCTAATTCTTTTTTGGAAAGAATCAGTTAATACCAATTATTAATTAATTAATCTAATCCCACTGTCACATATGGAACTATTATTATCAAAAATAACAATGGATGGGTAAAACATTGGATTTAGATCAACTTAATATCATTGGATGTTTAGTCTACACACATATAGTTTTCTGGGAATGGGATATGATATAGGGTAAATGTCATTCATGTTCATTCATGGTATATAATGATAAAAATATTAGATTTTGACTTTCCTATGATGAGAAGATATAAATCATTAGAAATTTAAATGTTCTCTTTGATGAAAAATTTCATTATAAGTGAAAAAAAGAGGTAGAGAATGATGTTGTAGGAAATGGGAAAAATTCAATCCAAGATGATTTTAAAGAAATCATATGAAGTTCAAAAAATCTAGAGAATTCAAATGGAATTGAGTCTTCAAGAAGTTCTAAAACTCTCGAAGAAATCTCAGAAGGAATCACATGAAATTTAATTTTTAACATGAAGATGATATAACTAAATTATAAAAGACTTCAAATCCCCAATGAAAAACCAAAAAAATAGTTTATTCATAAGATGTTTCTTTCTGAGTTAGAGTGACATAAATTATAGTATTACGAATGGAGGAATCAAAAGTTCAATTGAAAATATAATCCTCGGCCATATGAATGTTTTGATGGCATGGTGTTGACCTCATAATATTACTTTTAACATATATATTATTACATGAAATATAAAAATAAGTTCAAAGTAGCCAAGATTTTATTAATTGGGTATTGTATATGAAGTATGGGTTGGAATCACTTTTAGTGAACACAACCTAGGTGCTAATTGAATTACCACATGGGAGGAAAGAACATGAAAACACATGTTTTTTCTAGTTAAAATAAGAGGTTTTGGATTAATTAGGTATAAATAAAGATTGGTTATTGATGGATTTTAACATAAGGGTGAAAAAAATTTAACATAAGTATTTTTATCTACTAGTGAAACATACTTATATTTTAATGGTATTAATAATGTTATCATTTAGAAGATTATATCTTGGGAAAATGGATGTTTTAATGTTGTTACTTCATGGAAATCTTGCAACATCCCACCCCATACCATTTGATTGAGAGGGAAAAGGAATGCTTGTTGGCCTTAAGTGACAATCCCAAGGAGCCAAAGGCTGGAAATTAACACCAAGGGATTCAAGAATCATTATAGAATGATTTCCCTTAAGATAGACAACCAATTTAATTAACCATTTTCAACAAAACTACATGATGCATGTCCACAAGCAACCCAACCCATAGATTACCAAATGAAAAAAATACTATTTCATAACAATTAAAAAATCCCATTACAATCGAACCAAATATCAGTGTCCCAAGCAGAAGACTCTACAATAAGATCCCGATGAACTGGGAAACCATCCATAGCTCCACCCCAATATCCATGATCCAAGTTCCACAACATCACCAATGAATCACGGTGAACCACTAGTAAAATGAGATTATTTACTCATACCAATGTCATGAAATACAACATCTGTAGAAGCACCAATGTTCCAAATAAGGGGGGGGGGTGAGTACAAATACTCATTATGTTTTCCCAAAATTACTTCCCTACGCACACCATTAGGATAAAAATATTATAAAAATTATTTAAAACAATTTATATAAAATGATTAATAGTGAAACCCTTACCAAAAACTAAACATATCCTTACCAAGACATGTCAAATAAAGAAAAACCCAACAATGCCTTAAGCCATAACACCATCACACCTCAGCCCAACAAATTCCATTTTTGAAAGAAATACTAAACAAGAAAACCCAAAATATTGGAACTTCTATCAAATCCATTCTCTATATTTCCATATAGCGGTGCTTCCTAACCACTATCCACAATGGTGGATCTTCCATCCACTATACATAACCTTTTATAGTGATACAATCCGTACACTTCCACAAAATCAACACATGACATAACATTAAATCAGTCAACAAGCATAAATCACCAAGGCCACACGATGTGCAAATAACCATTTACATCACATGCCAATCCACTTCAATGAATCACCCTTTTATTAAAACCACCCTTAAATCATTTTCCATTCCAAAATACATTTCAATAAAACAACATATTTATTGAAAAACATTTTCATCAACCATTTTCACAAATCAACCAATGTGATCGATTTTTTAAATCCAACAATAAGAAAATTACTCACTAAAACCCACCATTTCACAAAAAATACATGAAACCTTACCTAATAAGTTTCCAACTACTTTTTCATAGCAAAAACACCAATTAATTCATAAAAAACAAATTAATTATGAAAATCCTTCCAGTTCAAAAAAAGTGTAGATGAGAGATAAGCCACCTACAATTATGGTTTCAATGAAATCGACCCACAAGAAGCCATACCACAAATCCGACGAACACACCACCAAAACTGTTGTAGATCCTCTTCCTCAGGAGTAACCACCATTAAAACAAATTTAAAACCATTAAATACGCTTCCAAAATTAGTTGTAGATAACCCTTAACCCTATCCAAGGAGAAATGAAACACAAGGTCTGTATGGGAGAAGATTAGGGTGAGTTTGGGTAAATCCCAACTAACTCCATTAAAAAACCATTTTTAAAGGGCCACACAGTTAGCTCACACGGTTAGAAAAACTATGCACTGATAGTTCACCTACTCTGCCTCAAAAGGGAATATTGAACGACCTCCTTGAATGATTAGAAAAACCGTGCGCAAACCATGCAAAACCCCACCGCTGACACAGTTATCTCTTACAATTTCCCCTTAACTGTGCTCAAATTATGTTTCCTTAAAAGGCCTCCATTGTTTTCCAAAATCTTCCCAAACTCGCCCAAACTCCATAAAACCCCTTATGTACTTAACAAAATATGAATAAGGGTTACATAACTCAAAAAAGAGGTGCTACATTCTCCCCACCATTGGAAGTTCTGTTCCCAGAATGTAGAGAACCATCACTTTTCCAAAAGATCTTAGGCCATTGCTTGGCCATCTCATTCTCCCACTCCCAGGTCTCCTCCTGAATCTAACCATGATACCAATAAACCCAAAATTAACTGATGCTTTTACCATACATGTATTTATCTTCCTTATCCACAATCCACACCAGCATGTGCACCAAATAAGCATATGGTTTTAGCTAAACATGATCCCAACGAATGACATAGTCATGATCTGATTGATAATTTTTCAATTGGGACACATGAAATACATTGTGCACCACACTAAACCATAGTGGAAAAGCCAATCGATAATCCACCTCTCAAAACCGCCCTTGTATCAAAAAAGGCCCAATATACCTTGGAGACAACTTTCCTTGGTTTCCAAACCGACGATGTACCAACCTAAGAGAGACCCTCAGAAACACATGATCACCCACATCGAATGATAGAATTCATTGAAAATGGTCTGTATATGATTTCTAATGACTTTTAAATATCTCCATCCTCTTTTTGATCAACTTTTTATTCACCATTGTCTCATGGAAAAGGCTCGGTCCAATCATCGATGTCTCAAATGTATCCACCCAACATAGGGGATAAATACACAGATGCCGATACAATTTCCCATACAAAGCCATATTTATTCAATATTAATAACTATTATTATATGAAAACTCCACAAAAACTATGTGATCCTCCCATGAACCTCCAAAATCCATCACACAGGCCCTTAGTAAATCCTCTAATGTTTTTATCATCCTCTTGGATTTGCTATCCATCTAATGATGATACACCGTTATCATTGTCAACTGTGTCCCAAGGGATTTATTCTAGGATTTCCCAAAAAAAGATGTGAACCTTGTATCTATATCTAATACAATAAAAAATGGAACTCCATTCCTATTTACCAATTCCAGGATATAGATTTTGGAAATTTCCTCCACCGTATGAGATTCACGAATTGGAATAAAATGGGCCGAATTAGCGTGTCGATACACAATCACCCATATGGAATCATGTTTCCAAACCATTCTTAGGAAAACTATCACAAAATCCATTTCTATATGATCCCACTTCCACACTGGAATAGGAAAATACTCCCACATTACTGATGGCCACTGATGATTTTCCTTGACCTGCGGACAAGTCAATCATCTAGAGACAAACTCCGCCACTTTCTTTTTCATACCAGCTGAAAAAAACTGCCCTTTCAATGCCTTAAACATAATATAAATTAAAAAATGGACCTCCAAAATAGAATGATGATAATACTTGAGAAGTTACTCCTAAAAATCCACTAATAAAACTATCTGATTCCGAAATCAAAAAACTAAATACCCATTCAGTTCCCATCCCTCAATGGTCTCCCCACCATTGAGTTTCGACCCCATCTCTATACACTCGGAATCATATGCATGTGACTCTTTAACTAAACCAACCAATTAAATAACCAAGAAAACCAGAAATAAGACCAATATATCACCTCAGTCCTCACATTCCTACTTCATGTCAGCTATGACCGACGTCAGCTACAACTGATCTAATGCCAATGACAAAGCCACTGACTAATATGAGATCATGTCAACAGTTGGTGACAACAATTATGTTACACCAAGCTTATCCTTTTTCTACCCTCTGAAGAGATGTTCAATTCCATCCTCCATTTTAAACCTAACCGTTTTCACATATTAATCGATGTGGGCTTTAAACATCACCAAACAATCCATTCCTAGGATTGTATCATAAGCATCCATCTCAAGCATAGATAAATACCTCATCAATTCAACGTTGTCCGCAACTAAGAAAAACAATCTATATAAGAAGGCTCAAAACTCTCTTTGACCCAGAGGAGTTTATAGTTTCAAAAAAGAAGGAATTATTTCCACAGTTAATCCCAACAAATAAACAATGTGAGAATATAGATAAGATTGTGAAGCACCCATATCAAACAAATCTATAATGATTGTGAAATTTATACTAATCATACCACAAACCATGGATGGTCTTGACTGATCATCAACCACAACATGTTCAACTCAGAACAACTAATTTCTTACCACACTCTGCTCTTTATTACCCAGCTACGATGTGGTGGTATTCCGAGAGTCACCATGACCCACTTTTCTCTACTAACAAGTGGTATGCTGGTACCCCCGTCCCATCGAGACAGAAGAACCCTACGACACCTGAGGAGTGTAAAAGACTCACAACCTCAAAGACTTATGCAAATACTACCCAAGATGCCCCTTATTCTTACAGTTATGACATGCTCGAAGTTGTGATGTACAATCCCGCTTGATGTGTCCCATAGAGCCACACTGAAAAAAACCAACTAACTATGATGATGCGGAGGAATATTCACTGATCCTATTATCTGATTTTGAGCCATACTCCCAGCCTAGAAATAAGATTCCCTCTTCCTTTTTAACCCAACGTTCATGTTATCCCTATTCCCTATGCGTAGCATCATACTTCCTCCACCTGTATCACCCAAAAGATCCCACTCATCCACCATAGCACTGTTCACCATTTTTGTGTAATCATTTATACACAACACCAATATCATAGAACAAATATCCTAGTTCAACCCATCTTCAAAAATTCATTTCTTTAATGATGTACTACCCGCCAATTCGGGTGCAAACCGCACTAATTCCATAAACATAGCCACATATTCTATTATCGACACGTTCCTTTGCTTCAAACTGAATAAATCTATTGTATGCTAAATTCAGAATGAATGAGGGTAGAATTTTTTATTAAACAATTCCTCAAAACCCTCCCATGTCACTCCTTAGTTTCTCCCAGATTGGACCACCCGCTCCCACCATTGAAGGGAAAGATCTTACAACATGTTTGTGTCTAACTTCACTTTCATCTCTTCCATTGTTCTCGAGAATTCAAATATCCTACTAATTCTATTAAGCCACACTTCATCCCTTTCTGGATCCAAATCACCCCTAATGATGGGAAGATTCTTCATTTGAAACTAAACTGCATGATCTTCATGCCTTGGTTCATCCCATTTATTCCAACTTTCCACATACTAGAAAGCTTTAAATATACTCTACACTAGCTGTTGGTTCACTCGGGGCCTAGGTGCAACCAAATTTTTAGCTGGTTCTTCTAGTTGGTCTCTACGATTCATACTCGGTTCACTTTTTATCAATACAAAAACAACTATAACCCACTCCCTTAATGGAAAACACTTTCAATTTTCAAATTCATTTACATAAAAACTATCACAACTAGACTTTACCCAAGTTCACATTCCCCATGTTGCACTATACTGAAAAAGAAACCACCATCTTTTAAAAATAAACCCATTTCCAAAATACCACAAGTTTCCATCTTTCAATTCCTTCCATTTTGAAACCTAATTCAGATTTTTCAAAATACACACATTCATATAATACAATAAATCATTATACTCGATGAAAATATTAATCTATGTGGGAATTCATTTCTACCATTCATGTCATGATCATATCATTGGATACACCCACGATAATGAGATTTCAATTTCCTATAAGTGTCTCCAAAACACTTATTCACCCAACTCCTGGGTAACATGATGTTCAAAATAAAATGGTTAACTACTTCCTTTTATGTTATACATTACATGATCTGACAATCATACTCCTTTATACCATCCCGACTCAAGGAAAAGGCCATAAAATAATGTCAACACCAAGACCAACAATCAATGCCAAAGTACTGAAGAACTACTCTCTCTTGAAAACCAAGGACTAAACAAAATTATACCACTTGTAACATCCCGCCCCATCCCATTTTTTTGAGTGGATGAAATAATTATACTTGACCTTAAGCTACATTCCCAAGGAACCAAATTCTAGAAATTAATTCCATGGGATTTAAAAATCATTGGGAAACTATTTTCTTGTAAGATATACAACCAATCAAATAAACCATTATGAACAAAACTATATGATGCATCTCAATAAGAAACCAATCCCATAGATTACTAAAGGAAAACCAAAAAATTCCATAACAATTCAAAAATTCCAATACAACCAAACCAAACAACATAGTACCAAGAATAAGACTCCACATCAAGACCCCCATGAACTAGGTCACCTTCCATAGCTCCACACCAAGCTCCATGCTCCAAGCAGCACATCATCAACAAAGCATCAAGACAAAACGTAAGAAAAATGAGATTCTTTACACTTACCAGTGTCCTATAATACAACAACTAAAAAATCACCAAAAGTGCCAGAGTAATAGGTGAGTACAAATACTAAGTAAGTTTTCCCAAGATGACTTCCCTACACAGACCAATACGATAAAACCATCTACTACAATTATATAAAAAAATTTATATAATTTTTTTAAAAGTTCCACCATTAACACAAGCCAAACAATCCCTAACCAAGATATTTCACAGAAGTGGAAACCCCAATTATGCCTTAATCAATATCACCATCACATATTAGCCCAAAAAATTCCATCTTGCAAAGCAACATTCGACATGGACCCCAAAATGGTGGAACTTCCATCCAATTTTTTCACCATATTTCAAACTAGTGGTGCTTCTCGACCGATATCCCTATTGGTGGCTCAACTGCAAACTATCCATCACATTTTATTGTGAGACATCCCACCCACTTCTACAAAATCAATACAATCCATAACTCTTAATCATGTAAGAATCATAAAGCATTAGGTCCACACAAAATGAAAATAACCATTTCTATCACATGCCAATCCACATTAATAAATCACCAATTTATTAAAACCAACCTTAAATCATCTTCCATTTCAAACCAAATCTCAGTAAAAAACATATTTATTGAAAACCATTTTCATAAACCATATTCACAAATCAACCCAAGATACCAATTTTAAAATCTACATTACAAAATCCAACAACAAGAACATTACACCCCAAAACCCACTTTTTCGAAAAAAATCCACAAAACATTACCTAAGGGGTTTCCAAATTATTTTGCACATAAAAAACACAAATTAATTCAAGAAAACCCAATTATTTGGAACATTATTTTTAGTTCTAACAAAGTGGATTCAAGAGAGAAGCCACCTACCTTTAGGGTTCGGAAAAAATAGACCTACAAGAAATCACACCACAAATCCGGTGAACACTCTACCGAAACCGCTCTAGATCCTCTACCTCATGAGGAACCACCATAAAACCACCTTGAAATAGCTCTTAATTTCCTACAAAATTATTGTGAGAGCACCCATAACCCTTGAGAAGGAGAAATCCAACATAGGGTTTTTATGGGAGAATATTTTGTTGAGTTAGGGTAAATCCCCACTAACCTCATTTAAAAAAACCATTTTAAAAGGTATTAATGGTTATCTTTCATGCTTAGAAAAAATGTACACTAACTGTGTACATGATACTACCTCAAAGAGGAATATTTCACAACCTCCTCTCATGGTTAGACAAAATGTGCACAAACTATGAATAACCCCACTACCTGAATGGTAATCTCCCACGGTTTCTCCGAAACCATGCTAAAACTCCGTAGCCTTAAAAGGCCTCCAATGTTTTCTAAAACCTTCCCAATATCTTCTAAATTCCACATAATCACCATATATACTTAAAAAGACATGAATAATGGTTACATACTTCAAACTGAGGTGCTACAGATCTAAAGGAGGATATCTTTATGAAGAATCATGTTGGTTTCATGGACTATCATAACCATTGACTGGAGTGAGAACTCAAAATAAGATTGTATGGTTTCAAAAAAGTACTATGGAAGTGGTATGATAAATTTAAATCGTTAATGTAGTATAATATTTTCATATTCAGTTAGTCTAATAATTGATATTATCGAAAAGATTATAATAATAAAGACATCACCATTCCATTACATTGTGTGGATGATATGATACTTATAGATCCATCAATTCAAAATATTCTAGAACTAATGTTTCAATATTCTAAAATGTTGGAATTGAAATATTTAAAATGATAAAATAGAATCTTGGGAATGAGGAATGAATGTTCGTGGATGATAAGCTATTTGGTTTTACCATAAAAAAAGAACAATTGAAAGATTTCTGAATGATTTTCAATGATTAGATAACAATTATTTTAACATTTCTTATCAAAAACATTAAAATTTTAGGGGAATACTAAACATGTATAGATGAATAGGTGAGGAATGTGTTGAAAATATCATATGATTCCATGGTAGAATGTTCCATTTATCCCGTGGTGTGATCTAGATAATGCATTAATCGTTTAGTTGGTGTGGTATGTTGATATATGGATAATCCATGTAAAGATAATTTATATGTTATTATGTGAATTATATAACACCTCAAAGTAATATAATATATAACTATATAATTTAGTGATGACAATCCAATGCTTTGTTATGTTGTTACATGCTTTGGGGGTGATTTAGACTCATGAAGGAGTGTAACTATGTATGAATTAATATTTAGTAAAACTACGATTGAATGTTTGTATAATATGTAACCATTTATTTCACACTCCATAATAAAATTTGAGTATATTATAGTAACAGGAGAGATCATGGAAGTAATGAATATGATTTATTAGTTTTATGGGATTAGATATATCCAGGGGTATGGATTAATTTTATCTGATACTCAAATTTCATCCTATTTGGAACCAAATTTAGTTTTCCTATGAGGATGAAACATTTAGACCTTATGCACTAATACTTACAGAAGAAAAATAACATTGGTTATTTTAAGCTTTATAACATTATTAGAGAGAAAAATATAGCTGATATTTTCCTTAAATGTTTAGTCCATGATAGACTAAGGCAACACTGTGCCTCAATTAGACTTGGGACTATAGAAGGGGGAAAGGGGAATCACTTCTCACTGTTGATGTGTTGAGTTTGGTTTCATACCTAAGTGTTAGTGGTTTATAGGGAATCATTGAAGTAGTTTCTATGTTAGTGATTTGTGGGAGAGTGAAGTCTCTTCAATTATTGGAATAAGTGCATGTAAGAAGAAACTAAAGTTAAATCTATGTCTCTATTAGAAAAACGTTAGTTATATTTAGTATATTGGTTGTGGTTTGATAAAAAATACACAATTTTTAAAAGATGATCCACTTGATGGTCAGGTCAACATGATATTTTTCAGGTGTTACATTCATCAGATAGATAAAATTTCTACATGAATTTCACTCTTATCATGATTTTTATTAGAAGTAATGAGGAATTGGTAATGTTGTTTGATTACAAGTTTTTGGAAGTTGGGTTGAGGAACGATAGATGGTATTGATTGTTGTAGAATGTGATAGATGTGTGTTAAAAATATAGGAACTAAGTGACACTGATAAACTATGTTGGACC
Organism: Viscum album; assembly: GCA_963277665.1. Lineage (NCBI taxonomy): Eukaryota > Viridiplantae > Streptophyta > Magnoliopsida > Santalales > Viscaceae > Viscum > Viscum album. The sequence continues at coordinate 932,871,133 of OY728137.1, forward strand.
CTCTAAAGGGAGGTGGAATAATTTTATATGGTGTAACATATTTTCCATTATTAGCGATCTATATGGTTGATTAGTTTTAATGATTATAACCATTAAATATGACAAAATAAAAGTATTAGATGCTTATCCTGTGGATGTAAGATGAATGTCTAAACCATAATATACTCTTGTATCCTAACCCACTTTCATTATTTACTTCATGTGAATGATTTTTTGTGAGTTGGAGGAAACCATATTTACTAATTTAAAATCAATGTTACAATTATGGTGAATTAGTTTTAATCTTAGTTCTATTACATTGAGGTGCATGTGTTACAACATCTGATGATCTATTTACACTAGTGTAATGAACCGAGTTATTTCCCCTCCTTAAAAAAATAAAACATATAATAACTTTTATTGCATTATAAGACAACATAAATGAATGAAAAAATATTATAATAAAAATATTAATAAATTTATATTATACAGTATTATATTAAAATATTAAAATTGGTTAAGTTCAGAAGATAAATAATTAAAATGAGTTAATATTAAATGATATTATTTTCAATAATTTATATTTTATTTATCTTTCATTATATATATAAATTTTTTAAATTTTATAATGTAAATTTGAAAAAATAAAATTCACTTTTTACTTCGACTCATCAATATTTAATTATCATTAATTTTTTAATTTTTTAAGAAGATTGTTTTTAGTGATAAATTAAGGTTTTTGTGTAGATAATATTTTTCTTGATTTTATCAATATGTAAGTATATAATATATGTTCAAAAAATCGTCTATGTAATATTATATTTTTTATAGTATTAAATAATTAATTTTAATATTTTTTTTGAGATTTTGAATCCTCAGTCCAATATTTTTAGAATTAAATTAACCAATTAGTTTTTTAAATACTATATTTAGTTTTTTATTTGAATAAATTATTTTCAAGGTGAGAGTTATTTGATCCTTTTTACTAAAGCCTCATCAATTTCAATAAATTTAATAGATATCAATTTACGGCTATAAAATTATTAATAATGATAATTTTATCCTATATTTAAATTTAGAGGTTGAAAAGATTGTTTTTATAAAAACTATTTATATATGATTAATTAAGTATATTTTAATATTAATTATTCACACATATCAAAATATGTTATGATTAAATTATTTTGAAATTTTAAATTGTAAGGTTAAAATTAGGTAAAAAGGATAATTTTCATTTTCTCATGAAAATTAATTATTACGGTTAAGAAAAAGGAACCCATGAAGAAAATAAAATAGTAAAAAGTCATTTAATAAGGGGTTAGGGCCAAAACATTTTTTCAAATGAGTGGTTGATGTTATTTTCGACAAAAAACAACTCTATCCTCCACTTTTTTTTTCATTTTATCCATGAAATTTGGAATAATTTGAAGTAATTGTTTCAAAAACAAAGTGTGTTTCCAAAATATCCAATTTTATTCTAATATAAAAGGATAAATTGTTTACCATTCATACATACAATTAAAATTTTAGTTTATCTTTAAAATGATTCTATTTTTCGGTCACCATAACCCAAAATAAATTACTAAATCTCTTTTCAACACTATTTTTTCCTGGTCCATTCAATTACATGGAGTATTCCAAGGAAAGACCAAGTCTTCATCCTAATTATGTTCTCCTCATTTATTTATTCTTAATATGTATCTTATATTTATTATTTTAGTATAATAATAATATTATTTTAGTATCATTAGTATTTTTATATGTTTTTATATTAATATTTCAACCCTTATTTATTCATTTCCATTGACATAGAAAAAAGGAATGACAATCACGTGTGTGCACAGACGAACACCTCCATGAGGGGTCATTATTTTTTATCATCATGTTTTTCATTCATAATCCAAATATCATAAAATATAGTTTAACATTAAAAAATAATAACATTAATTTTCTTTATATAATTATATTATTTCAAAATTAACACCGCTTTAACCATACACAACCATCATCTTAAAGCCTTTTCAATTTTAGTCAAGCTTAAAACCCTACATGATCAATTCTATAAAAATTTATCATGGATGAATATGGAAAAATAAATAATAAAATAATTATAATATAATAATAATATCATTATTCCGATATGATTAAGGAAATATAATATTAAGTATTTCACTTATTATTAAATTTTCATCTTTATTCGCTAAAATCGCCAAAATAATAAAACACCAATTTTTGTCTCAGAAAACATATCTAACACACTAATGGAATTATATAATATCTTTAAAAATATTAATAATTCATATATATTAAGGTATCTTAAATTATATATTATTTATTAATTTGTTGTTAAATAATGGGTAATGATTTCAACAATACAAAAAATTTAAAAACATTTAAAGTTATTAACAACCAATGGTTGAATTTATCTTCAACTAACCAATATACAAACAATAAATAATTAAGAATTATGGATATAAAATGTAACATATATGAGGAAGGTTTTAAATAGATCATTAAAGTAGCTATATGTTTTTAAAGGATGCTAGTGTATCATAAACTAATCTTGGAAACATGGTATATGTATTTCACCTCAACATCTCTTTATAAAGACATGTTTTAATGTCACACAACAATTTATTTTTTCTATATTGAATGTACTTTAAAATAATGTATATTTATAAAAACCGTGATATAATTTTTTGGATTTATAGAACTGTATTATTTGTAGGCTTCTAATGAATTTTTATTCAAAGGTTACTAAAGTCATAAGGGACGTGGATGGTCAAAATCTAATCATTGAGTTATAAAATTTCTTATTTGAGATTTATTTTAATGGTATTTTAATTTTAAATGAATATATATTTTAATTCCTAGGGAAAATGTTTTTTAACCAATTCAATTTTAATGTCATTTTCTTCATTTCAATTTATTTAAAGGAAAGGAAACTATTTCCAAAGAGAATCAAAACTATGAGTTTTACAAAACTGAATACAAAATGTCTTCCAAAAGATCAATACATTATTTTAGTTTCCATATATTAAAATTTATCCACTTCCAATGGACTTACATTTCATTTTTCACCCTTTATCATTTTTTTATTATGAGATTGTTTCCATCGGTTCCTTATGAAAATGGAATGATTTATATTTGGTTGTTTTATGAGACCCATTTTATTTACATGGGTTCATTATGATGTAAAAAGTGAATGGATTTTAAGTAGCACATATATGTATGGATGAGTGATGGTTGGCTCTATTATAGACATAAGATACATGGTTTTTTTAAACTAAGGATGGGTGGTTCTATTATAAAACATGTATGGATGGTTAAATTATAAAACTGATAGGGTTGGGTCCATCATAGATCTCAAATTAATTGGATAAAATATTATATCTCAAGAGATAAAGTATTTTTTGAGTACATTTTAGATGATCATAAGTGTGGGAACTGATGTTGTGGCTAATGAAAGTGATATTTCCATGTACCAATGTTTGTTCCATATTTGAATGATATTATTCATTCCTATATTATGATCTCATTATGTGAATCATAAAATAAAGAATTCAATATACTAATGTTTATTCCACAATTGAAGGATGTTATTAATTTTGATATTATTCTATCATGATTCAAGGTAATGTTAAAATCTTATAAGCCATGTTTTAGATATTATTTTATCATAATGATATTTTTTTGAAATAATTTTTTACTCTATGATATCACTTATATTTTATGGTTTTCACTATTGATGTTATTAAATATCTATTATGATCATGTTTTTAATTATTCTTATGATCTTATCGTTGATGAATTTTTTATTTACCACTTACTAAGGGTTTGATCAGAGAAATTTAATTTTTTTCAATCCCTAGGTTATGAAAATGAGTATTTCTACTAAATTTTCAATAAGATGGTCTTGTAATGATCCATTAAAGAGAAATTATCTCATGTATTTTAAAATACAATGATTATGTTTCTAATATCTAAATACACAAACCCTATCAGTCCTTGGGATATTTTTATGTAAGAAATGAAATGTGTTATATCTATTAAAGGATGTAAAATAATATAATATTTTTCTTAGGTTACTATATTTGTAATCAGAAATTTTTTTAGTTATTTTTGGTGACTAAATATGTGATTTTTTGATAATGAATGTTAGCAAAAACATAGTATAAAACCTGATAAATGAGTCTGAGTATAGGATAATACACAAAAATATTTGTAAAATTTTGTTCTGGTAGATTAACTAGAAAATAAATCCTTATCGAGTTGTTGGAAGGTAAATATAGGATGTATAACAATTATACCTGGGGGTAATGACTCTGAAGGGTGTGTGTTCAATGTCGGCTCAACCGTGACCTGGGGCATGACAATGAGGTCTAACTGCACTCTTGGATAAAAAATTTCAGGGGATATTATTTGGATGAATTCATTCACTTTTTGAACCATTTTGAAGGATTTTCATCCTTTTTTTACATTTAGGTATTTTTTTGAGAATCATGATAAAACTAAACCAAAATTATAAAAAAATGATATATGTTAAAATAAAACAATTATATGATTACATGATATTGAAAAAGAATCAGAATTAGAAAGATTAAATTCCTTTTATGTTATTATTACATTATGAAATTAATTGTTTTTCACTGATGTTAACACCTTTATTTTTCTACTAGTTGATGGAACTAGAAGGAATTTGAATAAAAATGGGTGAAAGGGGTAGTGTGCTGTTTTCCCAAGTGAATAATCCAATGGAATGAAAATTGGAGTACAATATCGTACAGAAATATTTACTCAACTATCTTAATCCATAAATAGTAGCATGAACTAAATTGTTCCCTTGAACATAAAAAGGTTGGAGAATATTTCTATTTAGTGTTTCATATGGAAAAATCAACCATGTTTTAGTGGATCTTCGAACCTTATAATTTTTAATAAATGGATCAATATGGTGAAAATTATATTTTCCATTTTCAAGTGCACATAACATGAAGAGATTATTTTATATATTTACCATTTAAGAAGAAATAAAAACTAATTATAGACACTTTTTAATAATAAAATAATTAATAATGATGTATAATGAATGGAATGGGATATATTTAAGTAAGTGTTCATTTCCATGTATTTTCCTTGAACTCTTCATCGAAATATAAGAGGGAATTTTTGGATTTGAAAAAAAGAGGATGGGTCCATTAGGATAGACGAAGAAAACATAATGGGGCTCTCAAAATATGCAAATGGTTTTTATAACAAATCCAAAAACGTAAATTGATCATTATATTAATGGATTAAGACCTAGTCTTTTAATTTATGTGGCTATAAGAGAAGTAGGATGCTAAGAAGATTTATTTTGAGTTTTAAAGGTGGTGATAGAATCTAGTTTTTATCAATACTCCATAGAGGGAACAAGAAAGGTGGAATACCATGGGAGCCCGAATAGTATGTATCACAGGAGGAGGAAGTTTTATCCCATACATTACAAAAGTATGGGAGAAGGAACTTTGTAATAGGATAAAAGGAACAAAGAATTATTTTAAATGTGTTGTAGTAGGAAAAGATGCACTGAACTACCATAGTATGGAAAAGTGTCTAGTAAACACAATATTGGAGGTTATGGTCCCTTATAATAATCTACCCACACTACAATGAGTTAATTAGAAGGATTTTGGAAATTATGAAAATAAATTACCTAACCCTTAGACTTTTGAAGAAAATTATCCCCCGTAGCCTCCCAAATAGGGGGAATAAGAAAGGTAATTATCAATCACTACCAATGAGGTAAATCTCAATAATTAAGTGACTTATGGTACTCGTACTCTCTATTAAAGATATTTATGTACCTCATTTGATTCTTATTAATAACAATATTTTATATCAAAAATGTTTTTAAGAACTTTGAATCACAAACTCAAGAGATGGATATCAAATAATCTATGAAAACACCTGCTATCTCAATGATCATGTATTAGATAGATAAATCTTCTATGATTGAGATAAGTGGGATTATACTTTTTTCAGATATAATTATATGACAATTTTTTGAATTTTCTGTGAGTTTGGGTATGGATTAGACATAACTAAATATATCCAATATGAATTGTTTGGAAAAGGATATCTAATTACCTATTCTAGATCATCTTATTATCAAGTATCAAAATAAAGATGATATCATCTTAGAATAAAATTCTATAATATTGGTTCTAATACCTAACAATGAGGGATTTATGACTCAAATGATCATAGAGGAATACAACATTTATGATATACTTATTGTATGGGAATATACTGACTTATTTGTAGTTGAACTGTATGATCTTCCCAAGGAGAATGATGATAAGTTCTCAGTTGAACTTATTCCTCAAACAATGCCTACCTCAATGAGTACATATAGAATGGTCCCACTGAATTAATGGAAATAAAGGATCATCTAAAATTGAATTTTTAAATTGGTTTTATCTAGACCAATGGTTCATCTTGGGGAGAAACAATCCTATTTTTAAATTAGAATGATAGATCAATTCAACTTTTTAGTGATTAATAAAGTCTCAATAAGATCACAGTTAATATTAAATATATGTTACCCTGTATCGAGGATCAGTTTGATTAACTAAAAGGATAATAGTAATTATTGAATATATAAGATTGATCTGAATATCATTATTTATGGTTTAAGAGGGTTGATATTTTAAAAGACATTCCAAATATTGTATATACACTATTAGTATATACCTATTCCAATTAGACTGACCAATTCCCCAACTATTTTCATATATATAATGCATAAAGTGTTATTGATTTCCTGGATTATATAGAGGATATCTTTATAGATGATATTATTATATGATAAAATGTTAAGGAAAAGGATGATATCATATATGGACTGTGTTGGTGACATTAAGTATTGACATTTTATATGCTAAATTTTAAAAACAGGAATTCCAGATACAAAAGGTGTCATTCAAGGGTCATGTAATTATTAGCGGGGAATATATATATATATATTTCATTCAAAAATAGATGTTATTAAATAATGAATCATACCGAAAATTATATCATAGATCTATAGTTGTATTGGGTTAGAAATATATTATTGATAATCAGTGATAAATTTATTACTACTATCAAATCCACTAAGTAAGTTAACATGGATGATATTAAAGATCATTTGGATAGATGAATCAAATGAATGATTCAAGTAAATGAAGAATGTTTTTGTCACTAATATTTTAATTACATTACCATACATTAGGGAAGGGTTTATATTTTATAGGGAAACCTCAAATAGGGTATTGGGATGCATCCTCTTGAAAAATGAAAAGGTAGCTACTTATACCTCAGGAAAATTACAGAAAAATGATGAAAATTTCCCAACACAAGATTTAAATTTGGAAAAAATGATATTTACATTGATGATTTGGTGAAATTATCTCTATAGATTAAAGTTTGATACATATACTAATAAAAATTTATTGGAATATATATTCTCACAGATGGAGTTGAACATGCAACAAATGATATGGTTGGAACTAATAAAATATTCTGGCTGTGAAATACATTAACACCCATGTAAGGAAAATAAGGTGGATGATGATATGAGCAAGAAAGATACCAATACGCTATCTACGATGAGTATTTAAAAATTCCTTATACACACTGATTTAAATAGGATAAATTTTAAAGTCATAATGGGGGGAGAGAAATAATATATTTACCAACTGACTGGTAAAATTTCCATTTACATAAATAAATAAAAATTCCATAAAGATGATGTATAGATATAGGAAAAGGTATTGAAATTTATGGTGTTTAACATTGATGAGAATTGAGTTATAAGGTTTGGAACTCGGATATGCATTCATCAAATCCAGAACCAAAGAAGGAACTTTAGGATTATTCTCATAACTATTCATTCTCTACTCATCTAGGAAGTAAAAATATATATAGAAATATGAAAAAACACAAGGTTGGATAGTGTGAAAATAGATATTACAAAATTCATATCGTTATTCTGGGTATGCTAGTAAGTTAATGATGAATAATAAATGTCTAATTATATGTTATAATCATTACCGATACTTGTATGTAAGTGGGAAAAATCCCCTTGCATTTCATCAAAAGACTCCATAAAATGTATGAAGGCCATAATTTTATTCATGTCGTATTCGATCACCTTATAAAGTTATTATATTTTACTACCATAAAAAATTATTCTCCATTTACCAAATCCCCAGGATACATAATAGGGAAGTAGTAAGGCTGCATGAATCATTTTTATCGGTTGTATATAATCGGGTTATAAGGATTATGATAAGGATCTAGATTAATTTTCCAAGAGAATTCGAGATAGAGTCGAGTCTCAGCACTTCTTATCATTATAAAAAATAAGGCTAGTTTGAGAGTGTACATTATACTCTAGAGGATTTTTCTAGATCATATTGAATATATTTCCAAGGATATTGGGATCAAAAAATCCAATTATTAGAGTTCTCATACAAAAAAAATTTCCATTACAACATCAGATAACCCTGTATGATGCTCTATATGGGAAGAGATGTAGTACTTTAATATGTTGGGATGAAGTTTAGGAGAAGAAAAAGATATTTCCTAACCTTTTCTAAGAAATAATAGACATGTTTCAAAAAACTTCGTTGCAATGAAAGATGTACAAAGTAAAAAAAAGATTTATGGAGATATTCATCAATGAGATCTGGTGTTTCAAGTTTATTACAAGGTGTACTTTAAATAAAATCCTAGAATTTTGTTATGAGATATGGGAAGAAAGGGATGCTGATCCTAATGGATATCGGTCCCTTTGATATCCCAGATCATGATAGGGTTTTATCTTATCGCTTTCTAATCCAGCCAAACATCACCCAAGTACCATGTTTGTTCCACGTATCACATTCAAAAAGTATATACTAGATCATTCATATTTTATAATCTCTAAATCCATGTAATTGGATCATGATCTCTCACATGAGGCATAAAAATTATAAATTCATGATCAAATACATATGGTACTGTGGAACAAGACCACTCATTTAGTAAAATTTAGATTAAGAAATCATAAGCTTGAGGTGTTTTTGTGGGAACCTCAGGATGTGGTGAGAGAAAATTACCCTCACATGTTTCTATACATTCAATCAAATTTTAAGGACAAGATTATTTTTAAGGAGGATACAATATAGTGATCATAGTCTTTTACCTCTTAAAAATACTACGTTCGATGGATTTTGTCACGCACTACACATAAGGTAAAAAAATAACAAGATATTTGAAGAAAATAATTAATTAATATATAATATACAATAGGATATTAAATTATTAAAATTAGTTAGCTTTAGAAGATAAATAATTTATATGAGTTAATATTGAAAAACTTTATTTTCAATAAAATCCATTATATTTATATAATATTTTCTTTCATAAACTAAATTTATATGTTTTATAATTTAAATTTGGAAAAATAAATCTAATTTTTTAATTCCTCTTATAAAATATTTCTTAGTTCAAAATTTTGAATTTTTTCTGAAAATACTATTTTGGATTAAAAATAATATTTTTTTAAAATTATAATCATTATTATTAAATAATTATGTAAAAACTATTAGAATTATAAAAAACCCATTTAATTAAAAAAATATTTATTTTAGGTGTTTTATTAGGAATTTTAATATATTCTTTGATATTATGAAACCCATGTCTAATATTTTAAGAATTAAATTAAAATATTTTTTAATAAAAACGATTTTTGGACTTTTCTTTGATTTATGTGTTATCGTGGTGATATTAAATTTTTTCATGCCCTAAAAGTCTCATAAAATTCATTATATTTATAATAAATAAATATATTTTAATAAAATTAGTAAAAATGAATTTTTTATATTATATATTAATATTTATCTAATTTTTTTTCATTTTCACTAAATATTTATTTTATGCGATTCAGTATATTTGTTTTAAAAAATCTTTTCACACATTAAAATTTGATATAATAAAATAATTTTCATATTTGAAATTATAATATTATAACTATTTAATTATTTAAATTTTTTTGACATCAAAATTAATTATAGTTTTTAAAAATTAGATACTATAATAAAACAATAAAAATGGTAGGAAGTATTTTATGTATGGGAAAGAGCCAAAATAGGTTAAATTTTTTTTCATCAAATGAGTTTTTATGGTTAGTTTCAACCAAAACCCACCTATCCCTCATTTTATTTCAATTTTTTATCTTTTGAACCTTGAAAGCATCATCGAATTGTCAAAAAATAATTAGTGTTTACAAAAGTACCACTTTTATTCTCTTATAATAGGATACCACTTATACAATTCAAATATACACTTAACATTATAAATATACTTTTAATCCTAGATATTTTTCCCTTACCATAATCCACTCCCTCTTCTTAAATCCCATGATTACACTATTCCATCCCGCTCCTTTAAATTACATGTAGTATTCCACGGAAAGGTCATGTCCCCAATGTAAGTATTATTTCATTCTTATGTTTTTCTTATTAATATTACTCTTAAAAATATCTTATGAAAATAATATTATTATTATTTTAGTATCATTATTATTCTAAAAAGTAGTTATATTAACAAAAATCTTTATTTATTCATTTCCATCCACTAAGAAAAACAAAGGAATGGTGATCGTGTGTCAATGTGGATCACCACCTGCACGAATAATCATTGTTTCATTTTTATTCTATCTTTTGTTTATTTATATAAAAATTGTAAAATATAGTTCAAAATCATAAAAAATAAAAAAAATATCATTTTTATTCTTTTCCAATAATATCATGTCAAAATAAACACCTCTTTAAACATATTCACCTATTGTGTTAAAGAGTGTTCATGTTTGGTACATTTTAAAACCAATATAAATTATGATATAAAACTCAGTCATGCTTGAATTTGTGAACATAAGTTATAAAATTATGATAATTTAATAATAAAATCTTTATTATTATATGCTTTTTGGAAATATTATACTACATATTTTACTTATTATTAATGTGGCATCAATTCGCTAAAATAACTAAAATAAGCTAACACCAATTCCATTTAACATAGCATAACTAAAACATGTTTGAATGATATAAGAGATTTATAAATCATTAAAATTTTTATATTATATTATATTAAAAGATACATCAATGACGAAGACTGTATTAAATATGTTTAAATGAAATCAACATTAGAAAACATGAGAAAACAGTTAATGTTTTTAACAAAAAATGGTTAAAATAAGCTTTAACTAATTAATATACCTATAATAAATAAATAAAAATGAGGGATGTAAAAAGAAACATATATGAATAAGGTTATGAAATGTAGTGTTATGGTATCTATATTTTATTATAAGAGAAAATAGTGTCATCAACAAAATAAGGAAAGAAGGTAATGGTTTTTTATTTATCTTCAATTCATGGAGACATTTTTTTAATTTTATAAACTAGTTTCTAATTTATATGGTATATATACTATCCAAGAATTTAGTTTTGAATACTACACGATTTAATTCATGGTATTTATTAAAACACATTGTTTTTAATCATCCAATGAATTTTTTATTCAAAATTTAAAAAATCTATAAGGGACATTGTAAATCACATTCCATTTATTGAGTTATTCAATTCCTTATTTGAACTATATTTTTATAAGAATCTCTACATTAAATAATGTTATATTTTTTTTATAAGTAAAATTTGTTCTTAAAATAATTCTATTTTCATGAAATGATTTCTGTTTATTTTCTTTAAAACAAATAGGTCTTTTTGAAATTTGATTCATAACTATAACTATGACAAAAACTAATAAAAAAAGTTTTCAAAAATATGTTTTAGCTATTTAGATTTAATTATATTTACAATTATATAACTCCAATAGATATATTTTTAATATTTCACCCATACATATTTTTTAATTATGTGATTTTTTGGGGAGATCATGTTTTTTTATCGAAAAATTCAGTTCAGGATGTTATTTTATTCAATTTGGATGTTTTATGAAACCCATTTTATTTTCATGGGATTTGTAATGAAATGAAATGATTTCTTGTTATTTTTTTATTAAAACCATTTTATTTTTATGTATTCTTTATAATATATAAATGTGATTATTTTTAACCAACACATATATGTATCAATGAGGGATAGATGGTTCCAGTTTAAACCAAGGATTAGTGGGTCCATTATAAACCTTGTATTAGTGGTCATATTATAAACCCGTGACAGGTGGGTCGGTTAAAAGACATAAATTTATTGGTTAATGTTTATATATATATTTAAGGAAAGTATTCATGAGTGTGTTTTAGTATCTCATAAACATAAGAACTGATAGTGTGGGTCATGAATATAATATTTCTTTGTAAAAATGTATCTTTTATTTCTAAAATATTTTATTCATTCTTATTTATTGATTTCATGATGTGGCTCATGAAGGTGATGTTTTCATATGGTATTATTTGTTCCATAATTAATAATTTTTTTATAAATTATGATTATATACTCCCACGATTCATGGTTTATTTAAATTATTCTATTACATGATATATATATATATATATATATATATCCTGTATACAAATTGATCTTTTATGCATTTAAGTTATTACTATATATACATTGAAGATCACTAATGTATTGTGGTGATCACTCATGATGTTATGATTTTTTCTAATGTTCATGTTTTTACTTATTCATAAAAACTCATACTTGATGAGATTATTATTCAACCCTTACTAAGAATTTCAGAACAACGTATTGTTATTGGTTATGAGGATAAGAATTACTAATAAAGTGTATAAAAAATGGTCAATTATAGTGCCTTTAAGTGGAGATAATATCAGTTACTTTAAAATATAGTGATTATTTATCTAGTATATAAAGAAAATTAACCTTTATGTCTTTGGGTTATTATTTTTATGATGTTTAATGTATTAAATCATGTAATGGAAAAAAAATAAATGCATGTTTACCTTGGGTCTCTATAACTTGCATTATTATCCATGGAAGAAACCTATGATGGGAATATATCACATAGGATTAAAAATAGTTTATAAGGATTAGATATGTCTTCTAATAGTTTTGATATTTAGATGTTTAATAAATAACATGACTATAATGTACAGAGAGATAAAATGTGTGATATTCTTTTCTAAAACGGATTCAATATTCTATAGTGGGATCAAATAATAATATCACTACTATATTTTCCACTAAAAAACATTGATATATTATGTTTCTGTTGAGCCTAATATTATATAAAAACCCCACTATAAGTTGTTGTTTATAATAGGTGATATGGTTCTATTGAAAGAGGTCTATAAAAAATCTACTTTTCCTATTTTTTTGAATCTTGAGCATATTTTTATTACTAAATATCTTCTTGGAAAATTTGTAAAGAAAAAACATCATTATTATTTTAAAATAGTCCATAAATATCCTTTTGGGATTCATTTATATGAGTTTATCATGATATTTTTGGATTTACACAATGTAAATATTCATATATTAGATACAGACCATCCATGGTCACTCATGAATTCCATATATGATTCATTTCAACCAATCATGTATTTGATTATTTATGCTATGAATTTCATTCCTTTATTGTAATATATTTTTATAGTATTTCTAGTGACCTTCATATCCACAATTTTAATATGGAGGGAAATGGGGTGAATCATGGACTTGAGTTTGATAGTGTAAAGTTCAACTAAAAATAGATTCAATGAAAATAAAAAATGGTAGTTGGTTTAGGAACTTTAAGTGTGATCATTGTGGAAAGACAGACCACATTAAATGATACTTACCTAAGAATACATTAATGCATATTATGAACTAAAATAATGTGGTATACCTTGGATATGAGAGTATTTAGGTTCCACGAGTCTTTGAGAACCCCTTAGAGTCGAGTATGGAATAAAACTAAGTTATATTTGTGATATGATTATAGGAATAACTCCATACATGACTTGAATTCCCCATGGTTGGAAGAGATGGTTAGAGTGTGATTGGTTGTCGTTTCTATTTGGGATTAGATGGAGACTTGTATCGTGATAGTTTTATATAATTGTTTACCATATATATTTGTGTTAACTAACATATTTAATTTTTTTCATTTACTTATATGTGTTTGTCTCTATTTTTTTATGATAAGAAACAATATATTGATTTTTGTTAGTTTTTTTGAAGTCCAAGAGAAGTATTTGGTTAAATGGTGCCACTATTTAGTAGATATTCATCTATGAACCATTATTTTGGGTGGAGATATTTATATGGGAGGTAATATCTATTTAATGTTTTTTCAGGGTATAGGTAATGTTTATAGCCATTTTATTGCATTCTATATTTGTAGTTGTGTTTTTATGGGTAGACATGTACCACTTTGGTAAATTCAAAGGATGTCATCAAGCTAGGATTATTGTGATATATCTTAGAATTTTATATTTGTGAAAAATATCCAACCCTACTAATAGGTTAGGCTATTATATTCCTATAAGAACATCACTAAAATATTTTATATTTTATTTTGTAAGGTGAAGAATTATTTACTTTGGAAGTTTTTTATTACAAATTAAAATATATTTTTTAGTTTTTTATGTAATGTGTTTGTTTTTATGACATCATTTTGATGTCATTTTTTCAATAATTTTTGAACTCATTTTATAATAATATTGTTGTTTGGAATTTGGTTTAGTGTTTTCTTTACCCTTATTTGACTCTTTGTAAATTTGGTTTACCCTTACACGAGGAGTTTCATTCCATTACATGAGGGTAGAGGGGTTCATAATACCATTATGTTGGGGTGACTAAACCTTTCCTGAGATAAGTTTACCATTACATATGGATGTTTTTACCTTTATATGATTGAAAACTAACATTTACAAGATATTTTTCTAGCGCAACTTACCCTTACATAGCTGGGTGTTGTGTGAGATACATTTATGTCATTGGGGAGTTTGATTTTTTAACCTTACATGTATTTTTATGTAGAATGTTGAACTTGGGATGTGTGAAAACACAGCAAAACAAACTTTACACATAAATATGCTAAGTGGTTTACCTTAACATAGATGGTGATATACCTTGATGAAGTGATAGAGCGATCTTGACATAACTTTAGTTCATACCTTAATGTATATCTATCTACACGGGTTTATTTTAATGGACTATTTCATAATATTCATCACCAAACACTTGTACATAATTCTATTTTATGTTTTTTCACTTCAAATTTAAGATATTGAGGACCTTTTTTTCAAGTGATCTAGATCAATGTATAAAATAATGATCCAAGTGAAATAGATAGATATTTGGAGAAAATACAGTTTGGGAAGGGATTGTACCTATCTTTTTTTTTGGAAAATTATATTGATTCTAGTCACAAGATTCTTGTTTTGGCAGATATATAAAGAATATTGAGTTCATTAAGGGTCTAATGTAGTTAAAACATACATTAGTGGGATTAAATATGAGAGAACAATCCCAGGTATGTGTGTATTAGTTGTTATTACTTATGTTCTTGTAAATTGTTTTCCTTTTATTCGTTGTGTGGTTTTTATTCATATGGTTGTCTCTATTTCTATTTTTTATTTCCTTAAATATTTTTGAATCATTCCATTTTTCTATTAATTATAAAAATAATATTTTGATTATATTTCTATGTATTAGAACCAAATTCATATATACTATTTAATTTATTGGTGTTCATTAGCTTTACACATTTATTTTTTGCGGGGTTGGGTATTTTCATTGATACTTAATCCATTGATTTCTTATTCTTTTTTCTTCAACATTATTTTCCTATGAATTCATTATGGTCCTTATCACATTTTTTTATTCTCTAGTGTGGTGGGTTGTAGGAAAAACTATTTTTTCTTAGGGAGTGTTTTGTGTGTCTCTCGAAAATCATCCCACAACACCATTCTTTAAAAAAATTAATTGCTAGGAATAATGAAAATTATATGGAATCAAAATAAAAGGAAAAGGAATAAACCATAGAATATTTTGAAAGATAAAAACATGGATAATAGATATGGTATCATTATATGATACCCAAAAAATATTATATTCTATTACTTATGTTCTTGTAAATTATTTCCCTTTTATTCATTGTGAGGTTTTTTTCATATGGTTTACATGTTGTAATTTTATAAAAATAAATATCCCATTGGGAATAATCCCTCATCAATTTATAAAATTGAATTATAGTTAAACAATTATAAGAGATGACGTAAGAAATTTATTTCCCCAAATTCATGGAATAAACTCACACAACACTATAAGTGATTGTAACATAACATCTTATTGTTCATAATGAAATTAAGATGGTATAAAAAATCAAGACATGAAGAATGGTTGAAATGGACACATGTAAAAGAATAAAAGTAATTGAATTTTTAAAATAAATTTATAGATAATTATTAAAGGGGGAGATTATTGGAAACACATTGTATTCAAGGGTATCTATTGGAATGTAAACCCATATAGAGACCATTTCTTCCATTATGGCCGAAAATATTCTAATCATAATGTGTGTCAACAATATATTTTGTATCTTAATGTTATCTAGTTTCCAAAAAACAAAATAAGATCAAAATGATAAAATGGTATAATTATTTTTCCTATATATTTAACAAATATATTTTTAATGCCAAATTAATAATAAGGTCAGACCCAAACCTTATTACATGACCATGTAATCAAACCACTCGACCCGATTATATTATTTTATAAAAATATTTTAATAAAAATAATATAATATCATGTTGGTATTATGTAAAAGTAATGTTTATTAATTATATTATTTAAATAATTTAATAGAATTCTACATTCTTGTTCATAAGCATGATACATTTTTTATTTGAGTCATTTCTTAATCTTTTTTTTTCAATCATAGATTAATAATCCTATCAGTCTGGGTTGGTCTAGTTAATAGATGAGTGGTATTTTTCCCCAAACTCAAGATTTCATACTCATGAAAACGTCTATTAGATATGAATTTTTTAATCATATGTACAAACTAATATTTATGTTATAATTAATATTTGTATAATATTAAAAAAATAATTAAAAATAATATTTTTAACTTCCTAAATTTTATTTATTATGTAGAAAAAAACAACCATATAATTAAACTTGATATAGGAACAAAGTTTATTTATTGAGGATACCCAATGAAATATAGATATAGTGAATAAACCCTTGTAAATTTCTTTCATAATGAGCAGGGACTCTTAGGAGCATATAATACCTCAACATCACTTATAGAGTTCCGATACGGAGAAAAAGAATCACCCAACATATTTATTTTTCTCTTTATGTGTGAGAGAGTATTTCTCTCTTCAATATTCATTATTCATGCCTGAAAAATGTATGAGAAGATTTGGTGGGGTGATTTTGAGTTATTTAAGAATTTAACAATAACAAAAAAATCCACTTCAATACAAACCATATGAATACCTCTCTCATAGAACATGTTTCCACCAAATAGAAATGCCTCAACCTATAATATAACCTACGATCCTTATGAATAGTATGTAGAAAATACTAACACCACCCAACCACAGTAGATTTTTTTATTTTAAAAAAATAATTTTGATATTAAAAACATATGTGAGCCAATCCATGGACTAATTGGCCAAAAATGTTTATAAGACTAGATATAATTTTTGAGTCCTGAATAAATGTGCTATTAAATAGACCGAAAATTTTTAGTCCCGGTCGATATGAGTGTGACCATCTCCACCTCAATCCAACTCGCTAAACATCCTTAACTATAATTGGAAAAATTAATTAATAATTAAGTAATTATAAATTTTATAATTAATAAAAAAAATATTTTTTAACCTATTTTTAATCATAGATTATATTTAAAAATTAATTTTGGAAAATATATTTATGATCCGATAAATCAAAAAAAATGTAGAAGCTAAATAATCATTTCAAATTATTTTCCATTCTGATTAATCTATGTTATTTCCAATTATAATTGAGTTTTAAACTATTATGTGATTCATAATTTATAAATAAGTCTGAGTTTGGGCATCTCATATTTAAGGTATTTTTTCACCATTTTAACAAATTTACATCACAATAGTCTATGTAAGTCACATTTAACTAAATTTTTTATACCCCACTGAAAATAAATAAATTCATCCTAGAAATAAGTAAATATTATTTTTTCGAAATTGTAAAAAATATTATTCATCACATTTTGATGACACCAACACCATCCGTAACCACATAAAATATACAAAAATAATGATTTATCAGCAATCGGAATGCCACTGTGTATACATTATCGGGTGTCAAGTTGAAAATTATTTTGTGAAAACTATTCATGTTCGGTTTAATACACTTTCATATAATTTTATATAATTATGCATTCTTCTAGTAGTCTCATTGACTTCGAGAAAATAATGTGTGATTTTATGTACCATTGAAGTTCTTTAACATTTATAAACCACAACATAACCCTCAAGTCATGAAGATTCTAGACCACTCTGTGGTTATGTGAATATAATGATAAGATGATAATGGGAAAAACTCATGTGTTACCAATACATGTATAGACTCATTCATTGATATGGTATTAACCATTCCCAGGTTTCCAGGCTGCTCCCAATTATCGACCTCTATAACCCACACATTGAACATACGAATAAATTATAATAATCAAAATATTCCCATTAACAAGGAATTCATCCATCTATCAAAATCACATGATAAATATATAGTCCATAACTATCAAGGATTTAGTGATTAATATGAAAAATTAATCATATAATGAGGATTTTTCCACCTACCCCTTGAATAACTTCATTATTTTGAAAAGTTCTTTGAGTCATTTTTTAGGTCTTAACCCATTAATACCCAACATTCGGTCCGATAAGAGATAGATGGAGACCCTAATATAACCAATAATATTCTATGGTTTTTAATATAAATAAACATATAAAAACAATCATACAAGGAATTATCATCAGAACCATTGAACTTTTGAGAAGTATGTCAAAACCATTGAATTTTTGAGGAGAATGTTATGATGACGATGTTGTGTTCATTATAAAGGTGTTGTGTTTATTGAAAATTTTAAAATTTAATTTTTGATTATTATGAATATAATTTCATATGAATTGATGGAATGATACAATAATAACTCCATTTTTCAAAGAGAGTAAATTACTAATAAAATCTCAAACCACATTATTATCCAACCATTATCGAAGATGTGGTTTATTAAGGTAAACAGAACATGGGGATAGTGAGAATTATATTCATGGATTTAATGACATTATTTATCTTCAATATGTTCTATAATTAGTAACAAAACCTATATGATATCGTTATATTAAAATTGAATGAAGAATAATAAAAATATAATTTAAAAAATTCAATTTAGATGGTTTTTTTTCAAGATTGAGTTGTCAAATCCAACCCATCTTCTTCAAAGATATTTTTCTGAAAACATTATTAATAAGATGTGTGTTGGTAATATCGTATTTCACAATAGGAGATGTCACATTTAATTATATATTTTTACCCAACGTTTAGTTTGGGTAAATTAATCTTTATAATATATGGGTGTTATAAGGCTCTACTACCATGTGTATATCATAGTAAATATCTTAGGATTGGTTGGTAGCATAATTATAAGTGTAATCATTCAGAACTCTACCACCAGCGGATTCCATTAATATAATTGTTTCATAAGATTAATCATCGGGGATAAACAATTCTTTCATGTAATTAATGTATGTACAAAAAAATTTATTTACTCATTCATTGTAATGCATGAGTTGATACATGGTATGGAAGGATCATCTATGAAGGATTATTAAATGGACTACTATATTTGGGATGGTTGTATATTAACTTGTATAAGCCTCAAATGATTCTGTCCCATTCCCATAGATCACACCATTTTTCTCCTTTGACCATCATGAAATACTAGCATATCATCAAAGATGTGATCGACCTACCCATGCGATGAATTATTATTATTTAACCCAAAAATACACCATTGAGGAGTGACTCCTTTTAAAACATCTTATTGTTCTTTATTAAATATATAGATGATGAATAAATTAACAATGAATGGTGGTTCCAGGTACTCACATACGAGTACTTAATTTTTTATAGTGTGTATTTAGGTCTCATCCATAGTGTTATTTAGAAAATGTGTTTCATTTTTTGATATATTGATTAAATTTTTCTCATCATATGAATCCAAATAGTGGTACTAGAGGTTTACCATGTATTTTTTTACAGAATAATTTTTAAAAAATGAATAATAATTGTTATCATATACATCCCATATCTCCAATCATAAAAGATGATGCGATTATAAATCATTTTTAATGTATTTTCCAGTATAACATATGGAGTTATAGGTTACGATAGAACTAATCTTCAGTTGAAAAAAATATCCTTGAATTACACTATATATATCCTAACTCATCATAAGTTACGAATCCTCACCCAATTTTTCTATAGTTGGGAAGCTGAACTAGGACAGTAGAAGGACTAGTTTTAGAAGTTTCACAGGAATTACCAACTTCCTTATAAGAAATAACTAATACATAGAAATTCAAATAATGGATAAAAAAAATAATAGGAGATTTTATTTTATTGTAACTCTTGAAGTTTTTAAATTTATGTGTGATGTTTTTATATTTAATGTCCCCTGTTGTAGGTGGTGTAAGATTGTGTCTCAAGTTAGGAAGCATGTACAGATGGGATGTAAAAATATTCAGGCCACATTCCTTATGTAGTTCGGAAAAACCAAAATATTTTGGGAAATATTTTTCTTTCAAATAAAGTTAATGTTTTAAATATTTTTCATTACTCATAACATTGATTTTATCTTGTGTTACACACAACTTTTATTTTAAACGAAATATTTCATAACATTAAATTTTTATAATATGAGTGTTATCACATAAACATTACAATTATAATAATGAATAGTATTAACTATATTATGAAAATATATTACTTAAAAATGTATTTAAAATTAATTATTTGGTGAATAATTAATTAAAAATGAAAAAGAAAAATATTTGAAAATATAGGTATTTTTAATGAAGAACAGTGTTTATTTAAAAAAACGCATTTTACCTAAATAAATTAAACAATATTCTTTTAGTGAATGAATTTAATGAAATTTTTATAATATAAATTATTTAAATTAATTAAAATCCACCATATTTGTTTTCTAAAAAATTTATAAGAATAGATCCAATTTTATTCTTACAAATTGCATTTTTTTTATAAAAATGTTTATTCCAAATTTTCTAAAAATTATTTTATAAATAATTTTGTAAACATTTAAAAAATTTATTTAAAATAATTAATATATTTAAATAATCAAGTAAAAAATATCTTTGGGGATTTTTTTCATAATTTTCTGACAAGATTAATTCTTTTGATGAATAGGGTAAAATATTGAATTTTAATTGAAAATTTCCATTTCAATTAAATTATTTAAAATGTTAAGTTATATTTTAAATATTTTTTAAAATAAAAAAAAATATATTATATAATATTAATAAAAATAATTTAATTTGAATCATTTTCATATTGATTTTTTTAAAAACCATTTAAACTTTTGAGCTTTTTTCTTTGAAAACCAACTTTCTCGTCGCATTTGCAGAATTAATTTAAAATCCAATTTTTCAACTAATATGGATTTAATTTGGATAAATGGATTAAATTTTTAGAATAATGATAATTTATATTATCAAATAATTTATAATTAAATTATTATCAAAATATATATTGAAAATTGAAAAAATTAATAACAATAGTTAATGTAAAAATGGTTTTTCCAGGGGTTAAATTGAAATGATAATGGTAATGGGGTAATTTTATAAAATATATTGTATGGATATATTTAGACCCTAAAATGTATAATTATCTTTAATAAAACACATCGGATTATTTTAAGAAGATAAAAATGCTGGTATACCATTTTATTTTAAAAAAATTACAAGTGTGCCACTCACCTCACTTATAAACGGTCACCCCTATCCTCTATTCATAAAACATTAATACCCTTTTGTATTTTTCAATAAACACCATAAAACCTTCCCAAAATTACCAATATCATCATCGAAGACTTATTTTTTGAATGAAGACAACCTAGGAGGGCTTTGGGTGATAACCTAAGGAGGATACCCGAAGAAGAGGCAATATTCCTTAATGATTGTTTTTATATTATTTCTTCCCCCACCTCATTAAATTTATTATTAAACCAATATAATATTATAAAATACAAATATTAAATATGCTGATATATTTTTATATTAAAGTCATGATCTAAAACCTTCTCCACTTCTATCAAATGGGTCATGAAATCAATAATCATGTGCACATTGGACTACAACCTCATGAACCAATGTCCTTCATTTATCCATTTTTTCATAATTGGGGGGGGGGGGGGGGTCCTTCATTTTTATATTTCCACATCCCACGATTGAATATTATTATGAATATAAAGTACATTTATGATATTTTTTAAATAATTATATTTATATATTAATAATATAATATATACATGTTTTTACTTTCAAATCCATAGGGGATACAATAACATCACTCATGAGTACGGAGGACTACTGCCTCATAAAGAAATATGATTCATTTTTCAGAAGTACTTTTCATGAATGTTAATATATAGAATGTTAATTAATATATGTGGTATAAATTAAATAATTAAAAAATTTCAATATTATAAATCATTATTAAAAGATAAAATATCATTTTATTTTTGACATTTTTATACAATGAATGATGATATAATCGTTCATGTACATGTGGATTTCCACCTTAATGAAGCTATTTGACCCTCTCTATTCATCCCCACACCACAATAATGATATCTATACATATTTATAAATAAATAACTTTTTATGTATGAAATTATTGTTATTATAAAAGTATTCACTATTTCTTACCTCAATTCTACAATTATCTTTGAAAAATGGAAACATTACTAATGCGTACCAATGGCCTACGGTCTCCATGATCATAACATACTAAATTTCTAAAAAAATTCGTGATGGGTATTAAAAGTATAATTTTTTTATAAATATTATTATTTCATTATTATTATTTTTTATATGATGTATCCATTACTATCTTAATAGGGTCCAAAATAAAAAATCAAAACATATATGAAAAATAATGCAGTTATTACCTGAAACAAGATTTTAACAAAAAATTAGTAATAAATGTGTAATAAATGGTCACAAATATATCATATATGATATAATATATTTGATTATAGTTCTATAGTTGATTTATAAAAACTATACATTTATTATATAATAGTTTTGGTCATGTACGAAGGATGTCGAGACTTATGGTAAGAAGTTTCTAGTCACTCTTTTATTTTTGGTAGACATATAAAAATTCACAACTTTTTTCTTTTTTATGATGTATATAATGGTCTTGAAATGTTATATCATTAATTTAATAAATTTAATTATATTTAATGTCTCATTTTATGATATTCTTAATTGTGGTTTGTGATTAAATATATTACTAAAGTGGTAAAGGATTTTTTCTCACTTTTTTCTTCTATGAGAATCATGACATATTCACCAAATATTTATTTTATGTGGTGTGTATATTTAAAATGAATGTATTTTATGATGATTATACTAAATATGATTTATGTTTACATATGAATTTGAGTATTTATATTTCATGGGTTTTACAATAAAAAAATTTTCCAAATTGATAATGGATATTTTTATCTCAATTTTCCTTCCTTGAGAAATATATTATGTTATGAAGTCATGTTATCTTATGAGGTATATATACATCCTGCTTGATATTTAATATCATAAAATTTATTTATTCTCCTGATATTATATGTTTCATTTAATTTTGTTCTTTGATGATGCTTATGATTCAAAGTTACATAAGTTGTAAGGGTATTATGTTCTAATCTCATCAATTTTCTAGATTATTGATTATTATGAATTCAATGATGAAATATTATGATCTATCTATCATTAAACTAGTTTATTTTATTATATAATGGTTATTTAATTAGAATAAATTAAATTCCACTATTGTAATATATATATAAATTCAATTGTTCAAAAAACTAGATAAATTGTTTCTTAGTTTCTCCATTAAATTATAAACACTTTTTTACCAAATCAAGGTTATCTAAAAATCATTTCAAACTTGTTTTTAAAATTATCGAAATAATTTTATAAGGTTATTTTTAAACATGTTTTTGTTTTAATTTTTTTTGAAAGGAACCTTCCTATATTTTTCCAAATAATGCGTTCTTGGCTTTTACTAAAATTGTGAAAGGAATATTTTTTAAAAATTTACAACATGAGTGAAATTTCTTAATGCAATAACCATTGTTTTCTTTAAATATTTGTTTATATGTTTTCAACATTATTTTAAATTAAATATATATTTTTTAGTTTTTATGTACTAAAATTTTTATTTTCAATGTCGATAGGATATTTTTATTAGGAATTGTTTTAAATGATTTATTAAAATCGAAATTTACATGTTTTCATGTTTATATAAAAATAAAATGATTTCCGAATTTTTTGTATAAATTTTTGTTTATAAAATGTAAATTTTAACGAAAATTTATCTTCCTCATGAATTTTTATATGTTATTTATATTTAAAAATAATTCTATAACTAATGTGACATTCCATGATGTAATTTATACATTTCTATAGATGTGAACCAAAGACACCATTATTATTGTTTCTTATTTTGGTTTTTTGTTGAAAATATGTTTATGAGAAACTTTTTTATTCAATATGATATGACATGATAACATTCTTATGAAATATGGTTATTTTTTCATGGTTTATGATTTTATGAAATTATTAAATGATTATGTAAAATGTTTATTTTCTACCGGTTATGATATGAATAAATTTTTATGAAGCCAATTTTTTTTCATTCGTTTTGATATAATGTATTTTTTAAGATCTTGTGAGACACATATGCATGATTTTAATTTTATGATGGTGGTTATTTTATAACCAAGTACATTGGTTATGTTATATTCAATGATGGGTGTTCTCTATATCAAAATCCAGTGTATTTGGTAATGATTTATAGCTAACGAGATAGATAGGACATGAACATGGATTGAACATTATTCAATAAATGAACTAAAATACTAGGATAATATATGAAGTTAACATTAACTACTATGATAGTTTGGGAGTTTAACATATTCCCTTATTTTATCCATTGTGGTTGTCCTTGACTAGTATAGAAATGATTGCATATGGTTCTGTTTATGCCAAAATTATATGTGTTATGAAAATTTTATTCTCTCATGGACCGTGTTTTTTTATTTCTTAATGATCTGGGTCTTATGTAATGCCAATATATATTTCTCAACCCAATATTATGATCATTGTTATGTAGGGTATATATTTAATATGTTATGAACATGTTCTCATACCTTTATGTTCTTGTAATACTAACATATCACCTCTATTTCCCCTTACTGAGCATATGAGATCACCATTTCTTATGTTTTATTTCCCAAGGATGTGATGAAAAGTATTAAGTAGGGTATGTGTAGATAAAAAAATGACAATATATTTATAAAATATGTTGATTATATTTCACCAAATTAGTATATTGTGTACCTTGTCTCCAATGACACTAAAATATTATGGTACTCAGGCAGGTGTTTGTGATATGTAGTGAATATTCATATTAAAATATTCATTATCCATGTATGAAAATCATGGGTCAATATAGTTGGTATCATAGGAATGATTTCATTAACCTTTGGAAATCAGGATGAATAATATTTAGTGAGATACCTAGGGATATTTCTATAGATATATGTTGTTATGTCTCAAAGGATAAGTCTAAGGATGAGTCAAAGTTTTATAAAATATCAGAGAATTTTTGTAAAGGATAGAGTGAGTGGTTTCCAAGAAAATATATCCATTTTTAGATACTACACATGTATTTGGATCTGTAAAAAAGTTACCTAGAAGTAGTAACTATTAAAAGTGATAATTGAGATGGACTCTATCAAAACCAAGTACATGGAAATTGGCCTTACTGAATGCTGGGTTTGAAAATCATGGGGGATATTATTCAGATGTTCACAAAATCATTGAGAACCATTATATACGATTTATATAGATTATGTTTATAAATTAACCATGATAAACCTATAGTATCATAAATTAAAAATAATGTGTCCTTATTTAAACAACCAATTTGTGGTTTTCATGATTTTTCCCATTATGATTAGCATTTCTTACACTATGTTTTTTGGTTTTACTCAATAAAAGGAACCAGAAGAAACTATGTTAACATTTAATTTAATATAAAACTTGAGGATGAGACAAAAAAAATAGATGTTTACTACAGTAAAAGAAATTATGAATATTCTCAATCAATTATCATGGAAAATTATTAACAACATGAAGATTGACTAACTTTCAGAAACAAAAATGAAGAGAATGATGGATTTTTTTTTGAGATTTCAGGTAGTGGATACCATGGAGGAAAGAAGTATCCGTTTATTATATTAAGAGAATGTGTAATTAATCACACAAGGTAATGTCAATGAGGGATGAGAATATGTTTTGGGGGTGGAAAATAAGGACACAAAGAAAATAACTTCAAATGAAAAATTAAAAGTATAGTTATAATAAGGTATGAGAATAATGGTATCCATAAGTTATCAACGACTGTTGAATGTTTTAATTGTGGATAATATGATAATTTTTCAAATATATTTCCTAAGGGAAAATATCACAAAAAGAGTCATAAAGTATGTATGATTAATTCTTATATTGCATACAATTAATAGTAAAAAAGGACATGAAAAAGTAAATCAGTGTTAAGTAACAAGACGATGAATCATAGTTAATTGTCTGTGACATAAGTGGGATGATTAAAGTTTTTTTATATTCTAATTCATGAATTATTTAGTATAAATCATGAAATATATAACAATTTTTTGGTGTATGTTTTTTGTTAAGGATATGAAAGAATATGTTGTATATTAATAATGACATAGCGCAGTGATTTAATGTAAATGAAATATTTTATTGTAAACTCATTATGAAAGGAAGATAATCCTTGATATGTATCTTATGTTGAAAAAGGATTTTTATTTTAGATAGAGATATTTTTTTTATAGATAAAGTAAATTGGATAGTACAGATGACCTCATAAATGAGAAGGGATTTTTTAGAAAAGTTGTTTATGTTATCGATGATGGAGTTTAAAAAATAATTTAATATACAGAATACATTCAATAATCTATGGTTTTATTCATGTAATGGGGAATCCTTAATGTTTTCATTGATATTTTATGGTAATTATGGTAATTAACAACCATTAGGTGAATATAAGACTATAATATTAACATAATTATCATGCGACCATTATGAGATTCATAATGACATTTTGAGGATTATTATTGAGTTTGGGAAATTTAGTTACCGTATTCATAAATTTTTAATTATTTATGGTTCATAAGTTTAACTACTTATGGAATGGTTTAAGTTAAACTTTGGATGAGGTTTTAATGATTAATAAATTACTTTAGAATAAAAATATTTATCCATATTGGATATCTTGGGTTAACTCTTTTTAAAAATATATAAAAGGCATGACTTTTCATTCTTTTATGGTTTTTAGTTAGTGAATTTGAAAAGAAAAAAATTCATCTCTTAGAGTAATAAAAGAAGTGTAAATTGATCAAGTCTCAATAAAATAATGAAAATTTTCCTATCAAATAAAAAGACATTAATTCAGTAGATTTTCATACATTATTAGTCTATATGGGAAATCAATTCCCAATATTTGGAAAATGATCTTGAAAAAAAATTCATATTAATATCATCATTTTTTACGATATAAATAACCTTTTTCCATTCTTATTTGGTTTATTTTATATGTAACCTTCACTATATCACCAAATTTCATAAGATCAATGATCTACCACAATCTTTATAATTATTTATGTTTTATATAAATAAATATATATTTCTATAAAACATATTTTATCCTATTTTGAATACATTTATGGGTTATTCGAGATGACTTTCTCGTGTCCCTCTCTCTTTTTTAAGGGGGTGTTTTGTTAACCCTTTTTTAAGATGTGGGTTAATATGAAGGAATATATAAATGTTAAACCATTGACCACCATGATGAACATTGAGAATGAAATTAATTTTAAAGTGTGTATAATTTAAACCCCATAGATTTTTTGAAATATATTTTTTCAAATTAATTTGATATTTTCTATATTTTTCATTACATGTAGCACTGAGTTTATCTTGCATTACATGCAACACTATGTTGAAACAAAACAAGTCATATTATTAAAATGTTATTATATTTTAGTCATCACCTAACCATTTGAATGATTGTTAAGGGTATTATTAACTAAATTATGAAACTATATTAATTACTCATTTATATAAAATTAAATCATTGGTTACCAATTACCTAAAAAATTTAAAAAAAAAATATTCTATAATAAATATAAACATTTTTAAAAAAACATATTTAAAAAAACTTGTTATACCTCAATAAATTGAACAAATAACTTTTGGAGAATTATTTTAATAAAATTAATAAATAATATATTAAATCAACTATTTAATTTTCTTCTTATGTGTTTTATTGACAGGAGATATGGATAGATCAAATTTTATTCTTAATGTTTTATTTTTCTAAAAAACTATTTTGATGATATTTTTGTGAAAATGTTCAATTTTTTTTAAACATTTAGGAAATTTATTTTTAAGAAATACAGTTTTGTTTTTGAATAATAGGGTAAAAATTATCTATTGTTGATTTTTTGATAATTTTCAGAAAAGAGTAATATTTTTTGATGAATAATGAAATATACTGAATTTTAATTGAAAATGGCCTTTTTATTTAAATTATTTACAAAGTTAAGATATATGTTTAGTTGTTCTGAAATAAAAATTGGATCAATTATATATATATATATATATATATATATATATATTAGTCAAGTTTAGGCCTTTGGAATCATTTTCATATTGAATTTGGATATAAAAACCTTGTAAACATTGTAACATTTTTCTTTGAAACCTCGCTTTCTCATCGCGTTTGAAGGACTTATTTTCAATTATATTTTGAAAATTATAAGAATTAAATTTATTAAAATGAATTAAATATTTGGAATTATAATAATTTACTAAACATAATAATCTTATCTTAGTTTTTTATGAAAATTAATAGTTAAAACAGAAAAATTAATTATTTCAGTTATGTTTTATTTTTTACTATTGTGTGAAACTGAAATGATAATGACTAAAATTACCTAAAACATGTATGAAATATAGTTTATGTAAATACATATACCATATAATTTCTATGTCTCTATAATAATCCATCTTCTAGCCTTGTGGCATGAAATTGATATGTCTACACTATTTTCTTTCCAAAAAATTACAATTCTGAGACACATATATCTTATAAAAGGACCAACCTATACACAATTTTTCACACAAATTTTTTCCCTAAAATACCTTCAAAAAATTATTTAATATAATCTTAGAATCCTTATTTTTGGTAGAAATCCATCCTTAGAAGGCTATTAGAGTAATCCTAAGGTGGATACCTAAAGAATTGGTAATGTTCTTCAATGAGTGAATTTATTTTATTTCATCATCCACCTCAATAAATTCTTATTAATACTTCATGATATAATAATCATAGTATATTAAATATAATTTGATTTTTATGTTATGATACTAACCTAAAACCATTCCCACTTCCATTAAATGAGTTATGAAATCATTATTTTTGTGTTTTTGAAGACTACAGCCTCGCGAAATGATGTCATTCATTTTTACATTACCACCTCTTATGATTGGGACTGATGAGGGATATAAATTATATACATATATATTTGATATTTTTATAAAAATTATAAATTTTAGTCATTATATCAAATATATGCTTTAATATTCCATTCCATATGGGACACAATAACATCTCCCGTTTATACATTGAGCTTCTACCTGACGAAGTGTTTTGATTCATTTTTCAGTAACACTCTTCATGGAAGATAAGAAAGATTAATTTAATGAATATATGGAATATAAATTATATAAGTATTATATTAATGGAATATTATTAATTATTAAAAGATAATATATCATTTTATTTATTACCTTTTCACCCACTAAAATATGATAACGTCATTCATGTATGTTTCGATCGCCTTCCGGAAGTAATGTGGCACTATTTTCATATCCACACCACATGGATGATATTTAAAAGTATTTTAAAGAAATAATATGTTATTTATGATATTATTACTATTCTATAATGTTATACTATTAATTAACTCATTTCCATAATGATCGTTGAAAAATGGAATCGTTAGTAATGCTTACGTATGACCTGCCATGTCCAAGATCGTAACATACTTCATTTCTAAAATCAGTGTTTCATGACTCTTATTAAAAGTATTATTTATTTATAAATGTGATAATTATTTCACAATTATTATTTTTTATATAATGGAACCATAATCGAATTCAAAGGACTGAAAATAAAAAATGAAAATAGATACAAAAAACAAAGCATTTATTACCAAAAATAAGATTTTAAGAAAGAAATGTTAATAAAAAAAGTAACTAATGGAATTAAAGAAAATAATATATGGTGTAATTTATTTATAATAATTGTTATATATCATATTTATAATAAAATTATATTTATTATATTGGAGGTGGAAAATTGTACGAAGGATTTTCAGACTTAAGGTAAGAGTTTTCTTATCTATGTTTTATTTCTTGAAGACATAAGAAAATTCACCACTCATTTCACTAGTTTTGTGTATTTATTTCCATTTTACAATTTATATCATTGATATCATTATTTTAGTTATATTTGATGTTTCATTTGATGTTATGGTGTATTGGGGCATATGATTCAAAAGATTACTAAGGTAGTAAGGGATTTTTATCTCACTTTTTATTTATGTCATACACAATCTATATTCAGAACGTATTCCTTTTATGTGGTTTATAAATTGTCAAGAATTTATTTTATGATTATGAGGATTATAATTATTGATATTTACATATACAATTTAGTATATATATTTCATGGGATCTATATTTAAAAAGATACTAAATTAGTAAGGGATTTTTTTGTCTCAATTGTCGTTCCTTGAGAAATATGTTATGATATGCATCTAGATTCTTCTACGAGATGTATATAAAAACCCTTTTACATTTACCTAATTGTCTAATTTATTCTCATGAATTTATAAATTTCATTTAATTCAATTCTTCAATGGGGAATATAATTAAAATTTATCAAAATGGTAATAGTTTCATGTTACAATCTCATCCTTTATCAGGATTGTTCATGATTATGCTTCCAATTAAGTAATATTATTATCAACCACTAAATAATCCAGTTTATTTTCTTCTCATATGGATATTTCCTAAAAATACATGTATTTCCTAAATTTTACCCTCTTTATGTACCTAATAGTTTAAAAGAATGTTTTTGACAAAAAATATATATTTTTTGTCTCTTCGGCTATAAACCCCTTTTCTTCCCAAAACCATGTTTTCTAAAAAAAATTCAAATATATTACTAAAAACCTCCAAATAAAGTATTAAAGTATTTTTACCCATTTTAAAATTTTAAAAACTATTATGAATATTGTCTTCTTGATTATTTCTAAACAATTTGTCTCCGTCTTTTACTAAAAATGTGGAAGGAATATTTTTTTTATCATGTGGGGAATAGAAAGAATTTCCTACCATAAGGACTATTAATTTCTTAGTATATTCTTTTATATGTTTTAAATGTTACATTAAATAAAACAATTTTTAAAATGTATAATTTTTTATAATTGTTTTTTTCAAAATGGAAAGGATATAATCTAATAACAAATTTTTAAATGATTTTTAAAATATTCTTTTATAATTTTTCAATTTAATTTTCATCAAAAATAATTAAAAAATAAGTTTATAATTTTTTAGATTTAAAGAATTCATTTTCATAGAAAATTGATAATCCTGAAGAAACATTCCATGCGATTTATATTTCAAAATCATTCCCCATATTTGATGACATTACTTGATTTAATTTATGATTTATAGGGTTATAATCCATGGATATGATTATTATTCTTTATTTAAATTGTTTATGATGATAATATGTTTAGAAAAACTCTTTCCCTTCTATGGTTTATTCCATAATAACATTCTTATGAAGCCCACTTATTTCACTATGGGTTATGGTTTGATGAAATGATGAAGTAATTAGGAAACTTGTTTCTTTATATAGATTTTGTTCTGGTTAAATGTTTATAAGATTCATTTATTTTCAATGGTTATGATATGACGAGTTTTTTATGAACTTGTGAAAAACATATTTTGGATTTTAATTTTTTGATGGTGGATAATATACATCCCAGGATAGTGGTTATGTTATAAATAATGACATGTGGGACCTATATATCCCTCTAATGAATAATGTAAAGATTTATATCTAATTATATAGATAGTATTATAATGGGGAGTGAACCTGATTCTGAAAGGTTCTTTATCTGATATGATGGTCTTGGGAGTGAACCATGAATTCTATGATGGTTCATGGAGTGAAACCATTCCACTATGAAATATTTTTAAGTGGACCTTGACTAATTTGAAAATGATTTTCTATTACTATGTGTATACTACAATTCTATGACTTATGAATATGTTAATCTCTCATAGATCATGTTATTTTATTTCCTTATGATTCATGTCTTATAAAATGTCAATATTCATTCAATGATTCAAGAATATGATATTTTATATAATTTTTTAGGTTTTCATTTGTTATGAATATGTTTTCAAACCCTTATGTTTATGTTATGATTATGTATCTCCCTTTTTATGTATTATGAGAATCTAAGTTCACCCATTCTTTTGATTCATTTCCCTAGGTTATGAACAAATTTTTATATTGGGTATTACTTTGAAAAGTTTTAATGTAGAAGAAAATTATGTTAGATGTTCACGATCTATCACCAAATTAGAAGATTATGTACCTAGTCTCTAGGGAAATTAAACTAGTATGGTCCATAGGCATGGGTTTGTGTACTATATTTAATATTGATCTAAAACGAATTAATATCTATATATGAAAACATCCTTTGTTTCTATATTTTCTCCCTGAGACCTTGGCCCTCAGAAACTAATAGGTGTTCCTAACCCTTCATCAGGGGGAAAATTGAGTATTGGAATATACCACGTTCTTTTTATAGCTTTCCACTTGTATCTTGAGATAATCACCATTAATTAAATGAAAGCCTGAAAATTTGAAATGGGCCTTCAAATAGATTTCTAAAATCAGTTCTTAAAATTCAATGTTCTTATTTATGATGAGGTGGTTGAATAGGATTTGTTAGTGGGGATCAACTAGGATGTATATCAGGTTTGACATGGATTCTTCTAGAACTGAGACAGAGATTGATTATCTCATTTGAAAAAAATATGTGTAAGGAGCAATGGAATAATGGTGGCAGTAGATCTTAAAACCTATCCTGTTGACTTCCAATAACAGTTTAATGTAGTGGGACTATTGTGTGACCTTAGTGTGGAAGGTATATGAAAGTGTATTCCACATGTACAATCTCAGTTAGGGCATTCAGCCTTTGTGGATCCATGAGACATCTGAATATTTTCGTAGGGATACCCTCCTTCGCAAAGTGGTATATTCTCTATAGAAAATATGGGAAATGTATCTCATTTAGATGATTTAAATGATATGGGATCTTATTATCATTAAAATTATTTAATAGTAAGTTATTTTTATAAGAATATTAATTTTAAGAAAGATCCACATGTTAGTGGTTAATCTTAGGTTCAGATAGAGATGAATCATTTGAATTCTAATGACCAGACACCGGTGGAATATGATTAGGGTCCCATGATAGTCTTGGGTACTATTTTTCTTACATATTCTATAGTAACTATTTTTTTTTATACATATGCTTAATAGTATTTTATCTCTTATATCCCCATGAACTTGATGATGCTGGATGTCCTTTTATAGAAGGTTGACCTCCTTGACATGAATGTATGGATATATTGGATGAAATTTTCAAGAGACTAAATTGATTTGTATCACTGGGAGGTGACTTTTATATCCCCCTATGGGATTACTCTGGTTTATCAGGGATATTGGAGAAAATTTCTAGGGAGAGTATGACCTCCAATTCCAATGTTGGGAAGGCTTTCTTATCACATTTCCTCTCTCTTACTGGATTTATATGGGTAAGTCTCAATAATCTATTTTCCATCCATGGATAGGGAGTTCCAAGAGGTATTCTCAAAGGATTTATTAGGCTTTCCTCTTGGTTATAGTATCAACATCAATATTGAATGGGTACTAGAGAAATAGATCATATATGTCCCTTTATATCACATGAACTCAAATGAACTAATGGAGTTAAATAATTACCATGATGAATTGGAATCCAATGGTTTTATTTTTTTGGTTGTGTCTCCAAGGGATAATATGGCACTCTTAATTATGAAATATGAGGGATCCCTTTAATTGTGTATCAATTATTGGATGCTAAACTTGGTTATTTTCAAGAATAAATACTAATTAACCCATATTTATTATCTATTTGGAATTATCAAAGGGTAAAAATGGGTTTTTAAGGCTGACCATTATTCATGGAATGACAAGGTCATAGTAAGAGAATACGATGTCCCCAATACCACCTTACAAATAGAAGGTATGGAAATTTAAAATATCTATAAATGGTGTTTGAATTAATGAATTGTCAAATGGTTTTATGGATCCTATGAACTGGGTGTTCCATTGGTAAATCGACTACATTATTTAGGTGTTTTTGGATGATATTCTAGTTAACAAGAAATCTAACTAGAAGCATGGAAATTTTTTTGATGATAGTTATAATAATGTTATAATACCATATTCATTATTCTAATTTTTAAAAAGTTTTTATTTGTTTGCAAGAAAGAAATTTTGTGGGTCATGTGATATCAGAATATTGAATTTTAATTGATCCAAAGAAAGTCAGAATGGTGGTTTTAAGGGATGAACTGAGGATTTTTTTTAAAAATATTATTTTTAGGCTTAACAGGGTATTGCATGTGTTTTTTCAAAGAATTATCTGGAATATCGTCACCTATTATGGAATTACCTAGATTGGGGTAAGATTATATTGGATAATAGAATGTCAAGTGTCCTTTTAGTAGCTCAATTTGCCGTGGAACACAACCCCTATATTTATATTTCCTGAGGTAGTTCATGGTTATGGGGTGTTATTTGATGCTTATAGAATGTGTTTAGGTTTTATGATTATATAGGGTGACCATATGATGTCTTAGGACATAACCTAAACCAGACAAGGGAAGAATTACCCAACCCATAACCATTAGTTTTTAGTTGTGATGTATACCCACAAGTGTTGGTACCACTATTTTTTGGGTAAAGTATTAATGTCTATTCAAATAATAAAATGTTGGGATATAAATTTTCCTAGAAAAATATGAACCTATGGATGTGATGGTGGCTTGGGTATCTTAAATGATTCAACTTCAACAGTAGCTAAAACATAGGTAATTGAATGTAGTCATTGATTAGTTATGAAAGAAGTTTCTAAATCTAGCTCTGAAGGAGTCTTGCATTGAGTGGAACCTTAGGGTTTTTTATTAGATGCACCTATAATAAATTAAATATAAGGGGGATGTGTTTTAATATAGTATTTAGTTAATTACCACTCCTTTAGAGATTATTTGAGAAGATAATCCAATGTATGAGTTGTTTCATTATTCCAACTAGATTATAAATAGTAGGGAGGTACCCAGTGAAAGGTTATTTTCCCCATGGAGAGTTCTTTTCTGTGACAAATATCTGATGAAACCATAGACTCTGAAGAATACAGTGATGTAGGAATATAATCCGGAATTGTGGGATACCCATCCTAATTCTTCCAAAATTATTTATGATACGTGAAGCTAGATATGGTGTCTAGGTATGAGATGTGACAAATCTAACGTTGTTCATCGGTTTTATACTTGTCAAAAAGTAAAAGATGAGCATCATAGACCCTCCAAATTACTCTATTATCTTAGAGTTCTTATCTTGACATGGGATGATATGCCCATCAATATTGACATTGAGTTACCTCATACACCATTTGGAAGGAATTATATTTGGATTTCCTTTGGTCATTTGACTAAATCCACCCACTTTATCCTGATCACATATACCACCAAAGAGAAGGATATGGGTAAGATGTATGTCTAAGTGTTCTTAAGGAAACACAATGTTAAATTTTCCATTGTTTCTAAAAACTACCATTTAATCCATAATGTTTTGGGAAATCCTTTAGAAATAAATTGCATCACATGGTAAAATTTACATTACATACCATCTGCAAATATATATCTTAATAGAGTAAGGGAACCAAATTTTTTAAGACATTCTTCATGACTGATTGTTGGATTTTTATGGCTCATGGGATAAACATATTTGGTTGGTTGAATTTTAATATAATAATTGTTACCAATACTTAATCAGGATGTATTCTCTTAAGGGGTTATGTGATTAACCATTCCTGTCCCCTTTATGATGGATAAAAGTGGGTGAGATAGATTTAGTGGGACTATGAATCATGAGAGAAAAAACCAAAAATATTATGATGATCATATAGAGTTTTATAACACATCTATCTTCCTTATTAGTTTATGAAAATTTATGTCATTGTCAATGTATCCCTATTAAAAATGTTTAATATGGATCCTTACCATTTGTTAATATGGGAATAATTTGAGCTAGAAATAGACTTGTCAGTGAATGAGAAGCTAATTCATATTTTTTGTTCCTAGGTAATGGTTTTTTCTATGTAAATATGTTCCATTGGTTTCTTTCCAATAAAAACAATATAAAAAATATACCAATACATAGAAATTGATTTCCTGGGAGGAATAGTAGTGGCATCACTAACTTTATAATCAGACTATGGATTGACGTTAGGGTAAGCATAGTTGAATGTTGGGGTGAATTTACACTCCTAAAATGCTATTTTTAGAGATTTTTTGTTTATTTTTAGTGTTTAATTCCATCTAGAGTTTTAACAGGTTATTTTCTTAATGTATTTATTTCTTTACAGAGATAGATATTATTTCATGTTTGGCACATTGTTGGAGGAAAATGTGCACTAAATTATATAAACCTTGTGATCTACAATAGTGGATCCATATTTCTAGCTTAATTAGGTGAATTTTTTGATTCCATGAATCCCAAATCATGTGGCCACTTCTAATGAAACTTGAAGAACCTGATCACTTGGTATATATTAAGGAAAATATTGTGACAAAACTAGGCAGTTTTCCAAATATTTAATTTTTTTTGAAAATATTATGCCACCACTATCTAATTTGACCCCTCCAACCCCTTATTTTCCCCTATTATCAAATAATACTTCCCTCAAAACACTAAAACACCTATACCTGACCTTATTGAACCAATTTTACGCGATTTTAGACAATACTATTACAAAAACTCTAAGAAAGCTACTCATATCCTATATTAATGGGTTATAATCTATTATTTATTGATTTTTTATTCATTCATGTGTTATTGATGTCTTAGGGTAGGTGTAATTTGAACTATATGGCATGGGGATTGATATTTATGTTTTATTATTACTTTTGTAGCATCCCCTCTTCATTGGGATTTCAGTTTACAACATGTTCATAGTTGTTTCAAGGGAGAATGTAGGTGGTTTTATTTTTTTAATAATTATTTATTCTGTATTTGAAATCCATTGATTGTATAAATAGTTGTGTGTGTGAATAGGTGGTTACAAAGGTATTTTGTTGA
Source organism: Viscum album (assembly GCA_963277665.1). Classification (NCBI taxonomy): domain Eukaryota; kingdom Viridiplantae; phylum Streptophyta; class Magnoliopsida; order Santalales; family Viscaceae; genus Viscum; species Viscum album. The sequence continues at coordinate 932,909,037 of OY728137.1, forward strand.
GGGTGAAATCATTTTAAAATTTATTTCCCCTATATAAGTGGTTAGAAATGTTGTGCTTCTGAACATGGTAGTTGGATTTTGTTGAAGAGGATTTGTATGGTTTATAAAAAGTGGGAAACGAAAATTAGAATTCTGGGTGTCTAGGTACAAATTATAATAAAATTATGCTTGGAATATCCATCTGTCATACCAAGAATATAATAAAAAACTAATTAAACTATGGATGATGATGTGGAGTTGTTTATCATTAGCATGAAAATGGGTCTTCATGCCCATGGTTCAGTCACTACGAGAATGAGTATTTTAGGTCACCACTAACCCTATATACTTAAGGATTTTTATGGTGTTATATTTTTATATTTATACATGTTTTTCATGGTTTCCTTTCATTATTTTCAAAGCATAAATCATTTTATAGATTAATTTTTCATTGTCTTAAGAATTCTATTTTTTCTCATAATGTCTTTACATGGAACCTTTGGGGTTATCATAATGGGCATGTGATATCACACCCTACATATACCCAATGGGTGTATGTATAATTTGTTTGATCGGAATCTAGTAAAGGAAATGCTTCATATAGAGGTGGTAGATTATTTTTCTAATTGATTATTTTTGGGACAAGTTTTGGTGATGACATAGTGGGTGGCTGGTCTTTATTTTATGGGGACTTTTATTCACCTTTTGTTGGTATATTTTTCTTTTTTGATTATGTTATTACATTATGGATGTAAACTTAAACTTTTTTATAATTCCTTCTTCTATTTATTTTTTGATGGATTATTTTTTTGTTCTTATATTTCATTTTGATTATTATATAGGAAAACATAATTCCCAAAGCCGTTTTTTGATGATCGGGAACAAGTTTCAATTCTGTGGGGATTGAGAATTCCCTTCTGTCCAGACAATGGGTTGGGTTGGGGTTGATTTAGATGGGAGTTTAGGCTAGTTAATGACACTCAACATCCTTCTATCTAATCATGGTGAGCTGCACAACCTCATGACGAAGAAATTATCCCTAGACAAAGTCACGCACAAAGATTGACCGGAACCATTTACATACACAAATATGTAACCCCAAGAGTTCTTAACACCAGAATCCATCTTATATCTTAACCTAGAATATGATACAACTATGTCACGACCCATCCCACCCACAGTATCCCTAATGGGGAAAAAATGATGTAAGATAGATTATTACACCTAATTAATAACATTAGAAGTAAATGGGTTAAAGAATAGTACAAAGGGTATAAAAATATCACGTATTGATTGAATTACCCTATACTGGTAATTTAGTAAAAAGAGACAGGTTATTAACCACTAAAAATATCCATGACATGAATAAATGTAAAAACAAAAATAATCTCACAATGTTTGTATAATGTAAAAAAAATTCAATGAGTCTCCAAATAAATACAAAAAAACTTACTATAAAAACTCATCATTTAATACAGTGTCTGGGATTCTAATGTTTATTGAAATCTGAAAATTAGTCATTGAAATATGAATAATAGTTTTTATATAAATGGGTTGATCATAAAAGGTTATATTAATAGGATCATACCCAAATTATCTATTGAAACTTTGAGTAGATCATACTAATATAGTGGTTGAAAAAAATTGTAACCAACACACACACATAAGTAGGTCAACTAACCAATCACATACTAACCTTGACATTCTCTCCAAATAACACATCCCCATATAATAATATAATATGAGGCATACTTGTAACAACCCAATGTTAAATCAATGAAAACTACATTATGATTATTTCCTATTTTATATTCACATAAAATCACAACACAATGCCCCACAAAGGATAAATGATCTACTAAAATAATATGTGACTTTAAAACATAAATTTTCCACTTCTATGATTTGAATTTCAAAAATCTGACATTCATGGTTGTGATCAGTAATATGTTTGGAGTCTGATAGGACAACCTTAATTTTTAGTGAATATTAACTTATCTTTATGAATAGTATTTTTACCCTTATGAACAATAATATGACCCTTTATGAATAGTAAATATTCCCAGTGAATAGTAACCATACCAATGAAATTATAAATAAAATTTATCCATCTTATAACTGATAATATGACAGTGTTGGTATTTTTGGTATGTCAGAAATATTTTATTTAAATTTTATTATTACTTTAATAATTTAAATGAAATTTTATTTTCATAAAACTTATTCATAAATTAAAATTTTTGTGTATTAGTATTATAATATAATTTTATGAGACCTTAATTAAAATTTCAGTGTTTGAAAAAGCAGTTTTAATTTTAAAATTTGAATTTTTCAAGAAAATTAAGATTTTAATTAAAATTTCTATTTCACATATTTAAAAAATTATTTTCATAATATGGGGTTCATTTTTCAATTTTACACATCAAAAACTGTTATGGCTCAATTTTTGGGATTTTTTTGAAATACGTGAATTTTCCATGAATAGTGAAATTCGATAATTAAAGAAATATGCAAAATAAATAAATATTCACATCATTATTGAGTCACTGATGATGTAAATTTCCATTTTTTTCTAATTCAAATTCACTTATTAATTTATTAGTCACAATAATCTGAACTATTTCTTTTCTTGAGAAAAAAAAACGAATGAACTAAATAGTGAGAAAACACCCCTCTCCTACATTATAAAATACACCCCTCACCACCTCTTCTCCTAACACCTCTCAAGACTTGTTAATTTTCCAAATTATGATAAAATGTATCCCTAACCCTCTGTCCCACAGACATGAGATTTTTTTCTTAATAAAATAATAAAGAACCAATCCCTTAAGGAGGCTCCCAAGAGGAAGGAATTAAGAGGTAAAACCCTCTTCGATTATCTTTCTGTTTCATTTCAAGTTCCTTTGTATTCTTTTCTATCATAACTTATACTCATAAAACTCGAGTGACAACTCTAATAACATAAATTTAAAATAATTATGTTATTTTAATATAATAATTCATCACCATCTCTCATTCCACCTTCTTTTATACTAGAAATGGAAACACCATCTGATATGTGTAAATTTATCACATTCAAGGATGCTAGGTTTTCAATTTCTATTAATATCTTCAATTCATGTAATGAATCCATTTTTATGTTTGAAAAATAATATTATTTATGTAATATATCCTATTTAGTGTTCTCAATTTTTTTTTATAAATTGTTTTTATTTATAAATGAAAATGAGTTTGTTGTGATAAAAACCCACCAATTAAACCAAACAGTTATCATTACAGTTTAATATAATGATTCATCCTCACTCCAAATAACCAAATGAATTTTATAACCATGTAATATTTTTTTTTTCAATAACATATAACTTCAGTTCTGTACAACCATACTCATCTTACATGATTATCCATACATGTATATAAGTAAACATATCATGGAAACCAAGGAAACAAACCTTCCTAAACATTGAAATTTAGCCTCTGAACACCTTAAAAGGTCTTTAATTAATTTTTTATTATTATAATAAATCAATAACATGTAGAATAGTTTCTATAATTATTAATAATTGAATCTAATTTGATTATCCAGGATATTAATATCAACAGAAGAACACCTTTAGACGTAGCATAAGGGATTCTACCTGAACCTACACTATTCATTCGGGTTTGTCTATATTTATTTTTACCCTAATGAAGTTATATTTTATGTTTATTTAAATATTATAAATTCTATTTATATGTTCCAAACTCAGGTATCAAGATCTATTCATCATTATCTTTCCGGGATATACATATTATTAAGTGGTTCTGTTCTCAATTATTCTCGATATGAAATCTTGTTCTAAGAGAACTTCCCGAATTTTTCCTATTTCAAGTGAACTCTATAATCTATTTTAAGACAACATTGTTTCTAAAAAATTATTAATTGTATTATTAAAAACTTTTTTCACCATAGGAGATTTTTGGCACCCCCTCTAGTTATAACAATCACAAATCATGTCAAATCATGTCCAATCATTAAAATCATGTTTATTTATGTTTAAATATGCTTAATTATTATTATCTATGATCAAATATGTATTTTTATTATATTAATGTTATAAAATTGTTAAAACAGAAAATTAGGAAAGTATGAGTCACTAACACCAACAACACAAATTGACTCACTGATACAGATAGAGTAAATGTCTCACTGATAGTTGAACTGAGACAACGACAGAAGGAATGTCTCACAGACATAAGGAATGTATCACCGAAAAAAGGAATGTCTCAATGATAGATGGAATGTATAAATGATAGTATGAACTTACTCACTCATAGAAGTCTCACTAACAATACAAATGAGATACCCACAGGAGTGAATCATCGATAGAACAACATGAGTCATTGATGCATTGAGTCACCGACGCATGGAGATACCGAAAGAATGACTAGACGATAGAATGAATCACCAATAACAACATAAGGACTCAAAAATAGAAGGATTCACTAAAAAAATTACTCCCTGATGAGGAGTCACAGATAGACTGTTTAAATATTCATTTATTTAAAGTTATCTCTATTGGTAATATTTGAGTGTTTGAATGCTATTGATTAAATTAATTGTTTTTATAGACAATATTAATGACTATATTAGTTGATAGTATAAGGTATTAGGTACCTTTACATGTTCCTTGTCGAATAACATAAGACACTGGAAAAAAATGAAAGCTTGGCGCATGAGCTATATAGAAGAAAAAAATAGAAAAGAACATAGGAGCAGAGATACTAGACCAAGTTGTAGAACACACAAAGAACTCTCAGACCTGATAGCTGTAAAATAAAGGTGGATGGTTGTGCACTAAAGCTTCAATGATCCCTATAGCAAACCAACACTAAGGAGGATAATATCATCATCCTAGAAATCCAATAAAGAAAGCTTTATAACACTCTGCTTTCATTGTCTGTTTTTGGAAGAGGAAGTAGGCTTTACATTTTCTACATCCAAAGAGTCAAGAGCTGCATTTCACAACACACAAGGCATTCTAAACTCTATATTTTTATTTTCTACTATGTTTTGTTCTATTTTAGTACATTTAGAGTAGTGCGTGAAACTGTCTATTATACAATCGTTGTCAACTACACTGAACGGAAGGATACAATATATCCTCACAAAAGAATATTTTTATACTTGTTATATCCCACTTATAACTATGGTAAAGGTCTTGTAGCCTGTAAAGTTATTATACTATTTTCTAAACCACAATCCATGGTGTGGGTCAGAGATTATATATATATTTCTCAGTGGTGGGTGATCACCAAGTGGAGAGGATTAAGTCTCATCTTGAGACTAAACGTCCCTTTTTAATCTGATATGTTTTCAAATTTAATTTACTATGTTTTAACTCATATTTCAGAAAACATTGTTTCACATTGATAGTTAGTCTTGGATGGTATTTATAATTGTTTTGGTTTAGTTAATTTTTTTTCAAAAGTTATATCAATATCCCATATTTTTATAACTGATAAATAATCAATCTTCTATGAAATTAATTGTATAATCAGACTATTATAAACTCTAAATTTTTATTAACTCGACTGTCTTATTTTTAAAATGGGGGATTATTTCAAAAAATGTTTTTCCCAAAATATTTTATAGGAACTCAATTCACCGCCATATTGATTGTCCTGCTCCGACCAACATTTGGTATCAGAGGTTTCATTTAAACTAATATTTTCAAATCTTTTAAACTTTGATTTTAGTTGTGTTTGAAATATATCTAAATTTTGGTTTGTTCTAATTTTTTTTCTCTTTAATAAAAATATTCTTCATTTTTTATTATGGATAACAAATAAGATGGTGCTACTACCAACATACCTCCCTCTTTGAATGTAACAAATTATTCTTAGTGGAAAATTGAGATGAAAATGAGTTTTGAATTTATGGATTTTGAAATTTGGTCTTCCATTATTGATGAATATAAGATTCCTTATACTGCCTAAAATGCTTGGGATTACCCAACCAAGAATTCATATAATAATAACTATAAATCTATGAATTCATTATATTTTTATTTAGGAGATGTAAAAATTCAATAGGATATATGCATGTAAAAAAACCTTCAGAATTTGGGATACAATTGATGTTTCCCATGAAGTAACCACTATTGTTAAATAAATAAGACTTAATAGCTATACTATTAAATTTTATCTCTTTAATATGAATCTGAAGAAACCCATTTCTTATATGTATCTCAGTTTTAATGAGATATTCAATAAAATGAGCTCTCTTGGGTTTCCATCGGATGGAAAAGAACAAATCATGCAGCTACATAGATGTCTACCCAAAGGATGGAGGGGAACCTCAGTGTCAATTAGAGAATCATGTGATATTAGTAAGTTTCTAGTTAAGGAACTAATAGTAAAGCTGATGATGTATGAGGAAGAATTACAATTCAAAAATGATGAGTAGTTTTCACCAAAGTTAAATTAAATGGATTTAAAAACCACCACTTGCAAACATATAGAAAAGGAAAGTAGTCAAACTCATTATGATAGTATAAGTAATAAAGATTCACCATCAGATATTGAAGGGGAAATGGATTTGTGATCCAGAAGTTTTATGATGTTTTATAAAAGTAATAAAATATTCCGGAATCCCAACTACAAAGATAAATTTTATAATAAGAGGTACTAGAGAAAGGGATGGAAAAGGAATGATGACTCAAATGAAATAGTTTGTTAATAATGTAAGAGAAGAGGATATGTAAAGGGTTATTGTCCTTAGATAAGATATAAGATGAAATATGAGGACCAAGATAGAGGATACATAATGAAATGAAGGATACATATAGTGCTTTTGTGGATAACTCTAGTGATTTAGAATAATCACATGATGGGAAAGGTAAAAAGAAAAACACATGTTTATTGAAAAACACATATGAGGTAACCCTTGAGTCTCCTGTAAATAATAATAATTATTCTATAGATGAAATGGATTCTGATGATATGAATAAGGATTAAATATTTTCATATTTTAAAATTCCTGAAGATACATGGAATGAATTTAACAATAAATATAAACTTTTGATGAAACAACATGCACTCACCTCTTCTATAAAATATGAACATAATATAGAGAATGAAAATAATTCTCAATTGCTTAAAGTATATAATGAGATTAAATTGCCCAATGAGAAATTGAAAAAGGATTTAGAAAAGTTTAATTTTGGAAAAGATATCTTGGTTCAAATTATTTTAAACAAGTTTGACCTAAATACACTAGTTTTATTTTCTATAATCCTAGTAAAATAATTTTTTTCATAACCAATTTTGGTATCTAAATATAGAAAATTCAGTTTTATTCTTAGTTTTGGATTTTTTTTAAAAGTTATAGCCATGAAACATAATCTTCTGTTTCACATTTCTCTAGTCCAAATAATGTTTTTTCCAACACATTAAGAACATTGTATAATATACCTATGAAAAAATATTTGTGCCCAAAGATCTTATTATTAATGTTACTAGACCCAAAAAAGTATAGGTACCAAAATATTTTCTCGGCTAATATTTTTTTGTAGGAAAGTTTTTTGGATAACTCATATAGAAGTTTATGGTACTTGGACAATGGATGTTCAATACACATGATAGGATATTTTTCATACTTAAAGAATATGATAAGGATTTATGGTGGTCATGTAACCTTTAGTGACAACGCTAAAGGAAAAGCAATTGGACTTGGCCCAATTGGTTACTCATATACATTTTTAATTTCTAGAGTACATTTTTTTGATGGATTAAAGTACAATAATCTTTGTATCTCTTATTTGTGTGATGATGATTTTAATGTTATATTTGAAAATTATGCCTGAAATATCTTTAAATATAAAAATGATATAGTATTTACTACGTTTATAAATGAAAATGTGAATGCTTTAAAAATAGATTCCATGGTGTATGAAAATGTTTCCCACTTTAGTCAATTTCACAAATATTCCTGGCTTTGGCATATGAGATTAGGGCATTGTAATATTCACACCCTTAGAAAATTTACCAGGAATGGAAAAGTTAAGGATCTACCCAAACATGAGTTTCCAAATTACAAAGTCTATTATCCTTATCAAAAGGATAAAAACATAAAAAAAATTAAACAAAAGAAAGAAGTTTCAAATTCTGAACTTCTTAAGTTGGTTCACAAATACTTGTTTGGTACATCTAGGGTTTCTAGTATTAATGGGAAGAACTATGTCCATGTTCTGGAAGATGATTATTCTTGATATGCATGGACTTTCTCTCTTTCTCACAAAAGTGAATCTTGTTCTCATTTCACCAAGAATGCTAAAAGAGTAGAAACCCTATGTGGTCTTAGAATTACATCCTTATCAAGTGACCATGGAGGAGAGTTTTAAAACCAAGAGTCTGAATCCTTTTTTATAAAATGGCTATAGACAAAAAATATCTTCTCCTTGGAAACCCCAATAGAATGGTGTTTTAGAAAGCAGAAATAGAACATTACAATCGATATCCTAGACTATGATTATTGAATATATCTTACCTACCTACTTCTGGGAAGAAGCTGTTAATACATCTTTCTATACTATTAACATAGTCTTAATCAGACCAATTCTTAAGATAACCCCTTATGATCTATGGAACAACATAAAATCCATGGTTAATTATTTCAAATTTTTTTGATTCAAATTTTATAATCTTAATAAAAACGAAAATGTTGATAAATTTTCTTCCAAAAGTGATGAAGAAATATTTCTATGTTATTAAATCTCTTGTAAATCCTATATATTATTTAATAAAAGAACCAAATATGTGGAAGAATATGCACATGTAAAATTTGATGAAACAAACCCACAAGAACCCATGAATTATGTAGAAAATATTGAGGATGATCTATCCAATTTTCAAATAAATGTGAAATCATATGAACCTACCATTAAGCAATTTGTTAAATCATATGCTTCTGAAAAATCTCTATAATTTTTTCATGATAAACCTGAACCTGTTGGAGAAGCTGAAATTACTAGACCTTATTTTTCTAAATCTGTAATAACTCTGAAGAACCATCCTCTAGTTTCTTTAGTTGGAGACCTAGATAAAGGGACATAGACTAGAGATTCTCAAAGAAAACAAGTTGAACATCAATCATTTTTTCACTACATGAACCTACAATCATTAATGATGAAATCAATAAAGAATTTAGGGTAATTGATATGCAGGAATAATTTAATTGGTTTGAAATAAATAATGTCTGGTAACATGTTGATAGACCTAAATTCACCATGACCATATTCACTAAATGAGTGTTTAAAAATAAAGTAGATAAAATTGATAATATTGTAAGAAATAAAGTTATATTGGTTTCACAAGGATATAATCGAGAATAAGGGATTGACTATAGAGAATCGTTTTCACCGGTTGCTACACTGGATGCCAATAAAATCTTACTTGCATATGCGGTTCATCTCAATTTCAAACTACATCAACTGGATGTTAGGAGTGCATCCCAAAATGGATATGTAGTTGAGGGTGTTTTTTTGAACAACCCTTATTTTTAAAAACCCTCATTTTCAAATCATGTTTTCAAATTAACAAATGATTTATATGGGTTAAAACAAGATCCCAGAGTTTGGTATTATAGAATAATTAGTTTTATTATTTTAAATGATTTTACAAAGGGTATTGCTGATCCTACACTATTTATACAAAGAATTTATGAAGATATTTTAGTTGTTCAAATCTATGTTGATGATATTATTTTTGGATATTTTTGGAATTAAATATGTATTTATTTTTCGAAAATGATGCAAAAGGAATTTGAAATGTGTATATTGGGGGAACTAAAATTCTTTCGTGGATTTCAAATCTTTAAAAATTAAGAAGGTATTATTCTAAATAAAAGTAAATATACTAATGATATTTTAAAATGTTTTGGATTTTATGGTACGAAAAGTAGTGATCCTTCAATTAGTATCACCTATAAGTTGGATCTTGTTGAAAATGGTTAATCTGTTGATCAAATCACATACTTTGGAAGGATTGGTAGACTACTATACTTAATAGCTATCCATCCTGATATTTTGTTTAGCATGTGTATGTGTGCTCCTTTTCAAGATAATCCGAAAGAGTATTATATTATTGTTGTTAAAATAATTTTAAAATACCTCAAATATACTTTCAATATAGGATTGTTATATTTTAGAGGACAACCATTTAATTTATTGAGTTATTCTGATGCTGATTTTGGTGGTTTTAAGTTAGATTAAAAGAGAACCTCTGGAATATGTCACGTTTTGGGCAAGTCTATAGGTTCATAGTGTAGTATGAAGCAAAATTATGTTTCATTATCTACTGCTAAAGCTGAATACATAGCTTCTAGTAGTTGTTTTTCTCAGATTTTTTGGATGAAATACACTTTACTAGACTATGGATAAAAATTGAGACATGTACTTATAAATATCTACAATACATGTGCTATTAACATCTCTAAGAATCCAGTTTCTCATTCTAGAAGAAAGCATACTGATGACATCACATTTTGAGAGATCATTATCAAAAAGCCGATATAACTCTGGAATTTATTAGTTTAGAACCACATCTTTCGGATATATTCACTAAGCCATTCAACTTTGAGAGAATAAATTACATCAAACACGAATTAGGAATGATTAATTTATATAGGATCTTATGTTGATATCACTTTTTGAAAAATTTGTTTGGTTTTCATTTCGATAACGGACACATAATGATGAAAATTTCAAATAGACAATTTCATTTCGAAACCAACACATTTTTCATGCCGATACTGATAGTGTCTTGCTAATACTCCCATGCCCACACCAATATTGTCATACGGATTCTATCATGCCGACAATGACAATGTCATGAAGATACTGTCATGCTGACACCAATATCGTCATGTTGATACTTTCATGAAAATAGAGACAGAACCCACTATTTTAATTGTTTTATGTTTTAATCAAACTGACATTGTTCTAATATTTTGTTGAACCCATTTTAAGAATTTTTGATATTTAATTCCTAAAAGATATAAATTCTAATTGATCCACTACACTACTCACCCTAACCTTTAACTATTACACAGTCATACTGTTTCTATTTACCTTTGACCTTTCACCTTCCATCCTTTATATTGATCAATTAGAATGGAGAGAATGAAGCACACACTCGAAGGAGGATCTGGAGATGAGCCAAAACCCGCAAAAATATTGAAATGGGAGTCACACTGATCTCAACCTATCAATCCAAATCATGTGAATCATGTAGTAACACAAAAGAAGAAGAAGATGAATGTTTTTGTAGTTATGGAATGGAGGAAGTTGAATATGATAAAATTTTTGATAGATGTGGCAGTGAAGGAGATGAATATGAACATGAAAATGAGGTAGTGGATGAAATATGTGTGAGTGATAGTGATTCGTAACATCATGGTGATGATTAAGATGCTATAGTAGAGCTGGCTAGAACTGTGAATTAGGAACCCATTATAGACCCTCCTAGTTCTTCACTAGATGATACTGCAGGAGAGGCAGTGGTTGAAGTTCAAGGAGATGTGCACACTCAAATAATACCAGTTCCGTAGTTGGTTTATACTAGAAGAAGATATCAAGATGATAGAGATTAAAATGAATGATAAGATCAAGTTGAGGGTGAGATTCAATATAGAGGTGGTCAAGTTGAGTGGAAGCCTCAAACTAGAAGAGTGATAGTTAACAAACTCACTCTTTTAGAAGTATCTATGTTTTCTAAATGGAAAAGGCATCCTGTATATGTTAGCCTTAGCTTTGAATATTCTAATTCTTATGCTGAAGCAGGTAGAGTAGTCTCAACGAGACCAGCAGTGGAGGTGCCTGCATTGTCTAAGACATTTTCTATAGGTGCACCTTCTTCTGCTCCTGCACCTTCAGTAGTTCAAATTCTAGGTGAACATATCACTAGAGTTAATTTTCATAATTTAAAGGACTATCTTTTCTCCACAATTAGGATTTTTCCCATGCCTATTAGCATGTTTATATTGAGTGAAATTGATGCGAATATTCTCTTTGGAACTGTTATTGATCAAGTGGAACCCAAACTAAATGCACTCATTGATGCTATTGTGGGAGGTAATCAGAAGATATGAAATGAGCTTACAAGATTTGTGTCTATTGTCAAAAATTTGACCTCTGAGTATTGGAGAACCATGTATGGAATCATGACAGGACGTGAGGATATTATTTACCACATTTATGTTCTTAATTTTACCTAGTTGAGATAGTATTTTAGAAAAATTGTAAAAGGGGCTTCTAGCTCAGTAGCTCATGTATCTCACTCAACATATGTTGAGGTAGTGAGGACTATGATTAGAGAAGAGGTGAAAGCTCTGAGGGGTAGAACCAATCAAGTGATAGTTTCAACCTTATGAAAAATTGTGACCATGTTCCTAATATGGTTAGGCTCTACTCCAAGACTGTTGAGTTAATAAATTCTATGATCACAAAGAAAGTGGACTATTACTTAAAGAGGATTTATACCAAAAACTAGTTGACAAGTCACATTAAATATTTAGTGTTTAATCTCATGTTTCCATTAGAAACTCATGCATTTAAGGGAAAATTTATTCAAATAAAGAACTTCACACACACTCTAGAAATGTTTTTGGAGAAAAAGGTTTATTTTGAAATGGAAATGCAATACGGTGGGGAGATAATCACATATTTCATCAATCTTTCGAAGCCCTCTCTCCATGTTCAGAGTAAATTTGTAGGGGTTCCAGCTGCTGCACCTCTCAAACTGGTGCCTCTCCTACTACATCAATGGATCCTCCTCTATAGTCTATGTCAGTTTATCAGGATTTGAGCCAGATCAGTCCTATCATAATTGAGTAGATAGAACCTCATTCTTCCAGAAAAACCTACCCTTTCCCCTCATATTCCTGAAGTCATTATACTTCCTCCTTTGAGAATTCATTCAGGTCCTATAGTCTCTCAGCCTCCATCCACCAGACCTATTATAGATCCTTTTGAAAAATTAAAGGAAACAATGGATCCGTATATGGTGTGTGGATAAAATTTTGATAGGGTTGATTGTTTTTTTATTTTTTGTACTTCGCTGATATTTTTTTCCTCTACTATACTATGTACTTTGGTTATCTATGAAATTCAATGACCATGCATTTCATCCCTTTGATACCTATTTTAATTCTTTTTTTAACCAGAATATTTTTTGGTCTTTTTGATAATATAAAAAGGAGGAGAACATCACAAATGACATCATATTTTTTAAATGTCATTAAGATAATGGTGACAAAAGATAAAGTTGGAGAACAAAAAGCATTATTTATTTTTACCTCAGAACCTTATCTATATTTTTAGATTTTTTTTATAAAATCAGTAATGGGAGATAGTAAGTGGATGGATTATATTAATCATAAACTAATTGTACTTTATAATTCTATAATTTGTGATTATAAAAAAGGTGAGTTTGTTGGACCATCGGAGATTGTTGGACCCCCCTCTAGTTTTAGTAATCCTGAATCATCTCAAATCATGTCCAATCATTTCAATCATGTTTATTTAAGATTAAATATTGTTAATTATGATTATATATGATCAAATATATATTTAAAAAATTATAAGTATATTCTTTCTATAAGATAGTTAAAATAAAAAAATTTGATATGTGTGAGTCACTAACACTGACAACACAAATTGAATTACTAGTATCAACAGAGTAAATGTATCACCGATAGTTCAAATGAGACACCGATAGAAGAAATGTCTCACCAACAGATGGAATATTTTACCAACAGAAGAAATGTCTCATGAAAATACAAAATAACTCAGTTTTAGACAACTTATCAATAGTACAAATGTGACACTGACAGAAAGAGTGTCCCATCGATAGTACAAATGTGACACTGACAGAAAGAGTGACCCATTGATAGAACAACTTTAGTCATCAATGCATTGAGTCGCCAATGCATGGAAATACCGACAGAATAAATCACTGGTAGAATGAGTCATTTATACCAACATAAGTACTCACCGATAGAAGGAGTCGCTCATATAGGAGTCTTTGACATACTATTTAAATTTTATTTTATTTTAAATTATCTCTAACATTCATATTTGAGTGTTGAAATGCTACTGATTAAATTAATGATTTATACTAAAAATATTAACGACTATGTCAGTGGAATGTATAAGGTATTTGGTACCTACACATGATACATTTTGTACAACACATGACACCCTAAATAAAATAAAATCTTGGCACAGAAGATGTATAGAATAAAAGAAAAATATAAAACAACAAACGAGCAGAGATACTAGAGAAAGATGAATAATACACGAAGAACTCTTATTCTTGATAGTTGTGCACTATAGGAGGATTGTTGTGCATCAAAGCTTCAATCATCCTTCAAGCAAACAAACTCTAAGGAGGATAGTCCAATCTTCATGGAAAACTAGGACACAAAGCTTCATAAAACTCTATTTTTAGTGTTTGTTTTCAGAATAGGACTCAGGATTCACATATTCTACATACAAAGAGTCTAGAGATACATTACACAGTACATATATCCTTATACACTCAATCTATTTATTTCATGCTCTTTTGTGTTCTATTTTACATATTTTCATGTAGCGTGTGCATATGTCTGTTGAACACACACTGTCTCTTGTACCGAACTGAAGGATATAATCATTGGTCCACACCCTAGATCATGGTTTAAAAAATATTATACAAAATATCCAGGTCACAATACCTCTACCAATGTTCCTCATAGGATATTACATGTATAATTTTTTTTTGTGTGGGGTGGACACATGGTTCGTGTTGTTTGAATTCCTAATTTCTGATGTGGTTTTTCTTTTGGAGGAGTCGCTGTTTGGTTGTGAGGTTACCGGTTATCTTAAACCGGCTTCTGAAAATCAAAAAAACATTTCCAATAGTATATAATATTTCTTGGTGGGAGTTGATATCCAATTGGAGATAACTATTTCTTGACTAGATACTGAACCTCTTGGTTTAATCCGTTGTGTGTTGAAATTTAGTTTACTCTATTTTAACTCAGATTTTTGAAAACAATTTATCACTATGATAATTTGTATTGGATATTATTTACAACTATTTTTATTTAGTAAATTAGTTTCAAAATTTATATTAATATCCAATATAGTTATAATTATGAAATATTCAATCTTCTAAGAAATTAATTGAATAGTCATACTATTATAAATTCACTAGTTTGATTAACTGGGTTGTCTGGTTTGTAAATTGGTGTATTATTTCAAATAAAGATTTTAACAAGAATTTTTATAGATTCTCAGTTCACACCACTTTGAGTTTCATAATCCAACCTATAAAATTATAGGTTTACTTCAAGTTTTATACAAAATCTTATTCCCTTTTCTAATTTAAATGCACCTTATTATTTTCTATGAAACCAAACTAAAATATTTTGATGCTAAAATTCTTGAAATAATATTTTTACATGTTATCATTTTTCATTGACATAAATAACCATGATATATACCTATTTTACCTTATGAATGTCCATGTATTTTTTGATTACTTTCTTTCATGGACACTTGTATGATACACCAATTTATTTTTCTTTATGACATGATTATGATACCCATTTATTTCCATGGGTACTCATATGTTTATGTATGATTGATTATGTATGATTCTTTATGTGGAAAAAATATTCATGAACATGTTATGATGGGTTCTAATAGATGGAACTCTCATTAATTGGGTAATGTTAAGTCTCATGAGATGTTATTTGATATGGTCTTGGTGGTTTTCCTTGACTCGTGCACCACGTGAAACTGTTGTGATGGTTAGCCTGGACTCATGCTACTCTGTGAAAAATGACCCGACTCATTCTAAAGTCATGTTTTTGGTTTATTCCACATTACTATGATTCCATGACTGTATGATCCCTTTTTCTAAATGTTGGTACTCTTTAGGATTAATTATCTATCATTCATCTTTATATCAATATGTTATGACTTATAAATCATGTTCAAAGATTTTTTATAGGTTTATTACATTAATAGGCTTCTAGCTGATCCCTTTGTTTATGCAATCCCCAGGTTATCGTATGTATATGTATGATCACAATTGAAGTAAGGATCTCTATATAGTGATTGCATAAATCTTTCTTTTATGATGATTAAATATGTACCTAGTCTTCCAAGACATTGGACTTTATGATCATTGGCTTGTAATTTGTTATTTAATCATACTTAAAATCATGAAAGGATATGTGTAAAAGGGTAGGGTATCTATAGTCGGTATCATAGTATGGTTTAGTTATTTTTTTGTTATTTGGAATAGATCACTTTAGTAAGAACATTATGGATAAGACTTAGTATAAGAAAACATCCCAATATTTTTTTTGTATAAAGTGGATTATCAAGAAAATACATCCCTGTCTAGATAATACAAGTGGATGTGGTTTTGGCATAGATGTTCCTAGGAGTAACAAGTCTGACAAAGTGTTCTTAGCCAGACATGGGGTAACTATGCACATGATAATGAGACCTAATGTGCACCTAGTTTGACACTCTTGGGGGATATACTTTAGTAAATTCATAATATCTTTTTGAACCATTATAAAGGGTATAAAAAAGTTTCCAAAATAATATAAGGTATGAAACAAATCAAGGATTACCATGATTCTAACCTATGGAATAATAAGTTAGGATATTCATTTCCTTTAAAATTTTATCCTTTTATGTTTAGAGTTTCCTTTTAGTCTTATTAGCTACGTAATAAAGCCCCCTAATTGCACATTATTTTCTTTGTTAATAGAGGGAAGTAGAAGGACACATTCTAATAATCAACATGATAGGGAATGTGAAGATTAACCAAATTACATTCCAACTATTATGGGAATAGGTGATCAAAACTTCATTACAGTACTTTCCTATATAGATCAAGATATGATTAATAACTTGAATCATGTGGAACAACCACCTCCTCTATGGAAAGAGATAGTTGTTGTCGAATCCTTCATGTGGAAATGGACTCCCATGTTTAGTGGATCATATGATCCCCTACTCATAGAATAATATATTAACTCCATTGAAAAGTTATTTTATATCCTCATATGCTCAGAATAATAGAAAGTCATGCAGGAGGTTTATAATTTTGATGTGGAAGATGATTAGTGGTGGATACAGATCAAGAATATGAAGTCCCTTGAGGAAATTGATTCCCTGGATTAAGAGGAATTCAAGAAGTTTTTTTTCAATAAATATTTTCCATGAACCCTTCGTATCAAGATAGAAAGAGAGATCACAAAACATAAGCAGAAGGAAGATGAGTTTATTAGGGTGTATGAATCAAAATTCAAAAGGCTTGTAAAATATGATTACATATTTTCGATGAACACTGAAAGAAAGGTCAATCACTTATTTAGTGGACTAATGATGAGTATATTAAAATAATTGGAAATTCAATACTTTGAATGTTATGATGATATTTCCTGTTGGCCCTAAAAGATGGAATGGAGATTGAAGACTCTTAATGTTCCCATGGGACCAATGAAAAAAAGTGGAAAATGTAGTCCAATATGGGTGGATCATCAAATAAATCCCATGGTGGAATGAAAAAATAACATACCATGTGTTAAAACATTGAGAAGAACCATCTTGGGAACTATCTAAAGGGAACCCAGAATTTCATCAAATGTGGAAGATTGGGAAATCTGTCTAAGAACTTCTAGAGGGATATGAAAAATTACACTAAACTAGAAGAAGAAATGAATGTTCATATCAACACTCATCCTTTAGTGTAGTTTTACAACTAGAAGAAACTTGGGAATTATGAGAAACGTTTACCTAATCCAGGGGTTTTCATAGGCAATCAACAACAACCTCTAGGGAAACTAGGATGGCTTTATGCCATCACTGTTTCTGAGGTGGAGTCGAATAGTGATATAGTGATAGGTTTTCTATTTATTAATTTATGAACACCAAACACACTATTTTATTCTATTTTATGATTTACTTTATATCTTTAAAGTTTATTAGAACTATTCAAAGGCAACAAAAAAAATTGGAGGTTGAATTATCTGTGAACGTAGTGGATGGGGAAATTAGTGCATCCATGGTTTATAACTCCACCTTGGTAAATTTATGTGCACTAAACCTCCTAGAAATTTTTTTCATACTTCATCTAGTGGAGTTTGATGCTATTTTGGGTATGGATTGGATATATTTATACAAATAAAATATTAATGGTCAGGATCATGAGATCAATCTTCACATCTTAGAGTATCCTCCAATCCTATACAAGTGTAAGGAAGAAGATGAATCTATTTTAAACTTAATTGTCTCATGTGTGGATAATGTTTTTTTTTATCCCACATATACTTCCCAAGTGAAATCAAAAAATTATATGACACTTCTCGAAGATATTCCCATCATGAAGGATTACACTATTGTATTCAGCAAATAATTAACTGGTCTCCCTCTTTTTCAAGAGATTGAGTTCTCAACTAAACTTGTTCCTAGATCCCTAACTATATCAAAGAAAACTTATAGAATGACCACTGCAGAGCTGGAAGAGATGAAGACGTAGATACAAGAGAATTTTTAGAAGGGTTTGATACGCCCATGTTCGTCACCATGGGGTGCACCAGTCATCTTTGATAAGAAGAAGGATTGATCATTGCACCCTTTCATCAATTACTGTGATCTCAATAAAATCACAATAAATAATGAGTATCCCTTTCCTTGGATAGATGACTTGTTCGATCAACTATACAAGGATAGTTATTTCATTAAGGTGAACCATCAGTTAGGATATCAAAAATTAATGGTGAGTAAGAAAGATATTCCCAAGAATTCCTTTCGAACGGGGTATGGACACTATGACTTCCTAGTGATTCCTTTCAGACTCACTAATGCTCTAGAAATATTCAATGATATAATGAATAAGGTATTTAGAGATTATCTCGAAAAAATTATGGTAACCATTATAGATGATATTTTTATATAATCCAAGTAAAAAGAGGAACATTAGGATCATTTGAATACTATGAAGATGACTTTGTGAAGGGAGAAACATTATGAAAAGAATAATAAATGTGAGTTCTGAATAAAAGAAGTAACATTCTTTGGGCATGTTATCACTAGAAAAGAAATATCTATGGACCCTTCCAATATAAAGGTAGCCAAAGAGTGGATCATTATAATATATATGAAGGATATACATAGCTTTTTGGGTCTAGCTGAGTATTATTGATAAATTATGAAGAACATATCATGATTTTCATGCCCAATGACCAAGATAAGATGAATGGGAGTGAGGGATATTATCTCTATTGGAGAAGTGTGAGATATATATAGATCACAAGTGTCTCAAATATATATTCACAAATAATGATCTTAATATTCACCGTCAAATATGGTTACATCTCATCAAGGATTAGGATTTCTCAATCTAGTACCATCACGGTAAGGGAAATATGGTGGCAGATGCTCTAAGTAAAAGGAATCCGACAACTTTATCAATGATGAAAATTGAAAAGGCTCAAATCTTATTAAATTTTCATAGGATTTACATGAGAATCATCAATCATTTCTCAAATTATTTGTCAACCATCCCTCATGGATAAAATAAAGGATGCTCTAAGAAATGATGTGGAAATTCAGAAAAGAGTGGACGTTATGAAAAATGGAAAATCCTCAGAGTTCAAGATTGAAATGGATGGAGTCATAAGATTTGGGTTAGGATTATGTGTTCCATATTATCAACAAATAAAGAAGTAGATTTTTAATAGCACACATAGCTCAACAATCTCTATTCACTATGGGAGCATAAAGATGTATTGAGATCTCTAAGTGAATTGTTGGTTGGAAAATATGGAGAAGGAGATTGTTGAGTATACGTCATGTTATTGGTATTTCATCAAGTGAAGGATGAAAGGAAATAATATAAGGGGTTTATGAAACCACTACGCATACCAAAATGGAAGTGGGAGAACATTTCTATAGACTTTGTCACAATACTTCCAAGAAAATCCAGAGGAAACAATAATATATGGGTCATTATGGATCATCTAATAAAGATACCTCACATTATCACAATTTGAGAGAACTTCTCAATGGATCAACATTCATCGATATATATCCAAGAGGTGATAAGGATGCATGGAGTTCCACTATATATTTTATCTGATAGAGATCCGAGATTCACCTTGAAGTTCTATAAAAGAATCCAACATGCTCTATGAACTGATCTAAAATTCAATATAACATGTCATCTCAAACTAATGGCCAATCTGAGTGAACTATTTTGTCATTGTAAGATATATTGGGGGTGTGTTTTATTGATTTTAAAATAGGATGGTACTAACATATTCCACGGGTTGAAATATTCTACAACAATATTTTCCACTCCAGTATCCAAATAACTCCATATAAATCCCTTTATGGAAAAATCTGTAGAACACTGGTCTGTTGGGATGAATTCAGTGATAATAAGATTCTAGGACCTAAAATGGTTGATGAAATGGTGGATAAGGTGAAACCTATTTAATTGAACATCTAAAAAGCCCCATGTCGACAAAAGATCTATGCATAAAATCATCAATGAGACCTTGAGTTTATTGTCAGTGACATGGTATTCCTCTACATATCTCCATGGAAGAAGGTCCTGAGATTTAGGAAGAAGGGAAAGCTAGGTCCTAGTTACATCACCCCCGATGAGATTCTTGATTATGTTGGAGCTGTGTCCTATCGAATTACAATTCAAACTTACATGTATAAAGTGCATGATTTCTTCCATGTATCCCTCTTAAAAAAGTACATACAAGATCATTCACATGTACTATCTTCAGAGGTGATACAATTTGAAAATGATCATTCTTATGAGGAAAAACCAGTGACGATCTTGGATCATATAGATAAAGTTCTACATAAGAAGACTAATCACCTAGTAAAATTAATATGGTGGAACCATAAGAACGAAGATGAAACCTGGGAACTGGGGGACACGATTAGAGAAAATTTCACACACCTATTTTCATCTAGGAACGTAAAACAGAATTTCGAAAGAGAAATTTCATAAGGGGGGATGAATGTAATGAAATAAAGTTTAATCAACGGAAATTTATTACTTATAATTATGTCATATATTATAATCACATAAAATCAGCACACAGTTCCACATTATGCTTAAATGAAATACTAAAATATTATGTCTCATTTAAAGCTATTTTTTTTACTTTTGTGATTTGAATTTCAAAAAACTAACATACACTGTTGCAATCAGTATGTTGTTTGTAGTCTCATAGGAAAAACATAACTTTTTTTAAATAGTAACTAACTATTATAAATAGTAATGTAACCATTATGAATAGTAATATGACCCTTATGAATAGTAAATTGGCAAATTGAATAGTAACCATATGAATGAAAGTATAAATTAACATTTTCTATTTTATAAGTGACAATATAATTGTGTTGGTATTTTTGGTAAGTCGTAAATATTTAATTATAATTGTATGATTATTTTAATAATTTAAATGAAAATTAATTTTTATGAAATGTATTCATAAATTAATATTTTCATGTTATATGATTATAATATAAGTTTATGAGACCGTAACTAATTTTTCTGCATTTAAAAAAGTAATTTTTTTTTCTAATTTCTATTTTTCATATAAATTTTCATTTTAATTAAATTTTAAATGTATAATATTTTGAAAATTATTTTTGTAAAATACATTTCATTATTTTGATTCTACATTTCAGAAAATTTTTAGGGCGATATTTTGAGATTTTTTCTAAAATACCTGTATTTTCAGTGAATAGTGAAATTCGATAATTTAAGAAATATGATAAATAAATGATTTTTTTTCATCATGCTTGAGTAATTGGTGATGTAATTGTCCATTTTTTATAACTCTGATGCACTTATTACTATTGTTGTTCACATGAATCATCACTATTTCCTATCTTGAGAAAAATAAAAAACTAATGAATTAAACATTTAGAAAACTCCCATCTCATCCAATTTAAAACCCCCCTCACCACCTCTCCACCTCATACCTATCATACCTTTATTCTTGTAAAAATTATGCAAAAATATCTCCACAGGCCCCTCTCCCATGA
This sequence comes from Viscum album, assembly GCA_963277665.1. Taxonomy (NCBI): domain Eukaryota; kingdom Viridiplantae; phylum Streptophyta; class Magnoliopsida; order Santalales; family Viscaceae; genus Viscum; species Viscum album. Next base: position 932,931,137 of record OY728137.1, read on the forward strand.
CCAAGATCTTTTGGTCCTAAAAAAGGACCAAGAAACCAATCCCTTAAAGAGGCTCTCAATAGGAAGGAATCAAGAGGTAAAACCCTCTTCCATTTTCTTAAAATTTCTTTCCAAGTTCCCTTGAATTTTTTTATATCCTCACCTCTCTTCATATAAATTGTGTGATAACTACATTACCTTATATTTAATGGATTTTTTAATACTAATGTAACAATTCATCATCATATCACCTTTCCCCTCCTTTTATACTAGAAATGGAAATACTATCCAAGAGGTGTTAATTTATCACATTCAAGGATGACTAGTTTTTAATTTCTATTACTATATCCAATTCTGGTCATTAAACCATTATTATTGTTGAAATAGATAATTATATATCTAATATATAATACTTAATGTTCTATAATCTTTTATTAAAAAGATTTTAATTTATAAACAAAATGAGTACATTGTGATCAAAAAACCGCTAATTAACCCCAGAAATTATCATTAATGTTTCATATAATGATTCATCTTCACATAAAATAAGAAAATTAATTTTACAACTATTTAATACTCTAGATAATCTATATAAAATATAAATTTAATTTTATATAACCATCCTCATCTTACAATATTATCTGTACATGTATAGAAGTAAATCAATCTTGAAAACCAAGGAAACAAATGCTTCCAAACAATGAAATTGAACCTCTTACCCAATTAAAAAGTCCATGAAAGAAATTTAGAAGGTAATAATAAATAAATTAAATTTAGAATATATTATGTAAGGATTAATTAATTCATCTAATTTGATTATCCTGGACATTAGGATCATGTGAATAACACCTTCAGACTTAAGGTAAAGGATTCTACCCGAACCACCATTATTCCATCAAGTTGCTCAATCTTTTTTTACCCAAATGAAATTTTCTTTTATTATTATTTAAATATTATAAATTGTTTGTATATGTTACAATATCATGTATCAAGATCCATTCATAATTATCTTTCAGGTTTATACATAATTTTAAGGGGTTACCTTTTCAATTCTTCACGATAAGAGAACCTGTTTTTAGAGAACATCCCAAATTCTTACCCAATTTCAAGTGCACTATAACATATTTTCTTAAGATACAATTTTTTTTATAAAAATATTAATTTTATTTTGAAAACATTCATGGTTTATTTCTGGTTTTATATATAATATTATGCTCTTTTCTATTTTAAATTCTCTTTAGTATTTTCCTTAGAACCGCACTAATGTTTTAATGATAAAATTTCATGAATATTCTATTTCCATGTTATCACTTATATTTGAAATAACATAGCATGATATAAGATCATTTTACCATAATATTTTCCATGTATTTTTTGATTCCTTTCTTTCATGGACACTTGTATGATACACCAATTTATTGTTCTTTAGGATATGATTTGGATACCCATTTCTTTCGATGGGTACCATTATGTTCATGAATGATTTGTTATGTATTATTATTTATTAGGAAAACATATTAATGAACATTTTATTATGGGTGTGCCTAGATAGAGCTCCAATGAATTGGGTAAATTTTAGTCTCATGATAGGTTACGTGCAGCGGTCTTTGCGGTTAACCTTGACTCATGCTCAATATGAAACAGTCTTGGTGGTCAGCCAGGAATCGTGCTACTATATGTGAAATGATCCAAAAATCATACTAAAGTCTTGTTTTTGTCTCTTTCACATTACAACTATTCAATTATTATATGACCCCATGTTCGAAATGTTATTATTCTTTATGTTTAATCATGTACCATGCCCCTTTATATCAGTATGTTATTCCTTCTAACCCATGTGCTAAGATTTATTCTTATTTTTATTCCATTACTGATAATGAAGATCATCCCATTGTTCTTATTATCCCTAAGTTTTCCTATGAATATGTATGATCATAATGGATGTTAAGAGATCAATATGGATATTCAATAAAAGTTTCTTTAATAATGATTAATTTTGTACCCATTATTCCATGACACTAGATATTACAATCCTTGAATTGTAATTTGATGTTTATTTATGCTTAAAATCATGTAATTATATGTGTAAATTTTTCAGGTCACTAAAATACCCATAAAAGTCCACCCACTCATATTTACCAATAATTTTATGCTCCCACACTCCATCAATGTACATTTAGGTACTCACATTCATATTTTAGAATCCCACCTAATTTAACCTTGGAAAATATATCATAAAAAACACCCCACAGGAAATTGGTCATCACATTATGACTGAAGACACCTAAGAAACCAAATCCAATAATATAAACTAAAATATATCCTAGTTATTATGGTATCATGAACCTGAAGAAAATTATACTCATTCCAATAGGTTCTAGGTGAAAGGGAAGCATGGTTTTTTCAACACGCAACATAAATTTTTACCATGATCAATGATTATTCTTGTATCAATACAACAATGTAAGCCAGTATCCATTGAATAGAACCAAATAATTAGATAAAGAAGGAAGGGGCCTGAATCCTTTATAGAGGATGTTGCACATCATTTTAATAATTAATTTATATTTAATTTATAGTGAAATATAATACAGGTTCTTTGGTAGATTATTCGTTGATGATGTTGAACATCCAGGATGACCCTTTCATATTGTCTAGTAGCACATGTGAGGATCCATATTAGAATCCTTCTAGCAGTGATACACATGTTCTCCAATGGAATTCGATTGATGCCACTCGATCTTTGAGTGCTAGAATGAGGAAGATAATGTCCTGCATCGATTGATCTTGACCTCATGTTCATTGATCTTGAATAATATCTCTCTTTTATAAGAGGGAGAGTGTAGAGGAGTCGAGAAAAAATTCATGACTTGGAATTTCTCTTGCATTACCAGTTTCCCATACTAATTAAAAATGACATACATCTATATTTGTCAACATGGGGACTTGGTTTTAATATTTAACCACATGACAACAATTAAATACATTCATAACTTTAAACAAAACCCAAGATACATAATAAAAATTACCATGTCATTATTTGTGGCTCACCAACTTTTACAAAATGGAATCATAAATAAATCTCATGCCGCATAATTATAACCTCATTATTATTATTTTGTTTTGTTCCAACTAATTAAATAATTATTTAACATCTTGAATTTAATTAATTTACTACCGGACTTTACATGGTGCGTTAGAACTCTACTACAATTTATTGATCACTCATATAAATAAATAAATAATTTATTCTCTTGAATAAATATTTTATTTACAAAATAGAAAAAGAATATTTATTAAATTTTAAATAAAATCAAAAAATATTTTTTTTTTCACAATACTGAGAATAAATATTTATTTAATTTTTTTAATAAATTAAAATTGAATAAAATTATTTCACAATCTTGAGAATAATATTTATTCCATTAATTAAATTCAAATAGAATTTAACTAAGACCACCAGAAACACTTAGTGTGTGAAGCTCTATGATTTTTTCTTGTTTTCATTAGGTGTTATCTCCTAAATTCCAAGAGTAATATTTATGAATAGCTCAAGTCACCCAAGAGAAAGAATATAATGTTGTAACAACGACATCCACATACGAATACTCACTGTGTAATATAATCCCAGTGTCTCAATATCTCATCAAGATGGTTTCATGATAGTGTCATGAACCATTATTCATGATAAGTAATTGTTTGACTACCTAAAATAAACTCATCCCTAAACTACGGGAATGGAATTTTGTGAGAGGGTTCTATTTTAATGAAATGGATGAGATATCAACTTCCATAAATGGAAGGGAGTAATCTTTCCCCGACTTATCCATTAATAACATGTCATTTGTGATGCACCCAATGCACCCTACTTCCATCAAATTACCTGCATAACAGTTTTCATCAATAAATAAATGATCATGAGTCATGAAACATATTAATGAAAATATTAATGTCAAGGATCATTACACATGCTCATAGATAGAAATATCCGATGACACCAAAACAATTGAAATTCCTACTAGTGGGTATGTTCTCGTAATCTCTCATCTTGGAGATTACCAAGTGCGAACTTCATGAGAAGAAGTCTCCTATTCTTACGTGTACATTCACTTAATGATCTATATACTATGTGCGTCGTAAATTAATGTCATAAAACCACATAACTATATTTAATAATATTGTCATATAACATAAAGGTTCTCATCATAGTCGGGAATTTTTATGACCTAGTCAATGCGACAAATACTCCAAGACATTATTACACTATTTTCATGAAAATCAATGACCAATATGTAATAAGATGTTTAATATTTAAATATATTAAATATTCATTTAATAAAAGTACAAATAGTTTGTTCTAGGATACCAACTCTTACAAACTCCCACTTAGACTAGAGACAACTACCTATGACATTCAGTCCTCTATAACTCATATAATGATCATGTTTCTATTTAGTAGAGGATTTCGACAAGGGGTTTTCCACATTTTAATCCATTGAAATACTACTCACTGCAACTTCATCTCTCTGAGAAAAATCCCCCAAGAGATGATACATCCGAAGGATGTGCTTTGTTCGCTGATGTGACCTTGGCTCTTTTGCGAGATCCACCGCTATTGTTTTATAACAACACAGTGTGATGAGATCATTACTACTAGGTAACACATTCATCTCCTTGAAAAATATCCACATCCAAATTTCTTCTTTAACTATCTCAGAAACTAAAATATACTCGGATTTTTTTAGTAGAATCTATGACTACACTGTGCGTTGAGCTCTTCCAGCTCGCTGCACCTCCATTCAATGTGAAGATGTAACCTTTTTGCAACATTATGTCATCCTTATCAGTCTGGAAACTAGTGATGACTACTTCCTCATATCCTATATAAAATAATAAAATATCCTTTTTATTATTTAGATACTTTAGGATGGTCTTGACTGCCATATAATGGTAGTTACCTGGTTTATCTAGATATCTACCTACCACACTCAATGCGTAGGCAACATCCAGTCAAGTACATCGCATGTAATACATGACTGACCCAATCATTTATGCGTATAGATTCCTTTCCATTATCTTTCTTTACTCAAGTGTCTAAGGACACATCTTCATGGAAAGATGAATTCCATGTGATGGTGGAAATAATCTTCTCTTCGATTGTTCCATAATGAATCTCTTTAATATCTTGTCAATGGATGTACTTGGAATTAGGCCCAAAAATAACATGGATCTATCAAAATGGATCTAGATCCCCAGAATATATTCTTCCCCCCCAGACATTCATAGAGGAGCATTGATTCAACCATGACATAATAGACTGTAAGACTCGTATCTCATTTCTAATATGTTATATGTCATCAACATATACTACTAGGAAAATAATGCCACTACAACTAAACTGTTTATAAACACAAGGCTCGCATTCATTCTTGATGAAACCCAATTCAATTTTTATTCATAGATATATATTTTCCATGAACATTATGCTTTCTTTAAACCATAAATGAATTTATGCAACTTTCTTACCTTATTGGAATCCTTTGGAGTCATAAACCCTTCTGGTTGTGTCAAGTAGACATCTTACATAAGGTTTCTATTAAGGATTTTTTTTCTAAAATCCATTTTCCAAATCCCTAAATCCTGGTTAGTAGAAATCTCCAATAAAATATGAGTTATTTCAGCATTGAAACTTGTGAAAAGTTTTCATCTTAGTAAATACCTTGCTGTTGCTTGAACCCTTTTGCGACAAGTCGTGCCTTATAGGTACTAACTTGTCCTACCATGTCCAGTTTCTTCTAAAATAACCATTTGAATCCAACATTCTTTCTATCAACTAGAGGATCTACCAAAATCCAAACATGGTTTTGGTACATGGAATCCATTACATAATTCAATGCTTCATGCCACATGGAAACATCTAGGCCACTTACTACATCCTTGTAGGTTAGAGGATCATTATTATCATCTAATAATGAGTCACCATCCTCTGTAACTATAAAACAGTTTCGTTCTAGTTCTCTAAACTCTCATGAACTCCTATGAAGTTATTGTGTCTCTAAAAGAGTTCTTTATTAAATGGGGATTTTTGGGATCTACTCATGTACCAATTCTTGTTTACCTTGAGTCTTGACATCATCAAAGTCAATCCCGCTCCCACTATCTCTTTTAGAGATGTTATCCCTCTCATGTAATATTTTGTGTCATTTCACTATATCCTTTTATTCAGAGGGGTTTTATAGGTAATATCCCATTGTTTCTTTAGGGTATCCTCTAAAGGTTTTATTTGTGCCTTTGGGTGCATGTTTGTTACAGGAAGAGGCGATAACAAACTATTCACTTCACCACACATGTAATTTTGAAAACATGGATTTTTTCCACTCCAGAACTCATATGGAATGCAATTAATCAATTTTTTTGGTACATGGTGTAGTGTGTGTACTGCTGTTCATAACTCATAACCCCAAAAGGATAATGGAAGAATTGTATGACTCATCATTGATCTCACCATGTCTAATAAGGTGTAGTTCCTCCTTTCACTCACAGTATTCCACTAGGATGTGTAAGGAGGAGTGATTTTGGATAAGATCCCAAAATCCCATAAGTTATCAATGATGTATTGATTAATATATTATCCACCCCGGTTTGAGAAAAGTTCATTAATATTATAACCTAGATGCTTCACAATATCCTTCTTGTATTCTCTAAACTTATCTAAAGAATCCGACCTATACCTCATTAAGTAGATATATCCATATCTACTAAAATTATTAGTAAAAGTTATGAAGTAAGAGTACCATCCCCTTGCTTTAACTAGAAGTGGTCCACACACATCGGTATAAACCAATTCGAGGAGTTGTTTATCCCTTCCACCTTTCCCAGTAAATAGGGATATGGTTATTTTGTCTTGTAAACATGAATGACATACGCCATGTGGTTTTAGTTTAAAATAATCTAAATATCCATATTTATGTAACATTGTCGAGGGTTTACCCATTAAATGAGATAAAAAGTGATTCCAATGTTGGGTGCTGAATGTGTCACATGATGTATCATTGTTATCGATTTCCATTACTTGGTTTGTGTAATCTAACACGTAAAGGCTGTTGTATAATAATGCCAAGAAAAACAAGTACTATCTTTGTAAAAGAAGACTTGAAACAAGTTCATATATATCTAATACGGATTCATAAATAATGATTTTAGTAACATAAGACAAATAATAACAACCCTATAGCTACACCAACTAGGATGGATTCATTGGATTCTCATAAATCAACCTACCCTCAGTCAATCTTCATAAATATACTTGGTTCTTGTATTTGGATACATATGTGAGCACCACAAGCTATATCTAACACCAAATTTGTAGAGAAATAGAGATTATATTCGATAAAAAATTCACCTTAATCTTCCCCTTGCTTCTTAGGGTGGGTGTAGTTCTTCTTCCTGTGCCCTTCTTTCCACTTGTGAAACAAGTAGCTTCATGTTCCTTTACCTCCCCTTTAATCTTCCTTTTCTAGTAAGGGTGTGAAGTAGATTTGGGGTCAATGGTATTTTCCTTCCAAATCCTCTTATTCAAAATGAGGGAAGAAGGATTTTCTTGCTTCATATCTTTTTCTAGTCGGAGAATAAGGATATAAAGATATAATAGAGACTACTCAATGTTGTTTATATTGAAATTAACAAAACTTATGTAGAAGATATGATGGAGTGATTCAATAATGAGATTGATACCTAGTTATTTGGATAGATTAATCTCTAGAACCTCCAGCCACTCAATGAAGCCATTGAGATTGACTACATGAGGCCCAACTATGTAACCATCTCCTAGGTTACTCTGAAATAGGGATATGGAGATCTCAAATAATTCTTTTCATAAACTCTTCTATTTAAGAACACATAGGTTCTCAATCATAATATAAGAATCCATGTTTTGTGAGAATTCATGATCTCACTAGAAATTTATGGTAGCATCAAAAAATTTAATGATGAGAATGTCATTCATATGTTTCTTTTAGACCAAGTACTCTTCTTCTCTTGCCTCTTGGGCTGGTGGATCTGGTAATTCTGACTCCATCATGTAAGACTTCCATTCATGGAATAGGATAACCCAAAGGTTTATGAACCATTCCTAGTAGTTACTGCCGGGGAGGATGCTATCTTTATCCCAAATTAGTCATAGGGATAGTGTGGTTGTTGGTATCATAATTTTATTATACAATTAACAGAGTAGATTACTAGAAATTTCTGGATTGCATTTTATGAGAAATAATAAATTAAGTCTATTAAGTCTCTTATAATTTAATCAAGTACCAATTTCCCTCACCTGTGAACTTGGAATGTCGAGTTTTCCTGAAATTATAGTGGAAAGGATCTATATTCCCCTTGAAAAACCCCAAGAAGGATTGTTAATTCTATTTTATGGTATTTTGGTAGGCAGGTCTATGCTAACTATGGGCTTAAAACTCCTTGATCCATTGATTGGACTCCACAATCCTAAAATATTTACTTGGATTTTCCTCAACACTTGCCTCCAATATTACACCAAGTCTAGGAAGGGATACTCCTCATGAATTAATATGGTTATGTCAACGTGAAACCTTTCAAAATATATTCCTGTATAAACGTAAGTGTTCCAATAAGGGTTGGTCATAAACTTGGTTTTATTATTTATTTCCCTTAATCAAGTATTTGAAGGATTAGTCTCACTTAATATTTTGTTGAGTTATTTTTATTTCTTATGTGTAAATTTCCTTATTATCTTTATCACATGCTTATTAATATTAAGTGGAACTTACTTATGTGATTAATAATGTATTGATAATGTTTTTGCACAAGCCTAGTTTATTTTAGTTCCATATCGAGTTCTTGTTTGTTAATTAATTTTGTGATCATGACAACACATCCATAATGAAAAACCATTCAACTTAAAGAAATAAAATAATATAAAGGGAGTGATCCTGGGATTTTTTATAATGGTTAGTTTATCTATTGGTTGATAAACTAACATTTTCCTATGGAAGAAACACCTTCATATTTACATCTTTCCACATGTCTACCTTTGTGTCTCCTTTGATTGGTTTCTCCTCGACTCCTAACTCGGACCACCCCCACAAGCTTGGGAGCTCAATCCATTACATATTATTTTTAACTCACACACTGGTGAGGGGTAAAAAGGGGGTTTAGATAAATGAAACCATGAGAACATGAGACCTACATATTAATGAGGAGATATGGCTCACATACTAAGAATTAATAAATAAATTAAAAGGAAACCAATCACATACAACGGTCTTGATGTTGCTAATGATCACCAACAAACATGCAATCAGTTACACATTTAATAAAACTAGAATTCAATTAATTAATCATTCTTATTAAGATAAATTGCGTTTTTAATAGATTAATTATTATATTTAATTAATAAATCCTTTTATCATAATATTTTTCTTATTTTCATTTAGATTCTCATCCTAGTACATAAATTCCCCTTGAAGGTATATTGGTGAATACTCATTCTAATCATCCCAACATGTATTATCTTTGAATAATCTTTTAATATTATGAAATATGGCATAAATGATGTTTCAAACTATAGAGTAACAACATGTATTATCTTTGAATAATCTTGAAAAATTTATGAATTACTCCCAATGCACTAAACAGGAATATATGGCGTGTAGTATAGATTAAACACCATGTATAATAATGAATAAAACATGTAATTCCAAACACATGGAGTGTACCTCATGTCACATAGGAATAATTTTTGGTGCCTCCTAATGAGTTCTCTATTTCAATTTTAATCAATAAATCCTTCATTTTTTTGAAATCGGTGAGAAACGAAAATAGGTAGAATAGTTCTCAAAATCCAGTTTACAAGAACGATTAATCGTGAATAGGCAATAATAATTATTAAACTGTAAATCATAAATGAGTTATTAAAATAATTATAAACTATGATGACCTCACTCTGATACAACTTGTTGGTTCTAGGGGTAGTGGAAGTGTTGTTGGGCCAACAACCAACATTATTTTTTCCATGATCAATGGTTATTCTGGGATCAGTACGACGATGATTATTAGTCTTCAAAGAATAGAATCAATAATTTAGATAAATAAAGAAGAGGCTAGAAAAAATTAAAGAGGATATTTCACATCATGTTTATAATTAATTTAAATTTAATTTCTAATGATATAAAATAACTAGTTCTTCAGTACATTATTCTTTGATGATGTTGATCATCCAGGATGAGCCTTTCATATTGTCTAATTATTGTTGCAAGGATCCGAATCTGAATCTCTCTAGTGGTGATCCACATGTGATCCAATGGTATTCGATTGATGCAATTGATTTCAAGGTGCTAGCACGGTGAAGTGAAAGTCTTGTGTTGATCAACCTTGATTGTATGTTCTTCGATCATGAAGAATATATCTCTTTCTTGAGAGGAATAGAGGAGATGATTTGAGAGAAAATTCTAGACTTTGAATTTATCTTACATTACTAGTTTCTCATACATGGAATAATAGAAGTACCTCTCTAATTATGGACATGGGGATTCAGTTGTAATATTTAATTTCATAACAAAAATTAAATATTTTTATATCCATAGAGAAAACCCTTGATACATAACAACAATAACCATTTCATTATTTCTACCACACCGACTTTTAAAAAATGGAATCATAAATGAAATACCATTCCACATAATTATATATGCGTTATTATTATTTAGTTTAGTGCATACAAGATACATAATTATTTACCATCTTTTAAATATTTATTTTACTATCAGACCATATATGGTCCGCTGAAACTCCACTCCTAGTTAATAAACACCGGAATAAATAAATAAATAATTTAATCTCATAAATAATAATTTTATTTAGAAACTAGTAAAAATATATTTATTAAACATTCTATAATAAAAATAAATAAATTTTCATTCACAATGTCGTGATTAATGATTTATTTAATTTATGAAATCATTTTAACTTGTATTAAATTATTCCACTATCTTGGGAATAATATTTATTCAATTAATAAAATTCAGATAAAATTTAACCAAGACCTCCAGAAACACTCAGCATGTAACACTAGGATTATTTCTTATTGTAATTAGGTGGGATTGCCAAATGTCCAAGAGTACTATCTAGTAGTGGGTCAAGTAACCTAAGAGAAAGAACTTAATATCGCTAAAACAACATCCCCATATGAATGATGGCTGTGTAATATAATCCCTTTATTTCAATATCTAGTCAAGATAGTTTCATGATAATTTCATCAACCTTTATGCTTGATAATTCATTCTTTGGCTACCTAATATAAACTCATCATTACACCATGTCCACAGAATTTTATGTAATAGTTCTATTTCAATCAATGGGTCAAGATATTAACTTCCATAAATGGAAGGGAAAATCCTACCTCTTCTTATCCATTAATAACATGTAAATCGTGACACACCCAATGTACCCTACCTCTTACCAACCTTTATGCTTGATAATTCATTCTAAGGACCATTACACACACTTGTAGATAGAAATATCTAAAGACATCAAAACATTCTGAATTCCTACTGGTGGGTATATTCCCATAATCTCCCATCATAGAGATTACTAAGTACAAAATTTATGAGAAGAAGTCTCATCTACATATGAGTACTCACACCTGATGGTCTGTATACTATGTGTCCAATCATAGTATTTCAACCAAACATCAAGGTTCTAATCATAGCATGGAATTTCAATGACCTTGTCAACGAGACAAAAACTCCAAGACATAATTACACTATAGTCATTCATAACAATTAACAATATCTAATAATATGTTTAACATTTAAATATATTAAAAATTTATGTAATAAAATACAAATAGTTGGTTCTAGGACACCGACTCTTATAGTTCAAACCTCCAACCATTCATGACACACACTATGAGCCACCTCCTTAGTATCATTATCTAAAACATAAGTTTAATATATATTTATGTTATCATAGACTATATGTAATAACATCAGCTAGAAGAGAGAGTAGGAAATATTGAGTAGATGAGAATCTATTCTCACCATCTTAGATGTTTGAAAAAAGAACTCCAAAAACATTTTTGTGTTGATATAAAGTTCTCTATATTTATGGGGTGTGATTAGAAATCATAATGAAAATAAAATATATAATATTCACACACACAATCTCAAATTATGGGTTTATAACAAGATCACCATCACAACTCACAACATCACCATAATTCATCCCAACATCCTCTACATTTTCCCCCTCTAAATGCGTTACACCATAGAAGTAATCCAAAATGAAAAGCCACATTCCTTCATTACATTTCAGCCTAATCCATTTTCAGATTTTCCAATTACAAACCTTATCCCTTTATCAATCCCATTAATTTCATGTTTTCAATAAATTATATTACCACATTTCCCATTTTAATTCATTAGTTAACTAAATATTTCAAACATTCACTATTTCATCTTTTCTGTTACATTTTCATTCCTTCACTATCATAAATATAGTACAACAAAACAAAAACACATAATCTTTTCCTTACTCATGTCCTTAGGCCCCAAATATCAACATCCACATATCAGAGCCAATCCATGTAACAACGAACACCCATATTGAATTCCACACATCACAACCATCAAATATCAACTACCACGCTTCACATTTCACCACATATATAATTTTAGTTTTAATAGGGCATTTTATCATAGTTGTTTCAATAAATTTTGTTGTTATTCTCACATAAACCTATGATTACATGGTCAACCAATTTATTAAATCTCTATAAATTCTTATAATTTATAATTTATAATGTATCAAACAAGAAAAAAGCAAATGTTAAATAATTTCAAAATCAACAACAAAAAACCTCAATATAGTCCAAATTGGTAAAATAAATATCAATCACGTTCAAATATATAGATAAAAAATAATAATATGTAAAAATCATGCAGTTTATTCCTCTCCCATTACAATTGAATAAAACTAATTAAGTTTATTAATGAAGATGGAACATAATATCTTCCCAAAAGACGGAAAAGGGAAGATATTACCACATGAACTTCTAAAAAAGGAGAGAATAAGGATCTACTTCCTCGATTGGAGCTTCAAGTAGAATCTCCCAAAATCCAAAGATCAACCACCACCAATCTCAAAGGGATCAACTTCGTATTCATATGAAAAAAATAATCCATAAATTAAAAATAAAAAATGGATTTAAACAACTATAGATAAATCATTAGTAGAAGAGAAAGTTATGATATATAAATAATGGAAATGAGGGTTACCTAGATTTAGGGAACACAAAATGAATATTCCAAAATGAAACGGCACTAAGGGAAGTGACTGGATAAGATAGGGATGCATAAGGGCTGACTAAAAGTTTAAGGAAAGTTTAAAATATAGATTAATGGGGTTGATAACCTCTTATTTATAATAATAGGCTTCTGGAGCCCACCATGATGTGAGAATACCCAAAAAATGATGGTGGGTCCAGTCAGTGCACAAATAGATGCCTTCTTTAAGATCCTCTTTTTTCAATCATTTGAAATATGATATTTGACTGCCAGTATAGAATAGACCGTTATGTCGCCTATTCCATGGTGTTTCTTCCTTGTTCTATAAAAACAATGCAATATTGACTCACTCCTAGGACTTGGTCCTTTCCCCCTAACTATGACCAAGGTGGAAACATGTTATGTATTTCTTCTCCATTTCACATAAGAACTATAAAAATTCACTATCCTCGATTCCACAACCTCTATTCGATGTTTTATCTTTGCTGTAGTGCATAGGAATACCACGAGGTCAACACAATTTAAACTATATTATCCCTAGATAACAGTTTTATAATTCATTTTGTAAATAAAGAAACCAATCCAAAACTACATCCAAAATTTCTTGGGAAGCCATTTCCTAAGAAATGGTGTTCCTTGAAAGACCTAAAAACCACCTGAAACTTCTATATCACTACCAAACTATCCCCCAACATCCCCAATAATGGAGAAAACACAATGTAAAAGTTTGAAATTTTTTGGCCATTACATAAATAATATTAAATAAGTGATATTTTGTTTAGGAAAATTGTATACAAATTTTTTTGGATTATAAAATGTTTATATTTAATTTAAAATCATTTATTTCAAGTAACTATCTTATAAATAACCATATGAAAGAGTTCTTATTTGAAATAAATATTATATTTTTTATCTTTTTTATATTTTTTAATGTTGATAATATATGACAATGTTATAAAGTGTTTAAAATTATCAGTTATTTATAAATTATTTATAAATTTTTTTATGTTAAAATATAGGAGTTTATTTATTTATTTTGTTCCATTATTTATCCCTCATGATTATAAGTTTTTTAATATGAATTATGATGTCTGATGTATCTAAATGTTTTTGATTTATTTTAAATTTTCATGCAAGAAATAAGGAGAACATTTTTGGTATAATAATGTATTTAGTTTTTTATACCTTCAATTGGGTTTGTATTATCTCATTAGAATGAATTTGAGGATTATTTATATTTTAAAAATATTAGTTTCTATAATTTTTTTAAATTGAAATCAATTTTGAGTAATGTATTCCTGGGTTGAGGGTCTTAGGGTAGGACTAATCACTAGTCTAGAGTCTTAAAACACGTTGAGAAAAGTGAGTATTTTTCATTTGTTTTTTTAAGATCCCTCAAGGTGGGGATTAATAATTTCATATTATTTGAAACCCTTACATTAATGGGTTAAATGTATCATATATATAGAATGAATTTGGTTATTTTTGAATATAATTGGATTTTCTTATTTGAGTTAATAAAATAAGATATGAATTGTGTAAAAAATTTCATATTTATGTTTTTATAAAATAATAATTTTTTACGAGATATATGATTAAATAATAATAAAAGAATTCATGCATGTAAATGGGACAACATGAGATAAGTTGGTGAGATTAAATCCCATTGAAATTATAAGGGATATATTCTTTACAATGCGGACACATTTCAAGACATATGTTATCAAACATGGTAGATCATGATAATGTTGGGTTCTATTGTGTTTTCACATATAAGTCAAGAAATTAATAGGTGACCATAATAAGATTATGTTCTTTTTATTGGTGTTTATTTTTGCATTATACATAGAAATGAGACTCTAATAGGGTCAGGTTACATGAATAATAAAGTTCCTTTTATCATATAATGGACACAATACATAGTTTTCCACAGAACCATAAAAGATTCATATATGATATTATTGAAATTATGGAAAAATTATCTAGTGGATCATTCAATCACTCAAGTGGGGATTTTTGTGAACATGTTTTACAAAATTATTTCAACTTTAACTTTTTTCCCATGTTATAATTGAACCTAGGAATATATTTGGATTAATGTGTCTCTTATGTTCACTAACAAAATCACACAACATACAAGAAAAAAATATAGAGAAAAACACTTATTATTTTTATAAGTATTGATCCCAATGTGAATATCGATTCCTTTCTGTGTTCATGTCTAGCCTGAAACACACATTTTACACTATTATAAAAATTGTTATATGTGGTGTGTAAAGGCATTATATATAAACAAAAACAATTTCCAAAATGTTATAATTTATTCTTATTTTATTATCTGGTCTTCTATTAGTTTAAAAAGTTTATGCAAAACTGAAACAAACATTATAGACTTTAATTTAGGCTATATTTGTAATAAATAGTTGATATTCATATGAGCATTCAAAAATTTTTATTCTTCAAATTCTTCCTTATTTTAAGTTCATTAACATTTGAAACATATTAAATATATTGATATATAACCATTTTCACTTAATTTAATAATAATAAATTTTCGACCTTATGCAATATATCAAATTGTTTTAATTTCAATGTTACTTCATGTATCCAATATTTCAAAACATATATTTAGTGTAGATATTTATACTTTCTCAATAAAAAATAGTCTTTTAACATCTATAGTTACAACTTCTTCACGCACTCTATTTTTTGTAAGAAAGTAATAATTACATAGAACCCCAGTAATCCTCACTAACTTCTAGTTTTAGAACATTCAAAAACAACTCTACTATGTACTATAGATTCAACTGTTTTAGTTTCCTGTATTCTTAAAAATAGATAATATACAAAAACTTTGGGTTATATTCTCAACTTTTACACAACCATTTATTCACATAAATGTGTTTATGAAATAAATTTTTTCATATTAAATATTTTATAATTGATTGTTTTGTAATAACCTTTGTGCAATAAACACCTTCACATAAACCTTACATGAAAATGTAATACTTATTTATATTAAGAAATATTCAAAATTATAATAAATATATTTATGAAATTATATGGTACTTATTGGTATAATCAATCCATTTTCAGAACATTTCATGATTAAATATTTTTCATAACCTTTTGTTCAACAACATCAATGGGTTCTGATAACATAACATTTTCAAAGGCCTATTTTTCACATGATTTGACAATGATTTCACAAGAATCATTTGTTTGGTAAAAATTTTTGTGATGTATTCATCTGATCTACCAATCATTATTTTTCCTCCTCTTATAAACATTTATAGTACATAATTTTATCATTTGTAAATGGTTCACAATCTAAATAAATATTATTAATCTATAACATTATTTTTTAGAGTAAGTATTTTAGATATATATATCCTATATATTTCACTTCTTCGTTGAAAATCCTTCATCATCTAGACTAGTGAATTATACCAACATTACTCTGACAATTTTTGTATTATATTATCCATATTTTTAAACACGATTCACCACTCTAGAATTCTGAAATCTTCTTCTAGAACATCATCACCAACAGTCATATTTTTTTCTTCGACACTCTAAATATCCAACAACGCATGATACCCTAAGGTAATCTTAAAAGAAAATTTATTTTCCATAAATCATTTCTTTTTGGATACAGTCAAGGATAAACTTATTAACATCCTTAAATATGATACATTCACCCTTAAATATTACAATGCAACTATTAATTTTTCAAAATTTCATTAAATATGTCACGACCCATCCTCGGGGCCCGTGCCGTGACTACCCCAAGCCCGCCTTTCGTAGGCCAGGGGCTGGCGACTAGCAAAAAAGGCATGAATCCTTATACTGGGAAGGCATTGCCTTTAGAAAAGTAACAAACACAACTGAGTATGCAACTAAAGTAATCACTAAGCAATATCGTATAAAAAAGTAAATGCTTAAAGGAAAAGGGGCCAGCAATACAAGCCGAACAGTAAGTACAGTACAACCGAAAAGCTAGTACAACTACATTAAATAGACAAAAACTACTGAGACATCCTCCGAGAATCCCACCTGAAGGGTGGGTACAGATGGCCTCCTCAACACCTCGGGTCCATCCATCCGCTCCGTGTACATCTCACCAAGTGGTCCACCTTCAGGTAACGTCCAACTCTACAAGTCTCTACCTCAATAAATGTAGTATTTCGTCTGCATCCAATACAACGTAGTGTGGGCATAGCCCATGCAGGGGTGAGTATAAGATATTTAGTAGGGACCCTGAGACCCCCGAAGGTCTCCCAAAATCCACGAAGGATAAACCACAGAAGAAAGATACAATCACGAAGTACCAACCAACTTTACTTATGTATATGCCAATACATATAACTAAGTCATCAATCCTAGTTCGGATCCAACTCTCGAGACCAAGCACAACCAATTCCAAACAAGAAAGAATCCAATCACATAGATGATAATTATTGAATGTCAAGACTCATCTCACACCAGGTATACACAATTTTAAGAGAGTAAGAGATGATTATTTGTAGCCACTGAATCATCTTTCACTATCGAATGACAGATACCCGTAGAAACCTAAAATAGAAGTACATCATTGCTATCGAACCCACGGAGGTTTCAGTACAGTCTCATTGCTGTGGAACCCATAGAGGATTCAGACCAGTCTCTTTGCTCTCGAACCCACGGAGGATTCAGTCCAGTCTCGTTGCAGTCGAAACCACAGAGGATTCAGTCCAGTCTCGTTGCCGTCGAACCCATGGAGGATTCAGTCCAGTCTTGTTGTTGTCAAACCCACGAAGGATTCAGTCTAGTCTCGTTATTGTCGAACCCACAGAGGATTCAGTTCAGTCTTGTTGTTGTCGAACCCATGAAGGATTCAATCCAGTAGCCATCATCGTCGCAGCCAACTCTAGGTTTCCCGCACAAAACACGCTAGATTTTGGGAGGGTCCGCTTATCTATCCAAGGAGTCAAGTCCTAAGTTGATGTATCCTAAAGTTCTGTCCCATCAAAATAAACCCAATGTGATAGACGACGCGTCAATCGGATGCCCGGTCTGAGAGTTATTAGAATTTCCGTTCTAGGGACCCGGTTGGAAATACGCTCGTTCCAAACCTGGAAATTTTCCAAAGACATACAAAACTCTCTTAGAGTATCGAAAAAGGACCACTTCGTCGCGACGGTCCCAGTGCCGCAGACGGTACTTCGACCAGACGCATGGTCAAGAAGTAATTCGCGTTTAAGCGAAACGGGCCCAGCCCATCAAGCCCAGTGGGCTGGCGGGTCAACGCATCCTAGCTCGGCGGGTCTGACCCAACAAGGGGGTCAACACGGTCCGATGGGGCGTGCCCCGGTCTGGTGGGGGGCGAACCGGCCCGGTGGGGTGTAGCCCGGCCCAGTGGGGGGCGGCCCGGGGCCGGGCGCGGCCCAGCCCGGCTGGCATGGCCAGGCCCGGCGGGGCGCGGCTCTGCCAGCGGGCCAAGAGAACCGGGGGGCGGGGCCCCAGGTTTTACGAAACGGTGGTGCCGAGCGGCGCCTCCCTCCTGTAAGGTCGGCCGAATCCGATCGGTCTTCTTGGCATGATCGGCCCGCATGGGCGGGCTGCTGTTCCCCAAGCGCGGTGCCCTCCTGGTGCTGCGGGGTCTTCCCAACCTAGACGGCTGCCGACAGGCCCGCAGAACGCAGGCTGCAGTCCTCCACATCGTGACGCCCTTGGGGCGCCGTGGTTCCTTCGGTCCGACCGGCTTTATTCATCCGGTTCTTCTTTGGCTGAGCGGCCCGCAGTTGCGGGTTGCGGTCTTTCACTCTTCGCGGGGCACCAGGTACTGCAGTCCTCTTCGGGCCGGCGTGCGGCCACCGTTGCCGCCACCACCTTTTGTCGTCACCACCCCCACTCGTCGCCAGCTCCGCTCACCACCGCCTCCCGTTGCCGCCACCAAAATATCCAAGAACCACCTGAGGGTCATCGGGCCATGTTCGTTCAGCCCGACGCCCTCCGTGTTAGGCGATATCAATTGGTCGAAGACAATAAAAGCAATCACCAAAGATGGGATATTATTTATTTCACATAAAAATTAAATCAAACCCCCTACCTTGATTCTAATGCTCACTTGTCCGTGTTGCGATAATAGGATCCGAAGTTGACGTCGATTCGTAAACGTCGGTGTGTATCTGAGGAGGAAGCGTAGTCAATGTTTCCTCATGGACGACGTCTCCTCCCTTAACGTGGAGGAAGAAGAGGAAAGACGGTGTTCCTCGTGAGCATCGCCTCACATTCTTGCCTCGGTCATTGAGAGGATATCATTCCTCGTGTTCTTCTTTGGTGAGGGATGAAGCTCTCCTCCAATTCTCTAAAGGCTCCCCACCAAATATTTTCCAAGCCAAAAGGCTTACCCCAAAAAAAATAATTTCCATGCAATTCAAAACAATTAAAATGAATTTTTGACACCACAAATTAATTAATGAAGTCATTAATTAATTGTGTTGTCAAACTAAATGAGAGGGAGGTGGAGAGGCTTCATCATAATAAATAAAGGGGGTGTTAATGGGTAGTTTAAGGGATTTGAGGGGAGGGGAAGGGGTTTGTGTTCATGTGGGCCCCACCACACTAAATCCTCACATGGGAGGTTATGTAGGGTGTGGGCCCCACCCCTAACTTACTCTTGGAGGAATTAACCACCTCTTAAAATAAAATTGTGTATCACCACAATTTTATTTAATTTTAGATAAATCCCAAAATTATAAATTTCAACCCACATAAAACGCAACTACGATAAATGTCCCCTTAAGAGAATACCGGCGATGCGAGTTCATTGGTGTCCTCAGATTTCAATTCCAAGCACCGATTCAAAAGATAGAAAAACACGCTCGTACGTTTACTGAATGTACCCAAAAAAAACTTCAAAAAATGATTCCGAGCACACGAGGCCTTGGAATCAGGTGCCGTCAGAAACCGCAGACTCGTAAAATTTCAAAATATATAAGAGAAAATTTTCCTTGAATTTTTAGAGTTTTTACATTACCCCCACCTGAAGTCTTTACGTCCCCGTAAAGCTACAACACACACTAGGGAAACAAATGGGGGTACAGAGCTTGCATCTGAGCCTCCCGCTCCCAAGTGCTCTTTTGGAGGTTCCCGTGCTGCCAGCGAATGCACACTTGAGGGATCAACCGTCCACGTAGGACCCACTCCTATCGATTCTCAATATCCAATGGGACCTCTGTGAATGTTTCCCCATCATCGATATCCAGCTCCCCATGGTCAATAATGTGGGGTGATTCATGCACGTATCTCCTCAGCTGAGATACGTGGAAGACGTCATGAACCCGGTGCAACTAAGGTGGAAGGGCTAGGTGGTAAGCCACCTCGCCTACTTTGCTGAGGACCCGAAAAGGTCCGATGAAACACAGAGATAACTTGCTGCCACAACCAAATCTCTGTAGACCTCGTCGAGGTGAAACCAGTATAAAGACATGATCTCCATCCTCGAACTCCAGTGCTCTCCATCTCCTAACAGCATAGGACTTCTATCTACTCCGTGCAGTCTTCATCTTCTCCTCGATGATCTACACCTTCTCTATAGTTGCCTGAACCATCTCTGGTCCTATAAGTTATGACTCCCTAGGGTCAGTCCAGCACAGAGGTGACCTGCAAGGTCGGCCGTACAATGCCTCGTAAGGGGCCATCCCAATGGTGGAGTGGAATCTATTTTTGTACGCAAACTCCACCAAGGGTAGGTGATCCTCCCAACTGCGACCAAAGTTGAGGACACATGCGCAGATCATGTCCACAAGAGTCTGAATGGTCCTCTCATTTTAGCCATCCGTCTGAGTATGGGAGGCAGTGGTCAAGCGAAGCTACGTCCCAAAAGCCTCCTATAATCCCTTCCATAGCCGGGAAGTGAAATGAGCATATCAATCGGAGAAGATAGTCTATGGTACACCATGAAGCCGTACGATCTCTTGAATGTAGAGGAGTTCCAAGATCTCTATTGAGCCCTACTCTCTGATCGGTAGGAAGTGGGCCGACATGGTGAGTCGGTCTACGATCACTCAGATAGAGTCGTGTCCGCTGGATGTACATGGAATCCCCATCATGAAATCCATGGATATCTCATCCCACTTCTACTCTAGGACCTCTAAGGGTTGTACTAAGCTTTTTTGGTACCAGGTGCTCCACCTTCATCTTCTGAAAAATGAGGCATCGTGTGATGAACTGTGCTATAATGTTTCCCTTCCTAGGAGTATAGACTATCTCAAAGTCATAGTCCGAGAGAAACTCAAGACAACGTCACCTTTTCAGGTCCAGGTCCTTCTATGAGAAGACACACCTGAGACTTTTAAGATTAGAGTAAACTGTAAACCGTTCGCTCAACGAACTATGGGTGTGACTAGCCATTTTTAGTGAACTCAATTACACCCTTTTTCGCTTACGTCCTACAAGAGCTGCTATGATTTCTCCCTTGCTGAAAAGAGAAATCTAGTCTCATCCCCTGGATGAACCACACTATTTGCCTAATATAGTCAATCCTGACATGACAAGTACTATTTCATTCCATGGAGGACGTCGTTAGGCCTTGATGCTTCTACCAAGATATCCAACAGTTACTCCCGCCTCTATGGGTTGAGTCACATTGTCTGCATCAATGTGTGGTCCCTGGGTCTCCTCATGTAGGAATATCAAATGTGAGGGTGAAGTCAACAGTTTTAAACCGGAACGTCTCAGTATCAACCATACAAAAAGGTAGGAAACCAAACATCACATGGACAAGTGTCTTTTATTATAGTATCTCAAAGTACAAAGACACATAGCAACCACAAACAATGAAATCAACAAATATAGAAGCATCATAAACAAAAGTCTCCATGCCTGGAGCTAGTCCCGCTCCTGTACACCTACTCCTGGAGCACTATGGTCATTGGCCTCAGCTTCCTGAAGCTGAGCTCTCCCCTACCCACCCGTTCCCTGCGGTCAGGGTGGACCTCCTGGTGGTGGTGGTGGTAGAGCCTCAAAAGGTTGTCCACCACCCACTACTCTGCCAGCTCCTCTTCCATGTCCGTCTGCTCCTGGAGGACCACCACGATTGAACCTCTGCCTCTTCCTGGGAGGTCCCTCTATTGTCTGCTGCTCATCCGCATGGTGAGTCATACAGTCTCAAGCCATGTGACCCTTCCTGACGCATGCATAGCAAGGCATGCTCCTCGTATAGCTGGCTCAGTTTCATGTTCCCCACACAACCAAACCTGTATCTTGAGGTCGCCCACCTGATGGCCTGGTTCGCTTGGACCTCTGTGTCATCTGTCCACTACCACCCGTAGAAGACTCTGCTACGTGTCACCCTATAGTGAGTCTCACTACTAAAGATTTCTCACCGAGGAAGCTCTCCACTAGAAGGGCTCTCTCCAGCACCCCCACCTGCGTTAGGATGTTGAGGGAGATCATCGAAGCCCTGATCTCATGATTGAGTCCCTTATTGAAGGTTTGGGCTCTGAAGAATGGGTCTCGTACCATATCCGTTGAGTAGCATGAGAGGTCAGTGAAACTCACTGAGTACTATTCTACTTTCATGCTACCCTACTACAGATGAAGTAACTTTTGAATCTGCACCGCACGAAGGGTGGCAGGTACAAACTCTGCCCGGAACAGGCTCTCGACGTCTGTCCAAAGTAGTGATGCCTTGTCATGCACCTGGAGCATCAGGCTCCACCATCTGCCTGCTGCTGCATGCAAGAGACTAGCGGCAAGGATCACCATGAGGTCGGATGGTGTCCCTACCAATATGTAAACTCGGACGATAGCCTCCATTCAATCCTCAATTCCCTGGGGGTCTGTCTCTCCCTGGAACCTGGGCAACCTCTATCGCTGGAATTCGTGCAACGCACTCAGGCAGCGTGCACTCTCTGCCACTGGAGTTGGTGGTATCGGTAGCCCAGCGGGTAGTGGTACTATTGGTTCCTCCGCTGTGATGAGGCCCTACACTGAGGCCTCGTCTCTCGGTGGACTACCATCTCATATGTAACTCAGAACCCTTTCTGTATGCCTTTGTGGGTCCATCCTCGAAAGGAACAGGTGCACCACGGTTTAATTAGTATACTTGGTGAGCTGAAATAAAGTAATCACCGAGAAAACTTTTTCAAAGGAAACACACACAATCAGTGTTTTCGTGCACTATGTCAGAATTCAGAGATCAAGGTCCTGGTGTATGGATACATCAGCCGTCGCACCAACACTGGACTCCCTGGTCTAAAAACCACAATCAATACTCTTAACACTATTTCTTCACAGAAAAGAATTATCAGAGTCCTAATTTCTGTAGTAGAACCGAGTCCTCTGATACCAATTTGTCACTACCCATCCTCGGGGCCTGTACCGTGACTACCCCAAGCCCGACTTCCATAGGCCAGGGGCAGGAGACTAGCAGCAAAGGAGTGAATCCCTATACTGGGAAGGAATTGTCGTTAGAAAAGTAACAAACACAACTGAGTACACAACTGAAGTAAGAAATAGATAATACTGTATACAAAAGTAAATTATGAAACAAAAAGGGGCTTAAAATACAATCCCAAAAGTAAGAATAGTACAACCAAAAATCTAGTACAATTGAAGTAAATAGACAACAACTACTAAGACGTCCTTCGAGAATCCCACATGATGGGTGGGTACAGATGGCCTCCTCATCACCTCGGGTCTGTCCGTCCTCTCCGTGTACATCTCGCCAAGTGGTCCACCTCTGGGTACCGTCCAGCTCTACAAGTCTCTACCATGATCAATGTGGTCCATCATCTGCATCCAATACAATGTAGTGCGGGCATAGCCTATGCATGGGTGAGTATACGATACTTAGTAGAGACCCCGAGACCCCCGAAGGTCTCCCAGAATCCACGAATGATAAACCACAGAAGAAAGATAAAAGCACGAAGTATCAACCAACTCTACTTAGGTATATGCCCATATATATACCTAAGTCATCAATCCTAGTTCGGCTCTGACTCTGGAGGCCTAACATAACCCAGTCCACATAGGAAATAATTCAATCACTTCAATGATAATTATTGAAAGTCAAGACTAAACTCACACTAGGTATTGACAATTTAAAGAGAGTAAGAGATGATTAGTTGTAGTCACTGATTCATCTTTCACTGTTGAACGACAGATACCCACAGAAACCTAACACAACAGTACATCATTGTTTTCGAACCCATTGAGGATTCAATCCTGTCACATTGCGGTCGAACCCATGGATGATTCAGTCCAGTCTCATTGCTTTCGAACCAATGGAGGATTTAGTCGAGTCTCATTGCTGTAGAACCACAGAGGATTCAGTCCAGTCTCGTTTCTGTCGAACCCACAGAGGATTCAGTCCAGTCTTGATGCTGTCAAACCCACGGAGGATCTTGTCAAGTCTCGTTGATGTCAGACCCATAGAGGATTCAGTCGAGTCTCATTGCTGTCGATCCAACGGAGGATTCAGTCCAGTCTTGTTGCTGTCGAACCCATGAAGGATTCAGTCCAGTAGCCATCGTCTTCGCAGCCAGCTCTAGGGTTCCCACACAAAGCATGATCGATTCTAGGAGGGTCCACTTCTCGAGCCAAGTATTTGATACATCAACTATCACAAAGACCCGAGTTGATGTATCCTAAAGTTTTTTCTCGTCAAAAGAAACCCAACGTGACAGACAAAGAGTCAATCAGACACCTGGTCTGAGAGTTATTAGAATTTCCGTTTTCAGGGGCCCGGTTGGAAATACGCTCATTGCAAACCCATATGTTTTCCAAATTCGTCCAAAAATCACTTAGAGTATCGCCAAAGGACCGATTCATCACGAGGGCCCCAGTGCCGCAGACGGCGTGTCGATCGGATGCACGGTCAAGAAGTAATTCGCGTTTAAGCGAAACGGGCCCGACCCGTCAAGCCCGGTGGGCTGGCAGGGTGGTCGGTCCTATCTTGGTGGGTCCCACCCGACTAAGGGGTCGGCCCGGTACGATGGGGTGTGGCCCGATCCAGTGGGGCGCAGCCCGACCCATTGGGGTGCGTCCCGGACTAGTGGGGTACGTCCAGACCCGGTGGGGCACGACCCGACCCGGTGGGGCGCGGCCCGGCCCGGCGGGGTGCGGCCTCGCCTGAATGGCGCGGCCCTTCCCAGCAGGGTGCGGCCTGGCGAGGCTGGCGCGACCCGACACAGCGAGTTGCGGCCCGTCTAGCTGGCTGAGCGGACCAGGGGGAGCGACCTCCGGATTTCTGAAACAACGACACCATCCTCCTATCCGGTCAGCCGAAGCCGGCCGGTCTTCCTGGTGCGAGCAGCCCACACGGGTGGGCCACTGTTCCCCCAGCGTGGTGCCTTCATAGCGCCGCAGGGTCATCCCAGCCCGGCCGGCCACTTGCCGGATAATTCTTCTGCCAAGCGGCCCGCAGAATGCAGCCCACGGTCTTCCGTAGCCCGGCGCCCTCATGGCGTCGCAGTTCCTTCAGTCCGGCCGGCATTAGCCGGCAGGTTCTTCTTCAGCCGAGCGGCCTGCGGTTGCGGGTCGTGATATTTCACTCACCGCGCATCAACCGGTACCACGGTCCTCTTCAGGCCAGCGTGAGGCCGCCTTTTCCGCCGCCGCCTTCAGCCATTGCTGCCCCTGCTCGTCGCCAACTCTGGTCACCACCGCCTCCCGTTGCCACCACCAAAATATCCAAGAACCATCTGAGGGTCATCAGGACGTTTTCGTTTGACCCTTGCCCTCCGTGTTAGGTGATGTCAATTGGCCGAAGAAAATACAAGCATTCACCAAGGAAGGGATATAATTTAATTCACTTAAAAATTAAATCAAACACCCTACCTTGATTTTGATGTTCATTTGTCCGTGTTGCTAGAAGAGGATCCGAAGTTCACGTCAATTCCTTGACGTTGGGGTGCGTCCGAGGAGGAATCATAGTCGATGTTTCTTCACGGACAGCATCTCCTCCCTTGACACGAGGGAAGAAGAAGAATGGCAGCCTTCCTCGTGAGTGTCGCCTCACTTTCTTGCCTCCTTCGTCCAGAGGATATCGTTTCTCGTGTTCTTCGTTAGTGAGCGATGGAGCTCTCCTCAAATTCTCCATAGGCTCCCCACCAAATATTTTCCAAGAAAAAAATAATAGAAAGGATTCCCCCAATAAAATAGAATATCCATGCAATTCAAAAAAATTCAAATGAATTATTGACACCACAAATTATTTATTGAATTCATTAATTAATAGTGTTGGAAAACATAATGAGAGGGAGGTGGAGAGGCTTCATCATAATATATAAAGGGGGTGTTAATGGAGAGTTTAAAGGAGTTGAGGGTAGGTGATGGGGTTTGGGTTCATGTGGGACCCACCACACTAAATCCTCACATGGGAGGTTATGTGGGGTGTGGGCCCCACCCCTAACTTCCTCTTGGAGGAATTAACCCCCTCTTAAAATAAAATTGTGTATCTCCACAATTTTCTTTAATTTTATGCGGGTTTTTCAACCCGCATAAAACGAAATTGCGGTAAAGGTCTCCTTAAGCGAATACTGGTGCGACGAGTTCATCAGTGTCCTTAGATTTCAATTCCGAGCACCGGTTCAAAAGATAGAAAAACCTCCTCGTACGTCTACTGAATGCACCCGAACAGAACTTCAAAAATTGATTCTGGGAACACTAGGCCTTGGAATCAGGTGCCATCAGAAACCGCAGACTCATAAAATTCCAAAGTATTTAGGAAAAAATTTTCCTTGAAATTTCCGGGTATTTACAAAATATCATTCACATACACAATCCTCTAAATTTAGAATATAGTTACAATAATTATTTATATATTCTGACTTCTAGATACATCAACTTCTTCAAATCAAGTAACATACAATTTCAACATGTATCATGAACTATTCTCAGAATATCAGGATGTTATTACTTTGAATGATAACCATAACATCATCTGACTTACACTTAAAAACATATTGTTTGTTAATATTTTGTATGTAACTTAGAGACCACAAATTCTATATATAATTCCCCATAATATCCCCAACTAAATATAAAATTTATGTAAATGTCTCTTTAAATTGAGTACAAGATATATTTAATGTGTACTTATTATGGAAATAATACATCCAAAAATAATATATAGAAGTGTATGAATCATTCGTACTCTTTTCATAAATATATCATTCAGAAGTATTAATTATGAACATAGATTTTAGAATTTACTTTCATAAAATTTAACTCTTTAAGCATCATCCAAGTGATGTTAAACATTCAACACTAATTTTAATTATTTATAAGCACTATGATGGATTCTCAACCAAATCAGAATGAATATGTATTAGATAGTTATTTTGTGAACTATAACCCCTTTTTTTAGTTTCATAATTAATTTCAAATTAACAATCATCAACTTTACATTCTACTCCAAAGATCACAATCATAAAATGATAGTAATATTTACACCATTCTTTTGAGAAACAGAATATCTTCCTATAGTGTTAACTTCTAGAATAAGATCCACACATTACTTTTATCCATAGTTTTATCTTCAAAACGCATATCATACATTTATTTCAACATTAATATATAGTGTTAAATTATAAAATTATCTATTCTAGGACACTTATCTTATTAATAACTAATTATTCATTTAGATCAACATGTTTTACTTACCTAAAAATTACTTTCATTCCATGAATAATTATTACTTCTAATAATTACAAGTATAATCCTGTTTATGAAATCATATTTAACTTCATAACATATTTAATTTAATACTTATTGAATTTATTTGACATTAATAAAAAATACAATACTATTCATTACAATCTATTTGGTTTATTTAGTCCCCACTTTGGATTTGTTATCAATAACCATTTCTTTTATAGAGACCGTATCATTCTCCATTCATATAAAACATTTTATCACATTTTACCCCCTTATTAAAAAAATAAAATGGATCTTTTATCTACTTTCTTTTATATTCGTTGAGTAAGGTAATATTTCACTCATCTCATCCTCTAATAATGACTTGAATTTTCATCTTCTTGCCTTTGTCTTCTCTTATATTTTAATTAAGATATAATTTACATAAGAGATGGATAACATGATATTATATAATTTATGGATCCCTACATCCATAAACTATAATTCTAAATGATAAATTCTCTTTATATAAAAAAATAACTTCTTATAAACAATGTTTTCTAAAAACTATTCACCATGTGATACCAACATTGAAATATATTTTGACAAGATGTTATACATCTCAAAAAATATATTAAAAAAATTAAAATCTATGTGGTTTTCTATTAATTTAAAGAACCTTTTTCCTTTTTATAAAATAATAAATCTATCCATTTTAGTTTTAATAAACAACCCAACCAACAGGGTCACCACCAAGATGAGCGGTTAGTCGAAAGAAAGACCATAATATCACCTCTAATATACCTGAAATATCATGGATGATTACCAAATTTCAAACATATATTTTTTATTATATTCAATAAATTTTATTTAAATTTTCCATCTGAATCCTCAACAATTTATTTTTATATTTTTCGAATCAATTTTTTTATTTGTTCCATTAAAATGTAGGGATGATTGTTCATAGAAAAATTGAATTGATTGATGATTATAGATTGATAGAATTATTTTATTTTATTTTTTTAATTATTAGATATATAAGATTATTATGACATTTTACTTTGAAATACAATTCAATAAATTTATATTCACTTCACTAGAATATTTTAACCATAATTCCAAAAGGTATAGAATATAATCTAATACTCAACTGGGATGATGGTTTTAATCAATTCTCATCGACGAAAGGTTCATTAATCTATGAGAAACAGTATATTTTTTTGTTTTAATAAATTATTTAATAATCATATAAACATAAAAATTTCATTAACCCATGACATATCGAGTTTAATGCATAATATGTCTACGTAAATAATATAAAAATATTAGAACTCTAAATAACTAATCCATCAATTATGAATCACCCCAATGAATGATATATATATATATATCTATTAAGTTTATTAATAATATGGTTAGTATGTTTATTGCGATGACATAAAATAAAAAAATGGTATGATATAAGATAAGGTATGTGAAAAATGACTGACACACACCAAACCAGAAAGGAAAAAAATATATGATTGAATAGGAAAGGGAGAGAGAGAAGTTATTCCAGTAAAAGAGAAATTATTTTTATAAAATAATATCAAATATGTCTAATTTTGTTAAGAAATAGTTTTTACAAAATATAAAACACTCACTACAACAAAATAAAGCCAAAAATAATATTATTACAATTGAAAAAATGTAATAATAAGAAAAGAAATAGTGGGGGAGTGGTTTCTCATGATAGAAAAAGTGCATTGAATGTTATATCATCCCTTATAAAGTAATTTTTTTTCAAAAGAGTGATCCTATTAATGTAAAAAAGTGATAGAATTTTTCATAGATAAGTAAGGTGTGCATTTATATCAAAAGGAAGGGGATTTTCCTCCATTAAATTTTTTTCTCCATATTGGCATGACTAGTTGACAATGAATACATCATTATATAAAGAAATGAGCTTAAAAAATGTGTAAAATATAGATATATATGCTAGAGTTTCATGTTTTCATGGATATCATACTTTTATAACAAGATATATGGAAATATTGGAAAAAATTTATATTTGTCATTACTTATTTAAAATTTTTATAAGGCCAAAATGTGAATGAATTTATGTATACAAATACATCGAATTCTATCATATCCATTTTTTTAAAAATATCTTAATATGGATGTATTGTGTAATATCCCATCCCTCTTAATTGGATTTAGAATGAATAATTAAATTACTTGGACTTAAGAGGCATCCCCAATGTGCAAAAGGATGTGAATTAATGCCAATGGCTTCATTAATAGATATGGTATGATTTTACCTTTGAAGATAAAAAACCTAAACAAACATACCATAATAAAATAACACTACATGATACATGATAAAAATAATAAAAACCCAATGTAATACAATTGATATCAAAAATAAAACTATAATAAGTACCAAAATGGAGGAAAACAAACATATAAGTACATAGTGGAATACAAATCCAAAAAACTCAATGAAAACCCACATAACACAAATTCAATGACATAATCAAAGCCCCAAATCCAAAAAATCTATAGAATCACAATGAACCACTATATTAGGGTGATAATCTTTATTTTTATTATGTCTTGATAAATTATATCTACAAAAGAACCAAGGGGAAAAAGTAGGGGGAAGTAATGAAACAAAGTAGGATTTCCCCAAATGACTTCTCCACTCATGCCACTAGGATAGAAAATGTAAGAAACAATATATAAAAAAAATGATATTATCCAATTTTAAATAGTTTATATTAAATACAAGTAGTTTATCACCGAAAAAAATATTATATACCAAAATTTTTTCCATGGAAAATCAACCAGACAGTACTTTAAACCATTTCACATTCCTTTTTGGCATACAAATTCCATGATTCACCACACAACCACCCATGAATGCTTCTATGATAGTTCCATACTCAAGAGCGGTTTATAATTGATCCATTAAGTCATCATAAAGTTTCCAATATATAGGTTCCCTAATGATAGATGCCTCTTATCTAGGGTTACATCTCTTTTTACCCTAATGAAACATGCCCCTTATTCAGGGTCAGGTCAAAAGAAATAAATTAAAAAACCTATGTATGATAAAAAATTTCAAAACAACCAATCCCTTTTTCTAATAAAACCAATATTTAATTTAGAACCATTGTAACAAAAAATTTCAATATATTTCAATAAAACCATAACTTTATTGAAAACATCTAAATTAAACCATTTACAAAAAACCCAATGAATCCATTTTTAATAATTTATATTTTAAAACCAAGAAAATTTATATTCACAACCACTTACCATAATTCATGAATTTTACAAAAAATCCTTAAAATAATCAAACCATCACTAAAGAGAGTTTCTACCATGCTTTTCACACAAATTTCACAATCAATTTTAAGAAATTTAACTAAATTTTAAACTAAGCCTTCATGTTCTATGATGTGGAGTTGAGGGTGAATCCACCTATATCAATAATTATGGTGAAAACAATAAATGACCTAAAACACACACAAAACTGGGATGAATCTCCACAAACCCTCCTTTTATCTATCCTCGATCATTAACAAATCCAAATCTAACGATTAGTGGCACAAACTACCTTAGATCATTCCAATGTGGACTATATCTAAGAGATTGATAGACTGAAGGAAGTAGATCTAAGAAAAACCTCCATAAACTTCCAAAAAAGAAGACTTATAAAGGGAATTGGGCTTCAACGCACAAATGAGTGCCACCATAATCCTTCCAATTCAACGGGGAACGATTTTACAACCTTTGGGAGGAGAAATTATTGAGTTAGGATTAGTTTGGATTAAAAAAATGGGTTTAAAACATAATCCCTACCTAGATATACTTTTTTTAGTATCTTGTTTTTAAACCATGAATGGCTAGTCCGACGTTTAGGAAAAAAACATGTTCTAAGCATGCACCATCCACTTCCTCAAGGAGAAACACAAAAGGATGGATCACATAGTTAGATAAATCATGTCCAATATTTAAAAATCCCAATTTCCAATTTTTCATGGTTTCACCTAGGTAGCCGCTTGCTATGGGAAAACCATGATCCTGGTTGTGTGTGTTCCCCTTAGCCATTGTCTCACTATGATTAAATTTTTATAGAAGTTTCTTGACTTCTACAAACAATGTTAAAAAACGTGAACCAATATTGAATCCCGAAAAACATCCCAAAAGGTTTCTAAACCCTACCAAACATCACTAAAATACTTCATATACATAAAAATTTTAAATGAAGGGTTACTTAATTGAAATTGTGCATGATAAATTCTTCCCATCATTGGCCTTTCCATACATGAAAAGTATAAACCCACTTATATCTAGAAAGAGTTTGGGCCATTGCTTGACCATTTACATTTCATCTTCCCATGTCTCTTCTTGAATCTGACCATGTTTCCACAAAACCCACACTAGACCAATGATTTTCCCATGAAATACATTCTATTCCCGATAAAAAATTTTCAATGGCATGTGCACAAATGAAGCATCCAACTCTATGTCAACATAATCCCATCGAACCATGTGGTCAGTATTAGGCTGATTCATTTTCAACTGAAATACATGAAACACATTTTTTAACACATGGAAATATGGTGTTATTGCCATCCAATATGTCACCTCAACAAACCAATCAAATATCTCTAAAGGGATTACATATCAAGGTGATCGATTTACCTGCTTTCCAAAATGATTGTGTCCATGCCTCAAGGATATCCTCAAGAACACTTTATCACATATTGAAAAAAGGGTTTTGATGATGATCTGCATGAGATTTTATGAGGAATTTGAGCTGGATCCATCCATTTCATTGTTAATTTAATCTTATCTATTTTTTCTTGGACAAGGCCTTGCATGAATAGTGAATTATCACTTGTTTCCGTACAAAAACATAATGAAAAAAATGGATTTCCATAGAGTGCTTCAAAAGGATCTATATATATCGAGTCCTGATAACTGTTGTTATATGAGAACTGCACTAAAAGTGGGTTCTCTTCCCATTACAAAAAAAACCATTACAAAATACCACAACATGTCTTATAACATTTTTATCATCCTTTTGGATTATCTATCCATATAAGGATTATACAATATACTCATAGTCAACTGTGACCTAATGGATTCAATAAGGATTTCAAGAAATGTGATATAAACCTCATACCACTGTCTGAAACTATTAAAAAAATGTATTCCCTGACACATTAACACCATCCAAATATTCATTTTTAATAATTCCTCAACTATATGAGATTTACTAATAGTGATGATGTTCGTGAACATTGTGAATCGATCGACTATCACCCATAGGGAATCGTATTTCCAAACCTTTCTTGGGAGACATGTTAAAAAATCCATAGCAATCTACTCCAATTTACAAACTGGAATATGTATAGAATACAACATACTTTCTTATCGCTGATGCTCTTCATTAACCGACAAACAAGTTAAGCATCACAAAAAAAACTCAACCACATTCATTTTCATGTCGACCCACAAAAAATATACTTTAAATTACATAAACAAATTTTGCATCCGAGTATGAATATCCCATTTGAAATGGGGGTAAGTGTGATGAATTTTACCTGACATGCCATAAATACAAATATCTACTTTCAAAACCACAAAACTAAAATCCCTTCCAACTGCCATCCCTCAACGGTCTCCCCGCCATTGAGTTTTGACCTCATCGCAACACATTCTGACTCAAACATCTGTGAATCAATATCCACCCCCAAATAATTAAAAATGAATTAAACTCGAATGAAAACATAATCCTCAACTCAGTATTCACACTCCATGTGCATGTAATATATAACTGATATAAACTTCCACTTTTATGATTATTTTTTTCAATTAAGCATATGACATTATGCTTAATGAATCCACAATCAAATTTCCCATACACGTGTATACATCAAGTCAATGTCAGTAATTTTTAGATGATCAATCCATTTATTTGTTTTATATTAAAATAAATTTTGTGGAGAAATACATTTCAGGATTTTATGATCTATCAATAATGTAATTTTCTCACCATAGAGGTAATTACACAAAACCATCAAAGTGTGGACGACAAAAACTAACTCAAATAAAGTGTTGGGAAGTTATTATAATGCAACTATAAATGACTTAAGAAATAAGTAATAACATGATTTCCCTGCATGTGAACACATCAGTAATCTGATCCCAAAGTATAATAATACACCATGTACCCTTGTCCTGATTCTAAAAATATCAGGTTATGTGTTGAGGTAAGTTTAACATTACGCTCTTGAAATTTCTAATGAAAATACCCAATGCATTGTAATGGAAAATTATACATTATAAAAGATTGCAATGGTGATGCAAGTAATGAAAAATCATGAATAAAGTGTTAGTAATAACTAACTAGAATAAAGAAAATGTGTATATTAATGGAATTATATTGAATTTGAAAAGAGATAACAATCTAAATCTTCTATATATATATATATATAATTTCCCTTTTTCTTTGAATATATGGCCATGAAAATATACCAATTGTATCCAAAATTGATTCTTTAATAATTTATCATACAAAGGATGATACCACAAGATTCCCAAAACTGTCTCCAAATGTTTCTCATGATCATCCCATGCCGTTGAATATACTAATATTTTATCCACAAATACAACCACAAATAATAAAGTTACCTTTGAAATATCTGATTCATCAATTCCATAAAGACTACCAGTGAATTTTTAAGATCAAAAGGCACTACCACATGTTCATAATGAAAATATGTACTTCTAAAATCTATCTTTGGAATATCCTCTAACCTTGGATGCTACATATTGATCATCCACAATAACTTGGTTAGATTCATATAATATCTTTTTCATAACACTTTTTCTCCTTGTTGAGATTTCCCTTATTGAGGAGTCCTGTTATTTATGGAATCATTATTTCTGTATCTATTCTTCTAATGAGTGGTATTTTTCCCTCCAACCGTCAGAGCATATGAAATCCATGACATCTGATAAGTGTCCTAAACACCCAACCTCGGATCACTGTGAGAATAGTTTCTTTGATGCCCCATATGATTGAAAT
Source organism: Viscum album (assembly GCA_963277665.1). Taxonomy (NCBI): domain Eukaryota; kingdom Viridiplantae; phylum Streptophyta; class Magnoliopsida; order Santalales; family Viscaceae; genus Viscum; species Viscum album. The sequence continues at coordinate 932,966,141 of OY728137.1, forward strand.
TGTGGAATTCTATAGGTTGTTCCATACACACTCACTTCATGTGGCTATGAAAACCACATTGGAAATATTCTATATTTCTCTTAGGCATTGGAGGATGATTTATATATCCAACAATCTGATAATGAGTTATACCACCACCATGGAAATAAGTGTCCCTATTCTTCTTGTTCCCATCATTGGAGTTCCCACCATTTTCTATAGGTATCAACATAATTCTACTACCTATTTCTCCTGAGATGTTCCTTTATACTGCAATATCTCTATTAACCATCTCTATATAATTTGAAATACATAACACATCAATATTTCAGTGAATGTTCTATATCATCCCCGATTCAAAGATTTATGCACTCAATGAAGCACATGAAGAAACTTTGGGTGCAATGTGGAATAATTCATAAATTTATCAACATACTCTATAACTGTGAGGATTACCTATTTCAATATGAATAAGTCTATAATTGTTGTGATCATTATTTTATAACGGTAGAATTGTTTGTTGAACAATTATTCAAAATAATTCCATTCCAAACCTTGGTCTAATATAGCCTAAATACTAAATCCAATTATTGGCAGGCTAGATCCTCCCACATATACATCTCTACATGACTTTCATCTCTATTGGGGTGCCAAGGAAATCGAATATTCAATTCATTATATTAAGAAATCGATATGACTTCTATGGCTTTGAATCACCTTGAAATATTGGTGGATTATTCTTCTAGAATTCTATGGAGTGATCCACTTACCTTGGTTTATCCTGTTGACTCCCACTATCCATAGCTTAGAAATAATCACCAATATTATAAACAAGATATTGTCTATCCTATGGCTCTAGTGGTACCACATTTTCAGAAGATTCATCAAGTTGGTTTCTATGATGCCTAACAGTAGACATTTTCTATATAGACACAAAATTAAATATTTCTCACTCTCTATAAACGTATGGGTTAATAGTTTCAAATTCTACCACATCATTCTATCACTGTATTACTTTTAAAAATGAAACATTTCCATGTTCAAGCATTTTTGAAAATTCCCCCATGCTATTGAAAATAAAACTACTTTTTAAATACCTTATCCATTCCCTTATTCAAAACGATACCTGTGAAAACCATTTTTAATATTTTTTAAAAATCAATACCTTTTCTCCAAATCATAAATCACTACTTAATATAAAATATGTAGTCCTAATGGGAATGCATTTCTACAATGCATGTCATGATACTATCGTTGTCTAAATTTGTGACAATGAGATTATAATACCTATAAGTGTCTCAAAAACAATTTTGTATTCAACTTCCTGGTAACATTAACTTCATCATAAAAATATTATCTATGTATTATTATGCTATACATTTTGTGTGAAAAAATACTACACCTTTCCACTATCCCAACTCGAAGAATAAACATGACTAAATTTTAACTCCAAGGCTGAAAAAACAAATGACCACTTATTATTAAAGGACCAAAAAAAGAATATACCACTTCTAACATCCCAACCCCCATCATTATCTAGAGATGGTAGAAGGATGTTACTTGGTCTTAGGTGACATCCCCAAGGAACCAAAGGCCCTCAATAAATACCATGGTCTTCATTAACATATGGGGGAATATTTTACCTTTGAATATAGAAAAACCCAACCAAACATAACATAACAAAATAAATATTCATGATGCATGATAAAAATGTAAAACAACTCAATGTAAAACCATTGGTAACACAAATAAAACTACAACAAGTACCATAATTGAAGACAAATAACATGAAAGTACACAACTAAAGGAAAATCAAACAAAAAACAATGACAACCCACATAACTCCAATGCTCCAAAATTCTTCATGAACCAACTCCAAAAATTATTAAAAGTATCAAGATGTACAACTAAATAACTGTGATACATTACATTTTCCTGAGTCTCGATAAATTATATTTTCAAAAGCACTAAAGATTAATAGTAGTAGTGAGTAGTGAAACATAGCACTCTTTCCCTAAATGACTTCCCAGCTCACACCACTAGGTAAAAATGTTAGAACATTTATATAAAATAATTTATAAAAAAGAAAAGAATGTAGTTTATATCATATCCATGAAGTTTAATAAAAAAATAGTTTTCCACACAAAAATAGTTTCCAAGGAATATAAACCAAATAATGAATTAAACAATTTCACATTACATTTTTGGAATATCCATTCCATGATTCACCACACACCCACACATGAATTCTTCTATAACAATTCCATAGTGATGAGCAATTTCTCATATAACGACTAAGTCATCACAAAGTGGCTAATCTAATTTTTCCCCAATGACACAAACCCCTTATCCAGGGTCACGCCCCTTTGTACCCAATTGGAATATGAAACGTATTCGGGGTAATTTCCCAAACATGAACTCAAACAACCCGTTTATTCCAAAACCATTTCAAACCAAACAATTCAATCATTTTAAATAAAACTGTTCAATTATTGTAAACCATTAAAACAAAATATTTCAATAAATTTCAATAAAATTACCCCTCAGATGAAAACATGTCAATTAGACCATTTACCCAAACTACCAGGCAATCTATATTTTTAAATTAACCTTTTAAAATCATGAAAAAATCACAGTATATAAATAGATTCTGTTATTCCACAATTTCAACAAAAATCCATAAAATACTCAAACCATCAATAAAGGGAGTTTGTACCACGGTTTCCATGAAAATTTATTTATAAATTTATTTAAATTTATCCAATTTGAAACCAATCTTTCTATTTCTAAGAATAAAAGTAAAGAGTGAAACCACCTACCCTAAAAATTATTGGGAAGGAGAACACCCTCAAAATGATGTTGAATCCCCAGAAATCTTCCTTAGATATCTTCCCATGTCATTAAAATATTCAAATCTAAAAATCATTGGAATGAAGCACCTTATATATATCACAAGTTGACTAGATCATAGAAATTGAGAGAGTGTGAAGTAGATTTAATAAATAAAATGAAAATACTTCCATAAAAGGAGATCTATCAACAAGAATTTGGATTCAATGTACCACTAAAAAATACATATCACTTCCAATTTGATGGGGAAATCCTTTATATACATTTGGGGGAGAAAATATTGAGGTAGAGTAAGTATGGAGAAGAAAACAGGGGTTAAAACTAAATCCCAACCCATATCCTGTTTTTTAGGATCTTATTTTTAAACTGTGCATAGTTAGTCCCATGATTAGAAAAAACTATGTTCTATTCACTGCCTCAAAGGGGTCCTCAAATGGTTGACATGCATGGTTAAAAAACCATACTCGAACCCTGAAAAATCCCACTATCCTATTTTACATGGATTCTACTAGGTGGACAAATTGTTTGGAAGAATTGTGCCCCTACCAATGCACATTTTATTAATCCCATGTCTCATTGTGCATGTTTTATTATAGGTTTTAAATGATTTCTACAATCTGTACTCAAACGGTGCATGAAAAAAAAAATACAAAAGGTTTCCAAACGCTCCCAAAAAACACCCAAACTCTCTATATACTTAAAAAGAATATATTAATGGTTTATTACTTGAAATTGGGGGTGCTATATCTATTTTCCCCATTTAAAATTTTACAACTTTTTTTTTCAGATTTTGGAGATATTTATAATATATAAACGGTAGTCTAAATCCATGTAAAATTATGGGCTTTAGTTTTGGGATTTCACTAGGACACATTAATTTATTAAGATAGTTTATGATATATTTTTCTAATAAGGGATGAAATGATGGTGGATGTATTATAATGTTTGTTGGAAATTGGGATTCATGATTTACCCAAGAAAATAGAAAACTATTGTTGGTCCTTCTTATGTGATATATTCACTGGGACAACATCTATGATATAAATGGTTCATAAAATGGCCAAACTGGTCAATTCTAATTTAGATATTTTGTTTCAATATTGACCAATAACCCTAAAAAATGGTAATAATTTTGTTATCAGTAAATCAAATGTTATAATCAACACCATGAACTAAATTATAATTAGATGAATTTGAACAATGTTGCATGTAATTTTTTAGAATGAGTATGTCATCATTGTTTAGATATTATGAGATATTCTATAAGAAATTTTGTAATGAGTGTAACATAAAATATAGAGTAAATATATAATATTAAATCACCAAAACATAGTAAAGTGCATATCCTTAGTAATAAGAAATGAAAACTATAAAATGAACTCATTTTCACTAATAAAAAAAATTCAAATGTTATTTTATACAATCAGTATGTGTAAACTTGTTCACTAATTCATAATTGATTCTAATTAAAATTTTTACCATAATCAAATTTCAAAAAATTCATCATTGATGATCAAAATTATAATGGAAAAATTTGTTCACAGAAAATTAAATCCTCTCAAAATGTTATAAATATATCAATTATATTCACTCATTCACCAACCTAAAGTAAATATATTAGATTTTGTAAGAAATATCATATTCTATTCTATATCCGAATGCGTAAAAAACTAATTCTATATTTTTATATGCATTAGAGGAAATGTGATTAGTGGAAAAACAGAAAAAATTGGAGAAAATAAGTTGGTAATAATATCAACATAGAAAAAATGAAAAATTAATTAAATTAGACACAAAATGTCAAAAAAACTAATTTTCATGATGGAATAAAGATGTGATGAAACATAAAATATAGAGATATAGAAGTAGAATATGAAAAAATAAAAAATATGTGAAAAAAATTAAAACTTTTCATAATGACTCATCAATACATAATTCAAGTGTTCATTTATTTATAATTTTTTTTCATTTTATTCATTTTTTCCCTTTATTAAATTTTTTTATTTTTTTTGAATATTTTTAAAATATTTTGTATAAAATTATAATGAATATTATTTTATTCCCAAGAATCAAAAAATGAAATTATATTCCCTATATAAAATGGATCCTTTCCCACAATTATATAATTTCATATTAAAAATCAATGAATTTAAGATAGAAATAAAATCCATTTCACCCGAAAAAAAGATTTAAAATAAAATCATAACCTAAAAGTCATATATATGTAGGGTGGGAAAGGGTTTTAAAATTTTAATGTGGTTCTCAAAAAATGTTCTTCATAGTCTAATTGAGGATCTCAATATGAGGATTAATATTTAGTAAATTATAGTATATTTTTATATTTTGATTCTTAATTTCGTGAAATACGCCCCACTTATATTAATTTACGCTGACGTAGGAAAATTAGCTTTAAGGGAAAAAAACATGAGCCTCATAATCGGGTGTGAAAATAAAATAGAAGAAAATTCAGACATTGGCGACCTTAACATGAAATCATATATTATTCTTTATAGATAAGGGAAAAAAATTTCATATAAATTATTAATCACTCAATGCATATTTTTATGGTCATTAAATCATTTATCAAAATATTGGATAAAAATAAACAACATTTGAGTTAGAAAAAATATATTGAATCTAAAAAATGGTTGTATTTTTTTAAAAAAAAATTAATGTGAATTTTTTTCAATTTTTTATATTAAAAAATACAAATATTAAATTAAAAAAATATTGAAATATTATATGGAGAAATATGGAAAAACTAAAAAATGGGATAGAAAATGAGAATGAGATAATAATAATAATAATAATAATAATGGCGGGGAAAGAAAAAATTAGATATAGAGAGAGATATATATGGAGAGTTAATGTTAAAGTGGTGGTTCTAATTTTGAAAAAGGTGGGTTTCCCTATCTATCTAGTGGTGGCTCCATTCATATAGTTTTAGATTTTATAGAATTCGATCTGGTTCATAAGGTATGTGTCCTATCATGGTGAGGCCTTCACCAAGGTCAAATATCTATAAATTTACTTTTCTAAGAATGACCGTGGACTTTAACTTTTGAAAATGGGTAAACATAAGTAGTTATAAGAGGAAAATACTAATAAAAAATAATAGTACATAGGTGAGTTTGAAAAGGAAAATTTTATAGATTTACTATTTACAATCCTTGAAATATCACTTGTATGATGTGTTTATCATGGGTTACCTTAAAATTTTCCTATTATAGATTTGAATTATCTAGGGTATTGAGTAAAAGTTCCTCCTACTCATAAAAGTTTAGTTCCTTATTATTACATTAATATTCAGTATCTAAAGTGCATTCTAACATAAAATAATGTGATTTATGTTGGATTCAGACAAACAAATGACACACTTTACCAACAACATGCTTAAAGGGTGATGTCCTTTTTGCTGTCGAATATGCCTTTAAATATGTATAAATTGGTTCACTGGGTTTTCATGACCAATTTATTTTGGATTAATAATTATCCCAAGTAAAATTTTGACTTTAATATTTTAAGGTAAACAAAACCATTTTGGGGGGTGATAAAAAGATGATTTTATCTATAAATCCCAATGCTTTTTAAAAGTGAATTAATCAGAAGATAGACAAAAGGGGATCAAATGTAACAAAATGAGACACATGAAATATTATATATATAAAATTTATGTGTTTTTAGGAACTCAATAATATTATGGTCATCATATTTTCTACTGGGTTTTCCATCGACCCACCTAGACACATTATCAACGACATGAAAAATATATGCTAATCCATTAGAATGAGGGAAGGGACCCATGAAATATATACCATAGGAGTCAAATATTTGATATAAAATTAATGGTTTTTGGGAAGCTCATTTATTTTAGAAATTATACCAAAATATTTAAATTTGGAAAGTTTTTGAAAAAATCATGTGATTCTTTGAAGAGTGAATGCTAGAATAATATATTGTTTTAGAAATTTCGAGATACCCCTTATGTTCTAAATTTAAAATTCATGGAATTTATTAAGACTATCATAAAATGACTAATTCCCCCCCTTCATCATTTTATATCAGTATTACTATGATATCCTTATATTTTTGGTATTTATTATATTCTAAAAAATTGTACATTGATTCAATTTTATAAAAAAAAATTTCCTTTGAAAAATTTTCAAGAAAAATACAATTGAAAAACTTAATTAAAATTTCTTCATAAAATGGTTATTTTTATTGAGATATTACAATCATTTGGTTGATAAATTATGATCAATAATTTCAAAATATGAACAATTAGAATTTTTTTTCAATTTATTAGAAAAGAACTTCTATTTTCTATGTCTTTCTCTAATATCAAGAGAAATTTCATAAAGCATTAGAATAAATATTATTACCCTTAGTTGGGAATCATTTTTTGTCACAAATTTATAAATGAATGGTCTCTGGAGATTTTTATTTTAAAACCTATTAGATAAGGATTAAATTTATTTCAATAAAAAAGGCACAAAAAATTTATTATTCATTGACTGTGTAATGGGATTGAGTATCATCCAATGTTTTTAGAAATAATGTTGGGAACATGTAATGTTTTCTTTTATTTGACCAAGGATATCCCCTTATCCCAATCATATGAATCACATATCAGTTTAAATGGAAAATAAAATATAATATATTTAATGATAAGGGATGATTCTAGTGTATAATTAGGACTAACGAATGTTATCTCACCATCCCCATTAAAAATAGAATGGATTATCATTTTGAAGGAATTAAATAAGTCGGAAGGAATTCCTATTTTAATTTTTGGTGAATCTATGATTGAATTTGGCATATCTAAGAAAATATTATATGACAAGAACTAAAGATGGTTTATGAAGCAATTGGTGTACCTCACTTTTTGAAGTATCAACACGAATAACCTTTTGATAAAGTATTTGTCCTAGAACAATATGACCAGTAACATTGAAGTGAAATTTTACTATGTTCAACCCAAGGTTATAATCAATAAAATTTTTAGGGCCAAAAGGAGGGAATACAAGCATGATTAAAATGCATTACCAAAAATGTTAAATTCATCCACGAAAGACTCTATTAATTTCTCAATTAATTTAAAAAACCTACACAACATACAACATAAGAATTTTATGGGTTCACTGAAAATTCAAAAAGTCATCCTCTAATTGCATATTTTCTAATGTGGAAAATGAATGTTGTTTTTCTTTATCTTGAGGTGAAATTGGAATTTGGAAATAGATAGTGTTTACATAAAAAGATAAGTAATATGATTTTTCATCTAATATTCCCTGCGTTTGGTCTTGGAAGGGAAGTGGTTAGTGTTTTTCTCTTATAATTGTATTGAATTTTTTATAATAAATGAATAAGAACGTCATTATTTTCAATCAAATTTGGACTATTTCTCTATGACCAGTGGAGAAAATAGTTAGACTATTTTTTTAAGAACCACTTCAATTACACTGAGCCACTCATTATAGAAAATATTGTAAATAATACCATCAACAATAATTTTAATAATATCTTCCCTCAAAATCTCAATTATGAGTTGATATCGATATCATTGGGGTTACATAATTGGGTGGGATGATTCCTATATATACATAAAATGTGCGTTGAGGGAAATAATGATTGTGGGAATATTCTATAGGGTTCATCATAAAATATTTGTTCATCCAATACAAGGATGATATTTGATTCCATGATTTCATTAATTTATGTACAGATGATGATAGGTTAATAGTGATCATGGAAGTGAAATTTATACTTTATGTGTTTGATTTTGAGATCCCACCCTTGTATCCCAATGTTTGTGCCTTCTTCCATTACATAGGCATGAAATATAAAGATAGTCCTTCCCTAATTATTGAACAATTTAGTGGTCTTGTTAATCTAGATACATACATGATCCTTATATTAAATTTGAATACAAAAATTTCAACCTAATTTTTTTCCATATTAAATTTATTACATCTAGAATATCCTTTAATATCATTAATTTTACTCTTCATGGAATCCAGGGTAATGGAAACAAAATAAGGGTGAGGTAAAATGTTCAGCAATTGTTTAGTATATCAGAAGAAATTTTAGATCAATGAGCATTATAAATATGGATATGTAAATAAATGAGAACACATACCACATTATAAATAACTCATAAGAAATTCATAAATAATATAGAAATATAAATAATAGAAAACACATGACATATAATCAATACCTTGTGAATGATATAAATCCATAAATTTTCTCACTACGAAAATATCAAGGATAATAATAACTAAATTTTGAATTCATGAAATGATTAAATATTTGATATCAAGTTTCTTAGGAACATAATAAATTCATAAATTTAGAATTCATGAAATGATTAAATATTGGATATCATGTTTTGCAGGAACACGATACCTTTCACAAGATACTATTATTGAGATATATCCTCCAGAAAACATAAAATAATTTTTTCCAAAGGAAAAGAGTTATTTTTATAATTGATTTTATCTCATGAGACAACCAATTAATTAAGTGGAGTACATTAAATAGTCCCCAACCCATGTTATACCTATCTAAATAATTCTTTATATATCAAATAATTGATTTCATTCATAAAAAACTTTCCTTATCAAAAATTTGTATGGATTAATTGATATATATTTGTCAGTATTTCCCCAATTAATCAAATAATATTCAAAGTAAACTCTATTTAAATATGGTATACTATTTTGTAAATAATTATATCTATGAAAATAATGTGAATATTTAGGTAAACTTTAATGTTACATGATCACTAAAAAGTGAATTACTTAAGGTAATGTTACTGGCTATGAAAATGATTCAAGGAAATGAATTTTAACAATATCCTTAGTCAAAATAATAACAATTCATCTAGTTGAGTAATCATTTTTGTATAAATATTATATATACCCATGGAGTAAGAAGAAGGGTTTCTATTGTTGATGAATTTAAAAAATCATTAAAAAAATTCTTCAAGAAAATATACTTTTCATTTTGAGAAACACTGGGAAAATTAAATTTCGTTGAAAATAAATTTTAATAACATTTTATTTAGAAATATATTCATAAAATTGAAATGGAATATTTATAGAAATTATGACTTTTAATTTCATATAAGGTAATGAAAGAACATTCATTTTTCTCGTTTAAATGTTTAGAAATATGCCATGTTTGGAAAGTGAAAAGAAGAGTCCTTTGAATTTATTTTATAAAAAAGGATAAAAAAAATTTGTTTTCAATTTTTTTTAAATGGATAATTAATTTTTTTAGGAAAGCATAACTATTTAAGAAAACATATTTCTAATTGAAGATAGAAATGAAACCCTATTTTATTAAAACATTTTCTCAATAATTTTAAGTACCAAAGAGTGGAAAATGGTATTATCACATGAAAATAATAATCGATTGACATAGGTGGAGAAAAATTAATGGTCCGTTAAAAAAATTATCTCATAATTTCCTTTAATGGAAATTCAAGGATAAAGAATCTTAATTAGAATGAGAATGTGAAATAAATGCTTAAAATGATAATAAATTTTATGTGAGAATTAATAAATGAATTTATTATGTGTATAAGCTATAAATACACATATAACATGAGTAAATTAAACAATTTATTGAAAAAAATAATTATACACATAATAATATAGTATTACTAAAAATGAGGATGTAATATAACCCAATAAAAGTAAATCCAGTTATGTAATTCATTACTACTTTGTAAATTTTATTTGAAGCCCCCATAGATTAAATAATTAAAATTAAATACCATGAATAATGAATTATTCTTGGTATCTCATTTATATTGGAAATAGATTAACCATATAAAACTAATTAGGTGCATAACATTACAATATGCCTCAATGAAATGAAATAATGATGAAATATCTTTCCTTACACTTCCTCTTGGTTTGGAAATATTTAACCTTATGTATAATTGTTTCAATATAATTATTACTATATATCATAAATATATTAATATTTATAACAACCTATTTGGTCTTTTTATAACATATTCTCTCCTGTTATTTAAAAATCATTCATTATTTTTATCGTTTCATGTATTAATTACGTTGTTTTTCGAGTATGTTTTAACATGTTAATTTTTTGGTTCATCTAATTTTGATGTAGATTTTATCATCTATAGAATTTAAAAAAATATATTCAATATCATATATGTTCAGTATATATTTATTTATAGTTATCCATGTAATTTGGTGATAGGATATGAAATACACCATTCATAGAGACGGTAGGCTGTTTATACGAATGAACAATGCTTTCATTTTCATTTCAAATAGAAACAATGAAATTTGAATTATATATATATATATATTATAATTAAATGTGAATATTTATGTTTAATATATCATATATTTTTATTAAACCCATACTTAATATATTTTATGTAACTTGTGAATGAATCGCATCGCTTCGCAAGACGGTAGTCCTCCGTACAAATGAATAACATTATCATATTTCCATAAAATGGAAAGCATGATAGTATGTATTATATAAAAATTCTAGAATCTTAAATAAATTTTAAATATAATATATATCAAATATAAACTATAAATACTTCATTATTCTCAACCTTTAAAGGCTGAAATTGAAAAAAAGACATCTCCTTAGGTTTTCTCTAATTCTATAAAATGTTCAATTAATTCCCAATATAAGTATTCTAGGATGAGTGGATGTATTTTTGGGAGTTATTTGGGAATGTATTTTTTGAACCAATGTGGTTTGAGAGGTGTGAATAACGGAGAGAGGGGGATTCCTTTTATAAGTTGGATGAGTGGAAAACTTTTTAATAATTGAAAGAATGAATTAAACCCATATTTTTCCTAGTAATGTATATCCAATAATGAAAAAAACTAGATACAGGAAGGTATAAGTTTTAAATGTGGCCATAAAATGGGTTTTGGACCAGTTTAAAGGACATTACACCCTTATGTTTAGAGTTTAGTTGCATAGTAAACTCATTTTCAAATAAATTAATGTACTTAATTTTAACTTATTTACCTAATAATTTTGTTCAAAAATTAATTTTAACGTATAAAAAATTATAAAATTATGATGATTAAAAATATTGAATCCAAATTTTCAAATTATGAACAAAGAAGTGGAAAACAATAATTTAAAATTAATCCCACAGACGGAATAAGAAAATATGTTTTTAAAGTGAAACAATCAACTATATACTATGTTTTTATATCTAAATTCAATATAAAAATGAATCTAATTAAATAAATTGCTTATATAAATATATATATTTAAATAACATATGTTTATGGAAAAAAATATTGACAAAACTTTTGAGGATTAATAGTACATTACAAAAAATGATACCTAAAGACTATATTATCTTAGTTCCTTTTGAAACATGGAAATGTAAATACATGTACATAAAAGAGATACATTATTAACCATTTGATTATTTTTTACTAGAAATCCCCTATAAGAATCAAGAATAATTCATATCATTATAACCTATATAATGAAACATATGAATGGGTGATATCAGATTCTCATTAAGGGTAAACAAGGTTGAAATGTAAGAATAAACATGAGCATAATAGGTATGAGAATGTGATCATTAAATTAGAAAATCATTCCCTACATACCATAAGATCATAAACATGAATCATGACATAAATATTTGAAGTTTATAAGACATAAATAATATGGAGAAAAATAAAATAATCTATGAAATCATAATATAGTAATAATACATGAAATTGTGTCATACACATAACCATATAAAAACCCTAGTTAAAGTATGCCTACCGATACCTTCATAATATGTTAGGCTTGGGATAGTCACCTGTGTACCTGATTTCTGCTTGGGATGCCCTCCTGTATAACCTATCATTTTGTGGATTGGGATTCTATCATGTGTACCCTCTTTTTTATGTATCAGTATGCCCTCTCATGGACCCTCTAGCCTTGTGCTTATTATACCATACCCTGTATACTCTTCTTTTAGGTTTGGGATTCCCTCCCACTTACCCACTTATTTTAGGATTGGTATTCCCTCTCGTGTAACATTTATGATCATGAATGCTTTATAATTAAATAATGAATTTGTGGATGATATAGGTCTTACCTGTCACATAATAACATCAAACATACCTGTTCCACAAAACATTTTTCATATCAAGACCCATGAAAATAGATGGGTTTTATAAACATCAAAAAATAACCCATGAAATAAAATGGGTATCATTAAACATTCATCACATCATAACCTACTGAAAATATATAGATTTCATAACCATTTAATCAAAACATAACCCATGAAAAGAAGTTGTCTTTATATGAAAATAACCCATGAAAGATGAATGTGTATTATATACATATAACCCATGAAGGAGAAACATGTTACATAATAATCTTTCTATCAAAACATAAACCATTGAGAGAAATAATATGAATGGAACCTTTAAATAATTTCCTACAAGGGAATGAGTAACATCAATAGATGTCTTCTAAAATGGAAAATAATTTTATAATTTCTTTAAAAACATCAATTTAGGAAAGTATAATTTCTTCTCTGAAAAAGTATCTTTAAAACATAAAACTTTTTGGAATTTTTTTGAAAATTAAATTGAAAAAATTTAAATAAAGATATGAAAAAAATTAAAACCCTTTTCATTGGTAAAATATAAATAGAGATAGAAACTTTTTAAAAATAGTTTTCTTTGAAATCCTATAAAATAAACATGAAAACGTTTTAAAAACTATATCCTTGAAAATACATTAAAACTTATGATGAAGGAATGAAAATATTTAAAATATTATTTTAGACATAAAATCTTTTTTAAAACTTTTTTTCATTGAAAAATACATGAGAAACAATAAATAACTAGAATATTAAAAAAGGTTTTTAATTAAAAATATAGTTGTAAATATAAAATGTATACTTCAAGGAAATTAAGATCATGATTGAGGATCTATCCATACTTGTAAAACATTTATTTTTTACCATAAATGTTTAAAAAGTGTCTCTATAGAAAAAATACAAGAACATTATTGAAACTTTTTTTAAAAAATAAAAAATGTGTAAAAATAACTTTTACGATCAAGGATATAAAAAAAATATTTTTTAAAACATTTTTTAGAAATAAATGTTTTGAAAGAATATTGATTTTCGACCATAAGAAGAGGAAAAGTCACATTTTCATAATTTTTTTCTTAATTATATTTGTAATGCCCTGACCCCAGTTACCCAGAGTCGGTGCATTATTACAGAACATTGGCATGATCACAAAAGATCAAGTCTCGAAAGACCTATTAGTTTAGTAGACATGGAATCTCTAGATACATTCTTAAAGTTTACATTACATCATAAAACGAAAACTACAACAACATAGTCTCCATAGTCCACACTCATATCCCCTCAGACTATCCCTGCAGGTTAGTCATAAAATACTTCTTCACATCCTAGGAAAAATAAAACATAGAAAGGGGTGAGCTCAGATGATTAGTATGGATAATAATATTGCAGAAACTGTCATAAATAAGTATAAACATTTAAGGTAATGTATAACTAAAACAAAAGCCTTTTAAACATGAACATAAACATAATATGGAAAAAATAAAATTAAATAATGCCATTTAATTATTTACAAGGATATTCTACTAGTAGAATAATCACATGCAATATCAATAACCACTTTCATAATGATGGAATGCATAATGTTAGACTATCATCACCACATAGTCAAGGCCTTGTGCCAATACTAAAAATAAGATATTTTAAAGGCCTTGTTCCAAGATACTAGTTTGTCTCATGAGATCTACCGATGCATCGAGGAGCTATAGCGGTCTCCAACCATCATTTACTAAGTCTAATACATTCCTTATATGAACAGGTTTAAACATAACATAAAAATTAGTATTAAAACTAGCATATAAAATGTCAATAATTTCTCCACAAACCATGAATGGTATAAAAATAACACATCCACAGTAAAACATATCACAAAACCTTAAATAAAATATGAATATTTTGTATCATAATAAATCAACTTAAAATAAGCTTAAAATACATCAAAGGATGTTGACATAGATGAAATCAAAACCATTTGAGAGAAATATCTCTTTTTTTGAAATCATTTAGAAGTCAAATAATTATAAAAACAAACATTTACATTGAAAATATTCTTATAATCTTGTAAGGTAAGCTTCTATGATTTTATAACAGCGGAAAATATCCGCACATGCCGTATAAGTGAAATAATACATTCTTACATTAATTCTGTCGAAAAGGTTAAAAAACACTTTGTTTGGAAAATGACAGAAATATTCCTTTATAAAATACTTATAAAAAATTAAAAAATGGTATAAATTACTTAAACCCATAGTCTTTAAAATAGTAATAATGATTTGAAATACATTTTTAAGAAATATGGATGTGGATGATAAAGAGGTCCCAGTAGATAATTACGTATAAACAACCTCAGATAATGAAGAGATTGTGAAATAAACCCTTACCTTGTACTTTTCCTTGGTTGAGAGAAGGTTAAACTCTTTTATAATGGATAAATAATTTTTATTAAATTATACAATAATCATATAAATTAATATTATATCATATATGATCTTTTAACATTTCTTTGATAATAATATGTTTGTATTATCATTTTTTTCAGGTGTTAACAGATTCATTTTCCTTTAGATGCTTTGTTACATAAGTTGTGTTTGTTATATATATTTTGTATCTTATTCATATCCCTAATGATATTAAGTATTTAAACATTATTTTTAACCATCAAATTAACATTATTCTTGAATGGATACGATGGGGAATGAATCTCATCACTTTCGTGGAGCCGGAAGTCCGTACGTACGCACGAGCGACAATATCATTCTATAGATATTAAAATAACATATAATTGGATTTTATATCATATATAATGAATCATTATCATGTTATATTTATTATTTATATCAATTAAAAATCATTATCATACCCATCAAAATAATAATGTATTGAATAACAATTACACCACAACGTGGAGACGGTAGGCCGTACGTATGCACATATGGTGACATGTCATTCAAAGGATGGACAGAATACTGAATATGGTTTTACCATATTTTTATTAACATCACAGTATATAGAAGATACTGTAGTTATTATTTTATAATGGAAAAAACAATTAAAGAAGAAGTGGAAGGAGAAAGGAACTTGAAAGATGGTGGTGAAATCATTACATCTTCTTCAGGTTATTCCTTTTGATTTGATCAAAAGGGCTCTTTAGGGTGGCTTTATGATCAAACTAATGCCTCTAGGATGAAGTTAGGGATGTTGGGAGGATATTTTGGTAGGGTTTGGCCGAGACAAAGGGCATTGAAGGTGTGAATTAGAGAAAAGGGGGAGTTCCCTTTTATTAGAGGGGCGAGGGGCACCTTAGGAAAAGATAGAAATATTATTTTATAATAAATTGATATTCGGGTTATAATTGATCCGAACTAATTTATTTCGAGGAAAAGGTGGGTATGGGTTGATAAAAACTCAACCAATAGGTTTTAGATAGGTTTGAGTCACTTTATTGACCTTATCTTTTATTATTAACTCTTGGTTAATTAGTTTGACATTTAACATGTCTCTTTGTATTTTAATATTATATGGTAAATAAACATACTATAAAAAAACAAGAGAACCCCAAGTGGTTAATTAATGATACACATATAATTATATAAGTATATTAGCCTAACCTTAGATTTTTAGGAATAGAATATCAATTTATAATATAATATCTGTTTTAAAAACTCCTTTATATCAATTTTGACACTATTTAATAATTGATTTTTTTGTTAAAGTCTTAAGAACTATATTAATTCAAAACAAATTAATTTAAGAAATCATGACATGTCATATTAACCAATAAAATTCTTATATTTCATCAAAACGTTCAAATTATATTTATTTTAACATTTATAATATCATTTATTTGATTCTTTAATTAATAAGGAAAATACTACATCATTATTGTGTCATAAATAAATTTAATTATTAAAAGTCTAAAAATTATAAATAAACAACGATTATGTATTAAATCGTTTTATCTTTCTAATGATTATTTATTTTTGAAAATATAACATATATAACCCTATGTAAAAATTAGTTTTCTAAAAGATATATGCTTATGTCATTTTTGTATTTACTTTAACTTAATTAAGATAAAGTGTCATTACCACGTACAAGTGAATCCATGGGGTCCCAAAATCAACCCAAATATGACCATAGTTATACATGTATATACCAATAGGTTTAGGAAACGTTTCAGGGTATTTTAATATTATTATAATTTTATATTTTTACCCTTATTTATCGGTTTTACCCTTTAACCATGGTAAATAAAATATTTACCAAAGTAATCATTTAAAATGTCTAAAAATAAAAGTTATCTATTTTCACAATTTGGACCTCATGAATATAAACATTTAATCCATTTTTCTAAATTAAAAACATATAAATGGCAGAAATTAATTATAAAGTAATTCCCGTTGTCAAAACAAAATGCATGTTTTTATGAAATAATAAATATCAAAAGATTGGCACTTGCTTATGTCCATTTTTAATTTAAAATTATATCCAATGACAAAAATTGGATTAAATGGTAAAAATATAATCTAATTATGCTTTGAAATCACTCAAATTCGTAATTTATCACTATTAATTATTTCGAATAAAAAATTTGTTTTTAATTAAAATTTAGTAATTTTCACTATTCATCCAAATATGAAAGTTATCAGAAAAGAAACAAAAAATTTATTGAAACTAAATTATTATTTCTCGATTCTAAATAATTAGTTTATTTTGTCAAATTGAATATATAAAAGTTTCAAATATTGGATTTAAAAAGGGTTCACCATTAAAAGTCGGTAAAAGTGCATTTTTTTTGAAAAATACTTCTTTTATCTGAAAAAAGGAATTTGTTCTTACATTATGTCTAAGAAACTAATAATTTGGATTCTAAAATTATAAGGCTTATATAATGTTCAAAATTCAGTTAATACTATTCATAACCGCTTTTGAACAACTAGTTTGGTAAGTTGTGGTACGCTTGAACTCGGTGTTGCGTGTAGTGCAAGATATTGAATTACTTTGAAGAAATAAAGCACTATGAAATCTTGGGGCATTAAATTATTCCATCCTTCAATAAATTTGGTCCTTGAAATTTTAAATTGTTCTTTCAAAATGAAATGTTGAAAATAGAAAATATCTTTGTGGGAAAACCAACATCAAAAATTGGTTTAATAAAATTTAGTCTTAATAAGAAGAAAAAATAAATAAAAGGGTCACAACCAAATTATGATCTCTATTAGGAGAACATTAGTGGAAATTAGAGACACATAATTGGAGGAAAATTGTAAATATTTATATGGAGTTATTGAGGTCATCAGACACAAATAATTCAAGAATCGAGGGCCTCAAAGCCATCAATCTATGATGATTTAAAATACCATCGGTTCAACCAAACAAAAGGTATTAGGATTACACATTTTTAGTTTTAAGATCCCTTAATTAATGTTTAATAATTAATTTATTAATAGAATAAGAGAAGAATATATATATATATATATATATAATTTATAATAATAGTTCCATCATTTCACTAATTTCTACCACAGACTCATCTTTCACTCTAAAAGATAATAGAACTTAAAAAATATTCCATTTATCCTATTCGTATAGGGTTCCAAAAAAATGAATTTCTAATTCATCTACCAGAAATTTTTAAAAAAACTACATTATCCAATCCAGGACATCACGTGGGCAAGTGGTAGGTGATACATCCTTTTCGCCCTTCAGTTAAGAGTTCAAGTCTAACGACCTTTCCGGACACGACAGGTTGCTGCCCGACCTCCAGTTTTTACTTTTTTGGCAATCCAAAAATAAGCTCAAACTAGAATTATCCAAAATAATTCTGTCCAATCTCACAGTCCAAAATTTATAAGGAAGGAAATCATAATGAATATCCTTTTTTTGCGTAATAACATGTGAACACCTTCATCATGTATTCTTTTAAAACACTAAGACATCCTGAATTACCATAAAACCTTATCGATTATATTCATGAACCCTTATTACTTATAGAATAATTGATATAATCCTTCTATCTAAAAATGTTTTAAACTCCAACAATGATGGAATATACAAATCATTAATCAGTTTCAAGGTAGTTAAGAATATCCAATATAATTTATCCAAATCAATCATGTTTTATTCCAAAATCACTATCTCGGTATCAGGACTATATTATGGTTTATCTTTCTCTCATCATATACTTTCCAAAAATTTAACCTGCTATTGAGTCATTTTTCTTGGTTCCACACAGTCTCAGGTCCATAATGAAAAAGTACTTCAGTATAATCCTTATATACTCTATAATTACTATAACCAGTACATCATTGATACAACACTCAGATGACATAATTTTTTATTAAAAACATAATAACTCTAATAATTCCTCCACATTAGTGGAAGTATCATAACTTGATTATTATTCAATAGCATCATTTGGGAAATACTCTGATGATTTGAAAACTGGTTTGCGTAGTGTCCCAACACCTTGCAGATGAATCATTGTACATTTGAAACCTTTTTCATACCCTTACAATCACAGACTTGGAGTCTTTTTTCTCCACACATATAACAAACTCCCATTCCGTTCAGGAAAGTTCTAGGGTGTTTCTTCACACAGTTATCACATATGAAAAAATTCTTCTTTTCCCACTTCCTTTTATCAATCTTTCTCCCTTCCATCCTTTTCTTCTCTTGCTACCCTTCAAAGCCATAGGAATTAGATAATTATTTACTTATCTTATTAACACATTATACTATTTCTTCATATATTGATAATACATGGGAGACTATTTATCTTCAAAATGTTGGATTAATACCATTAAATATATGATCCTTCTTACTCCTTGGATCATACATATTTCTGGAGTTCACATTCCTTCTACTGGGTGCCATTTCTATACAATGGAATTCACTAGATTAGTTTATGAATCGCAATACAAAAATCCAAACTTGTAAAACACCTAACATTAATTGAACAGTTTATAGATATAATCCATAATCATAAAAATGTTTTCTTTGAGGGAGTATATACTCATAAACCCTTCAAAATGGTTTGTAAAGGAAATGATAATTCTCCTAAGCATATCTCCGGGGAGTGTTGTAACCAAGAGTGCAGCAAGGCCCGTTGTCATGAACCAGTTCTCATTCGAGTCAAGATCAAAGTGGTTTTTTTGGGTTTTACCCTTAGGTACATTTGTGCCAGATCTGCCTATACTTGCTCGTATCCAGACACAGATGTATTTCTCAGAAAATTCAAAAAATCTCTACAATACAAAAAATCTTTAAATTTCTTCTATACTAATCTTGAAAGTCCATATTCGGACTATCTTCTCTAATCAGAGTTTATCTAAATCTAGCTTCTGAGGTTTTTACTAAACTTTCTCTAATAACAACTATAACGCCCTGACCCCAGTTACCCAGAGTCGGTGCATTATTACATAACATTGGCATGATCACAAAAGATCATGTCTCGAGAGACTGATTAGTTTAGTAGCCTTGGAATCACTAGATACATTCATAAAGTTTACATTACATCATAAAATGAAAAATACAACATCATAGACTCCATAGTCCAGACTCATATCCCCTCAGACAATCCCTAAAAGTCAGTCATAAAATACATCTTCACATCCTGGAAAAAATAAAACATAGAAAGGGGTGACCTTGGATGCTCAGTAAGGATAACAATATTGCGAAAACTTTCCTAAATAAGAATAAACATTTAAGGCAATGTATAACTAAAACAAAATCCTTTTAATCATGAACATCAATATAATATGGAAAAAACCAAGTGAAATAATTCTATTTACTTATTCACATAGATATTATACTAGTCGAATAATCACATGAAATATCAATAACCACTTTCATAATGATGGAATTCATAAATCCAGACTATCAAAACCACATAGTCAATGACTTATGCCAAGACTACGACTAAGATTTTGTCAAGGACTAGTCCCAAGACAATAGTTTGTCTCATGAGACCTACTGATGCATCGAGGAGCTATAGCGGGCTCCACCCTAAGTCCAATGCATTCATCATATGAACATGTTTAAACATAACATAAAAATTAGTATTAAAACTAACATACGAAATGTCAATACTTTCTCCATAAATTATGAATGGTATAAATATAACTCATACACAGTCAAACATATCACAAAACCTTTAATACAATATGGAAGTTTTGTATCATAATAAATCAACTTCAAATAATCTTAAAATCCATCAAAGCAAGTTGACATAGATGAAATCAAAACCATTTGAGAGAAATATCTTTTTTTAATAATTTAAAAGTCACATAATTATAAAAGAAAACATTTAATTTGAAAATATTACTATAAGATTCTAAGGGAAGCTTCGACGATTTTATAATACCGGAAAATAGCCGCACACACCGTATAAGTTAAAAAAGTATTTTTTACCTTAAATTTGTTGAAAAGGTTAAAAAGGACCTTGTTTGGAAAACGACGGAAAGATTCCTTTATTAACATCTTATAAAAAGTAAAAAAGGGTATAAATGACTTAAACCCATATTTTGTAAAATAGTATGAATGATTTGAAATAAAGTTTTAAGAAATATTGATGTGGATGATAAAGAGGTCCCAGTAGATAATTATATATAAACAACCTCGGATAATGAAGAGATTGTGACATAAACCCTTACCTTGTAATTTTCCTTGGTCGAGGGTAGGTTAACCTTATGTATAATGGTGAAATAATTTTTATTAAACTATAAAATAAACATATACATTAATATTATATCATATATGATCTTTTAACATTTCTTTGTTAAAAATATCTTTGTATTATCGTTCTTTCGGGTGTTAACTGATTCATTTTCTTTTATATGCTTTGTTACACAAGCCATGTTTGTTATGGATAGGTTGTATCTTATTCATATCCACTGTGATATAAAGTCTTTAAACATTATTTTTAACAATAAAATGAAAATCATTCTTGAATGGATATGATGGGGAATGAATCTCATCACTTTTGTGGAGACGTTAGTCCGTACGTACGCACGAGCGACAATATCATTATTTTGATATTAAAATAATATATAATTAGATTTTATATCATATATATAGAATAATTATCATGTTATTTTTATTATTTACATCAATTACAAATCATTATCATACCCAACCAAATAATAATGTATTGAATAATAATTACACCATGATGTGGAGACAGTAGGCTGTACGTATGCACGTATGGTGACATATCATTCAAAGGATGGATAGAATACAGAATATGGTTGTAAAATATTTTTAATAAAATCACATTATATATAAGATACTTGAGTTATTATTTTAGAGTGGAAATAACAAAGAAATTAGAAGTGGAAGAAGAATAGAACTTGAAAGAAGGTGGTGAAATCATTACCTCTTCTTCGGGTTCTTCCTTTTGATTTATCAAAATGACTCCCTAGGTTGCCTTTTGGATCAAAATAAGGCCTCTAGGTTTATGTGAGGGAAGTTGGGAGGATATCTGGGAAGGGTTTGGCCGAGCCAAATGGATTTGAAGGTGAGAACTAGAGAGAATGGGGAGTGCCTTTTTAAAAGAGGGATGAGGGGCACCTTAGGAAAATATAGAAATATTAGTTAATAATAAATTCATATTCGGTTTATAATGGTTCCAAACTAGTTTATTTCAAGGCTAAGGTGGGGATGGGTTGAAAAAAACTCGTCCAATAGGTTTTATATATCTTTGGGTCACTTTATTAACCTTATCTTTTAGTTTTAACTCTTAGTTAATTATTTTGACATTTACCATGTCTCTTTGTATTTTTATATTATATTGTTAATAAACTTACTATAAACTTCCAAGAGAACCCCAAGTGGTTCATAAATGATTAACCTATAAATATATAAGTCTCTTGGCCTAACATTAGATTTTTATAAATAGAATATCAATTTATAATATAATATTTGTTTTAAAACTCCTTTATGTCAATTTTGACACTATGTAATAATGTATTTTTGTTAAAGTCATAAAAACTTTATTAATCCAAATAAAATTCATTTAAGAGATTCTAACATGTCATATTAACCAATAAAATTCTTTTATTTCATAAAAAAATTCAAATTATATTTATTTTAACATTTATAATACATATTATTTGATTCTTTCATTAATAAGAAAAGTATTTCATCATTATTGTGTCATAAATAAATTTAATTACTAAATTTATAAAAATTATATATAAAATAAAATTATGTAGGAAATATTTTTAGATTTATAATTAATATTTATAGTTGAAAATATAACATATATAACCCTATGTAATAATTGTCTTTGTAAAAGATATATGCTTATGTCATTTTTTGTATTTACTTTAACTTAATTAATATAATGTGTCATTATCACTTTCATGTGGATCCATGGGGTCCCAAAATCGACCCAAAGATTCCCATGGTCGGACCTGAATCAACCAATAGGGTTAGGACATGTTTTAGGGTAATTTAATAATATTATAATATTATTTTTTACTGTTATTTAATGGATTTACCCTTTAACCTTGGTAAATAAAATATTTACCGAAGTAATTTTTCAAAATGTTTAAAAATAAAAGTTACCTATTTACACAATTTAGACCTCCTGATCCTAAATATTGTATCCATTTTTCTAATTTCAAAACACATAAGTGGTAGAAATTAATTTAAAATTAATTCCCATTGTTAAAAAAAGCATGTTTTTAAGAAATAATAACTATCAAATGATTGACACTTTCTTATGTCCAGCATAAATTTGAAATTATGTCCAATGAAAAACATTGGATTAAATTGTAAAAATATAATCTAATTATACTTTAAAATCAGTCAAATTTATAATTTATCACTATTCATTATTTTGATTAAAAATGTTCTTTTTAATTAAAATATAGTAATTTTCACTATTCACCCAATATATGAAAGTTATCAGAAAAAGCACGAAAAATTTATTAAAACTAAATTATTATTTCCTGATTCTAATGAATAAGTTTATTTTGTCTAATTGAATTTATAAAAGTTTCAAATATTGGATTTAAAAAGGGTTCACCATTAATAGTCGGTAAAAGTGCATTTTTTTTAAAAATACTTCTTTTATCTGAAAAAATTAATTTGTTCTTAAATTATGTCTAAGATACTAAAAATATGGTTTCTAAAATTATATGGATTATATAATGTTCAAAATTCAGTTAATAATTTTCATAACCGCTTTTGAACTTCTAGTTTGGTAAGTCGTAGTGCACTTGAACTCTGTGTTGCGTGTAGTGCAAGTTATTGAATTACTTTGAAGAAATAATGAACGATGATATCATGGGGTCTTACAATATTATGTACAAAAGTTTTGAAAAATTGAACCATTTAATGGATATAAAATTCTTTTCCTATGGTTAAGAAAATTCATGAGTGTTCTTTAGAGACGAATCATCATATTTCATTGATGAAAGCATACTCATAAAAAATCTCAATAAACGATCTGATTGGAGAAATAAAATATTAACATTTTGTTTACATTAATTCATGATGGAAAGAATGACAATACATGAATCCTAATATATCATGATAAGAATTTGAGTCATACTATAACATGTTTAAAGTGAGTATATACACCTGAGCAAAATATAGGTGCATGACTTGTCATGTGTCTGAAAGAAGGAAAATTGAGACAAAGTTACTTTCTCGATTAAATAAATTTTGAAACATAAAACCCATTAAATAAATATCATAAAATGGATATTTAAATACCAATAAAAATAATTATAATAATTATAGAATACGTACTTTGATATTTTACACACCCGATAAATGAAATGAGTGGTGATTAAGGCATGTATCTAACAGAAATAAAAAGAGAGATGTAATCCCCTTAACTTATGTCTTGACTCTCATCATACTCATTAAAACCTCTTATATAATAAATATAAAAGAATAAAATTATTATATATAACCCCATATATGTTTTTGTTATGAATTTATATTATCCACTTATTAATAATTCTATATTAATGTTTAAATTTGGGTAATATTCATATTATTTTTCACATGTATATTTATTTTCTATATATTTTATCCTCATATTTATATCATGATTTTCATAATGTAAAAAATGATATAAATATCATTTATATTAATTATATGTGTATTATAATAATTTACAGAATAAAAGGGTATTAAATGGATTTCACCGTTCATGGAGATGTTATCCCATATGAACTGAGGAACCTTGTTTCTGTTTTATAATCATACATAAAGAAAGAATGTAAATGAAATATATATATACATATTATATATTTCATTATTAAAGTAGAATTATTACATCATATATATCATATAAGTTTACTAAACCAATCATTAATTAATTGTATGATGATTTTGAATGAATCACATTGCTTTGAGGGGGCGGTTGTCCACACTTCCTCAATAAAAATTATCATATTTAGACAAAATAAAAACTATAACAAAATTCATTTTAAAATAATTAAAGAAGATTAAATACATAATATATATAATATATATAATATATAAACATATTTTCCATCATAATTACCAACCATGAAATATGGAAAATGAAAAACGAACAATCATCGCTTTGTGAGGTGGTAGCTCACCCTAGACATAAACAGTATGTTCGTTACCCATTAGATGTAAGTGTGTGTTTGTGTAGGTTTAAAAATTAGCATAAAAACATCTCAATATATTTATCATACTACTATTTTTAATAATTAAACAAGGATAGTGGATGGGGTTGTGAATTAAAATAATATAAAGGAACTTGAGGAAGGATGTTACCCCTTCCTAGGGTAGCTCCTTTTATTTTTCACTGAAGGTATAATTTTGATTTAATTCTAAACAAATAATGGTTTAAAGTAGGAAGGTAGGGTTTTTTTAAAGTGTACTGGGTAGAGATTTTAAAATCCGATGTGGCATGAGATGCGTGAATAAGGAGTATAGCGCTTTTATTTTTTTATAGTGGAGGATGAGTGGCACTTTTCTAAATACCAAAAGGTATTCATTCATGGGATGTCTCATTTACCAAATGTTCCTCAAAAATAGAAAAATAATAGTATACAGCTTAAGCATGGTATTTAGAAACCTGTAAAACATGAAAATATATGCATCTTAAGAATTTGGTTCCTTAACTTATAAGATTCCCTAATTATATCATTTTGGTTTTTTATTAAAGCATCTAATTTTCTAAATAATTTAATTTGACTATTAATTCTAAATAAAGTAATATTATTAAGAAAATATAATTAAAAAAATTAATAATATTATATATTATTTTTAAAATAAAAAATTACCATGTGGTTTGGAGATTAATTTAAAAAGTAGCACATATGGCATGCTAAGACACTACTTAAACCCAGACCATGTGAACAATGTTTATACGATCTATGGGTAAATATGTTAATTAAAAATTATCATTTTTTAAATTAATATGATATATTTAAAATTTATCAAAACAAAAAAAATAACCTGGTATAATTTTGATTTTTATTAATTTTAAATCATTTATAAAAATATCATTTATTTTATATAACATTAATGTAAAATCTGGAATTATTAATTTAATTTGAATTTTAAAATATCAAAAAAATATTGGTATTAAATTATATTAGGATTACCTTTACTTAACATGATATATTAATCTAAAAAACAATTTAAGGCAATAATACAATCAATTTACATTAGTTTTAATATTTATAGTATTATTTATTTTAGTTATTTATTAATTAAATAATCACTATGTTGTTGTTTCTTAAAACATTTAACTAAAAAATATCTAAAAAATTATGGTTCATTTTTATAAAAATAACAATTTATTTATCATTTGAAATGATATGTATAACCGAAAATATGATGTTTTTACATATCTAAAAGTTTTATAAATGTTAAAGTTAAGGAAAGTTTTCATATTGTGTTTTTTTAAACTAAACCTTTTATATAGGGTACTTCTATTTAATAAAATTCCAATGACCCATAAAATAAAAGAACAGAGGGTATTTTGTTGAACTATTGGATGAAAATGGATTTTGGACATGTCACCAGGTCATCATGGCCCTTAATATTAAGGTTTAGTCCCATATGCGGCTTAATTTTACCTTATTCACCATAATTAATTTTAATCACTTTTACTGATATTTTGGGTAAACAATTATGTTGATCATATTAGAACACCAATATTATACTTATTAAAATTTTGACTGCCCATTTTTTAATATTCAAAAAATGATGTTTATTTCTGAAAATAATATTCATAGAAGTGTCATATTTTAGTTTTAAAATAGTTTCATCATTAAAATGATATAAAAATCAATCTTACATGTAACATAAGCTAATTTAGTGTTGCGTGTACCACAAGCTAATCTAAGTGTTTCTTTTAGTGAAAGGTCAACTTTTTTGTGCATATAACACAACCCAAAAATATTTATACTGTATGTAAATAAATAAATTACTATATAATGTGTTGTGTGAAATTAAATATAGTAGAAAGATTAAATTAATTTGTAATTTGATTTTAAAAAATCTCAGGGTATTACATTCTACACCCCATTAAATGAATTTCTACATAGAAATTATTATTTTTATCAAATGTTTAATACAAGATATTTACTTTTATGGAAACCCACATCATAAGAAAGATCACTAAAACATCCTTCAAAAAAAGAAATCTTGATCCGTAACAATTCAAAAATTTAATTCATTACTAGATTCCCACATAGGATAACATACGTGGGAAGTGAAAAGATGGGAATGAAAGAATAATCTAACCACCATGTTTTGATTAAGATTGATATTGAATAAGATCCATAGAAATCTAAAAATAAAAAATCCATAAATTTTCAATGATCGAAGCAACTGTCTGATTTAAAAAATTGAATTTTATAGGATAATTTTTTTAGTTTCAATTTAATTTTTCCTAAATTTGATGAAAATTTAAAAGATGATATACTTACTTAAATTCATTTTATTTAATTTGTAAAATGACATAATTTGGGTATTCCTTGATAAATTTCTAATTCATCTCTTACTCAAGGGAATAAAGTTGATTATGTCATTCTTAAAGAACTAACAAATCTTGAGATCCATAAATAAAATTATAGTTATTAGATTTATTTTAATCATAATAAAATAGTTATCACAAATTATTCAATATGCATGAATCCACATGTGGTGAGATAATAATTTAATCTTATAATGTAAATCTGATGTTTAACTTTAAATTTCTTTAAATGGTTCATCTTATAACTTTTTCAAAAGATGAAAGCCTAAAAAATTAAAAATAATGTATTGATATTAACTTTACATTGATCCCCCATATATAAAAAAGTATCTATTGGTTTTCACATTCCAAACATGTGAATACCCTTATCAAAAATTCTCCTTGACCATTTTAAAAACCATAATTACTATAAATCCTTTTGAAAAACAATCATGATTACTTATTCCAATGATTACATGATATATTCTTTAAATCTAATAAGTTGAAAACTTTATCATTTATTACATAGACCACATTTTCAATAATCAATTTTTGGTCAATCTGTACCATCCATCTTACTTATTCATATCAAACATATCTATATTTCAAACTACATTATCTCAACTTCATGCATTAATTAAGGGTTAAATTCCCTTAATAAAAATATCTACTTTCCATGAAATTACTTTTCTATGTCTTCATCACTATTGTAAGTTTACTTCTCAATCATTGATGAAAACTTATTCTAATAATACTTATATAATTCAAGATTCATATAATATAACCTTTAAATTCAAAAACCTGAATACTTAATTAATCTATTAATATTATTAAACCTTTACTCAGGCTTCATCAAATTATTCCATAATATATATTTAATATAATATGAAATATGAATCCTGTATTAAGGTTCATAAACCATAATATAATAAGTATTATTATTTTTAATGTAAAAAATAATGGAAGAAAATCACATACCTTTCAAATTTCAGTTATAGTCTCTTTATCTTCATAATTATAACCAATACTAATACCATGATCCTGATTCAATTTTTGTGATTTTTTATTGGGAAATGGATTCACATAATAACCATACTTTCTATATTGGAAACATTAAATTCTAACCATGTTCCATTTAATAAAACTAGATATCATAGTGTGTGAAGGATTTATCATAATAGAAAACCACATAATCATAAAAATTCATGTTTAGGATATATAAGTTATGAAACCTTCCTTTATCTATGAAACACTTGGTTTTATACTGGGTTATTCATAGTCATATTCTATTTAAATACTTCATGATGGTTCATGATGTTTTTTTGAATTACCAAATTATATCCCTTGAGAGTTTCAAAAAAGGTTTGCGACAATGCCAATTTTTTGGTACCAGGTTACACTAAGTTCGGCCTGACACACCTTGTCAAAGTTGTTACTCCTAGGTACAGCTGAGCTAGTTCCACATCCACTTACAGTATCCAAAAATGGCCATATTTCAATGAAACCACTGACTATACCATTTAAAAATAATCCAAAAACATTATCCTAACTATTAAATCATCTTTATACTGATACTTAGAGACATCCATATACACATCCTTATAAATAAACCTAGGGATACCCCTAAATATTTCTAATACTAGTTTCCAAAGGTTGATTAAAACATAGCTCTGATACCAATTATAACCACCCATTCATAATTTATATATAAATTAAATAACCTTTTAAAAATACTTAATACATTATAAAAAATGAATGCCCAAAGACCGTATTAGTTTACTACATTTCAAAAAATGGAAACATAAACACTGGTACATAAATGAGCTACATTATCTCCAAATATGTTCTTATTGACAAGAAGCCTTCTTAGACACATAAAACATAATATATATATTCATAACCCAATGATGTAAACATATGAAGGGGTATGCTTAGTTGCATATTAAGGGTTAAAAAGGGAGATATGTAAGAATGAACTTGAGAATAAGAGTATGAGAATGTCTTAATTTCATTAGATGTTCATACCCTACAATTTATAAGAACAAAAAAACAATCCTTCAATAAAGATTTTCAGTTAATAAGACATAAACCATAAGGAAATAAAGAACATAATTTATGAACTCATATCATGGGAAAAAGACATGGAATTTAAGCATACAAAATATTATATAAAAATCATATATAAAGGATTCTTACCAAGAACATCGTAACATGTTTGGTTTTAGATAATCACCCTTGTACTAGCTTCAGGAACGTGATTCCCTCCAATGTACCCCTCTATTTTTAGGATTGGGATAGACTCACTTGTACCCTTTAATTTTAGGATTGGGATTCCCTACCATGTACCCTCTTTTTTCAGTGGTTGGATTCCCCCCATGTACCCTCCTGTTTCGAGCTTAGGATGCCCTCCCATTTAACCCTTGTTTCGGGCATC
Organism: Viscum album; assembly: GCA_963277665.1. Taxonomy (NCBI): domain Eukaryota; kingdom Viridiplantae; phylum Streptophyta; class Magnoliopsida; order Santalales; family Viscaceae; genus Viscum; species Viscum album. Next base: position 932,996,495 of record OY728137.1, read on the forward strand.
TGAAGCCCTCTAATGCACCCTTTGATCTATTAAAACATTTATCATTACTCAATTCATTTGTGAAAGATAAAGGTATCACCTATAAAATAATAAAATCAAACATACATATTCCAAAAAAAATTCATCATATCATGGCTGTTGAAAAGATAAGGGCCTTATAAACAACATATCATAACCCATGAAATAAAATGGTTATAATTAACATTTAATTACATTTAAAACTATATAAAATATATAGGTTTCATAAATTTTTCATAAAATCATAACCCATGAAAAGTAGTGGGTTTCATAAGCATACAACCCATGAAAGTGAAAAATGATTCATTAACAAATATCCTGGGAAAGAGAAATGGGTTTCCTAAACATCATTCTATCAAAAAATAAAACATTAGGAGAAATGATATGAATAAAAAATTTGAATAATTTCATATAATGGAATGTTCAAATTCAATGGAATTCATCTTTGAGGGAAAATAGTTTTGAAATGACTTTTTAAAAATTTTCTTCTTGAAAATATCCTTTCTTAATTGAAAAGGATATTTAAAACAGAAAAATTTCATAAAATCATTTTATTAAAAATCAATGTAAAATATTATAAATAATGATTTGAAAATATTTTGGGATCCTTTTTCATTGAAAAAATATAATGATAGATTGAAAACGTTTTGAAAACCATTTTCCATGAAACCATATAAAATAAACATGAAAACATTTTGAAAACCATTTCTTTGAAAATACATTCAAAACATAGGAAGTAGGCTTAAAATGTATAAAAACCATTTGAAATAATTAATTTTTTTGAAACCCTCATTTCATTGAATAAGACATTAAAAAAATGATTGTCCAAAATATTAATAAAATCATTTTTCTATTAAAATAAACTTGTCAACATGAAATGTAATCTTTAAGGAAATGATATTTATGTATGTGGGTATGTCCATACATGTCGAACATTCATTTTTTTTAACTCAAACATATAGAAAATGGCATTTATAGGAATATTAAAAGAAGATTAATTATCAAAAAAAACATACCATGTAAAAAACGAGTACAAAACTTCTATAAAATATTAGTATAAAAGTGAAACATTTTTTAAAACATTTTTCAGAAATCACTATTTGGTAAGAACATTTATTTCTGGATGAAAGTAATGGTAATGTCACATTTTCAAAGAAATAATTATTAATTATATGATGTAACAAAGAGTAGAAAATTGGTACCATTATATGGATATAATATGAATATCCCATGGTTAAAAAAATTATTTGATTTCCTAAGATATGAATCATAATATTTCCTTAATAGAAGCATAATTATAAACAATCTTGATAAACAATCCGATTGAAGTAATAAAATGTTACATTTTTGTATCATTAATTCATCATGGAAATAATAACGCAAAATGAAGATTAAAATATATTGAAATAAGGTTACTAATGATATAAATTTTTTAAAGTAGGTATATACACCGAATATAAAAATATAGATGCATTGCCTGATATGTGTCTAAATGAAGGAAAATTGATAAAACAATTACATTAATGATTTTGGAATATTTTGAAAGATAACCAAATTGAAATAAATAACATCAAATTTATATGTTAATACCAATAAAAATAATTATTAGAATCTTAAAATAAATACATGGTTATTTTACACACCACACAAGATAAATGAGTGGTGATTAAGGCATGTATCTTACAAAAATAAAAATTGAGATGAAATCCCAATACCATGTGTCTTGACTCTCATCACAATCATTCATACCTCATATATAATAAATATATTTTTATTATACATATATCATAGTAAGAAATTATTATATCTAATATCATATGTGGTTTGATTAAGACTTAATATTACCTACTTATTACCAATTCTATATTAATGTTTCACATTAGGTATCATTTGCATTGTTTTCATATGGGTTTTAATTGTTGTATCATTATTCCTTATACATATATCTTGATGTCAATAATTTAAACCATGATATATATATATCTATATCATGCCTATTAAGTATATTTTTATTATAATAATCTATATAATATAGAAGTATGAAATGGAAGACACCATTCATGGACACAGTAAGCCAAACATATGCATGAATGTTGTTTTTGTTTTATTATCATATTTAAAGAATGAATGTAAATGAAAAATATGTATAAATATTATACATATAATTGTTAAAATAAAATTATTATATTATATATATCATATAAGTTCACTAAACTCATCTTTAATACATTCCATAGAGAGAATTAATGAATCACATTTCATTGATGGGGCGGTAGTCCGCACTTCCTCAAACGAGATTAGCATATTTACATAAAATGGAATGTATAGATTTATGTGTTGTAGAAGTATTAAATATGACTAAATACATAATAAATATAATATATATCATATATAAATACCGTTCCCATTAAAATTCCCAACCATGAATGGTAGTAAAGTAAAAACAGATAATCATCATTTTGTGAGGCAATAGTTCAATGTACACATAAATAGTACTTTGATTACCCATTAAATGGAAGAGTGTTCATGTTTCAGTATAAATAATTGAACAAATTCTATCATTATATTTATTATACTCTTTTTATTAATCATGGAATATGGATAGAGGAGGGTCTGGAGAATGAAAATAAAATAAGGGAGTTTGAGGATGACTGTTATCTCATATTTGGGAAATTAATTTTTTTCATCAATGGGGTTAATTGGATTACTTTATTTACAATGTTAGTATTCAATAAGTTAGGGAGAGATGTTGGGAATTTTATTGGGATGATATTGGATGAAACTATGTGGTTTGAGTGTTGTGGAGTCGGGGGAGAGTGCCTGCCTTTTTATAATGGTCGTTGGGCGTCACTATTGTAAATACCAAAAGGTATTCATTATCGAGAGGTCTCATTTACCTAATGTACCTAAAAAATAGAAAAATATTGGTTTATCAAAACCCAAACCACGTCAAAATATGTTCATTATAATAATTTGGTTCCTTAACCACTAAAATTATCCTATTTTGTCATTTATTATTAAAGCATATAAATTTCTAACATAAGTAATTTAACCATTAAGTCTAAAATAAAATAATATTTATAAGAAAATATATAGCTACTGAAATATTAGTATGATATGTTACTTTTTTTAAAATCATCCTGTTTTTAGAAACTGATTTTAAAATAAGCGTATGTGACACGGTAAAACACAACTCAAACCTAGTCCTTTATAACAATGTTTTTTACAATATATGGTTCAATATGTTAATTATAAATGGTCATTTGGTCCATTAGACATTATTTAATATTTATTAACAATTTAAAATTACTTGGAATAATATTAGTGTAAAATTTATTTATCATGATATTTTCAACAAAAAATATATATAAATACATTAATTTAATCAAGTTACTTCGAATTAAATATTTATATTATCCTTTATTTTTGTAAAATATTAAATAAAGAATTGATACATTGGGGTTTCTTAAGAATTTTAAGTGACTAAACTATATCTAAAAATTAATAATATATTATTATAATAAACATCAACCATTTATCTTTCAAAACAATTTGTATAACCGATAATATGATGTTTTTTACATATATACAAGTTTTATAAATGTTAAAGGTAAGGAATGTTCCCCTTTTGACTTTTTCCATACATAACTTTTTGTATAGAAAAATTCCATATAATAATATCCCAATAACCGATAAAAATAGAACCAATAGTGTATGTGGTCTTAATATTGGAATATAATGGATTTTGGACAAGTTTTCAGGTTATCTTGGCTCTTAATAAAAAGGATCGTCCCCTTGTTAAGCGTAACTATACCTTCATCACTATAATTAATTTTAATCAATTTCAATAATATTATTGGAAAAAAATGTAAATACCTAGAAATTTCAAGGAAAATTTCTTCTTAATTTCTTTGGGATTTTACAAGAATGCAATTTCGGATGGCACCTGATTCCGAGACTCGGTGTGCCCGGAATCAATTTCCGAAATTTAGCTCGGGTACGCTCAGTGAACGAACGAGCAGGATTTTCGAACTTTTGAACCGGTTCTCGGAATCGGAATCCGAGGGAACTGATGGAACCGTAACACTGATGTTTGCTTAAGGAGACCTTTTCCGAAGGTGCGTTTGCTCGGGAAGAGTTGTTTAAAATTTGAGGTTTAAGTGAAGAATAAAATAAAATTGTTTTCGAATTTTATTTCTAGCCTAGTTGGTTTTAACCTATGTATGGAAGTTGGGAAACTATCCAAGTGAGGATAAAGGTGAGGTGGGTCCCACATGAACCCAACCCCTTCATATTCCCTAACCCCCTTAACTCTTTCCCTTGAAACCCCCTTGTTTTTAACGATGTGGCTTCCTTCTTCACATTTATGATGCCAACTTAATACAAAATTCAATTTGACAACTCATGTTTTATTTATGAGGTGAGTTGTTTTGAATTTTGGAATTTCAAATACTTTCCATGCTTTAATAAAATAAGAGGGACTTATTTTATTGGGAGTTGGCTCATTGTATTGGGGGATTGGTGGAGATAGAGTTCATCTTCTTCGTTGGAGAACGCGAAGAACACCAACGTCTACCCCGACTTCCTCTCTTCCGACGATTGACAAAGCTTTCCCTTTCTTTGACGCAAGCCAAATCCGTCATTGAAACCACCCCGCGATGCCGCTTTCCATGACTCTCTTCGATCGTCAACTCGTTATCGAGTTAGCGGGATTAATTTGAGAATGCTATTATTTCCTTGGTTGTTCCTTATAAAACAAAGAACCCGGATCAACTCATCATTCAGTTGATCCACGAATGTTTTATTTTGCGGGTTGGAAATATTGGTATGATTCTTTTTATTTAAGAGGTTGTAGGGGAATCTCTTTGGTATTCTTTTTATCATTGAGAAAAGAATGACGAGCGCGGACCAACCATTTCTAGGTTGATCCGTGGATCGTTTGTTCATGTGGGTTGATGTTGGGGTTAATTGTTTTCTTTGTCGTACGTCGGCTTCTATTATTTGGCCTCTTGCTATCATTATAATGGGAGGAGGTCGGCCCGCACAAACACGGCCGACCCTCCTCTCCCTTGTTGTTTATTATGTTGCGGCACGAACGAAGGTGGCGCGGTGCAACGACACCGCGAGGAAACATGGATAATTACGGCAAGGATGTGCGGCACTGTCGCGCCGCGCCGTTGACACCGAACGAAACTGCGGCCGGAGTCGGGGCCGCGGACGCGATTCGAAGACTCCGCTGGTTGAACGGTGTGCGCGGATTGATGGGTGATGAAAAATGGGGCCGAAAAGTCATTTTAAAGCCTCCGCAGTGAAGGTCTGGTCCCAGGAGGACCATTGGCGAAGGCTGCGAGCAAAATGGGCCACCGGAGCGCGTCCGGTGGTCCGCGGAAGGGGGCGGTGGCGGCGCGCCGTAGGAACAGGAACCGCCGCGGCTGAGCCGCGGCGGCGGGCCGAACCGGAATGGGTTAGTCGTTCTGGAGGCCATGCGGCGCGGCTTAAAGCCGCGCCGGTTCGTCATCCACGGGGGGTTGTAACCCCTCGCACCCGCTGGCCACGCGGGCGCCGCGCCGCGCCAGTGCCAGCGCCAGGCCGGGCCGGGCCGCACATGCCGGTCCGGGCCGCACCCAAGTGGGGCAGAACCGGACCCAGAACGGGTCGACCCAGTTCGGCCCGACCCAGGGGGGTCTCGGGCCGGGTCAGACCGGGCCCGAACCCCCTATTTTCGGGCAGTTTCTGTTCAAATGCCTCTAACTTGGGCTAACAACCTCTGATCGATGAAACGTCAGTTGCGATGCGATCCTTGGATCGAGACGGCCGTTAAGGTATATTACACTCAAGGTTTCAGAGAACTTCGGGCATGGTCGGGTTGGTTCGAACACGAGACCAACCGGGCCCTTGGAGCGGATATGGATATATCTTGAGCACCGGACGACCAATTGACGTGCCATAGACTTTGATGGAATCCTATTGATGAGACAAAACTTCTGGAATTCTTCGCTCGAGGTTTGGATGCAGTTGGATAGTGTCCGGGTTAGATTATTCCCGAAATCCAAACGGGCCCTTGGAATGGAAAAGATGATATCTTTCAGACCGGACGTCCGTTTGACGAACCGTTGCGGCGTTGGTGATCACATTGAGAAACGGTCCCTATGAGTATACCCTATGAGAGTTCGGGGTAAAGTTGAGATACAGCTGGGATGGTTCGCACACGAAACCAACCGGGCCCATGGGACGAAAAGACTAATAACTCACAGACCGGGCGTCCGATTGACGCACCCTCTATTGCGTTGAGACCCCTATGACGAGGTGGTACATTGAGATACTTCTTCACGGGACATTGAGATACTTGTAGTATCGACCTGTAGCTCGTGGAGCGGACCCTCCCAGAGACGAGCATACGGAGTACAGAGACCATGTAGCCGGCTGAGACCTGACGACTGCTTGGCCGACTCGACTTGGAGTGAGTCGACTAGCCCAGTGGACGGAGCACTACTTTGTTTGGGTGCAGACCAATGGCGGACAGAGCACTACTGTGTGATAGTGCAGACCCATGGTACTCGTCCGAAGAGTACCTCTGCAGGATATTAGGGGGTGTGCACTACTGTGTTTGGGTGGCATACCCCGACGGGAAGCACTACTGTGTTTGGGTGGCTGACCCACGGTACTCGACAGGAGGAGTACCTCAGCATTCTTAGGTTAGTGAGCAGTACCTCGGAGTCGTTACAGGACCACTGTACACTCCAGAGACAGGGATCTTCATCTGTTACGGTTTCGATAATGAAAATCCTGGTTTGAGCTGAGTCTATGACCTTTGTGTTTACCTCATGATTGAGATGGGTCACTTGATAACTTAGGTATATGTATGGGCATATACCTGGGTAGTGGTTATCCGTTGATTTCATGATCTTTGTGTTTACCTCATTATTGAGATGGGTTACTTGATAACTTAGGTATAAGTATGGGCTTATACCTAAAAAGGGTTATCTGTTGTGTTTCTACATTGTGGTTATCCTTGTTGGATTTAGAGATAACTTGAGGGACTCGGGGTCCCTATTGAGTATCGTTATACTCACCCCTGCATGAGCTATTCCCACACCTCATTATGTTGGTTGCAGATGATGGGCAGTGATGACGGAGACCGAGTGTTCGAAGACTGGACGGTACCCAGAGGTGGAACTCACGACGAGTCGGTATCTGGAGGTGGACTTCACGGAAAGACGATACTCAGAGGAGGTTGACGAGCAAGAGAGTCGTGGAGGCTATCTGTACCTACCCTTCTGGTAGGATCCGTGGTGGACGATCCAGGAGCTGCACTATCTGTACCTACCCTTCAGGTAGGATCCATGGTGGATGATCCAGGAGCTGCGCTATCTGTACCTACCCTTCAGGTAGGATCCCTGGTGGATGATCCAGGAGCTGCACTATCTATACCTACCCTTCAGTTAGGGTCCATGGTGGGCGATCTAGGATCTGCGCTTTCTGTACCTACCCTTCAGGTAGGATCCGAGGAGGACGACCCAGGAGCTTCTACCTTTCTTCCAGCTATTTTATTTTTTTTTACTTTTGTTCAGCTGTAGCTGTACTTACAATTGGGTTTGTATTCTAGCCCATTTAGTTTTCAGAACTTCCTTTTGTACTTAGTGTATTACTTCTGCTTGTACTCTGTGGTGTTTTTTTACTTGTATAAAGGCCATGAATTTCCAGTTATCAGGAGTAACACCTTTAGTGCTAGTCGCCAGCCCCTGGCCTATGGAAGGCGGGCTTGGGGTAGTCATGGAACGGGCCCCGAGGACGGGTCATGAAAAATTGGTATCAGAGGAGTCGGTTCTACCGTAGAAATTATAACTCTGATATTTTCATTCTCTGAAGCAATAGTGTTAAGGGTACCGAGTGTCGATTTCAGTTCAGGGAGTCCAATGTTGGTGCGGCGGCTGACGTATCCGTACACCATGACCCTGACTTCTGATTTTCGACTTTGTGCACGAAAACACTGATTGCGTGTGTGTTTCCAAAAGTTTTAAAGTCATCTCAAACCAGGTTAGCTCACCATGTATAAATCGTTTGACCGTGTCGTGTCTGTTCAGGATGTCTCCATGCAGACAATCAGTTGGAGTTCTGAGGTAGTACACGATGACAGCCCACCGAGCGACGAAGCTCTGGTACGGGGCCCTTTTTACCATGTTGTCACCCTCAGGTGGTGTACTAGCAGCACCACCACCTGTTGGGAAGTAGATTCCACCAGCCATACTAGCGAACTGTGCATGCTGGCAAAGCACGTTGCACGAGTTCCAGTAGAAGTGGCCTCTGTGGTTACGAGGTGAGGGGGATTCCCATATATCAGAGGACTGGCTGGAGGCGATTGCTAGAGTTTCTGCCTAACAAAGACATCAGTGGAGTGGATGGTGGACTTGGATACTAGTTTTTTCCAGTGAATTACCATGAGGATGGTCCGCATAGTGATGAGGCTTCGGTACATGGACCGATGCCTGAGATAGTGCCTTCGGGTAGTGTGTCAGCTATACATCACTACCTGTTGGTCAGAAGGTACAACCGGGAGAACAGATAGGTGACACATGTAGGATTACTTCCTTATACGTGTTCCAACATCAGATACCCTCAAGTTACAAGGCGAACCTGAGTCACAGGCGGCTGAGGACTGGCTTGAGGAGGTAGCCGAGAGTTTTTTAGATCTTATACAACTTCGGAAGGATGATGTGTCAGTAGCTGAGAATTCATCGAGGTGTACCGAACATTCCGGATACTCGATGAATACGATTCGATAAGTGCTATAGAGCTCGGAACTCTGAGCGTGGTGTGTTTAAGGACATTCGAGCTATCACCATTTTTCTCTATGAAATCCTACTCACGTTTGGGTGATAGAGAGAACCATGAGGTTGAATGTTCTTTGGCTGAACGAATATAGCCATTGAATGTTTGCAGTGGGAAGATGCGAACTGGCGTCAGTCACAGAGACTTGGACATGTAAAATGTTTCAAGAAGAGGAAGTGTCAAGGAAAGATGAATCTATAGAGTAGCAGACGTTGAAGCAGATCTAGGAGAGCAGCATGGGGTGGTGTACTTTTCGACATGTTACAATCACCCGCCTATGTTGTCCCCTCCAGGCTCAGAGAGCTGGAGGGAAGGGAAAAAGAGTAGCTGCATGCGGTCAAGGAGTGCAACCGAAAGGTCTCTAAGGATGATTCAGAGTGCGGACTTTGTCTTCTACTAGCTTCCATAGCCACAGACATCGATATGAATCATCCCATCCATCCGTGAATCTAGTCCCAGACCTTGAGTTTCCGGTTAAGCCGTTGACTTGACCCTCACATCCGGGGATACCATTGGGAGGAGACTCGATAGTCACACTTACGCCGATGGTGTGACCTGACCCTTGAGGCGAGAGTCTCGGTTGTGACCTCTTGGTGGCAGCATCAAGGCCTTACGACGATAGTTTTGGTATGGATTGGGAAATCACTGTTCATACTCAAATTGACGGTATTAGGAAAACGTCGGGATGGGTTTTCCTTGGTCGGTGAAAAGGAAACCCAGGGCAGCACAGGATAAACTCGTGTATAGGAAGGTGTAGCCGATCACTCTTGAGTCGGACAACTTCACCCACATGGAAGTAGCAGTTTTGAGTTTCAGTTCTAATCATGAAAGGGAGACCTCTAGAGTTCGAGGATGGAGACCACGTTCTTATATGGGTCTCACCTCAACGAGGTTTAAGGAGATGTAGCCAAGGCGGCGAGATATCTCCAAAGTTCAATGGACCTTTCTAGGTCCTCAACTGGGTAAGCGAGGTGGTTTACCGCTTTACTTTTCCACCTCAGTTGCACCTGGTGCATGATGTCTTCCACGTATCTCAACTGGGGAGATGCGTGCTTGAACCGATGCATATCATCGACCATGGGGAGCTAGACGTTGGCGATGGGATGAATTTTGCGGGGTTCCAGTAGAGGTTGAGGATCGACAGGAGCGGGTCCTACGGGGACGGTCGATTCCTCTTGTGCGTTTTTGTTGGCAGTGCAGGAACCTCCACGGGATCACTTGGGAGCGGAAGGCTCAGATGCATGCTTAGTACCACTTTTGCATCCCTAGTTTGTGTTAAATATTTACGGGGATGTAAAGCCCTGAGGTGGGATTAATGTAAAGACCCAGATATTTCAAGGAAAATTTCTTCTTAATTTCTTTGGGATTTTACAAGAATGTAGTTTCTAACGGCACCTGATTCCGAGACCCGGTGTGCCTGGAATCAATTTCTGAAGTTTAGCTTGGGTACATTCAGTGAACGAACGAGCGGGTTTTTATAACTTTTGAACCGATGCTCGGAATCGAAATCTGAGGGCACTGATGGAACCGCAGCACCGATGTTTGCTTATGGAGACCTTTTCCGAAGGTGCGTTTTCTCGGGAAGAGTTGTTTAAAATTTTATGTTTAAGTGAAGAATAAAATAAAATTGTTTTCCAATTTTATTTCTAGCCTAGTTGGTTTTAACCTATGTGTGGAAGTTGGGAAACTATCCAAGTGAGGATAAAGGTGAGGTGGGGCCCACACGAACCCCACCTTTTTATATTCCATAACCCCCTTAAGTCTTTCCATTGAAACCCCATTTTTTTAATGATGTGACTTCTTTCTTCATATTTATGATTCCAACTTAATAAAAAATTCAATTTGACAACTCTAGTTTTATTTATGAGGTGAGTTGTTATGAATTTTGGATTTTCAAATACTTTCCATGCTTTAATAAAATAATAGGGACTTATTTTATTGGAAGTTGGCTCATTGTATTGGGGAATTGGAGGAGATAGAGTTCATCTTATTCATTGGAGAACGCGAAGAACGCCGACGTATACCCTGAGACTTCCTCTCTTCCGACGATTGACGAAGCTTTCACTTTCTTTGACACACGCCAATGCCGTCATCGAAACCACCCCGCGATGCCGCTTTCCATGACGCTCTTCGATTTTCAACTCGTTATCGAGGTAGGGGGATTAATTTGATAATGGTATTATTCCCTTGGTTGTTCCTTATAAAACAAAGAACCTGTATCAACTCATCATTAAGTTGATCTGCGAATGTTTTATTTTGTGGGTTGGAAATATTGGTATGATTCTTTTTATTTAAGAGGTTGTAGGGAAATCTCTTTGGTATTCTCTTTATCATTGAGAAAAGAATAACGAGCGCGGACCAACCATTTCTAGGTTGATCCACGGATCGTTCGTTCATGAGGGTTGATGTTGGGATTAATTGTTTTCTTTGCCGTACGTCGACTTCTATTTGTTGGCCGCTTGCTATCATTATAACAGGAGGAGGTAAGACTGCACAAACACAGCCGACCCTCCTCCCCCTTCTTGTTGATTATGTTGCGGCACGAACGAAGGCGGCACGGTGCAACGGCACCACACGGGAACGTGGAGAATTACGGCAAGGATGCACGGCACCGTCGCGCCGCGCCGTTGAGACCGAACGAAACCGCTGCCGGAGTCGGGGTCGCAGAGGCGATTCAAAGACTCAGCTAGTTGAACGTTGTGCGCAGATAGATGGGTGACAAAACACAGGGACGCAAAGTCATTTTGAAGCCTCCGCAGTGAAGGTCGGGTTCCGGGAGGACCATTGGCGAAGGCGGCGAGAAAAACGGACCACCGGAGCGCGTCCGATGGTCCGCGGAAGGCGGCGGCTGCGCGCTGCCTGAACAGGAATCGCCGCGGTGGTGGGCCAAACCCAAACGACTTAGCCGTTCTGGAGGCCAAGAGGCGCAGATTTATGCCACGCCGGTTCGTCATCCGCGGGGGGTTGTAACCCCCCGCACCTACTGGCCACATGGGCGTCGCGCCGCACCAACGCTAGTGCCCGGCCGGGCCGTGCCCAGGCCAGGCCGGGCCGCATAGGCTGGGCCGGACCTAGACCCGGAATGGGTCGACCCAGATTGGGCTGACCCTGGGGGGGGGGGGGGTCTCGGGCCTGGTCGGACCGGGCCCGAACCCCCAATTTTCGGGCAGTTTCCTTTCAAACGCCCATAACATGGGCTATGGACCTCTGATCGATGCACCGTCAGTTGCAATGAGATCCTTGGATCGAGGTGGTTGTTTCGCTATATTATACACAAGGTTTAGGAGAACTTTGGGCATGGTCATGTTGGTTCGAACACGAGACCAACTGGGCCCTCGGAGCGGATATGGATATATCTTGAGCACCAGACGTCCGATTGATGTGTCGTCAACTTTGTTGGAATCCTCTTGATGAGACAGAACATTTGGAATTCTTCTCCCGAGGTTTGGATGTAGTTGGATAGTGTCCGGGTTGGATTATACCTAAAATCCAACCAGGACCCTGGAACGGAAAAGCTGATATCTTTCAGACCGGGCGTCCATTTGACGAACCGTCAGCGGCGTTGGTGATCACATTGAGAAACGGTCCCTATGAGTATAACCTATGAGAGTTCGGGGTACAGTTGAGATACGGCCAGGTTGGTTCACACATGAAACCAACCGGACCCCTTGGACGAAAAGGGTAATAACTCACAGACTAGGCGTCCGATTGACTCGTCGTCTATTGCGTTGAGACCCCTATGACGAGGCGGTACTTTGAGATTCTTCTTCGTGGGACTTTGAGATACTTGGAGTATCGAAATGTAGCTCGTGGAGAGGACCCTCCCGGAGACGAGCGTGCGGAGTACGGAGACCGTGTAGCCAACTGAGACCTGACGACTGCTTGACCGACTCAACTTGGGGTGAGTCGACTAGCCCTGTGGACAAAGCACTACTTTTTTTGGGTGCAGACCCATGGCGGATGGAGCACTACTTTGTGATAGTGCAGACCCACGGTACTCGTCCGGAGAGTACCTCTGTAGGCCATTAGGGGGTGTGCACTACTGTGTTTGGGTGGCATACCCCGGTGCGAAACACTACTATGTTTTGGTGGCTGACCCGCGGTACTCGATAGGAGGAGTACCTGAGCAGTCTTAGGTTAGTGAGTAGTATCTCGGAGTCATGACAGGACCAATGTACACTCCAGAGACGGGGCTCTTCAGTAGTTATGGTTTCGATATTGAAAATCCTGGTTTGAGCTGAGTCTATGACCTTTGTGTCTACCTAATTATTGAGATGGGTCACTTGATAACTTAGGTATATGTATGGGTATATACCTGGGTAGTGGTTATCCGTTGATTTCATGACCTTTGTGTTTACCTCATGATTGAGATGGGTTACTTGATAACTTAGGTATAAGTATGGGCTTATACCTATGAAGGGTTATATGTTGTGTTTCTGCTTTGTGGTTATCCTTGATGGATTTAGAGAGACCTTGAGGGTCTCGGGGTCCCTACTGAGTATCATTATACTCACCCCTTCACGGGCTATGCCCGCACCTCGTTGTGTTGGTTGCAGACGATGGGCAGTGCTGACGGAGGCCGAGTGTTCGAAGACTGGACGGTACCCGGAGGTGGACCTCACGACGAGTCAGTATCCGGAGGTGGACTTCACGGAGAGATTATACCAGAAGGAGGATGACGATCAAGAGCGTTGTGGAGGCTATCTATACCTACCCTCCAGGTAGGATCCGTGGTGGACGATCCAGGAGATGCACTATCTGTACCTACCCTTCAGGTAGGATCCATGGTGGACAATCCAGGAGCTGCGCTATCTGTACCTACACTTCAGGTAGGATTCGTGGTGGATGATCCAGGAGCTACGCTATATATACCTACCCATCAGGTAGGATCCGTGGTGGACAATCCAGGAGATGTGCTATCTGTACCTACCCTTCAGGTAGGATCCGAGGCGGATGACCCAGGAGCTGCTACCTTTCTTCCAGCTCTTGTCTTTTTCTGTTGTACTTTTGTTCAGTTGTAGCTGTACTTTCGATTGGGTTTGTATTCTTTCCCATTTAGTTTTCAGCACTTCCATTTGTACTTAGTGTGTTACTTCCGCTTGTACTCTGTGGTGTTTGTTTACTTTTATAAAGGCAATTCCTTCCCAGTTATCGGGAATTACTTCTTTCGTGCTTGTCACCAGCCCCTGGCCTATGGAAGGCGGGCTTGGGGTAGTCACGGCTCGGGCCCCGAGGACGGGTCATGACAAAAAATTAATTTGATCTTACTTGACTGAAAATATTATATTTATTACAACGAGGAATGTCCATTTTTCAAAATTCAAATCATTGACATGAGAAAATTATGTTTCAAGTAACATCGTAGATGTGGTGAGAAAGTGGGGTTTTAGTGTAAAAACATTAAAAGGTTCAAAAAGTGTTTAGATCTAATATTAATATAAAAATGATTATAATGAACTAAATTGTATTAATATATGTTTAATTGATCAATAATTACATTAGAAGCCAATTTAATGTTACTAATTATTTAATCGAAAAGGTGATTTTTAAGTAAAATGCATTATTTTTCAATATTTATCAAAAAATGAAGTTTCTCAGAAAAATAAAAAAAGTAACCTAATAAAAAATAAACATTATTAACCAAAAAACGATGTTTATTTTTAAAAATTAAATTAAAAAATGATTCAAAAGTTAGTTTTAAAATAGGTTCCCCATTAAATGGCGGTAAAACATGGTATTGTATGTAACACAAGGAAACTCAGTATTTTGGGTACCAAAACTAATATAAATGTTACTTTTCGTTCAAGATCAAATTGTTTTTGAATATAGAAAATCCAAAATTATTTCTATTGTATGTATATTAAGAATTTACCATAAAAACTGTTGTATGAAATGGTATATATTAGAATGAATAATCAAATTTGAAAATAATCACAAAATCAGGGGGTGTTATAATAGATTTGTAATTTATCTTTTATAACATCAAGATGAATTAAAAATATAATTTAAAATTATAAAATATTTATATGAAAAGTTCATATTCAATTAAAATAATGTATTTTTCACTATTCAACAAAAAATGAAACTTCTATGAAAAATATCTACAATTCAAAATAGGATAACATTTAAATTACACTATTAAAAATAAATATTTTTTTTGAAAAATAATATTTATAAATGTCTAAAAATATATTTTTAAAAGATTACTCCTTTAAAATTCAGAAAATATACATTTTGATAAATACAACCATTTATGCGTAAAATTGGATTTGTTATTATCTTATTTCTCTGAAATATATTGATTGAAATTTTTTTTATTGAATATATAATATATATAAATTTCATTAATATCATTTATTAATAGTAATTAATTTAATTTATTTAGATAAAATGCATTGGTTTCATTAAAAATATTTTCTTATAAAAAAATTCCTTTATATTCATTTCTAATTAATTGGTATCTAATGAATTCGAAAATATATTTTCTTTGTTTGTTAATATTACTCAGAATATCTAATTTGATTTCGAGGAGAAAATTCATATTTTAAATAATAATATTTATTGTATTTAGTAAAACTCAATTTTGCATATAACGTAAGCCATTAAAGAAAGTCATTGTTGTGTGTAATGCAAGATAACTGAGTATTTCAGGCTTTGAAAGATATTAAATTGAATGAATTTATTTAAAATAGTTAATATATCATAATGTATCAGAATATTGTATTAATTTTTATAGTTGGTGTTGTGTTTCACATGTTCTATTGAATACAATGTTATTCTTTTAGATATTTTAGAGTATTACATTCTCCCCACCTTAAATAAACTGTGTCCCTAAAATTTAAACATGATCATGGAAATCTAGTGTTTGATATTTGAAAATGTGTTTTTTGAAAACCCCATATCATTAATGGGTTAACAAAATAACATATTGATGAGAGGGAGAGGGGTAGGTACGAAGGTTATCTGTAGTAACACCCAACTAAGATTCTATTTAGGAGAACATCATTGGAAATTGAAGATATTGAGATGTAGAAAATGTGTAAATACTTATAGAAAGTGATTGAGTTCATTGATCACAATCAATTGAATTATTAACATTAAGTTGAGGGGCTCACAGTCATAAATCTGTGATGATTCAAAAGACCATCAGGTTAATAAAAAAGAAAGTATTGAGATAATTTTTTTTCTTTCTAGAATGTTTTTATAGAGTTGAGGAATTTTATTAATAACTTATAATATAATGAAATATAATTGAAAATTTTATATTTCATAAACAAAATTTCATCCTTTAGTTGTGATTCAATCAATTTACAATTCATCTCATACTTTAAGAACCAAATTTCATATATTTAAATATTACTACCACTACACTAAAATTACCCTTTAATAGATCACATGATTTATAAGAGAGTAAAAAGTTATTCCAAATCAATTTAATAAAATCCAACTGGTTAGATAAATTTATCCAAGGACCCCTGAAGTTCTACATAATCTATTACATAAATATTTGTCCTTAAATACAATATTAAAATATTCCTAACCAAATTTTTAAGAATGGTTAATAAAGTAAAATTATATTCCCCATAATTATAATGTGGATATTAATTATATCATATCAAACACGTGAATACCTTCATCATTTATTCTCTTAATAATTGGTAATAACATGAATTAATATAAAACCGTATTGAAAACATCCATTCTTACTTATTATTTATGAATAAAATATTTTATTGGATATATATGTTAAATCTGAAAATTTTGTAGAATCCATCAACAATTGCATAACCAATTTTCCAATTAGATAGTAATAATTTTGAAGATAGTCCATAACATTCAATTTACTTTATCCATATGAATCATCTCTTTATCCAAAAATCATTATCTCAACATTAGGTACATTTTAAAGTTTTTTATCCCCCAATCATTTTTTCAAGAAGATAAACTTATAAATGAATCATTTTTCTTGTTTATTGGTATTATTCAACATTTTTTATCAAATCCTTAGTGAAATAGTAAAATAGTGAAATCCATATGTATTTCATTATTCTAGTAACTTGTACAACATTGATAAAATATTCAAATAACATAATTCTTAATCATCCTCATCGATTGTATCTATAAAATATGATTGACCCTGATTCCATAGTTTCATCAATGGCATATTCTCTTGATGTTTGGGGAATTTATTTTCATAGTTACCTATATCCTTACAGTTTAATCATTAAACATAAAAAACCTCTTGCTTTTGTATGAAATCAAAATTCTAGTGGCCTTTCTTTCATCACTTGTACAAGTCTCCAAATCCTTTGAAAAATGTCCCAGGGTATTTCTTTCCAAAATTATTACATGTGGGAAAAATCCTTTTTCTTATTTCCTTTACCCATATAATTCGTAACTCTCGTATTATTCTCATGCTTCCCTACAAATCCATAATACATAGATAATTCTTTTTATGTCTCATTATGACAAGATACTATGTCTTCATAAGATTATAATGTTCATGAGACTACTTCTTTTTAAAACATTAGCTTAATCATATAAAATACATGATCATTCTTACTCTTTGGATCACATGTATTGGTGAGTTGCACATTCCTTCTACTAGAACTATTAGAAATACATGAATTTACATCGGAATTTTGTCATTGATTTATAAAATACTACGTTAAAAGTTAATAAAGTAGAGTTTTAGTGCCAGTTATCCTAGAACCTTTTGAAAAAGAGACAAAAAAGAATTGGTGTTGGTTTCTATTAAAATTGATGCCAAAAAATAAATAGAAATGTTTTTGGAAATTGTTTTAGGGAAAAACAACAAAAAAATATTTTTTTAATTACCATGTTGATTTTATTAAAAACTAACTCCAAAAGTAATTGAGAAATTATATCGAGTTCTTGAATCCCTAATTAATGTTTGCATAAACCCCTCTCTCTTTACTAATGATGGCTCCGAATGGATTTGATAACACTCGACCATCCTCAATGGCTGTTGATTAATTTTTGAAACCATTTTTTATCCAAATTTTATCATTATTTATAATGAATATTCTATACTTTGTACACATTTCTCGACCATAAAAACTATTATGGATGATCTGTAACATTAATTTATGGTTTATTTTTGTTTTATATTTTAATTCATTTTATTGAATATTTTATGGATTTTTCGATTTACACAAACTTCTATTGACTTTAAAAGAATTTACAAGATATTTTTCATTACTAAACTCTAAATTGTATATGTTTTTTAATTTTTAATAATAAATTAAGATTAATTGTTTTTTATGAGATTAATTCAAAATTTATTAGATGTTTTTATGTTCAATTGTATCTTATGATATTTTTTTGGATATTGTTTATAACTATTCATGTAATTATTAGAAATTTATTTACGTATATTTTCTTGTATAATTGTTTATATAACTATTTGTATAATGGTTTGTGATGATAATTGTGTTTAAGTTATATTTTCATAAATTTTTGTATAATATTTTGTATAATTCTTTGTATAATTATTTGTATAAGTGCTCAGAATTCAATTGCACTTTTTCTAAATTATTCATAAGTAATTCTATTATGTTTAATTATTATCATACTTTTTTTCATTTATTTTATGGTTTTAATTTTTTATATATTACGTATAAGTGAGTATGTAATTTTATTATTTTTGGAGATAAATTATATATAATATGATTAGATTATTATGTATAATTGTTTGTTTGTATTAAAATCAACATTGGATTATTTTGATTATATGTTTTAATGTTTAACACAAATATATATATATATATATTTATTTATTTAAATGTTTATTTTTTATATTTTTATATTAAATTTACACTCTTAAATAATAAGTAATAGAATAATTTATAGATATTAAATCAATTTTATAGATGTCAGATGCTTATTTGAATCAAATCTTAATATTATTGAAAATATTATTACTATAATTTAATTTTTTTTCTAAAGATTATTATAAAAAATTAGTTGTTTACAAATTATGGTTCAATATATTAGAAGATTCATTTTTTTCTAAATTATTGTGTATCATCTCTTGGTGAATTATAATTATTAACTGATTTCACTCCCATGAAAACTATGTTTATAAAATTTCACCAGATAAAAATAGTAAAATTGTTATAAAAAAACAATTATGTCATTTTCCTACCACATAGAGTTTCAAAATATTAATTATGTCTTAAAAAAACTTTTTCTATGATATGGAGTAAAAGAAATAATTTTTTACAAAACATATATGATTTATCCAACAAATTGGGACTTAAGATTTTATTTTGATCAAATGTATACATTAATTACAACCAATGTTATTTGTGTTTTGGGCTTCAAATTAATGTTTTTCCCTATTTTCTTATTATAGTCATTGATTCATTTGAATAGTATTTTCCCCTATAATATTTACCTTTTTTTGATAATGATAATTTGAATTTATGTTTAGCATTATTTATTCTAGGTTCACAATATATGAATATTGATGTTTAACTTCAATGATATATCTAGAATGGAAGCATTTTTGTATGATACTCATTCAAAAAAATCTATCTAAACATGATAAAATTATCCACATTCTTTTACTAGTATCATCAAACCCATTTTAGATTTATTTATTTAAATAAAATTAATACCCAGAGTAATTTATTTTAGTATTTATTTCTAATAATCATTGATATTTTCTACCTGATCACAAATAATTTTTATTATATGTTTTTATGTTTAGTTTTTAGTTGTTTTCATATATTTTTTTTAATGTTTATATGTATTAATATATTCACCTTTCATTTCATAATATCAAGTATTGAAATGATTTTAATTGAAAAATTTTATGAAGAACTAATAGTGAATATTACAATGGAGTTGATGATTTATTAGAATTTTCTAAATAAAATATTTAAAACAAAGATTTTATTTTCTATCCAGGTGTGATGTGTTTCAATATGAGAATGTTAAATTCAAAATAAATCAAGGATCATTTTATTTTATATGGGTTTAGACATAATTATATATGTTGGATCTAGCATAGTAAAAAACAAAAAATTACACTTCTAATATTTATTAAATTATTTATAATGAGATAAAAGATAATATTTAAGAATTAAATCCCAATTTTGGTGCTGAAACAATCCAAAAAACAACCATTACTGAGTAATTGTATAGATATTTTGAGAAAACATTACTCCATGGTTTTACTAAATATATTGTGTTATCAATTATTTTGAGATTAATAAACTTGAAAGAAAGGAATGGGTGGAGTTATTAAACTATTTTTAATTCTAAGTTACCTAAATCAAAGCTCCTACTAAAGAAATTTGTTACCATCTAATAATTTATTATTTTAAGTGTTTATTTGAAAATTCAATTGATGAAATGAGGCAAAGATAACACACATATGAGTGAATATCTGATGGTAAAATACCTCACCCTACCGATTCTTTATAGTGTAATATATTTTATAAATAATTTCTTGATTTTGGAATTAAAGATTGAAATATGTGAATGTGATTATGTATATATGTAATGAATCCATATCAGAGCCTAAGTAGCCAATATAGTTCATGGAATGTTTTTCTAATAGTTTAATACTTCTCCCTAGAGATATATATGAAGTAAAATATATTACAATGATCTTGATGATTTTTCGACCAAAAATGTTTGAAAAGTTTATTAATGTGTATACTTCACCATTGATTGATGATTTGAAGCTTTTTGGGTAGTTTTTTTATAAATATAAAATTTATTTTTTGGATCATTTTCTAGTGTTCATTATAAATAAATTTATTATATATAGAAACTTATCTAGATACTATGTTTAGAGATATAAATCATTTCTCATTTATGAAGAAGTGAGATCATATTATCAATTGTAGAATGGAAGAAAGACAATGTATGTGGGACATCGAAGATTTTTTCAAGTTGATCATCCACATCATATATTTAAAATATTATTTATTGATTTACATGAATACAATATATCCCCAGTAAATATTGTCATATAAAGAATATTATGTTAGGGTGGGAACTATTGATTTAACATTTAGAAAGAAAATAATTTCTAGTTTTGAAAAAATAACTAAAAGAAACAATTTATCTTTTTTGAACTAACTTATTAAATATTTTTTTGAGGTAAAACCTAACATTTATGGGATTTATGTTGAAAAAAATCATATGTTATAGTTTTATTGGAACATTATTAAATATAAAAGGAATGAAAAAAGAAGGATTTCATGATATATTGGACTTGATATCAATTGGAATACATTTGGAGTTAACTCGCACTATGAAAGGAAATGTAACAGATTTTCCAATGACTTGTCACACATTACAAAAGTTTGTGAAGATGTATTTATGTCAGTGTATTCATGTTATTAATATACCCAATGTATATTATTCAAATTTGAATAATTTGGTTTCATAGTTGCATTGTAAGTTAAAAGTTATAAAATCACATGACTTTTGTCTATTGATGCAATAACTTCTACCAATCGCACTGCACGGTATTTTCCAATATCTTTAAAAAAGACTATCATTATCTTATATACATTTTCAAAACAATTTTTAGAAAAGTAATTGATCCAAATTTCATATATGTGTTAGAGAATGAATCTTATATTATGTATTTTCAACAAAAAATTTATTTCCCACCTAGGTTTTTTTATATAATTGTTTATTTCATAATTCATTTTGTGTATGAGATAAGAATATGTGGTCCTATTTATTTACAATAGATGTATACATTTTAAAGTTATAAAAACTTGTTCAAGTGATATGATAAAAGTTATTATTGAAGGGAGGAATATACTATTCAAAAATATGTATTAGAAGATGTGACTTAGTTCTGTAATGATTATTTCTATCCAGTATGTCATATTTTTCACCCTATATCTTGAAATTTGATTGTTGATAATGAAGCTAGAGTGATTTAAGGCTTAAAAGGTAATGTTCATTCCACATGGTAAAGTGATACTGGGAAATTTATTCATTTTAAACAATACCTATGAGTTTAAATCATATATATCATCAGATATTACTGAATTATAGGTTAAATATCCAAAAACAACTAGTGGTATATGATTTAGAATAAAATCATTTGTTTCATGGTCTAATGAAAAAGTCATAAAAGATAAATCTGTATGAGAAACATTGAAATGATTGGAAAAGGGACCATCTCTTAATTTGATCACATGGTTTGGTTTTTGATATTAATGCGTACACATTTTAAGTATAAAGTAGGATGATAAGAGTTCCATTCAAAATAGTAGTGTAATGGCCATCATTGAAGCACTTCATTTTTCGATTGAAATTGATAAAAACCGAATTTCTGCATCAATGAAATATTTTGGAGCATTTAAAGACATATTGTAAGTTATTTATAATTTTTTCGAGACACACTATTTACCTGTAATTGGGTTGTAGTAATTATTGTGTGATACTTGATGAATTTAGGTTTTATTTGGTATATTTGAAAATATTTCGTTGCAATGATGAACCATTTATCATTGAAACAGGTGTATAAAAAATATTTTGTCATTGATCCATCGAATGACTAGTGATAAATATTTTCTTCAAGGGAAAATAATCCATTTTGGTTATAAGGATGATAGTGATATTATTGATTAATATTAGGCTTATTCGTCTACCATACAATTTATGGATAACAATGACTATAACGAAGACATAATGTACACAACCAGAAATGATCATTCTAAAGTTATATGGTGAAACATTAAATTAATCTAGTGAGTATTTAATTTATGTTTCTTTTTTATAATTTACATCTAAAAAAATATTTTTTATTAGCTATTGGATGCTAAATTTAATATATTTTATTATTTATATGATTTTTTTGTTAAATGTTATATTATGTGGTGATGGTTAAACATTTTCTCATTGAAATACCCAATGTACATTATTCTGTTTTTGTTAAATTTATGTTTATGAAAACAATTTTTTACAACATTGACATTTAAATATAATTTTTTTTTATCATTTGATAAGAAATGTTTATATTTAATATCCTATCATGCATATTTTTTTGGTTATGAATCATAACATAATTTTTTTTAAAGTCTACCAATGTGGGCCACTTTTATGAAAAACATATTATTGTTATTTTTATTTTTTAATTATTGAATTGTCTAATAATATATAAGAATATATAATTTCATTATATTTTCCTATTTCAAGGAAAGATAAAGATACAATGATGGGGGGATATATACCGATGTATATAAAATTTTTTATATTATTAAATATTAAATAATATGATTAATTATTGAAAGAAAACATTTAATATTCAAAAAATAATTACCAGACGTTTGATGAGACTTTAGAGGTTGAGTATACATATATGAGTATTCAGAAATAGATTTCTCGAGTTGGTAAAAGTGGCATTTATTATTTACCATTACTATCAATTTCTCATGGAGATGAGTGATTACATATCAGTTTTGATGATAATAATAATGAAATTTCCTTTAATTAAACATTGTTTATTAGTTATATCACCATGAAATGCCTTTGTAGGAATAAAATTTTATATTGTGATTGGATTTCTATCAACAAGAAGGTGATCGATCCCCTTTGTGAGGCCATAATGGTAAAATATTTCAATTGATTAATTTTATCTCATTCTTCAAGTATTATATATTTAAAATGACTAATATTTAATTTTTCCAATAACAGAATATATTCAATTTTGATGAAACAAAATTAATTAAGAAAATATACCTTTATTTAATGGTTAGTTGATAATGAGATTTCAAAACAAAATTGGGAAAAATTATGTTTTTGGAATGAAAAAAATGAAAAACTTTCCTTAAGTATGAGTTTTTTATATTTAGATATATGGAAGAAATTTTTTTCCAGTTTAAATGATGAATAATTTATAGTATGATAATTATTTTATATTGTAAAAATTAATTTATATTTATCTAAATACTTATTAGTTTATTTTTATATAACTTTCCTCAATGAAATATAATGAAGAGATCCAGTTGAAAAATGTATACCCTAAAACATTATCATGTCCAGGGAATCATTTATTAAATAAAAAATGATTAATAATTTTTTTAATATTTAATAGTTCAGTCTCCTAGTTATTCAAAATAGGATTAGTTTGGTCCTCTATCTCCCCCAACCTACCATGAAAAAAAAAATGACAGATAAAAAAATTAATTGTATCATACAGAGTAAGGTAGGAAAGTATATGAAATAATTATAAGTAAATAGTTTTTATTTTTCTGGATTTTTTTGTGTAATACGAATTAACAAAAATAATATAGTATTTTTTTTATTTCATGTTGAAATTTAGGAGAAGCATAAAAAAATTTCTTTTATTCCAAAGGGTAGGATGGGAATCCTATCCACCGTTTTAGAAATTCCCGAACACACTGACTGCATAAGAGTATATGATGTGGGAGTTTGTATTTGGAATTTTTTTGGACATTAAAGTGAGATATCAAGAGATATAGAAATTGAATCTTTAAAATAGGAGTTGAAATATATGAAAAAGTCAATGGGTGATCTAATTCAGTCACATATATAGTATATTTTTATATAATTGATGAGATAATAATTTTCTTCAAGCCAACCCAAGATGCCAATCCTTTATAACTCGTTGCGCACTGTGTTTCACCTACCTAAATAGACTGTCCTTCATAACCTGCACTCTAAGATCCTCCAATACATTTCTTGGACCCAACCTTATAGCATGAGTTTATGTTGTAGCTTCTTATGTACATATTGTAATGTTTAAAGTTGTATTTTTCGTAGATTCTATATGTCACCATTCTATGCAGATGGGCCAGGTTAGAGTATCAATATTTTATATTATGGGTCAAAATTCTCTACTTTAGTTTCCTATATGGGAGGTTAACCAAGTTGTAGAGTGTATGGGTCATTTTATACTTTGGAAAGAAATAAATCTTTGTTTCCTTTCATATTAGGTATTCATTTTTTAAATATTAATTAAATTTGATTGAAATTTTTTTATAATGTTTCCAATAATTTAATTCATTTAATATTTTCTAAATCAAAATAATTTGATTAAAATAATAAAATGGTCTAGGAACAAGAAAATTTAGATACTAATAATATTTCTATTGGGAGATATGAATTATCTTTGGTTTTTTCTTCCATGGAAAATTTATATGAGTTTCATAAGAAAATCGATATACGTAGAAGAGACCACCCAATGGGAATATTCCAAAAAGATGTCATAGATTTGATTAGTTTTTAAGTTTTTAGATTTCATGTTTTATAATTGTTTTCCACGTAAGAAAATTTATGTTTTAGTTTTGTTTTTTTAATTGACAATTATTTCAAGTGGCTTACACTATTACTTATTTAATTAGGTATCTACATATGCTTCTTCTTCAAAATTTTACCAATGGATTTTATGGTTTTATAGATCGAGAATTCATTTCAATATTTATGAAATATCTGAAGACTACTAATAGAGTTATATATAAATGTGATATATTATCAAAGATTGATATTGGGTGTTTGATTTTTTTCATTCCATTATTTCTAAACAGTAAGATAATTTTTAACTAATATTCATTATGATTTCATTAATTGGGAACTTTTTTTATTATAGAGAGATTTGGATGTCAGGAATATTCTACCCAATTGATTGAACATTATATTGTGGTTTCACTTTATTATGTGATTTTTGTAAAAAAACATTACCTTATAAGACAACTGCGTTTTTATTGGTTTATTAAATTTAATTCATATTTTAATACAAGTTTTGTCAGTTGATATATATGAAAATACAAGACATGGTAAAATTATAACAGAGATCACTTGTTGATAATGAATCGAAATCTATTCGAATATGTGGAAGTAAAGGAAAATAATTTTTTCTCGAGGGAATATTATGAAATTTGATATATATAGAAAAATATATTTTGGTTTTTATTATCTGGTTAATGTTTAATAACTAGAGTTACATCATTCATAAAGATATGTGAAATGTAATTATAATGGATTACAATTCATGTATGAGATAGTCACAATTGGGGTAACGATTGAATTTTATAAAGTTATTTATATTAATTATTTTATATTTTATGTCATAGTATTCTATTTTTTAATCTTATAACATTAAATTTTTTTATAGACATTCAATGATATCGATTAGTATATGAATGATGAAATTACCCATATTTAATCATTTTTTGTGAACTATTTTTTACGTATGATTGTGATTTAACATATCAAGAATGTATCCATTAATGTTTATGATTAAAATTATATTTTCCAAATAAAATGTTTTTAAAACCGAATTCTTATTTATAATTGGCATTTGAACCCAATTATCTCAAAATATTGATTTAACAATAACCAAAAATTAATATTTTATACATTATTTGGTATGTGTTCTATTTCTAGTTTAAAATACAATTTTTATATAATATTTTTTACTAAGTTGTTAAATTTTTTTAGATATTGTATATTTTTATTTTGTGATACAGGTTGTTTTATTTTTGTATGTGGTTTTTTCTATTATAATAATACATTTTTTGGGTGTGATTTTTTCAAATTTCTAACAAACAAATATTTTATCTTTCAGAATCAGTTTTGAGAAAAATTTATTCCCAAAACAAAAAAAATTAGAGATGATATTAGATGTCAGTTTTCATATTAGTTGATAGGGAAGTTCAATTTTAGACTTCGTTTCTATTAGAAACCAATGCGTAAAGTATCACTAAAATTTTGAGGGCTAGTTTTAAACAAAAAAACCAACATGAAATCCCAAAAAAAAAATTTCAGTATCTGTATCCACTAGAAACAAGTAAAGAATATCATTTTGAGTATATGTGTATATTTGAAACTAAAACTGAATACCTAACCAAAAATTTAAAATTTCATTTTTACCATCTATTTTTTTTAAATGACACTAAATCCCTTTTTTATAATATACCATTTATAAACTAGGTTAAAAATAGACGATAAATTTGAATAAAATCTAATGTGAAAACCTGTTTTTTCACTAGTATAGGAACCATTTCAAAAATAATACACTATATTAGATCATAAAATTTTAAAACATAATGTATATTACCAAATATTTTGAAAAACTTAACATAAATTGAAAATTATATTCATATCTAATATCAAAATCATAAAAAGTGCTTCGAAGGGATGTTATTCTACACTAATCGTTAAATTCTATCAGAGATTTATGTTCCATAATCCACATTTTACAAAATACAGTTCCTAAGGGTTATACTAAACTTTCTATTATACCAACTGTACTGACCCAACCCTAGTATCATAGAGCCAGTGCCTAAAAGTATTATTTTATCATGAGATATAAGGAAACCACATCCCAAAGGAATGAATAGTTTATTATTATCAGTAAACTTGATACGTACAAGAGTATTAAATTATATTTTAACACAATAATTATTACTAATTTTTTTCGAGAATAACTGTATTATATATAATATATCCTTTATATAATTCTTAATATAATTAATTGAATATTTGGGAAGGCAACAAAATAAGTGTTTGATCAACAGCTCTATATGGGTTATGTACAATGGAAGAAATAATTTATCAATAAAAATATTCAACACAAAAATGTAAATAAATGAGAATAAATTTTATATAATCAATAACTAACAATGAAATTCATAAATAATATGGAAAGGTAAATTACTAAAAACAAATTCCATATAATCATTACATTGGGAATGAAATGCATCCATATATTCATTAATAAGGAAAATATCATGTTTAATAATAACTGGATTATGAATGAACGCAATGATTAAATATTGTACATCATGTTTCCTAGGAACATGATACTCTTACCATCATAAAATATAAAAAAAATGGTTTAAAACATGGTGGAAAAAACCCATTTGGTTTTGTGAAGACATTTTATAAGACACTTCTGAAAATATATATTCTTACAAATGTTTAAACTACTTGGATACAGACACGAAGGGTTTATTCTAACTGATTACATCTCATGAGACTACCGATTCATTGAGTGGGTTACTTTAAATAGACCCCAACCCATGTCATACCTTTCCAAAACATTTTTTTGTCAAATAATCGATTTAATTCATGAGCAATATGCCTTATCAAATATACATATTGTTAAAAGGACATTGTTTTTTCAGTATTTACCCAGTCATTAAAATAAATATCAAGTTAAACTCCACGTCTAAAAAAATGGTATATAGTTATAGCTATAATCATATCAATGATAAATAATTTTGATATTTTGGGAAAATTTAATGTTCAATAATTACTAAAATGTGAATAACTCAACGAGAAGTCAATGGCTATAGAAATGATTCAAGGAAGTGAATTTTAATACTATAGTTGTATAAAATAATCACAATCCATCTATTTAAATAATAATTATGGTATCATTATGACATTTACCCTTGAGAGTAAGAATAATTGTTGGTTTTTTGGTGAAATAAAAATAAAAGGAGCTTTAAAAAAATTATTGACGAAAATATTCTTCTTATTATGAGAGAAATTTTGAAAAATTAATTTATTTATAAATCACTTTTAAAAAAATCACTAAAAATATATTCATAAAACTGCAAAGGAAGGTTCAAAGAAATGATGATGGGTAATTCTTTACAAGGTAAAAATAATGTTACTATTATATGGTAAATTGTTAGAAAGGTGACTTGTTTGGAAGGAGATTATAAGATTCCTTTTATTTTATTGTTAAAATAAAAATTTGTTAAAAATTTATTTTAGTATATAATTTTTAAAAGGATATAGAAAAAAAATTAAACATTTTTTATATTGTTTTTAGAAAAAATGGTTTGGTAACCAAATGGATTTCAGACCAAACAGAGAAATGAAGTAAGGTTTTATTAAAACAATTCACCAATAATTTTAAGTACCAGAGTTGAAAAATTGTATTATAACTTGAAAATTATCAATTATTACAAAATTAGAATAAAATTTACGGGTTTCTTCGATAATCATCATATAATTTCCATTATCGATAATTCAAGAAAAAAATATCGATTAGAATGAGATTTTGAAATAAACCATTGAGATGATCATAATGTTGAAGTGAAAATTAATCAATGATTCGGTTGTATGTATAAAATGTAAATCCACATAGAAAATGTGTAAATTAAACTTTATATAGTCAAAATTCATTATACAGATAATCTTATAATTTTAATGATATTGACGAAGTAATATAACCCAATGAAAAGAAATTGAGTTTAGTAATTTATTACCACTTATTAACTATTAATTTAAACCCACATAGATGAAATAATTCAATTTCAAATGTAAAAAATCATGAATAATGAGGTATTGATGATATTACATGTCATGTAAAATTATATACACACTATAAAATTATCTAGATACAAAAAATTACACTATGACTCAATGAAATGAAATTGAGATGAAATATCTTACATTATGATTCCTTTTGGATGAATAATATTTAACCATATGATAATAGTTTTAATAATTTTATTAATATATAATCTAAAAAATATAAATTCTTATACTATCATATATTATACTTTTATAACATATTATTTCCCTTTTACTAATAATCATTCATCATTTTCATCATTTCAGTTGTTAATTGCCTTGTTTTTCAAGTATATTTTGACTTGTTGTATGTTTTATCATATTTCAATCATTATTTAATAATATAAATAGTTTAAAACATGATTTTGATGTCAAATTTATTAAAATTATATGTATTTACAGTTATCCATAGAATTTGGTGGTAGGAAATGAAATACACCGTTCATGGAGACCGTAGGCCGTACATACTCATGAACATTGTTACCATTTTTTATCATATTGAACCAATAAAGGTGAATGATATATATTTTTATATAATCATTCATGTAAAATTTTAATGTTATATATATATATATCATATATTTTTCTTAAAACCATTTTTATTACATTCTACGTAATGTATGAACGAATCACATCACTTCGTGAGGTGGTAGTCTGTTTTATAGAAGGACGATGTTATCGTATTACCAAAAAATTAAAAGAATGAAATTATGTTTTATAGAAAAGTTAAATAAGAATAATGTATTTATAATTATAATATGTTTCATATCTTAACTATAAATTCATCATTATTATAGACATTGAATATTGTCAATGGAAGAGCTAATGACATCAGTTCCCGAGGTGGTAGGCCCTCATACACACGAATGATGATTTTATTTCCCAGTCATTTGAAATGTGTTTGGTTTTAGGTTATAGATTAAAAAATATCAGTATATTGAATATAATAAGGTTATTATAGAATAATAATATATTATAATTGAGGGAGGTGGATAAAGAAATAAAATAAAAATGATTTTTTAAAAACAATACCTATTCTTTTGGGTATCCTCCTTAGGATTTCACTAAACAAATACTAAGTTGCCTTTATGAAAAATATAACTATTCTATGATAATTTTAGTTAATTTATGGAATTATATTTTTATCTCATGACAAAAAAAATGGGTTGGGAGGTGTCAAGAAGGGGGAGAGAGGGAGGACTTTTATAAGGTGGGTGAGTGGAAAACTTGTTGATTTTTAAAGAGAATATTCAATCCATGTTTTCAACATATAATGTAGCTCACATAAGCTATAAAAACCTATAATATAATTTATAAGGTTTAAATATATTCATAAAATAGGTTATGGACAAGTGTCTTGGTAATTTTTCCCCTTATGTTAAAATTTCAGTATCTTTGTTAACTCATTTTGTCTAAATTGCAGTAATTTATTTTAATTTATTTCACTAATAATTTTGGTAAAAATAAATTTTAACTTATTAGTCATTATAATTTATCTTTATTTCAAATATGGATTCCATTTTTCTAAATTCATAACCTAAAAGTGTGAGAAATTAATTAAAAACTAATCATGTAGACCGAATGAGAAAGTTAGTTTTAAAGTGAAAATGTTCAAAATTTACTAAGGGTTTATATCCAAATCAAAAATAAAAATTAATAAAATGAAATAAATTTGATTAATAAATGTATAATTGATATGTTTTTACAATAAAAATAATTTGAACTATAATTTATCATTAAAAACTATCTATAAGAAAATCTATTTTTGAATTAAAATCTAGAATTTTTCGCAATTCATTAAAAAAAGAAACATCATAAAAAAATAATAATAAATAAACCTAGGATAATTTCAAAATTAATATTTTAATAATTAATTTTCATGTTATTTTTTTCTAAATTTTCAATATTTTGTGTTAAAATAATTGCACCATTAAAAGAAAGAAAAACCGCCTTCATAAAAAAATAACTTTTTATGCGTAAAATTATATTTATTCTTTTCATTATGCCTATAAAATATATTGAATATAAATTAATTTTATTGAATATATAATATTATAATTTTTTATAAACATTAAATAATATTAATTAATTTAATTTATAAGTATAAAATTTCTTTGACCCATAAAAATAGTTTTTTATAACAAACTTTCTGTTATATTCATTTATAATTAATTGGTAACTAATGAATTCAAACATATATTTTCCAATGTTAGTTAATAAAATTCATAAAATCTAATTTAAAAACTAGGATATATTTATCATTTTAAATGATACTAATAATTGTATTCGGTAAAACTTTGTCTTTCATGTAATTTGGGCCATAAAAGAAAATAATTGTTCTCTGTAATATGGGCTTACACAGTATTATGTGCATTGAAATCCATAGAATATATTAAATTAATTTAATAAATTTAATATGTAGTAATTTCTTGAGATATTATATTCAATTTTATTATTGGTGTTATGTATCACATATTTTATTGAATAAAATGTTATTATTTTTGTCTTCTTGGGTTATTACATTATCCCCACCATAAATAATTTACGTCCTCACAATTTAAAATTGATCTCAGTAATCTAAGGTTTTAAATTTGAAAAGTAATTTTTTGAAAAATCGACATCATAAATGGGTTAATAAAATATCCACCCAATTTGAGAGATAGGTAAGTTTGAAGTTCATATCAAATAACACATAACAAGGATTACACAATTGAGAGAATTTGTGGAAAGTGAAGATATGGACCTAGCGGAAAAAAATAAATATTTATATAGTGTGATTTAGGTCATTAGTCACAAACATGTGATTGATCGGTACATATTTTAGGGTATCAAATACAAAAATATGTCTTTATTTAAAAGGAAAATGGTTAAAAAGGTAGTAGGAAAATATTTTTGTTTCATGACCCTTTCATATTTTGTGGAAAATTATTTTACTTTTTAAGAATATAATGAAATATAACTTATACCTTTATACTTATCAATAATAGTTTCATCCTTTGTTTGTGCTTCAAAAAATTTTCACTTCATACCTTACTCTAAGAAAAATATATCCAAAAAATATCTTTTATCCTCAATGCACTAAAATTTAACATTAACAGGTAATATGGTAGAAAAAAGAGTAACATGATATTCCTTCTATCGCTACTAAAACCATAATTCTTATAAAAATTTATCCAATAAAACCTGACGTTCATCATAATCCATTCCATATATAGTGATTCTTATATCATGTCCAATGTTTGTCTAATAAAATATAGAAGGAATGTTTTGAAATTAACTTAATATTCCAAAAAAAAGTGGCACTTAGTTTTCATGTGCAAAGAATGTGAATATCTTCATCATGTATTATTTTAAAACATGGTAATGGATTTAAATAACCTAAAACGTTAATAACAACATTTATACATCCATATTATTATTAAAATAATTTGTTATTGAATCTATTCCTCTGATACAAAAATATTTATACTCCATCAATGACAGCATAAATAATTTCCAATTAATCATTAATCAATTCCAAGGTACTTAGTAATGTCCAATTTTATTGATCCATATCAATAATATCTTTATCCAACCATCACTATCCTAACATAAGTAACATATTATGAGTTTTATTTTCCATAATAAAAGGATTTCGAAGAAGTTGGACTTGTCAATAATTCATTTTTCTTGGTTATCAGTTATGGTTAACATGTTCTCTAAAATACTTAATGAAATATTATTTCACTGAAATCATCATATAATTTTTTATTTTTTTAGAAAGTAAATCGTTGATAAATGATCAATTAAAAAAATAATTTAATCTGAAAACAAGCTCATTAATCATTCCTCTTTAGTTGTATTTATAACATAAGCTTGTCTTTGATTCCTTTGCTTATTCTAATGTATATTCTTATTACTATTGGGAAATTTATATAAGTTGTTCTACAAATCATTATATTTGAAGCATGGAAAATTGTAAAATTATTTATTTCCCATGAAATAAATGTCATTATAAAATTTCTCTGTACACTTGTAGAAAACTCCCAGTACTTTTAAGTAAGTACCAAGTTGTTTATTTCCACAATTATCACATTTGGAAAAATATTTATTTCCCTTATTCCCAGTATCTATCTTATCAAAATTATCTTATTCTTATCATGATTCTTTCTAAAGACATAATACCTAGACCCATATTTATCTCTTTTATTAGCACAAGATTCTATGTCTTCTTATCATGACATTATTTTGAAAACTAGATCCATTGAAATATTGGATTAATACCATATCATATATGACCAATCAAACTCTTTGGGCCATGTGAATTGGTGAGGTTCACATTACTTATACAGGGTTCCATTTATAAATGAATAATTTAGCTATATTAGATCACATCATTATAAAATTTAATGTATAATAAAAAATAGAAAAATACTAAAAATAAATTGGAAAATTTATGTGTATCTAATATTATAATTGTAGTCATGGTTTATTTGGTATGTTATTCTATAATTATCTTCAAAGTATACTATAGGGTTATGTTCTCTAATATATAGTTTCCAAAATCTAATTCACATTGTTTCTACTAATGTTTAAATCATACCACCTATAGCGACCCAACCCCAGTAGCCCACAGTCTGTGCCTACTTCCATTAAATTGGCATGAGATAGAAGGAAATCACATCCCAAAATACACTATATGTTAGTATTCTTGTTAAAAAAGATACACACATTGGTTTTAAATTACATTTTAATACAAAGACTACAATATAATTTGTTTCAAGAGTAACTTTATTCCATCAATAAAATAATTCCATATACTTTTTAATACAATTAATGGAACCTGAGGGAAATGAATTAAATCTAGAGTGATCTCAAATGTTTTATAAGGGTTATATAATGTCGAAGAAATATTGAATCAATGATCATAATCAATATAGAACGGTAACTAACTAAGAATAATTCTACATAATAAATAATATAGATGGAAATGTGTAAATAATATGGAAAGGGAAATAAATGAAAACACATTCCATATAATCAATAAATTCAGAATGAAATGAATCTATATATTTTTTCATAGTGAAAATATGCTAGATAATAAAAACATAACTTTAAATGTTGGAAATACGTAAATATTGGGTGTCATGTTATCAAGGTACAAGATAATTGTACCATAAAGTTCCATCCTCAGGACTCTATAAATCTTGTTAGGTAAAAACCATATAATTTTTATGATGATATTTCACAAGACACTACAAAAAAGATCTATCCTATAGAGAGTTTAAACTAGTTGTTCACAAACCTAAAGTGTCTATTTCTAACTAATTTCATCCCATGAGACTACCAATTCATCAAGGGGATTACTTTAAATTGTCCCAAACCCATATCATACCTATATAAAGAATTAATCATATATAAAATAACTGATGCAATTTGTGAACAATATGCCTCATTAAATATAAATATTGAGTAAAAACATAGATGTATAGATATTTCACCAGTTATTTAAATAAAAATCATGGTAAAAATGGTATGTAAAAATAGTTTATGGAAGAGGAAATTAAAATAGCCCTAGTAGAGGAAATTTAATGTTAAATGATCATCAGAAAGTATATAGTTTGAGGGGGAATGACTATAAAAATGATTCAAGGAAGTAAATATCAATACTATACATAGTTAAAAATAATAATAATCAATATCTAGTAAGAATAAGGATGGAATCAATATGATGTATACCCATTAGAGAGATAATAAGGGTTTCTTTGATTGATTAAATAAAAATCAAAACATTATTAAAAACATTCTTGACTAAAATATCATTTTTTTAGAAATTTCATAAAAATCCCTTTATTTGAAAACTACATTAAAAATTTTATTTAAAAATATCTTTTAAAAATTGGAAAGTAATATTTGAAGAAATGTTGGATGGTAATTTTGTATATGGTAAAAAACATTTATTTTTCATTGAAAAAAATAAAAAGAAAGTTCCTTATTTGTAATGTGAGAAGAGTATTACTTCAAAAAAAATTAAAATAGAAAAAATTGGTAAAACATTAATTTAGAAAATCAATATTAAAATCCAATTTTTTTTGAAAACATTTTTCTAAAAAATGATTTGTAATAAAACATATATCAGACTGAAGAGAGAAATGATGTTGGAATTTATTAAAACATATCATCAATAAATTTATCTACCAAAGAGTTGAAAAATGGGACCATCACATAAAACATATCATGGATTACGAGAGTATATGAAAATTAGAGGGTTTATTAAAAATTTATATTATAATTTCCTTTTTTGGAAATTCATGAATAAACAATATCAATTAGAATGAGCTAGTGAAACAAACCCTTAAAATGACCATAATGTTAAAGTGAGAATTAATAAATGATTATATTATCTTAATTAGCTATAAATACACAATAAATAAATGTAAATAAAAAAATACATAATAAAAATTTATTAAACACATAATATTATAATAATTTTGAGAATAAGGAAGTAATATAAGATAATAAAAAGAAATTGAGTTACGAAATCATTACCATTTAGTAAATTTTAATTAAAATCCTTATAGATGGAATAATTAAAATTATAACCTATAATAACATGAATAATTAGGTATTCATCATATTATATGTTAGGTGTAACGCCCCGACCCCAGCTACCCAGAGTCGGTGCATTACTTCGTAACATTGGCATGATCACAAAAGATCAAGTCTCGAAAGACCGATTAGTTTAGTGTCCTTGGAAACACTAGATACATTCATAAGTCTTACATTACATCATAAAGTGAAAAACTAATAACAAAGTTTTCATATTCCACACTCATATCCTCTTCTGACTATCCCTACAGGTCATTCATAAAATACTTCTTCACATCCTGGAAAATATTAAAACATTGAAAGGGGTGAGCTCAAATGCTCAGTAAGGATAACAATATTGCCGAAGCTTTCATAAATAAACATTAAAATTTAAGGCAACGTATAACTAAAACAAAAGCCTTTTAAACTTGAACTTCAACATAATATGGAAAAAGTAAAATGAGAAAATGCCATATACTTCTTCACATGGATATTCTACTGGTCGAATAATCACATGCAATATCAATAACCACTTTCATAATGAGGGAATGTATAATGCCAGACATTCTGAAAAATTTTGTCAAGGCCTTGGCCAAGACGTCTAAAATAATTAAGGCCTCGACCAAAACCATAAATCAAATTGGGAAAGGGCCTCAGCCAATTCCACGTCTAGTTGTCTCATGAGACCTACCGATGCATCGAGGAGCTATAGCGGGCTCCACCCGTCACTTATTAAGTCCAATACATTCTTCATATGAATAGGTTTAAACATAACATAAATATTCGTATTAAAACTAGCATACGAAATGTCAACAGTTTCTCCATAAACTATGGATGGTATAAAAATAACACATCCACAGTCAAATGTTTCAGAAAATGCTCAATGGATGTTTTGTATCATAAATCAATTTCAAATAAACTTAAAACCCATCAAAGGATGTTGACATGGATGAAATCAAAGCTATTTGAGAGAAATATCTCTCTTTTTTGAAATCATTTAAAAGTCCCATAATTATAAAATAATACATTTACTTTGAAAATATTATTATAAGCTTGTAAGGGAAGCTTCGACGAAGTTATAATGGCGGAAAATAGCCGCACCCACCGTATAAGTTAAAAAAAACATTCTTACCTTAAATTTGTCAAAAAGGATAAAAAGTACATTGTTTGGAAAACGATGGTAAGATTACTTTCAAAAACGTATAAGGGTATAAATGAATTTAACCCATTTTCCATTTAATAGTAAAAATGTTTTGAAAGACATTTTTAAGAAACATGGATGTGGATGATAACGAGGTCCCAGTAGATAATTATGTATAAAAAACCTTGGATAATGAAGAGGTTGTGAAGTAAACCCTTAGAAAGATCATTTTTTTAAATAAAGTAGATCTATTATGTGTATTCACTATAAGTACACATAAATAAAGTAAATATACAATATAGGAAATAATAATATCATGACATAATTTGAAAGTAGGATATTAACCCAAAGAATGGAAATTGGGTTAAGAAATTCCCTTACATTGCGTCCTGTCCTGACTCGACCATTCTTTCACCTCCTGAATAATAAACTAGAGTTAATTTCTATTTACATAAGAACCTTTTTCATGTTCATTATTCCTTTTATATCACTTATTATCATGTTATTAACATTATGTAATTATTTAAGTTAATAACGGTCGTTTTGTCGATCCTTGGTACTTGAGTCAAAAATAATCTTATTATAATTACAAGTTGTTCATGTGGTGAAATATCCATTATATCCAGAATTATATTCATGATGTAGATATCATATATATCATATATATACAGTATATACATTCATTTATAATATTACGTAACATTCAGAGGTAAGAAATGAAATGCACCATTCATGGAGACGGTAAGCCGTACGTACGCATGAACGCTACTTTCATTTCTATTTTGTATTTAATGGAATGAAATCATAATTATATAAATGTACAATATAATTCCAGTATAATATAGTGTATAATACCATTTACTCCATCCTTTATACATCCCACATATGGCATTAACGATTCAAATCACTTTGAGGGGGCGGTAGTCCGCACTTCCTAAAATGAAATTATCGCGTTTTACCCATGATGGAAATTAAAAAGTATGTCATAAATGAGAAATACAGAAGCATAAGTAAAACATAAACATATTATATATCATATATAAATATAGTTACATCTTAATGTCCACCTTTTAAGGTGTTATATGAGTGTTGAACAATCATCGTTTCGTGAGGCAGAAATTCGCCATCCACAGAAACCGTATGTTCTTTAACCATTAGATGTAGGTGTGTGTAAGTGTAGCTCGAATCATTATTATAAAAACATCCTAGTATATTGGGGATAATGTTTTTCTTACAAAAGAAATGAATAAAAATAGTTTAGGGGTTGGAGAAGAAAAATAAAACAAAACAACATTAGAGAAGACATTACCTCAAAATCGGGTAACTCTTTTGGATTTGAGCCAAAGGCTTCCATGGGAAGAGTTCTGCCCCAAGTGAGGCTTCTAGGAGTAAGAGGGGGAAGTTGGGAGAGTATTTGGGCAGAGGTTGGCCGAGACAAATGTCTTGAAAGTGTGAATGAGGTGGTAGAGGTGGGGGCCTTTTATAAGAGGAGAGGAGGGGCACTCTTGGAAAGTAAGGAAATTTAACATTATTATACAATGCTTTTCGGATTATAAAGGTCCCACACTTATATAATTTGAGGCTATGGTGAAAAGGGTTCGAAATATACCCATCCAATAGTCTTTGGACAAGTGTATTCCTTGTATTTTACATTATATTTTCATTTTATTAAAAATCGTTAAATAATGAAGTCATCGCTGCATCATAATGATGTCATAAATAATTTAATTTATTTAATGTCTAAAAATTATAAAAAAAATACTATGTTGTATGAAATCTTTTTATATTTCTAATGAATATTTATAGTCAAAATTTGGACTTGTGTAACCTCACTTAAAAAATGTTTTAGTAAAATGACTCATGTTTGTGTCAATTTAATTTTAACATTAAATAAATATATATTAATGTCATTTTCCAACCAAAGTGCCTCCATGGGGTCCCCAAGTTGACCCATGGGTTGTCTTGGTCGGACATGACTCATCCAATAGGAGTAGGACAAGTGTCAAGCTCATCTCATATTATTAAAACATTATTTTTACCTTAAACTACACTAATTACCTCTAATCGCGATTAAGAACTTAAAAGTTACTATTCACAAAAAAATTATTTTAATCTCATTGAACCACATTTTACTTCTTAATGACAACCATGTATGTCGAATTTTTGAAAATCAAATCACAGAAGTGGTAATATTTCATTTTAACGAAAAATCAGTTTTTAACAACCACTTAGTGGTTTCACTATTCATCAAAAATTGAAGTTTTTCAGAATAAGGCCAAAATTTCACCCTAAGCTATAATTGATATTCCGAATTCAAAAAATTATGTCTATTTTAAAAAATTACAAACATATAAGTTGCATTAATTAATTTTATAATTAATTCCCGCTGTTACAACAAATAACGTGTTTTTCAGAAACAATTTATATCAAAAGATTGGCAATTGTTTATATCCAATTTCGATGTTAAATTAATTCTAATGACCACCATTGGATAAAATGGTAAAAATATATTCCAATTATACTTTAAAACCACTAAATAATATAATTTATCACTATAAATTATTTTGATTAAAAAAGTTGTTTTTAAGTATTTTTCACTATCCATAAAAAATTGGAAGTTCTTAGAAAATTACAAAAAATTCAACTTTGGATAATTTCGATATTACGAATACAAAAATGAAGTCCATTTTGAAATATAAAATTTCTATAATTTTAAAAAGTGGTTATTAATATTCATAATAGCTACTTTGATTAGTCGCGGTGTTTTAGAACTCGAAGTTGCGTACAATGCAAGCTATTGCATTATTGAATGAGAAGCGTATTGTGGAAGCTCGGGGTGTTACATTCTCCCCTCCTTCAATAAATTGCGTCCTCGCAATTTGAAATTTTTCTTTGAAAATAAAAGGTTGAAAATAGAAAATACCTTTGTGGAAAACCCACATCGGAAATAAGATTAATAAAATTTAGCCTTAATAAGAGGGAAAGAGAAATGAAAAAGTCACCACCCAATTATGATCTCTATTAAGAGAACATTGGTGGCAATTAGAGACATATAATTGGAGGAAAAATGTAAATATTTGTAGGGAGTGATTGAGGTCATCAATCACAATCAACTGTCAAATTAAGGGCCTCAAAGCCTTCAATCTATGTTGATTTAAAATATCATCAGTTCAACCAGACATAAGGTATTAGGATAACACATTTTTTTGTTTTAATATCCCTTTAATAATGTTTAAGAATTAATTTATTCATTGAATAACAGATATGTACATATATATTTATGCTTGACAATTAGAATTTCAACCTTCAACTCACCTTTCACTCAAAAAGTTAATAGAACCCAAAAATATTATACTTATCCTAATTGTATAAGGTTCCAAATGTTAACACATACCATTTAGATTAGTAAAATTATTTTGTACTAACCAGGGATTTCCTGTAGGCTAGTGGTAGGAAATAAAGGCCTGTCGCACTATGATTGTGGGTTCGATTCCTGCAGCTTTGTCCGACGCGACGGGTTATTCCCCACCCTGCAAGTTTTCCTTTTCCTAAAACTATAGTATTAT
This sequence comes from Viscum album, assembly GCA_963277665.1. Taxonomy (NCBI): domain Eukaryota; kingdom Viridiplantae; phylum Streptophyta; class Magnoliopsida; order Santalales; family Viscaceae; genus Viscum; species Viscum album. The sequence continues at coordinate 933,036,950 of OY728137.1, forward strand.
AATATTCCAAAAATAATCTTCATAAATTTTTTAACCTTAAACAATACTATCCAAAGATCAACTTAATCCATTCCAACCTTTATAGTTATCCAAAATACCTCCGTCCAAACTTTCTCTAAAAGGTCTTTAAATTCCAAAATCAATTGTAACCTCAGATTCCCCAAACAATGTAAAGTTTCTCTTATTGTCACATACTAAAAATATGATTACCTTCATCATATTAAATCCTTAATGAAAGCAACATGTGCTGCAGTACAATCCTTATATATATCACACTATTCTTATAACCATAATCTAGTTCTTGAGTTCAAAAACACAAATACAATAATTATTCCGCTTCAACTGTAGTAACAGCATAAGATTGTCCTTGATCCCTTGGCCTTTTCTGAGGTAAGTTTCCCTGACGCTTAGGAAATTCATTTGCATAATGACCCATTTCTCTACAATTGCAGCATTCAACTTTGATAGCCTCTTTCTTTCCCTTGCAATCACGATCCTGGTGACCCTTTTCTCCACATTTATAACAAACTCCCATTCCTTTTAGGCAAGTACCAGGGTGATTCTTCCCACAATTATCACATAGTGGAAAATCCTTCTTTCCCTTTTTCCCTTTATCCGTCTCTTGTTCCACTGTTCTCTTCTTTTCTTGCTTTGCTTTAAAGTCATGAGACTTAGAAAATTCCTTTTCCTTCTTGATAGCGCACGAGACAATACCTTCGTATGAAGAGATGGTTTTTGATACTAAAGCTCGACGGAGAAATGGATTTAACCTATCAAAGAAACGATCAATCTTACTTCTCGGGTTACGTATATAATCTGCAGCATACCTCGCTAACCTTGTAAAGTTGGCCTCATACTTTGTGACATTCTCATCCTCCTTCTGTCTCAGACTCAAAAATTGCCTTTCCATATCTGCTCGATGGTCATGTGGAAAGTATTTTTCTAAGAAAATATCTTTGAACTCTCTCCATTCCATACTTGATACTTATTCATCTTCCTTTTTATTTTGAATTAGTGACCACCATTGATCGGCATCTCCAGTGAGGCGGTAAACTGCCATGACAACTTTCTCCCTTTCACTACTCCCCATGGCATGGAATATTTTTTTCTAAGGAATTTATCCATTGCTGAGCTACTATAGGATTTGTACTCCCATTGAAGGTTGGTGGTTGTTGCCTTTTGGAGCGGTCTAACATTGATCTTCCACATTGCGGATCAGGGTGCTCCAAACGAGTAAGGTTATTATTCATAACCTGAGTGAGTTGTCCCAGTATGGTAATAAGTTGATCAGCACCAGTTGTATCTCCATATCCATAATAATTATCTTGAGTAGGAGGGCTGTCCCTACATGAAGTGAGTGCATTGATACGGTTTCCATTCCTTCCACTAGGCGCCATTTCTATACAATGGCATAAACTAGATTAGTTTATAAATCAAAATACATAATTCCATACTTATAAAATACTTAACATAAATTGAACTATTTATGGATGTAATCCATAATTATAAAAATGTTTTCTTTGAGGAAGTATATACTCGTAACCCTTCATAGTGGTTTGTAAATAAAATGGGAATTATCCTAAGCATATCCCCCGGGAGTGTCGTAACCAAGAGTGCAGCAAGTCCCGTTGTTGTGCACCAGTTCCCGTTCGAGTCTAGATCAAAGCGGTGTTTTCGGGTTTTACCCCTAGGTACATCTGTGCCAGATCTGCCTCAACCTGCTCATATCCAGACAGGGATTTATTACTCGGAAAACTCACAAAATCTCTACAATACCAAAATTTTAGGAAGTTCTTCTATATTAATCCTCAAAGTTCATCTTAGGTCTACGTGCTCTAATCAGAGTTTGTCTAAATCTAGCTTCCATGGTTAGTACTAAACTGCCTCTGATACCAACTGTAATGCCCCGACCCCAGCTACCCAGAGTCGGTGCATTACTTCGTAACATTGGAATGATCACAAAAGATCAAGTCTCGAAAGACCGATTAGTATAGTAGCCTTGTAAACACTAGATACATTCATAAGTCTTACATTACATCATAAAGTGAAAAACTAATAACAAAGTCTTCATAGTACACACTCGTATCTTTTTCTGACTATCCCTGCAGGTCATTCATAAAATACTTCTTCACATCCTGGAAAATATTTAAACATTGAAAGGGGTGAGCTCAGATGCTCAGCAAGGATAACAATATTGCGGAAGCTTTCATAAATAAACATTAACATTTATGGCAATGTATAACTAAAACAAAAGCCTTTTAAACATAAACTTCAACATAATATGGCAAAAGTAAAATGAGATAATGCCATATACTTCTTCACATGGATATTCTACTGGTCGAATAATCACATGCAATATCAATAACCACTTTCATAATGAGGGAATGTATAATTCCAGACATTCTGAAACATTTTGTCAAGGCCACGGCCAAGACGTCTAAAATGATTAAGGCCTCGGCCAAAACCATAAATCAAATTGGGAAAGGGCCTCGGCCAATTCCACGTCTAGTTGTCTCATGAGACCTACCGATGCATCGAGAAGCTATAGAGGGCTCCACCCGTCACTTATTAAGTCCAATACATTCCTCATATGAATAGGTTTAAACATAACATAAATATTCGTATTAAAAATAGCATACGAAATGTCAACAGTTTCTCCATAAACTATGGATGGTATAGAAATAACACATCCACAGAAAAATGTTTCACAAAATTCTCAATGGAAGTTTTTTATCATAAATCAATTTAAAATAAACTTAAAACCCATCAAAGGATGTTGACATGGATGAAATCAATGCTATTTGAGAGAAATATCTCTCTTTTTTGAAATCATTTAAAAGTCCCATAATTATAAAATAATACATTTACTTTGAAAATATTATTATAAGCTTTTAAGGGAAGCTTCAACGAAGTTATAATGGCGGAAAATAGCCGCACCCACCGTATAAGTTAAAAAAACATTCTTACCTTAAATTTGTCAAAAAGGTCAAAAAGTACATTGTTTGGAAAGCGGCGGTAAGATTCCTTTCAAAAACGTATAAGGGTATAAATTACTTTAACTCATTTTCCATTTAATAGTAAAAATGTTTTGAAAGACATTTTTAAGAAATATGGATGTGGATGATAACGAGGTCCCAGTAGATAATTATGTGTAAACAACCTTGGATAATGAAGAGGTTGTGAAGTAAACCCTTACAAAGATCATTTTTTTAAATAAAGTAGATCTATTATGTGTATTCACTATAAGTACACATAAATAAAGTAAAAATACAATATAGGAAATAATAATATCATGACATAATTTGAAATTAGGAGATTAGCCCAAAGAATGGAAATTGGGTTAAGAAATTCCCTTACCTTGCGTCCTGTCCTAACTCGACCATTCTTTAACCTCCTGAATAATAAACTAGATTTAATTTCTATTTACTTAAAAACCTTTTTCATGTTCATTATTCCTTTTATATCACTTATTATCATGTTATGAACATTATGTAATTATTTAAGTTAATAACGGTCGTTTTGTCGATCTTTGGTACTTGAGTCAAAAATAAACTTCTTATAATTACAAGTTGTTCATGTGGTGAAATATCCATTATATCCAGAATTATATTCATGTTTTAGATATCATATATATCATATATATACAGTATATACATTCATTTATAATATTACGTAACATTTAGAGGTAAGAAATGAAATGCACCGTTCATGGAGACGGTAAGCCGTACGTACGCATGAACGCTACTTTCATTTCTATTTTGTATTTAATGGAATGAAATCATAATTATATAAATGTAAAATATAATTACAGTATAATATAGTGTATAATACCATTTACTCCATCCTTTATACATCCCACATATGGCATTAACGATTCAAATCACTTTGAGGGGGCGGTAGTCCGCACTTCCTAAAATGAAATTATCGCGTTTTACCCATGATGGAAATTATAAAGTATGCAATAAATGAGAAATACAGAAGCATATGTAAAACATAAAAAATATTATATATCATATATAAATATAGTGACATATTAATGTCTACCTTTGAAGGTGTTATATGAGTGTTGAACAATCATCGTTTCGTGAGGCAGAAATTTTCCATCCACAGAAACCGTATGTTCTTTAACCATTAGATGTAGGTGTGTGTAAGTGAAGCTAGAATCCTTATTATAAAAACATACTAGTATATTGATGATACTGGTGTTGTTACAAAATAAATGAATAAAAAGAGTTTAGGGGGTTGGAGAAGAAAAATAAAACAAAACAACATTAGAGAAGACATTACCTCAAAATCGGGTAACTCTTTTTGATTTGAGCCAAAGGCTTCTTTGGGAAGAGTTATGCCCAAAGTGAGGCATCTAGGAGTAATAGGGGGAAGTTGGGAGAGTATTTGGGCAGAGGTTGTCCAAGCCAAATGGCTTGAAAGTGTGAATGAGGCGGTAGAGGTGGGGGCCTTTTATAAGAGGAGAGGATGGGCACTCTAGGAAAGTAAGGAAATATTACATTATTATACAATGCTTTTCGGATTATAAAGGTCCCAAACTTATATAATTCGAGGCTAAGGTGATAAGGGTTCGAAATCTACCCATCCAATAGTCTTTGGACAAGTTTATGCCTTGTATTTTACATTATATTTTCATTTTATTAAAAATCGTTAAATAATGAAGTCATCGCTGCATCATAATTATGTCATAAATAATTTAATTTATTTAATGTATAAAAATTATTAAAAAAATAATATGATGTAGTAAATTTTTTTATCTTTGTAATGAATATTTATAGTCAAAATTTGGACTTCTGTAACCTCACTTAAAAACTGTTTCAGTAAAACGACTCATGTTTGTGTCAATTTAATTTTAACATTAAATAAAGATATATTAATGTCATTTTCCAACCAAAGTGGCTCCATGGGGTCCCCAAGTTGACCCATGGGTTGTCTTGGTCGGCCATGACTCATCCAATAGGAGTTGGACAAGTGTCAAGCTCATCTCATATTATTAAAACATTATTTTTACCTTAAACTACACTAATTACCTCTAATCGCGATTAAGAACTTAAAAGTTACTATTCACAAAAAAATTATTTTAATCTCATTGAACCACATTTTACTTATTAATGAAAACCATGTATGTTGGATTTTTGAAAATCAAATCACAGAAGTGGTAATATTTCATTTTAACGAAAAATCAGTTTTTAACAACCACTTAGTGGTTTCACTATTCATTAAAAATTGAAGTTTTTCAGAATAAGGCCAAAATTTCACCCTAAGCTATAATTGATATTCCGAATTCAAAAAATGATGTCTATTTTACAAAATTCCAAAAATATAAGTTGCATTAATTAATTTTATAATTAATTCCCGTTGTTACAACAAATAGCGTGTTTTTAAGAAACAATTTATATCAAAAGATTGGCAATTGTTTATGTCCAATTTCGATGTTAAATTAATTCTAATGACCACCATTGGATAAAATGGTAAAAATATATTCTAATTATACTTTAAAACCACTAAATAGTATAATTTATCACCATAAATTATTTTTATTAAAAAAGTTGTTTTTAAGTATTTTTCACTATTCATAAAAAATTGGAAGTTCTCAGAAAATTACAAAAAACTCAACATTGGATAATTTCAATATTACGAATACAAAAATGAAGTCCATTTTGAAATATAAAATTTCTATAATTTTAAAAAGTGGTTATTACTATTCATAACAGCTACTTTGATTAGTCGCGGTGTTTTAGAACTCGAAGTTGCGTACAATGCAAGCTATTGCATTATTGAATGAGAAGCGTATTGTGGAAGCTCGGGGTGTTATATTAGGGGTATTTATATTCACTATATAAAAGTAATTAGGTTCATAATATTACAAAATGAATCCAAGAAACGAAATTGAGATGAAATTAATTAAATTAAACATAATTTTTGTTAAACTCTCATTATACACCTATATAATTGTTTAAATAATGTTATTAAAATTTTAAATAACCGTATTAATATTTATAAAACCATATATTATCCCTTTATAACATATTATTATCCGTTCATTAAAAATATTTCATTATTTTCCTCATATCAACTGTTAATTACCTTAATATTCTCGTTATTTTATATTGAACTTCTTTAATTCATGATTTCATTATATCCCCAATGTAAACCATTATTTAAATATAATATGTTTTTATTTTATATGATTTATATTCATCCATTAATTTTTGTGAAACGAGATGAAATACCTCGTTCATGGCGACGGTTGGCCTTACGTATGCGTGAACATTGTTTCCATTTTCTTATCGTAATGAAAGAAAGAAAACTATGTTATATATATATATTATCATTATAGCATCATGTTTATATTACATATATCAAATATATTTATTAAACACATCCTTATTTTATTACATGTAATGTGTGAATTAATCACATTATTTCGTGGGGTGGTAGTCTTCTGTACACACGAACGATGTTATTGTATTACCAAAAAATGAAAAGAATGAATTTATGTGTTATATATTAATTAAAAAATAATTACGACATTATAAATATCATATATATAATATTTAAACTATAAATCCATAATTACTACCAACATTTAATGGTTTTAATAGAAGAATGAATGACTTTAGTTCGTCAGGCGGTAGTCCACCGTACACAAAAATGATGATTGTGTATCCCAATTTATGGAAATATTTGTGGTTGTAGGAATTTAAATTAACATAAAAAATTATTATAATATTTAATATACTGATTTTATTATATAAAAATAATATAATAATAATTTATGGAGTTGGATAATAAAATAAAATAAAAATTCATTTAGGAAATCATTACCTCTTTATCATGTATCCTCATTTGTTTGAACAAATTCATTTTTATGTAGGATTTATGCCAAAGATAAGGGTTATAATAGGAGGTTAGTAATTATTTGGAGTCATTTTTCAATTTCTTTTATGATAAAATGTGGCCTTAATGGTGTGAATAATGAGATGAGGGAGATGCCTTATATATGTGGGGTTAGTGGAAAACATATAAATATTTGAAGAAGAGAATTCCACCAACATTGTTTACATGTAATGTGAATCCAATAATGAACCAAAATCAATTCAATAAGGTATAAGGTCTAAATAATTTCATACAAAGGGTTTTTCACTAGTTTTAAACTCATTCCACCCTATGATTAAAGATTAATACCTTGGTAAACTCTTTTTTTCTATTAATTAGTGTAATTGATATTAACTTTCTTTTCTAATAATTTGGGTCAAAAACTAAGTTTTAATTATTAAAAATTAAACATTATTCTGATTCAAAATCTTTAATCTATTTTTAAAAATAAAAAACACAGAAGTGGGAGAAATTAATTTAAAATTAATCCTACATACGGAACGAGGAAACGAGTTTTTGAAGTGAAAATGCTCCAAAGTTTACCAGGTTTTTATATTTGATTTCTATATCAATATTGTTAAAATGACCCAAATTATATTAATATATTTATAATTGATCTATTTTTTCTTTATAAATAATTATAAATATAATTTATCATTTTAAACTATTTATCTGAAAAGGTAGTTATCAATTAAAATCATATATTTTTTACTATTCATCAAAAAATTAAACTTCTCTTAAAAATAGGAACAAATTACCCTAGGATAAATTATAAATTGAAAATTTTTAAAATGAAATTTATTTTGAAAAATAAAATTTATAAAAAATTCAATATTTTATTTTAAAACAAGTGGTCCATTAAAAAACATAAAACGTCCTTTAGTAAAATACATTATTTTTTGTGTAAATTTTATTTTTTTCTTATCTTATGACTATGAAATGTATTTAATTTAATTTTGTTATTTAATATTTAATATAAAAATATCATTAATTTCATTAAAAATAATAATTAAAATATTTTATTATGAAAAAATTTCATTGGCGCATAAAAAGGTTTTTTATAGAAACATTTCCTTTATTTTCATTTAAAATTAATTAGTAACTAATGAATTAAAACATATGTTTTCATAAAATAGTTAATTCTATTCAAAACATCTAATTCAATATCAGTGAGATAATATAAATTTTTAATAATATTATTAATATTATTTGGAAAAACAAGATATTATGTGTAATGCAATTCATCAAAGAAAGTCATTGTCGCATGTAATTCAAGCTATATCATTATTACATGAGTTACAAGCTATAAAATAGATTTAATTTGTTTAAATTTTTTAATATTTTTTAGATTCTCTAGTTTTTATAATACTTTATATGATTTGTTTTTCATGTTATATATTATATTCAATAAAATTTTATTCTATCAGAATTTTTGAGGCGATACATTTGACTAGGTGTTTGAAATTAGTTTTAACCTTTACATGTGGGCCAGAAAGATTTAGAATAGAAGATAGGTTTCTAGTTGGATTAAATTATTATTTTATTAATTACAATATTTTTATGGGTTGTAGATATTCAAGGTAGTAGAGTAATTGATAGGTTTTTTGATATCACTTACCGAAATGGTTCATATAGAAGAAAGGATAATTTAAACATCAGTACTGATCACCTTATTATTTATGGTACAAGACTCACAAACTCTACTCTCACTATTTCATGAGAATCATTATTTTTAAAGGTTCATTTCACTTTTAGAAGTATTCTTAGAAGTATGAATAGTGAATTAAGAGTGATTATAGTAAGGGTATCACATGGCTTGTAAAATGTTAAACATGACCAATTGGTCACCAAATTTCATGGAGAATATGTTGGCATGGACTTCAATTTTCACTCTCCCACCATTAAGCAAAAGTATTTATAGAATCATAAGTGAAAAAAATATAATATACCACCTTCCATGGAAAGGTCATATAAATAAAAATATAAGATAATATCTTAAACATGAACTAGAAAATAATTAATTATTTTTTTAGGGAAAAAATTATTTGATTGGACAATTGGATAAATTAACATATTAGTTGCATGAAATATAATCTAATAATAGGTAATATAAACATAAGCATAAAATTTATTGAGTAACCTATGAATATGAGTGTATAATCATTGATTTATATTTCAATTTTGGATGGAACTATAAATGTATCAGGGTCGTTGCAACTTATGAGAATTTCTTACTCAGATTATGAATATTTTGTAGTATACGTTTATATTTTTATTATTACCAAAGGGACTATAAATACATAGAAATTTATTTGAAGGAATCTAAAATAATGATATCAAATTCAATGAATTTGAACATATATATCATTTCATTATCTAGGTTAAAAGATTTATTGGGCATGGATATGGATTGTAGAGAAGGAATTGTGTTGGCTGGGTAAATATTATGTGGTGTTGAGTTGGATCTATATTGTTTCATGGTTTTATTATTTTTTCATTCTCATTTTCAATATATGGAGTGGTATTAAGGGGTTTAAAACATGTCATCGAAACATTTATTATTAATATTTTTCAAATGACCTTCACATTTCCCATGAGGTTTCGTAATGGTTGATTTTGAATATGGGACGAATTATTTGGTTATTTTTAAACTTTATGGGAAACAATTTGATCAATTTGGGTTTCAATATACCTTAGGGTTGAATTAGTAAAAGAGGTAACTTCTTATATGACACATTCTCAAAATTTCTTAGAATTTGACTCATTTCAAAAAATTATTTCAATTATTATTGGACTTTCATAATCTATTGTACTATAGAATTGGGATGGCTTACTGAAATGGTGTAAACATAGAGGAGGAATAAGGCTCCATCAATATTGAAGAACAAATGGACATGGTTTTTGGAAGTTATCTCCACCCTGATCATACTAGATGTGATTTGTATTTTTAGTAGGGTTTTGAGAGGGATGATTGAAAATATTATTATTCTTCTATCCAAGATTTTTTTTAAAAACTATATTATAGGTAAGAGATAAAGGATAATCATGGGGTTATTTTGAATTTTAAACAGTCTGACCATGTGATTGAGGGTCATTTTTACATTATGAAAAATATTCATTAAGCTCCATTAGTCTAGAATAATTTGATGGATCATCATATAATTAATGATATGTATTTATTTTAATAAAAGGTGAGTTAAAGATACCTTAATTTTTTATAGGTAAAGGGAATTGAGATTTTGGAGAATAGGTTTGTAATTTTTTATCCAAAACAAGTTGTCTTATAAACCCAGTGAGGTCAATAATCCAATAACTCAATTTTTCCATTATATGTATTGAGTATCTTAGGATGGTTTTATTTAACTATGTCCTTGAGTATGAAATTTATATATTTTTTGTCCTCTTTTCCTAAGAGATTCAGTAAAACTATAGGGTTTTTTGTCCACAAGATAACCCCTATATGAAACATCATTGAGGGTTCTTTTCATTTCCAATAAACACTAATAGAATTACTAGAGAAGGCTTTTTATGGATTTGTGGTGGAGATAAGTGGATGTGAGTATATTTATCCCCTTCTATTATTCATGGATTAATTTTTATAATCAATGCAATCCACTAATTTCTCTTCAAATCGAGGAAGTTTGAGAAGAAAGAAATATTTTTTATAATAGGAGTAACTTTGTAATTCTCATAATTTAAAAAACAAATAGGAGGGTAGTGGATCCATGACTTTTCATAGTGATATTGGGAGAAAAAAATTATCAACTTTTGATTTATAAATTTGAAACCCCTTGAGGATTCATGGTACATAACACCACTTGGGGATCAATTAGATGGATATGGGTATCCTCACAAACTATCCCATTTAAATGAGACATAGCATGCATTTATCTCTATTTTTGTCTTAAATCTACATCGATGACAGGATATTGAATACCATTAGGTTACAAGTTCATATTTGGTGCAATGAGTCCTTTTTGGATTTATTTCCTATTATTATCCACATCTTTACTAACAGGATGGACAAAAATTCAGTCAAGTATGATTTCATTATCTTGATTAGTCCACCAAAGTAAATGAAAGGTTCAATATATTTTAGTGTCAAAAATATTTTAGGTATTTTTTTATAAGAATATGTGGAATTCACACACTCTCAATTTTTTATGTTCATGGTGATGGTTTCATATATAAGAATCATGTTTTCTTTAATTCCAAGGGATTTTTATATCTTTTCTTCTCTATTTAGTATGTTATTTTCATTTTCCAATATTAATTTGGGTTTTATTTTAGATAAAAATTAATAATAAATGACTCTATATAGAGCAATAACTATAAATTACACCATTGGAAGCACGATTGATTTCCACCTATTAATTTTTAATGGTTTTATCCTCCACTACAACTAATATAATGAATTTTGTTTAATCTATTGGTATTGTTTTATATTTTTAGAATCAATTATTATAGTTTTTTATTAAAAATGGTGAGGGGAGATGGGTGTTCATTACAAAGCTAAAATTTCATAGATTTCAGATTTTAGATTGATTAAAATATTCAATATTTGTATTAAAGGGAGTTATTTAATTGATTATTAGACTAATGATATTATTTATCTTTTCAAAGCAATGCATTAAATTTCATCCACCTCAAAAGAGAATTTTTTTATAATTATTAAATGTTTAAAATTTAATTTAATCCTAATCTATAGTATCAATCATAATAAATTACCATTAATGTAAGGTTAATTAATCTATAAACACTTGTTTATTTTTGATTTCAATAATAAAAAAAATCTTAAACTATACATTTCATTATTACATGAAATATCTCGTTTAATATACACAATTATAACTTAAAAAATATTAATTGATAAAAAAAATTCTATCATTCATCCCCAAATTATGAGTCACCCTAATCGGATATTTACTAAAAAATTAATGAGATTAGTAATATGAATATTATGTTTATGTTGATTAAGTAAAAATAAAAAATGAGTGGCATAAGATAAGAGTCGTGAATGCTAACTCACATACAAAAACTATGAAAGAAAAAACACACCCCAATGATTGAATGAAAAAGTAAGGGTGGGAAGTGATTCTAAATGTTTTCAATGTATTTTCACAAGGTAATAAAAATATATATATTATGTGTATAATTAAAAGATATTATAGAATAAGAATAAACCATTACATATAAATGAAATGAAAACAAACTTACTTGGATTCAATTTAAAATGAACGAAAAACGAAATGAATATAAAGAGTGGAGGATTGATATATATTTGTAAGAAAGTCAATGTAACATCTTCCTAGACCGTTAATTTTTATTTTATATGAATCCCTCTACATTAGTGAAAATTTTCTAACCCATTGAAAGGATAAGAGGAATATGTATTTATACCCAAATGTGGATGACTTTATTCCATCTAAAATTAACCTCCATGTTTTCTAGACTAGTTGGCCATTATGAAATCTATATCATTAGATATTATCTTATAAAAAATTATTGATATAGATGTTTAAAATCCAGCATTAAATTTTCATATCCATTGTTATTTTTTGACCAAACGATACCATAATACTGGAATACCATTTTCTATTATCCTGGATTGTCCATAATTTTTCGAAGGACAAAATATAAATAAATTTTTGGAAATGAATATTCCCAAATCTTTTCCATACATAGTTGTGTACTATATTTCTCTATATTTTTATATTCTATACATAATAAACTAACAAATATATCAATTTATTAGAAGATATAGAGAAATTTGGGTGTTCTACTCAATATCCGGGAAGAATTGGGAGCTGTAGTTTGGGGTTTCAGTTGGTAAAAATTAAATTTAAGTTGAGATATATAATTTTTATCCAAGATGAAATGGAATTTTAAAAAATATCTAGTGATGTTTCATTGAATTTGGGATTTAGAATTTATCCCTAAAAATAAAACACTTTTTCTCGGTTTTTTACAAGAAAAATTCATAGGGCTTTATTGTGTGATCCAAATAGACCATAAAATGACCAAACCAACTAAAGATCTAATTGGATGATTTTTAGTAAATCCAATTATGAACATTGAAAAATGGAATAACAAGATTTATATTAGTATTTTATATGTTATGATAATAATATTAAACTATAAAGTACTTAGATGACTTTGAACAATGTATACATAAATATTTATGATCAAAACAAGATCTTTTATAAGAAATTATGAATTTTCAATGAAAAATTAGTAACCCGAGTAATTAATAATCATGAATAATTTTATAATATAACCAAGGACCATTTACTAAAACCTAGTAAGCAAATATTCCTATATAAGAAGCCTTATCCTATAAAAAATGGTTGGAAACACATCCCCAATACACAATATATACGAAAATACATGTAGAATATATATAGTAAACAAAATAAAAAATTCATTCTGAGATAATGAATAAAAATATATCCCTCATACTGTGTAAAAGTGAACAAGTGCATCAATAATTTCATTGGGGACTAAATAACTTAGGATTTTCACCACACAACATGTATTCCTAGATCACACTCCTGACATAATGGGTACCACCACCATTGAAAAACAAAAAACTCCATAATGAATGAACAAGCAACACATAGTTATTGATTTAAAAAATTCGGATAATCTTCTTATCTTCCAAGCCTATCTCTGAACCTATATATCATCTTCAAAGATACAATAATCGATGTAATAAGTCTCATTTTGGGTAAGAATAAAAAACACAGTTTGACTCCATGAAAACTATAAAGGAACACTCATTAGTAAGAAATCTCAAAATCATAGTAAGAATGTAGTATAATAAATAGATAAAGAGGAAAATTAGATATTCCATAAAAATAATATTGCAAGGACATGGAAATGTCCCAGTCAACAATGATCTAGTCTAAAAAGGGTCAACCCAATCATCACAAACCAACCCAAGAAGATATAAACCTCATTAGAAAATATTGGTGCTTAGAGTATTAAAAAGTAACCATATAATTTGAATCAATTAACCTTTTGTTCATATTATTTTGAAGGAAACCATAGTATACATTATGAATCACACGTGTAACATCCTTTTACTATTTTTATGGACAAATAAACCCCTAGTTTGATCATGATTTGGTTGTGTTTTGTTAAGGGGTGTTTTAGGTGAATGTTTTAACATTTTTAATTGATCTTTGGTTGTGCATGTTTTTTCCAAATTGTGTTCCCTACTAGTGTAAATAGTGAAAACCCCAAAAGTGGGTGATTGTATAGTTGGTGCATTATTTTCCAAATAGTGCACCGACCAAAGAGAAATGATGTAACCACACCAATTGTGGTGTATGAATTTAAATTCCCTATGGCCATGCCTAGAAAACTATGTGTGAGAATTTTAATTAATCAAAAAACTCTATAAAAATTCTTTATCACATTTTTTATCCACCCACTCAGGTCTGACTCAACCTGGGAAGTTTTTCTAGGCTTTTGGTATCTCAAGATCCAATTTTATCTCCCCAAAATCACTTTCTAAGCAGATCAAAGCTTAAAAAATCATGATTGGTCTCTTCTCGGTATGTGGATCTTTTCTCCCAGTCTCTCTCGCTCTCTAATCTTATATTTCATAGGGTTTATTAGATATCTATGTTGTTGGTATATTTAATCCATAATTTTTAGATCTTGAATCTATTTAGGTTTCTTGGATCTTGATTCCCAACAATATTAGTTGGATTTCCCCAATTAGAGGTTTTTCATCCGTGATCCTGAGGTAGGTGGTTCCATTTACATTTAGACAATTGATTTTACCCTAATTTTATTGAATTAAATTGAGTTTATTTAGTTTGGATTAATAATAACACAATTTTTTTGAATGGTGGATTTGTGTTTGATTAAACATGAAATTTGGAAAAACTCACAATTCCTATGGATTCGTGTGTGTTTGGGGAATTTGATGGGAAATTGTGAAAACTGAATCACATAAATTAATTTGTGATATTGATTTCAAGTTGTTATTAGATTATTATGAGTTAATTTTTATATAGAAATCAAATGGTTTTATCCTGGAGAAGGCCTAATTTTATAAGAAACCAATTTTGGTTATTAAATCAAAATTGGAATATTGAAATACAAAATGGGTTGAATTTTATTTTGAATAGTTTTAAAGTAAATTAGATATTATTGATTGTAGTTTTATAACCACAAATCCTCGTTAGTTAGTGAGTAATTTGGGATAAAAACACTAGGTTGGAATTTACCTAGAAACAAATTGATTCATTACAACTCTAACATAAAATTATTGACAGATATTATCCCATGATGGATGATGGTTAGTCATATTTGACCAGTGTCAAAGGGATGTGTGTTCACATTTCCATTTTCATTATATATGTGTGTGAGGATATCGTATCATGGCACTACTAAACCTCTTAGTAGTTTACCGTTTTCTCGTTGTTAATGATTTCATATATATTAAATTTCATGTAAACTATTTTACACATGACTTGTAAATATATGTAAACTATTTTATATAAATTGTTTATTAAGCCATTTTTTTAAATATTCCCATCATTTTAAATGAAAATCATGATTTTTTAAATAAGATTTTGGAATTAAATGCATGTTTATATAAAAGTTAAATATTTTTGTGTTTAATACTTATGGAATCTTAATATGGAATCTTTGCTGAGACCCTCCTGGGATTTGAGCTCACACACTATCTATGACCTTGGGAATTTTTTGATTTCCCCATGCCATGTTCGAGCAAGGGGAATATGAAAAATGGTGGTGGTAGTCGGTGTTGATCTTTGAGATGTATGTTTTGGGGTTTTATAGGGAATTAGGTTGTGATCTTTATATTTTCTAATACTCGAATGAATTAATTTGGGTTTGGCTACCTATTTTACATATGACATTGTTTTCCCTATGTAATTGTCTTTTTTTCATAATTACTTGTATCTATTTCTTATATTGTCTTTGTGGAAAATTCATTCCCATTTTAATTTTTTTTATGTAGTATTATTATCAAAAAAACATGGG
This sequence comes from Viscum album, assembly GCA_963277665.1. Taxonomy (NCBI): domain Eukaryota; kingdom Viridiplantae; phylum Streptophyta; class Magnoliopsida; order Santalales; family Viscaceae; genus Viscum; species Viscum album. The sequence continues at coordinate 933,052,856 of OY728137.1, forward strand.
TATTAAGAACCCCCTTTAATATATATACATAAAAACTCTATTATCATGGTTGCATGGTATTCAGTATTGTTCTTGAAAAATTGGTATCAAAGCTGAATGTTATTTATTTTACCTTTTTGTCATTATGGAATTGTGTAATCTTCTCAGGACTTATAAATTATTTACCATTGAGTACTTGGATAGCTCTCATCACAATGTTCCTTAAGTCACAAGGGGTGGATTTGGAATTTTTTCTTGAGGATTAGTTCTTGTAATTTCCTTACTTTTTATTTGGATAGGAAGAAAAAAATATTTTGTTCTTATAAAAGGGTATTAATTTCCATTGTATCACTATTTGAGTGTTTATTAGATGTCTTCAATGTTGTCTACTTTTGTTTTGTTGAATAATAACTCTGTGAAGACTTGAGATTCAGATCTAGGAGGAACCTGCTGATGAACAACAGTGAGAAAACCCTACCATGGAAGAGAATCTGGTTGAAGTCATTGTGCGTGCGGTCCAAGATCTGGGATATGCCAATACACCAGTTCCTATTCAGGCTCCACCTATGGAACCGTAGAGGGGTGTTCTCGATAATTGTTCTCTGGAGACCATTATAAAAAATCCACATGTATTCAATGTATCCAATGATCCTCAATAGGATGAGTATTGGTTGATTAGGATTGAGAATTTTTTTGAGTTCGTAGAAGCAATTGATGAAATCAAGGTGACATGTTCGACCATAATCCTAGAGGGACCTAACAAGATATTTTGTGACTTGATTAGGATGATGATTATGAAAATTGTTATAGAGTGTAAAAAAATCCATAGTATTCTTTTCACTCGGTCAGGCTGAGAGGACCATGATAGAATATACAGACTGTTTTACTGAGCTTATAAATTTTTCGCTTGATATTGTATCAAATAAGAAAATAAAGACTTTAAAGTTGTGTATGGAACTATAATATTATATTCATTCTCATGATTTCTTGATGAATCTTCCCTCTTATATTGATGTTCCTGATAGAGCATTAATGGTTGAGATGGATTGAAATGGTATTCCACAGTTGATGGGAGTACTTTTCCCCTAATGAAAGTTATGTGAGTTATGATAAAGGGAAAAATAAGCATGATTAATCTCATGGTGGATCTCAAATGTAGGGGTTTTAAACCTCATAAAATGCTAGGAAGAGGTCCTTTGATTGTTTTACTGTTGTGGAAAACATGGGAACTCAAAACCGGTCTACATTGAGGCACCCATGTTTTGTGCCCCTTATAAATGTTTGGGTAACTTATATAAGTTCATACGTGTTTATTAAACTCTTTGTAATTGAATAAGATCATCAAAACCAAATAAAACAATGGTTTAATTATATGATTCATGATAAAGGGTTCCCAGTAATAGGAATCAAGAATGAATATTCTTCACGTTTTGGAAGAGTATTTTGATGAAGAAGATACTTGTCTATAATCATTGGGAGGTACCATCACTATATATTCATTATTATTGACTAATTTATTTGATACTAGTTCATCTCATTAGTTTATTTCAAACCATATTTTCAATCTACTGAATAATCCTATGATGGGATTATCTTACATGATATATATTTCTATACCCCTCAGAGAAAATAGTAACAAGGGTCACCATAGTCGTTTTTGTGTTATCTCTTTAACAGATAATGAGATTACTTGGGATTTTCTAGTTCTCAACATGAAACTGCTTGAGGTAATTCATGTAATGTATTTGATCCTTAGAAATAAATCCCTTATTGAATTTTGTCTTAGACAGGTATCTAATTTTTTTAGGGATGGTTTTTTCTATATCATTTGGGTAGAATGGTACTTGATGTCGTGTAGGGAAGAAACTTCTTATCTAAAGTTGTCGAAAGTGATATTTTCTATCTATTTATATAGAGCGATAATATTTCAGTGGTGATCTCCCTCAATTTATTGTGGTGTTTCCAGATGTTTTTTCATCTATCTTCTCTAGTTTTCCACTAGTATGGGAGGTAGAGTATTCTATCGACTTAGTTATGGGAACTCAACCAGTTTTTATTTCCTCTATCCACATTGAACCTGCTGAAATTATATATTTGATGTCACATGTAGGTGATCTTATATATAAAGTGTATATACACCCAAGTGTGTCCCCTTTGGAGGAACTAGTTCTCTTGGATAAGAAATCTTATGGTCCACTTCACCTCTTTGTTTATTATTGGAAACTAAATTTATTTATTATAAAGAACATGTATCAATCCCCAAGGATTGATGATCTTATTTGGAAGTTAAAAGGGTATATTTGTTTGAATTTCGATCTTTGATCTGGTTACCATCAGTTAAGAATAAAATAATTTTACATTTAGAAAGCTGTCTTTTGGAGTAGTTATGACCATTATGTGTACCTTGTCATGATATTTTCAATCAATAATTATACTATAGTATTTACGGGTTTAATGAATAGGATTTTCCATAAGTATCTTGATACATTTTATGTTTCCTTTATGGATGAAATCATTATTTACTTTATGTATAAGTAGGATCATGTGTGTCATTTGAGAGCAATTTTGGGAATGTTGAGAAATCAGTAGCTTTATATTAATTTATAATATTGTGATTTCTAGACTAGATAAGTGTAGTTATTGGGAAATTTAGTTCTAGAAAACTATATATCATTTTATCTTGATAAGTTTAATTCTACTATGAAATGGAAACAACCTTGAAATTATTTAATGTATAAAGAATCTTAGATTTATATGGATATTATCAGTCGTTTGTAATATACTTCTAAAAGTTGGATTCTTTGATGACTGATCTTACTCAGAAGGGAGAAATGTTTTCTTGGGATTAAAAAAGGTAGAATTATTTTGTTAAGATTAATCATCATTTGACTACTACAATGATGTTGACTCTTCTAGAGTCTAGACATTCCTTTGTGGTATTCTGTGATGCATCAGGTTCAGGGTTGGGATGATTTCTTATGCAGGGTGATCATGTCACTAACTTGGGCTCTCAAAATCTCAGGACACATAAGAATAAGAACCCAACCCCTGAAATTGAACTTCCATCTATGATTCATGTGATAAAGATTCAAATGAGTTATCTTTTTTGGGAAAAGATTACCATGTTTTACGACCATAAGAAAATAACTAAATATCTACCCGAGGCACTGGGTGTAATACCAGTAATGTTTTGGCTTTGAATTTTCCAATAACACATGGAAATAGAATGTCATCTCAGTTTATTCGAGTAGGAAAATTCTAATCGAGTCCATGAAAAATTCATTGGGAGAGTAGAAATTAATGGATCTCTTTTCATAGTACAATATGGGAGTTATTGAATCTAGGGTAAGGGTTTACATGGTTAGTGTTCAGTTGACTTATTCTCTTCTTGATATTATTCTTCAGGAATATGAGCAAGATGCTGAGTTTTGTAACATTAGATACTATCATTATTATAGTGAGACCATTGTAGAGTGGTTTTTCTCTATAGAGGTAATTATATTTTATTAGAATCATTTTATGGTACCGTTATCGGTCAGGAAATATATGATGGCATATTTCCATAATTCCTAATGGTAAGTACACCCATGAACCATTAAGGTGTTCTATGACATGTGTCATAGATTTTTTTCTCCTGTTATGAGACAAGGAATTTCTAAATTTTTATCTTGTTGTAATTATTTCCAACTGGTCGAGGATGAGCATTAGAGACCCATGGGTTTACATCCTAAGATTGTAGTGTAAACATGTAATTGGAATGATATCTCACTGTAATTTGTTGTTGGGTTTCCTCATACCCATATAAATAAGAACTTTAGATGAGTTTTAGTAGATTGGATGACTAAATTGGATAAATTTATAACCATTTGAGACACAACCAAGATTTAGGAGTTCATAAATCTTAATATGGGGGAGATTGTTCATTTGCATGGAGATATATATACTATAATTTCTAATAGGGATCCTCTATTTACTTCTCCCTTTTATTGAGGCCTTCAGGTGGCACTATGATTTCACCTATATTTTAGAACACCATAGAATACATAGTTATATGGATAGACAAAAAATATCTATAGAGATTATTGAGGATATGATTAATTCTTATATTCTCGACTTTGGTGGATCTTGGAAAGATAAGAAGAGTTTGGTTGAGTTTTCTTTTTATAGTATTTACCAGTTTGTAATTAGAATTAATTATTTTTAGGCCTTGTATTGAAAATCATGTAAATCTTTATTGTGTTGGTAATAGATCCGTGAATGTTCCACAATTTTACTGAATTTATTTCAAGATATGAGAGTAAAGATTCAGTTGAATCATAAGATAATGTTTATGGAGAGGATATGGTATACGTCTTATGATGATCGTCATTGTAGAACATTGGAATTTTCAGTTGGTGACCATGTTTTCTTGAAGGTTTCACCATGTTTGGGTCTTCAACATCTTGGGAAGAAAGGGAAACTTGATCCTCATTTTGTAGTACTGTTTCAGTTTGTTGAGAAGGTGGAGAATGTGTCTTAGCATTTATAACTTCTACTATAGAAGAAGTCAACACAAAATATGTTCAATTTATCGAGTCTTAAAAAGTATATGTATGATTCATATCATGTTTTTCACATGAGTAATATTTATGGAGGTCCTAATTTATCCACGACTGAACATTTATTTAAAATAGTTGATTATGAAACCAATGTACTTCACGGGAGGATGATAACTTTGTTTTGAGTTCTACGTCAGCGCGATCCTGATACTCATGAGATGTGATTGAGAGAGGCACTGATGAGAGGGAAGTCGCCACACCTTAAAGACATGGAAACTTCATAATTTTCCTTCTTGGGACTACATGTTTCTATAGTGGGGATGTTTAAAAATTATATTACTAGTTTCATGTACTCATAAAAATAAATTTTAATCATTTTTTTTGGTTTTGTTAAGGGGTGTTTTGGTAATTTTTTCGAAATTTTGAAGGGATTTAAGCATGCGCATTGTTGGCACATAGTTTTCCCAAACCATGTACCCTTATATTGAAAAACATGAAAACTGTAAAAACCCTTGTAGTGGGGAGTTTTCATGTAGGTGAAAAGTCTGATACATGGTTCTCCCACAAAGGAAAAATCATAAAACCCAACCCAAAGGGTCACACATTTAGAGTTAAGGTTCTGATATACTATGCATCGCTTCCCAAGAAACAAGGTGTGTGAATTTTAATTAGTCTAAAATTTTATTAATTTTTTTAAAACCCCTATTTCTCCCCCCTGGATAGGCCTAACTCAACCTGGATCGTTTTTATAGGTTTTTGGGGCCCTCAAGATCCAATTTTGTCTCATCCAAACCCATTTTATGCAGATCAATTCTCTGTGAATAAAGTTTTATATCCTCTTAGTATTTGGATCTCCTCTCTCAACCTCTACCACTCTATTATCCAATCATTCTAAGGTTTTATTAGATATATGTAGTTTTTAAGGATCTAATCCCCATTATATTATATCATGAATATATGTTTGATTCGTGGAATATCATTGTTGATGCTCTTGGTTGGAGTTTACCTTTTAGGGCTCTGTGATTTTTGAACACGTTATCCCAAGGTAGGTTGTTAAATTTAAGTTTTTTCAATTGTTTTAACCCTAAATTTATGGATTTAAATTAAATTTCTTTCAATTAATTTATTAAAAACATAATTCCATTAAATTGGGGGTTTAAATTTTATTTGGCATGAAATTAGGAAAACCCAGAAATTCTAGTGAATTGGGGTGTGTTTTTTGAATTTTATTGAAAATTATAAAAATTTAAATGTGTAATTTAATTTATGGAATTTATTTTAAATTGTATTTTTTTTTAAAATGGATTAATTTTTTTATAGAAACCCATTAATATTATTTTGTAAAAATGCATGATATTATTAAAATCCATTTTCATTTTTATATTTAAATTTATGTATTGAACTAAAAAATGAGTTGAATTGTAGTTTTAACATTTTTTGAAATAAATTTCTAATTATTGATTATTGTTTGAGTGCATTTAAGATTGGGTTTTTAGTGAGATATTAGGGACATACATGATAGTTTGTAATTTCTATATGAATAGATAGACACTTTAAAAATCTAACATAAACGTATGGGAAGATATTAAACCTGGTTGGATTTCTATTAGACCTCTTTGACTTGTGTCAATGGGACGTGTGTGAAAATATTCATTTTCATTCTATAAGTGGGTGGGGATACCATAATCTATAAATATCATACCTTTTAGTAGTTGAACATGTTTCTCATTTTTAATTATTCAATTAATATTCCACTACTTGTAAAATGTTTTTCGAATCCCTTTTGAATGTATATAACTTTTTTTATATAATTTTTTTTTAGAAATTGTTTAAAATATTTCCATCATTTCAAAAGTAAATAATAGTTTATTTTAAATATTCTTTTGAAATTTCATGTCTGTTTATTTAAAATTGAAATATTTATTTGGATAATCATTATGGAATCTTATTATGGAATCCTTAGTGAGAAACTATTGGACTTTTAGCTCACACTCTATCACTGCCTTTAGGAGTCTATAGATTTCCTCTTTCCAGGTTCGATCAATGGAAAATAACCACTTGGTGGTGGTAGTTTCTACTTGTAACTTTTATTTTATTTGTTGTGTCTCTTTGGGACGTTGGTGGTAATCATCTTGTTTTCTGATACACTGATAATGTAATTTGGGTTTGTTTACCTATTTGAGTTCTGGTACAGTTCTCACTTTTGAGTTTTTTCATACTGAATTGTATCTTTTTCTTTAGCTGTGTTTATTGAAAATTAATTCCCACATTCATTTTTATTGATTTCGAGTGCATTTTGGAATCCCGTCGGGATTGGGAAAACCTTTTGTTCTGTGTCAGAATTGGGTTAGTTATCATTGTACTAGGGAACCCTCATGCTTCCTAACAAAAATAACTAAATCTTCCATTATTATCAAACTCTCTCAATTCCATATCATCGAAGGAACCCATAAAGGATGAAATGGTCTTTTATATAGTACACATTCCATTTGAAGGAATATTGTACTTATTTATCTATAATAATAAATACCACATCACCATTTTAGAAACCCATATGGAATCACACTTAACCATGAGAAGTTTTTGGCCAAGAGAGTGCAGATATATCACTACAAAAAACTAATATCACTTCATAGAAAAAGTAATGGGGACCCCAAAACACTATGAGGAGATAGGTATCATTCTAGGGGAGGATAATTTACCCATGTAGAAGATCCATTCCTTGAATAGTAAATAATTTACAAGATAGAGAGATGGCATCATAGATAGAGATACAATACCTATATTAGCCCATTCCAAGAACAAAACATATAGGGAGAACAAGCATTAAGAAGTAAAAAGAAACACAACTTATGAAATTATCACACAATTATAAAATGAGAGTCACTAAACCATCACACAAACCTATTTTCACATTGAAACTTATTCATTAACCCAATGGATAAAAGTCTTAAAGATACCCCTATAAAGACGTAAATGGTATCAGATGGGAAGAAAGACTACACCATTGTAATATACATGATGAAATAATCAATATAGAATATTAAATTACTAGAACCAAGAATCAAATAAAAAAATTAAAATTTTACTTTATCATTGATGAGAGATATTACATGAAGTGTAATGGGGACCATGCTACAAAAAATATTTAAGAACCACATATTTCTATTTAATCATTCATCTAAATGTGTGGTTCATGATTCTATAAATGAATCATTGATCATACATCATATTAAAAAGTTATGACCAAAGAATTTATTAACCCTAATAAAAATAGTGTTAGTTGTATTAGTAGTAATAATAACAGTAATAATAATAATAATAATAATAATATTATTATTATTATTATTATTATAAAAACCATATATGTCAATATGAAAAGAAGGGGAGGGTGTTCTTGTGACCCTCACTCCCTATCATGCTTCCCCCCTCACGCGGCTACCCCTATGTCGACACTGAAATATTTATTCTTACCATTTAGTTACATCAATATTTTTATAAAATTATCTCCTTATACAAACTTCATGTTTTTCATTCCATCAAACCCTAAACCATAATTTGGTTCTATCAGTTCTTAAAACATCAAACACCATTTTCTTTCCAAGAAATAATTTACCTCTAATCCATACTACGAAATGCGGGTGTCACCATAGGATGATTCCAACTATGTGTATCATCGATCCACAATTCCACCTTAATGATATTTTACCCATTTCACCGCACTTTACCATATGGTATACCTAAAAATGGTCCCACACACTATCCCTCATCACACTAAATTCCTCCCACATCACTATTATTGTTTGTCCCTAGGGTCGATGATCCCAAGCCAACTGTGTGAGAATCATAGGGTAAAAAAGTATGAGAAATAAAAGGAAATTGGGGAGATAATACATTTAAAGTATAAAATCTATTCTATGATCTATAATGTTTTCCATCAAAACCAATCATTCTTTAAATAAAGTTAATATTTTATCATAATCCCAAGTATGATGGATAGGGAAATAAAAACATATTTTATTATCCTAATGGGGATAAATAATATTAATGACTAATCATAAAGAATAGTCACAAGGACAATCACAAAAAAATGAACAATGATATACGAGTTTCAATCCTACATTTTATATATAAAATTTTTATAGATTGAAGCATGAAGTAAATAAATCTCAACCTCAAGCATACGATCAATCATCGATGAAGATGTCATCCATGATGATTGTTGTTAACGATGATGATGATCCGTTCATAAATTCTATAATATTTTCCCATTCACTAGGAGATAGATTCTCCACCATATTCCACTTTGGGTTTCAATTCATCAACACTGGATAACCCTATATAAGAACTAAAATGAGGTTATAAATGGAAAAAATGTAAGGTTTACATGGATAAATACACTAATTCATTAATAATTAATATAATTTAAATTAATTTATTATTCCACATATGAAAACATACAGTTGAAAATCCTAATGCAAATGAAACTGACACCACTCCTAAGAGACCCCACCCCCCCATTTTTTTCTCAATTATGGAGATATTTTTCTCATATAATTCTTTATTAAAAATATACAGTTATTTCATCAAAAATACTCACAAGATGGATAAAATTATTTTTTTATAGTTAATATATATATAAATAGAGACACATATATGTGTGTGGGAGTCTGTGTGTGTGAGTGTTTTTAATAGCCTCACCAATATCAAAATGCAATGACATGTCAGCCAATAGGTGAAAACCATTCCCCAAAATCAATGTAATCTTCAAATAATTATTTTGAATTTTCATTATTCGGTAAATTTAATATTTACCTCTATACGGGTCTCCATACATAGCATGTAAACATTTATCTATGTCTCATTTGATAGAAACAAGGGTCTTTAAAAATTTCCTAATAGAAATTCATTTAATCACTAAAAAGGGAAAAAAAATCTGTAACTGATAGACAAGGATCATTACATTGAAAACTCATGAAAAAATGCCACCATCTCACAAACAGGATTCATCATCCAAGGTTCTAACACTAAGTGAACTATGTATATGTTCTCATAAGAAGTAAACAACCCCTTTCACTATTAAAGTTATTAGAAACATGTGGCAACTCTATGTGAGTATTTTCATGACTCAACATCCATAAATTTTCACATATGAAGGTTATCATACCCAACGTAATAAAATAAAACCAAGATCCGTCAACACCTATGAAAAAAATAGATCCATAAATAATGTTATCACTAGAGGTAGAACCTACTTTCTCACATTAAAAAAGAATTCATGATTTTTTCCATAGGATAAAAATGCACCCATTTCATACACATCATTGAGAACTACATGATGTCATAATCGGAAATTTGAAAGGTTGGTAAGTGGAAAGCTCTCTAGGTTCAACATTAGTTCCTCCTTAATCACCTACCTAAAAGAATTGAAAAACTATGTGTGTTACTAGATCATGGAACAAATATGATATAATATTTCTTATCCAACCTCAAAATCGATATAAATCATCTATCCACATCCCCATATTTTCAATTTTCATAACAACTACCAATGAAAGATTATTTATATTGTCCTCGTTATTTAATGAAGTATACCGATGAGAAGATCATGAATAATAAAAAACACATTTAATTGCTCACCGTTACACCATAACCCATTAGTTGGCCAAATACTTTATAATATGAAGCATATTTCTAAAACCATTTAGATGATTCTATACTAATCGGTCCACACCCCAATATAACACATACCAAAGTGATCAAAATCCATATCATGCGGAGAAAAACACTACCTCCTCTATATGAAATGACTTTCTATGAAATGGGTATGCCTATAATATCAATAATATATACCTTAGAGAGGGTTTCATTTCACAAGGATAGTCAACATTAATTATTTCAATACCTATATCTATTATGAACACCGTGGAAGATATATTATCATCCTACTAAAGTGGTCGACTTGATCTCCATATTTTGAAAAACCATAAGGTCCATTTCCATAGAAAATCCATTTATACTGGACCATGTAGTCAATGTTATGAGTACATGCTTCTCTTATACAATTAATGAGTATGGGATACCTATCATAAATTGATAGTGATCTAGATATCCCTCTATAAGATAGAAACAACAACCTGAAAACTATTTTCTAAATTTCCTCCTATGTAATTATGACATAGAGTCCTCTTCCTGAAGCATCAACCACCTTACCTCTACTACAATGCTCTGATCTTATAAATCTCCATGGATTGAAAATCATGAATCCCAATATTACCCCATTAATTGAAATTTCTTGCTATGGTAGTTTAATATAGTGTTTTCACTCACATATAAAATGAGGTAAAATCCCTCAGAATCCCAATATAAAACTCTATAAACAAATTTCTATAAGAGTCTGGTCTACATGAATAAAAAACACAAGGGAGATCATTATTCTACTCTATAACATTCAAATAATATCCAAAAAATACAATTTGATAAATCTATTAACATTTGGACATGGTGTAAGCATGGGATACCATTCAAACCTATCTATTCATTCCTCCACACTAATATAAAGTGATTTCTAATTCGTGGACATGAAGCACTAATCCACACAAACCCCTAACTGAGTATTAGATATTAACTAAAAGTGGGTTAGTCTTTTTAGACACACTAAAGGGTGTCTAACTTACTACTAAAGAAATTAATAAACTCATCTTCCTAATTATCTAGTTGACAAATGAATCCAGAAAGTTTTTTCCAATCCTTACTGATGTGGGTACCTCCTTACCACTTATCTTCCCTAAGGAATTCATCAAAAATATATCTTTCTACAAGAAGGATAATGTCACTTTACTATAATTCATGATATAAATAATCTCACAATTATAAGAATTTTTTTATCTGATTGGGGTATTGATAGGAGTTCTAAAAAAAATTAACACATGAAAACATAATTCACGATGATTAACATATTGTAACATCGATCATTATGAGGATTTATAAAAAGATAATATGAATCATGCTTATAATTTAATATATTTATTCCTAACCACAAAATTAAATCACAAACATAATATTTATGTATTAACTATTACCACTCTACTTCGGAAGTGAACATGTAAAACATGGAGTTTTTGGGGATGGATCACTATGTCATCCATCATTGATTTACCACCATATATTGGCTGATGAATGAAATAGTTTCCTAGTATTGAATTGGGATGATAATAATAATATGTCCCACCAAATCATCATATCCAATTTTGATGTCTATCCAAGATATAAGTCCAGCTATCATTAGGCATAACATGTGCTTCTTCCTAAATCGAGGGTATATTTCTCAAAGAGCTATCGATAATCCAATTCTTTCTCGAGGGACTCTAACATAGGTGGTGTCATATGAAAACACAACCAAATATCAACCAATCCTTCCTGAAAGTCTCAATATGAAACACTAGGCATGAAGAATCTCACATCAAATCATTTCTAGGTCTATGGGAATATACACACTCTCAAACATGGTCATACTACCTTACTTAGGGTATAATATCCACATGTAATACTGAATCCCAAAGTAGAAAAAAAACTATACCCATGATAGAGTAGCCTTTTCATGAGTTTGAGGGAAACATCATGCACTATTGGTTCACTATGTCACATTGAAAGCATGATAAGTGAATCATCATCTACATTGTATAAGTATAAACTTGATATAAATACAAATTAACGATTCTAGACGATCCCCAACCTCCCATGGGTCATGCTTTAATTGATCATTGGAATGTAACCAATATATATAACCACTAATAGTATCATACCACTTTGTGGAAACTATTATAGGATTCGAAAATAATCCAACACTAATCATGAATGAATGTAAAAAAAGAGTTATATCATATGGAAATGGTATCTCTCAATCGAGTCTAAAAACATACCTCATCACCAATCTATAATCATAAATGGGAACACATGCCTCATTATATCACACACAATTAGTGAGGGTGGAAAAACCCCTCATGTGTATAAAGAAGATATTACACCACATTATGTCACACATAATAGATAAGGGATTCACATTTGAATTAGGTGAATAAATAAGATCAATTTACTTATCAAAACACATACACTTATGAAGAATATCACAAAAAAGTATGTTGTATAAAAGAGAACCTTCATCACACAAAAACACACCATTGAAGAAGGTAATACAAAGAAATTTAGTGTATAATTTAATTAATGGGGGAACCCATTCCATGTTAGATAGAACATAGTGGGTGATGGAATCATATATTAATATTTTTTAGCACACAACATAAGAGGGAGAGAATTATCATACCCCATAACTGGTGCCCCATATAATTTCTTCACTCCATGTAGAGGCTCAATCATAGGCACAAGTTTGTTGTGAACTTACCTTAATATTCTATGTGGATTCTATCTTGGTGACCTCCAGAAATTGATTAGACAAACACTGTTCAAAATAGGATATCTATGTAGATGACTTGAGAAGATATGAATAGAAATTACCCATTTACATATGATGTATTTTTCATAAATGTTTCTCGAAACCAAGTCCTCAGTGTACTGAGTCGATAAGAAGGTTACCAAAGTCCTAGTGAATTGATACATTGATATCCGCACCATCACCTGTTCTCATGGCCAGAAAGATGATATTTAGATACCTTAAAAATTCTATAAATTCTAATCCATATTCACATGATACATAAATCCAAAATTTTCCCATAGTATAAACCCAATTTCATAACCCTCAAACTAGGCCCATACCACTTATGAAGCAGTCAAGCCCATGGTAAACTGATAGTGTCATCCCCCAACCAACCTCAAGTAGGCCTGGGTCCGATGACTAGCACTGAGTAGAAATATTTCACAACATGGGTGTCCTTATCCAATAAAAACTAACAGCAATAAAATCTCCAACACAAAAGGTAACCCAATATACTATTAATATATATATATATATATAATTCAAGATTAAAAAATTCATGCATGGGAAAATGAATAGAAACACATTCTTGTTGTAAATTATGAGGGGGTTAGTTCATTTGAAAAGATCTTATGTAATATATCACCAAGAAGTGCCACCATAATAAATGAATTCCAATATCACAATAACTATATTATGGTCACAACCACCTACAAGAAACACCCTGATTCATAATATACCACCAAGCATCACCAAGAGTCATATCTAAACAAGATATGATATCTTTATGTCTGCCCAAGGTTTTTCTTAAACTTTACATCTTATATAGAGACACAATACATGTAGAAAATGGCCCATGAAACTGTGAGTATAAACATATGTAGAGGATTATTTAAATACTAAAAATTATTATTTAGTATCAATTCATCTTGTAATATTTGTAATAGTGGAGTATAAAATAAAGATAACGAATAAAACTATATATGATTTAAAATGATGCAACAAAGAAACAAATAAGTCCCAGTAAACACTATTCTAGTACAAATGTGTTCATCCTAATCTTCATAGAACCTGACCATAAAGATCAAAATCAATTGAGAAACTTGGACTGATAATATTATCGAAAAAAATGTATTGTCTAAAGTTGTTAACTAGTTGTTTGTTTTATTACAAATAAATCCAAGGGGTGCCTTTGGAAACTAATTTCATGAAGTAACCATTATTCTTAGCCTCTCCAACTTCAATGTTTCTAGTGTAAAAAATGAGGATCAAATCACTGTTTTAGTATATATATTTGTCTAACTACTTAAACACCTTGATATCTATATAGAATCTAACCCCAATAGCCACTAAGTGGGTCCTAGAGATGGTTGACCACATGACCTCAAGCATGCTTCACCATACTATAGATGCTGATGAATAGTAGAAAGGACCTTTGTTGTGTATGTGGGGAGATAATTCCCACAAATATTAGATTACAACCCAATATTAAATAAAAACGGTATTCCATGGAAATAGAAATAAATATCCCGACGTGAAATAATAAATATAATTCACCTAAGATAACTAAACACGCTGAAGATAAATCATAAAGAAATAGAAAATGATGATGATCATGTCATGTAGCTATATCAATAAGAATTACACACGATACATGGGAAATTAGAATATACCACATGCTATATAGAAATACCAAAAGGCAAAAAAAACATCTTATTCTAGAATCATAATCACAGGCTCTATCCTCTAGTCCTTTACTACATCATGGTACTAATATTTAAGCATCAGATGCTGGGTGATTACCTTTATATACATAGTCAATCATAAAATTTTCTCAGGTACCAAGGGAGGCTTGATCAAGGTGTGAGATATATATTTTAGGCCACTACTAACATTTTCTTTAAAAATTATATCTATAAATATAAAATGAGGAGTGTTACATTACTTCAAAAATAAAATGGAAGAAATAAATAAGTACATTTAATTGAGTCCCTCATGGGTACTTGACTAACGCTACCTTGTTCAAACTAAGTCAAATATATATACTATAAAGTAAAAATGTATTTTTATCACAAGATTGAAATAATGGGCCATCATAAATCATGTATCAAAACTGGTCGAGCCCAAGCATGTTGTATGGCTAGGTGGATAGGTTATTTCATTTAATAAATTAGAATTATTGAAATTAAATAGGAGGATTATCTTCAATTTTAATTAGTATCATCCTAGGAACATGTACGGAGAACCACAACATGGAACACAATTATCACACTAGGAAGGAATCGAATTTTATAACTCCGTAACCAATAAGGGGGATACATTAATGCCCATATCTACAACAAAGGTACCTCAATGCTGATTGAACCACAAAAAATCTATCCCCAAGACACCACATATTATCTTGGTGACCATAAAAAACCATGTTGAATTGGAATAACAGAAAAAATAATCCCCTAACCCCTACAATATAACCACGATCTCCATGACGCATGTCTCTGAACAGTACACCATTTCCTAGGACCATGTTATAGGAATGCTGAAAATGGTAGTGGCATCAAAACACCACTTTTGAGACTCCTACACCACTTATGTCTTCTTCGTGCTATAGTGTCTCACCTTATGGTTTATCCCCATGTCTTATTCCATATAACTCATGTTAATTAAAATCCTGACTCCAAATCTACCACTTAACCTCCAAACATCTTGTAAGTTCCCTCGAACACCTCCTTCACTATAATGTATTTAATATATTGGGCTTGTATGTCCATGTTATTACATCTAATACCTCTCAAACTACACATTCCCTTAAGAAAAAAAAATATCAAAAAATGGAAAGGGAGGGGGTCTAGACTACCATCCAACAATATACCTCTCTGGGATCTCATTATATCCCAAACACATCCATAATACCATATATTTTCACACTATCCTTCAGGAATACTAACCCAATATTACAAAAACCCACATATAGCACAACCAAAAGCACAGAAATCATATATATACACTTCACACACTAGGATATTGTCCCCCTTTGGCAGCATTGACTTTCCCCAATGGTTTGAAAACATGTAAAAATATAATATGTCTTTGTTAGTAATTGGTTATCCACTCCTTACATATGTTATGATTAAATCAAACAACACATTATCAAGTATAATCACATTTTATAAACTAAAAATATTCAAAAATATCATCAATGTGGAAATGTAGATTAAGAATGAAGATAAAAATAACCCTCGTAATTTTCATGAATCTTCATTGCTTACTCCCAAATACTCTCCACTAGGACACAATACCTTAAAAACACACAAATCAAACAAATGGTCTATCCTCATAGAACCTTATCCTAATAATGCTAGACCTCAATTGACTGATCCATCATAATCACATGATCCTCGATATCCAACTGTCCATGTTTAATAATATGGGAGATATCATGAATATTCTGATAGTGATGTGAGATGTGGAATATTCTGTGAATCTTATCCAGTCATGGTGGGAGTTCCAATCAATAAGCCACCATAAAAATATGCCCAAACACCATGAAATGTCCAACAAACTAGGGTGAGAGCTTAAAATATCTCACAAAAAATTACTTCCCATGTCACAAGATGACTCTTAAGAACATATGTTATTCAACCGTAAACTATCAGGACCTCCAACTATGATTAAAAAAAACACTTATGTCAGTTATACACTACCTTGATACCCTTTAAAACAAACTGAACCTTCTTTGTTAGGATCTGCACCACATCAGGTATAAGAAATGATGACTCTTTGACCAAATCCTATCACTAGGAATAATCACACAACCTACCAAACAATCCCTAAAATGGGGAAATGTAAATTGACCAATGATTTCTTTTATAATTAGAAAAATAAAACCATGATATATTTTCATGCAAGATCCACTGTCTAAGATACGCACTCACAACATATACTTTATTGTATGAATAGTTTTCAATTTCTACCCATCCATATGTGGTAGGAAAGTAGTGTTGAGATTCAACTGAGTGCTAGAAAAATGAATCAATCCTCTTCAGACTCATGATATGAAACACGTATCCTGATCGAAGAAAATTAACCTTGGAACTCCTTTTAGATACACAACCTCATCTACATACTTCCTTACCAAAACATACATGGAAACTAACTTCTTGATCATTTTGTTGTGTGATTATTTCTTTAAACAATCTAATATTACTAGTTAGTGTCACAACACACCTCAAACAACCCCTTCCTATTGAAACAAAAGCATTGAAACACAAATAAATATTCCCGATAAGTAGTTAAATTCCATCAAAAACTGATTAGTATAGATAAAAGCCTTGTATTTCTTGGATAGATCTATCAATGAAGTTTCAATCCAAGATTAATCAGATATGAAATTTTAGTAATATTAATTAAGACAAAGGATGTTATGAACCCCTACCACATTCTTGGGTGATGGCCAGAAAACAATTTCTATGCTAATTGACTGGTCCATGGCTACACAAAACTAGGAAACTATGTTCCTATGTAAATACACCTCTTATTTCTACAAAATACACATGGACAATATTCCCTATATATAGTGGCATCGAAGAACATTTAAGACATCTTTGAGATTATAAACATACTCATCCTATGAAATCTAGTAGAGTAATATGTCCTCAACAAACATGAATATGAACAAGAATATAAATTGAGGTTACATATATTTTATGTGTCCCATGAATGAAACTCATGTTTTTTGACACTGAAAGGTATGACCATGAACTCGAGGATCCCATACATGAATTTGAAGGCTATATTTGGTACATCATCATTCTTTACATATAACTTCGGAAATCCAGGAAAATGATCAATTAAATAAAACTAACTAGCTCCCCTCAACTGTTCAAAAAATCATCAATCCTTAAAAGTGGGTAACATTTCAAAATTGTCACCTGATTCAACCATCAGTAGTCTACACACAACCTAATACTATTGTTTAAATGTTTGGAAAACTACACTAGAGCACCCAATGTTTACCCACAAGTTTGGATGAAACCTTTATACATTATATCGGCTATCTAAATCATGAAATCAAGGTTCCATCCAATAAGGATATATCAATACCAGAGAATCATTGTGATTTAGGTCTACCTAGAAGTCAACATCATTTAAAGGCAGTAGTGTTACATCCTCCTTAGAAAAAAATCATGAAATTTACTAAAAAAACCTCAATTAATCCTCCAAAATAATGTTTACTAATTGTATGGAAAACATATCGATAACAGATATAATGGGATCCACATTTACACTTACCAAATGTTAGCTCCGTTTTCCAACAAAAAATTCATACAATCCATTTGCTTTTGAGAACATGAATTTTCTCCAGAAGTAGTTGATAATAGAACACATGGCATAAAACGAGTCAATGTGTAGTGTAAGCTAAAAATAATTCATTTATTTAAATACAATATCTATTAATGAAGGATATATCATCGTCATCAATTTATAACCTCGACACACATCAAAGAATTTAGTGTTGCCTCTAACTGACATAGTCAAGAAAAGGGATACATTAACCCTCTATAACTATAGTCATAGAGAATGGACTAGAGATAGTGAAACAAATAAGTGTGATTCTCATAAATTAAACAAAGAAAAAAGTACCATCTAATAAAATGATCATAGCTTGAATGACCTCTAGCCCCTCATGAATTTTGTCCTTTAATTCCTTCAAATAAAGTTGTCCATATCCTATTTCTTTAAACTGATATCCAATTCCATGACCATGCTCTGGTCGAGGTCCCTAAAAATGATAAATATAATATTATGAAACTCTTATTTCTCTATATCCTTCTAGTAGAGAATAACCATTCCTCTCCTACTACAAAAATAACCACACTGTTGGCTTCTGTTGAGGTTAATGCAAGAAATGAAAACCTCCACTATACTATGCTCTAAGATCCACTAGAAAAATAATTACAATGATGGACATGGACCCCATAAATAGAGAACACCACTTTAAGGACCCTAGGTAAGGAATGAAATCTATTGGTCCCAAATGAATGAAAAGGAAGTTTCTAAGGTTGAATCCATACTAGATGAAACCTATAATTCTCTTACACCGAAGACATTCAAAAAAAATCTAATCATCAAAGAAAATTTTTGGTTCCCATATCATATTATAACTCACTATGTGTTCATAAAATTAATCAAATCCACATTATTTTTAGAATATAGATACATTGTTTTTGTAAATAGAGTAACTACAAACTAGATAAAAGATAAAACTTCTTTTTGATGAAGTCATTCTTGAGAATCCACATTAAGAAAAAGACTGGGTTAAAAATGTAAATGTTCCTTGAAAATAATTCCTTGCTCCAACATAGACATGCCCCTACTAAAGTGGGAGAAGATTGTATCTATTTATTTCCTTCTTGTTAAATGAGAGGAACTTCCCTAATAAATCCTCATGAAATTAAATTGATGAGAAATATTCATCATTAAGCTCACCAAGATACAACATTATCCAAAGATGAATAGCCCCTCACATTTGATTAACTACCAACGTGACCCAATTATCTACCTATCCATAGATCAAATTGGAAGTGATACTGACCTCCTCGAACAATAAATCTTTTTATAGATTAGATACACTTCCCTCAGTCTTCCCAAAGCCTCATATGAAAATTTTGCAATATTCTATACCCCTTAAAATCCTCATAAACTATATCAACAATTTGAAAATCCAATAGACCAGCCTACTAAACCTCTATTTCTATGACCACATGAAAAAGATGACCAAAATCCATAGATTAATGGGAGACCATGATTTTATAATCATTGTAGTATGTAATTTTATTATATATTTTGAATCATTTTAAATTTCCAATGCCACAAAATATAAAAATAACTATTGTAAATCCTAATGAATGTACATCTATTAAGTTTTTTCCTAAAAGGAATTTTGTCTCAGTTGGTGGTTCAGTAGGCATAGAGACGTTATGATAGTTGACAATATGACCTAAAATGATGTGTTTTGGCTAGCCTTCCATTTTATATACTATAAAAAAAGATCAAATGACATTTGTTTCAGACCATCCATTGAAATCCTTAGGGTTCATAAATCTAAACTCCATCACATCCCTCAGACAAAGACACTAATAACCCTATTTCATCGCCCATACTTCCCAAGGTACCCCTCATAGGATGGCAATGAAGGAAGGGAGATAATGAAAGACCCAATTCTCACCTCTAGTTTGTCTGGGGTTAATGATTAACTTCAAGGGTAAAAGAATCTCACATATATGAGGTATTAACCTATATAATAATATACGATGAGATGATTGGATATCAATAATAAATAAAATACATGAAAAATATAAAATAATGTATCCAAAACTAGTCGATAATTCATGAAAAATTTAAAGAGATAATAAATATTTCCTTATAATTACCCTAAGGAAATTACAATAATAGCGAATCAACTGTAGATATAAAGGTCCAAGATAGTAAAATCTACCATAGTCCATATATTCCTTATATAAAACATAAAATAGTTTGTAGATACATATGGTTAGCATAAATTTATTCTCAGTCAGATCATACACAAAGTATCCCATGCATTTGTGAAAAGAGTATACAAATGTACTAGTGAGAAGTCATTAGAACCAATAGTACCCAAAGAGGTCACCTGGCCCATCCCATCCTCACAATGGAAGGATCACCAAATAATTAATCCATTATTAATGTAATAATATGAATAATATTTATAAAAGTCACTATGAACCACTTTCCCTATGATTTTTCACTCTCACACTAAAACATCGTATATCATAGAACTTATATCTCTTCCGCATAACATCATTACCATAGAAACCTAGTCTATCAAAACACTTGAAATATCATACATATACACATATTCCATCACTACACATCTAATCAAATATTTCTAAAAAATACAAGGTCTATTAAATCACATCAGAACCACATCCATATCCATGGAAGTAAGGTATTGTGAACCTAAAGTACATCAATTATGTTCCCTCCTCCTACCATGCATGAACCACATAATAATTAATCACATCACAAAATCAAACATCAACATAGTACACTTTTTTACTACAATACATTTCATCTCGTTCATTTTATTATCACCCAAAGAAGATAGAGGGTATGATCATGTAGCAATCCATCTATCCTCACCACTAAAATGTTGAAAAAAACCATAGAATCTATTTACCAGATCATGGGGATCAACATTGGTGGGGTTTGTAAAGTAAACAAAAATATAATAATATATATATCTATATGTATATATATATATATATAAATCCACACACAAGACCATCATATGGGTTCATAGAAGGGATACTATCCCAACTCACAATATCACAACACAACCTTAAAATATACACCACTTTTTCTACACTGTTAAATATAAAACACCACAAAACATGCCATAATTTCACAAGATACATTTTATACTTTTAGATTAGTCCTATTATATATTTCTCATTAAAACTTCATTTCAATATTCCATTATATTTATTTCATATATTTACATCAAACAAATATATCCACACTTCCCATTTTATTTTCAGAATTCACTAACCATTCAAACCCTTACATTACAATTTGTAATTTTTAAAATTTTATTCAATCACTACCTTATAATCTCATACAACAGAACCAATCGAAACAAAGTATCATTATAATACTAACCTTACCCACAGTTCAACCACTTCACAACCACAACCATCTTCTCCACACGATAACCACATCAGAACATCCCATTACATACTCCATATAAAAAAACCAAAAATCATCACATATAACCATATATAATAACCAAACTTCACAACCACATATTAAAACCAATTACTACAATAAAAAATAATTATTTCATATTAAACAATGGAATTCGACTAACATTTCATTATACTTTTTAAGAGAATTATAAAAAAATCAATAATTTTAGGGAAAATCATTTTATTAACATAAAATTAATGGTTTCCAATTCCTTTTTAGGTAAAAAATATACAACAAGGTTCCAAAAATAATTTATCCAAAATATAGATAAATCCCACATGTCTATGATTTTAAAAAATGCATCATGCCTGTATAATTTAAATATCAAATAATATCAAAAGATGTACAACATGAGAATCTTTCCCATACTACATTCAATTTTAAATAGATCAATTAATTATCTTTTTTATTCTTGTTCATACTATGTCCCCATGGATAAAAATATCATAAACCATCCTAAATGATACAACTAGATGTGAAACATAGGATATAATACCTCAAACAAAGATTCCCAAACCACTATACAAGTTTATAATGGGACGAAGACTACTATTTAGAATAATTATGAAGAAGAAAAAAGTTATAACCCTAAACAAAAAAATTTAAAAAATCCACCTTAAAAACCATCTAAATAAAAAATTCCAAGATAAAAAGACTTCCTTGGTAAGAAATGGGGGCAAAATGGAGGAAGGGAAGAGTAAATTCACCTAAAACCTCTAAAAATTTATCACCCAAGAATAGAGATTAAAGAAACTAAAATGGGGATAAGAAAAATACTTGATATACAATTAGGTCACTAGATAAATTAGAGAAAATATAGGATAATGATTAAATTCAATAAGATTTTAAAACATAAAGGTGTTTTTCAAAACATAAAACCACCACAAAACCCCTATCAAAAGTCCGTATGACTACTAAAAATTGGGTGGAATACAATGAAATGAAAGAAACCACTCTTCATAATTAATGGTAAATGTATCTATGATGTTTTTGAATATCTCTACGCAGCATATCTAATAAAAGTGAAGAATGTGCCATGACATAACCAATGGAATAAAACTGCAAAATCCCACAATCAGGATTGGGGATATTCCACTACTCATATTCATAGTATAGGTACCTTGGAATTGATAAAACTAACAAAACCTCACCCTTGAGACTCTACACTACATATGGTTATCCACACTACAATCACGCAAAATTTTCATATAACAAAAATAGAACCCTGAGATCCTATGTTGTAGCCAAATCTTCATGCTACAGGATCCACCAATAAAATTCTACTAACCAGAACCATAACACATCCATATATAAAAAAGGAAGTTAAATAAAACCACTATATTGGGGACTATTATACTATAGAAATCAATACTCTCTACATAACAACATCACACATTATAGTGGAGCCCCATGATCCATGCTGTATAACTCCTCTCTTCTAAAATTTAAACTCCATATCCCCCACTTACCCTCTAATCTCACAGAGACCTCACCCAAACACCCCCTTCACCAGGATTTCTACAATTTAATGGGACATATGGTCTTAGACCTTACATATGTTTTTTTATAAATATTATTTCTCATTGAACCAACACATATTTTCTCCCATTTATACTATTTTTTCAATGAAATTGATTGATTTGAAAACATATGATAATTATTTTTAAAGGATTATTCCCTTTTTAGGTAAAAGTAATGATTTTGCAAAATTATTTTAATGGGTTCTCATGTTATCCAAGAAACCCTCATGATTACGAATTTTCATTTATTTTTTCTTATGATGTTTTTTATAAATAATATTTTTCTACTAAGTTAATTTCATGTATATGTAAATTATTATTTAGTATTAATTTTTTTATGTTAAAGGAAAATTATGTTTATGATTTCAGAGTTTTAAAATAGACTAATGATTTTCATTTATTTATTTTAGTTAATAATAATTTTTTCCTCATTAAACATTATTATTTTTTGGTCGATGGGTTTATTGAATAATAGGAACAAATAATAATCCAAGTAAGAAAGCATAATATTTGTCATGAAAAGAAAAAAAACATTTTAAACATTTTATATTTTGGAAAAAATAGATACTAAGAGAATGTGCCCAACATGTATTTATGGGTTTGTTATGTATGATTCGAGATTAATTTATTTAAAACTATGAACCTAAAAAAGATCCTCAAAATAGAAGAATGTAAAATATTGCCAAGAAATGAAATTATGGGTAAAATAAAGATCATGTTATTATAGTTGGTATCAGTGGTAAATTTAGAAAATTATAGAGGTTTGAATATTGAAATTAATAAAACATAACAGATTACAATTTATGGTTATCATGATATCAAATTTTAATATTACCATATATATTTATCTAAATTTTTTTTGATCAGAATAGTTTTCTATACAAGAAACAAGGAATTTGAAGTTGGAAGGAACAGAGAGGAAGATATCCCTACAAATCAGTAATTTTGAATTGTTGGAATTGGGATGGAATAGATTTTTTTATGATGTATTTATTGAAAAAGACAATAAATGGTGGTAAATTTCATACATTTGATCAACAAAATCGACTACAAAGGAACATGACTATAGTGGATCATTTCATGAAACAACACCCACCAACATTTAGTGAATATTATGACCTAGTGGTAGATAAAGGATGGATTCATGCCTTGGAGAAGATATTGAATATCTGTGGTTATTCAGATCATAAAAATGAAACTACTTCTATTTACCATATTATAGGAGAATCAAACTGGTGCTAGTAATTGTTTAATAATATAAAATAAAAAGAAGATATTGAGGCCTTGGGATAGAGTGAATATAAGAACATTTTCCTTGATATTTTTTTGGAATTATATTTTACTTACGATTGGAAAAAATTAATAAAATTCAAATAGAAGGAAAAAAGATTCAATTGTCACAAATGAATAAAATTTTAGCCGATCGACATGGTACACATTTTTTTTGAACATCTAGATTGTAAAATCAATCCTTTTTTCCTAGGATTGAATCCATGGTATAAAATTTAATTGGGATCTAATTAATTAAAATATTTTTGAAACATATTTTATTTGAAATGAGGGTGGAGATTTAATTAACCAATACTAATATATTCTATAACAATAAGACTTAGAAGAGGTATAGATATTATGAAATGTGCAAACATCTATAAAAAATATGAATGTAATAAAATAAAGTTTCCATCTTGTGATAAGTATTTAAAAATCAACATGGAGAATGTATTATAAAACCTTGAAAAATGATTCTAATTTGGATACTTTGGGAATTTGTATTTTTTCAAAAAATAAAATAATTAGACAAATAATGAAATGTCAATGGTAAAATTCCTTAAATGTAATAATATGATTCATTATATGAGTAATTTAAAATATATAATAAAAGAGGTTAGAAATCATTAATATAAATAATAAAAAGGTGTGGATTAAATTTTTTCAACTAATTTAATAGGGGTTAGACTATCGAGATGTGTAGTTTCTAGAATATTACTTATTTATTCAGATTATGCCAATGTCGTGTTAGAATCTAGGTCGGTAAACTATTTTATTTGTGACAAATTTTATATTAAATTTAAAATTTCACCTCATGAAATAAAGTTATATCTATATTTAATAAAATATAGGGGTAGTATTAATGAATACATATAGTATAATAATACTCTTGTTGTTGTCTCTATAAAAGAATTTTATTGGAACCCCATTTTCTTTCCCCTTAAAAACGTTGGTGTTATTATTGTTATGTATTTTCTTTCTATTTATATTATAATATACATTATTGAGAAAACAAATTTTTTTTCAAAATGAGTTTCATGTTTTATACAAGAATGAAATCATACATTTTACAACATAAATAGTTGTTGAGAAATAGTGAAAAAATGGAAATAAAATCTATCTTGGACATATTTTAAAGGTGATGGAGTTTGTTTATATTATTGATATACCTAAAATATAATAATATCTAATATATTTCATGATGAGTTCCATGTTATGATACTTGATAATTATGTTTAGTATACTATTTACTTAGTGTCTGAGGCTAAGACTATCTGGAAACCCCCTTAGAAAATGAATAAAATAGAACTTATAGAATAAAAAAATATGATTTTTTTGAAAATAGATTTATTCATCCTATAACTTCACATTATGGAAATAATATCCTATTTTTTAGAAATATATATAGTTCAATGATACTTTTCATTGATTTTGGATCCTTGAAAAACAATACTACCAATAACAAGTATTCTTTTCCACATATTTAAGATTTGTTTTATTATCTCTTGGGATCACTGGATTTTTTTTGAATAATTATCACTGGTTATGGTACCGTTTGTTGAAGTTGAAATAGGAAGATTTATCTATGTCTGTTAGGCAAACCGGATATAGGAATTATGAGTTTGTAGTAATGGAATTTGTGTTCTATAATGTACATATTATATTCATGGATTTTACAAATAGTGTTTTCCATGAATATTTAAATAAGTATGTGGTTGTTTTTATTATTAAAATAGTGGTATTTTCTTAAAGTAATCATGATCGTGAAATAAACCTATGGATTTTTTTGTAAACCTTAAAAGAAATGAAACTATATGTAAATTTTAGTATCTTAGAATTGTGGATGAGACATATTTATTTCCATGGTAATATTGTGTCTAAAATAGTATAAACATTGATCCTGATAAAAATAAAATAATTTAATAATTAACAAGATAAATAGATATTATATAGTTTAGTACTTTTCTTCGATGAGTGGGTTAATACCAATGGTTTGTTGAGAGTTTTTATCAGTTATATATACCAAGAACTAAGTAAACTCAAAAAGGAGTTAAATTTATCTGGATAAAAGGGTGTGATTATTGTTTATGATAATTTTATATTATATTGGTGAATGATCCAATTTTTGATACATTCTATAGAAATTGTGAATAATTTATTTACAATAATGCTTATTTGAAAAGAATTTCTTATGTTATGGTGCAGAATGATCAGGTAATTTTTTAATATTCATGTCAACTAGAACCAAATGGGATAAATTGTCCTACAGATTATCTAGAAATTTTATTTTTAGTTTTTTATTTAAAAATATAAATGATTCATTTACATGTAATAATTTTTAAAATATAATTTTGTCATAATTTTTTGTATTATATATTCACATAGAAAGGGTTGAAAATATGGTTGAGAATAATGATGGAACAAATTATAGATTGTTACTTCTTGATTAATTACCACCCAAGAAATGAAAACAAAGTATCCATTTATTTTATTTAGTAATATAATGCTACATTAACCATATTATATTTAGAACCTAACCCCTTGGTTATTGATTTTATGAATTTTTAATTTTTAATTTTTCATGACATAAATCAATCTATTTTGTTTTAGGGATCATTATAACCATCTCTATAAAAAATAATTAATAAACCACATTAGTATGATACTATTTCATAAGAAAATTTTAAATTTATTATGAAGGGTTAGATTCCAAATTTTTATGTTCATGAGGCAGGGGTTATCATATATTTATAGAGATTTTGTGTCACCTGTGATTCCCAATTGAAGAGAAAATACTTAATTGAAGCACATATTTTCCCATTTTTCATTCACCATGGTAGCTCTAAGATATATAAGGACCTTTAGAATAATTATTAGTGGGATTGAATGAAAAGTGATATTACTTAATCCAACATGAAATCTTTGAAATGACATCAATTTAAAAAATAATGATAATTATGGAATGGGATACTTCATCCTTTGATGATGGAAGAGCCAAAATAGGAAAATATATAAATAGATTTCCTAGTGGTGTTTACAATTAAATATTTAGGTGATAATAGAATTTGAATAATGTTTGATCAATTTAATAAATCTATACATTTCCTTCCGATTTGAGGTACTATTTCATTTGAAAATCTTTCACAACTATACCCTAATGAGATATTAAGGCAATATGGAGTTCTTATATCCATTAAATTTGGTAGTGATCCCTGATTTAATCCTATTTTTCATCAAGGTCTTACAATTTCATTGGGTATGTAAATATTTCAATTATTATTTCCATCTTCAATGTGATGTATAGTCAGAGATAATGATTTATAAATTAAAAGAAATTATTTATACATTTTCAATAGATTACCAAGGAATTTGGAATCATCAAGTTTCATTAGTTAAACATTATTTTATTAATATTTTTATTATAAAATATATGGAACCTTTTGTGGATTTATATGGAATTTAGTGTTTGTATAACAACCCTATTATTTATTACAAATTAATTCATGATTTATTACATAAAAAATATAGTAAAAACTTGATAATAAATTATTATAGTGTATTTGGGAATTTGGTACATAGAATAACTTCTATATCATGAGATACAATATTTTTTTGGAAGAAATATTTAAATATCTTATAAAATTGAATGAATTTTAAAAATGCACGTGATTACCTGGGGACATACATAAGAAAGTTGTTAGCTATGAAGCATAATAAGAGAATAAAAAAGGCATAAAATGAAGATAATAATACATGTTAGACAATAGAAATATAAATGGGGCATAAAATGAGTATGATTCCTAACTATGTACAACAAGACATTAGAAAGTGTGATAATCATAAAAGAAACATGGGAAATGTGGGAAAAAGTCATAACACATCATTATAATCCTAGGTAAAGAATAAATTCCAAGAAAAAATGATAGAAAAATTTTCATAAAGTAATCAGGTTCAATCAATGTTCTAACAAAACATCCCTTAAGACAGAAAATTACACAATGCATTGGAGTTATATATTATTCTAGGCACAACTATTACTTGCATTTCATTCTCATTCTTATGTGTGTTACATAGATCATACAACGTGAATTAATTCATCATCATATTTTATTCCATGATAAAAGAGTGTGGAATAAATACATGTATATAACAATTAAAAAAATTATTACTTTATAATGGATAAACCCCTTGATAAAAGTTGGATATGGTATTCACTATACAATTAATTTGGTATGAAAAAGTCACTGTAAAAATTCAGCAGCATAATGGTGTCCCATAAAAATTCCAAAAATGGGTTGATGAGAGAGAAAATTGTATATTAATATTTGTACAAGAAATGATATGTATTAAATACTAGTAAAGTATTATCCCAACATTAGGAATTAGAAATAAAAGTTATAAGATAATAAATAAATAAGAATAAATAATATAATGTATGGATCTCTTACATGAGAGTGGGACTCAAAATGCTTAAGATGAACTTTTTGAGATATTAGGGGAACCTTTTGAGGACTCTATAGAGAGGAGGGAAGATTAAGGATGTTCTAAATGTATTCTTAGTGAGGATATATGGGATATTGGGTTGGTTTATATAGTAAATGAAAGGGGATTTCATTATTATTTCTCAAAATTATGTTTTAAACTCTAAATAAAAAAATTATTGAAACCAGAAAACATAAAATAGTTTTTGAACACGTTTTCAACTAAATCGGAGTGGTTTTAGTTCATTTATAAGTAATATGGCCTAAATTAATAAAATAATACCCTTTCTTATGTGTAATTGATTCATAATCATTAAGAAATGATTTTAAAATCGTAAAATATGTTAATTGTTTTGGTAGATTCATAATAGATTTATAAAATTAACATAATCAGAATAAAGTCACATTATTATTATGGGAAAACATATATTTTTTTATATATCCCATTTATATTATTTATTACATCACATTTGGGTCATTATGAGGGCATAATGCCAAAAGTATATTTATAAGGCATTTAATTTTTACTCGAAAATTTAAATTTCATAGTAAATTATGAAAAATTCACACTTGGATAATTTTAAAAATATGATTTGAAAAATACTATTCATTTTACCTAAATAATTTTCTAAATATGTGATTTTTTTATTTTAAAATAACAGTAGATATTTATTGAAAATTCTGAGTTTTTTTGACATTAAGAGTTTTTGAACCCTTATAAAAATTATAATTGACTTCATAAAAATTATATGACAATTAGAATTTAATAAAAATTATTTAATAATAATTATTAATTAAATTTTTTTTTATTTTAAAAAACCATTAATTTATCAAAATAAATTCCACAATTGAATTTGAATATTACCCAAAATACTATTTGTGTTTATTGTATCAAAATAAAAAACATATAAAAATTAATAATGAAAGGATGAAATTATATTAATTATTATATAAAAAATTAATTTAGATAACCATGTTTCTAGGTTCTTGATACATATCCCTTTAATAAACTATTGAACTACCTAAGAGTAAGGTGGGCGATGGTGGAAATTTCATGGGGTGGTTTGACAATCATTTTTTGGGCCATGATCTCGATGATTTTGAACTTGTACCACAAATAGTTTCTCTCATTATTAAGTTGTTGTATCATAAATTTCATCACTTCATTTGTATATGTAATTGGATTTGTTAAAACAAAATATTTATACAAATCATGTTATCATTATTCGATTGATATTTTAATCAATGGTAAAGATTCTTAAAGGTCATTTAAATCCGATACAATATAATAAAACCAATTAAGTACAATTGTGTTTGATAACCATGTTAAATAATATGAAATTTTGTTTAAAACATAAGGGAAATATTATTTATAAACATTTGGGTTGTTAATGTTTTTCCCCTATTTCACCCTCGAAATTTTCCATTCCGACACTAAAACCGGGGAGTGTAAATTTGTCTCATTACTTTCTCTGGTTCCCACATAAATTCTTAAAACTTGTTATTTATCCATAGAATTTTGATGTGTTGCATTGTCTTATTTTGTAGAACATTGTCTCTATGATCCAAATTCATCATCGGCTCCTCGTTATAGGAAAGACAAGTATCCAATGGTACCACCTATGGATAGAGTACATGTGAGGGGTATGATATTCAAGCATCCTAAAAATATTAAATAAGTTTTTAATAAATGAAATAATTTAAAATTTAAATAAAATATTTGTTAATAGAAATTTAATATTTTAAATATTTAGAGTTATAAAACATTGAAATAATATTACTAAATAACAATTATGATTTTATTATTTTTTTCAAACCATATAATAGTTTTTTAACAATTAATTATTTTCTTGGAACAAGATTTTAATTTTAAAATATAATTTAAAATTATAAACAGATACTAATTTATTATTATGGAATATTTTAATTGATAATTTTTGAGTATTTATAACCATCGGTCCAAATTATATAATTATACTATTTATTTTAAATATATATTTTTTTATATGATTAAATGATTATTTTTTAAAAACAACAATAATTTGAATACAAAAATTTATTTCATTTTAAAAATATTTTAAATGAATAAAATTCAAAAAATTCGTATATTTTAAGGTAATATATTTTATATGAATAAGTTTTATAATACAATATGAATATATAATAAAGAGTTTAACAAAATGTATGTATTATTATTATTTTTTAAACATTAATAATATATATGAAATTTTGATTATATAAATTATATGAAATTAAAATATTCATTTTAATTGTAATATTTTTTGTTATAAAATTCTGGATATTTGTGTTTTTTAGAAATTAAAATATATACTAACAACTGAAATAATCATATTTTATAATATGTATATATTAGGGTAACTATAAAAATTTATTGTAAAATTATATTTAAATAATACTAAATACAAAAAAATATTAAAATAAGAAAAAATAAAGAAGAAAAAAGAGAAAAATAACCTAGAGGACTAAAGTGAGAAAACCAGAAGTTAAAAAAATTTCAATTTAGAAATAATAATAAAAAATTGTAGAATTGATAAAATCACGAAAAAAGGGTATCAACACCATTTATAGGAATACTAATCGAGGGACCGATGTTTGATCTAGCAGATAATGTTGTGGATTTGACTAGGCGGAGAGCTTCATCTCCATGAGGTTAAAGCCAAGGTATTTGTGCTGAAGGGTTCGTCTTCAGGTAGTGTTAAATTGAGCACATGGAGAAATGTGGGGTAATAAATCTTCTTCTTCATGGGGGACTGACTATAAGTTAGTTCTTTGAGTTTCAGAGAAGTTTGAATGGGTGTTTTGACCAAAAAAGGTTTTTTGATGATGATGGAAGACTATTCTTCCTCTTTAGTTATGTGGTTGGTTTTTGTTTTATTTTTAGGTATTGAATATTTATTTTTTCTTTTAAACATAACATTATTATGTTGTTTATTTTTATACCTAAAATTTTCAAAATAGTTCCTTGGTCACAAAACCTCAATCAAATATAAAAAATTAGTTTTTTATGTTATGTTTCATAATCTTCTCAATTACACTTATACTAAGAGTATATAAATATATATACAGATATATATATATATATATATATATATATATATATATATATCTTATAAATAGTTAGGGTGAGCCTTTAAATGATGACTTTCATTCTTCCCAACCCTGTGGTTTTTTTAAGTGATGCATGTCCTGACTTGGTGGTACATGACTTGTTGTGAGCCTTTTTTGAGTGCTGCACAACCAGAGTAAGATAAATAAGAGAGAAAGGGAGCTAAAAGAGAAAAGGGATCCTCATCCTTTATTATTTTAATGTTCATCCACTCTCTGTTTATTCTATCCGACTTATTGTAGTGGGCTGCATTCAAGGTAAAGGAATTACTAAATTTAATTATTTTCAATTTATAATTATAGAATTTTAAAATTAGAACGAGATTGTAGTTTTATATAGATATTTTTTTCTTTGATAATTATATTTTATTAGAGTTTTAATTTTGTAATGGGTCTATTATCATTATTTTAAAATCACTATACATGTATCACACAATATTTGTTTCACTAATGGTTGTGTCATTAAAATATTTCTATGTGGAAATATTTTTATATTACTTTGATGTTAGAAGTAGATACAACATTTTAATGATTTTTTTATCACAATCGATCAATATTATTTTTATTGAATAATTATTTTTCCTGGAATTTAATATATATATATATATATATATGTATATATAATACTTTCAAAATCCATAATCTTATTTTTCAAGTACATATATAATCTAGAATTTTAATTTATAGTTTATACATGTATACATTAATATTTCAATTTCATGTCATTTGAGCATATTAAAATTTATAATTTTTAAGTTTATAACCATTTTAAATAATGTAATTAAGATTATTTATGTAGGTGAAATCATATATTAATTTATTTAAGAAACATATATTGAATAATTCCAAAATTTTATAAAATGTAATGTTGTCATCATTTTTTTCATTCACAGTAATGATTATGCCCATATTTGTCTATTATTCATGACAATCTAATAATATATATATATATATTAACATTTTATAAATTATTCTTTTCAATTAATCAATTTTAAAAATTAATTTAAGGATTTTTATAAATACTTAGATGTTGATTATTTTTATTAATAGTCCTTACAATGTCTAGTCATCATGGGTTTTGGTTGGATCGAAACTATAAATTGAAATATAATGAATGTTCATATTTATATAAATAATTGTATGAAAAAAAATGTGGCTATTTGTATCTAATACACTATTATGTTTCTAACGATAAACAATAGTGAAAAATGTGTGTATATATATATATGCAATGAAAGATCAACTTTTTTTATAAAAATTAGCATTTGTACATTTTAAATATTATAGTGAGTGTGTAATGATCTCATCCCACAAGGAATTGGGTATACCTTGACAACCGTCAATGTCTCAAGTGGCCCCATGTTTTTGTCTTCAAAATCATTGTAAATGGTTTTTCAAAATTAAGAGGATTATTTTATAAAGAATTTTCAATGTATAATTATTTTTTAAGTATTATAATACTTTAAAGGCTATCTAACAAAGAAATTTTTCACTAACCTTTTAGAAAACTTCTTACTAGGAAATTATACTCATAGTTGGTTTTAAATTACTTTTCTATAGGTTTAATAGAATGTTTCTGAAGGATTTAACTTATATCAATGAGTTAATATGAAGAAATTATGTTAATTTATTTTATTTTTATAAAAATCTAAGACAATATAATATATATATTTATTGTAAAAAACCTAGACCATAAAATCCCATGGAGTGTAAAATATTTTTTTTGGTATATAAAAAAGAAACATAGAATTTTTATGTATTGTACCCAAATGTTCATGTTTGGGGCTTCACACTCGATATCAGAGTGACAGTGTAAGAAACCATGGAGATTAGATGTTGTCGGTAAAGTGTAAAAGATTATAAATTCTAGATTTTTCTCAATTCTAAAGATATAAATTAAAAAAATAAGTTCGATGAATGAATTGGGAAGGAAAAATTATTTTAAGGGTGGAAGAATGTGACATCCTGAAAATTATGAAATAAGTGTTTAATAAATGGATTGTTTTAAAATTTATATAAGCTATTTGTTTATAACATTTGTCAATGTTTAAAATTTAGAATTATGTAACTATGAAATAATATTAATTAACTAAAATTATTTTTTAAATATTTTTTCCAACATTATAATATTTCATAATAAATTATTATTTTCAAGGAATAAGAAATTACATTTAAAATAATATTTAAAAAATAAACCAATTTCTTTATTATTTTAAAATAATATATTAATTTATAATTTTTTAATATTTGTAACCATCATATCAAATTTTAAATACATACTATTTATTTGAAATATATATATATATATATATATGTGTGTGTGATTAAATGATTTTTTTTGTAAAAACATATTTTTAATAACAAAATTTATAATCATTTGAAAGTATTTGAAATGAATAAAATTTTAATAATTTATATATTTTATTGTCAATATATTTAATTAAAATTAATAATATAATTTATTATGATAATATAATTAAGATTTTACGAAAATGATAGCATTATTATTTTTTATTAAATATGAATATTAGATAAAAAATTGTTATTATATAAAAAATCTGAAATCCAAATTTTCATTTTAATTACTTTATTTTTGGTTATTATAAAATTAAGGATATTCAATGTTTTTTAAAAATTAAAATATATATGAATATTTGGAATCATGATAAATTATAATATATATGTATTATAATACAGATAAAATTATTATGTTTAAATTATATTTAAATAATAAAAAATATTGAAATATTGATAAAAAAAGAAAAAAAAGAAAATGTTAAAATTATATAGATGAAATAAATAAAAATGAGATGTTAAAATAATATTTTAATGTTGAAATAATAATAATAAAGTATAAAAATAGTTTGATTGAAAAAATTCATAAAATAAGGGATCAACCCCATTTTCAAGAAAAAAAAATTAAGGGCTTTTCATGAACTCTAGGAGATGAATCAAAAGAGTTAACAAAGAGGAGGGATTCTTCTCCATGAGGTTAAAGTTGTGGTCTTCATGTAGAAGGGTTTGTCTTTGGGGAGAGTCAAGAGGAGCATAGGGAGATAGGATGGGTAGTGCATCCTCTTTCTCACGAGGGACCGACCTTGGGTAAGGGCTTTGAGTCTGAGAAAAGTCTGAAAGGGGGCTTCTTTCTAAAAGGGTGTTTTCTATGAATATATAAATGTATTCATCATCCTCAGATTTGAAGTAGGTTTTTGTTTTATTGTTTGGTGTAAAATCTTTCTTGTTCAATTTCTACATAGTAGTGTTATGTGCTCTAATTTTCATCCTCAATCACTAATGAAATTCACTTGGTCATTAATCTATAGTTTGATTTTTATTAATTTACTATCATTTTTTCGCAATTGTAATTTTTTTCTTTTGTAATACAAAGAAATTGACTGTGGTCTACTTATTGATTTTTGTCTAATTGTATATATATATATTCAATATTCATAAAATTGCTTAAAAAGTTTTCATTTGGGTATCCTCATTATGTTTTTTTGTCAAACAATTAGGGTATAATATATATATGTGTGTGTGATTTTTTCTCTTTTGGTCTGGATTGATCCTCAAGAGGATTCAATGATTCATATATGTTTTCTATTATATTTCAGTGTCATCTCCAATAAACTTATTCTGAATAATTATATATAAAAATATCATATAAATAGTGAGGTTGTGCCCTTAAATAAAGAGTTTCATTCTACACAGCCTCCTAGTCTAATTTTAATTGTGGCATGAGCTCCCTTGGTGTTGTACATCCTGTTGCACACTTTTTTTGAGTGCTTCACAAACCACATTAGTGAAGTAAGAGAGAAAGGAAGTTATAATAATGGAATGTAACCTCTATCTTGATTGTTTTAGTGTATTCCCATGTTCCGACAACTCTCTCCATGTTTTGGTAGTGGGATGTCATCGAGGTAAGGGGGTTATTTTATTAATTTATTTTCAATTTATTATTCTTAAATTTTCAAATTAGTGAGGAAGTTTTTATTCATAAATAATTTTTTTGTTTTGTAAATTATAATTCATTAGAGTTTTATTTTTGTAAGGAAACAAATATCATTATTTTTAAATATATATCAGTGTTCCAAAATTCTATTTTTTTGAATCGAACGTTTTCCTTATGAAACTATTTCTATTTCCCAATATATTTACACTACTTCAATTTTTAATCTAGATACTACATTTTAAAGACTTTTTTTATCGTAATCAGTCAATATTATATTTATTGATTAATTTTTTCTGTTAATATATATATATATATAATACTTTCAAAATACAAGATCATATTAATCATGTATATAAATATATATACACTCTATGGGCTAAAGTTTCAGTTCATACGTATATATACTAATTTTAATCTTTCTATTTATTAAATAATATAGAAATGTTTTGTTTTAATTTTTTTAAGTAGTCATAAATAAATAAATTATGATTGTTTATGTAGGTGAATTGTTTTAATTTATTTATGAAAATTAGGGTGAATAATTCCATAATTTTATGGAATGGAATCATGCCATCATTGTTTCTTTCATGATCTGGATTTTGGCCATATTTACTAATTATTGAGGACACTATATCCATATGAGTAAATATATATTCTTATGTATATAAATATGAACCTTTAATAAACTATTCATTTAAATAAAACCGCTTTTGAAATAAATTTTTTTAGTTTTATAAATACATAGATGTTAATTATTTTCATTAATAATCCATGCAAAAGAAGATAGCCATCGGTGTTTGTTGGGCCAAAACTCACAAGTGAGTTCCCATGAATGTTCATATTTTTATATATAATAGTATATAAATAAAAATATAAATGTGAACCTAATGCATTACTAAATTTATGAAAAAAATATAGTGAAAATTTATATATACAATGAAAGATCAATTTTTTTATAAAAACTGACACCTGGACATTGTAAAAATGATATAGGGTATGGAGTGAACCCATCCTTCATGAAAATGTGTAGGCACATGCAGCTTTCAATGTCTCAAGTGGCCCCATGGTTTTTTTTTCAAAATGTTTTCTAATGTTTTTCAAAATTAAATAGAATATGTTGAAATCATTTTCAAAGTATATTTATTATTAAATGTATAATAATATATTATAATGGTACGTTTAAGGGTATTTTCACTAGATTTTTAGAAAATCCCTTATTCGGAAATTATTCCCATCCTTTGTTTTAAATTATTTTCCCATAGGTTTAGAATAATGTTTCAAAAAATAATTCAATTCATTTATAGAGTTAACCCAAATAAGTTTATTTATTTTATTTTATTTTTATATAGTTTTTATAAAATGTAATGCATGTATCTATTTTTTCAAATCCAAGAATGAAAAAGTACTTGGTGTGTAAATGTTTTTTCCATTTTTACTTGGCATTTTTTTAAAAAATACACCACATTTTTATAAACTAAACCTGAAATTTTGGTTTTGGGGATTCCTAGGTATGTACTTCCTAAAGAGGTATACATGGAATAAAATATGTATTTGAGATATATTAGGTGGAAGTGCGAGTCGATAGGCCAACACTCTAATGCGATCAAGAATTTTGAAGGGGATGATGTATATTTTAATAAGAATTCCCTTTCCAAATATCATAACATTCTTCCATGAATATTTGTGGAGGAAAACCATGTCTCCAATATCAAACTCTATGTCTCATTGATTATTGTCAACGAAGCTCTTTTGTCGACTCAATGCATCCTTGATGTACTTTTAAATGGTCACAACCTTTTCCACCAGTTATGGACCTAGTAGTTTTTGTTCCCTAACATCATCCCAACTTGTAGTTGTTTTTCACCTCTTCCCATAAAAGTACTTTATAATGATCCATTTGGATGCTCAATTGGGACTGCTGTTGTAATAGAATTAAATAATAGGAATATTTTGGTTCCATCCACTTTCGATGTCAATTGATCATGCTACTCTCATGTCCACAAGTGTATAGATTGTCCACTCAGATTGTCCATATTTTTGAGCGTGGTATGTCATGATAAAAGTCAACTCATTGTTTAGAGTGTGCTAAGGACTCTTCTGAAATTTATATGTGAATCTTGTATCTCAATCAGATATAATCGTTTGTGGTGTTCCATACAACCTCACCACGTTTCTAATGTATATCCTTACCAGTTGATTTAGTGAGAAATCCTCTTGAATCACAATGAAGTTTGAAATCATTGTTAGATGATACTCCGCCACCAATACTTAATTATTATATCTTTATGTCTTTTGAATACCGATGATAAATTCCATGGTGATGTTTTCACGTTTCCAAGTAGGTATGGGTAATGGTTGCATCAACCCCAAGTATTTTTTTTTCTCATTCCAATTTCACTTGCTGACATACGAAACATCATGATGTATATTCCATGATCTAATTCTTCCTATTTTTTCATGAATATTGTTCTCGGGCATCTTGGAACATATTTTTACATCTTGAGTAGATGTAGAGGGTTGAGCTATGTGCATAATCCGATAGCACCTTTGATAACTTAGGATTTCATAGTACATATAGTCATAACTGAAATCACACAACTCCTTGTTTATTTAAATTGAAATGTTAGGATTTAAATTTTCTTATATTTTTTCACTCGAGTTTTAATTCTCATACCATTTTTATAAGAATACTTTATATTTTCTAAAAGGGATGGTTGGGAAATCATTTATGAAAGGATTGATGACATTCATTCCATTACGCATACCATGTACACTCTTTTCAAATCTATGAATATCAAATCCATATAAATTCTCATCAATGATCTAATTTTTTTATCCTTTATACTTAGAGTGCTTGATAATTTATTTTCTTTACCAGGATGGTAGTGGATTTAGTATTTATAGTCCTTGATCAGCTCTAACCATCTTCATTGCCTCATATTCATCACTTTATGTGTGAATATATATTTGATACTTTTGTGATCTATATAATTTAAAACACATCTCCAAAAAGAGAAAATGTTACAATGTTTTCAAGGTGATGATTATTATAGTAAATTCCATATCATGCTTTGTGATGTTATTTTCATGAACATTCATCATGTTTGATGAATAGGTTATGATTTTTCCATTCTGTGTTAACAGATCTCCAAATATATTCTTCAAAATATTGTTTAATACCACACAATCTTCCCCACTTGTGGATAGTGTTAGTATATGGGAAGTGATAAGCCCCATTTCATCTCTTTGAAGATCAATTCACATTCATCAATCAAAGAAAACTTGACTCCCTTAAAATTCATCTTATTTTTAAGGCTTTATAATCCTAAGAAAATTCCCCAAAATCAATGATATTACCATGTAATCCAATGAAACAAAAGATATCTATCATTGATGTTGAACTCATTTGTCTGTCAATTAGTTCAATTTTTGAAGGGTCCATAGATATCACATTTCTTGTAATGATGTTCCTCAATAATGATACACCCTTAATCCAAAACTTAAATTTTTTGTGCATGAAATAAATCTTCTCCATTTTTAGGGTCTTTAGAATAGTAATAAGATGCTCCTTATTCTACTCCTTGGTTTTGGAGAGTATTAGAATATCATCTATAAATACTATCAATAATTTATCGAGCTATTCTTTAAATACTCTATTCATCAATTCCATGAAGATTTCTGGAGAATTAATGAGCTTGAAAGGAATCAATATGAACTTATAGTCCATATACCTCATATGAAGATCATTCTTGTGGATATCCTCATGCTTCACCTTAATTTGGTATTGTCTTAACTGGATATCCACCTTGGAGAAGTATTTTCCTCCAAATAGATAATCAAAAAATTCACTAATCGGAGGAAGTGGTTACTTTTTCTTAATCATGATCTTGTTGAGCCTACGATAATCAATGGAAAGTGGAATTGAACCATCCTTCTTTTTGATGAATAGGACTGGTTCACCCTAGGGTGAAGCACTTCAGTGTTTGAACCCTTTATCCATATTCTCTGGTATTTTTTTCTTAAACTTCTCAAGTTCCACAGAAGTCATTTTATATGGATTATTCTATAATGGTAAAACCACTATTATATAATCAATTGAAAAATGTAACTATCTTCTAGGAGAAATAATGGGAAATTCCTTGAGAAAAAAATCATTATTTTCTCCCAAAATAGGCATATCATTGAGGATTATTCATTTCATTGATTTAATTATTTTATATATATCCCCTTACTTGTATGGAAATAACGTCCATTATTGTGATGTTGGTTATAATTAATGTTCATCATTATCATTTCCCAATTATAAAATCTGGGTACAATTTTCGATAAAGATATTAATTTCATTCTCCTAGAAATTTATATTAGTTCTATATAAGAAAATCCAATCCATGCCTATATTTTCATCCAATTCCCCCAAAGAAAGTATGACAAGGTTTTTTTTGGGATTTTCAGCCCATAAATTATTGTTGGGGAGGATTTATATACATGGGATTCAATAATTTCCCCATTTTACATTTAATCAAATAACACCACTTTCATACATTGTCTTGGTGTTCAAATAGTTCTGTTAATCTTAAGTGATATGATGTAATGGATATAACCATAATCAAAAGTACGTTCTCTTTCCTTAAATGAATGCCAAGTGTATCTATAACCACTTCATTATCAGGATCCACCTCATCAGGTGTGATGAAAAAATCTAACCCTTGTTGCCATGCAGGTTGTTGGCTGTCTCCAAAAAACATTGGATTAATGAATTTATTTGAAACTTTCCCATGTTTTTTATAGTTGAAGAAATGATCAATGTGTTAAAAGTTGACTAGAGAATTCATTTCCTTCATCAAATTAGTGAGTTTATCATATCAAAAATAACATTCTAGGCGACGTTCCTTCCCAAACATAAATCATTTCCTCGTTCCCCTTAGGTAATTTCATGAGTGCTTCTTTTCTGAAACTTTTGACAAGTGGGGTGTTGAAATTTCATTGGTACTATTAGATTCATCCATTGGATCTCCATAATTAATCTCCACTTTCTATTTATTATGTCACACCCCAACCTCAGCTACCCAGAGTCGGTGCATTACTTCGTAACATTGGCATGATCACAAAAGATCAAGTCTCGAAAGACCGATTAGTTTAGTAGCCTTGGAAACACTAGATATATTCATAAATGTTACATTACATCATAAAGTGAAAAACTAATAACAAAGTATTCATAGTCCACACTCATATCCTCTTATGACTATCCCTGAAGGTCATTCATAAAATACTTCTTCACATCCTGGAAAATATTAAAACATTGAAAGGGGTGAGCTCAGATGCTCAGTAAGGATAACAATATTGCGGAAACTTTCATAAATAAACATAAACATTTAAGGCAATGTATAACTAAATCAAAAGCCTCTTAAACTTGAACATCAACATAATATGGCAAAATTAAAATGAGATAATTCCATTTACTTCTTCACATGGATATTCTACTGGTCGAATAATCACATGCAATATCAATAACCACTTTAATAGTGATGGAATGCATAATGCCAGACATTCTGAAACATTTTGTCAAGGCCTCGGCCAAGACGTATAAAATGATTAAGGCCTCGGCCAAAATCACAAATCAAATTGGGAAAGGGCCTCGGCCAATTCCACATCTAGTTGTCTCATGAGACCTACCGATGCATCGAGGAGCTATAGCGGGCTCCACCCGTCACTTACTAAGTCCAATTCATTCCTCATATTAATGGGTTTAAACATATTATAAACCATAACATAATCGTATCACATAAAACATGCATAAAGGAAACATAACATTTCCACATTTCAATCACAAGATTTAAATACAACACATTGATATAATAAAAACGCTTTCAAAACCATTTTCAATACCAAAATAAAAGAAAGTTAAAACTTTGTATTTATTTTTCATAAAAAAAAGTGATGGCTTGTAGAGGAAGCCGAAACTCAAATAATGGTCACGGCGGTGGAGAAGTCATTGTCTCCACATATGTATGGAAATAAAACCATTCCCTTTTTGTCGTTTAGTAAAACTCTTCATATAAAAAACATTCCTTTTGAATAAACGTAAAAGTCAAAGGGGATTATACACCATATAAAAGAAAATTGTGTATAAAACCAAATATGCCTCAATGAAAGGAGATTGAGACGAAGTCCTTAAAAAGAACATTTTTAAAATAAAATAGATCTATTATGTGTATTCACTATAGGTACACATAAACAACGTAAAAATACAAAATAGGACATAATAATATCATGACATAATTTGAAAGTAGGAGATTAACCAAAAGAATGGAAGTTGGGTTAAGAAGTTCTCTTACCTTGTGTCCGACTTGATTCGACCATTCTTTAACCTCCTGAATAATAAAATAGAGATAATGTATACCATTTTCAATTTCATTATCCTTTTTATATCACTTATTACAATGTTATGAACATTATGTAATTATTTAAGTTAATAACGGTCGTTTTGTCGATTTTTGGTACTTGAGTCAACAATAAACTTCTTATAATTACAAGTTGTTTATGTGGTAGAATATCCATTACCTCCAGAATTATATTCATGATTTATATGTCATATATATCATATATATCCAGTATATACATTCATTCATAATATTACGTAATAATTAGAGGTAAGAAATGAAATGCACCGTTCATGGAGACGGTAAGCCGTACGTACGTATGAATG
The DNA here is from genome assembly GCA_963277665.1 of Viscum album. NCBI lineage: Eukaryota > Viridiplantae > Streptophyta > Magnoliopsida > Santalales > Viscaceae > Viscum > Viscum album. The sequence goes on from OY728137.1 coordinate 933,095,639, forward strand.
CTACTTTCATTTCTATTTCTTATTTAATGGAATGAAATAATAATTATATAAAGTTATAATATAGTTCCAGTATAATATCATATATAATATCATTTACTCCATACATTATGCATCCCACATATGGCATTAACGATTCACATCACTTTGAGGGGGCGGTAGTCCGAACTTCCTAAAATGAAATTATCGCGTTTACCCATAATGGAAATCATAAAGTATGACATAAATGAGAAATAAATAAGCATAAGAAAAACATAAACATAATATATATATCATATATGAAAATATTGTCATCCAATTGGCCACCATTATAGGTGTTAAAATAATTTGAACAATCATCATTTCGTGAGGCAGTATTTCGCCACCCACAGAAACAGTATGTTCTTTAACCATTAGACGAAGGTGTGTGTAAGTGTAAAACAAATACTTATCATAAAAATATCCTAGTATATTGTAGATACTTATTTTGTTTCAAATGAAAGGAATGAAAAGAGTTTAAGGGGTTGGAGAAGCAAAATAAAACAAAACAACATTAGAGAAGACATTACCTTAAAAACGGGTAACTCTTTTTGATTTGAGCCAAAGGCTTCCTTGGGAAGAATTATGCCCAAAGTGAGGCTTCTAGGAGTAAGGGAGGGAAGTTGGGAGGGTATTTGGGTAGATTTTTTCCGAGCAAAATGGCTTGAAAGTGTTAATGAGGTGGTAGAGGTGGGGGCCTTTTATAAGAGGAGAGGAGGGGCACTCTTGGAAAGTAAGGAAATTTTACATTATTATACAATGCTTTTCGGATTCTAAAGGCCCCAAACTTATATAATTAGTGGCTAAGGTGATAATGGTTCGAGATATACCCATAAAATAGTCTTTGGACAAGCGTAAGCCTTGTATTTTACATTATCTTTTCATTTTATTAAAATCGTTAAATAATGAGGTCATCGCTGCATCATAATGATGTCATAAATAATTTATTTTATTTAATGTCTAAAAATTATAAAAAAATACTATGATGTAGGAAATATTTTTATCTTTCCAATTACTATTTATAGTCAAAATATGACTTTTATAACCACATGTAAAAATTGTTTTAGTAAAACATTTCATGTTTGTGTCATTTTTTACTTTAACATTAAATAAAAGGTATTTATGACATTTTCCAACTAAAGTGGCTCCATGGGGTCCCCAAGTTGACCCATGGATTGTCCTGGTCGGCCATGGAACATCCAATTAGGGTAGGACATGTGTCAAGCTCATCTCATATTATTAAAACATTATTTTTACGTTAAACTACACTAATTACCTCTAATCACGATTAAGAACTTAAAAGTTACTGTTCACCAAAAAATTATTTTAATCCCATTGAACCAATATTTACTTCTAATGAAAAACATGTATGTCAGATTTTTGAAAATCAAATCACATAAGTGGTAATATTTCATTTAAACGAAAAATCAGTTATTTAACTACCACTTAGTGGTTTCACTATTCATCAAAAATTTGAGTTTTTCAGAACAATGCCAAAATTTCACCCTAAGCTATAATTGATATTCCGAATTCAAAAATGATGTCTATTTTACAAAATTCCAAACCTATAAGTTCCATTACTTAATTTTATGATTAATTCCTGCTGTCACAACAAATAGCATGTTTTTAAGAAACAATTTATATCAAAAGATTGGCAATTGTTTAGGTCCAATTTCAATGTTAAATTAATTCTAATGAACACCATTGCATAAAATGGTAAAAATATATTCTAATTATACTTTAAAAACACTCAATAGTATAACTTATCACTATAAATTATTTTGATTAAAAACGTTGTTTTAAGTATTTTTCACTATTCATAAAAATTTGGAAGTTCTCAGAAAATTACAAAAATTCAACATAGGCTAATTTCAATATTAGGAATACAAAAATGAAGTCCATTTTGAAATATAAAATTTCTATAAATTTAAAAAGTGGTTATTACTATTCATAACGGCTACTTTGATTAGTCGCGGTTTGTTTAGAACTCAAAGTTGTGTACAATGCCATCTATTGCATTATTGAATGAGAAGCGTATCGTGGAAGCTCGGGGTGTTACATTCTCCCCTCCTTCAATAAATTGCGTCCTCGCAATTTTAAATTTATTTTTCTTTGAAAATAAAAGGTTGAAAAGAGAAAATACCTTTGTGGAAAACCCACATCGGAAATAAGATTAATAAAGTTTAGCCATAATAAGAGGGAAAGGGAAATGAAAAAGTCACCACCCAACTATGATCTCTATTAGGAGAACATTGGTGTCAATTAGAGACATATAATTGGAGGAAAAAAGTAAATATTTGTAGGGAGTGATTGAGGTCATCAATCAAAATCAACTGTCAAATTGAGGGCCTCAAAGCCTTCAATCTATGTTGATTTAAAATATCATCAGTTCAACAAGACATAAGGTATTAGGATAACACGTTTTTTTGTTTCAATATCCCTTTACTAAAGTTTAAGAATTAATATATTCATTGATTAAGAGATAGGTATATATATATTTATTCTTGACAATTAGAGTTTCAACCTTCAACTCATCTTTCACTCAAAAAGATAATAGAACTCAAAAATATTATACTAATCCTAATTGTATAAGGTTACAAATGTTAACACATACCATTTAGATTAGTAAAATTATTTTGTAACAACCAGGGACTTCCTGTAGGCTAGTGGTAGGAAATAAAGGCCTGTCGCACTATGGTTATGGGTTCGATTCCTGCAGCTTTGTCCGACGCGACGGGTTATGCCCCACCCTGCAGGTTGTCCTTTTACTAAAACTATAGTATTATAATATTTCAAAAATAATCTTCATAAATTTTTTAACCTTAAACAATACTATCCAAAGTTCAACTTAATCCATTCCAACCTTTATAGTTATCCAACATACCTCCGTCCAGACTTTCTCTAAAAGGTCCCTAAATTACAAAATCAATTGTATCATCAGATTCTTCAAACAAGGCAAAGATTCTATTATTGTAACATACTAAAAATATGATTACCTTCATCATATTAAAACCTTAATGAAAACAACAAGTACTGCAGTACAATCCTTATATATATTTATATCACATTATCCTTATAACCAGAATATAATCCATGAGTCCAAAACCACCAATACATTAGTTATTCTGCTTCAACTGTAGTAACAACATAATATTGTCCTTGATCCCTTGGCCTTTTCAGAGGTAATTTTCCCGGACGCTTAGGACATTCATTTCCATAATTCCCCATTTCCGTACAATTGTAGCATTCAACTTTGATAGCCTCTTTCTTTCCCTTGAAATCACGAGCCTGGTGACCCTTTTCTCCACATTTATAACAAACTCCCATTCCTTTTAGGCACGTACCAGGGTGATTCTTCCCACAATTATCACATAATTTAAAATCTTTCTTTCCCTTTTTCCCTTTATCTGTCTCATGTTCCACCATTCTCTTCTTCTCTTGCTTTACTTTGTTGTCATAAGACATAGAGAATTCCTTTTCTGTCTTGATAGCACATGAGACAATATCTTCGTATGTTGAGAACGATTGTGATACTAATGCTCTATGGAGAAATGGTTTTAACCCATCAAAGAAACGATCAATCTTACCTCTTGGGTTACGTATATAATCTGCAGCATACCTCGCTAACCTAGTAAAGTTGGCCTCATACTATGCGACATTCTCATCCTCCTTTTGTTTCAAACTCAGAAATTGCCTTTCCATATCTGCTCTATGGTCATGAGGAATGTATTTTTCTAAGAAATGATCTTTGAACTCCCTCCATTCCATATTCTATATGTCATCATCTTCCTTTGTGTTTTGAATCAATGACCACCATTGATCAGTATCTCCAGTTAGGCGGTAAACTGCCATAATAACCTTTTCCCTTTCACTACTCCCCAAGGCGTGGAATATTTTCTCTAAGGAGTTTATCCCTTGCTCAGCTACTAATTGATTTGTACCCCCATTAAATGTTGGTGGTTTTTGCCTCATGAATCGGTCTAACATTGATCCTCCACGTTGCGGATCAGGGTGCTCCATACGAGTAAGGTTATTATTCATAACCTGAGTGAGTTGTCCCAGTATGGTAATAAGTTGATCAGCACCAGTTGTATCTCCAGCTCCACAATAATTATCTTGAGTAGGAGGGAAATCCCTACATGGAGTGCGTTCATTGATACGGTTTCCATTCCTTCCACTAGGCGCCATTTCTAAACAATGGCATAAACTAAATTAGTTTATGGATCAAAATACATAATTCCATACTTGTAAGATAATTAACATAAATTAAACTATTTATGGATATAATCCATAAAAATGTTTTCTTTGAGGAAGTATATACTCATAACCCTTCATAGTGGTTTATAAAGAAAATGAGAATTATCCAAAGCATATCCCCTGTGAGCGTCGTAACCAAGAGTGCAGCAAGCCCCGTTGTCGTGCACCAGTTCCCGTTCGAGTCTAGCTCAAAGCGGTGTTTTCGGGTTTTACCCCTAGGTACATCTGTGCCAGAGCCGCCTCTACCTGCTCGTATCTAGACAGGAATGTATTTTTCAGAAAACTCACAACATCTCTACAATACCAAAAATTCTAGGAAGTTCTTCTATACTAATCCTTAAAGTCTATCTTCGGGCTTTGTGCTCTTATCAGAGTTTATCTAAATCTAGCTTCCAAGGTTAGTACTAAACTACCTCTGATACCAACTGTAATGCCCCGACCCCAGCTACCCAGAGTCGGTGCATTACTTCGTAACATTGGCATGATCACAAAAGATCAAGTCTCGAATGACCGATTAGTTTAGTAGCCTTGGAAACACTAGATATATTTATAAATGTTACATTACATCATAAAGTGAAAAACTAATAACAAAGTATTCATAGTCCACACTAATATCCTATTCTGACTATCCCTGAAGGTCATTCATAAAATACTTCTTCACATCCTGGAAAATATTAAAACATTGAAAGGTGTGAGCTCAGATGCTCAGTAAGGATAACAATATTGCGGAGGCTTTCATAAATAAACATAAACATTTAAGGCAATGTATAACTAAAACAAAAGCCTTTTAAACTTGAAAATCAACATAATATGGGAAAAGTAAAATGAGATAATGCCATTTACTTATTCACATGGATATTCTATGGGTCGAATAATCACATGCAATATCAATAACCACTTTCATAGTGATGGAATGCATAATGCCAGACATTCTAGAACATTTTGTCAAGGCCTAGGCCAAGACGTCTAAAATGATTAAGGCCTCGGCCAAAATCACAAATCAAATTGGGAAAGGGCCTCGGCCAATTCCACATCTAGTTGTCTCATGAGACCTACCGATGCATCGAGGAGCTATAGCGGGCTCCACCCGTCACTTACTCTGTCCAATGCATTCCTCATATGAATGGGTTTAAACATATCATAAACCATAACATAATCGTATAACATAAAACATGCATAAAGGAAACTTAACATTTCCACATTTCTATCACAATATTTCAATACAACACATTGATATAATAAATACTCTTTCAAAACCATTTTTAATACCAAAATAAAAGAATGTTAAAACTATGTATTTATTTTTCATAAAAAAAAGTGATGGCTTGTAGAGGAAGCCGAAACTCAAATAATGGTCACGGCGGCGGAGAAGTCATTGTCGCCGCATATGTATGGAAAGAAAACCATTACCTTTTTGTCGTTTAGTAAAATGCTTCGTATAAAAAATATTCCTTTTGAATAAACGTAAAAGTCAAAGGGGTTTATACACCGTATAAAAGAAAATTTTGTATAAAACCAAATATGCCTCAATGAAAGGAGATTGAGACGAAGTCCTTAAAATGATCATTTTTAAAATAAAATAGATCTATTATGTGTATTCACTATAGGTACACATAAAGAATGTAAAAATACAAAATAGGACATAATAATATCATAACATAATTTGAAAGTAGGAGATTAACCCAAAGAATGGAAGTTAGGTTAAGAAGTTCCCTTACCTTGTGTCCGACTTGATTCGAACATTCTTTAACCTCCTGAATAATAAACTAGAGTTAATATATACCATTTTCAATTTCATTATCCTTTTTATATCACTTATTACAATGTTATGAACATTATGTAATTATTTAAGTTAATAACGGTCGTTTCGTCGATTTTTGGTACTTGAGTCAACAATAAACTTCTTATAATTACAAGTTGTTTATGTGGTAGAATAACCATTACCTCCAGAATTATATTCATGACATAGATGTCATATATACCATATATATCGAGTATATACATTCATTCATAAAATTACGTAACATTTAGAGGTAAGAAATGAAATGTACCGTTCATGGAGATGGTAAGCCGTACGTACGCATGAACGCTACTTTCATTTCTATTTCATATTTAATGAAATGAAATCATAATTATATAAAGGTATAATATAGTTCCAGTATAATATCATATATAATATCATTTAATCCATCCTTTATACATCCCACATATGGCGTTAACGATTCACATCACTCTGAGGGGGCGGTAGTCCGCACTTCCTAAAATGAAATTATCGCGTTTACCCATAATGGAAATCATAATGTATGACATAAATGAGAAATAAAGAAGCATAAGGAAAACATAAACATAATATATATATCATATATGAAAATAGTTTCATCAAAATGGCCACCATTATAGGTGTTAAAAGAATTTGAACAATCATCATTTCGTGAGGCAGTATTTCGCCACCCACAGAAACAGTATGTTCTTTAACCATTAGACGAAGGTGTGTGTAAGTGTAAACCAAATACTTATCATAAAACATCCTAGTATATTTTAGATATTGGTTTTGTTACAAATGAAAGGAATGAAAAGAGTTTAAGGGGTTGGAGAAGCAAAATAAAACAAAAAAACATTAGAGAAGACATTACCTTAAAAACGGGTAACTCTTTTTGATTTGAGCCAAAGGCTTCCTTGGGAAGCCTTATTCCCAAAGTGAGTCTTATAGGAGTAAGGGAGGGAAGTTGGGAGGGTATTTGGGTAGAGGTTGGACGAGAAAAATGTCTTGAAAGTGTGAATGAGGTGGTAGAGGTGGGGGCCTTTTATAAGAGGAGAGGAGGGGAACTCTTGGAAAGTAAAGAAATTTTACATTATTATTCAATGATTTTCGGATTCTAAAGGTCCCACACTTATATAATTAGTGTCTAAGGTGATAAGGGTTCGAGATATACCCATAAAATAGTCTTTGGACAAGCGTAAGCCTTGTATTTTACATTATCTTTTCATTTTATTAAAATCGTTAAATAATGAGGTCATCGCTGCACCATAATGATGTCATAAATAATTTAATTTATTTAATGTTTAAAAATTATAAAAAAATACTATGATGTAGGAAATCTTTTTATATTTCCAATGACTATTTATAGTAAAAAATATGACTTGTATAACCACATGTAAATTTTTTTTAGTAAAACATTTCATGTTTGTGTCATTTTTTACTTTAACATTAAATAAAAGGTATTTATGTCATTTTCCAACTAAAGTGGCTCCATGGGGTCCCCAAGTTGACCCATGGATTTTATTGGTCGGCCATGGAACATCCAATTAGGGTAGGACATGTGTAAAGCTCATCTCATATTATTAAAACATTATTTTTACGTTAAACTACACTAATTACCTCTAATCGCGATTAAGAACTTAAAAGTTACTGTTCACCAAAAAATTATTTTAATCCCATTGAACCACATTTTACTTCCTAATTAAAAACATGTATGTCAGATTTTTGAAAATCAAATCAAATAAGTGGTAATATTTCATTTAAACTAAAAATCAGTTATTTAACTACCACTTAGTGGTTTCACTATTCATCAAAAATTGGAGTTTTTCAGAACAATGCCAAAATTTCACCCTAAGCTATAATTGATATTCCGAATTCAAAAATGATGTCTATTTTACAAAATTCCAAACATATAAGTTGCAATAATTAATTTTATGATTAATTCCCGTTGTCACAACAAATAGCGTGTTTTTAAGAAACAATTTATATCAAAAGATTGGCAATTGTTTATGTCCAATTTCAATGTTAAATGAATTATAATGAACACCATTGGATAAAATGGTAAAAATATATTCTAATTATACTTTAAAACCACTCAATAGTATAACTTATCACTATAAATTATTTTGATTAAAAACCTTGTTTTAAGTATTTTTCACTATTCATAAAAATTTGGAAGTTCTCAGAAAATTACAAAAATTCAACATAGGCTAATTTCAATATTAGGAATACAAAAATGAAGTCCATTTTGAAATATAAAATTTCTATAAATTTAAAAAGTGGTTATTACTATTCATAACGGCTACTTTGATTAGTCGCGGTTTTTTTAGAACTCGAATTTGTGTACAATGCCAGCTATTGCATTATTGAATGAGAAGCGTATCGTGGAAGATCGGGGTGTTAAATATTATCCATATAAAACCCTTTGGATTATTTAACCTCCATTTCAACTATTACGAGACATTAAACAATTTCCTCATAGATACCAATGACTCAGATCACCAAGGATTTTTGTAGACTAGGTTTTATCCCATCAATGATGTCATCAACCTGGTATTCAGGGGTAACAACAAAGTTAGAGGAATATAATGCTTGTTTTGTGAAGTTTGTATCAAACACCCTGATAGATTCTTCATCATTTTTTCTTAAGGGAAATTAAATCCATTATAATACTAAGATGGGGTGTTCGAGGAAAATATTTATCAAAAAAAATTTAGAAACTCCTTCCACCCCATTACATAGATCTCTTCCTTAGGCATTGTATTTTTTATTAATTTCCACCACCAATCACATTCTCCTTCCATAAAATATACTTCCATTAGAACATTTTATTTCCTAGAAAATTGATGTATGGAGAACACATTCTTAGTGGATTTGGTCCATTATTCAATGACTAATTGATAAGACGATCTCTAGGAAGTTGGATTCCTTTGTCGCATAATGGTCTCAATCGAAACTTTTTCTCTCTTAGGGGGATTTGGATGTTCCTCCTGACCCATGTTTCTATTTATAAAATGAGTTAGCTAAAAGAGTATCATTTTAAATATTGTTACTCTTTCTCCCATCAGGTTTGGAATCTCATTGGGGTTAGTCATCACATTTCCCATCACATCGGTTGTTTACCTGATTCAACCTATTTTCGGCCATCATATAGAATAAAAGAAAAAATATGGATGATTATTTTTAAACTATTAAACATGTAAAGGAGAATACAATTAAATTAAAGAGATAGTTCTTAAATTTCATGTATTTCCTTAACATATTAATTTCTTGGATTTGATCTAAGTTATCCATGATAAATTTCTCAAAATAGACTATTATGTGAATTTTTATTCCCATAATTATGGTTAGTAATGAGTTTATGAAATGACCCAATAATATCCCCTTGGAGTGTCAATATAGTTGTGTATAAAGGCACATTATCATGCACCAGTTCCAAATTGAGTGTAGCTCAATATAGTGCTTTCATTTTTAAACCCTATGTACATTTTCAGTAGATACTCATCCACTTTTAGTATCCTGGAATGTATTTATTTCTATGATAAACCACTTACTACACACGTAACAAAATTTATTCATGGTATATTATACATAGGATTATACGTAAGACTTTTTCTTGACTTTTTATCCTAATCCAAAAATATCTAATCTTTTCTTTTTCTACCAAATATACCAACCATTTTCTTTATTACATATTAATTAATGATTTATTACATAAAAGCACCCAAAATAAAACTCTAAAGATCAATAAGTCTAGTGTATTGTGGAATTAGGTACAAAGAATCACATCTTGAACCTAGGATACTATAACATTATTGAAAACTTCTTTGACCTTTTTCTAAAATTCCATGGATTTTAAAACTACATGACATAATCGGGGAATATACATAAGAATGGGGTGATCTATAAATCCCATAAAGGGAAACATGAGAAATGTGGCAATAACCTTAAACACTTCATCATAATCACAGGTCAATGATAACTGCTAATAACCCATGATTGAAAAAGTTTTATAAATAAATCATGTACACTACTTATCCTAATTTAATGTCTCATGAGATTAAATATTACCCAATGCATTGGAGTGCAATAAAATTATCGGTGCACCCATCACATTCATTTAATTATCATAGTTATGTGTGACACATAGACCACACAACATGAATCCATTCATCATCATGTTTTATTCCTTGATCAAGGGGTGTGGAATAAATATATTTAATTTCAATGTCAATGAAGTTTATGTACATAAATGTGAACAACCTTTATAGAAAATGGGTACGGTATTCGCTACACAATTGTTTTGGCATGGAAATATTGATGCCAAATTTAAGCAGCATAACAGCATCACATAAAAATTCATAAAATGGGTTGATGAGAGAGAAAGGGGTATCTCATAATTTTGAAATTAATTGAGCAGTAATAGGTACATTTAAATACACATTCCAGTGTTATAAATTTGTAATTTAAGGTATAATATAGTAAAGAAACATGAATAAATAAGAGAAGATTAGGATCCATTACAAGAGTGTGTAACTCCATGTGCTTGGGAAGTGATTTTTAATAGATTGGGGGAACCTTGGGAGGAATCTAGGGAAGGTAGGGTAGAGTAAGGACGTGATATAGTGATGTCTATCTAAGATAAATGAGATATTGGGTGAGTTTATGTAGTAAATGAGTAGAGATATTTTTATTATTTCTTAATCTTAGGTTTTGGACTCTATATAAAAAAATAAATAATGAAAAAAAACATCACAATGGGTTTTCCAATTATTTCTATTAAGTGGGAGGGTTTTTTAATTATTTTATAAGGAAAAGGGACAGATATATTAAAATAATATCTTTTTTATGTGGAAGGGTTCCAAACTCTTATAGAAATTATTTGAAAACCTTAAAATATAGTAACAGTTTTGGGGGGTTCATAACGGATTTATAAAATTAACCAAATAAAAAGAAAATCAAATTATTTCAAATTTAAAAAACTATTTGGTCTTGGATCCAATTTATATAATTTATTACATCACATTTGGGTAATTATGATGTCATAATAAATAAATTATATTTATACGATATTTAATTTTTACCCAAAAATTTGAATAAAAAAATTAAGAAAAATTCTCTAGTAGAAAATGTTGACATCATGATTCCAAAAATAATATCCATTATTTCTAAATAATTTTCTAAATATGTAAATTTTCACTTTCAATAAAATAACATAAATTTATTGAAAATGATGTGTTTTTTGACTATAATACCTTTCGAACCCTTATAAATATTAACTTTTAATTCATTAATATTATATTATCATTTATATATTAAAAATATTATTTAATAATATTATTTTATTAAAATATTATTTATTTCAAGAATTAATTAATTGACCAAAATATATTCCTTAATTTAATTTTAATTTTACCCAAAAATACTATTTGTGTTTTATTTTATAAAATAAATCATTTATAATGTAAAATAATATGATGAAAATATTTTAATTATTCTATAAATAATGTATATAATCATATTTATAGGGGATTGAAACATATTTCTTTAATACACTAGTGGAAGTACTAAGAGTAACATGTGTGATAGTGAGGCTTTCAAGGAGAGGTTCAAGGAACATGGTTTGGGCCATAATCATGGTGAGCACAAAATTTTCCCATAAATGGTTTTTCTCAAGATGAATTTATTGGATCTCTGTTTGGGATTCATCCTGGGAAAACTGAAGTGATTTTATCTCCCTCAAAATATCCAATAAGTGGGATTCATTGGGTATAATCCTTATGGTTGAGTCCATCACTTACTTTGTATGTGTTAATTAGATTTTTAAAACCCTATATTTATACTAAACATGTGATCATTTTTTAATGAAACTTTTTTCAATGATAAAGATTCTTAATGGTCATCAAATCTAATAAGATTTAATAAAACCAAATAATTTTATATGTTTTATATAACCGTATTACATAATAAGAAATTTAATTTTATGTACAAGGAAAATTTTATTTAAAAATATTTAGTTTTTTCATGTTATACTACATATTTTTGTGAGGCATTTGTGGAATGGATGTATTTTTCACAAAAAGTGGCCAAATAAGTGGATAACAAGGTGAATATAATTCAACTATATATTTTGATGGCTCAAAGTTGATAGAAAAGTTATGTATATAACTAAAATAAAATTATTTTTTTAGGGTTAGGTGGTCATTATTTATTTGATGTTTTTAAATGAAATGTTTTTATTTATTTTGGTAAAAATGGGCATCTAAGTTAGTTTTTCATTAGAGTATTTAAAATCCAAGAGAAATTTAGATAAATTTATTAAGAAGTGGACTTACCTATGAGTTTATCTTAGTTACATGATAAATTTCACGTTTTATTATTAGGAATTAATCTTCCACATATATCTTATGCTTTGATCCATAAAGTAGTTTAGTTTGATGAAACCATTTCATATAAAAAAAACATGTTTATATTCTTGATCGTAGAGTGAAGGTGTTAACGAATATAACAGTTCACCAGGATAAGGTTTTGTGGAAAACCATATTATTAATGAATAAACATGGGGATTAAAAAATTCTAGGAAGGAAAAATATTCCCATTTTTTATGTAATAAATTAAATTATAAGGATTCAATTAACAAAAGGAGGGAAGAATGTAACAACATCTATAAATAGTGAAAAATTATAAATTTTACAAAACTCTCATTTATTTTAATTAAATATTTAAATTTAAAAGTTTCATTTTAATTTAAAGTAACGTAAGTATAATTTAATTATAAATAATCTAATTAATTTCATTGATATCATCATTATACATCATTTTTGTATATTCAAAATTTGGTGCTCAAAAAAAATAATTCTAAAAACTATTATTTTGATACATGTTTAATTATAATCTTAACTTAATTATGATACATCTTGGATTTTAATTTTTTAAAATTTACTCTATATTTGGAATTATGTGGTCTAAATTTGGTAAATATTCACCTTTTCAGTAACTTTGAATAGTAACCATAGAAAATATTTTCCACCTCATTAATGGTAAAATAGGTATTTAAGTATAATAATAATATTATAAAGACTAAAAATGAAAAAAGAAACTTAAATTCATTATATTTTATGATTTTTTTGACCATTCTCATTTTATATTTTCATTTATGGAAATTTAGGGCTATTTTCCTTAAAAATGGCTTTTATATTATTTTAAGTAGACATAATTCCAAAAATACTACTATCTTGATTTTAATATCTATTTTTTTCATTGATAAAAAACATATGTTCAATAATACATTATTATAATCAATATAAAATATTTTCTTTTATTTCAGTAATTTATTTATATTTTTAGTAAAGAAATAATTACATTAAATTTTTCTGCAACACCGATACAATTCTTGTGAAAACATTTAAAAAGAAATTAAATAATATTAAAAAAATGTAAAATTAATACTTTTTGGGTATTTATAGTGCCCCATGAATTTCCAATATCAAAATAATATATTTTGGATAGGTTAATATATTATATTCTAATTTAATTTCAATATTGTTGTTTTCTAAGTCAAATCAAATGAATATTTCCAAAATGAGATTAATGATATTTTAAAATATATAATATTTTCTTAAATGATTAAAAATTTATAAAAATATTATATTTGGCCAATTGAATGTTTTATGATTTAAAATGTCTAAAATTTTCCATTTTTTTACTTTTCATTTTATATTTACTTTCTTTACCCCAAAATAGTAAAAAACATTTATATCATGTCAATTCATAAAATGGTCAACAGATGGTTTAAAAAGAGATAGGGGTAAATATATAATATAGATAGGTACAAATTTTATTGGATGATACTATTAGTACCATAAACACCCAATATTAAAATTATATCAATTCATAGATATTCTTCCATATAAATTAATTTATATTAATTTAATATATTGTGTAATTCCAAAAGTCCCCCTCCCTGAACTTATAAAAGGGAACCTTCTCTCCTACCTTCCTCACAATATTTGATCACTACAAATCAAAAATATCCTACCAGATTAACTTCTAAAAATTCATCCCTACATTATGTAGGTAATATTTTTGACATAATACAACCCTTAGAGGGATTATGATGTATAGAAAAGGAGGTTGTCAAAATATGAGGTAACGAATTTAAACAAATGTTTTAGTTTTATTTATTCTAATAACGCCATAAAATATTTTTAAAACAAGATTAAATAATCCAAACTATAAATTACATATACTTATATATCTTTTTGTTAATGTAATAACCTATATCCATCACCACTTCCAAAAAATGTGAAACGAAACTGTCATTCATGCATTAGGAAGACTACCTCATCGTGAACTGATGTAATTTTTTTCTATCACGACCTCCCATAGATCGTTTTAATTTTGGATTAAATAAATATATATATATATATATGAAATTAATGACAAAATATTCATTCTATAAAGGTAATATATCATATATTTTCATAACTATCCATCCATTTAAAAATTAAAAAATTGTTTGTGCGTAAGGGAGTATTACCACATCCATGAAGTGATGTGATTCATTTTCATTACCACATCACATGAATAAAATATTTAAGTTTATTTAAAGAGAAAATATTATATTTATGATATATTCATTAATATCTAAAGGAAAAAATAATACTTTCCTTTTTTCCATCATTGTCATTGTAAAATGAAAACGTTACGCATGTTTTCGTATGACCTACCATCCCACGATTGTAAAATAATTGATTTTCACAAAACCATTATTCTTTGTTGGTTTTGAAATTATAATTCATGTATAAAATAAATAATTTATTTATGTATAATATTTTTTATAGGATGGAATAATAACCTCATTAACCATAGTCAACCTACTAAATTCCTTTTGGATGTATGATCCAGATATCATAAAAATATAGAATAGAAAATTAAATGAGTATTTAATTTTATATAACAAGAAAATTTGTAAAAGGAATTATAAACACTAAAATTGTTCTTAATAAATTAAATTACTAATATAATATTATTATTCAAGATGATAATGAATTTATGTGGAGATTTAGACACAAGGTTAAAGACAATTTTCCTTAAAAGCCACCTTATAAATTTTTAGTGATTTATTTTCTAAATATTTTTCATCCATTTCCATATTATTAAAAATGTCTTATTGATGTATTTATATAATAATAAATGGATTAAAAAGTATTTTTATGTCATTTTTTTAATATCATTAAAAAAATTCCAAAAGAAATATTTTTTCAGAATGTTTTTACTTTCATTACTAAAGAAAAAAATAAAAGTTGTATTTTAATATTTACAGATTCAACATATTCTCCCACCACTAAAATTGTTATTTTATGTTTTTTATTTTTTATATGATTAAATATTTTCTTTAATTAAAATAAATCCTTCACTTTTTGGGGGACTTTCATTTTGATGTTTTTTAATGGAAAGGGATATATCAATAAAAAATGTTTTGTATAAGTATTCAAAAGAGTTTTTCAGGGGTTTTAAAATGAGAAGGTGAAAGTGAAGTATTTTATTCACTATAAGTTCATTGAAAAAAATTTATGAAATTTAATGAGATTGATATAGATTCGGGTGATGGATGAACCCGATATAGATCATGATTATGTATGAGCTTAATATAGCTAATAACGATGGCTAACTGTGATATAACCCCCTAATGAATTGGGTAATGATTTTGTTCTCTAGATTGTTATGTTGGAAGTTGACAAAATTTTTTATTCAAATATTAATGATTTTGGTAAACTCTCTATGAAGATAACATCTCAAGGAATCTAATTAAATTTTATATGATTTCTAATGTGTTTTGAGAGAAATTATTTTATTTTAGTAGGTATGCTAATGATATTTTAATGGAAGGATTATTAATTTTTTGGGAAAAATATATATATTTTAGTAATTATTTTTATATTAGAATTTTTATAAGAAAATCTCATGGTTATCATTTTCCCATTATGTTTTCTTATAAAGGGTATTATAATGAAATTTCTGTGGTAAATATGATTTCATGTGTATGTAAATGGTAATTTTATTTCACAGTTTATTATGTTAGAGGAAAAGTCTTTTTTATGATATCATTGTTTTAAAATTATCTAATGGTTTTTTATGTCCCTTAAAATGATTTTTCAGCTCATAAATGTTTTTATATAATTGAAAAGGTTTTTTGGATTTATATAAATAAGGAAGAAGTAATGTTTAAAATCATTGCGACTTTTCATGAAAATAAATCATTTTTCTTTTTAAAGGTTTTATAATGTGAAAAAATTGAATACAAAGTGAAAGTGACCAACATGTATTATATGGGTTTGTTACGTATGATTTATAACCTAATTATTAACAAATATAAAAGAAAAAATATCTTCAAAATACCTAAATTTACCATTTGTCTAAAAATTAAATTATTAGTAAAATAAGGTTAAGGTATTTATAAAAATTATTCTACCTCTTCAATATAATCGGTGAGAGATAAATTTACCATCTAATTTGAATTCTTAGTTTTAGATTTTGAATGAGATTCATAACTTCAATCATATGAATCATTCAAATTATATTCAATAGCATTTTTTCCTTTTCTCTTAGACAAAGACATTTTATATTCACTATAAAATTTTTGTAAGGTTATATTAGGTGTAAAAGTTTCACATTTTTTAGCGTCATATATCTAATTACTTTAGTACTTCAATTAGCCTTCAAAAAACATTTCTCATATTGTAATGATTGTGGAATCATAAAAACGTTTATGAATATTAATCACTTGAATGCAAAGTGATATAATATTCACTAAATGAATAAGAACATATACATATATATCATTCGATGGAATAACATTAAGAGAGAATAATTTTTTTAATTAACTTTTAATATTCATGTTCTTATTTTCCATATATCTTCATATATCACAATCATTCCAATTAGTTTTTTCATTTTCAAATTATAAATAAGAGTATAATATCAAATAATATAAAATATTATACTCCATCTAATAGATATATATTTATGAAATTTTAAATATTGATCTAGTTAAGGTACACCGATCCCCAACGAAACAACACTATTAACTATTTCAGGGAGTTTTATATTAATTTGACTAATAATTTCGCCACCAAACATCCTAAAAGTATCAAACATATTTTTTTGGTATAAATAAATTTAATTAATTTTTTAGTACCTTAATATGATATAAAAATAGTCTCCCACAAATCATAGGTAGTATCTTGGTGAGAAACTCTATTGAATATATCTAGTAATAATCCATAAATGATAAGATTTATTGTTTATGAATTTGAGTCAAAGTCAGCATATTAACTTTGAATATATGTATGCAATTCACATAAAGTAATCTTAGTGGATTTCACCACCATCAAATCAATATCCAAACCATGATTATTCTTGTAGATAATCATTCAATAATTTTCGAAATAATAATTATCACTATAAAAATAATGAGCTCTAATTAGAGATATATCTTCTCAAGGATCAAATATAAAAATATATCTTTATATGTTAGATATTTGTATATATTTTTTTATGGAAAATATGGTAATACTTTTAATAGTAATATTTGATACCACTTGTTATCACAGCTAGGCATAAGCCAAAAAAACACAGTGGGGATGTCGTGATTCTTTTCAAAATATTTCACTTAATTAAACATTCCTCCTTTATATTCATTTAAATATATCATATATCATTTTAATAAATTAAATAATTTTTTAAATTAAATAGAGATTGAAATTATATTTTTTTATAGTGGTACAAGTCTATAAGAACATCCCCTAATCCACTCAACCAACAAATAATCTTGGAATGGTGAATTTATTAATATATTTTTCTAAGTGTATCATAACTGAATATAAAAAATTGTCACATAATAAAACAAGGTTTTTACTGGGCCTTTATATAATTTGACTAGGGACCAAAAAAACTATTTATATGTAGTAGACACATCTCTAAGTTTAAGAAGGCTTCTTTCATTGTACTTATTATTTTTTTCCTTCCAGTTATAAAATCAATATAACACTATATATTACAGTTGAAATAAAGGATGTGTGTTACATTATAGAACTTATTTAATTTATTCTCAATCATACCAGTAAATAAACTTATAATAAAAAATAATATATCAATTTTAAAATGTTGATAATTTTGAAATAATTACAATCAAATTCACCTAAAAATGTATCCTTAATTTTAGCACAAAAGTGTAAAATTTATTTTGTGAA
The DNA here is from genome assembly GCA_963277665.1 of Viscum album. Taxonomy (NCBI): domain Eukaryota; kingdom Viridiplantae; phylum Streptophyta; class Magnoliopsida; order Santalales; family Viscaceae; genus Viscum; species Viscum album. Next base: position 933,113,924 of record OY728137.1, read on the forward strand.
ATGAACCATTGAATAATAATATATAGTTTTCTCTATTTATTATATAATTATATCAAAATTAAAATTATATAGTTTCCTTTAAATTTATACAAGTTAAATTTTGTTCATAATTTATTTAAAACTTTGTTAAACTCATTGAATCTACCATGAAATCTCACAATAGAGTACATTAGATATTAAAACATATAAATTTGAATTATCTTATATACCATAATAATATGACATGCAAATATGAATAGTTAATTCTACATAAAAAATAACACATTACTTATATTTCATCTAATATGTTCTTATAATGTTTTTCATTAAATACTCATCCTAGAAAAACTAAAAAATATATCCTAAAATAATAAAGTAAAAAATCATAAATGTGGTATTCTTCGATAATAAGAGTAATTATTTTTAATTTATAAAAGTTATTACATTAATTTTATAAGAGTAGTTTTATTTCATAAGATTCAATATTATATTAAAATGGAAAAATATTAAAAATATAAGATTTATTTCTTCACTTCCTTTGAAATGAGTTAACTAAATTCTAAACGTCTTCTAAAATATAAGAGTAAACCTTATAATAATAATAATCCACCTCCACTACCAAATAACCAAGTAAAAAATTGTTAGGGGGAAACTAACTCCAAAACAACCAATATTTAAAAAAATTACAACTTTAAAGAATACATAATATATTTTCTAGGATGTGTTATATTTTTCATGACATTAAAATTTTACATTAGATAATTTCTCAATCCCGTAAAATATTTAACTTAATCCAAATGCATGATTTTTCTAAATATAAAACTTCATTAGAAATAATATCTTCTACTGAAATAATATGTTTATCATTAATAGATAATATATTATACTTTGTGGAATTTTTAGAAACCTCATATGTGATATATTCTCATGTCTATGTATAATTATGTCTTTACCGGATTTCTAATTGAACAAAAATGTCTAAAATTATTTGGATGAGTAATATATTTGACTCATTAAATTTTCCAAAATCTTCAATATATAAGGTATTTTTATCAGTGGATAATATAATTTAATATTATCCTGGGAATACATATTATATTATTTTAACCAATAATAAAAGATAATATTTTTTACATTTTTAAATCCTTGAAATATCTATGCGTAACCTATTTTTACACCTTCTCCAACTTTAATGCGATAATGAACTTAGTAAACATCAAAACATCATTGAGGAATAATATATTTCTTTAAAACATATAATATGAAATATTTTTATAAATAATTCTATATATAATTCATTTTATATACATTGAAATGGTCTTCCAACAAAAAAATTGAAATTATATGTAATACATATATAAAAGGGGTGAAGTAATTATCAAAATATAGATAAAGTGGAATCAATCCACTCAACACATTAATCCCTGAATTGTGTTTTTTTCCAATAAACATTTTAATTCAGAAAGAAATATCATTATCATTTTCTCCCCAACATTTTTTCTGTTTTTATACCCATTATTGATAATAAATATGAAGGATATTTTATTTTCTTCAATTGATATTCTTGGAGTATGGGAATATTTTACCCGAATCTTCATCCTATCTTGTATTAGAATTTAATAATTTATCTTTTACCTCCCGTTTTGTTGAATTTAAAACTTTATTCACTGAATAGTAGGATATAATCTATTTTCCTAAAGATATGAGACATATAATTACCAATTCTAAGTTTACATGAGCATAGATCTGTCTAGAAAACAAGAAATATAGAATTGTAAATCAATGTTATCAATAAACTAATCAAAATGTGATACTGATGTAAAAATATTATTTTAGGGGATTTTAAATATATTTTATGGTAATATTATATTTACCTTACAATACAAAGATATATATCATTAATAAATATTATGGTTTCTTTCCTTTCATGTCTCCCATCATTAAAAAATCAGTCTATATCCCATAGTTTCAAAATTTATTTTCAATATAATTATAGTGGAGTATAATCCATTGACCTGATCATTGATATTTTTTAATTTCTAGAGGTTAAAGGACTGGTATATCATTTTAATTAGACAGAAAAATGTTTTGGATTACCAACACACTAGTTGTTTAGTATTTTAACTCACTCACCTGTAAATATTAATTTTTTAAATCACTTGAACTAACCAAAAATTTCATTTTTCTGAAGATAGTTTTATTTAGAAACTCGTCTATTTAACTACCCCTAAAGGTATAAAGTATATCCATCTTCATAATAATAAATGATACCACGCAAAAATGATTGGGATTATTTGGATTAAAAAACTACTCTATAATGGATATATTCTATATTGTTTTATAAATTTCATAACATTAGTTACTAAATGTCTCCCCCCTGAACACATTACTCACCTTTTATTCCCTACATGGAGAAAAAATAGTAAATATGATAATAATGTGTGTCTCGATATCTCATTAATGAGTTAAACAAGGCTATAAGGTTCTCCTTAACTAATAAATCATTTTATTTTTTATCTCCATATTTTTGGGAACTCTTCATTACCACTCTTCAATCGATTTTATCAATTTTAACATTTATTGGAATCATGGAATTCCATTTATCATTAGAAATATTATGATTGGTAATTTATCTCTTACTATATTTTCATAAAAAATTACGACTACACTGACTATATAGTAATGTATTCTATAAGAACATTCTCCACATTCTTCTTGTGTAGATAATCCTTTTTACAGTACTGTTCATGGAATATGGGATCATTATTACTTTATCTTTATTTCATAACATATATTTTGTTCTATGTACCCTTGTAATTCATTTTTATAATATTTTCATGTCTTGTGGTAAATTCTATAAAACATCTCATGAATATTTGATTTACTATTACTTAGAAGAATTTAAATATATTATTCTTCATTATGTATTCCACTAAACAAATCATTTTATTTATTTCTTGGAATGAATCATTATTTTGTTTTCCCAAAATTATTATCTAAATAAATATTTCAATATCCTATATTAAGGGGTCCACAATGTGTCCCTTTCAACCATTCAAAATTCATATCATCCTTGTTGGTGTAGAATCCTTCTAACCATTCTTCCAGGTTGTGATTATATTATCACATTTTTTCCATCACCCAAGAGAACAATCAACTATTTTTTGATTTGGGGTCAAATTTTTTGGACTTATTTCAATTGATGTATATTAATATTTCTTAGTTCATATGTACTATCTCTCATGAAAATAATTATTTAAATGAATGTAATTTTTTTTTCATTTTCATCAGGTATTCTAAATTTCTGATTCTTAAAAATCATCAATGATTCTAATTTATAAACTGAACATGAATCATAAACTACTATTAAAAAATATTTTCATATTTTTTTTTGAATGATAAAAATATATTCCTCCTTATCAACTTCTAAAAGACTTTATTAGTTTAAATATTTATGCCCTCTCAATAATCTCATCAACTGGAATCACCTTATCCCATCATCCACAACTCATTAGATCACTTATATACAACAGGTTTTGGAATTATGTTTGTGTTATCTTCAATTTTTTCCACATACAAAACAACTGGTTCCATAATAAATATCCCCATGTTACTTCCCCATTATTACTCCTTTCATAAATGTATGTGATTTTCATAATAAAATTTCCTCCAACCTAACTCCTTCCACATCAGACAATTGAAGTATGACTTTCAACATCAGTTCACATACATAATAAACACAAGTTTTTATTATAAAATTGTTTAGCAAGAATATATAATAGACAATTATTACATCAATCCTTATCACATTTCATATATTCACTATTTTTTTTCTCAACAATCATCATATATACTACTTAAAACCAATATCAAGATCTTAAAAGGACTACAATATTAAAATAATTACTTATTAAAACACCATCTCTTTGTATAGTTTTACCCTCTTTATCTTGATATTGAGGTTACTTATATCAAGAGAGTTATCTTGTAAATCCATTATCATAATTTTAGATCAAATTTTTTCTAGTGATGTAACATTAAAAACAACCATAGTTTTATAAGTCATGTATTCAATGCCAATTTACATGGAATATCTCTAAGAAGAATGAAATTCCCTAACTTCCCATGTAATTTTATAATATCTTTGATGGATGAGGAATTGAATTCATGAGGCATTTTTGAAATTCATTTGGAATTGTTTAAATCATATTGTCTGTTGATTGTGTCTCTAAATGGGTGGAAGGAAAAGCTATCTAGACTAATGACTCTCGAGTGAATGTTTATTTTTTGAGGTCCATATTTTAAATATGTTGTGTTTTCCATGATTCATCCTCAGGGGATAGGGTTCACATTTATGAAATCGTATCATGGAATATTGATATATAATTATGGATTTTTTCCAAATGTATCAACTACAAATTACCCCAAACTAAAGGATAACATAAAATCTCAAATATAGAGGTTGATTGAATCTTTTAAAAAATATTTCAATACAATAGAAAATTTGGGATTTCTCATTTGGATGATGCACTTTCGGTATATAGTACAACATTTAAAAACATGAACGGAATTTCACCACTCAGGGATGTGTTTGGAATGACTTTCCATATACCCATAGAGGTATAACAGTTTTCACATTTGGTGTTTAAAAAAATGTAAAATGAATATTTTAGATATTGGTGGTGTAGGATGTTTTTAATTAAAAATTTGGAAGAAATGTTGTTAGATGTATATGAGAACTCCCAAATTTATTGAGAGAAGTCAAAAAATATCTATGAAGATACAAATAATTAGAAGATGTTTCATATTGTTTAATAGATCTTCATATACAATTCTAGGCTAGCCATACACTTAGGTAATATTTGTTCCCATTAACCGAGTGCTTATAATTTTACTAATTATTAACATTTTGGTTCTATACATGTTTTCATGATAAGAGTGGAAAATGGATTAATGTCAATGGGGAGTACCTCAAACACTTTTATGAGGATTTTCTAAAGAATATAATGGATTAAGTCCAATTTATGGATTACACACATTAAACTACATAACAAATTTTCACTTCTCTTTACATTTATTTACTTATCTTTTTATTTAAACTACATGAATTAAGAATAATGTAATTTTTAGGTGCCGCGGAGGGTGACATGTCATATTTAGGATTAAAAAAAGATTTTTCATTTTTTATTTTGTTGCTTTATTTTTTGTTTTATATAGAAATTAATATAAAAAATAATATCAAAAATTATTTTCCATGCTTGAGTCGATTATGTGGTAAATTACATTGTTTTTGGGAAAATGTTTTTCAAAACAATTTTCATATAGAATATTTTTCTAGAACCATTTATTTTCAAATAATTATTATGTTTTTAATGTTTTATTTAATCCCATGAATCATTAGTACTGATCAATATTTTAATTCCATTCCAAAGAGTCATTTTAGGCCCTTTATTGCATATTCTTCATTTCAACCACATTCTTGAGTGTCTTAGAAATATAGAGAAAGCAGAGTATGCTTTGTTTTTTTTTGAAGCCATACGTTTCAAGTGTTCTATATTCATGATAGATTTCACAATTCATTGAAAATACCTTCTTACAATTAACATGTAATTTTTCCACCACTACATTTTACTCGTCTCACGCTTTAGATACCCTGAAATTCATGTTATGTAGACACATTACAAGCCAATTTATACCTCTATACCCATATCTAGTGTATATTCTAGTTTTTGTTTCATCATGTATGGGGATATTTTTTTTGATGGTAATTCTAAAGAATAATTCATTGTTCTAGATGAGTGAAGGGGACCTACATTTGTTTTAGGTAGTGGTTCCACAAGTAAAATTATATCATTGTGTTATACATGTTTACCTATTTATCTATAAAAAATAATAGTTAATATAAAAAGTTAATTAAATCAAAAAAATAGAAAAATAAAATAAAATAATGGTGAAAGAGGATGTTTACTCATTATTATTCCACACATAGCTTTTAGCCACACAAAATGGAAAATGGGAGAGTGATTTAAAAGTGATAAAATCAGTGAGCGGTTGAGTGAGTTCATTCATTGTGAAAAATTTATGAATTTTAACATGTCTTGTACTAAATATATTAGGAAGTTATATTCTGGCTTATATTTTTAAGCATAAAATCCAACCAACCTTTAAACTCCTAAATATCTATTTTTAGTCCTCTTGGGTAGCACACATGTTTTTACTTATAGACAACGTAAATATCAGAAATCATATGGTAAGATCAAATGAAATATAGTGAATGAGAAAAAATCAACATTCATATGTTCTTAGAGTGAAGAGGGAAGATTTTTAGGTTAGGTAGGTTGCAAAATGTTTCATGGGTGAACAAATGAAATTGAACAAATTTTAATGTGAGAGAAGAAGAATGATAGGAAAATTTATTTCATAAATAATACTAGATTAATTTTATTTTGAAATAATCTTGGAATAGTTGTCAACATTGATTTAGGAATGGGACTTGATTAGGTTATAATACATTTATTAGGAGTGAAAATGTTTAGGTTTGGGGGTGTGATCGCACAATGATTCATTATTTTCCCACTCTTACACAACATTTTCAACTGATTTTGTATTGAAAATTATAAATATAATAAACATTTTAACTTCATGTTTGATTAAATAGTTTATCTTTTATCAATGTTAAATTTGGAAAATTTAATTTTTTAATGATTAAGTTGTAGGATGAGGTCATTTGGATAGCCTGTGGTAAAATTGAAGAAAAATGGCCCAAAGTGAAAAAGTCCTCAAGCACACAAGTGGACTTAAATATTTATCATAGATAATACAAGAATTAAATTTCATTAAAGATGGTTAGATGAATGAAAAAACAGGGGGGATACATTTAAATGGAATAACATTGAGCCCAACTCATCCATTTTTTGTAACCAAATAGGCCCAAAATGTAATGAAATTTGGGGCTGGCTAGATTTGACCACCCTTCTATGTTTTCTCAATAACTCAGGTCTCATACATCCAATTAGGGTGATTCCACCCCTATTGGATATCTTACATGAATACCCTCATCTCCACAAAATTCTAAGATATTTTCATGTTTTTTATTTAAAAATATATATATATAAGGTATAAGAAGTATTCTATGATTAGTGACTTAGTCCTTTAATCAGTTGACTACTTCTGTGGGAATTATGATGCATTTTCCCATAAAACCACAGCTCAAAAAAAATATCCAATGTTGTTCAACGAATGGGTGAGTTTTGATATATTGAGACATTATTCTTAAATATCTCCATCTTCCTCCCCTCCCACGGATTTATAAACACCATGTGATCACCCAAGGAGGAACGTGATACAAATCCCAAGATTCTGGTTTGCATTAAATTGAATAATCCATTTCATTACAATTTTTATGTTGTTTTTATTCATCATATATTCAAATTTAATTGTTTTTTGTATTGTTAGATCATACTAAACTCATATTATCCCATATCGGGGTAAGCATTCATGCCATGTTTTACACACCATTTAGCACTTCTTCTTTGACCATTCTATTACGGTGTTTGTGTGGATCATATTGGAAAACTGAACTCAAATAAGCCCTATCATGTCCATGTAATATCATTTAATGGTAACACATTAAAATAATGTACAAATAAATCACAATGAGTTCTTTATTTGTTTCCTTGGTGAGTTTCGGTATTGAAGGAGAACTCGAATAACCCATTCATTGGCAGTAATCACATAATCATTTTCTATTTTCAACTAATCCCTATGAGTTATCCTAATATAAAATCGATAAAATTATGGTTTCTAGTGTTAAAATATAAGAATTAAATGATCTAAACCATATACCTTGAACTTATATTGGATTAGGGTCATTAGATATCCCTAGATTAATCACACTTAATCAAATATGTTAATTTATACATTATTTTATTACATTTTTATTTGTAATTTCCTATAATATAAAAAAACCAAATATTTATAAAACATTATTCCCCCTTTAGGAATAATTTTTTTAATTAATGACATAAAGCTTAATTAATATAGGACCTTGGGTTCCTATTAAATTATATAAATTCTACTCAAGAAAATAATAATTTGACATGCTCGACAACATGATCACTAATAATATGATATTTGTACACTATACATAATGATTATTTCCAATTTCATTGTACTAAATGTGTCTCTCCTATTCCCTTAGCTGGTGTGTAGTGATAAAAAAATCATAGACGTAGTCATAAATTCTATATCATACATTCATGAAAAGATAAAAAATTCTTAAATGGTTACTCTACTTATTGATTTCACTATCTATTTGTCTCAGGACTAAGCCCAAGAATTGGTGTAATAATACCTCTTTGGTATGAATATTCGATCATTAATTCATGTAGACCATCCATATTCTATCCTGATATACCTATCTTTGGACAATATGGATCTTATTCATAACTCAGAATACCCTTTAAAGAACCACTGTTTTTATTGTGGTGGGTCTCCCATTAAAGGGGAATGGATTCTTGATGAATCTAACCCATAGGTACTAGTGATTTATAATGAATCAACTGAGAGTATATAGTATGATACTTCATCTCTAACATCATCTTCATCATGGTCGGTCCATCATTCAATGGATCTGATACATAAATATATAACCCCAACCATTCATCGATCCAATTAATTCCCTCAAAGAGTATAAGTGAACTAGATATCATGAAGGATAATCTGGATAAAAATCGTTTCTAAAATTACTGAGAATACATTAGAGAAGATTTGTGACCTAGATGAATGCATTTTCTAGCTCTTTCAAGAATTGGGAGCTTGTGGATTCAATTATCTACAATTATATAATATCATGACAAATATTGCCTGGGATAAAAAATAATTTCCCAGTAAGGGGAGGTAATTATTCATATTTGATGATAGTAATTCTCTATTCTGATAAAAAAGGGAACATTTACAGGACTGGAGTAGAGGCACCATAAATCCCCTCAGTTGCATGCTTAGATGGATAAATTTATTGAAGAGATAACACAACATGAATCACTCATATATTACCGATAGTCTACAACATCAATATCCTAATCCAAATTAGGGATCAATACAAAAATAGGTAAATATTTTTACACTTTTATTGGGACACTTATTCCTATGGAAAAATTCTAAGGGATGTAGTGAACAACACTTCAACACTCAATTAACACCTCTCACTGCACTATAGCTAATTTAGAAAACTCACCCCACAATATTTTATTGGAAATTGGGTTTGGAAATTTCTATATTTTCTATATATGAAACCATGTGAGAGGATTTATAATGTATATTTCCCCTATCCTTTGGAAATTATTAGTGAACAAACCATTTTAACATTGTATGATTTTTTATGCTTTATTTCATTCATCATGTGAATAGAATTTCATTAAATTTATATCCTGTAGAATGTCCAAGATATTAACTGATTTTTAAATAATGATTAAACACAATTTTTTGAACTCAACTTTTCGAAGAAGATTATACCATACATGATAATTTTCTATCAATTATTAATGAAAAATTTATCCGGATTGATGTATATGCTCCAATTGTTCTGAGATCCCATGGTTCAAAAGGTTAATTTTGTAAAATATTTCTCAGATGGAAAGTTATCTAATTTTATCTAAATTCAATGGGCCTAAAGACCATAACATAATTTTTTATAAGCATAGATAATAGTCTTTTCCAGAATTGTCAATTTTATTTTTAGCCCTATTTTTCTCATAATAATTTTATGGGAAAATATTAGTGGGCATGAACTTTCCTATTACTCTTGATTAGCTTTATTTATTTTGAACCTTTCATGATTTGTGATTTTTATATTTTTTTATTATAAATGTTTCATGAATCACAAAAAGTTTGTTTATGATGGGTAGACACTAAACATTTTCATAGGGTTTACTTTTTGGGTTTTCAACCCACTGAGCATTTTTCCTCATTCCATTAGCTATATGGAGGTTTTTGATCTATACATTTGATTTTTTTAGTTTAGTTTCTTCTATATGGGACCGTATTTTGAGGTAGGTTAGGGTCCTCATACTTGAACCATACTTTGACACCCTAAAGGAATCTTTGTTTATGTATTTGAAGCTCATGTACTATATTAAAAGGTTTTAGTCCATATATTTTGGGCCACCAAAAAGGTTCAAGAATGTAGTATGACATCCCAGCATTGTGAATGGGTAAAATACATGGTTGTGTAATTCTGAGGATGTTGAATACCCTTTAATATTTTGGTTATAGGGGTTGTAAATCATGGTCTAGGAATATTTGAGTCAACTAAAATATGGGGGATAGTGGTTATAGATCAACCTTTTGTACTGGCGGAAACCAGAATTGAACATAGCTAGGAAAATTGACTATGGATTTAAGGGGTCCCTTTCTTCTAGGATAAAAAATACACTATGAATAAGGTATATGGAGTAGTTCTATTCAAAAAACAAATACAACAGGATTCCCTTCGGATTAGTTAGTCTATGTTAGAAATACACAACATAGAAACCCCAAGTGATATAACACAAGAATTTAGGGTTCACATAGAAGTGCTATAACACCAGGGATTGGTGATTGTTTTCTCAGATTTCATATACATTAATATGATTTTTCATAACACAATATTCATAAAATATTAAAGCACTATAATATTTATGTAAACATTTTAATAAAAAATTACTGCAATTAGTATATGTGATTAATCAATCCTTTATCTTTTTCATTGACCTGGCGGTGTAGTAGGAATGGATTGACTTTTACTATTGTCATGGGATATGACATAAATTTTTTATTCCTTTTTTATTTATTCATTAAAGTTTAATTAAACTCTATAAATTAAGAGTTTATTAAGTGGATACATTAATTTTTCTTGGACCACCCATTCGGTGTTTTCATCTAGATAAGTTTTATGCCTCGTTAACTTGATGATTAAGGTATTGAGATTTGGGCCTTAAGAAGATAAATATTAAGGTATTGTTTATTTTTTAAAATTGATTATGGTTCAAGATCATGATTATGTAGATCTGATATTAGGGGAGTGTTACAGAGTAGCCCAATCAGGATTCCCAATAACGAGAGTACCCTAATTCCATTCTTAATGGAGGGTGAGAATGTTGTACATCATGAATAATGGTTCTCAAATGGTGAATGATGAAAGAAGATAGTCATTACATAGATTATTTGGTAGAAATGTATATTTATGGGTTCCACTATGATCATGTTAGTGATTACAAGGATTAGAATTCCCATTGAAAAGGAAATTACATATTTGGATTGGAGGCCAGGGGCTCATATGTTGGATGTGGGGGATGACATACAATTCCAACCAAAGGGTCACATGAATCCGCGTGTCCATTTCCAAGGGACATGGAATGTTTTTATTTATTTGAGACACTCATGGAATGAAGTATGTTCTATGGATTCATGTTCTTGGAGAGATAATGGAAGCACCCCAAACATTAGTTGACCTAGGAAAGGCATTTTTTGTCCTCTAATAAGGATTTCTAAATGAATTTGTCTACATAGTTTAATGTCATATAGGGAAGATGTATCTTTTGTAAAATTTAACATCATGCTGTGAATATGTATTCATGTGGTTTAATATCATGCGGTATGGATGTGGGAACAAAAGTAAAATTGGAAAAGATATATTTTAGGATGATTTTTACTACTTGATGGTAACTAGATTCTCTTTGAATATTTTATTCCCAAACATGCTTATTGATGAGTAGCCATATGTTGGAGCACACCCTATAAATATATATCTCAAATTAAACAAACCCATATATATATATATATATATCATACATAGTTTAAGTGTGTCTATATGATTCATACACCCTTAATATTTTTATGTACATTCAAGGTGGGAATGATCATAGGGGAATATTAAATTTCTATGGATGTGATTACCTAGGTTTACCTATACCTTTTTCAAGGGTGGGAATTATTCCATACTTATTTCATTTTTGGATATCCATCAGTGTAAATTTCAATCACATTATGGGGATTGGGGAATGTTTCACTTAAAATAATTCCATCTACTATCATTTAGGGGGAAGATATATTATTGTAAATGATAACATTGAGGTGAATTGATATCGTATTGGGATAGGATTTCATTAGTGAGGGTATTTATAAAATCCCATGAACATCCAATAATGAAATTTTTTAATATATATCAAGAACCTTGGAAGGTTATGCTAGTGGTATACATAAAACCGATCCCATGATAACACACACAAACATTACTACATATATTGATAGGTTAGAAATCAAGATACATATAGGTCTTAGCAAAAAAGATACAACATGCATAGCCCAATATCATTTGTATGAAGGGGAATTTTTATATTCCCATAGTGAGCCTCAAAATAATATTTGGATAAGGGGTTCTCTACATAGATGAGGATCATAAATAGGAAAAGAGAGCTTCCATATTTCCTTCTTATATAGAGATGATTTTTTCATCTATAACAATGATTTATGGATATGGAATCCTATTCAATGTTATTATAGGTCTTGAAATATGTACCGTGCTTCATGCAGTTTAACTTCATGAAACCATGATATTGTCATACAGTTTAGCATCATGTGATTATGAATTTTTCATGATGTTTAATGTTAATCCAATATGAATTTTTCAGGTAGTTTAACATCATTTGAATAAGAATTATTTCCAAGATGAATGAATAACAGAGAGAAATTGGGTCTTCTCTAGAGGTGAATACCACTTGATGGAGGTGTACAAGAATATGATTTATAATATTAAAATTAAAATGGAAACCATTAGAAGATTATTAACCTTGATTTTATCTATATCCACATGAAGTTTTTGTCTATTTAAACTGTAAATAATATCCCAAGAATATCTATGTCAATGAGAGGTGGAAACTGGAGAATACTTGCCAACCAATAGAAATGGAGGAGATCTCATATCCTACATTGTTGGGATAATCACTACTATATTTATGGGGGACTCTCATCCTGAACTATAACACCCATTAGGTAGAATCTTAGAGTCATTACGTCATTCAACAGGGAATCCCAGTAGTGTACCATTGGATTGACCAGTCCATATTACCAGTTTACTATAGGAGTGAACAAGGTGTAGAGGAGCCCGTAGTCTATGGGGATTCAAGAGAAGGATTTCAACTTGAGTAATTGGTTGGTATCAACATATATATAAAATATATGGTGTTTATTCAGAGATAAAGTAAGATTGAAGAAGGGTTTGCATATCCCAATGTCTTCACCAACATTTATTAAACAAAATTCAATGATAAAGGATAAAAATTGTATTCATAAAAACATAACCTTCAAAAGGGATGATTTATTCATTGTATAGACCACATTCAATGTCGTTAAAGATTACATGACTATGAGGTTGTCATGATGTTTGACATAATATGACTAGGTCATTGTTCACATTCTTTAGATAAAATACAATTTGACCATTATATTCAGAGTATATTTAAAAGTCCCATAAGTTCACATGAGTCATGAGTAGTGTCATAAATGTGAGAAAGTTAAATATTCTATTGAGTCATGTGAGAGTGAGTGATAGGGATTATATGGGGGAAGTCACATTTTGGTATGAGTATGAATCCACCCAAAAACATTTTTTTCATTGAGGAACTTAGTTGGGAATTATAATAATTTGTGACTTTGACAGAAATGGAAGGTCATGGTGCCGCTATATATATTATATTTTGGGTATAAATCCTCAAATATTTTTTTTAGATAATACCATATTGGGGTATGAACCATACATAAGGGAAGGAGAATTTTTTCATTGTATCATGGTTGGGCCCAAGATCTGACATCTGAGTTTCACTACATATCATATGGGTAAAAGAATCATGACCTACATAGTTATGATTTCGAATCCCAACATAGATCAAAATCATACATGAGGAAGTGTAATTTTATCATTGCACTTGGGTTAGATCCATGAATAAGGACTCATGTGTCACTACATATCCAATAGAAATTGGAATCATTCCATACGTTGTTCCGATATAAATTCTATGTAGTTTAAATACATTTTTTGTGGAATTAAGAATGTAAGGGCATAAATTAATTTGTAATTCTTTATCCCTCTTGGACATGAAAAAATGGATAAAATGAATAATGTATTTAAATTTATATATCAATAATGATTTTTTGATGATTGGTGGGACATATACCTTCCCATTAGTGGAATATATTATGGTACCAAGGGGAAACATTAATCTAGGAACAAAATATTCTATAGGAGAATTATATTTAGTGTTGTGTTATTCAACAATGAATCCTATAGGGGTCCTTTTAATAACTAAAACATCCTCTAGGAACAAGTTCAATGGAATTGTGTTATTCACCAAAAAACCTAGTGGTGACCCATCTAGATTAGTCATTACCTATTAGCAACTTTTCACAAGGTATAACATAAAGGATGTGAGCTAAATGGTCTTGAAATCAAAAGAGAATATGAATTCATGGAGTCTAGGAAGTTAATAATGTAAAGCGGGACGTGCTGTTTTGGTGGAGGAAATTGGGGGGGGGGGGTGTCCAATGAGATTTTGACACTCGAGGAAGTTAGTTCTTCATAGGGGATAAATTACACAAAATGAATGTGTAAAAGAATGTGATATCTTATTCTTACATTGATAATTGGTAAATTTCCCATATGTGTAAAATTGAAGATCTCTGAATTTCATTGAATAACTAGGTTATAGAAAGTGAAAACTGTATTCAAAGAATATCTTAGTCAATTAATGATGAGTACCAATGGGTATTTGTCAACCATTGATAATGACATGATTCAATATTCTATACAGATAAGAAAATATCTCCTTAATATAATGGAGAATCACTTCAAGGACTAGAATGTTCACTGAGCACAATATCATGGGAGTTTTTTTATTCCCATGTGTATCCTAGAGGGGTCCCCTTGAATTAACCAGTTCCTGTTAGTATTACACTATAGATAAAAACTTAGAAAATATGAGTTATAGGTTTATGGTGGTCCAAGAGAAGGATTTGAATACAAGGAATTGGTTATTGTTAACTCAGATATTTAATATATACAATTTATTCATTGAGAAAATGAAATTGAAGAAGGTTTTTGAGAAACCTAAAGGATACACTAGTGTGTGTTGACCTCATTTTGGTGTGAATGGATAAAACATTAAATTATTTTATACGTAGTAATTAGATGTAAATCTTTATGGAGTAATGAAATTATTTTATGTAGTTTAACTTTATGTGACAAGGATATTTAGTTTACATTAATGTATAGTGACTAGGAAATTTTCATTTAGTTTAACATAATATGACTATTTAATTATTCCCTAGATTGGAAATGACAATATTTTATCACGTTGTTCATAGAAACCTTTCTGGATCCCTAAGAATGTAACACCTTGAGATTTTATGACATATATTCCTTTTAATTTATTATATATCTTTTTATGTACACTGAACCAATATTAGATTTCACTATATGCACCACCGTATTATCTTGAAGTACACACAACACTATTATTGTATTGCATTACACAAAACAATGGCCTTCCTCGATAGCTTATGTTGTCGCGATATGATGTTTTATGAAAGAACAATATATTATTAAAATATTATTATTTTACGGGATATAAAATATCCAATATTAATAGGATTTGACACATTTTAAATTTTATATATCATTAAAATTCATGTTATGTATTTAATATACATTATATAAGAAAAAATTCAATTTTTTCAAGTAAAAGAAATATTTTAAAAAAATGCAGTTTTGTTTTATTTTGATGGCCAAAGATATTAAATCTAGTTTTTTACACTTTTATATATTCTATTTGAAAAAATAAACTTCTTCTTTGAATGTGGGACATAAAATTTTATTTTGGTTTAATTTTTGTTTTTTTTCTTATAAAATTATTATTTTAATGAATATTGAAAAATACTGCATTTTAATTCAAAACTTCCTTTTCGTCTAATTTATTTATATAGTTAGGTTAATTTTATTCTTGGTTTCAAAGTGTAATTTTATTATGTTTTTATCATTTCATCCAATGTTTGTCGTTGGATGTAATTTCACATTTATATTGGAAAAAACACAATTTAATCACTAGTGGAAATAGAACCTATAACAACACATTTCTACCAGCGGTTTAAAAAAATATTACAAATAGGATAATATACCAATAGTTCTCTATAACCATTGGTATAATCCAATACACCATTGGTTTTCCCAACGGTTTCATCAAACTATTGGGATAGAGGGGTCTAAGGTGGGTTTTTTCCACAGTTTAATTAAACCGTTGGCATAAATTCAGTTTTACCGACAGTTTCTTAAACTATTGATAAAATATTACTACCCCAATAGTTTTTTAAAACCGTTGGGATAGAAAATCCCCAAATAAAATGTGTGTAAAATAGCCATCCAGAACCCATCCCATCTTCAGAATTTTTCCCTAAATGTGAGCTCGACGTGAACCCTTCATCCCAACCGTCTCTCAAGGGTGCTAAATCTACTTTACGACCACCCATCTCTCTTTGATTCAAGTAATTTTGTTCTTCCACATTAAATAGGTAAATCATCCATCATTTATTTTATATTTATCCATTCAGTTTCACTACAATGTACTATCTATTATATTTCTTTATGAATAGAAGTCATATATCATTTTAGGTTTTTGTTTTGTTGTGATTTTTCTTTAAGGAATAACTTTGGTTCTGGTTTTGTTGAGTATTATAAATTTTGGGTGGTTTTGTCATTTTTTGTGGTTTTGGTTCTGGTTTTCTGGGGGTTTTAGTGGTTTTGTTTGGGTTTTTTAGGTATTTTTGTTGGTTATGGTTTGGTTAGGGTTTTGATATGGAAGAGGTCAATATAATCTCGTGTTATTTTATCCCTGGATTATTTTAAATTTATGGTTTCTTGATGTGATTTCATTGGTTGGACATAAATAAAATTATAGAATATTTATCCTAAGAGGAACCAGAAGATACTCATGCACTATGATTATACCCTTAAATTTTGTCTTTGAAATATCACACTCTAACATCAAGGCGATGATACTCTCACTATAAGTCTTTTAAGGAAGTGGCCCTTCCACCTGAACCACTATAGCGGGCTTGGGATCATTTTCATGTTTGAATAGTGATAAAACAAAAATATACACTATTAAATGATCATTTAGTGTTATTCCATCGACCGGTCTGATCATACACTTGAAAGGTTGTATTTTTTGAAATTGAAAATTAGTATTATAAATTCATGTCAAAGTTTTGTTAGGCAGTTATACAGAATTATTATGGAATTTATATGATTTTATAACCTAGGAATCCACCCATAATAAAGGAGTAGAACCATCATAGAACTCACCAAGGATGTTTATTCCTACATATTATTTACTCTTTGATATATATAAAACAAACCAATATATCATGGTTAGGTGCATATAGTTATTCACTACTAGTTGATAGTATTTGAGGTTTGTGGAGGTTTACATGAGGTGTTGTCATGAACCTTCTTAGATTCTATTGTTTTTATTTTATTCTGGATATTAGAAATCAAAATTAGAGTGTTTAATTTTTCTTACTATTTGTGGATAATTATATGGTGATTTGAATGTGTTGTACTTGTGATTTTTATTAAATAGG